>CM060448.1:54172467-56572467 GCA_030545235.1 Helianthus tuberosus
AGACAGCCACCGGGCTTCACCGATCCAATCCGCAAAGACAAGGTCTACTTGCTGGACAAAGCACTGTATGGTTTACACCAGGCCCCGAGAGCTTGGTACGAGACATTGTCTCAACACCTACTAGCCAACAATTTCATTCGTGGAAAAGTGGATGCCACTCTCTTCACCAAAGAGGTCGACGGACATCTTCTGATAGTTCAAATATACGTGGACGATATCATATTTGGGTCAACAAATGAGAATCTATGCAAAGATTTTGAACGAGTTATGAAGCAGAAATTCGAAATGTCATCGATGGGTGAGATGAAATTGTTTTTGGGTCTGCAGGTTGATCAACTACCCAAAGGAATTTTCATAGATCAAACGAAGTACGTTCATGATATCTTGGAGAAATTCGGGATGTCAGGTTCTACTCCAGCTTCCACCCCATTAGCAACGAATCATGGGATAAACCCTGATCTCCCCGGAGAGAAGGTAGATGAAACGTTATATCGTTCCATGATCGGATCGCTGATGTATTTGACAGCTTCAAGACCCGATATCATGTACCCAACCTGCCTCGCAGCAAGATTTCAGTCTAACCCGAGAGCTTCGCATATGGTGATTGTGAAAAGGATATTACGCTACCTGAAAGGAACTCCATCATTGGGGTTGTGGTATCCAAGAAAAGACGATTTCACGCTCGAAGGGTATTCCGATTCCGATTTCGGATGCTGCAAAGTTAATGCTAAATCAACAACAGCAGGGTGCCAGTTCTTTGGATCATGATTGGTCACCTGGCAATGCAAAAAGCAAACCTCTGTGGCTTTATCCACATGTGAAGCGGAGTATGTATCTGCTAGCAGCTGCTGCTCACGGATCTTGTGGATCCAGCAACAGATGCGTGACTACGGTTTGCAATTTCTAAACACCCCTATCTTTGTTGATAATGAGGCAGCGATTAACATTACTAAAAATCCAGTTCATCACGCTAAAACCAAACACATTGAAATTCGTCATCACTTCATTCGCGATTGTTTCGAGAAGAAGTTGATACGAATTGAGAAAATCCACACTGACGAGCAAAAAGCTGATTTACATACCAAAGCATTTGATAAAACACGTTTTCAGTATTTGCTAAAACTGAATGGTATGAAGCTTTTATCGGTGTTGGAAGAGATCATTGGCGTTGATGAAGGAGACATTGTAGATGATGTTGAGAAGCAATCTGCAATGGTTTGTCGATTTTTTACCTGTTTTGGTGTTTAGGGGGAGGTATAGGGTAATATTTTTTTCAGAAAAATACAAAAACAATAAAAAATGACAAAAATACAAAAACATGAGATATTTTCAAAATCCAAAAACAATAGAAAACCAGAAAAGAGCTTGTGTAAAAAGGGAAAATGATAGTACATCAGCTTGACAGTTACAGTATGCTAAAGAAATGGAATGTTTAAATGCGTTAAACAGTCTCGCTGATGATATGCCGATAGGTTTTTACACATTTAGTAGGTTTGTTCGGGATATAAACCTAAAATCTTACTTACTTATTTCGTGGGGAACACTACTTGGATATATAGGTAACCCCAGAAATCTCGTTTGAAAAATCCCACTTTCTGAGATACTAGGTCTTTATACTCAGTGATATCTGGGGTATTATTCCGGGACTTCTGATAATGCGGAAGCAATGGCCTAGTCCCCGAATAATACTTTCTGCATTGCTTGAAACATAGCGCAGCCCTCAGCATAAATGATGAAGACAATAAAATTGCTAATCAATGCTGTTGTAAAAAAGATCCTCTAAAGGGGACACACCAAAGTCGAAGCCGTCATCTCTCTGCAGAACGGAAGTTCTGACCTGAGCTCTCACGGTTCTTCGCAATTTAACCCCTTACAGATATCATCTGTGGTATACTCACCTGTAAGACTGAATATTGGGATTTGGATACGGGAGTATATTTAAGAGGTGGGACACACGTATAAGTTTAAGTCTCTAAAACACTAAATCCGTATCCTGGACAGATTGAAAATTGTGTGAGAATTTAAAGTGGATCAGTATATCGACAATCTAAGCGAATTGTTTAATTCTGAATATGTAATTGAAGCTTAACGGTACTTGTGACTTGTCGAATAGCTGATATGATTCCCTAACATGCTCAACAAAAATATGTTTGTAAATAGTTTACTTTTACTGCATTTTAGTTCTGTATTTCATTCTTAGTTTAGAAACTTTATTAAAAACTCAAAAAGATTTTACACTTTTGCTTTATTTTTGACAAACCAAAGTGGAAAGCTGATCTTCAGATTCGAATTGAAGCAGATGCAGGAAGTTTCTGGACTGGAGGATGAGTCGTGAGCTGAAACATGATAAGTTTGTGAAAGTTGAAAAGTTAAAACAAGTTCATTAATTTGAAACTTGTAATTTTCAGAGAATGTTTGAATATGATGAACAAAGTCAGTGTGATTTATCTCGGTTTACCAAGGTCATTAAGTTGAACTTGGGAGATAAATTGAGTAATCAGGGTCATTAACTTGGACCTGAATACTTAAGTGCATTTCTAACACTGAAGGTTAAATGATAAGTTTGGATTGTAAATGTTCTTGTCATATATCTTATATTTGGGTAGAGTATATGCAGGTAACAGGAATCCCCATGGTATTTAAAAAGTCAAAGTTTGAATCAGAATTTAAGCCCTAGCTGATCGAGAGCGGGAGTCTGTGAAAGGGGAAGTTAGATTTCTGGATCAACAGTCAAAGGGGAGATTGAAGATGGAGCTAGTTTAAGTTTCTGAACTTGTGAAGAGAGAGTTTTTGCAATGAGAAGATAAAATTTGGAGAGAGACAAAGACTAAAGACTCGACGCCGAAGACTTCGTCAACATCCAAGGGGGAGTCTGTTGGTGCACTGAATGTCTGCTGACTACGTCTTATTGAGTCTTATGTCTAGATAGGTTAAACGAGTGCACAACAGTGTTAGAATTAGGGTTAGAACATGTTTTAGGGATCTAGTCCGTTTGAACATGTCTAGTTCGTTTGAGCATGGTCATCCGTTTGAACATGATCATCCGTTTGAAGCAGTTCCGTTTGAATGTTATTGTGACATCTTCAAACGGAAGGGCAACTACTATAAATAGGTTGTGTGTTGGTTCATTTCAAACGGATCAGTTGTGTGTGTGAGCGAAGGTGCTGCCGGATTTTTGTCAGAATACATTGTAAAAGCTCAACAATTCAGTAATAGAGAATGATTAAAAGGATACAAGCTGTTTGACGTTGTTTACTTTGATTCCGCCTCTGTAAACGATGATGAACTACCTTTACTGACTGTTTAGGGTCACGAACACGATCCAACATGTTTATCTTTTACTAATTCTTAGTTATTATCTTTTGTGATAGGATTTCATTACCTCTTTGAAACTAAACTAACTTAACCACTTAATTTAACTATATTAATTTAACTTAAATTAACTTGACTAAGGTGTGCGTATGGCTTCTGGTACCCTTAATCAGATCCAGTGTAAGCTTCTGGTATTGAACTAGATCTTACTAGAGTTTTCTGGTATTGAACCAGATTCGGGTAACAAGCTTCTGGTGTTGAACCGGATCTTGGGGTAATAAAAGACTTCTAATATTCCATCAAGATCCTTTAGGAAGGATTCTTGTAATGCACAAGATCCGATTGGAAGGTAAAAGTTAAGAAGGTAAATTAATGAGGAGGTAGGGTAATTCGGTAAAATAGAAGACAATTAATGAAATGAGACCTAGTTTACTTATTTGGTAACTTAACTGATTTGATGTCTAATTGGATTCCCTATTGCAAGCTTGAATTACAAAACACTAATTAATTAAGTTATACAAAGATAATAAAACCAAGATGTCTTTAAACTAGTGGTGGCAAAGTGGGCAAGTTGGATGGGTTTAGGTAATGGGTCAAGATAGGTTTGGGTTAGGATGGGTATAGGTCAGGATGGATATTTAAAAAAAAGGGTTGAATGGATAATGGGTCAAGATGGGTTTGGGTTAGGATGGGTTTAGGTTAATATAAGTTTGGGTAAAGATGAAATGAAAAAATAATTAAAAAACATAAAATTAAAAATACAAAAAAATAATAAAAAATAGGCAAATTGGATTTAAATAATCTCAGCTTTCTCAATTTAGCCGATAATAATCCCAACTCAGTTATTGGCCGATAATAATCCGAACCGGTCCACTTTTCGCCGATAATAGTCTGCGTAAAATATAGCTTAACGGAGTTAAGTTTTTTCCCGAATTACAAACTAATGTTTAGGGCTTTTCATTAGAACGATGATAAGAGTTGATTGATGTAAAATTTACATCGAAATACTGCCTCAAACGACGAAAACGGTGCTTCAATTCGAGTGTTTAAATTTCTAATTAACAAAAATCAAGTCGTTTGAAGCATCGTTTTGAGGTAAGTTTTACTTAAATCGACTCGTATCCTCGTTCTGATCAAAATCCGTAAAACATGTTTGTAATTCGGAAAAAAGCTTAACTCCGTTAAGCTATTTTTTACGGCGGACTATTATCGGCAAAAAGTGAACCAGTTCGGATTAGCAAAGGCCAATAACTGAGTTGGGATTATTATCGGCCAACTCAGAAAGCTTTGATTATTTAAATCCAATTTGCCTAAAAAATATATAATTTCTAAAAAATTCTAAAAAATCTTGAAAATTCTAAAAAAAATTTAAAAAATATAAAAATTCTAAAAAAAATCCTAAAATAAAACAAATTAAAAAAATTGCAAAAAATTCAAATAAGTAAAAAAAATCCTAAAAAATAAAAAAAAATCTAGAAAATAAAAAAAAATCTAAAAAATCTTAAAAATTCCAACAAATTCCAAAAAAATAAAACAAATAAAAAAATTGTAGAAAATTCTAAAAATTCTAAAAAATTAAAAAAAACTCTTAAAAATAAAAAAATCACAAAAATTCTAAAAAATCCAAGAAATAAAAAAAATCAAAAAAATTCTAAAAAAAATCATAAAAGTTCTAAAAAATAAAAAATTCTAAAAAATAAAAAAAAATCCAAAAATAAAAAAAAATCCAAAAAAAAAATTTAGAATTTTTTGGATTTTTTAGACTTTTTTGACTTTTTATATTTTGGATTTTTTTATAATTTTTTTTGGATTTTTTATATTTTTTGAGTTTTTAGATTTTTTTTAGTTTTTGTTTTTAGAATTTTTAGAATTTTTTGGATTTTTTAGAATTTTTTGGATTTTTAGAAGTTTTTGGAGTTTTTAAAATTTTTTGGATTTTTTATTATTTTTTTTAATTTTTAGATTTTTTTATTTTTTAGAATTTTTATAATTTTTTGGGGTTTTTAGAATTTTTTGGATTTTTTATAATTCTTAGATTTTTTAGAATTTTTTGATTTTTTTGCTTTTTTAGAATTTTTCTGATTTTTTAGAAATTTTTTATATTTAATTTTTTTATTATTTTTAGACGAAGAACGACGGAAGAGTACTTCGGCGGCGATTGATGAAGTCGCAGTTGTGAATAGATATCTACGAGTAGTAATTTGTTTAGTGATTTTATCTTATACCCATCCTGACCCGCTTGGGTTTTATCTCATACCCATCCCGACCTGCTCTTTTTTTTATCCACCACTTCATAACCCATCATAACCTAGTGACTAATTTTGTTTGGCCCATCTTAACTCATCTTAAAATTTAAAATACCCATATGAGCCCAAAATAGAATGGATGGGCTTGTTTTGCCCGGTCTACTAACCAATCTTGTTGTGGCATATCATTTACCTGTCAAAAGGCTAGAGATGGTTCATTATGGACATATTTCTAGACCAGTCAATCGATATGTTGTGACAAGGTTAAAGGAATGTCGGTAACCATATTAGGAGCAGCTTCCATTTTTCCTAAAAGATAAAATTGAAGACTTAATCATTTTCCTCATTTTATAAGATAAACTATATTGGTTAAGAAATGTTATTCTAAGAGTCATATATTACCTATTTTAGTACCAGACCAACTACGAATAAGGATGGTCAAAAGAATAATAAATAGTTGAGTAAAGAAAACATATACTTGGATGCTACGTGGTTCTTATCTAAACCTATACTATATGCGATGGGTTCTCTATCCATTGTGTGTATCTAGTTTAAATAAAAATCATTTTTATAAATTTAAAACTAGATAATCGCCCTTTCAAGTTATTAAATTATAGCACTTAAGTGTGCTCAATTTTACTAAAATAATATACCTAATTCACACGACATCAAGTTTTTGGCGCCGTTGCCAATGGATATGGTTTATCCCATAGAAAAACCTAAATTATTATATTGAACAGCAGGGTCGTCTCCGAAAATGTTCGAAAATCTTTAGGCCCTGTGCGAACAGAAAATACGGGCCCCTTAAATATAAATTTTTAAAAACTAATATATATAAAAGAATTTAATATATGAAAATAAATTAATATCGTTTGAATCAACACCAATCATTTAATGTACTTTGACAAAATTAGACAATTAATGTCATTTGCATTTAATAAATAGATAAGAAACAAAAAGAAAAACAAAACTGAGGACGCCGAGATTAAAAACCGTGTCTCCTTATTATTAAAGTGACTTTCAAACCACCAAAACAAGTGCTTCAGGATGGTATTTTTCCGATTCATTACATATATATTCTAACTTTATAGTGTAAAACTAATACAAAAACAAAAATAAATGGGCCCCCGATAGGTTTGGGCCCTGAGCAGTCGCCCATCCCGCACACCCTTCGGGCCGACCCTGTTGAACAGTCTTATTTTCTATCCCTTTTCTTTCTATCTATTTTTATTTTCACTTTTATTTTCAGCACTCGTGCTCGTTCCTTAGTTATTCCGCAGATTTCTTTAAAGGATGGCCACCGCGATAATATCATCAACATGACAAAGGCGAAACCGAATGCTAACTTTTTCTCGGGAAGTCCTTTTCTCCAAATCTTTCTATCCACAAAAATCTATTTATCACCTTGAAGTGGCTTATACCATGTGTAGAAATCAGGAAGGTAAGTTCACTAAACCCGTGGATTAAAGAAGTGGTGGTTCAAATTTTAAAAAACTTCGTCAAAATAAATTATTCAAAACACTGTCAGATAAGCACCCCTGTGCTTCACCCCCTAAGACACGACCGTGCATAACAATTATCAAATTAATAAAAACATATTTCAGAAAATTAATTAAAAATAAAGAACAATTTTTGAAAAATAAAGAGCATGTCCGTGCCTGTCCGGATCTCAGAAAGCCGGGTATAAAAGTTGTTTTGACCTAGGTCAAAATCAGAACCCATTTGCATTTTCCCGTGCTTTGCGGCCCGACACCATACACCACCATTTTCTTCCATTATTCTTCAAGAATCTTCATCTCCAGGTATGTACTACTTGTCTTTTATGTAATATGGTTATGGTTAGTGGCTAAAATTGTCAGATTTCTCATGTTATAGTTCACACGCAATTCATACTAAAACCTATGATCTCGACCATAAATCATCATGATTTCAAGATAAAACTTGTATGGAAGTGATTAGGGTACTAGTAGAAACAAAATGGATAAAGAAATCTTGAAAAGTTTTGCAATCGATTTCGTGGGAAAAGTGACAAATTGAACCGTTATTGTTGACCTAGTACAGTAACCAGGCACGTTCGTTCTCATATACAAGCATGGTCGTGCATGGCTTAAAATCAACACAATTTGAAAATGTTCCGAAAGTCTTCTGATGAATCGAAATGTCTTTCGAGAACACACTAAGGCACGATCATGCATGTCTAGGCACACCCGTGCCAACCTGATGTCTAGAAAAGTCACTTGCACACACTAACGAAAATCACTTAACCTACTGATTAGAATATGTTTAAAAAATTGAGTGTATGAACATGCTTTCTACAGCAAAACTATACACTACCTTTTCTAAAAATCAAAACAGAATATTAACAGCAGTTTGTGCTTATAAACCCGATCTAACACATAGATTAGAAAATTTCATGATTCCAAAATCGTTTCAAAACCAAACGTTTGAACCGTAAGACATTCGTCTTGTGTCACATTGTACCACAATCTCTAAAATCCAAATACCATAAGTTGTACCATACACATAATTTCCCAATATATATACAAGATTGTTGCAACAACCTCTAAAACAATTTAAATATTTCCGTGAACCCAAAATACTTAGGGGGCGTTTTTTCATAGGATGTTTTGAAGGAATTGGAATCTTACAAAGGAATAGTATTTTGAAGGAATTGGAATTATTTCCATAAAAAAATACTTAAGGTGTTTGATTTGTTATTTTCTTTATATAGATAAAATGTTTAGAAGAATAAAAATACATACCCTTACTCTTGTATGTGCTTAATTCCACCCAAATTGTCGCAGCCCCCGACCCCCTGCCCCGGGAGGCGGGTGCCGAGAGCACGCAGAGCGGGTGGTATCGGTGTTTATTAATATGGCAGCGGAAAACTTTCATCAGGACCGTAGTTAGGAAATGAATTATCATAGTTAAAACACCAAACTTTTGATAATAAACAAATGGGATAAAACTCAAGTTTCTATTACAATATGTTTATAGGGATAAACCCTAGTTTATCGAAAGACAAAACTCCTTTTTATTTAGGTAACTTTTATAGCCACTTTTCCAAGCCTTCAGTGCTCTCCAGCTGGCTTCTAAATAGCTTCACAATAAGTTACCTGAAACGCGTTTTAAAAAGATTTTATCAGCAAGAAATACTGGCGAGTGCATCCCAGTTCAATCAAAACAGTTTTTATCACTTTACAACTTTACAGTATTGAGGGCATCCACAATTATATTTGCTTATATCTATCCAATTACCCCTTTTTTGGTATTGTCAATCCTGACTTGTGGTCATGCTACTATTCCAATAGTAACGAGTTTCAAGTAATGTATACAAAACCCCAACATACCGGTAGTAATGGTAGAATTACAAATACTCAATTACTGTTAAGTGTAATTTAAAACATTTGAGGTTTTGGTAAAATATTTTGACTCACAAAAGTAATTTACAAAAAGGTGACAAAAAGAGAATCTACTCACTTTGTTTAATTAGGTAAAACTAAGGCTTCCTGGTGTATCTTCTGGTTATTATCTATTAAAATAAAACAATGCACACGTGTTAGTCAAATAACCCAAATCATATTAACCGTACAACTCGAGACAGAACTCCAATGACTGAGTCAGGCAGAGCCTTGACATGCATTACGGAGTCCTAGATCAATCGGGTGTAACACAAGACAAAACTCCAACGACTGAGTCAGGCAGAGCCTTGACATGCGTTACGGAGCCCTAGATCGATCATGTAGGGTAACAAATAGGGTTATAATACTAACAACGAGGCAGAGCTTCGCCTTATAGGGGTATTATTTCCTGAGAGTTTAGACTATTAGAGATTGAGAGAGAATATCAGAATTTGAACGACAATTAAATGAACTCTCGACTCCTATTTATAGGCTGATCCGAAGGCGTCTCGCGGCCTGCGTAACCCCCTTCAAATCCTCTCGTGGCCCGCGAGGATGTAGACTAGGTCCTAGGGTTGGCCAGTCAGCGAATATAGCTTTGCCACGTGTTGACACGTGGCGCCTATGTGTGTCCGGCAAGTCACTGGGCTTCGCGCCCCGCGACAATCATAGGGGTCCGGGTCGCGGCCCGCGAGAATTCCATTTTTGGGTTTTTATTTGATTTTTTTATAAATATTAAGGTACTTAGGGCTCGTTTCTTGTATACGGGGTATATAAGGAACGTTTAGGGTCACGTTTAAGGGTTCTAGGAGGGTTGTTATACAAATCTACCCTAACATGGTCATCACCATGTTCTTCGTCTTCTATCTTATCTCTCTCCCATGTTTACAATTGTCTCCCTTTAACTCTTTTCCTTGGCTAAAACAATTCTGATTCTAGATTTCCACTTTTTTTTTGAATCACAGGAAATATCTAAATTGTGTGTTGTTTTTTCATAATTCATTTAACAAGTGAAGGAAATAAAAGTGGTTTTTGATTTTGTGGATGATCGATTAGCTAAAGTTTGATTAAATAAATTAGAGGATCACATTTTGAATAATGGAAAAAGATGTAGGATTAAAGGCTAAATAATTACTGATATTCGATTGACAAAATTAGGGGATACAAATTGTATTTTTTGGTTTTAGATCTTCAACATTTCATGATACCAAATTGGTTTTAGATCTTCTAACATTTCACGACGAACGAAGGAGGTTATTGGTTCTGGAGTTTTGTTTTTTAAGTTTTTGAAGAAGAATAATGGAGGATCCATGGTGGTTGAGAAATTTTGGTTCTCGATTTTCAATATTCCATAAAGCACGATAGAGGAATTTTATTGAAGACAATGAAAGATGCAATGTTGAGAAGGATGAGGGTATTTTGATAAAATGTCAACATTTCATTGGATTTCTAAGCTTTCCTTTGGATGTTGAAGGGATTCTTGAATCGCATTAAAGAGGGATTTAGTTGGAATTAATTCCAATTCTAATTCATTCTATTACCTAACCATACATGCCAACTATTGGAACTTAACTTCCAATTCCACCGGGTTCCGGCGTATTTTATAAACCAAACAAGCCATAGTAAAAAGTTTTTAGGATTGTAGCAACAATCTCACGTTAAATATGTTTTAAGATTCTGGGAAATATGTCACAATAGTAATAAAATTATATAAATAAAATAAATAAAGATACTCTCTTTATACATCTTGAGAAATTATAATACACGTACCCTGAACAAATCTAAACACAATAAAATATATAATACAACACATGTAAACAAATCGATTCAAACCGTAGTATTCCACAAAAGTGTGAATCACATCTTCTTGTATGATCCTATGCATAGTCTTCAACAAGATCTTTGTGTAGTCTCTCTTGCTGCAATAAAGAACAAACGAGATTTGACGGTTGTGGCTAAGGCACATGTTCAACACGTTTCCCTTAAAACAAATTCTGGGCCTCTACCAAAGACGACGTGTCTGTCTTCCAAGGTACAACATCCAAAGCAGCCTGTACTGCCAGAAATGGTCATGCGCCTGAGGTTACACGAGATAAATTTACAGTGTTAGAACTTCTAGAAAACAAGGATACGAAGGTGATGTAATCGAGTAGAGAAACTTATCTCTCTAAGTACCCGACACATGGGACTTCAAGTATCTCCAAGAACTCTTCTTATTTTTTTTAAATAAAATTCCTCTTGTAATTACCTAGCCTCGTTGTAACAACTCTCACCTAAAATATTATTTCTTATTATATTTTGTCAAAAAGGAAACCCTAATTGAGAAACCCAAGTGATCCTGCATAAACCCTAAAATTTTCAGAACAATTGGAATCAGGATCAGGGCCCCTAAAACTCAGGGGGGTAAACCCTAGTTGATATTATCAACACAGTTTTACGTGTGATGCGACTTTTAACGAACGACCAACTCAGCAAGCCTACCAAGACACGGGGCTACCATATGGTAGGGTAGTACCCCTCGCGCCACGCGAGGGAGTCGGTTTTTCAGATATAAATAGGGGAGTTTGGCACTTGATTTCTGGCTTCAGTTCGACGTAAAAACTCAATTCGTACGCTGAGTTATTATCTGTATACTACAAAAACACACACAATTCACGAAACGCTGCCGCAATAACAGGGTAATAACCCGATCGCTGCTACGATTCAATGTCCGATCGATTAAAACTATCCAATGGATGTTTAAGTGCTGCCCACATTAGGGTTATGCTTTGTCATTCGTCGTGAATTCGATGGATGTTTAAGTATCGCACTTTGTCATTCGTTGTGAGGGTTTAATCTCGTGAGTTATCGTAAATGCTGTATTAGTTACTGACCTAGTTCGTGTGCATGTTATTTAAATTAGGTTACAAGGCTAATCAGTAGGCTAGACTCTGCCCGTATTAAATCTACAATGTGAGTTATTCTCTTTGTATCAAAAATATTTTACAATACTCCATTTTCAAATGTTATAATTACAGGGATTAAGTCGTGGTTATGTTAATCTCTGGCTAGTGGGGTATTGTGTACATTACTAATTTCTCACGGGTTAGGCTAATAAATCCTAAAAGTGATAAACGTCACTACTTGGGGAAAGACCCAATAGTGGTATGACCATCGTCACCAGGTGACACGACGCCAGATAAAAATAAGATAGAAGCCATTGTAATCGCTCTTATGCTGTAAATTATAACTATGTGTCATTTTATCAAATTTGAATAACTCGCCAGCATTTCCCCGCTAATAAAATATTTTTAAAACATGTTTCAGACAACCTGCTGTAAATCAAGGAAAACGTGCTACGAAGCACTAGCAAGCTTGAAGAGGTGGCTCAGTTAAAATGAATAAACATGTTTTAATAAATCAGGGAATTTACTTGTGAAATTCCTCTATTGTAAAATAACGGGGTTTATTCCGAGTGAAGAAATAATAAAATATTTGGGCATTTTGAGTTTTAAAAAGAGATCCTGTAAAATCTTCCGCTGTCGCATCATAGATACCACGGGTTCCTGTCCCGCGGCTCCTGACCGGGTAAAACCGGGGCTGGGGCCGTGACAGGAAAAGGTGGTATCAGAGCATTTAAAGAGCCACTGATTTAAGCCTATTAAGTATTTAAAATACTTAAATTTCTGATTTGCCATTCTGTGATTATGTGTCTTTTTGACTGACTACTTGTTAGTTACAGCATGGGTAAGCAAAAGCTTTCAAACATCTATCTTAAATTAGATAGTGTACCAAAAGATAAAGGATCCTCATCCCAATCAAATTCCTCAAGATATTCAGTAGATACTGAAGAAGGAATATTTGTTCGTAAGGCACAGTATGAGAAACCACTTTCTCCTAATAAAAGAAGTTTGATTATTAGAAAAAGTCAAGAGAAAATGAAGAAATTACAATCAAAAGAAAGAATAATTAATAAGGAAGCCCAGGAAATAAGCAATAAACCACCATGGGAAGATGAGTTAGATTAAAAATGGACAAATCATTATATGTTAGCCACTGTAGCAATAAATGCTAAC
The DNA here is from genome assembly GCA_030545235.1 of Helianthus tuberosus. Taxonomy (NCBI): domain Eukaryota; kingdom Viridiplantae; phylum Streptophyta; class Magnoliopsida; order Asterales; family Asteraceae; genus Helianthus; species Helianthus tuberosus. Next base: position 54,185,482 of record CM060448.1, read on the forward strand.
CTTTAGACTATCAACACCCTGACCCAGTATTAGCACCCATATTATCTATTAGCCAGAAACTTTAAAATAATATTAGTTGTAAAAAAATATATAAATATTTTGTTTCAATAAAATGGTCTATTAGATATTTGTAATTAATATTAAAATTTTAATTCCATTTTGTGATTCTGTAAAAATTTAATTTATAAACTTTTAACCTAAAAATTTCGTGTATAAATGCTAAACAGCATGAATGAATTATCTGAAGTGCTAGAAAATCTCAATCTCTATCCTGTGAAAATAGAAGTTTCCAGAGATTTTACTAGTTACTTGGCCGATGTGGAAAAACCTATGGAATTCCAAGCTCCACCTCTGGAGAAATCAAAACCTAAGAAAAGAAGAAGATTTGTGGGTTGGAGACGTGTACGCAGAAGGAAACCACCAACTAGGAGAATTCTCAAAATAGAAAATCCTATGGATAAAGGAAAAGGAATAGAAATTGAGGAAAGTTCTAAGCAAGCAGGAATAGAAATTGGCGAAAGTTCTAGGCAAGCCGAGGAATTACCATTACAGGAGGAATTGGATCACATACTGGCAAGCTGTGATATCCTTAGGCCTATCAATACAAATCTCTTCCCTTATCCTGCTGAAAACCAACTTCCAGTAAACTTGGAACCAGCCATTCCAGATCCTCTGATCCACACTCAACCTTTAGGAGAAATGGACGAATGGTGGACCAACGATTGGCAATTTCAAAACCTCCTAAATAATCCCTATACCTTTTTCCCTCAGTTCGACCCAGAACCTGCACCAAACCCACCAATGAGTAATGAAAACTTAGCTGAACTTCGCCATTTTGGTGAAGAACTAATGGATGCAGGGAATAAGATTCTGGAGATAGGGGAACAAATCTCTTGGAAATATGATGAAAGGGAACATCATTTCTGAAAAACCAGCAGACTAGGGGGAGTGTGGTTATGAAATTGTGGTTGTTTAATAATAATATAATAAAAATATAAGTATGTGAAATAACTTGAAAATAAAACTTCTGTAAGATAACAAGTGTGTACGGAAGTATATTATAATGGAAGTCAAGAAATTGACAATTTTGGCTATACGTGTTAATATGATTATGTGCAATTGTTTTGTTATGTTTAGATATTAATTATTTTATACTAATCACTTATATAAATTAATTACCAGATGGCAAACGCTGGTAATGAACAAGTTAACGAGGGTAACCAATCTGAGCACAATCATGAAGATCAAATTTTGAATAGGCAAGATATCGAGAATATCGTTGCTCAAGGAATAGCCAATGCTATTCCCGCAATCCTGGCTGCTGCCCAGAAACCTGTTGAACCTCAACAAATTATTCCTAGTAAACGCACCCAAGGTGACAATTTCAATAACAGTGTAAACGGAGGCGGCAACCATATTAATAATGACAATGAGGGGATCCAAGCTCCACTTCTTAAGAAAATGAAAGCTGCAACACCTGGTTGCACTTATAAGGAGTTTCTTGCCTGTAAACCAGCTGAGTTTGCAGGTAACGAAGGGGCAACTGCAGCACTGCATTGGTTAGAGAAAACCAAAGCAGTAATTATGATAAGTAAATGTGCTGAAGAAGACAAGGTCATGTATGCGTCGCATCTTTTTAAAGAAGGGGCGCTAGAATGGTGGAACACGGTGCTGCAAGCCAAGAGAAGAAATATGGCCTATGCTATGAACTGGGAAGAATTTAAAAGTCTTATAGAAAGAAAATTCTGTCCCGAATACGAAAAGGAACAAATGACAAATAAGTTCCTAAATCATCAGATGGTAGGTGTTGATTGTAGGGGGTATACTTCAAAATTCTTCGAATACGCTAGAGTAGTACCAACCCTGGCTTCGCCAGAGCTGGTACTTATATCTCGCTACATTTGGGGCTTAATTGGCGAGATCCGTAATATTGTCAAGGCTGCGAGACCTCGCACGATCGATGATGCAGTAGAGTTAGCTAACACTCTGACCGACGACCTGGTACGCACAAGAGAAGAAACCCGGAAAAAAGAAGTGGCCCAAAAGATTACCCAGGGATTTCGTATGGGTAACCGTAGTAATTTCAAGAGAAGAGGAACTGGGCAATCCTCCACTGTTCCATTTTGCAATGCCTGCAAAAGAAAGCATTTTGGAAGATGCAAGGGATATTGCAATTTTTGCAAAATTCCGGGGCACCAAGAAGAAGACTGCAAGAAGAAGAAATCCACAGTCTGTTACAACTGTGGAGAAGCTGGACATATTAGGCCAGATTGCCCAAAATTGGTCAAACCAGCTGATAACAAAGCTAAAACTGCAGAAGGAACTAACAAGAAGAATGTAAGAGCCTTCCAGCTGACTACCCAGGAAGCTGAGCAAATTCCTGATGTAATAGCTGGTACATTTCTAGTTCACAACGTTTACGCAAAAGTATTATTTGACTCTGGTGCAAACCAAAGTTTTATAAATACTTCATTCTGCCAAGCACTTAATTTACCCTTAACCAAACTTAGGCAAATTTTTACAGTTGAAACGGCAGATGGAAATTCTGTTAAAATAGATAAGGTTGTACGAGAAGGAAAGATAGAACTATTAGGCTATAAATTCTCTGCAAACCTGTTACCTATGAATTTAGCCGGATTCGATGTGGTGTTAGGAATGGATTGGTTGATAGCCAACCATGCTCGAATTCTTTGTGATAAGAATTCCATAGAAATTCATACACCCATAGGAGAATTAGTGGTGATTACGGGGGATAAGCCACGTAAGCCAATGAAGTTCATTTCAGTAATGAAAATTGCTAGTTATGAACGAAAACAAGGAATAGTGTATATGATTTCAGTAATCATTAACACTAAAAGTAAGGAACTTAAGGAAATTCCAGTAATATCAGAATATTCAGATGTATTCCCAGAAGAACTACCTGGATTACCACCTGATAGGGAAGTAGAATTTAGAATTCATCTAATTCCTGGAACTACACCGATAGCCAAGGCTCCTTATCGGTTAGCACCCACCGAAATGTTAGAATTGAAAAAGCAATTAGATGAATTACTAAGCAAAGGTTTCATACAACCTAGTTCATCCTCGTGGGGAGCACCAGTGTTGTTTGTGAAAAAGAAAGATGGTTCGATGCGAATGTGTATCGACTATAGGGAATTGAATAAAGTTACAATTAAGAATCGATACCCATTACCTAGGATTGATGATCTTTTCGATCAATTACAAGGAGCTAAATACTTCTCTAAGATCGACTTGCGCTCCGGATATCATCAATTGAAGGTACAGGAAGAAGACATACCTAAAACTGCTTTCAGAACTAGGTATGGTCACTACGAGTTTACAGTCATGCCCTTTGGGTTAACAAATGCTCCTGTGGCATTTATGGACATGATAAAGAGAATCTGTAAACCGTACTTGGATAAATTTGTAATTGTCTTCATCGACGATATACTCATTTATTCCAAAAGTCAGGAGGAACATTGTGAGCACCTGCATGTACTCTTAACCTTGTTAAGAAAGGAGAAGCTTTATGCCAAATTCTCGAAGTGTGAATTTTGGCTACAAGAAGTGCAATTTTTAGGTCACATGGTGAATCATGAAGGTATTCACGTAGATCCTGCTAAGATAGAAGCAATCACCAAATGGAAGGTTCCGCAGTTAGCTATGGAAATTAGACATTTTATAGGTTTAGCTGGATATTATAGACGGTTTATTAAAGATTTCTCCAAGATAGTTGTACCATTAACTAAGCTAACCTGTAAAGCAACAAAGTTTGAATGGGGACCTAAACAAGAAGAAGCCTTTAGGATTTTAAAGCAAAAGCTAACCAATGCTCCAATTCTAGCCTTACCAGAAGGAACATAAGATTTTGAAGTATACTGTGGTGCTTCAAAATTAGGATTTGGATGTGTGTTAATGCAACGCAAAAAGGTAATTGCGTATGCATCAAGGCAATTGAAAAAGCACGAAGAAAACTATACGACTCATAACTTAGAGTTAGGAGCCATAATTTTTGCCCTTAAGATTTGGAGACACTATCTGTATGGAAGTAAGTTTACTGTCTATACAGATCATAAGAGCTTAAGATACATATTTGGGCAAAAAGAATTGAACATGAGGCAAAGGAGATGGATGGAAATCCTAAGCGACTACGACTGTGATATTCAGTATCACGAAGGAAAAGCCAACGTAGTTGCTGATGCTTTAAGTCATAAGTATCATGAAAAACAACGACGAGTTCGTGCTCTTAGATTAAGTTTACAATTAGACTTAATGGAACAATTAAAGGATGTTCAGGAAACTGCAATCCAGGATATTGCTGAAGGAATGAAAGGACGGATAAAAGAATTAGAGCAAGGAGCAGATGGAATTTGGAGATTCCATAAAGGAAGGATTTGGGTACCTAAGCACGGAAACTTAAGAAATAAAATTTTAGAGGAAGCCCATAAATCTAGATATACCATGCATCCTGGTAACAATAAGATGTACCAGATTTAAGAAATAACTTCTGGTGGATAGGAATGAAAAAGGGCATAGCTAGATATGTTTCCAAGTGTCTTACTTGTTCACAAGTTAAGGCAGAACACCAGAAACCTTCAGGTCTACTACAACAATTAGAAATGCTTGTATGGAAATGGGAACTCATAACAATGGATTTTGTTACTAAGTTACCCAAAACCAGAAAGGGTAATGACGCGATTTGGGTAATTGTGGATCGATTAACCAAATCAGCTCATTTTATACCTATGAAGGAAACCTTTAGCATGGAAAGGTAAGCCAAGTTGTATGTAGATGAAGTAGTATCCTTACATGGAGTTCCTCTCTCCATTGTATCAGACAGGGATAGTCGTTTCACTTCCCATTTTTGGAAAAGTTTCCAAGAAGCAATGGGAACCTGACTAAACTTGAGCACTGCATACCGTCCTCAAAAAGATGGGCAAAGTGAAAGGACAATCCAAACCCTGGAGGACATGCTTAGGGCATGTGTAATAGATTTTGGTGGAAATTGGGATGCCCACCTACCTTTAATTGAATTCTCCTATAACAATAGTTATCATTCAAGCATTGAAGCTGCCCCATTTGAAGCACTGTACGGACGAAAGTGCAGAACTCCAGTGTGTTGAGCAGAAATAGGAGAAAGTCAATTATCAGGACCTGAAATAGTTCAAGAAACTACCGACAAGATTACTCAAATCAAGGAAAGACTCAAGACGGCACGAGATCGCCAGAAGAGTTATGCAGATAATCGACGTAAGCCGTTAGAATTCCAAGTCGGAGATAAGGTACTTTTGAAAGTTTCTCCTTGGAAAGGAGTAGTTCGGTTTGGAAAGAAAGGAAAGTTGAGTCCAAGATACATAGGACCATTTCCAGTGATCCAACGAATAGGACCAGTTGCTTATCGTTTACAACTACCAGAGGAGCTAGCTGGAGTACATGATGTATTTCATGTATCCAATCTCAAGAAATGTTTATCAGACGAATCTTTGGTAGCACCTCTTCAAGATATAGAGGTAAACAAAAAGCTAAAATTTGTTGAGAAACCTCTTCAGATAGAAGACATAAACGTTAAGTTTCTCAAACGCAAACGGTTAGTACTTGTCAAAGTCAAGTGGGATTCAAAGAGAGGATCTGAATACACTTGGGAGCTGGAATCGGAGATGAAGCGAAAGTATCCCTACTTATTTCATTAAATCTCAAGGACAAGATTTTATTAAGGTGGGGAGGATGTAACAACTCTCACCTAAAATATTATTTCTTATTATATTTTGCCAAAAAGGAATCCCTAATTGAGAAACCCAAGTGATCCTGCATAAACCCTAAAATTTTCAGAACAATTGGAATCAGGATCAGGGCCCCTAAAACTCAGGGGGGGTAAACCCTAGTTGATATTATCAACACAGTTTTACGTGTGATGCGAATTTTAACGAACGACCAACTCAACAAGCCTACCAAGACACGGGGCTACCCTATGGTAGGGTAGTACCCCTCGCGCCACGCGACGACCCCTCGCGCCACGCGAGGGAGTCGGTTTTTCAGATATAAATAGGGGAGTTTGGCACTTGATTTCTGGCTTCAGTTCGACGTAAAAACTCAATTCGTACGCTGAGTTATTATCTGTATACTACAAAAACACACACAATTCATGAAACCCTGCCGCAATAACAGGGTAATAACTCGATCGCTGCTACGATTCAATGTCCGATCGATTAAAACTATCCAATGGATGTTTAAGTGCTGCCCACATTAGGGTTATGCTTTGTCATTCGTCGTGAATTCGATGGATGTTTAAGTATCATACTTTATCATTCGTTGTGAGGGTTTAATCTCGTGAGTTATCATAAATGCTGTATTAGTTACTGACCTAGTTCATGTGCATGTTATTTAAATTAGGTTACAAGGCTAATCAGTAGGCTAGACTCTGCACGTATTAAATCTGCAATGTGAGTTATTCTCTTTTTATCAAAAGTATTTTACAATACTCCATTTTCAAATGTTATAATTACCGGGATTAAGTCATGGTTATCTTAATTACTGGCTAGTTGGGTATTGTGCACATTACTAATTTCTCATGGGTTAGGCTAATAAATCCTAACAGTGATAAACGTCACTACTTGGGGAAAGACCCAATAGTGGTATGACCATCGTCACTAGGTGACACGGCGCCAGATAAAAATCAGATAGAAGCCATTGTAATCGCTCTTATGCTGTAAATTATAACTATGTGTCGTTTTATCAAATTTGAATAACTTGCCAGCATTTCCCCGCTGATAAAATATTTTTAAAACATGTTTCAGGCAACCTGTGGTAAATCAAGGAAAACATGCTACGGAGCACTAGCAAGCTTGAAGAGGTGGCTCAGTTAAAATGAATAAACATGTTTTAATAAATCAGGGAATTTACTTGTGAAATTCCTCTATTGTAAAATAACGGGGTTTATTCCGAGTGAAGAAATAATAAAATATTTGGGCATTTTGAGTTTTAAAAAGAGATCCTGTAAAATGTTTCGTTGTCGCATCATATATACCACGGGTTCCTGTCCCGCGGCTCCTGACCAGGTAAAACCGGGGCTGGGGCCGTGACACTCGTCAAGTTAGACACATAGCCTACTTTGCATACAAAAAAATGAGGTGGAGAAGAGTTTAACTTAATTTAAGATTTTATTAGCGACATAAACTCTAATAAATACTAATAAATTGACATAAGAACTCTACTTAAGACCATGGGGTGTGGTCTCGGGGAATTCAGCTGGGAGCTGACGTGTGGGCTTACCCCATCAGGGAACCCCCCCCCCCCCCGCGATGGTTCTTCGGTTAGCTCGAGGACTCACCCTCGTCTTCCCCGATTAGATTGTTTAATGGTCTTTGAAAATTATAGCTGTTGTTCAACTACTTTTTATTAAAAAGTATTAAATAATTTTTATTTTAAAAACTAGATAACCCACATTTTTATACCAAAAACCTCACCACACTCTCTGTCTTTTATATATTCTTCTACTTCATTTGTCGATCCCGTTGATAACGAGTAGCGGTATTACTAGGTCCGTCCGTTTGTGTATGATAAGTTGTGCTTAGGTTTAACCTGGTTCCCATTGCTTTTTGGAAACTTGTTCAAAAATGAGTAGTAAAACGGCTATCTCTATCAGATACAATAGATAAAGGAATTCCATGTAATGAAACTATTTCATTTACATATAGCTTGGCTAATTGTTCCATACTGAAATTTTCCTTCATTGGTAAGAAATGTGCAAATTTGGTTAATCTGTCAACAATCACCCAGATTGTATCATTTCCTTTATGTGTCTTGGGTAATTTGGTAACAAAGTCCGTTGTTATTAATTCTCATTTCCATATTGGCATTTCTAGTTGCTGTAATAACCCTGAGGGTTTCTGATGTTCAGCTTTAACCTGTGAATAAGTCAGACATTTAGCAACATAGTTTGCTATATCCTTTTTCATTCCTATCCACCAGAAATTGTTTCTTAGATCTTGATACATCTTATCACTTCCGGGATGTATCATACACTTAGACTTATGAGCTTCTTCTAGAATTCTGTGGCGTAGATTTCCTTGTTTAGGTATCCACATCCTTTTCTCATGGAACTTCCAAATTCCATCTGTTCCTTGTTCTAATTCCTTAATCATTCCTTTTAAACCTTCAACATCGTCCTTGAATGTTGTTTTCTGTACCTCTCTAATTTGCTCTTTTAAATCTATCTGCAGATTTAATTTGAGAGAGCGTACTCGTTTTGGCTTTTCATGATACTTTCGACTTAAAGCATCAGCTACTACATTAGCTCTTCCAGCATGATACTGGAAATCATAATCGTAATCACTAAGAATTTTCATCCAGCGTCTCTGTCTCATATTTAATTCCTTTTGCCCAAAAATATACCTTAAACTCTTATGATCCATGAAGACAACAAGTTTACTTCCGTAAAGATAGTGTCTCCAAATCTTAAGGGCAAAAACTATGGCTCCTAATTCTATATCATGGGTTGTGTAATTCTCTTCATGTTTCTTAAGTTGTCTAGAGGCATAAGCTATAACCTTTTGACGTTGCATCAACACACATCCATATCCTAACGTAGACGCATCACAATAGACTATAAAGTCTTCAGTGCCTTCTGGTAATGCGAGTATGGGTGCGTGGGTCAATATTTGCTTAAGAATCCTAAAGGCTTCTTCCTGTTTTGGTCCTCATTCAAACTTAACTGATTTGCAGGTCAGTTTGGTTAATGGAATGGCTATCCTATAGAAATCTTGGATAAATCGTCTATAATATCCTGCCAGTCCAAGAAAACTTCTTAACTTCTTACTTCCTTTGGTGACTCAGGGACTTTCCATTGGGTAATCGCCTCGATCTTTCTGGGATCCACATGAATTCCTTCATGATTAATCAAATGTCCAAGGAATTGCACTTCTTGTAACCAGAATTCACATTTTGAGAATTTAGCATAAAGCTTTTCTTTTCTCAACAATGTCAGAAGTGTATGCAGATGCATTGCATGTTCCTCCTTACTCTTAGAGTAAATTAGAATATCATCTATAATGACAATTATGAATTTATCCATGTATGGTTTACATATCCTGTTCATCATGTCCATAAACGCGGCTGGGGCATTGGTTAAACCAAATGGCATAACGGTAAATTCATAATGACCGTACCTTGTTCTGAAAGCAGTTTTAGGAATGTCCTCTTCCTGTACTTTCAATTGATGATATCCTGAGCGTAAATCGATCTTTGAAAAGAATCAAGCTCCTTGAAATTGATCGAACAGATCATCGATTCTCGGTAGTGGGTACCGATTCTTAATCGTGACTTTGTTCAATTCTCGGTAATCAATGCACATACGCATCGATCCGTCCTTCTTCGTAACAAACAAAATGGGTGCTCCCCATGGCGATGAACTAGGTTGTATAAAACCTTTGTCAAGAAGTTCGTCCAATTGTTTCTTCAATTCCTGCATCTCCGTTGGTGCTAATCGATATGGTGCCTTAGCAATCAGTGCCGTCCCTGGTATTAGGTGAATTTTAAATTCAACCTCTCTATCAGGCGGTAATCTAGGCAACTCTTCTGGAAAAACGTCTGAGAATTTAGATACTATAGGAATATCTTGTAATTCTTTTCATTTAGTGTTAATGATTATAGAAATCATATACACTATTCCTCCTTTCCTTGCATAACTTGCAGCTTTCATCACATAGATGAATTTTGTTGACCTGGTTGGCTTATCTCCTTTGATTGTGATCTTTTCACCACGTGGTGTACTTACTTGCACTGACTTTTGATCACATAAAATACTGGCATGATTGGCTACCAAACAATCCATTCCTAACACAACATCGAATCCGGCTAGATTCATTGGGTAAAGGTTAGCAAAGAAATGATGACTCGGAATTTATATTCTTGCTCCCTGCAAGATTTCACTAGTTTTAATGGATTCTCCGTTTGCTGTTTCCACCATACAGTCTTGTCGAATTTTGGTTAAAGGTTGATCGAGAAGTTTGTAGAAAGAAGTATTGATAAAACTTTGGTTTGCACCAGAGTCAAATAATACTTTGGAAAAAATGTCGTTAATTAAAAACGTATCGGCAATCACATCTGGAATCATCTTAGCTTCTTCAACTGTTAGAACAAAGGCTCTGGCATTCTTCTTGGGTCCTTCAGCTATTTTAGCTTTGTTGGTTGCTGCTAGAGCTAGTTTCGGACAGTTCGGTTTGATGTGCCCAGTTTCTCCACAATTAAAGCATATCCTATTGCTAGATTTCGATCGACATTCTTCTTCCTTATGTTTGGGCTTCTTGCAAAAATTGCAAAACCTTGCACACCTTCCATAATGCTTCTTTTTACAAGTCTTGCAGTAAGGTGCAGAGGAAGAACCTATTCCTTTCCCATTGTTGGAATTACCATAACGGAATTCCTGGGTAAGTTTTTGAGCTAAGTTCTTTCTCTGGTTTTCTTCTTGTGTACGTATCAATTCATCAGTCAGGGTGTTGGCTAGTTTTACTGCTTCTTCTATGGTTTGCGGCCTAGCTGCCTTGACTACGTGTCTAATCTCACTAATTAATCCCCAAACGTAACGGGAGATTAACACTGGCTCAGGTGAGGCTAAGGTTGGCACTATTCTAGTATATTCAAAGAATATGGTAGTGTAACCTTTGCAGTGTATTCCAGTCATTTTATGAGTTAGGAACTTATTGGCGATTTGTTCCTTTTCATGAGGAGGACAAAATTTTATTTCGACTATTTCTTTAAAATTAGTCCAATTCCATTCTATAAACTCTGTCACTTCCCCTAGACTGGAGAATAGTATTCCACCATTCTAAGACTGCATTTTTGAAAAGATTAGAAGCAAACATAATCTTATCTTCATCTGCACACTTACTTATTTTTATGACTGCTTCTCTCTTTTCTATCCAGCGCAAGGCTGAAATGGCTCCTTCATTGCCTGAGAATTCGATTGGTTTACATGCCAAGAATTCTTTATAAGAACAACCATAAGAGATGGTTCTTCTTCTTTTAGGAATTGGAGCTTGGATTATTGGTCCGTTATTATCATTCACATTGTGGCTGGGTTCGGTGTGTTGGTGTTTACTTCCATTTGCAGATTTATTATTTTCTGCTTCTTTAATAGTCTTGATAATATAAGGCATAGCATCTATAATTCCTTGTGCTACTATATGTTGGATGGCACTGTTATCTATTTGGTTTCCGTTATTCTCATTATTTGGTTTTCATGATAACTTCGTTGTCCATCTGAATTGTAAACATTTATCAGGTATTAATTATCACAGAATAAGATCTAATACAAACAATCACATCAACAGATTGATCAAAAACATCGAACATTGCGACTTTTACTCTTTTTCATACATATCTATATATATGCGTCGATTACAAACTACAACTGGAAATTAAACAAACTAATAGTTATGCATCGATATCTATTTTAGTTTTTTTTTTTTTTATCAAAATACAAATTTATGCATATATCTGGGTATTATTCTAGGTATTATTCATCCAGTACTGCATTTCATTCTCATCATATTTCCAAACTAACTTATCTCCTATTTGTCGAATTCTATTCCCTTCGTTTACTAATTTTTTTCCATACTGACGGAGTTCTTGCACACATTCTCGACTCATTGGTGGGTTTAACGGTGGTTCTGGCACGGGTTCTTTGGGAGTATATAGAGCTGAGTACGATCTATTGTCGTCTAACCATGGATCATATTCTGAAGAGATTGGGGTTGGGATTCTAGGCAACTCGTTGGGATCGAATGCAGGTATCGGGAATTGATTATCCTGGTTTGGTTCTAGCATTTGTTGGTCTGGAAATAAGGGTAATAGTGGTGGTTCACCTATTTGGTTTAGGTTAGAGTCTACTGCTGTAGTGGCTAGCATATGGAAATCTGCCAACTGTCTATCTAGTTCCTTTTCCCACGGTAGTCTATTGACTGCTTCCTGAGTTTGGGCATTTACTTCCCTATTGGCTTTTACTATCGCTCTTTGTTGTTGTAATTTCTTTATCCTCTTCCTCCTCTCATGTGCTCCCCTATTAAACCATCCTCTCTTTTTAGAAGTAAAAGGTTCCTCAGACTGTGCCTTATAAATAAATATTCCTTCCTCAATATCAGCTAAGCATCCTGAGGGATTTGGCTGAGATGAGGTTCCTTCGTCTTTTGGTGAACTAGCTAAGTGACGATATGCATCAGATGTACGTTGCTCACTCATATTGTAAACTAACAAATTGTCAAATAACACAAAACAATAATATACATATGTACACATAATCACATAAATTATTTCCTAACACAGAACTTAAGTGTCAGCAAAACACTTCATTGGCTTAAACTAGTGGCTGTAGCTCTGATACCACCTTCTGTCGCAGCCCCCAACCCCCTGCCCCGGGAGGCGGGTGCTGCGAGAACGCAGAGCGGGTGGTATCGGTGTTTATTAATATGGCAGCGGAAAACTTTCATCAGGACCGTAGTTAGGAAATATTTTATCAGAGTTAAAACACCAAACTTTTGATAATAAAGAAATGGGATAAAACCCAAGTTTCTATTACAATATATTTATAGGGATAAACCCTAGTTTATCGAAAGACAAAACTCCTGTTTACTTTGGTAACTTTTATAGCCACTTTTTTCCAAGCCTTCAGTGCTCTCCAGCTGGCTTCTAAATAGCTTCACATTAAGTTACCTGAAACGCGTTTTAAAAAGATTTTATCAGCAAGAAATACTGGCGAGTGCATCCCAGTTTAATCAAAACAGTTTTTATCACTTTACAACTTTACAGTATTTAGGGCATCCGCAATTACATTTGCTTATATCTATCCAATTACCCCTTTTCTAGTATTGTCAATCCTGACTTGTGGTCATGCTACTATTCCAATAGTAACGAGTTTCAAGTAATGTATACAAAACCCTAACATACCGGTAGTAATGGTAGAATTACAAATACTCAATTACTGTTAAGTGTAATTTATAACATTTGAGGTTTTGGTAAAATATTTTGACTCACAAAAGTAATTTACAAAAAGGTGACAAAAAGAGAACGTACTCACTTTGTTTACTTAGGTAAAACTAAGGCTTCCTGGTGTATCTCCTGTTTATTATCTATTAAAATTAAACAATGCACACGTGTTAGTCAAATAACCCAAATCATATTAACTGTACAACTCGAGACAGAACTCCAATGACTGAGTCAGGCAGAGCCTTGACATGCATTACGGAGTCCTAGATCAATCGGGTGTAACACGAGACAGAACTCCAACGACTGATTCAGTCAGAGCCTTGACATGCGTTACGGAGCCCTAGATCGATCGTGTAGGGTAACAAATAGGGTTATAATACTTACACCGAGACAGAGCTTCGCTTTATAGGGGTATTATTTCCCGAGAGTTTAGACTATTAGAGATTGAGAGAGAATATCAGAATTTGAACGAGAATCAAATGAACTCTCGACTCCTATTTATAGGCTGATCCGAAGGCGGCTCGCAGCCTGCGTAACCCCCTTCAAATTCTCTCGCGGCCCACGAGGATGTAGACTAGGTCCTAGGGTTGGCCAGTCAGCGAATATAGCTTTGCCACGTGTTGTGTCACGGCCCCCGACCCGGTTTAACCCGTTTCAGGAGCCGCGGGACAGAAATCTCGTGGTATTTATTTAATTGAGTTTAACAGCGGAAGTTTATCATCAGGATCTTTTTTTTTAAAGCTAAAATTTTCCCGATTATTTTATTTCACAATTCGGGATAAAACCCCGGTAATTTACAATACTATGATTTCACGGAGAAATCTTTATTTTACAAAACATATTTCTTTATTTTATAATGAGCCACTTTCTTAAGCTTGCAGTGCTCCACAACACCTTTCCTGAATCACAACAGATCACCTGAAACATGTTTGAAAAAGGTTTTGTCAGCGGGAAATACTGGTGAATCATTCTATTTATTAAAACGACACATTTGTTATAATTTACAGTATTAAGAGAGATTACAATGTTTCAGATATCAACCAACTACCCACGGTATTTTGTCACTCGACCCATTGGCCCATTCGTCCAATGGTGTCTGTGACTATGGTCATATCACCCCTTGGCTGCCCCAATGGTGAAGATTATCAAGTAATGTATACAAAACCCCACATACCGGCTGTAATTTGGTGATTACATAAACTTAATCACTGTAATTATAACCTTTGAAAATAAACATAATTTCAAAAGTAATTTGATAAAAAGAGAATGACTCACTTTGCAGATTTAACACGGACAGAGTCTAGTCTACGGATTAGCAATCAATACAGCATTTACGATAACTCACGAGATTAAACCCTCACAACGAATGACAAAGTGCGATACTTAAACATCCATCGAATTAACGACGAATAACAAAGCATAACCCTAATGTGGGCAGCACTTAAACATCCATTGGATATTTTAATCGATCGGACAATGAATCGTAATAGCGATCGAGTTATTACCCTGTTTTGCGGCAGCACTTCGTGAATCGTGTGTGTGTTTTGGACTATTTATACTATATCTCAGTGTACGTAACGAGAATTTACATCGTTCAAGTGCCAAACTTCGATTGCCAATGTCTGCTATTTATAGTAAAATTTTGACCAGGCTTGCGCACCGTAAGGCTAATCCCTTACGGTGCGCAAGGGACACGAACTCACCCTAGGTTAGCCACGTCCTTGACTAGCCTTGCTGAATTGACAGTTTTGTAATTTCGATATTTGACAACGAGATTTTAAGATAATCGTAACTAGGGTTTACCCCCCCCCCCCTGAGTTTTAGGGGCCCTGATCCTGATTCCGATTGTTCTGAAAATTTTAGGGTTTGTACAGAATCACTTGGGTGTCCCAATTAGGGTTTCCTATTGGACAAATTAATTTAATAAATATGACTTTTGATGAGAGTTATTACATTCTCCCCACCTTAATAAAAATCTCGTCCTCGAGATTTGCTGGAATAAATAGGGATACTTTTTCTTCATCTCTGATTCCAGTTCCCCAAGTGTATTCGGGTCCTTTCTTTGAATCCCAATTTACCTTAACTAGCACTAATCGTTTGTGTTTGAGAAACTTCACTTTTCTGTCTTCTATCTGAAGAGGTTTCTCTACAAATTTCAATTTTTCATTTACCTCTATATCTTGGAGAGGTACTACCAAAGATTCGTCTGATAGACATTTCTTGAGATTGGATACATGAAATACATCATGTACTCCAGCTAACTCTTCTGGTAGTTGTAACCGATAAGCAACTGGTCCTATACGTTGGATCACTAGGAATGGTCCTACGTATCCTGGACTTAGCTTTCCTTTCTTACCGAATCTAACAACTCCTTTCCAAGGAGAAACTTTCAACAATACTCTGTCTCCAACTTGGAATTCTAACGGCTTGCATCTATTGTCTGCATAACTCTTCTGGCGATCTCGAGCCGTCTTCAGCCTTTCCTTGATTTGAGTAATCTTATCAGTAGTTTCTTGCACTATCTCGGGACCTGACAATTGACTTTCTCCTATTTCTGCCCAACAAACTGGAGTTCTGCACTTTCTTCCATACAGTGCTTCGAATGGGGCAGTTTCGATACTTGAATGATAACTATTGTTATAGGAGAATTCAATTAAAGGTAAATGGTCATCCCAATTCCCACCAAAATCTATTACACATGCTCGGAGCATGTCTTCTAGAGTTTGGATTGTCCTTTCACTTTGTCCGTCTGTTTGAGGATGATATGCAGTGCTTAAATTTAGTCGAGTTCCCATAGCTTCTTGGAAACTTTTCCAGAAATGAGAAATGAAACGACTATCCCTATCTGATACAATGGAGAGTGGAACTCCATGTAGAGATACGACTTCATCTACATACAACTTTGCCAATCTTTCCATGCTAAAGGTTTCTTTAATTGGTAGAAAGTGAGCAGATTTGGTTAATCGATCCACAATTACCCAAATCGCGTCATTACCTTTTCTGGTTTTGGGTAACTTAGTAACAAAATCCATTGTTATAAGTTCCCATTTCCATACAGACATTTCTAGTTGTTGTAATAGACCTGAAGGTTTCTGATGTTCTGCCTTAACTTGTGAACAAGTAAGACACTTAGAAACATATCTAGCTATATCCTTCTTCATTCCTATCCACCAGAAATTCTTTCTTAAATCTTGGTACATTTTATTGTTTCCGGGGTGCATGGTATACCTAGATTTATGAGCTTCCTCTAAGATCTTATTTCTCAATTCTCCTTGTTTTGGTACCCAAATCCTTTTCTTATGGAATCTCCAAATTCCATCATCTCCTTGTTCTAATTCTTTTATTCGTTCTTTCATTCCTTCAGCAACATCCTCTATTGCTGTTTCTTGAAAATGCTTCAGTTGTTCCATTAAATCTAATTGTAGATTTAATCTAAGAGCACGAACCCGTCGTTGTTTCTCATGATACTTACGACTTAAGGCATCTGCAACTACATTTGCCTTTCCTTCATGATATTGAATATCACAGTCGTAGTCGCTTAGGATTTCCATCCATCTTCTTTGCCTCATATTTAACTCTTTTTGCCCAAATATATATCTTAGACTTTTATGATCTGTATAGATAGTAAACTTACTTCCATACAGATAATGTCTCCAGATTTTCAGGGCAAAAATTACGGCTCCAAATTCTAAGTCATGAGTCGTATAGTTTTCTTCGTGCTTTTTCAATTGTCTTGAAGCATACGCAATTACCTTTTTGCGTTGCATTAGCACACATCCAAATCCTAGTTTTGAAGCATCACAATATACTTCAAAATCTTCAGTTCCATCTGGTAAGGCTAAGATTGGAGCATTTGTTAATTTCTGTTTCAAGATTCTAAAGGCTTCTTCTTGTTTAGGTCCCCAATCAAACTTAACTGCTTTACAGGTTAGCTTAGTTAATGGTACAGCTATCTTGGAAAAATCCTTAATAAACCGTCTATAGTAGCCAGCTAAACCTATAAAACTTCTAATTTCCATTGCAAGTTGTGGAACCTTCCAATTGGTAATCGCCTCTATCTTAGCAGGATCTACATGAATACCTTCGTGATTCACCATGTGGCCTAAGAATTGCACTTCTTGCAACCAAAATTCACACTTCGAGAATTTGGCATACAGTTTTTCTTTTCTTAACAAAGTGAAGAGTGCATGCAAGTGTTGACAATGTTCTGTCTGAGTTTTGGAATAAATAAATATATCGTCTATAAAAACAATTACAAATTTATCCAAATACGGTTTACAGATTCTATTCATCATGTCCATGAATGCTGCAGGTGCATTCGTTAACCCGAAGGGCATGACTGTAAACTCGTAATGACCATACCTAGTTCTGAAAGCAGTCTTAGGTATGTCTTCCTCTTGCACCTTCAATTGATGATATCCAGAGCGTAAATCGATCTTAGAAAAATATCTAGCTCCTTGAAGTTGATCGAAAAGATCATCAATCCTAGGTAATGGGTATCGATTCTTAATTGTAACTTTATTCAATTCTCTATAATCAATACACATTCTCATTGAACCATCCTTTTTCTTAACAAACAACACGGGTGCTCCCCAAGGGGATGAACTAGGTTGTATGAAACCTTTACTTAGTAATTCATCTAATTGCTTTTTAAGTTCTAACATTTCCGTGGGAGCTAACCGATAAGGTGCCTTAGCTATCGGTGTAGTTCCAGGAATTAGATGAATCCTAAATTCTACTTCCCTATCTGGTGGTAATCCTGGTAACTCTTCTGGGAATACATCTGGATATTCTGAAACTACAGGAATCTCCTTAAGTTCTTTACCCTTAGTGCTAATGAATACCGAAATCATATACACTATTCCTTGTTTTCGTTCATAACTAGCAACTTTCATTACTGATATGAACTTCATGGGCTTACGTGGTTTATCTCCTATAATCTTGATTACTTCTCCGGTAGGTGCCTGAATTTCTATAGAGTTCTTATCACAAAGGATTCGAGAATGGTTGGCTACTAACCAATCCATTCCTAACACAACATCAAATTCAGCTAATTTCATAGGTAACAGGTTTGCAGAGAATTTATGACCTGAAAGTTCTATTTCTACTTTTTTCAAAATCTGATCTATTTTAACTGAATTCCCATCTGCGGTTTCGACTGTAAAAATCTGCCTAATGTTGGTTAAAGGTAATTTAAGAGCTTGGCAGAATAAAGTATTTATAAAACTTTGGTTTGCACCAGAGTCAAATAATACTTTTGCGTACACGTTGTGAACTAGGAACGTACCAGCTATTACATCTGGAATGAGTTCTGCTTCTTGAGTGGTCAGCTGGAATGCTCTGACATTCTTCTTAGTAGCTCCGTCGGTCGCCTTGGTTTTGTTGTCTGCTGGTTTGGCCAATTTAGGACATTCTGTTTTAAAATGCCCCGCTTCCCCACAGTTAAAGCAGATTATGGTTTTCTTTCTGCAGTTTTCTTCACTATATCCTACAGCTTTGCAAAGGTTACATGTTACATTACATCTTCCATAATGTTTCCTTTTGCAATTCCTGCAGAAAGGTGGATTTGAAGATTGCCCTGTTCCTCTTTTCTTGAAGTTGCTATTATTACCCACCCGAAATCCTTGGGTAATTTTCTGAGCCAGTTCCTTCTTCCTATTTTCATCTCTTGTGCGTACCAGTTCATCAGTTAGGGTGTTAGCTAGTTCTACCGCATCGTCAATAGTGTGAGGTCTTGCAGCTTTAACGATATTGCGGATTTCGCTAATTAATCCCCAAATATATCGAGAAATGAGTACCGGTTCTGGCGAAGCCAGTGTTGGTACTACTCTAGCATATTCGAAGAATGTCGAAGTATAACCGCGACAATCTACACCCGTCATACGATGGTTTAGGAACTTATTTGCCATTAGATCTTTTTCATACTCGGGACATAATTTTCTTTCTACAAGATTTTTAAATTCTTCCAATTTCATGGAATATGCCTCGATCCTTCTTTAAGCTTGTAACACTGTGTTCCACCATTCTAGCGCCCCTTCTTTAAAAAGATTCGACGCATACATAACTTGATCTTCCTCAGCACATTTACTTATAGTAATTACTGCCTCAGTTTTCTCTAACCAACGCAGTGCTGCAATAGCCCATTCATTACCTGCAAACTCAGTTGGTTTACAGGCAAGGAATTCTTTGTAAGTGCAACCAGGTGTTGCAGCTTTCATTTTCTTGAAAATTGGGGCTTGCAGATCATTATTGTTATTAACATGATTACCACCTCCGTTTATACTATTACTAAAGTTATCGCCTTGTGTACGTTTACTAGGAATGATTAATTGAGGTTTAACAGGTTGTTGAACAGCAGCAACGATTGCTGGAATAGCATTGGCTATTCCTTGTGCAATGATATCCTCGATATCTTGCCTATTTAATAATTGCTCTTCCTGAATTTGTTCGGATTGATTTACTTCATTTACTGGTTCATTACCAATGTTTGCCATCTGATAATTAATTTATAAATAAATAATTAGTATAAAATAAGAAATAATCCAATGTCACAATTAATTGCACGTAATCATGTAAACAAATATACAACCAAAATTGTAATTTTTTCTAAAATTTCCATTTGTTTTATAGATTCTATCATGCTTCTATATACAACCGTTTTATTGGTTATTTTACACATACTGACTAATATTACCGTTATTATACAAATACAGACTCATAACCCACTTCTCTCTCGTCAACTTACATCTTTAATAACGGTGTTCCCTCTTATCATATTTCCATGAAATCTGTCCTCCTATCTCTCTGATCCTATTCCCAGCATCCATCAGCTCTTCACCAAAATGGCGAAGTTCAGCCATATTCTCAGTACTCATCGGTGGATTTGGTAGGGGTTCTGGATCGAATTGCGGGAGAAAGGAATAAGGACTGTTGATAAGGTTTTGGAATTGCCAATCATTTGTCCACCATTCATCCATTCCTAAAGGTTGAGTATGGATTATTGGTTCTGGGATTGCTGGTTCCAGATTTATAGGGAGTTGATTTTCGATAGGATTAGAGTAAAAATTATTATTATTGACAGGCTTAATAGTATCACAGCTTGTCAATATAAAATCTAATTCTTCCTGAAATGTCATTTCTTGAGTTGGCTTAGAGCTTTCTCCAATTTCCATTTTAGTTTGTCTAAAACCTTTTCCAACCTCCATTTCTATTTGCTTAGAATATTCCTCAAATTGTATTCCCATTTGTCTAGCATCTTCCCCCACTTCTATCTCCAATTCCTGCTGTATCAAACTTTCCCCGGTTTCAATTTCTTTTCCTTTTTCTAAGGGATTGTTTATTTTAGGAAGTCTCTTAACTGGCTTTTTCCTATGTACACGCCTCCCCCATACGTATCTCTTTCTTTTCTTAGGTTTTGGCTTTTCCAGAGGTGGAGCGTTGAATTCTATAGGTTGTTCCACATCAGGAAAGTACCCAGTAAATTATTTAGAAACTTCTATGTTTACAGGGTAAAGGTTGAGATTCTCTAGGGCTCCAGATAACTCATTCATGTTGTTTAACATATATGTAAAAATAATCAATTAAAATTTTATAACAAATTTTTACAGATAAACCTTAAATATTATTGCATATTCTGTGACTAATTTAGTACAAAGGAAAATTGAAAATTTAAACATATTAAATTTTATTGTAATTTTATTTATTTACTAGATAATATTTCTGGCTTGTAATTTGCTAATGGTATTCTAAAGATTAGCATTTTCTGCTACAGTTGCTAGCATATAAAGATCCGCCCATTTTTCATCTAAATTATCTTCCCATGGTGATTTATTGATTAATTCCTGGGTTTCCTTTTTAACTTTCTTTTCTCGAAATTTCTTTAATTTCTCATGACTCTTTCTAATAATCAAACTTCTTTTATCAGGAGAAAGGGGTTCCTCGTATTGGGCTTTTCGAACAAATATTCCTTCTTCAGGAGTTTGGGATGAACTTCCCTTCTCATTTGATGACCTATCTAATTTAAGATAGATGTTTGAAAGCTTTTGCTTACCCATACTGTAACTAACAAATAACCAGTTAATAAAACACATAATCACATAATAGTAATCAGGAAAAATTAAGTATTTCTAAATACTTAATTAGCTTAACTCAGTGGCTCTGATACCACCTTTTTCTGTCACGGCCCCCGACCCGGTTTAACCCGTTTCAGGAGCCGCGGGACAGAAATCCCGTGGTATTTATTTAATTGAGTTTAACAGCGGAAGTTTATCATCAGGATCTTTTTTTTAAAGCTAAAATTTTCCCGATTATTTTATTTCACAGTTCGGGATAAAACCCCGGTAATTTACAATACTATGATTTCACGGAGAAATCTTTATTTTACAAAACATATTTCTTTATTTTATAATGAGCCACTTTCTTAAGCTTGCAGTGCTCCACAGCACCTTTCCTGAATCACAACAGATCACCTGAAACATGTTTGAAAAAGGTTTTGTCAGCGGGAAATACTGGTGAATCATTCTATTTATTAAAACGACACATTTGTTATAATTTACAGTATTAAGAGAGATTACAATGTTTCAGATATCAACCAACTACCCACAGTATTTTGTCACTCGACCCATTGGCCCATTCGTCCAATGGTGTCTGTGACTATGATCATATCACCCCTTGGCTGCCCCAATGGTGAAGATTATCAAGTAATGTATACAAAACCCCACATACCGGCTGTAATTTGGTGATTACATAAACTTAATCACTGTAATTATAACCTTTGAAAATAAACATGATTTCAAAAGTAATTTGATAAAAAGAGAATGACTCACTTTGCAGATTTAACACGGACAGAGTCTAGTCTACGGATTAGCCTTGTTAACCTAATTTAAATAACAATGCACACAAAACTGGGTTAGTAATCAATACAGCATTTACGATAACTCACGAGATTAAACCCTCACAACGAATGACAAAGTGCGATACTTAAACATCCATCGAATTAACGACGAATGACAAAGCATAACCCTAATGTGGGCAGCACTTAAACATCCATTGGATATTTTAATCGATCGGATAATGAATCGTAATAGCGATCGAGTTATTACCCTGTTTTGCGGCAGCACTTCGTGAATCGTGTGTGTGTTTTGGACTGTTTATACTATATCTCAGTGTACGTAACGAGAATTTACGTCGTTCAAGTGCCAAACTTCGATTGCCAATGTCTGCTATTTATAGTAAAATTTTGACCAGGCTTGCGCACCGTAAGGCTAATCCCTTACGGTGCGCAAGGGACACGAATTCACCCTAGGTTAGCCACGTCCTTGACTAGCCTTGCTGAATTGACAGTTTTGTAATTTCGATATTTGACAACGAGATTTTAAGATAATCGTAACTAGGGTTTACCCCCCCCCCCCTTTGAGTTTTAGGGGCCCTGATCCTGATTCCGATTGTTCTGAAAATTTTAGGGTTTGTACAGAATCACTTGGGTGTCCCAATTAGGGTTTCCTATTGGACAAATTAATTTAATAAATATGACTTTTGATGAGAGTTGTTACATGTTGACACGTGGCGCCTATGTGTGTCCGGCAAGCACTGGGCCTCACGCCCCGCGACAATCATAGGGGTCCGGGTCGCGGCCCGCGACAACCCCATTTTTGGGTTTTTAATTGATTTTTATAAATATTAAGGTATTTAGGGTTCGTTTCTTGTATACGGGGTATATAAAGAACGTTTAGGGTCACGTTTAAGGGTTCTAGGAGGGTTGTTATACAAATCTACCCTAACATGGTCATCACCATGTTCTTCGTCTTCTATCTTATCTCTCGCCCATGTTTACAATTGTCTCCCTTTTGACTCTTTCCTTGGCTAAAAAAATTCTGATTCTAGATTTCCACTTTTTTTTTCTGAATTACAGGAAATATCTAAAATGTGTTTTGATTTTTCATAATTCATTTAACAAGTGAAGGAAATAAAAGTGGTTTTTGATTTTGTGGAGGATCTATCAGCTAAAGTTTGATTAAATAAATTAGGGGATCACATGTTGAATAATGGAAAAAGATGTAGGACTAAAAGGCCAAATAATTACTGATATTCGATTGACTAAATTAGGGGATACAAATTGTATTTTTTTTGTTTTAGATCTTCAACATTTCATGATACAAATTGTATGTTTTGGTTTTAGATCTTCTAACATTTCACGATGAATGAAGGAGGTTATTGGTTCTGGAGTTTTGTTTTTTAAGTTTTTGAAGAAGAAGAATGGAGGATCCATGGTGGTTGAGAAATTTTGGTTCTCGATCTTCAATATTCCATAAAGCACAATAGAGGAATTTTATTGAAGATGATGAAAGATGCAATGTTGACAAGGATGAGGGTATTTTGATAAAATGTCAACATTTCATTGGATTTCTAAGCTTTCCTTTGGATGTTGGAGGGATTCTTGAATTGCATTAAACGGGGATTTAGTTGGAATTAATTCCAATTCTAATTCATTCTATTACCTAACCATACATGCCAACTATTGGAATTTAAATTCCAATTCCACCGGGTTTCGGCGGATTCTATAAACCAAACAAGCCCTAGTAAAAAGGTTTTAGGATTGTAGCAACAATCTCACGTTAAATATGTTTTAAGATTGTCGGACATGTGTCACAATAGTAATAAAATTATATAAATAAAATTAATAAAGATACTCTCTTTATACATCTTGAGAAATTATAATACACGTACTATGAACAAATCTAAACACAATAAAATATATAATACAACACATGTAAACAAATCGATTCAAACCTTAGTATTCCACAAAAGTATGAATCACATCTTCTTGTACGATCCTATGCATAGTCTTCAACAAGATCTTTGTGTAGTCTCTCTTGCTACAACAAAGAACAAATGAGTGTTGACGGTTATGGCTAAGGCACGTGTTGAACACGTTTCCCTTAAAACAAATTTCGCACCTCTACCAAAGATGACGTGTCTGTCTTCCAAGGTACAACATCCGAAGCAGCCTGTACTGCCAGAAATGGTCATGCGCCCGAGGTTACACTAGATAAAATTACAGTGTTAGAACTTCTGGAAAACAAGGATACGAAGGTGATGGAATCGAGTAGAGAAACTTATCTCTCTAAGTACCCAACACATGGGACTTCAAGTATCTCCAAGAACTCTTCTTATTTTTTTTTTATAAAATTCCTCTTGTAATTAGCTAGGCTCGTCAAGTTAGACACATAGGCTACTTTGCATACAAAGGACATCTGGTGGAGAAGAGTTTAACTTAATTAAAGATTTTATTAGAGACATAAACTCTAATAAATACTAATAAATTGACATAAGAACTCTACTTAAGACCATGGGGTGTGGTCTCGGGGAAGTCAGCTGGGAGCTGACGTGTGGGCTTACCCCGTCAGGGAACACCCCCCCCCCCCCCCGATGGTTCTTCGGTTAGCTCGAGGACTCACCCCCGTCTTCCCCGATTAGATTGTTTAATGATCTTTGAAAATTATAGTTGTTATTCAACTACTTTTTTATAAAAAGTATCAAATAATTTTTATTTTAAAAACTATATAACCCTCATTTTTATACCAAAAACCTCACCACACTTTCTGTCTTTTATATATTCTTCTACTTCATTTGTGGATTCCGTTGATAAAGAGTAGCGGTATTAGTAGGTTTATGCAATATTTATTTTATGATTTTAGTGTGTAATTTTAGATGATAGTTTGTGTTTATTTTTTTATTTGTAATTTTCTAGAATTTTTATGCAATTTTTATTTTTCTTAAAAAATCATATTTATTATAACTAAAATACATTAAACGAATAAAAAATTGTTATTGATAAATAAAATACATTAAATAAAAATATATAAAAAATAGAAGGGGAACCACACCCCATGTTTGGGGGAGGATGGTGAGGTGGAAGGGATGGTGATGTGGCGCTGAGGTGAACTTGGAGGAAGAGAGAACCACACCCCATAGCCTAAGAGTTTATCACTTATATGAAGAGTCTTGTAAATAATTATACGAGTTAAATTCCGTTTTGCTCCCCGTGGTTTGGTCGTTTTAATGGTTTTGCCCCGATCATTTAAAAACATACATTTTCCTCCCTAATCTTTCTAACTTATCACCATTTTTCTCCCCGCCTCTAACTCCATTCAAAATGTCTGTTAGTTTTGTGGGTATTTCGGTAATTTAATATATAACAGTATGGGCATTTGAGTCTTTTCACATAAATAAACAATAAACTTGTTTATTTTACATAAACAAAAAATAAATATCAATCTTCTTTATTTTATACACACAGACTCTCTCAAACAGAAACACCCACACTCACCACCACCAGCTTCCACCACCTCTGCCACCACAAAACCACTACCAACATCACCAACTACTATCATCGCCAACCCCAACCACCAACTTCTTTCAACGAACAACTACCGTCGTCACCAACACTAACACCACCACAAGCCGCCACCAATACCAACCGCGGCCTCTCTCTCTCTCTCTTTAAACTGCAACCACCATCAACATTATCTTCATCATACGAAACCCTAGTCTCTCTCTCTCTCTCTCTCTCTCTTTAAATTGCAACCATGATCAACATCATCTTCTTCATACAAAACTATAGTCTCTCTCTCTCTCTCTATCTTTAAACTACAACCATCATCAACATCATCTTCATCATACGAAACCCTAGTCGTGTTCATCAGCATCGTCTTCATCAGATCTGAGCAAAACCTAGCCACCAAATCAGAGCTCAACGAAACCCAACCAAGACTTGATCACACGAAATCAGATCTGAGCAAATCCTAGCCCCTTCTTCATCAGATTAAAGAAACCCCATTAGTGTATAAATTCCGGTGGTCAGATCTGAAACCTTTGGCGACCGTAGAGACGTTGAGAAAGAGAGAGAGAGGGAAATAGAGAGTTGTGGTGGTGGCGGCGGTGGCGGTGGCAATGTCTGATGTTGATGGTTGAGGGTGAGAGCTGATGCTTGATGATATGGCTGATGTTTGATAATGTGTGTTGTGTGTTGTGTGTGTATATATATATATATATAAAGAGTAAATTACAAAAAAAAACGTCCTTTATGTTTACACTAGATTGCAAAGTATGTCATTTATCTTTAACAAGTACAAAAAAACGTACTCGATGTTTGCAAACCCTCGCACGTTATGTCCTTTAGCTCTAACTCAGATAGTTTTCATGGTTAAATTTGACTAGGTGGACCCCGCATAAGTGTATTTTGGTCATTTACCCTAAATACTAAAATAAATACACATAAATAAAACTCACCCACCTACCATTTCTCTCTCTAAAAATACACACACCCTCTCTAAAGATCTGCGATGAAGTAGGTGATGCGATGGTGGTGGTGGTGCTATGGCGGAGGTGCAACGATGGGGGTGGTGGTGCGATGGCGGTGGTGCTGCTATGGTGGTATTGATGCGCTAAAGGTGTTGCTCCAGGTTGTAGAGAGATAGAGAGTTTGTAGAAAAAGAGAGTTGAGGCAGATTGGAGAGAGATGGGGAGAGAGACAGAGAGAGGGGGAGAGAGAGAGAACGTTGAGGCAGATTGAGTGAGTATTTATTTTAGTATTTATGGTAAAAGAACAAAATACCCTCATGTGGGATCCAATTAGTCAGATTTAACCATAAAAACTAACGGAGTTAGGGCTAAATGACATAACGTATAAGGGTTTGCAAACATCGAGTACGTGTTTTGTACTTCTTGAAGATAAATAACATAGTTTGCAATACGGTGTCAACATAAATGACGATTTTTATAATTTACTTATATATCTATAATAGTAATGTTTTTATTTTTTTATTTTTATTATTAATAAAAAATTGATTTTAGGAATTAGTAATAAGTAATTTAATACACATATGTAAAAGAACAAAATACCCTCATGTGGGATCCAATTAGTCAGATTTAACCATAAAAACTAACGGAGTTAGGGCTAAATGACATAACGTATAAGGGTTTGCAAACATCGAGTACGTGTTTTTTACTTCTTGAAGATAAATAACATAGTTTGCAATATGGTGTCAACATAAATGATGATTTTTGTAATTTACTCATATATCTATAATAGTAATGTTTTTATTTTTTTTATCAATAAAAAATTGATTTTAGGAATTAGTAATAAGTAATTTAATACTCATATGTAAAATTACTGAAATACCTCTACTTTCAACTGAATGTTTTAACTGAGTTAGAGTTGTGGAGCAAACTGGCAACAAACAGAAAGATCAGGGAGGGAAATGTCCCTTTTTAAATGATTAGGGCAAAACCATTAAGACGACCAAAACACAGGAAGCAAAACAGAAGTTTATTCTAATTATAATTTAACTAAATGAATATCCATTCACATTAATCCAAATTCCCAACAGAAACGTAATTGAGGTTATATCTTTCACAGGATTGTTATTATTAGTTGTTGAAGCATATGGCGAGTTAGAAACGGTGTTAAATTCTCTAATAGTCAAATACGGGTGGAAGACATCATTAATAAAATTAAATCGATTGGGTTTTTGTGGTATAGTATTAGATTCAAAGCTAGGTCCTTATCTTGGAATGAGTGGTGTAACTTTGTAATTATGTAATGTACTCATTTGACTGTCTTGTTTCGTGAGTTGATGTTTTCTAATGAATGAAGTTTACTTTGAAGAAAAAAGGTTATATCTAAAGTATGTAACGTCTAGTCAGTCATTACTTGATATATGACTTTGATGTTCTCTTTCTTTTCATGTTCTGTTTTCATTATCAATGTCTTAATCTCATAGATAAACATGCTTTCTAAGACTATGGGGTGTGGAAGGATTTGGGTTGGGGACATTACTCGACACGTGGTGAGAATAAGATTCACAAGCTAATACTCAAAAACAAGGGGTATGCTGGGGCGTCGCTTAGCTTGGCGTGGCTAACCATGTGGAATTTTTTTTATGTTTAAACTATTTAAAATTTCATTTAATAAAAATAACACACTAACTAAAATAAAAGATTACATATAATATTTTAAAAAACTACAAAGAAAATTAAAAAAAAAACTACATAAAATAAAAATAAAACATAAAATTAAAAACTACATAAAAGTTACTCCATGTTATATTTTTTCATTATTTGGGTCGTAGCCGCGGTTATAAGGATGCATTGTAGGATGTTGTGGGTTGATTTTATGAAAAATAAAGAGATATGGTAGAAGAAGTAGAGAAATGGTAAAAAAATTATAAAAATTAGGTGCGTATTTATATATTGGTTTAATATGTAAATAAATTTTTTTGAACTAAGCGTTTGGCAACGACTACTTTGAACCAGCCAACCAAAGCCCGCATGTCACCCCCCCCCCCCCCCCCCAGTCTAAGTCTAAGCATATAACTTGCTTTCATACCGTAAAAAAAACAAATACAGTGAATATATAATTTAATAGAAATAGACTCTTTTAAGGAAACTAATTTAAATTTGGTCATTCTAGTTTGAAAAACGTTTTTAAGTCAACTAACAAAGGGACACTCCCATTATTCCATATGTTCACATATTATTTAGTGGTTGTCACTTGGAAAGATGACATGACATTAGCTTAATTGGGTGGTAACGACTATTTGCGTTCATAACACTCACGATGTTTTTTTTTCCTTTAACTCGTTACTATTTTAAATAACAATAATAATAATATAACTAAAACTAATATAGACATAAGGACAACTAAATAATAAAGGCACGCTTCTCCTTAACACGCGAAAGTTAATTATTTTGCGTGGGAGAGCTATCAATGGAAGTATCCCTACGGCATCGGGTCTTGCAAAGAGGAACGTTTTTTTGAGTGACGGGTTGTGTCCGATGTGCGCGCTAGGGGAGGAATCGGAGGACCATTTGCTGGTAGAATGTCCGGTCGCTAAATAGATTTGGTGGATGGTATGTATGTGGTTACAAGTCCCGATAACGCCGTCTTTCAACTCGGTTAAACAACTGCTAAATCATGGTAGAAACTAAGTAGTTAATGCGGTAAAATATCATATATCGATCAATGGCCGATATTTGAGATATCGGTTATCGCGGTGGGATATCAGTAATTTTAATATCATGCTAAATTTATATATATAACAATTTAACACTAACAATTCATTATACTCTCCTACCATTAACAAGTTAACCTTTTGCAACTTGCAAAACACTAACAATTGTAGTAAGTAGGAACTTACTAAGACTTAAAACACTAACATTTAACAGTAACAACTAACAATTAATACTTAAAACACTAATAGCAGCAATAATAAGAAAGAAAGATGGTAGAATGAAAGGTACTGATATTGGGAAGATCGGTGATATGTCGGTCCAATATCGGTCAATATCGTTGATATTATCGGAACCGATATTCTAATCGATATTTTGTACCGATATCTCGGCAGGGGACCGATAACCGATATAACACTGATATATCGGTTGATATATCGGGATATTTAATACATAGGATAGAAATCAAGTCGCGGAGGGTAAAAAGAAGCGAGTCATCTATTCTCTGTTTCTCCTCACTCTTTGGAGGATCTGGAAAACCGGAATGAGAGAGGCTTCGAGCATAAGTATACGGCTGCTGCTTTGGTCATGGAAGGTATTTAAGAAGAATCGTATTGGTGGATGGTTAAAAGGGACAGGAGGTCAGGTCTGTCACACCCCAACCGATGGCGGAATCATCGGGGCGCGACACTGAGCGAAACAGATTGCCCATGAGTATCCATAACAACTATTATTTACCAGATATTTAAACATCATGTCCCATACCATAATATATCAAGATAAAACAGTCATTACAAATAACCGTCTCACAAACAAGTACTGATCCGACAACTCAGATTTCAAAATAGACATTTTATTTATTTGTTTCTAGGACTCTTTCCTAGCCTCGATTTCATCACACAGCAAACAAGGCGTCCTAGCATCTTATGCACCTGCCACATACGTTAAACTAACAGTCAATACACATAGTATAAAGGTGAGCATACAAGTTTAATAATAGCATATAGAGTTCGAAATCAATTACGCATAACCAGCACGTACAACGTGTGATGTGAAGCACGTTAGTTATCGACATGATCCTATCGATACCAATGACTGCGGGTTGACTGCCCAAGGCAGTTCGTAATACAAATTCACCACTGTGAACCATGTGATTAGTTGTCCTTAACAACTCCTGAGTGAACAGGTGCTGAGTCCAAACTATAGTACTATCGTTGCTATGCAGGTAGACAGCAATCTATGTGTAAACATAACAAACAAGCATTCATCGAATCACGTATACAAGCAGTAGCGGTTAGCGTTTAAGTATTGCGTAGTGTGTTTGATGTGATTTAGAATAAGTAACGCATGTAACACCCAAAAGTGCGTAAAGCAAAAAGGGTTCGAGTATACTCACAGCGATTGAGTTTGTGGATTGAAGGGAGCGCTAGAGCGGAATGAGCCTGAACAGTTAACGATAGCATAACTGATAAGCGGCGTGTAAAACGATACTAGTATACCAAGGATCGGACAGGAATCCGATCGGATGGCCAGTCGATCGGGTGACAATCCGTTCAGATGGTCATCCGATCGGAGGGTCATTCGATTGGATCGACACCTCACTTGGTGAGGATGTGTTTGTGTATGATGGTTTGACTTTTGAAGTTTTCGTTGTAGCATTTTGAAAATAGAGAAGTATCTCTACCCTTCAGGTCGGTCGATCGAACGGCCGTTCGATCGGACGGCGATCTGATTGGCGAGGCTTCTCAGTGTGAGAACAAGTCCACAGCAGGACGGTCACTCGATCGGATAGCAATCCGATCGGGTGGCAACCCATGTGTATTGAACATGTTGAAAATTGTTTAAGTACCAAAGTCCTAGACGTCACACGGTCGGACGGTCGCTCGATCGGATGGCAATCCGATCGGACGGTAATCCGTTCAACGTCCAAGTCCTTGAATAGTTTGAATAAAAGTTTAAGCGTGGAACCAATGTGCAACCCGATCGGATGGCCAGTCGATCGGATGGCAATCTGATCGGACGGGAATCCGATCGGACGGCAATCCTATCGGACGACAATCCGTCCCAACGGTCAGATCGTCTTGTCACTTGATTTTGTTTAAAGTTTTGTAGTCCTTGAACGAGACGTTTTGATACCTTGCTTGAACAACAGAACCCTTATCTCGACCCAAGTGACCCGACCGAACAGGAATCACCCAAGTCCGACCGGTTGACGGTTCTAGTCGGTAGTTCGTGTTCAAACCCTAAATCAATATCTCTCGGATAGAATTCAGATCTAGAACCGATACATCACTAAGAATGAGTAGAAGATCAGAACAAGCTCCGATTCCATCGGGTCTGAGTGCATTGAGTGTAAAAGAGTTGAAAGAAAGTTAGAAAAACCATCTTCCAATCCTTTTCACCATGAATATGTTCAGATCTATACAAGATCTTTGTTCATTCATGTGGAAATCGTCCAGATCTAAGTTGTTCTTGGTGGATTGAAGCCAAAACATGAAGTTCATAAGAACACCATGGTGACATCATCCTAGAACACCTCAAATCCACTGATTTCACGGTTAAAAGTTGAGATTCAAAAGATAGAAAGGTGTAGGAGCGCGTGTAGATCAAGAAAGTACAAGATTTAGGTTGAAAACTTACAACAGGGCGATATCTCTCTTCATTCCCGGCCACCAGTACTTGTAGCGCAGGTCCTGGTACATTTTGTCGGCACCGGGATGAATAGAATATCGGGGTTTGTGGGCTTCGTCCATCAATATTTGTCTGAAATCAGTCCGTTTAGGGATCCAGACTCGGTCCAGATAATGGAATATCCCATTCGACTTATTCACTAGCTGGGCTCCATCGTTGATAATCCTTTCCTTCTTCAAAGTGCGTTCGGTGAAACAAGCATGTTGGGTTTCGCGAATGAGGGTTTCTAGATCATATTGGGCTTGGATGTTACGGGCGCTATGCAAATAGCTCCGTCTGCTGAGAGAGTCGGCTACGACATTTGCTTTGCCAGGATGGTAACGAATATCACAGTCGTAATCGTTGAGAAGTTCTACCCACCGGCGTTGACGCATATTTAGCTCCTTCTGGTCAAAGATATGTTGTAGGCTCCTATGATCGGTGAAGATCGTGCACTTGGTACCATAAAGGTAGTGTCACCAAATCTTTAATGCAAAAACAACTGCGCCTAGCTCGAGGTCGTGGATTGTATAGTTCTTCTCCTGGATCTTGAGCTGACGAGATGCGCAAGCAATAACCTTGTCTCGTTGCATGAGAACACAACCAAGGCCAAGGTTCGAGGCATCGCAATAGACGATAAAGTCATCGTTTCCGTCGGGTAGAGTGAGAACAGGAGCATTGCAAAGCATATACTTGAGGGTTTGAAAGGCAGTCTCTTGTCCAGTTCCCCAAACAAAAGTCTTGTCTTTGTGCGTGAGGGAAGTAAGCGACACAACGATTTTTGAGAATCCTTCAATAAATCGGCGATAATAGCCCGCTAGTCCGAGGAAAGAACGGACTTCAGACGGGTTCTTAGGTGTTACCCAACTCTTAACAGCTTCAATCTTCGCGGGATCGACGTGAATACCTTGACTATTGACAATGTGACCGAGGAATTACACCTCCTCTAGCCAGAATTCACACTTGGAGAACTTGGCATAGAGTCGATTCCCCTGGAGTAGCTCGAGAACCAAACATAGATGTTGCGCGTGTTCGGTTTTCGACTCGGAATAGATCAGGATATCATCGATGAACACGATGACGAAGCGGTCGAGAAAAGGTTTACACACGCGATTCATTAGATCTATGAAAATCGCGGGTGCGTTGGTTAGACCGAAAGGCATAACAACGAAATCATAGTGACCGTATCGAGTGCGAAAAGCGGTTTTGGGTATATCCTCCTCTTGAATGCGTAACTGGTGGTAGCCTGAGCGTAAATCGATCTTGGAGAAACACGTAGCACCTTGTAACTGGTCAAACAAATCATCGATGCGAGGTAGAGGATAACGATTCTTGATTGTCAGCTTATTCAGCTCCCGATAGTCGATGCACATCCGGAACGACCCATCCTTCTTTTGACGAAAAGGACTGGTGCGCCCCAAGGAGAGGTGCTAGGGCGAATGAAGCCTTTATCAAGTAATTCCTGGAGCTGACTCGATAGTTCACGCATTTCGGACGACGCGAGTCGATAAGGAGCTCTTGCAACAGGATTTGCTCCAGGAATGAGGTCGATGCGAAAGTCGATATCACGACTTGGTGGTAACCCTGGGAGATCTTCAGGAAAAACGTTAGGGAATTCACAAACAACGGGGACGTCTTTCACCTCCTTAACTTCCTTTTTCTCCGCTACTACTATGTGTGCCAAGAAAGCTTGGTATTCCTTGCGGAGATACTTGCTAGCCTGAACACATGCATGAGTTGGAGTTTCTTCGATGCGACTTCACCATAAACACATACTTGATCACCATTAGCGAGCGAAAATCAAATCATCTTATCGAAGCACACAACTTCAGAATGGTTTTCACGAAGAAAGTCCATGCCTACTATGACATCAAAACTTCCGAGCTGCATTGGAATAAGATCGATAGGAAAGATATGATTGTTAAGTTCGAGGGTACAATCATGAAGATCAGAGTTGACAGCGACGGTTCTTCCGGTGGCAACTTCAACATCGAACGTCGAGGGGAGATGGGCGCTGTCACGGCCCCAGCACTGGTTTGAGCCGGTCAGGAGCCGCGGGACAGGAACCCGTGGTATTTATTAATTGATGTAATAGCGGAAGATTTAACAGGATCTTTTTAAAACTTGAAAATGCTCGATTATTTTATTTCATAATTCGGGATAAACCCCGTAAGTTACAATAGAGGAATTTCACTAGGAAATTCCCTGATTTATAAAACATGTTTATTTATTTTAACTGAGCCACCTCTTCAAGCTTGTTAGTGCTCCGTAGCACGTTTTCCGTGATTTACAGCAGGTCGGCTGAAACATGTTTTAAAAATATTTTATCAGCGGGGAAATACTGGCGAGTCATTCAAGTATGTAAAACTACACATTAGTTATTAATTACAGCATAAGAGCGATTACAATGGCTTCTATCTTATTTTTATCTGGCGCCATGTCACCTGGTGACGATGGTCATACCACTATTGGGTCTTTCCCCAAGTAGTGATGATTATCACTGTTAGGATTTATTAGCCTAACTGTGAGAAATTAGTAATGTACACAATACCCCAATTAGCCAGTGATTCAAGATAACCATGACTTAATCCCTGTAATTATAACTTTTGAAAATGCTTGGAGTATTGTAAAATACTGTTGATAAAAAGAGAATGAATCACATTGCAGATTAATACGGGCAGAATTTAGCCTACTGATTAGCCTTGTAACCTAAATTAAATAACAATGCACACGAACTAGGTCAGTAACTAATACAGCATTTACGATAACTCACGAGATTAAAACCCTCACAACTAATGACAAAGTGCTATACTTAAACATCCGTCGAATTCACGACTAATGACAAAGTATGGCCCTAATGTGGGCAGCACTTAAACATCCATCGGATAGTTTCAATCGATCGGACATTGAATCGTAGCAGCGATCGAGTTAATACCCTATATCGTAGCAGCGCCTCGCTATTGTAAAAGTGAATTTCGAATTTGTGTAGTGTGCTTTCGTTTTTGTGAAATGGTTTCGACACCATTGAACTGCTCCTGATCAAATCTATTTATAGGTGAAATTTGGGTCTCACGCGGCCCGCGTGAGCCCACCCTTGATCTTTACGCGGCCCGCGAGGGCCAGCTAGACGTAGTCTAGGGCTACGGTGTCATCAGTGGACTCGCCACGGGTGCAACACGTGGCCCGGATGCTTATCCGGTCAAACTTAGGGTTGGCGCGGCCTGCGTGAGGGTCTGCCTATCCTTTACGCGGCCCGCCTGAAGACCAAGAATCTTGATTTATTGATTTTTAATATGGATTAGGGTTTCATGGGTCCGGGTTTGTGCTTACGTGTCAATTTGGGACATTTTTGAAGGTCCTTACATCCTCCCCACCTTATTTAAAATCTCGTCCTCGAGATTTACTGAAATAAGTGAGGATACTTTCGTTTCATCTCCGATTCCAGCTCCCAAGTGTACTCGGGTCCTCTCCTTGAATCCCATTTAACTTTGACCAGAACCAGTCTTTTGTGCTTGAGAAACTTGATATTTCTATCTTCTATCTGAAGTGGTTTCTCAACAAATTTTAACTTTTCGTTTAACTCTACATCTTGAAGAGGTACTACCAATTATTCGTCAGATAGACATTTCTTGAGGTTAGATACATGAAATACGTCATGTACCCCAGCTAACCCTTCTGGTAGTTGTAAGCGATAAGCGACTGGTCCTATACGTTGGATTACCGGAAATGGTCCTACGTATCTTGGACTTAGCTTTCCTTTCTTACGGAACCGAACTACTCCTTTCAAAGGAGAAACTTTCAAGAGTACCTTGTCTCCAACTTGAAACTCTAGTGGCTTGCATCGATTGTCTGCATAACTCTTCTGGCGATCTCTAGCCGTTTTCAGTCTTTCCTTGATTTGAGTAATCTTGTCGGTAGTTTCTTGCACAATTTCAGGACCTGACAATTGACTTTCTCCTATTTCTACCCAACAGACTGGAGTTCTACATTTTCGTCCATACAGTGCTTTGAACAGGGCAGCTTTGATGCTTGAATGATAACTATTAGTATAGGAGAATTCAATCAAAGGTAGGTGGTCATCCCAATTTCCACCAAAATCTATTACACATGCCCTAAGCATGTCTTCCAGGGTTTGGATCGTTCTTTCACTTTGTCTGTCTGTCTGAGGATGATATGCAGTGCTTAGATTTAGTCGGGTTCCCATTGCTTCCTGGAAACTTGTCCAGAAATGGGAAGTGAAACGACTATCCCTATCCGATACAATGGAGAGTGGAACTCCATGTAAGGATACTACTTCATCTACATACAACTTTGCCAACCTTTCCATACTAAAGGTTTCTTTTATGGGTAGAAAATGAGCTGATTTGGTTAATCGATCCACAATTACCCAAATCGCATCGTTACCCTTTCTGGTTTTGGGCAACTTAGTAACAAAATCCATTGTTATGAGTTCTCATTCCCATACAGGCATTTCTAATTGTTGTAGTAGACCTGAGGGTTTCTGGTGTTCTGCCTTAACTTGTGAACAAGTAAGACACTTAGAAACATATCTAGCTATGTCCTTTTTCATTCCTATCCACCAGAAGTTATTTCTTAAATCTTGGTACATCTTATTGTTACCAGGATGCATGGTATACCTAGATTTATGGGCTTCCTCTAAAATCTTATTTGTTAATTCTCCCTGCTTAGGTACCTAAATTCTTCTTTCATGGAATCTCCAAATTCCATCACTTCCTTGTTCTAATTCCTTTATTCGTCCTTTCATACCTTCATCATCATCCTTGATTGCTGTTTCTTGAATGCTTTTCAGTTGTTCCATTAAATCTAACTGAAGATTTAATCTAAGAGCACGAACTCGTCGTTGTTTTTCATGATACTTACGACTTAAGGCATCAGCAACTACGTTGGCTTTTCCTTCGTGATATTGAATATCACAGTCGTAGTCACTTAGGATTTCCATCCATCTCCTTTGTCTCATGTTCAATTCTTTTTGCCCAAATATATATCTTAAGCTCTTATGATCTGTATAGACAGTAAACTTACTTCCATACAAATAGTGTCTCCAAATTTTAAGGGCAAAAATTATGGCTCCTAATTCTAAGTCATGAGTCGTATAGTTTTCCTCGTGTTTTTTTTCAATTGCCTAGATGCATACGCAATTACCTTTTTGTGTTGCATTAATACACATCCTAATCCTAGCTTAGAAGCATCACAATAAACTTCAAAATCATCTGTTCCTTCTGGCAAGGCCAGAATTGGAGCGTTTGTTAATTTCGGTTTCAAAATCCTAAAAGCTTCTTCTTGCCTAGGTCCCCATTCAAACTTAACTGCTTTACAGGTTAGCTTAGTTAATGGTACAACTATTTTGGAAAAATCCTTAATAAACCGTCTATAATATCCGGCTAACCCTATAAAACTTCTAATTTCCATAGCTGACTGTGGGACCTTCCATTTGGTGATCGCTTCTATCTTAGCAGGATCTATGTGAATGCCTTCGTGATTCACCATTTGTCCTAAAAATTGTACCTCTTGTAACCAAAATTCACACTTCGAGAATTTGGCGTAAAGCTTTTCCTTTCTTAACAAAGTTAAGAGTGCATGCAGGTGCTCACAATGCTCTTCCTGGCTTTTGGAATAAATAAGTATATCGTCTATAAAGACAATTACGAATTTATCCAAGTACGGTTTACAGATCCTATTCATCATGTCCATAAATGCTGCTGGAACATTTGTTAATCCAAAGGGCATGATTGTAAACTCGTAATGACTATACCTAGTTCTGAAAGCAGTTTAAGTATGTCTTCTTCTTGTACCTTCAATTGATGATATCCGGAGCGTAAATCTATCTTAGAAAAGTATCTAGCTCCTTGCAATTGATCAAAAAGATCATCAATCCTAGGTAATGGGTATCGATTCTTAATTGTAACCTTATTCAATTCCCTATAATCGATACACATTCGCATCAAACCATCTTTCTTCTTTACAAACAACACTGGTGCTCCCCACGGGGATGAACTAGGTTGTATAAATCCTTTGCTCAGTAATTCATCTAATTGCTTTTTCAATTCTAGCATTTCGGTGGGTGCTAACCGATAAGGTGCCTTAGCTATCAATGTAGTTCCAGGAATTAGATGAATTCTAAATTCTACTTCCCTATCAGGTGGTAATCCAGGTAGTTCTTCTGGGAATACCTCTGGGTATTCTGATACTACTTAAATTTCTTTAAGTTCCTTACTCTTAGTGTTAATGATTACTGAAATCATATACACCATTTCTCGTTTTCTTGAATAACTGGCCAATTTCATTACTGAAATAAATTTCATGGGCTTTCGTGGCTTATCTCCTGTAATCATCACTAATTCTCCTGAGAGTGTATGAATTTCTATGGAATTCTTATCACAAAGAATTCGAGCATGATTGGCTACTAACCAATCCATTCCTAATACCACATCGAATTCGGCTAAATTCATAGGTAACAGGTTTGCCGAAAATTTATGACCTAAAAGTTCTATCTTTCCTTCTCGCACAACCTTATTTATTTTAACAGAATTCCCATCTGCCGTTTCGACTGTAAAAATCTTCCTAAGGTTGGTTAAGGGTAAATTAAGAGCTTGGCAGAATGAAGTATTTATAAAACTTTGGTTTGCACCAGAGTCAAATAATACTTTTGCATAAACGTTGTGAACTAGGAACGTACCAGCTATTACGTCAGGAATTAGTTCTGCTTCCTGAGTAGTTAACTGGAAGGCTCTAGCATTCTTCTTGGTAGTTCCTTCTGCAGGTTTGACTTTGTTATCGGCTGGTTTGACCAGTTTTGGGCAGTCTGGCCTAAAGTGTCCAGTTTCTCCACAATTGTAGCAGACTGTTGCTTTCTTCTTCCTGCAGTCTTCTTCTTGGTGCCCCGGGATTTTGCAGAAATTGCAATATCCTTTGCATCTTCCAAAATGCTTCCTTTTACAGGCATTGCAGAATGGAACAGTGGAAGATTGCCCGGTTCCCTTTCTTTTGAAATTACTTCTGTTACCCATACGGAATCCCTGGGTAATCTTTTGGGCCACTTCCTTTTTCCGGGTTTCTTCTCTTGTGCGTACCAGTCCGTCAGTTAGGGTATTAGCTAATTCCACAGCATCGTCAATAGTGCGAGGTCTCGCAGCTTTGACGATATCACGGATTTCGTCAATCAATACCCAAATATAGTGGGAAATAAGTACCGGCTCTGGCGAAGCCAAGGTTGGTACCACTCTCGCATACTCAAAGAATGTCGAAGTATACCCTCGACAGTCTACATCCACCATCCGGTGATTCAGGAACTTATTTGTCATTTGTTCTTTTTCATATTCGGGACAGAATTTTCTTTCCACCAGCTGCTTAAATTCTTCCCAACTCATGGCATAGGCCATATTTCTTCCTTTGGCTTGAAGTACTGTATTCCACCATTCTAGCGCCCCTTCTTTAAACAGATGGGACGCGTACATGACCTTGTCTTCCTCGACACATTTACTTATCATAATTACTGCTTCGGTTTTCTTCAACCAATGCAGCGCTGCAGTCGCCCTTTCATTGCCTGCAAATTCAGCTGGTTTACAGGCAAGAAATTCCTTATAAGTGCAACCAGGTGTTGCAGCTTTCATTCTTTTGAGAGTTGGGGCTTGCAGTACATCATCATTATTGTTATTATTATGTTTGCCGCCTCCGTTTACACTGTTACTGAAATTGTCACCGTGTGTACGTTTGCTAGGAATAATTTGTTGAGGTTCAATTGGATTTCGAGCAGCAGCAAATATTGCTGGAATAACATTGGCTATTCCCTGAGCAACGATATTCTCGATATCTTGCCTATTTAGAAATTGATCTTCATGATTTTGCTCAGATTGGTTACCCTCGTTAACTTGTTCATTACCAGCGTTTGCCATCTAGTAATTAATTTATATAAATAATTAGTATAAATTAATTAATAACCAAACATAACAAAATAATTGCACATAATCGCGTAAACAAATATAGCCAAAATTGTCGATCTTTCGAATTTCGATATTTTATATATATTAGGCATCCGTACAAACTGGTTATCTTACAAAGTTTTATTTTTAAGTTATTTCACATAATTATATTTTTATGATTATATTATTATTATTACACACATTCTTCTACAACCCCACAGCTTTAGTCAGCTGGCATCTCAGAAACGACGTTCCATCTCGTCGTACTTCCAGGAGATCCTCTCTCCTACCTCTCGGATTCTGTTCCCTGCATCCACTAGCTCCTCGCCAAAATGGCGGAGTTCAGCCAGATTTTCCATGCTCATAGGTGGGTGTAGTGGAGGCTCTGGGTCAAACTGAGGGAAAAAGGTATCAGGGTTATTTAGGAGATTCTGGAACTGCTAGTCGGTGGTCCACCATTCTTCTAACTCTGCAGGTAGAGGTTGGGTGTGGATAATAGGATCTGGGATTTCAGGCTCTAGGTCAACTGGAAGTTGTGCTTCCGCTGGGTAATTAAAAAGGTTTTCACCAGCAGGTCCGATGAGGTCACTAAGTGCCAATTTATGATCTAACTCCTCCCAGGGTGACATCTCCTGATCTTGCCTAGAACTTTCTCCAATCTCTATTTCCTTGCTTTTACCTTTGAGATCCTCCGTCTTGGTAACTTTCCGTGTTGCTGGTTTCCTCCTGCGCACACGCCTCCAACCCACAATTCTTCTTCTTTTCTTGGGTTTGGGTTTCTCCGGAGGTTGGGTTTGAAATTCCATAGGTTCCTCTATGTCAGCACAATACCCGGTAAAATCTTTGGAAACTTCCACATTCACAGGATAGAGATTGAGATTCTGAAGGGCTTCAGATAATTCATTCATGCTGTTTAGCATTTATGGAGAAACACAAAATCTAGGTTAAAGTTTGTAATTTTAATTTTTACATAATCATAGAATGGTAATCAAAATTTACTATTTAATTACAAACATCTAATAAACCATTTTATTGAAACAAAATATTTTTATTTAGTACAACTAAAATTTGAAATATACTAGTGGTTATTTATTATATTTAAAGTTTCTGGCTTGTAGGTGACATAGGTGCTGGTACTGGGTCGGGGTGTTGGTAGTTTAAAGGTTAACATTTACTGCTACACTGGCTAACATGTAGAGATTTGCCCATTGTTCATCTAACTCATCTTCCCATGGTGGATTATTACTTGTTCCCTGAGTCTCTTTAATTATTACTTCTTTTGTTTGTGACTTCCTCATTTTCTCTTGTCTTTTTCTAATAATCAAACTTCTTTTATTAGGGGTAAGTGGTTTCTCATACTGTGCCTTACGAACAAATATTCCCTCCTCAGTATCTATTGAGTATCTTGAGGAATTTGATTGGGATGAAGTTCCCTTATCTTTCGGTGAACTATCTAATTTAAGATAGATATCCGAGATTCTTTGCTTACCCATACTGTAACTAACAATTAGTCAGTTAAAACATATAATCACAAGACAGTAATCAGGAAAATTAAGTATTTTAAATACTTAATAGGCTTAAATCAGTGGCTCTGATACCACCTTTTCCTGTCACGGCCCCAACCCCTGTTTGACCCGGTCAGGAGCCGCGGGACAGGAACCCGTGGTATTTATTAATTGATGTGACAGCGGAAGATTTAACAGGATCTTTTTAAAACTTGAAAATGCCCGATTATTTTATTTCATAATTCGGGATAAACCCCGTAAGTTACAATAGAGGAATTTCACTAGGAAATTCCCTGATTTATAAAACATGTTTATTTATTTTAACTGAGCCACCTCTTCAAGCTTGTTAGTGCTCTGTAGCACGTTTTCCTTGATTTACAGCAGGTCGGCTGAAACATGTTTTAAAAATATTTTATCAGCGGGGAAATACTGGCGAGTCATTCAAGTATGTAAAACGACACATTAGTTATTAATTACAGCATAAGAGCGATTACAATGGCTTCTATCTTATTTTTATCTGGCGCCGTGTCACCTGGTGACGATGGTCATACCACTATTGGGTCTTTCCCCAAGTAGTGATGATTATCACTGTTAGGATTTATTAGCCTAACCGTGAGAAATTAGTAATGTGCACAATACCCCAATTAGCCAGTGATTCAAGATAACCATGACTTAATCCCTGTAATTATAACTTTTGAAAATGCTTGGAGTATTGTAAAATACTGTTGATAAAAAGAGAATGACTCACATTGCAGATTAATACGGGCAGAATTTAGCCTACTGATTAGCCTTGTAACCTAAATTAAATAACAATGCACACGAACTAGGTCAGTAACTAATACAGCATTTAGGATAACTCACGAGATTAAAACCCTCACAACGAATGACAAAGTGCTATACTTAAACATCCGTCGAATTCACGACTAATGACAAAGTATGGCCCTAATGTGGGCAACACTTAAACATCCATCGGATAGTTTCAATCGATCGGACATTGAATCGTAGCAGAGATCGAGTTAATACCCTATATCGTAGCAGCGCCTCGCTATTGTAAAAGTGAATTTCGAATTTGTGCAATGTGCTTTCGTTTTTGTGAAATGGTTTCGACACCATTGAACTGCTCCTGATCAAATCTATTTATAGGTGAAATTTGGGTCTCACGCGGCCCGCGTGAGCCCACCCTTGATCTTTACGCGGCCCGCGAGGGCCAGCTAGACGTAGACTAGGGCTACGGTGTCATCGGTAGACTCGCCACGCGTGCAACACGTGGCCCGTATGCTTATCCGGTCAAACTTAGGGTTGACGCGGCCCGCGTGAGGGTCTGCCTATCCTTTACGCGGCCCGCCTGATG
Organism: Helianthus tuberosus; assembly: GCA_030545235.1. Taxonomy (NCBI): domain Eukaryota; kingdom Viridiplantae; phylum Streptophyta; class Magnoliopsida; order Asterales; family Asteraceae; genus Helianthus; species Helianthus tuberosus. The sequence continues at coordinate 54,227,937 of CM060448.1, forward strand.
ACCAAGAATCTTGGTTTATTGATTTTTAATATGGATTAGGGTTTCAAGGGTCCGGGTTCGTACTTACGGGTCAATTTGGGACATTTTTGAAGGTCCTTACAGGCGCGCTTACGATTTAGTAGCTTTTCGAACTCAAACGATACAAAACAGTTATCGGATCCCGTATCAAACAAACACGAAGCATAAATACCATTCACAAGGAACGTACCATTGACCACATTGTTGTCGGCTTGAGCTTGGCGCACATTAATGTTTAAAGTTCGAGCGCGTGCTGCTTGCTGCTGTTGGTGCTGCTGTTGATGTGGCTCTTGCTTCAAAACCTGATTGGGGCACATGTTTGCAAAGTGGTTGGGATCACCACACGCAAAGCAGACTCTAGCATTGACCGCGGGTGCCTGAGCCGCTTGTTGGCCTTGAGGAGTAGGAAGTAGAGCTTGATGAGCAGTAGCTGGAGCTGGAGCTTGACGAGGACCTGTACGGCAGTTGGCGGTGAAGTGGCCGTACATGTTGCAATGCATACAAAATCTGCAGGCGAGTCCCACTGGGTGGTGATAGGTGCAGGTTGGGCAGACAGGGTGAGGACCAGTGTAAGCACGCTTTGCCAGCGGTGCTTGGGTTACCGGTGCCACGGCCTAGCGGTGTTGCATCTGCTGCTGAGCTGGTATAGCCTGTAGTGGGGCAACAGTGGTTACAGCACAGTTCTTGTTGCTGGAGTTGCTGTTGTTCTTCCTCTTGCGACGAGAGGCCTTTGAAGACTGAGGGGTAGCGGTGGCTTCAGCGGTTGGTGCGGTGGTAGCTTGATGCAGATTCTTGGGAGCTTTATCCCAGACACCAGACTTGACTCGCTTGTCGTTGATTTTAGCGGCAAGCAGGTAAGTTTCCTCGATTGTTGCTGGCTTTGAAGCTTGCACAAAATCTGCGACACAATCCGGCAGAGCTCGGATATATTTCTTGATCGTCATATCAGAAGTCTTCACTTGATCAGGACAGATTATGCTAGGCTGCTTGAAGCGAGCAGTTAAAGCAGCATTGTCACCATCCTTCTGCTTGATATGCCAGAATTCGTCCTCAAACTTTTGGCACTCGTGGGGAAGGCAAAACTCTTCCAACATGACGTTCTTCAACTCATCCCATGTCAAACCGTAAGCTGCATCATTTCCGTGTTTGTTTCTCTCGGCCGTCCACCAGTCTAAAGCGCGAGACATGAAGACGCCAGTCGCGTTGAGAGTGCCGAGATCGTCAGGACAGCCACTCTGGCGCAGGGTGACCTCGATCGAATCAAACCATTGAAATAAGGTCGTAGGACCATCTTCGCCAGTGAATTCTCTCGGTCCGCAAGCTTTGAACTGCTTGAAGCTGAAAGCAGCTTTAGGAGTAGCTTTAGGAGTTTCAGTCCTGGACTCTTCAGAAGACTTGCTAGCATTCTCTTGTAGGTTGTTAACGACCCGAGGAATGACTTTTGCTATCTGCCTAGCGACGAGCAGTTCGAGGGTGACGGGGTCCAGATGACGACATTGTCTGCAATGGACATCGTCATAGGACTCAGACACAATATAATCAAATCTCACCTCACACGCCTAATTCTACTAAAGCTCAGGAACACGATCATATATCACTTAAACACATAGGCACATAAACACAGATTCACATAATCATATAATCACAGAAGCACATAAGCACGTAAGGCATAGTAACACAAGAGGCAGTCAGAATACTGAATCCTATCATTTAAAATTCGCGCGTGACATAGCGAGTAGCATAGCGAGTAGTATAGTATAAGTAACATTATAGCATGCGATCATTCACAGGTAGTAGCGATGTGTTAGCGGTGTGTAGATGCGTTGTGCGTGTCGAGCGGGAACAAAAGCGTTAAATCAAAACCAGTAGTACCTCAATATGTCAACAATTAAACATACAAGGCCACATAAAACACATAAAATCCACATAAAATGACATATATCAGAGTCAACAGTTGCGGGCTCAGAATCGAAACACATAAAAATCAAGAATAGACTGTCTGCGGCTCGATAGACATTGACTACCCAAAGTGTTTCGACTATTCACAAGGACCTTCGGTGCACACTTTGGCCTTCTAGACTGTGCTCTTGCCTCGGTTTCGGGCAGTTGGCATCCATCCTTCCAGTTGTAGTGTGACTTCAAGTCGTCGGAGTCCGTCGAGACTTTGGTGAGAGTTTTGTTAAAACAGAATATAACACGGGACAAGTTATCAAGATCCGGGTTTCACCCCTGACTTAGTAACTTTGTTCCTAGTTTGTTAAAATAGAGAGAAAAATATGCGTTAAAGTACGGATTTCACTCCTGTTTTAACGCAAATTCTCCTGTTTGTAGATAAAAATGCGGGTCGAACAAGCGATTTAGTCGAGAGTTTGCGGTTTTCACACCTAATCTCGACCCAATCACTCGTACATTTTTTCGAAAATTAGAGTGCAGTGATAGTGTAGCGTAAGCGAGAATAGCGAGAAATGGCAAGTAAGCTTGCGCAAAACCCCCCTTCAGGGTATGCACAAGTTGGTCTGTTGGTACTTAACTATAGACTAGGTCGTTTCTAGGACATCGGCCTGGACTAGGTCGAGTCCTGCCTAATTCCCTATAGTTATGGCTCTGATACCAATCTGTCACACCCCAACCGATGGCGGAATCATCGGGGCACGACACTGAGCGAAACATATTGCCCATGAGTATCCAAAACAACTATTATTTACTAGATATTTAAACATCATGTCCCATACCATAATATATCAGGATAAAACAGTCATAACAAATAATCGTCTCACAAACAAGTACTGATCCGACAACTCAGATTTCAAAATAGACATTTTATTTATTTGTTTCTAGGACTCTTTCCTAGCCTCGATTTCATCACACAGCAAACAAGGCGTCCTAGGATCTTATGCACCTGCCACATACGTTAAAGTAACAGTCAATACACATAGTGTAAAGGTGAGCATACAAGTTTAATAATAACATATAGAGTTCGAAATCGATTACGCATAACCAGCACGTACAACGTGTGATGTGAAGCACGTTAGTTATCGACATGATCCTATCGATACCAATGACTGCGGGTTGACTGCCCTAGGCAGTTCGTAACACAAATTCACCACTGTGAACCATGTGATTAGTTGTCCTTAACAACCCCTGAGTGAACAGGTGCTGAGTCCAAACTATAGTACTATCGTTGCTAAGGCAGGTAGACAGCAATCTATGTGTAAACATAACAAACAAGCATTCATCGAATCACGTATACATGCAGTAGTGGTTAGCGTTTAAGTATTGCGTAGTGTGTTTGATGTGATTTAGAATAAGTAACGTATGTAACACCCAAAAGTGCGTAAAGCAAAAAGGGTTCGAGTATACTCACAACGATTGAGTTTGTGGATAGAAGGGAGCGCTAGAGCGGAATTAGCATGAACAGTTAACGATAGCATAATCGATAAGCGGCGTGTAAAACGATACTAGTGTACCAAGGATCGGAAGGTATTCCGATCGGATGGCAATCCGATCGGATGGCCAGTCGATCGGGTGACAATCCGTTCGGACGGTCATTCGATTGGATCGACACCTCGCTTGGTGAGGATGTGTTTGTGTATGATGGTTTGACTTTTGAAGTTTTCATTGTAGCATTTTGAAAATAGAAAAGTATCTCTACCCTTCAGGTCGGTCGGTCGAACGGTCGTTCGATCGTACGGCGATCTGATTGGCGAGGCTTCTCAGTGTGAGAACAAGTCCACAGCAGGACGGTCACTCGATCGGATAGCAATCCGATCGGGTGGCAACCCATGTGTATTGAACATGTTGAAAATTGTTTAAGTACCAAAGTCCTAGACGTCACACGGTCGGACGGTCGCTCGATCGGATGGCAATCCAATCAGACGGTAATCCGTTCAACGTCCAAGTCCTTGAATAGTTTGAATAAAAGTTTAAGCGTGGAACCAATGTGCAACCCGATCGGATAGCAACCCGATCGGACGACAATCCGATCGGACGGCAATCCGATCGGACGGCAATCCTATCGGACGACAATCCGTCCCAACGGTCAGATCGTCTTGTCACTTGATTCTGTTTGAAGTTTTGTAGTCCTTGAACGAGACGTTTTGATACCTTGCTTGAACAACAGAACCCTTGTCTCGGCCCAAGTGACCCGACCGAACAGGAATCACCCAAGTCCGACCGGTTCACGGTTCGAGTCGGTAGTTCGTGTTCAAACCCGAAATCAATATCTCTCGGATAGAATTCAGATCTAGAACTGATACATCACTAAGAATTAGTAGAAGATCAGAACAAGCTCAGATTCCATCGGGTCTGAGTGCATTGAGTGTAAAAGAGTTGAAAGAAAGTTAGAAAAACCATCTTCCAATCCTTTTCACCATGAATATGTTCAGATCTATGCAAGATCTTTGTTCATTCATGTGGAAATCGTCCAGATCTAAGTTGTTCTTGGTGAATTAAAGCCAAAACATGAAGTTCATAAGAACACCATGGTGACATCATCCTAGAACACCTCAAATCCAGTGATTTCACGGTTAAAAGTTGAGATTCAAAAGATAGAAAGGTGTAGGAGCGCGTGTAGATCAAGAAAGTACAAGATTTAGGTTGAAAACTTACAAGAATTGAGAGAAATCGGGAGAAAATGAGCATGAGTGCGGCTGAGTCGAGCAAGGGAGCTGTCACCATCAAAGGAGGTGACAAATGGGGGTATTTATAGGGTTTCCTAAAATGGAAAGTGGGGAAGTGGCTGGTCGATCGGGTGGCAGTCCGATCGGGTGACAACTCGATCGGATGGCAACCCGATCGGATGGTAATCCGATCGGTGACTCGACCCATGAGTTCGGCGCGATGAGTTTTGTCGTTTCGATTCGAGTGTTGAGCTTGGCGATGCGATTCGAGCGAGCGATGCGATAGATTGCGATTTCGATTGATTACCACAACATAATATAAATAAACATGCACAAGTAACACATAAGTAACACACACACATAAAACAATTTCCAGAACGCCCAATTCGAGTTGCGAGTGCGATTGCGATTAAGTCGGTTAGCGATTTAATATGCGATAATTAGCGAATAATCTCGATTATTAACAAGTACTCCACATAATACAACTAATGCGATAAAACAATTAGATCATCCACAAGTCAAAGAAGTCAAACAGTAGTTAAGCAAGGAGTGACATATCACAATTAGCAATCCTTTCTTCCTTTGACTTCAATCTTGACTTTGATTTTGACTTCCGAAACACGGGGTGTTACAAGGTCTCACGCTGGTTGGATGGAATAGCTTCAGGAACTTGGACTTCGGTTAGATGGCATCGGAAGTCCTTGTGTATTGTATTGTTCTCTTTTTTGGTCTTTCTGTTCTCCTAGGGTGTATAGGCTCTTAGCTTCTGGCTAAGAGCTTGTTTTTTTTTGGTGATATGAAAGTTTTATTTTGTTGGCCGAAAAAAGAGTGTGTATTAGTCTTACTAGACACAACATGTTTTCGGGCCACAAGAACGAAACGTCCCATATGAAGTTAATTATACGTAGATAGTAATATTTATGAGGTGGGTGACCTCTTGGCAAGTTCTAGTATGACCGTCAAGCTTAAAATACGAGCTAGTGTGGTAAAGCATAATATGGTTATGCTCAATGTTACAGTCACATTCCTAAATTGACTATCATAAAGTTTTTTTCCTATTTTATACTCAAAGCGTGATACACATGATATTGTTTTATGAGATCCTGAAAAGAAGTCACTCGGAGAATATTTCTATTTGGATAACTTTAAAACTTTGTCTAGTTCATAACTTTACAAAAAATGTTTTCAATTCATACTTGTCATGTTACATCAAAACAGAAGGTAGACGGGCAACAAGCTGCGACGCCACCCCTTTTTATGAATTTATATTTCGAATATATAATAGCTTGTAGATAAATCATCTAGAAACACTCACTTAACTACTCTTGGGTATGAGCAATTCAAATATGCAAGAAGTAGTTTCCGTTTAAATATGGTAAGAATTTTACTACTTCTACTTAACATGTATAAACAAGTTTCATCTTTTGTTATTGACGAACTAAAATTTTTAACGTAATCGTCAAAACTAAGTTCCTTGTATTGAAATGTCTTCTACATCCCACAAATAGATTTGCACACCTTGACAAACATCTTTGGATTTGTGTATAAGTAGTCTTGTAAGTTAAAGAATCTCTAGCATTTGAGTCTAGTTAGCTAGAGAGAAACAAGGTTATAATACGATATTGCGGTCGAACTAGATTCATAGTGGCAAAATTTTTGAGTCAATAGTCTGTTTTACCCTTATATGGTATTCGAATAGAAACCGTAAATCTAATCTTGTTTCGGATGAGTGGCTCAACCCCCCCCCCCCCCCCCCCCCCCCTTATAATGTAACCGTTTCTGTTTTGTTTCCTGATCGAAAACCTTTTTTCTAATATACTAATCCAGCCGTTCAAAAAAAGCATAATAAAACGAAATTATTATAAAAATGTTCTAGAAATTAAGCGATGGAGAAAGAGATTTTAAATATAGTGATGTAAAAAAAGAGATGTACTATTTATGAATGAAAATGGTTTGAATTGGCGCGTTTGGTGTAATCTTGCACACGGTTCCGGTTTTTATTCATATTATTATTATTATTATTATTATATCTCTCCCTTTTTAAAATGTAAAAGTTAAAAGCTACAAAATCCTTTTCACCTGTGTGAAAGACACACACAAGACAAAGCGCGTGGAAGAAAGCAGTCCTACATATGCGGTTGTGCGTCGGTCTCACTTGAGCCGGTTTCCCATCACAATAACAATAATGTCGTATAATCCTAGTATAATCTACACCATACCAATATAATAATAATATTCAATACGGCGCCGTATACAATTATTAAAATCACTCCACTTTCTCATCTGCGCCACGTAACCCTGCCGCCCACCTTTTAGTCAAACACTCCATTGACCAACCCCCTATTTAACCACCCCCACCCCCTCCTTATTTCCCCCAAACCCCCTACATCATCATCCTTAACTTCCACAACCTTAATGGCCCCGAAACAAACACTCTCCGCTTCCGGTGCCGGAAAACCTGCCGGTCTTACAAAAGAACCGCATTTTAGAGGCGTACGGAAGCGGCCGTGGGGTAGGTACGCGGCGGAGATCCGTGATCCCGGCAAGAAAAACCGTGTGTGGTTGGGAACCTTTGACACGGCGGAGGAGGCGGCACGCGCGTACGACAAGGCGGCGCGTGAGTTTCGTGGAGCTAAAGCCAAAACTAATTTTCCTACACATGATGATGTTGGTTTGTTGAAGGTGCAAAACTGTCCGACTCAGAGGAGTCCGAGTCAGACCAGTACTGTTGAGTCACCGAGTCGTGACTCAGTTCCAGTTCCGGTTCCGTTTCTAGATCTCAACCTCTCGTACGGTGGATCTCAGCCGTTTGTTATACAGTACCCGTTCCACCACCAGAACAACCACCGGTTCTCCACCGGGTTTTACTCGCCGCCGGCGACCCAGATGGTGTATTTTGACCGGATTTTCCGGCAACCTGCTAGTGTTTCAAAAAGTGACGACTCTAACTCATCGGTGGTGGTTGACTTGAAGCTATCGCCGTCGTCGTCACCGCCGCGAAGGGCTGTGATTGATCTAAATTTTCCGCCGGCGGCGGAATAGGTTGATTTTTACAGTCGTAAAGTTGAGAGTAATTAGTAATTACTAATTAGTAGTGTTACCGGTGAACGATTTATGTTACCGTACGGCAGTATATACAAATTCAGATATTATCTTTTTTGCAGCAAGTAGAGAAACTTTGTGGTGTAATGTTAATGTTCTCTTGTTGTTGTTTGTTGACTTGCCGTTATATGTAATGTTTGTTTAATGGAAATTCCGGTAGCTTTTTCCGGTTTGTGATTGTTGGTTGTTGATTATCTGTTTATGGATTATGTGTGTGGGTGTTTGTTTTCCGGCGGTGATTCCGGGATGAATATTTGGTCCAATCCGTACCGGCGGCACACGAGATTGGAGTTGTCATGTCGGCATGCTTGACACGTTTGGTGTTGTCTCCCATTAGGGCTGCGGTTTTTTTTACATTTAAGAATATTGGTTGGTAAAAAGACTTAAATGCCCTTTGTTCTGTTATTTTGACTTTGAGATTAAGTTTTTAGTTTGTAACGAATTTAATTCATTAATTCTATGAGTGAAGTTACAACACATTTAAACTCGAACGATAAAACATCACATAAACCCTTTTTATGGGGTTGTGTGACAAATGGTAAAAAAAAACAAATGAAATGTGAGGGTTAGCATTATGTAGATATGGAGTTATATATGTATGTATGTATATATATATGTGTGTGTGAGAGAGGCAATTGTTTTCACCTCGTTATATTTTTCACGAGCCAACCTAGTTCAGGTCCTCGGGGCGGTGTGGGGAGGCGTCGTAGGGCGCGATGTTGAGGATATGCGCCATATAAAGAGTCTATCTGACTGAATCTACTATTCATTTCAATCCATCATTGAATAATATTATATTACATCACCATCCAATACAACATTAAAGAAATATAGCTTTGAAAATTGTGTACATCACCGTTTATGCATCCATCTCTCACGGGTTTATGAACCCGGAAAACAACCCGCGTGGCAAACCCATAGTGGTTGTGACGGTGTTTACTTAGATTATGTAAATAGCATTTTTTACAGAAAATCGTACAAAGACGTCAGTTGTATTTAATTTTATCGAATGAATGAGTTTTCATGTTTATATTTATTTTGTTAAGAAAATAAACATGCTAATGTTTGTTTTGTTAATATTTAACTTTTAATACTCGAAACAAAGATAAGCGTACACAAACGTGCATCAACGAAGATAAACAAATTAAATTTGGGGTTAGGCAATTTCGCAAGGCTTGGATTTAAATTTACGTGGGTGGATATTCGGACTCCTAATAAGCCAAAATAGCTTCTTAAAATTTAAATAAATTTATGAACTATAATCATAAGGTTAACTGAACCTGAACGTTCGATTTGTTTATTGTCTAGTAGGAGTTGAAACTTTCTTTTTTGAAATTTAATTATTAAAATGACGTTATTTTATATATAATCAAATGCAATTTGTTTAAAAAAAATACTCTTATAAAGTGATTCTTTTTCTCAATTAAAAGTTAAAAAAAAAAACTCTTACAAAGTGTTTTTTTTTTTTTTTTTGAATTAAAAGGAAAAGAAAGAGGGTGATGATGGCGTGTACAAAAAATACCCACCTGCTTTTTGTATTTCTCAGTTGAATGAGGTTATTTAGTATTTTGTCTTACAATCTCTGTTACTCCCACGTGTGAAAAGGCTATGCTTTGCAATTTTAGTTACTTTAATAGTTTTCATATTCTTTTCAGTTTCATTTAATTTCTATGTAAGGCCGTGGGGTATGGTGGGGTATGGGTTGGGGCTTGGGTTGGGCATTTGGTGACACGTGTAAAGGAGCCAGCCCACTGCCAGGTTTACGTGTCCGCGGGTATGGCGGGGCGTGGGTTGGGTGCACCGCGTGGCATAAATGTTTAAAAAAAAATACAAAAAATTTATAAAAAATCACACAACATTTATAAAAAAACCTACAACTTCATTAAAATTTTAAAAATTACATAATCCTAAAAATTACATAATTTCTAAAAATTACAAAATAAAAAAACCTAAAACGTTAAAAAAATTTCAAAAAGTTCGATCTTGTCGAACGCCTTCTTTTCCACGCTTCGAAACTCTATGTTCGCCACCGCCACCCGGTCCTCGTGGCTTAACTCGCCACCGGGAACCGCTTCGTAGTAAGCCTTGAAACGCTCGAGCTTGGGCCGTAGGTCGCGCCATTTATGTTGGCACGCGTTGAGGTTGTGGCGGTCGTTACCGACGTTATGTCGGTAGGCCGCGAATGCTTCCGCCCAATATTTTGTTTGGCCCGGTGGCCGCCCCTTCATAGCGTCGACGACGCTAGTTACGAGTGCCATTTCTTCTTGACGGGTCCAGGATGCCATAGTGGTGTTGGGTTCGTGGGATGGGGGGGACCAGCGGGGTAGCGGGTTCAAGACAGTGGGTGTAGCCGGTGGGGTGTTTGGTTCGTGGGATGGGGGACCGGTGGGGTTGGGGTTGCAATATATAGGGCCTTTGGGGACCCGGGTGGCGGTTATAGAAGACGGGGGGATGGGGGGGACCAGTTTTAATTTCAAAATTTTAAACATCCGCCTGCTGACGTTGCGGGTGACCCAATGAGAACATGCCAGCTCGCTTCGCCATACCGCCCCACGCCCGGCTTGAAAGCCAAGCCCCAAGGGGCCATGCCACAACCCAAGCCCACCCGGGGTGGTGACTTGGGCGTTTTCCCCCAACCTACGCCCAAACTCCCGCCCCATACCCCACGGCCTAACATCATAATAATTTATGTATTTTACGATTATGCGATTAAATTTTACGTCGCACGTATTCGATACTCGAGTAATTCTAGTTTTCTAACTAGCTTTAAAGGGAGACGTCGATAGAACAAATCCTGGTTTCGTTGCGGCAGGCTTAACTAGACATAATATGTTTAAAATCAACCATAAGCTACAAAAATGTGATGAACTTGTGGCAAGTAGATCTTAGCTCGGTCCAGTTAGATCTAATTGAAACATCACATAACTTTAAAAAACATTCTCAAAGGGTCAAAGGGTGTGGACATACTTAGTCGAGTTCAAAGGGTCATGCATAGTAATGTTATGACCCCGAGATCTATGGACGTAGTTTTTAAAAGGCATAGTTTTGCTATTCAAAAAGGGGTAGCGACGCAGCTTGTTGCCCGTTTACCAACTATCTCGATGTAAATTCATAATGCAATAATAATGTTCTCAAATACTTGATGATGACTATAGATAACCCTCTGGTCTATAGTGGTTTGAATGAGGATCATTCTATAACCAGTTACACATATTGAGAGATATGCCCCCCCCCCCCCCGTGGGTCTGAGAAAAACCCGAAATTGACTTATAACTTGGACAACTGGCAAAGACAAATCATTCGTGGGGCCCACCCGCAACATAGGATACGACAGGGAAGAGGAGGCAAGAACATCATGAAAGTGACGTGTGAGCCAGTGTTGTAAAAGTCGGATTACTCGGCCGAGTACTCGGTCCTCGGACCCCCTCCGAGGCGACTTCCTCCTAGGCGGTCTCAATTAGTCGGCCTCGGGATTACTCGGGAGTATTGGGCGCCTAGTCGGCCTAGTCGGACGTAGTCGGCCTAGTCGGTCTAGGCGGTCAACGTGGTTTGTTGACTTTTAATCGGTCAAACTCGGTCAAAATCGGCCTACTCGGCCTTGTACTCGGACTACTCGGCCTTGTACTCAGACTAGTCGGACTTGTATTCAGAATATTTGAACTTTAAACATGTTTCATTTTAAATTATACTCAGTTGACATGAATTATGCTTATTTTAACACATAAATAATATATAACAATTAATTTTCTTTATATTTACCATGTCCGCGTACTCCCCGAGTACTCTCCGAGTACTCCGATTACTCCCAACTCCCCAGTCGGCCGACTAGGGACCGCCTAGCGACTTTTACAACACTGGTGTGAGCAATGACGTTCTGTGGATCACTGCATCCTTGATCTCCACTAGCGGTTATCACACGAGAGACCAAATGGACAGCTGACAACGACGTCCAGGCAATCACGTTCCGAGGATCCTTGCTCCTCTGAACCTAGCGGCTATTGCAAAAGAGACCACAAGGACATACCGATAGTGACGTTCAACCTATATCACGATGCGGATACAAACCTTCCTCTGCCATCACTAAGGGTAAGCAAGAAGGGGATCAAAGGGATATTTCGATAGTAACGTCTCGCCCAATAACTTCTCAGCATCCCGCCTATAAATACACATTCTTGATCAAGGTGAATTCCATTCCATTCCACACTCTCTACTCGCACTCACATTTTTTACTCACGCAGAGGATGGTGATGAGAAGACCCTTCAACCTTTTCTTCTCGTGACGAGCCTAACGGTGTTGTTTAGTTTTGCAGATCACACCACTGTTGAAATTCTCAAAGATTGGAACCCCACAACCTATCGAACATTATCTAATCACCTAGATTGGATCGGTGTTTCTTCACATATGCTAGCCTCTAAATATACAAATGATTATAATCACAATCTAGTTACATGTTTTTATTTGAATGGTGGCGCTGTAATTAGTCGAAAGTCCTTAAAGCGGTAAACAATTACAAACTCGACTATAAAGGTTGAGTACATAGGTGTTAACTGTCAAATGTTAAAGTAGACACTATGAGTAACAGATTGACTGTGTTTTGACGATCTTACATAGTTAGGTGTTCAAAACTTTAAAGTCAATGCTATGTACCAAGCCACATATTTTAACTGTAAGTCAACAAAACATACACCAAGTTAGTAGTTCAAACATGTTATCGATAAGAAGTTCCAGGATGTGGGTCAACAGACCAATCTAATGATCAGGTAATCAGGGGCGGACCCACATTGGTGCCACCGGGGTCCCCGGACCCCAATCTTTTTAAAAAAAATAGTAGATTCGGTATATTAAATTGTATATGGACCCCATAAATACAATTAGGTGGACACCATAGAAATAAAAAGAAAGTTGGTGTAGTGGTAAATCTCCCTCTTTTCCACCAAGAGGTTATGGGTTCAATCCTTGATAAGCCCATTTTTCTTATTTTAAAAAAAAATCTAGTTCAAACCTCACTTTAACTCGACCCGAACGAGGACCGACCCGAAAATAGACCCCATTGAAATAAAATCCTGGGTCCGCCACTGCAGGTAATCATCGTACTGACCTTAGAAACACTTAAAACATCAATCAAGATCAAAGATTTAAGACTAGAGATTTTTAAGCCACGTGATGAATAAATATACGATGTGTGATTTGACAACTACCATACAAGTGCTTCAAGGATTTTAACCAAGATTTGGTGGACAGTTACATATCGCATTCAAGTTTTATCATTTTCATAAGACTCACCTGCTTATAAGCTATGGCTCTAAATATTAAAGACGTATTTTTAGTGTCTCTTCTAATATATCTCTTTAATATTTAGAGCCCTTAAAAAAATATATTTTCCTAAGATTTGGTGGACAGAATCTGTAATCAAATATTAAATTTGGCAGAATATTGCAGGGTGGTGCAAAATACCTCCGATCATTGCCTTCGATGTTAAAGATCTGCTAGAGTTGCATGGTTTTAGCCCAGGAACGAAGAAAAAGAAAAAAACTATAAATGCGATTGTTTTGATTACTTTTTGGGGTATTTGGAGGATGAGGAACGAGGTTATTTTTAGACAAGGATCACCGAATACCGTTAAAGTCTTGGAGGAAGTTAAGGCAATGACGTACTTATGGGTTAAAAATCGCTCAAAGGAGATGCATTTATCATGGGAAGATTGGTGCCGATTTAGTTGCTTTGGTTAAAGTACTGTAATCTTAATTTTGCTTTGGTGTAAACGTTTTCTTTCTTTGGTGTATGTGTTACTTTGGTTGTAATTATGGTGGTAGTGCATTGCTACAATGAATAAAAATTTTCTGTCTGCCGTTAAAAAAAAAATCCACAGTAAGTTTTTGAGTTTGTTTTCCCAATGTTGTGGTTGGTTCACCGTTGTGGCTTGTTCATTTCCTATATATTTACGTCAATTGTTTGTTTGTTTTAATTAGTTTAACATATTAAATTAAATGTTTATAAGTTTTTAGTGTCTCTTCTAATATTATTCTTAAAAAATATCTTTTAATAACTTACGCACTAGGGTGGAACCCGAGGGTTTTTTGACACCAGTTACCGAAATTCGTTGTATTTTTAAAAAAAGTTAAGTTTTCTAAAGAAAAAAATGTGTTATGATCAACCACCTATTGTAATTGAGAGACAAAATAAGTTGATGATAAATCTCTACTACTAAGTTTTGGTTATGCCATTGCTCAAGCAACCTCCAAAAACTCACGCAGACAAAGATTAAGGAGAGGTAGGTTTAAAGGTTGAAACTTGTAGGAACTATGTTCACTTTTTATTAAAAATATTAATAAAATAAATAATAACGAGACCTCGTTATTTGTGGGAAATTCTACTAGTACAATACCGGTTACATAAACTAAATAAACAAATGTAAAAATACAATTTAATTATACCAATCTTGATTCAAGTCCACGTATTTGGAAAACTTCAACCGCACCTTCTTGTGAGATCCTTCTTGGCTGCAATAATGAACAAATTGATGTTGACAGTTGTGGCTGAGGCACGTGTTCAACACGCTTCCTTAAAACAGATTCCGCGCCTCCTCTCAGACGGTTCTGTCTCCCAGGGTACAACAACCGGAACAGTATGTGTACTGCCGGAGATGACACTCGCGCCCGAGATAGCATCGGGTATCATAGTGTTCTAATTTATGTGGGAAAATAAATAAATAAGTTGGTGATGGTGGAAGAATTAGAGAGTACTTCTAATTCTGACATGTTAATGTTGTGAATAAGCATCGGGTACCATAAAAACCTTCATTATGAGTCTAGTAATTTATTATGAGTCAAAAAGATTAATTAACATTCATGACATGTTAATGTTGTGACAATTGCCAAATTTCCATGTCCGTACATTAATTAAACAATAATTAGTGCTTTAAAGACTGTGCTTGATCTAAATTAATGACATGAATGCTTTCTGATTATTGTCATATACATACAAGTGCATCACATATTGCATGAGCTCATATCATTATTGCATGCAACACTTTATGATTCAAACGATGCACGAAACAAAGTTAGCACAGTTATCAGACAAATCAGAAGTACTGACGGGAGTTCAGTACTCAGACAGACATGATATTGAGACACAGAATGGGTCAGAAACCAAGTGTTACACTAGTATAGTGTGTAGGAAAGTAAGGATCATAAAATTGTCTTCCTAGTGATAGTTTAAGTGCCGGAAAGTACCTAAAACTCATACAAACTGCAGAATTCTGCAATTTTCAGCAAAAATCAGCATTTAAACAATTTAATATTATGCATAATTATGGTTTAATAGTCCAGAATACCTTCCTAGGTGTCGGGAATCAAAACTGTCATAAAAGGGAACCTAAAGCACACTAAACTGCGTAATTTAGCACCTTAACGAACCGGTAACCAACCGAACAACCGGAAACTACCCGAAACACCAAATTTTCACTAGAAGCATTGTTTTTCCATTTCCGAGCTAGTTATAGTCCCCGAACACCATAACATGTCTTATAACAACATAACAACTAATAACACTAACTAAACACTTGAAATCTAACTAGTTATCCTAACTTACCATTTCATCCCAACCCTATACCCCCCCCCCATGGCGACGGTCACAAGGGTGTGGCCTACCCTTGATTTGTTGAAATATTTTATTTGATCTTGTTTAATCATTTGAGACATAATACACAAAGAGTTAAGAGATGTTGGAAAGTTAGATTATAAACCCACAAGTCCATCATAACTTTCATTTTTCACAACACTTCTCAACTCAAACTCTCCCTCCCTCCTTCTCCTTGGTCACGACCGAAAACAAGCACACCACCACCATCATTTTCATCTCTTGTTCATCCAATCTCAAGTGCTACAAAGGTGTAAGGAGCTTGATTAAGAAGCTTGGTGCCATTAGAAGTGGAAGGACCTCTCTCAAGAGCTTTTAACCACCAAGTTTATCATCATCTTCAACCTTGATCTCTTCCCTAGCCTTGTGCTAGTAGTAAGGCTCTCCTAATCTCATTTTACTTCTTATAATGTTGGTTAAAAGATGATATAAGTGACTAAACATGAAGATCATAAAGAATCAAGAATATAACTCTTAACATAAAACTCAAAATCATAAGAATCATTGTTGTTTAAGTGTATGTATGCTTCTTGATTGTTGATTATTTGTGTTTATGATGTTAAACATCATATGAAACTTGCTAGATTGTGACTAAACACATGATATAGTAAGTGAGAGGATGATCTTGTGAAAAATCAAGATGATCATCCTTTATGTTCATCATGAACTTGAAAACAAAGATGATTTTGTGTAAGATGATGATGAATACATGTTATTAGTCTATTACATGGATGATTTCAAAGATGATTTTCTCAAGAAACCAAGTTAAATTACAAGATTTACATAACCATGATTTTTAAAGAAACTAATCATATTTTTAGTGTTAAATCAAATGTAGAAACATGTTATTAACAAGAAAAATTTAAGAAGAAATACTTTTAGAAAATCGTTTTACAAGTTGTGAAAGTCTAAAATATTCAAGAATGTGATTTACAAACAAATAACCATGTTTTAAAGGGTAACTAAGTCTACTAATTAACATGGTAAGTTACTACAAATTTTTACAAAATTTCAAGTTCATGAAGTAGTGTAAAATGCATGATCTTGGCACATGGTAAGTATTGATTGAATTGTTGTTGATTTGTGATGATTTTAAAAGAAAATAATATGCTTTGAAAGCATGGAAACCTCCATTTTTAAGGGGAAACTATGGCAAATTTTTTCTAGAATTTAAACACTTAGAAAAATATTTTTAAACAGGTGTTTATAAGTAAATTTTAAACATAGTTTTTCATATAAAATTTGCCATAAATTTTGTTACAAAAATTATAAATGTTGGAGGTTGTTTTTGATAAATAAAAGTGACTAAATATGTATTTAGGAAAATATATATTTAGATGTCACAATTTGTGTGATTACTTGTATATTATGTGTATTAGTTATATTATTTTAGGACTTGAAATAATATAACTCACCAAAATACCAAAAATTATAACACAAAATACTACCAAAATTCCAAGAAAACAAATATATAATTTACACCCAAAAATTGGACAAACCGAACAATGAATATGAACTACATAAATATTCCGGAAATTAAGTTCATGTATATATTTTAACAAATAAGTTAAACGGTATTTTGGAAACCAAGGAAACGAAAAATATGATTTTTACAAGTGTTACAAAAATATACCATATTTTTGTCAAGAAGAAAATATATTATTTAGAGTAAAGAAAAATATATGTGTTTTCTTGAACTATTAAGAAGATATATTATTTTTGGAGAAATATATATTTTTTAAATAAATTTAGAATATATTATTTTTGGGAGAAAAATGGATTTATAAATATTTTCTAAGTTAAACTTAAAAGTATATTATTTTGAGGTTTATATGGAAATATAAATATTTTTGCCAATGAAGAATTATAAATAATTTTTTTATAAAAGTTTTCTTAATATATATATATATATATATATTTTAAGAATGTAAATTGGTGATATTTATTGGTTAAAAATAATATTCCGGAAAGTATAAATACAAAAATTAAGTATAAGAATACTTAATAAATACAGTAAGAATACGTATTCTTGTACGTATAAATACACACCGGAATACGCCACCAATAGTTGGCAAAAATACACAAGTTTAAGAATAGATGTATAAGTATACCCATCCTTGGGGAAAATATTCTTTGAAGGATTGCAAAACAAATAAGTTAAGATATATTATTTTAACTAATATTCCAATAATTAATAAATATAACTTAAGTTAAAACATTATTATTTTTACAAATAATTATATACTTTGGAATAATATTTATGACACCAAGAAATGTAACTCAAAGATACTAAGTCATAAGAATTAAGACTAAAGGTCAAGGCACGACCCATCCGTCTAATAAACCATAGCACGTGTGTAGGTAGTCGTGTAATCGAGAAGAAGCTTTGAGTTACACCTGTTTGCTGAACGCAAGATTGTGAGTTTATGTTCCCCTTTCTTTTAACTGTTTTCGGTTTTATAACTTCGGGGTTGAAATGCATATTACAAATGTTTACAAACGTTTATAAATGGTATGGTTAGCTAAGGAATGAACTGTTAGATCATGTTGCGAGCCCCACCCCTGGGCCGGAAGTGGCCGAAGGTGGTGACTATGTCTTCCAGCCGGAAGCCCGGTACAAAATCTGCTAGGTTTGAGCCTTCCTACGTCGTTGCACACATGTTAATGACCTTGCAAATCATTAATTGATCTGTTCATAGACATTTTCATACCGGTTTACAAATACATACATACTATGGTTACAAAGTTTATTACGAGCTCACATACAAAACACATGAACTCGCTCAACTTTTGTTGATGTTTTCAAACTACATGTATTTCAGGAAATTGAGAATGGATCTGGCGGGCATTGAAGGTTTTCAAGTTGTGTCTACAATAAATGATGTCATCCAGTGTTAGAGGGTTTGAATCGTGTATTTTATCTTTGATAGGATACATGGTTCAAAGCCTCGTTTTATTAGTGTCTTTTGTGTCAAGTCCTTTAAGGAACTTTAAACAATTGGATGGTTTGTATTATGAACTTGATGTCTTGGTTGGTGTTAAACAATGTTGGTTGTATTATTTTGAAACTCTTTAATAGATGAAGATCATGGTTTCTTTCATATATTTGTTTGTTATGGTTGAATGCAATGATATTAAGCAAGTCACACGTAACACGCTTCCGCAAAAGTCAGGGTGTGACAAATGTCATATTAAATAAAATAATAAGACATAGCAAAACTTACATCATGACTCTTTAATAGAGATTAAAAGTCATAAAACCACCAATTTATGACAAAGATGAATTTATACTAGAGTCACCAAAGTTTAGAAATATTCACTTCAATCACCAACTTCGAACATCGATATTCTATTCACCTTAGCTCCTTTTTGGACATAGTTTAATTCATTATTATGATGCTCTCACAACATGGAAGACAAACCCACGAATTATTATTTATACAACACATATATAAATATAATTATTGATGTCCAAAATATTTAGTGAAAACTCATTTTCACTAAAATTTCCAACAATCCCCCACATGAATGGAGATCGATTAAAACACACAAAATTCCCCGATGAAACCTCGACAGTAGAGTATTGCAGGATAGGTGGGTTTTGCCTTTGAACCTTCCTTTGTGAAGCACACTTAGTCTACTAGGGTTTTGTAGACGTGATATCCTTGAACAACCCCCCATTTGTGTAAACGACAATATACATTCACACAATACTTTCCCTAGCCGGGCCATCCCCTCATTATCGTGTCCTATTATGGTCCTGGAACACTAGCCTGGTTCTGTGAGAGCTCTAGGATTGCACACCCCACAATGCCATTCGAAGCGACCCTACTTCTCTCTCACATAGTTGATTCCTTTGAATCATTAAAAGCATTATGGCTTACTATGATTTCCACAAATCAATTAGCCATATATTATGCTTAGCCTCACAACAATGTCACTGAATATTATAGGAATGGACTAGGACGTATTTAAACACCCTTTTATAGTTTTAGGGGGATATATGAACACATACACTAGCTTATACATAAACATATATATTAGCTATGCCCCCATAGCGACTACCCTTCGGTTCATGATTAAGTTGTCCTATTGAACCTAGATCTTGGGATCTCTAGTCAACTAGGTTAGGTTTCCCTCATGTCCCTTTTCCATGGGCTTTAGTCTCATTCCACAACCTGATCTCTTATCAACCCACTGGTTGTTGGATCCACAATTATTTTTAACTTCATCCAGTCAATAATTTTCAATTTAGATCAGTTGTTCTAACATGTTCTTGACTTGCTAGTCAATTTTGCCCTTTAGTCAATTCATAAGACTTATAACTCGTGATCTAAACTTGGATCCAGTTATGTACCTTGTCTTTAGAATGACATGAAACTCAATTCATGGCTAGACACATTTCCATCATGCCTTTGGTATGTCATAACTGACATCTTACTAGATTTTGAATCTAACCAATTGGCATTCGAGCCCAATCTACTCGATTGGCTCCATATAACCATTGTGTACTCCACTTGGTCATGCGTTTGCAATATATATTAGGATTTCTAGAATCCTTATTGCCAAACCTTCCATATTCAAATGCAAGTCACCCCCCCCACATTTAAGTGTAATTGGATAGCATCCAAATTGGGTGATGAAAGGTTCTCCCTTTCATTTCAGGTTTGAGAAAACTTCTCAACTACCATTTCTACATACCCTAAAGGATTTGTTTCTTAAATGGCTTCTCCCCCACATTGCTTGCATTTTAATTAAGTCTGAGTAATATTACTCTTGATGACTTTTAAGACCCACGTGATAGGATAAAAATATCCATATCTTTTTGTCAATGCAGTCGTCCAATTATATTACTCTACTCAGATTAATATTGCTCATAAGAGCTTCTGAGTTATATGAGTTCTTCACATATGAAACCGGATAGAATCATTATCAATGATCTATTTATTCGGTCCTCCCAAGTTATCCCTTTGGACTAAAATGAAGTTATATTTATAGTTTTGTTTTAGCACAAAATTTCGTTCTTATGTCATCACATATTTTGAATGTTTAAAGTTAATTTAATCTCCGTCGAGCATATAAATTAACAAGTATTAGTCTAGCATGCTTTAGACCACAATACTATAGCATGTGAACAGAAGATGCATCATTCCGATTCTTCACAGCCTTAAGAGATAACGCACTATCTCTCCGAACATTCGTTTCTTAGTTTAGACACAATAATGAAATTTTATTTCACCATTCCAAAACCATCAGTTTTAGGAAGGCCTCAAAACCATAGTTAACTTCATCCATAGGATCATAACTCGTTTGCCTTTTTATCTCCAAGGCTTCACCATTGACTTCCTAAAGACTTAAACATAAGTCTTAATCCAAGTCACTTTGATGAAAGATCTTTGTATAAAATCACTCGAGTCTTGAGATATAGTCAATTAGATTGACTCTCAACAACAAGGCATTCACGTATGCCTATAGTGATATATACATTTACGTTGTTGTTTCATTAATACCATGTATTGGGATACTCTCCCAAAATGAGGATCACGCCTCCACATAGTTTAAACAACATTGATGGTGGTAGAAGCATCTACATGTCCATCACTATTGTAAATTTCCATTAATAAATTTTCTAAATTTATTAAAATAATTTACAAATAATAACATATATTTCTTTCATATGTTATATTCTTTGAAAACTTACATGTGCATTTCCACGTTGATACTCTCAACATTAGATGACATATCTCGTTTTCGTTCATTTCATCTCAAACCATTCACCACGTTTCTTACGACGCCGTTATGTTTGTGGAAATTACTTCTTACACTTTGCTTTAAACATATGTATCCTTTCGTATTTTGACAAAAAAATAGTAGTCCAAAGAAAAAAAATATATGTCTTGCATATCTTTTGTTATATTTAAACCATTTGTTTATATAAAATAAACCCAAACGATAGTCTACCATTTATAATAAAATAAAAGTGGACAAATATAAAACGGACACACATCAAATGCGAAAGTGTTATTATCTTAAACACTTTTGACCGAAATAAACGCAATTATATCGTTCGATGTCATGTTTTGAGGTACTCCCTCATCTTGAAACTCTAAACTTGAATAATCACAAGTTGTGAAAAATATAAAGTTGTTTACAATTAACTACTCGCAAGTAGTTGAGCAACTTATTATATCTATAACAATATCGAGTTGTTTTTCACAAAATAGTCTTTCCAAGACTATTATATGGTTCAAGACGTTATACTTCTCGTGAAAGTATCGAATCACTTATAATTCGCAAAGACATGTTTTATTCATTCAAAACATTTCTCGTTTTTGCAAGTGTTTTAAAATTAAACTATATATTTTTATGTTTTGATTGCAAATCAATATCATAAACCTTATAATAGTTTATTTAATAAAACAATTTCAAACTCGCTCGTTTGAAAATAAAACGAATACACATCATTTTAATAATTGGTTTATCATATTCAAACTGTTTCTAACCCGCTGTTAGATAATAAACGATTACCAACCATTAAAATGAGTGGTTTGTATGATAATCAATTCTAATATGCTAATTAGAATTTAACTGTTTGACAAACATTCAAAATATTCGGTTTTTATAAAGTAAACCGTTTCTAACACGCTTGTTAAAAATGAAACGAATACACTTATTCTCATAAGCCAATTTTGGTTTATCTAAATGAACATTTTCTAACACGCTCGTTAGAAATAAACATAAACCTTTTCTAAGACGCTTCTTAGAAAGTAAACAATTGTCAAACTCTTTAAATCGTTTCTAACACGCTTGTAAGAAGTAAACATAAACATTTTCTAAGAAGCTCCTTAGAAAGTAAACAATTGTCAAACTCTTAAATCGTTTCTAACACACTCATTAGAAGTAATAAAAAAAAAAGTATTTCTAATAC
The DNA here is from genome assembly GCA_030545235.1 of Helianthus tuberosus. NCBI lineage: Eukaryota > Viridiplantae > Streptophyta > Magnoliopsida > Asterales > Asteraceae > Helianthus > Helianthus tuberosus. The sequence goes on from CM060448.1 coordinate 54,250,243, forward strand.
GCTCATTAGAAATAAACAAATACAAAACAGTTTTAACATTTATGTAAAAAACCGTTTCTAACTTATTTGTTAGAAATTTAAAGGTTTAGACGAAACCGTTACAAGGTTAATTATTATCCATAAATTGTTTCCAACTCACTCGTTAATAATTATTTGCAACAATAATCTTTTCTAACACACTCGTTAGAAAATCTGATCGTCTTTTAAGTAGTTAGGTTACAAAATCATCGTATCCAACACGCTCATTAGATATAATAGATGATATTAAACCTTATTATTCTATAAAATTCTAACACACTCGTTAGAGAATTAAACAATCATTTATTGCCATAAGCCGTTTTTGGCCTATATAAAATAAATGTTTCCTAACCCGCTTGTTAGAAAAAAATTGCCAAAGTCGTTAAATCATTTCTAACACGCTCATTAGAAATAACTTATTAAAATTTTTGTTTTGAAGTTTATAAAAACTATTTCTAATACGCTCATTAGAAATAAAAAAATACGAAACCGTTTCAAGATTTCTTATTATCCAAAATAATTATTTCAAACACGCTCGTTTAACAATTATTTGTAATAATAATCTTTTCTAACATGCCCGTTAGAATATCTAAATGTCTTTAAACTATTGTTTCTAACACGCTCGTTAGAACATCCAACCGTTTTTAAAACATTGTTCCTAACACGCTCGTTAGAACATATAGACGTTTTAAAACTTATTATTATACAAAATAATTGTTACTAACACGCTTGTTAGATTACATAAATGTTTTAAAACTTGTTATTATTTCAACATCAACGTTTCTAATGCGCTCGTTAGAAAATATTAAAACTTGTTATTTTATAAAATAATTATTTTATAATATTCTCATTAGAAAATATACATATTTCAAGACTTTTAAAACCAACATTAATATATCAGTTATGGTTTCTAAAATCTTATTAAAAAGAAATTAAACGTTAGAAACACTTTTGTAAGGGGTTACAAAATAAAATTTTCTAATACGCTCATTAGAAAATTTAGTATTTCAAAACAGATTGAAATACATATTATTTTGTATATGGTTCGGTTTATCTAAACACGAACATAAGCCATGAACTCCAAAACTTGAAACAAAATGTTCGTTTTTGTAACACGGTATTCGGATTAAAGATTGTACTCCAATCATAAAATTAATCCGACTCGTTTGTACTACATATATATTTCCCCAAAAAATATTTACAAGATTTTAACAAAAAAAAATCCCGTTAAATATATTAACTTTCATGAACCTAAATCCTCGTAGAGAAGGGGTTTAAGATTGTAGCAACAATCTTCACGAAAGTCTGTTTTAAGATTGTAGGAACGAGGTTCACTTTTTATTAAAAATATTAATAAAATAAATAATAACGAGACCTCGTTATTTGTGGGAAATTCTACTAGTACAATACCGGTTACATAAACTAAATAAACAAATGTAAAAATACAATTTAATTATACCAATCTTGATTCAAGTCCACGTATTTGGAAAACTTCAACCGCACCTTCTTGGCTGCAATAATGAACCAATTGATGTTGACAGTTGTGACTGAGGCACGTGTTCAACACGTTTCCCTTAAAACAGATTCCGCGCCTCCTCTCAGATGGTTCTGTCTCCGAGGGTACAACAACCGGAACAGTATGTGTACTGCTGGAGATGACACTCGCGCCCGAGATAGCATCGGGTATCATAGTGTTCTAATTTATGTGGGAAAATAAATAAATAAGTTGGTGATGGTGGAAGAATTAGAGAGTACTCCTCTCTAAATTCTATAAAACTTTGTGCATAAATAATTTTCTCTAGTATATCTCTTTCATCTCATTTTTCTCTATTTTCTTTCTTGCATTCAACAAAGAGTCATAAGTTCCTTTTATACTCAAAACTAAAACTTCATATTTAATTTCTATTGTTTAAAGATAATTATAACCATAAAAACCTTCATTATGAGTCTAGTAATTTATTATGAGTCAAAAAGATTAATTTACATTCATGACATGTTATTGTCATATTAAATAAAATAATAAGACATAGCAAAACTTACATCATGACTCTTTAATAGAGATTAAAAGTCATAAAACCACCAATTTATGACAAAGATGAATTTATACTAGAGTCACCAAAGTTTAGAAATATTCACTTCAATCACCAACTTTGAGCATTGATATTCTATTCATCTTAGCTCCATTTTGGACATAGTTTGATTCATTATTATGATGCTCTCACAACATAGAACACAAACCCACGAATTATTATTTAGGGTGCGGTTCGGCTACAAAGTCCATTTTTCCTACAAAATGTACAAAGTCATAAAACACCACAATTTCAACAATAAAACACACTCAAAACCCACAAATAACAGAGTGAAGATCACTAAAACACAATATCCATACCCTAACAGTCCATAAAAACTCCAAACACACCATCGTAGAACTATGCATATAAAACACAACATGATAATTAACATAAAACACACTAATGTTAGCGATTCAATAATCAAAGCCTTATCATCCAAAATACAACACAAAACCCACAAATATGGCGTTTTAGTAATCCTCACTTTGTTATTGGTGGATTTTGAGTGTGTTTTATGGTTAACATTATAGTGTTTTATGACTTTTTACACTTTGTAGGAAAAATGGACTTTGTAGCCAACTCTCACCCTTATTATTTAGACAACACATTTATAAATATAATTATTGATGTCCAAAATATTTAGTGAAACTCATTTTCACTAAAATTTCCAACAAAACTCAACTTTTTCATGGGGAGAGTGAGAGGGAAAGGGTAGGAGGAAGATTATGACGACGCCATCCCATAGTTAGATGTCCAATACTTGAAGAATAACAAAATTAGGGGGAATGCAAAAGAGATGACCTTCCTTGTTCAGAATCTTCCGAATAGGGTCTCTAGAACCCTACTTTGGAGGGCGTTCCAACCTCATGGTTTCATCAAAGATGCGTACGTTGCAAGGATGAAGGATGCAGGGGGAATCATTTTGGCTTCTTGAGATATGTGGGGGTGGGGGATATAGATTCAGCGCTGACAAGTATGAACACAGTCAAGATATATGCGGCAAAAGTTTTAGTGTCATTAGAAAAGTACAATAAAAACTATAGAAAGTTCAACTATACATCAGAATTAGCAAGTCGGAAAGCATGGGTTCCAAAGACTACTACTGAAAACAATGGTTAGCCTAGCATTGCGGAACAAGCAAACCGAGCATCGGTCAGAGGAGGGGTGTCATTCTTCAATCTTCAACATCACATCCAGCCAAGCTTCCTCCTTTGCTTCATTCTCGCTCTTTTAATGTAATACCCCAAAAACGGGTTTGGTAATCAAACCACGTTAATAGTAAAGACGGGTAAGAGTATCGTTAGTGGTAAAAATTAACCCGGTAAATAGTGAGATTGAAATAAATATACTTTATGTTAATTAAAAAGGAGAATAAATACTTTAAGAAAACAAAGTATATAGAAGGCCCGAGTTAACGGGACTTAAAAATAAGACGGGTTATGACTTCCCGAACCCACTAAGTAACTTGGAATAACAACCTAGTTAGTTAAGTGTTATAAAATGTCAATGAAACTTGGTTAATAACACTTTTACAACACTTTGTTAGTTAAGGGGCTAAAGTTGGCTAAAGTGAAAGAGGGTTTTATTTAATAAAAATAAAACACCAAAACACACACCCAAGTGTGTGTTCTGGTCGTGAGTTTTAACAGGAGAAAAAGGGCTCTCTCTGATGAACCCTAAAATACACAAAATCAACCAAATCAAGAGGGCAAATCAAGACTAAATCGAAAACCAAGCTAAGATTAGTGATCACTCGGGTTAGAGGATCACAAGGTATGACGGATTCCATCTTTTGGTGATGTTTTGAATTCATGGTGAATTATCATAAACGAAATTATTGCTTGCATGTTTGATGTAAGAGTGAAATTAGGATAAATCCATGTCTAGGAAGAAACCCTAGTAAGGATTTGATGAATTAATGATGAAAAATTTTGAAATAGATTATTACCCAATTATGTGCTAAGTGGGTTTTTATGTCACTGTGATGAACACTTGGATTAGGGTGTTAAATTGATGAATATTGATGTTATGATACAAGTTCTAGTTGTAGTTCATGAACACTAGACATAGAGATTTGATTTTTGATGTTAAAACTTGGTTAAAAGTTAGATATAAACTAGCAAAAGAAGTATAAAAATCTTGCCCGCAAGGTGTTCGGTAAAATGCCTAAGTGAAATCGCGCGTCTACTCGTTTAAATGTAGAACTTGATTAGAATAGGTATTCGGATGAATGTCTAATAACATGATGAAATGGGTTTCAATTATAGATGAAAACCCGTAGATTTTGCGTAATGAAGGAATGGTGTGTCTTTGATAATCGAGAGCTAAGTTAACTTATTGTTAATAATAGCACGAACTTGGATTAAATATTAGTTAAAATGGTGGCCTAAGAATAGTGCTTATCGAGTAAATGGCAGAATGCCAACATGAGTCTGTCAAACTTAGTTGCTTAATTTCATATGCTATAAGGCGGTTTGACTTTTAAAAGTCAAACCAACCTATGATAGAGTTCGGTAAGAAAAGTAGTATAAAGGTTCATAAGGCGTAAAGGTTATGATCTAGAACGACTAACCTAACCACCTTGTGAATATTATATGATAGTTTGACGCTTGACAAGCTAGGTGGAGGCTTGGGGAAGAAGCGGGTCAAACGGATCGAGTATGAGGAAAAAGAAAAGCGTGGCATGGAAGCAAGGTAAGTGAAACTTACACTTCTTTGTAGAATACCTATATATTCTATAAGTTATAAATATGATAAAAATATTATTCATATGGTTTCCGACGCGTAATGATACGGGTCTGAACAAACATAAACGAAAAAAAACCATGGTTAGTGGTAAAAGGGGCAAATTGGTAATTTAGTCATGAAATGACTAAGATTTAATGAGTTTTCGTTAGGGTTACCTTATAGTGTAACTAATAATAAGAAAAAGGGGTAAAAATGGAAAACTAGTCAAATGTTGACTAATGTAAATTGTGGGTTAAGAGATACCCATGGCGTAAGCCAAAATGGGTTGAATATGCAAGAAAAAGATTTTTACGAAAAAGAAATATTGGGTAAAATCCGAAATGGGTCGGATGCGTGAATTTGAAATTAAATACCAAAGTTTTTATAAACATCAATGTTTGGTCAATTAGGCCAAACGGGTTAAATGGTAGTGATAACACCATTTGACAATATCGACTAATGTGGTTGTCAAGTCTTATGTTAACAGGAGCGATTAGCAATTCGGACAATTGCGTCGCCATAGATTACATGATAATTAAAGTGAGGTATAATCGGGTCTATTTGTTCACCCAGGCCAGGTACGCATATATAGACTTATAGTTAAAAGTGCAATGTGGGTCAAATATTTTGTGAAGTTCTTCATCGTGAAAATGAAGGACTAAATTGAGCAAAAAGGGCCTTGATGGGTAAACCGGGTAAACGACCCTTAGAGGTTGTTTAGAAACTTATATTATGACTTTGTAACCCTTAGATCCATATAAAAGTTATAGGCAAAAACATTCGTGGGCCGATGTCGCAACCCCCTCCCCCTTATCTGTCCCGGGAACGGGCGACCGCGAACCTCAGTTGTGGTGGTATCAGTTTGTTTATTTATTTGGCAGCGGAAATTTCATCAGGACCGTAGTTAGGCAATGTTTATCAGAGTAAAACCACCATATTTTATATTAATAACCACATGGGTAAAACCCAAGTTTCTTATTACAACATAGGGATAAACCCTATTTTATGGAATTTAAAACATCGTCTTTTAGTTAACTTTTATAGCCACATTTTTCCAAGCCGTCAGTGCTCTCAAGCTGGCTTTCTTCTAATTTGGCTGTCACATTGTGTTACCTGAAACGCGTTTTAAAAACATTTGTCAGTGGGAAATATTGGTGAGTGAATCCCAGTTTAATCAAGAAACATTTTATCAATTAACACAGTATTGAGAGCGATCACATTGTTTATTTCTACACAATTACTCATTCAGTACTGTCAATCCTGACTGGTGGGTCATATTACACATTGGCTAACTCGTTGTCCAATGGTAACGTGTTCCACATTTTGTATACAAAACCCCAACATACCGGCAGTATTTGAAGAACTACAAAGACTCAATCACTGCTTAATCATATTGTAAAGCATTTAAGGTTTTGTAAAACAATTTACAAAAAGTTTACAAAAAGAGGATAAACTCACATTGCTGTCTTAGACTTCTTTTAGGGTTTCCTGGTGATTTATCCATAATTTACACAAATGTACATATGTTAGTATAATAACCCTTTATTTATATTAACGATACCCTCCCCGAGACGGCATTCCAACAACTATGTTGGGCAGAACCACGGCAGTCGTTACGGAACCCTGGATCAATCGGGCAGCGTATCTAATACGTAACCGGGGTTATAATACTTACAACGGAGCAGAACTTCGTTAATTAGGGGGATAATATACCCGAGTATAGTGCCTACTATAAGAAATTCGAGAAAGAAAGTCGAGATTTGAGCGAATTTTCTGAAGATCCGATGCCTGCTATTTATAGGGCCTGATTTTCACTTTCTCGCGGCCCACGTAAGGTTAGGCTAAGGCCTACGCGGCCCGCGTACTAGGGGGTTCTAGGCGTAGGTGATCCGGGTCACGAACTAGGTTCAAGACGTTGCTTACACGTGTCAACACCGGGGCTCGCCTGACCCTAGAGCTGTCGCGGCCCGCGTATGCTCAAGAGATGGCTTACGCGCCCCGCGTAAACTGCATTTTTCTTGTTTTTTAATTATTTTTAATGGTATTTCATATTTTGGGCTCGGTTTTCACATACGGGGTGTATTTAGAGACATATAGGAATATTTTAAATATATTAGGACGTCAAAAAAAAAAATTCAGGAGGGTTGTTATATCCTTCCCACCTTGTTTTAGAGCTCGTCCTCGAGGTCTACTGGAACAGGTGTGGGTATTTCCTTTGCATTTCTGATTCAAGCTCCCATGTGTATTCTGGTCCTCTTTTGGAGTCCCGCTTCACTTTGACCAGAACTAATCTCTTGTGTTTGAGGTTCTTAACTTTCCTGTCTTCTATTTGTAGAGGTCTTTCTACAAATTTTAACTGTTCATTTACCTCTATATCCTTAAGAGGTACTATTAGTGATTCACCAGCTAAGCATTTCTTGAGATTAGATACATGAAATACATCATGTATTCCTGCCATTTCCTCTGGCAGTTGTAGCTGATAGGCTGCAGGTCCTATTCTTCTAATAATCTCAAAAGGTCCAACATACCTGGGGCTTAGCTTTCCCCTCTTGATGAATCTTACCACTACTTTCCAAGGAGAGACTTTTAATAATACTTTATCTCCTACTTGAAATTCCAACGGCTTTCGTCTGTTATCAGCATAACTCTTTTGTCGATCACGTGCTGCTTTCAGTCGTTCCTTGACTTGAATGATTTTGTCTGTTGTTTCTTGCACTATCTCAGGTCCAGATAGTTGTTTTTCTCCAATTTCTTCCCAACAGACTGGCGTTCGGCACTTTCGTCCATAAAGTGCTTCGAATGGTGCAGCATTGATACTTGTATGATAACTATTATTATAAGAAAATTCTATCAAGGGTAAGTGATCGTCCCAATTACCTCCGAAATCAATTACACAAGCTCCAAGCATGTCTTCCATGGTCTGAATTGTCCTTTCGCTTTGTCCGTCCGTTTGAGGATGATAAGTTGTGCTTAGATTTATCTTGGTTCCCATTGCTTTTTGGAAACTTGTACAAAAATGAGAGGTAAAACGACTATCTCTGTCAGAAACAATTGATAGAGGAATTCCATGTTAAGAAACTACTTCATTTACATATAATTTAGCTAATTGTTCTATACTGAAAGTTTCCTTCATTGGTAGGAAATGAGCTGACTTGGTTAGTCTGTCTACAATCACCTAGATTGTATCATTACCTTTTCTTGTTTTGGGTAATTTAGTAAGAAAATCCATTGTTATTAATTCCCATTTCCAAACAGACATTTCTAACTGTTGCAATAAACCTAAAGGTTTCTGATGTTCAGCTTTGACTTGTGAACAGGTTAAACACTTGGCAACATATGCTGCTATATCCTTTTTCATTCCTATCCACCAGAAATTCTTTTCTTAAATCCTGATACATCTTATCACTTCCAGGATGCATCGTAACTTAGATTTATGGGCTTCTTCTAATATGCAGTGACGTAGGTTTCCTAATTTAGGTATCCACATCCTTTTCTCATGGAATCTCCAAATTCCATTTGTTCCTCGTTCTAATTCCTTAATCATTCCTTTTAACTTCTCAGTATCATCCTTGATTACTGATTCTTGTGACATTCTAATCTGTTCATTTAAATCTACTTGCAGATTTAATTTAAGTGAACGTACTCTTTTTGGCTTTTCATGATACTTTCGGCTTAAAGCATCAGCAACTACATTTGCCTTTCCTGCATGATACTGGATATCACAATCATAATCACTAAGTAATTCCATCCAGCGGCTTTGTCTCATATTCAACTCCTTTTGCCCGAAGACATACCTTAAACTCTTATAGTCTGTGAAAATAGTAAACTTACTACCATATAGGTAATGTCTCCAAATCTTAAGGGCGAAAATTATAGCTCCTAACTCTAAATCATGAGTCGAATAATTCTCTTCATGATTCTTAAGCTGTCTAGAAGCGTAAGCTATAACCTTTTGACGTTGCATCAATACACATCAATAACCAAACTTAGAAGCGTCACAATAGATTACAAAATCTTCAGTTCCTTCCGGTAACGCTAGAATGGGTGCATGGGTTAATCTTTGCTTAAGGATTCTAAAGGATTCTTCTTGTTTTGGTTCCCATTCAAAAATGGATTTACAGGTCAGCTTATTAAGGGAATGGCTATTCTAGAAAAATCTCGAGTAAATCTTCTATAATAACCGGCCAATCCTAAGAAACTTCTAACCTCGGTTGGTGATTCAGGGGTTTTCCAATTGGTTATTGCCTCGATTTTGGAAGGATCTACATGAATTCCTTCATGATCAACTAGATGTCCGAGAAATTGTACCTGTTCTAACCAAAACTCACACTTCGAAAACTTAGCATAAAGCTTTTCTTTTCTCAATAAACTTAGAAGTGCGTGCAAATGCTTTGCATGTTCTTCTTTACTCATATCATCTATAAAGATAATTATGAATTTATCCAAATATGGCTTACATATTCGGTTCATCATGTCCATGAATGCAGCTGGGGCATTGGTTAAACCAAATGGCATGATAGTAAATTCATAATGGCCATACCTTGTTCTAAAAGCGGTCTTAGGAATGTCATCTTCCTGTACCTTTAATTGATGATATCCTGACCTTAAATCGATTTTTGAGAAAAATCGTGCTCCTTGCAACTGATCAAACAGATCATCTATTCTTGGTAATGGATACCGATTCTTAATTGTGACCTTGTTCAATTCACGGTAGTCAATGCACATACGCATTGATCCGTCCTTCTTTTTAACGAATAAGATCGGCGCTCCCCAGGGTGATGAACTTGGCTGTATAAATCCTTTCTCTAACAATTCATCTAATTGTTTCTTTGGTTCCTACATTTCTGCGGGTGCCAAACTGTAAGGTCCTTTGGCAATTGGGGCTGTCCCTGGTATTAGGTGGATTCTGAATTCAACTTCTCTGTCTGGAGGTTGCCCTGGTAACTCTTCTGGAAATACATCTGAAAACTGGGATACTACTGGAATATCCTTTAATTCTTTTCCTTTAGTGTTAGTGATTATGGAAATCAAATACACTAATGATCCTTTCTTTATATAACTTGCAGTTTTCATCACAGAGATGAATTTTGTGGATTTAAGGGTTTTATTTCCTTTAATTATGATCTTTTCACCCCTCGGTGAATTTACTTGGATTGACTTTTGATCACATAAAATACTGGCTTTATTGGCTATTAACCAATCCATTCCTAACACAACATCAAATCCTGCCAGATTCATGGGGTAAAGGTTTGCAATAAATTTCTGATTTAAAATTTCTATTCTTGCTCCCTGCAAGACTTCATAAATCTTAATAGTTTCCCCATTTGCTGTCTCTACCAGACATTCTTGTGGAAGTTTAGTTAATGGTTGATTGAGTAATTTGCAAAATGAAGTATTAATAAAACTTTGGTTTGCACTAGAGTCAAATAATACTTTAGCCAAAACATCATTGACTAAAAACGTATCGGTGATCACATCCGGGATCATCTTTGCTTCTTCTGCAGTTAGAACAAATGCTCTAGCATTTTTAGTATTCTTGGTGTTCGTATCTGGAGCTAGCTTTGGATAATTAGGCTTGATGTGGCCTTGTTCTCCGCAATTGTAACATATCCTGTTGCTAATCTTTTTCCTGCAATCTTCCTCCTTGTGTCCCGATATTTTGCAGAAGTTACAGTATATGGAGCATCTTCCTAAATGCTTCCTTTTGCAATTCTTACAGTAGGGTGCAGAGGTAGAGCCGACATTTCTTCCACGGTTAGAATTTCCAGAACGAAATTCGTCTGTAAGCTTCTGGTTAGGTTCCTCCTTTGATCTTCTTCTCGCGTACGGACTAATTCATATGTCAAGGTATTGGCTAGTTCTACAGCTTCTTCTATAGTTTGGGTTCTCGCTGCCTTGACTACATGCCTTATCTCTCCAATTAATCCCCAGATGTAACGGGAGATTAATACTGGTTCAGGTGAAGCAAGGGTTGGCACTATTCTAGCACATTCAAAGAATAACTTAGTGTACCCCTTACTATCCACACCAGTCATTCTAAGGTTTAAGAACTTGTTTGCTATCTGTTCTTTTTTCATTAGGAGGGCAGAATTTCCTTGCTACCATGTTTTTAAACTCCTCCCATTCCATATTGTGAGTTCTATCACTTCCTCTAGTCTGGAGGATAGTGTTCCACCATTCTAGTGCTGAATTCTTAAACAGATTAGAAGCAAACATTATCTTATCCTCTTCCGCACATTTACTTATTCTTAAGACTGCCTCGGTCTTTTCTATCCAGCGTAGAACTGCAACGGCCCCTTCATTGCCCGAGAATTCCATTGGTTTGCAAGACAAGAATTCTTTGTAAGAACAACCGTAAGACACGGTTCTCCTTCTTTTGGGAATGGGCACTTGAAGTACGGGTCCATTGTTTACGCTGTTTGCAGGTTCAGAGGGTCGCTTGCTATCATGTCTACTTTTATTTTCTGCTTCCCTAACCGTTTGAAGAATATATGGCATTGCATCTATTATTCCTTATGCCACTATGTGTTGGATGACACTGTTATCCACTTGGTTTCCATTATTGATGTTTGGATTTTTGTTACCCGGGTTATTGTTACTCTGGTTATCGTTATTCAGATTTTCCTGATTCACTTCGTCGGCCATCTGAATTTAAACATTTACCACATATTAATATCACAAGATAATTAACAATTTGAGTAACAACCACACAACACACATATTAACCAAAAGCGTCAAGCATTGCGACTTTACTCTTTTCTATTTAGTATGCTTCTAATACAAACCAATACTAGAAATTAAAAATTACAATACAATACTACTATGCATCGCTAACCACAATGTGGTCTATACTACAACATATATTATTATTACACATATTATTATAATTTTTTTTTCTTTTTTCATAAAAACATATTATATATTATTATATTATTAATATTATTACCATCTCCACCATCACATTACTGGTCTGGATTCATCCAGTAATCCATATTACGCTCTTCGTACTTCCAGACGAGTCGCTCTCCTACCTGCCTCATCCTCTCACTACTCTCCAAAATCTCTTCTCCGAAAGTTCGGAGCTCATGCACATTTTCTGCATTCATTGGGGGTGCAGGTGCTGGTACTGGGTCTGGGTACCGTGTAACACCCGTCTTTTACTTTTCATTATTTAATCATAAGAAAAGTGGTAATTGTAAAAAAAGAAGATTTTTAACTAACAAAAACTTAGTTAGTTAACTATATCATACTTTATCTTAGTATTTAACATAGTAAAATATCTGGTTTCAAACATAGGTAATTCAGTAGGGTTTACAATACTACATGGATCAACTAGATTAGATTAGTGCGGAAGCATCCAAAAGTTTCGTGTTCGGTCCTTGAAGCATCAACTTGATCATCGTCCACATACTTGCAATACCTACAAACTGAAATTTTGACAAATATTAGTTTTTGGGTTCTTAGAAAATTTGCATAATCGAAGCAACGCTCAGAAACGGATTCGATTTCCTAAATATGCAGAAATTTAACAAAATTTTCTGGACTCTACCGTAACTTACGGTATCTACCGTAAGTTACGGTAGACGCTGCATGATCATGGTCTGCCGTAAGACAGTAATGAACCACCGTAACCTTTTTGTTCTCCACCGTAAGTTACGATAGAGACCGTAACTTACGGTAGGTTCTGTAACTTTGTTGTTTGACCCATTTATTCAATTCACCCAAATTTTTCAGTTTTAAAATCAGTTTGTCTTTATTTTGGCTCTTTATTTATTCGACCCGTTTGCATACAAGTTTTAACATCTTGTTTCATTGCCATCTCATGTTTACAACCGATTTACTCAATCTCGGTTTACCCACTACAACGTTTCGCTCCTATAAAAGGGGCACTTACACAATAATCATCATGCTTGTTTTCTAAGGGTTTAAGCATGCTATTTCTCGGACATTTGACAAGTAAAAATTTAGAACTTTAATCCCTCTACAAGGGTTCATATTTTTGCAACAAGTTAGCGTGTCCGCTTCGCAGCTTACGCTTTAACAACATGCATTGTTTTCGGGGATTTTAACATGCTCCTCTTATCAATTTGACATGCATCTTTATCCCACACTATGGGTTTGTTTATAACAAGTTTAGCGTATCCGCCTCACGACTTTCGCTTTAATTATATATATATATACTTGACCAATCACAATAGATGGTTATTAATTTCTATATTTGTAACTCAACTTGTTTTAACCCGTTTGGATGCTGAATGGGTGTCAACAATACAAGACACATCCAAACTCTATTTCGAGCATATGTTTTGACCCGTTTTTCTTGTTTAAAACACCCTGTCACTACCGTGACTTAACGGGTTTTCCTTGTTTACCAAATTTCAGTATAACAAAGTAAGACTAACAATTAAACATAATGTAGCGAAACTATAAATCGCGTACCTTTAAAGCGCACCCTTCAAGCGAGTATCTCCTCCTCCGGCTTGTCCGCTCGACGATCCGGGTTCTTTGCCTAAGGAGTTCAATTCAACTTCAATTTAGAACCCTTTTTGTAATTATAAACACATAATTTGCCATAATAGTCAATTATGCATTTTCATCCGATTTTTAATATATTAATCCCCACTTAGGCATTTCAACAAACACCTAGCGGGTCATATTTCTACATAATCATTACCAAGTTCATGACTTGTTATCTTATCTAAATCAACTTTAATTAGGCGATTGTACACATATTTCAACATCACTTTTTCAGAAATTATCTCATAAATTCAGATTACACTAGAACAAGAATCTTAATCCTAGTGTTTATCAAGTTCTACTAACTTATTAATCACCCACTATGGTGATTATGAACCTTACAAGTATCATGCAAGACTTTGACAAGAAATCATCTATGGTTTGTCCCTAAACCTCATATCACTTCCAATTTCATATATCCAACACATAATCAAGCTTAACATTCGATTTCTATCACATGCAAGGAATTTGAGTTGAATCAAAACAACCTAATTTGGCATACCTTATGATCCCTTTGACGAGGTGATCACGAATCTACGTTCAGATCTCGATTTTGACTTGGTTTGAGCCTTCAATTTGTGAATTTTGTGTGAAAACTAGGGTTTGGAGGAACCCCTTGTCGCCACCTGCTTCTTGATCGACCAGACACACCATTTGAGTGTGTTTGGTGTGTTTTAATTTTGTTTTAAGTGATTAAGTTTCAATTTTAACAACATAGGCCCCTCCACTTTTATTTAGTTTATTTCTTTGGCATTTTAAATTCATTTGTGCTTTAAAACAAGATAACTAACTAACTGGGTTATTTATTTCCTAGTTAGCTCATTCTCGTTTATTTTGTACTTTATATAATGCTAATATAAAGCTTCTTAAATTTCGGGTTGTTACAAGTCCACCCCCCTTAAAAGGGTTTCGTCCCCGAAACCTTCCTTAAGTAGACCTTTGGTTTGGACCTAACTATCTCAGTTTTTTTTTTCAAGGCCTTATTTATTTTCCAATATAAAGTTTTTCATTTGTATTGTCAAGTGCGTCTTTTAGACACATGTCCTCATGGACTGTAACCTTTTATCGTTGATTTCCTATCTTTGTCGCCTTTTTGACCGAGTTATCTCTTGACCACCCGGTCACTATGTCCGACGACATATTTACTTCACGTTAATCCTGCATTGCCGAACTCTTAACATTGGCCACATCATTACTTTGATAAATTGCTTTACTGGCTAGGCTGATTAGTCACCATTTTACCTCATACCTCGTCATTCGGGTATACTATTTTTCCGTCATCTTATTCCCGGTTAGTTTGGGTCTACCCCCTTGCCAAAATCAGACTTACGTGAGTTTATAATCTCCTATCCCATAACTTGCGCTATAACCTGATTATAGTTTATATCACTTTTATGGTTGTGGTCGCATCGCATTACGTCATGTTTAAGTTTTACGTCGGATTTTCATTATAAGGAATCTTCCCTTCAAATGCCTCGTCTTACACCTTTCGGCGTTAAGACCTATATTCTTTAGCATTAACCATTTTATAATTTCTCACTTAATATATATATGTGTTAGAACATCTTTTCTTACTAAAACCAATTTTTAGTTGAATGTTTTCCTCTTGATCACTTGCCAATCAATCATATCAAGATTTGACGGCAAGAATTATTCTTCTCCGTTATTATTTTACGTAGAAAATCATAACTGGTTCCCACGCCTTATATTATCGACCCGTAGGTTCCTTTACTTAGCCCATAAACTATTTTATTGGATCTTCACCTTTTTTAAGGTGAGACCCCATTGTTTGTTTCTTGTATTTGTGACCCGAGGGTCATTTTGATCCCATAGACCCTTATATCGCTTATAACCCGAAGGGTATAGCGATTTCCATAGATCACCTTCTACTCCTGTCTTTATTTAATAATATATATATGTACAAATATGGCGTTTAGGCACCCTTCCCTTTTTATGTTCAAAATAGTTTATTTTCGCTTTTGAAACTTGCTTGACCTCGACTGTAGTCTAAGAATAAACTCATTTTCTTTCGGATTATCTTTTCGACTCTATGACTTCTTACATAGGTTTTCGCGTCGGTTTATCCCACTCATTCTGCTATTTAGTTTATGTCTCTACTTCCTTTCATCCCGTTACCCGGGTTCTTGATCTTGATGTTTCCAACATCTCGGTTTCATTGGTTTGGTTTTTCCTTTCCATACTCTTTTATGACTTATCACATAGATTCAATAATATTTTACACTTTCATTATTTGGGTTGCTCTTGCCTGGGATATCACTCATTATACTTTATTCAGCCCGTCCAACATTAAAGTAGTTGAACATGACTAGAGAAATTTCTATTTTTGCAAAATTTTATCGTCTTCTTAGTCATAACTCTTAATCCGAGTCTTTCGACTTTTAATTAGCGTTCTTGACTGTTGGTTACACATATATCTGAAAGCATACCTATCAATTGGGTATTTTATAGAAATTATTTTCATAGCAACCTTTCCGGCATTCATTGAGACTTTGTTTCTCGATTTATTTGATCGTATCAGCAAAATCCACTGCTTTTACTCAACCAAGTCTTTTATTCTTTCACTCGTCTCGTTTTGACTTGTTCGTGTGAGTTCCATCACTTATGACAGTCAACTTTATCCTTATGCTTTGACATTATAAATTGTCGATTTATATTTTGTTTACCTTGATTCTTATCCCTTCCCTTGGGCTCATTATCTTAACATAATATGCTCCCATTATCCGGCTTTCATTCACCTTAATTATCAAGCACTTTACTTATTTAACCCGAACACCACCTTTCTTTTGTTAGCGACCCTTAGGTCTGTTTCTTTTACTAATGTCCCGAAGGCCCATTTCTCAAGTCTTATTTGGTAAACTACTGCTATTGTTATTCAGCTTTCTGGGGTTTACCCGCTCTTATTCTAATGCTTTCATAACGTTTATCTTACTAATTCTTTTGTATAATCACCCCCATCAATGTGATTATCGTTCTTCCTCAGGAGGGTTTTATTAATAACATGTTACTTGGGTATCTACCCATACCCGGGCTTGTAAATCCGAATTTATTGGTATTTCATTATTTACAGCAATGAATAGTACATATTACCCATTTTAGTTTCTTTCTCGAGGATATTCCTATCCAAATCTTAGTCTCTCGATTTTTTTTGACCTTAATCACTGTTACACTAACAATTCTATTCATTTCATGTTATTGTTTCACCTTGTTGTATGGCATTTATCCACATCGTTTGTTGACATAAACGATGTTTCTATATGTTTCATTTGGTTTGGCTTAATCTATAACCATGTCCTTGTCATCTATTACTATTGCAAACTCCCCGGTTCGGGCGTTATTACATTTCTCTCCATTATGACGCTTATCTTTCATTACGTTCTCGGGTTCGAGTGTGCACGCACCCCTTCCCATGGCAATATTTATCATGATTACTTTTGGCTTGATCTTTACTTGATCACTTCTGTTCATGCTTATATACATATATATATATATATATATTTATTTCACAAGGTTTACTCGTCTCACTACTCATATATGTCCATCTATAACTATTATTCGCAGTCGTATCGAAATGATCTTTGTGCTAAACTTTAATTTACAAGAAACATACCTGAAATGATATCATGTTCAGCTTTAGCCTCTGCGGCTGTCATGTAGGAAGACCTTGCCTTCTCTTTTGGAGTATCAAACTTTGATTTCTTTACGGGTCTTGGGTCCACATCCGACTCACTCCCGTCATCTTTTTCTTGTGAGAGACTATCTTTTAATTCGGTTATCATATCCTCTACTGCTAGAAAAATTGTGGTTTGTAGTCTCTCGGCGAACTGCGGTAGACTGGCTTCTATTGCCTTTCCGACTTCCTCGGAAATTTTAGCTTCTATCTCTTCAGTTAATTGAGATGCTGATTCACCCCCGATTACACCAGACATTTCTTTCATCTGTTCGGTGACTATCGGCACCGTATCATTATTGCCTTCATCAGCCATTTTGAATCTGAAATGTTTTTGCTAATTATTAAACATTTCATTTTATATCTTTTGCATCTTTAGTTTTGGTTTAGCCAAGTTTACAACTTGCTTAAACCATTCATGTTTGGTGCACTTTCCGGGTTTGAGTGTATTACGCACTCTTCCCCTGCACATCCAATCGTATTCATTTTCTAATGTTTTAATGAAATCTACTAAAATAATTAATTAATTCTTACCGGATGATTGATCAAGCTTGAACCGAACACTTTGTTGACAACCTTAAGCTCTGATTACCAACTTGTAACACCCGTCTTTTACTTTTCATTATTTAATCATAAGAAAAGTGGTAATTGTAAAAAAAGAAGATTTTTAACTAACAAAAACTTAGTTAGTTAACTATATCATACTTCATCTTAGTATTTAACATAGTAAAATATCTGGTTTCAAACATAGGTAATTCAGTAGTGTTTACAATACTACATGGATCAACTAGATTAGATTAGTGCGGAAGCATCCAAAAGTTTCGTGTTCGGTTCTTGAAGCATCAACTTGATCATCGTCCACATACTTGCAATACCTACAAACTGAAATTTTGACAAATATTAGCTTTAGGGTTCTTAGAAAATTTGCATAATCGAAGCAAAGCTCAGAAACAGATTCGATTTCCTAAATATGCAGAAATTTAACAAAATTTTCTGGACTCTACCGTAAATTACGGTATCTATCGTAAGTTACGGTAGACGCTGCATGATCATGGTCTGCCGTAAGACAGTAATGAACCACTGTAACCTTTTTGTTCTCCACCGTAAGTTACAGTAGAGACCGTAACTTACGGTAGGTTCTGTAACTTTGTTGTTTGACCCATTTATTCAATTCACCCAAATTTTTCTGTTTTAAAATCAGTTTGTCTTTATTTTGGCTCTTTATTTATTCGACACGTTTACATACAAGTTTTAACATCTTGTTTCATTGTCATCTCATGTTTACAACCGATTTACTCAATCTCGGTTTACCCACTACAACGTTTCGCTCCTATAAAAGGGGCACTTACACAATAATCATCATGCTTGTTTTCTAAGGGTTTAAGCATGCTATTTCTCGGACATTTGACAAGTAAAAATTTAGAACTTTAATCCCTCTACAAGGGTTCATATTTTTGCAACAAGTTAGCGTGTCCGCTTCGCAGCTTACGCTTTAACAACATGCATTGTTTTCAGGGATTTTAACATGCTCCTCTTATCAATTTGACATGCATCTTTATCCCACACTATGGGTTTGTTTATAACAAGTTTAGCGTATCCGCCTCACGGCTTTCGCTTTAATTATATATATATATACTTGACCAATCACAATAGATGGTTACTAATTTCTATATTTGTAACTCAACTTGTTTTAACCCGTTTGGATGCCGAATGGGTGTCAACATTACAAGACACATCCAAACTCTATTTCGAGCATATGTTTTGACCCGTTTTTCTTGTTTAAACCACCCTGTCACTACCGTGACTTAATGGGTTTTCCTTGTTTACCAAATTTCAGTATAACAAAGTAAGACTAACAATTAAACATAATGTAGCGAAACTATAAATCGCGTACCTTTAAAGCGCACCCTTCAAGCGCGTATCTCCTCCTCCGGCTTGTCCGCTCGATGATCCAGGTTCTTTGCCTAAGGAGTTCAATTCAACTTAAATTTAGAACCCTTTTTGTAATTATAAACACATAATTTGCCATAATAGTCAATTATGCATTTTCATCCGATTTTTAATATATTAATCCCCACTTAGGCATTTCAACAAACACCTAGCGGGTCAGATTTCTACATAATCATTACCAAGTTCATGACTTGTTATCTTATCTAAATCAACTTTAATTAGGCGATTGTACACATATTTCAACATCACTTTTTCAGAAATTATCTCATAAATTCAGATTACACTAGAACAAGAATCTTAATCCTAGTGTTTATCAAGTTCTACTAACTTATTAATCACCCACTATGGTGATTATGAACCTTACAAGTATCATGCAAGACTTTGACAAGAAATCATCTAGGGTTTGTCCCTAAACCTCATATCACTTCCAATTTCATATATCCAACACATAATCAAGCTCAACATTCGATTTCTATCACCTGCAAGGAATTTGAGTTGAATCAAAACAACCTAATTTGGCATACCTTATGATCCCTTTGATGAGGTGATCACGAATCTATGTTCAAATCTCGATTTTGACTTGGTTTGAGCCTTCAATTTGTGAATTTTGTGTGAAAACTAGGGTTTGGAGGAACCCCTTGTCGCCCCCTGCTTCTTGATCGACCAGACACACCATTTGAGTGTGTTTGGTGTGTTTTAATTTTGTTTTAAGTGATTAAGTTTCAATTTTAACAACATAGGCCCCTCCACTTTTATTTAGTTCATTTCTTTGGCATTTTAAATTCATTTGTGCTTTAAAACAAGATAACTAACTAACTAGGTTATTTATTTCCTAGTTAGCTCATTCTCGTTTATTTTGTACTTTATATAATGCTAATATAAAGCTTCTTAAATTTCGGGTTGTTACAAGTCCACCCCCCTTAAAAGGGTTTCGTCCCCGAAACCTTCCTTAAGTAGACCTTTGGTTTGGACCTAACTATCTCAGTTTTTTTTTTCAAGGCCTTCTTTATTTTTCAATATAAAGTTTTTCATTTGTATTGTCATGTGCGTCTTTTAGACACATGTCCTCATGGACTGTAACCTTTTATCATTGATTTCCTATCTTTGTCGCCTTTTTGACCGAGTTATCTCATGACCACCCGGTCACTATGTCCGTCGGCATATTTACTTCACGTTAATCATGTATTGCCGAACTCTTAACATTGGCCACATCATTACTTTGATAAATTGCTTTACTGGCTAGGCTGATTAGTCACCATTTTACCTCATACCACGTCATTCGGGTATACTATTTTTCCGTCATCTTATTCCCCGTTAGTTTGGGTCTACCCCCTTGCCAAAATCGGACTTATGTGAGTTTATAATCTCCTATCCCATAACTTGCGCTATAACCTGATTATATTTTATATCACTTTTATGGTTGTGCTCGCATCGCATTACGTCATGTTTAAGTTTTACGTCGGATTTTCATTATAAGGAATCTTCCCTTCAAATGCCTCGTCTTACACCTTTCGGCGTTAAGACCTATATTCTTTAGCATTAACCATTTTATAATTTCTCACTTAATATATATATGTGTTAGAACATCTTTTCTTACTAAAACCAATTTTTAGTTGAATGTTTTCCTCTTGATCACTTGCCAATCAATCATATCAAGATTGGACGACAAGAATTATTCTTCTCCGTTATTATTTTACGTGGAAAATCATAACTGGTTCCCACGCCTTATATTATCGGCCCGTAGGTTCCTTTACTTCGCCCATAAACTATTTTATTGGACCTTCACCTTTTTAAGGTGAGACCCCATTGTTTGTTTCTTGTATTTGTGACCCGAGGGTCATTTTGATCCCATAGACCCTTATATCGCTTATAACCCGAAGGGTATAGCGATTTCCATAGATCACCTTCTACTCCTGTCTTTATTTAATAATATATATATGTACAGATATGGCGTTTAGGCACCCTTCCCTTTTTATGTTCAAAATAGTTTATTTTCGCTTTTGAAACTTGCTTGACCTCGACTGTAGTCTAAGAATAAACTCATTTTCTTTCGGATTATCTTTTCGACTTTAAGACTTCTTACATAGTTTTTCGCGTGGGTTTATCCCACTCATTCCGCTATTTAGTTTATGTCTCTACTTCCTTTCATCCCGTTACCCGGGTTCTTGATCTTGATGTTTCCAACACCTCGGTTTCATTGGTTTGCTTTTTTCCTTTCCATACTCTTTTATGACTTATCACATAGATTCAATAATATTTTACACTTTCATTATTTGGGTTGCTCTTGCCTGGGATATCACTCATTATACTTTATTCAGCCCGTCCAACTTTAAAGTAGTTGAACATGACTAGAGAAATTTCTATTTTTGCAAAATTTTATCGTCTTCTTAGTCATAACTCTTAATCCGAGTCTTTCGACTTTTAATTAGCGTTCTTGACTGTTGGTTACACATATATCTGAAAACATACATATCAATTGGGTATTTTACAGAAATTATTTTCATAGCAACCTTTCCGGCATTCATTGAGACTTTGTTTCTCGATTTATTTGATCGTATCAGCAAAATCCACTGCTTTTACTCAACCAAGTCTTTTATTCTTTCATTCGTCTCGTTTTGACTTGTTCGTGTGAGTTCCATCACTTATGACAGTCAACTTTATCCTTATGCTTTGACATTCTAAATTGTCGATTTATATTTTGTTTACCTTGATTCATATCCCTCCCCTTGGGCTCATTATCTTAACGTAATATGCTCCCATTATCCGGCTTCCGTTCACCTTTATTATCAAGTACTTTACTTATTTAACCCGAACACCACCTTTCTTTTGTTAGCGACCCTTAGGTCTGTTTCTTTTACTAATGTCCCGAAGGCCCATTTCTCAAGTCTTATTTGGTAAACTACTGCTATTGTTATTCAGCTTTCTGGGGTTTACCCGCTCTTATTCTAATGCTTTCATAACGTTTATCTTACTAATTCTTTTGTATAATCACCCCCATCAATGTGATTATCGTTCTTCCTCAGGAGGGTTTTATTAATAACATGTTACTTGGGTATCTACCCATACCCGGGCTTGTAAATCCGAATTTATTGGTATTTCATTATTTACAGCAATGAATAGTACATATTACCCATTTTAGTTTCTTTCTCGAGGATATTCCTATCCAAATCTTAGTCTCTCGATTTTTTTTGACCTTAATCACTGTTACACTAACAATTCTATTCATTTCATGTTATTGTTTCACCTTGTTGTATGGCATTTATCCACATCGTTTGTTGACATAAACGATGTTTCTATATGTTTCATTTGGTTTGGCTTAATCTATAACCATGTCCTTGTCATCTATTACTATTGCAAACTCCCCGGTTCGGGCGTTATTACATTTCTCTCCATTATGACGCTTATCTTTCATTACGTTCTCGGGTTCGAGTGTGCACGCACCCCTTCCCATGGCAATATTTATCATGATTACTTTTGGCTTGATCTTTACTTGATCACTTCTGTTCATGCTTATATACATATATATATACATATATATATATATATATATATATGTATATTTCTTTCACAAGGTTTACTCGTCTCACTACTCATATATGTCCATCTATAACTATTATTCGCACTCGTATCGAAATGATCTTTGTGCTAAACTTTAATTTACAAGAAACATACCTGAAATGATATCATGTTCAGCTTTAGCCTCTGCGGCTGTCATGTAGGAAGACCTTGCCTTCTCTTTTGGAGTATCAAGCTTTGATTTCTTTACGGGTCTTGGGTCCACATCCGACTCACTCCCGTCATCTTTTTCTTGTGAGAGACTATCTTTTAATTCGGTTATCATATCCTCTACTGCTAGCAAAATTGTGGTTTGTAGTCTCTCGGCGAACTACGGTAGACTGGCTTCTATTGCCTTTCTGACTTCCTCGGAAATTTTAGCTTCTATCTCTTCAGTTAATTGAGATGCTGATTCGCCCCCGATTACACCGGACATTTCTTTCATCTGTTCGGTGACTATCGGCACCGTATCATTATTGCCTTCATCGGCCATTTTGAATCTGAAATGTTTTTTCTAATTATTAAACATTTCATTTTATATCTTTCGCATCTTTAGTTTTGGTTTAGCCAAGTTTACAACTTGCTTAAACCATTCATGTTTGGTGCACTTTCCGGGTTTGAGTGTATTACGCACTCTTCCCCTGCACATCCAATCGTATTAATTTTCTAATGTTTTAATGAAATCTACTAAAATAATTAATTAATTCTTACCGGATGAATGATCAAGCTTGAACCGAACACTTTGTTGACAACCTTAAGCTCTGATTACCAACTTGTAACCCCCGTCTTTTACTTTTCATTATTTAATCATAAGAAAAGTGGTAATTGTAAAAAAAGAAGATTTTTAACTAACAAAAACTTAGTTAGTTAACTATATCATACTTCATCTTAGTATTTAACATAGTAAAATATCTGGTTTCAAACATAGGTAATTCAGTAGTGTTTACAATACTACATGGATCAACTAGATTAGATTAGTGCGGAAGCATCCAAAAGTTTCGTGTTCGGTTCTTGAAGCATCAACTTGATCATCGTCCACATACTTGCAATACCTACAAACTGAAATTTTGACAAATATTAGTTTTAGGGTTCTTATAAAATTTGCATAATCGAAGCAACGCTCAGAAACGGATTCGATTTCCTAAATATGCAGAAATTTAACAAAATTTTCTGGTATCTACCGTAACTTACGGTAGACGCTGCATGATCATGGTCTGCCGTAAGACAGTAATGAACCACCGTAACCTTTTTGTTCTCCACCGTAAGTTACGGTAGAGACCGTTACTTACGGTAGGTTCTTTAACTTTGTTGTTTGACCCATTTATTCAATTCACCCAAATTTTTCATCTAGGGTTTGTCCCTAAACCTCATATCACTTCCAATTTCATATATCCAACACATAATCAAGCTCAACATTCGATTTCTATCACTTGTAAGGAATTTGAGTTGAATCAAAACAACCTAATTTGGCATACCTTATGATCCCTTTGACGAGGTGATCACGAATCTATGTTCAGATCTCGATTTTGACTTGGTTTGAGCCTTCGATTTGTGAATTTTGTGTGAAAACTAGGGTTTGGAGGAACCCCTTGTCGCCCCCTGCTTCTTGATTGACCAGACACACCATTTGAGTGTGTTTGGTGTGTTTTAATTTTGTTTTAAGTGATTAAGTTTCAATTTTAACAACTTAGGCCACTCCACTTTTATTTAGTTTATTTCTTTGGCATTTTAAATTCATTTGTGCTTTAAAACGAGATAACTAACTAACTGGGTTATTTATTTCCTAGTTAGCTCATTCTCGTTT
This sequence comes from Helianthus tuberosus, assembly GCA_030545235.1. NCBI lineage: Eukaryota > Viridiplantae > Streptophyta > Magnoliopsida > Asterales > Asteraceae > Helianthus > Helianthus tuberosus. The sequence goes on from CM060448.1 coordinate 54,274,574, forward strand.
ATTTTGTACTTTATATAATGCTAATATAAAGCTTCTTAAATTTCGGGGTGTTACATACGGGGGGCATGGGATTCTCCTGAGGGTAATGATTCTCTAAGATCTCCCTAATGTATTCATCGTTATCGTAGTAGGGATCTAGAGGGTCCAGACCTGGATATGCTGCTAAGTTCGGCACGGTTTCATCATTTAGGTGATAGCGTGACACATAATCCCTATGATCATCAAACCATGGATCATAATTTGGATCTAAGGGATTAGGGGCTGCTATCCTAGGTATTTCCTCAGGGTTGAAATAATGCATTTCTACCTCCATCGGCTGAGTGGGGAACAAAGGTAAGGGTTGTGGGGCTAGTAGTTGTTCCAGATTTCGGTCGGCAGCAGTTGTTGCAAGGATATGAAAATTGGCTAAGCTCCTATTAAGCATATCCTGTGTATGGGCATCTGACTCTCGCTAAGCGGCTGCTAGGAGTCTTTGCTGTTGCAACTTTCGCATTCGTTTCCTACGCTCGAATGCTCCTTTACTCAACCATCCTCTCTTTTTCTGAGGGAATGGCTCTTTAGACTGAGCCTTAAAGACAAACATCCCTTCTTCCTGATCAGCATAATACCCAGAGAGGGTAGGCTGGGAAGAAGTTCCTTCACTCCTAGGTGAATCAGACAATTGACGATACACGTCCGAGGGTCCTTGATCACTCATATTGTAAACTAACAAATAGTCAAATAACACATAACAATAAAATACAGATATGCACGTATTTTCATAATTTATTTTCTAACAATTTAAATAATATATTAATGTCAGCAGAACACTTCTGTGGCTGAATCAGTGGCTTAGCTCTGATACCACCTTTTGTCGCAACCCCCGCCCCCTTATCTGTCCGGAGAACGGCCGGCCGCGAACCTCAGTTGTGGTGGTATCAGTTTGTTTATTTATTTGGCAGTGGAAATTTCATCCGGACCATAGTTAGGAAATGTTTATCAGAGTAAAACCACCATATTTTATATTAATAACCACATGGGTAAAACCCAAGTTTCTTATTACAACATAGGGATAAACCCTATTTTATTGAATTTAAAACATCGTCTTTTAGGTAACTTTTATAGCCACATTTTTCCAAGCCGTCGGTGCTCTCAAGCTGGCTTTCTTCTAATTTGGCTGTCACATTGTGTTTCCCTGAAACGCGTTTTAAAAACATTTGTCAGTGAGAAATACTGGTGAGTGAATCCCAGTTTAATCAAGAAACATTTTATCAATTAACACAGTTTTGAGAGCGATCACATTGTTTATTTCTACACAATTACTCATTCGGTACTGTCAATCCTGACTGGTGGGTCATATTACACATTGGCTAACTCGTTGTCCAATGGTAAAGTGTTCCACATTTTGTATACAAAACCCCAACATACCGGCAGAAATTGAAGAACTACAAAGACTCAATCACTGCTTAATCATATTGTAAAGCATTTAAGGTTTTTTAAACAATTTACAAAAAGTTTACAAAAAGAGGATAAACTCACATTGCTGTCTTAGACTTCTTTTAGGGTTTCGTGGTGATTTATCTATAAGTTACACAAATGTACATATGTTAGTATAATAACCCTTTATTTATATTAACGATACCCTCCCCGAGACGGCATTCCAACAACTACGTCGGGCAGAACCACGACAGTCGTTACGGAACCCTGGATCAATCGGGCAGCGTATCTAATACGTAACCGGGGTTATAATACTTACAACGGAGCAGAAATTTGTTAATTAGGGGGGGTATTATACCCGAGTATAGTGCCTACTGTTATGGGTGGTTTTCTATTCATATATCCTGAATAATATTCTGACTATGTTTCTTTTGTTGTGATTAGGATACCGGATCAGGATATTGGTAACATCCTGATGCGGTATCCTAGTAGTAACTAATTAATTCACGTGCAGATTATTGGAATAAGTCTCTAACGTTCAAGTGGACTTCTTCTCCACAAGACTCGGGCAAATCTGTTAGATTATGGACGTTGAAGCCGGAAGACGTGGACTACAACGTTCACATATGGAATATTCGTTAAATCCCGGAATAATAGGATAGTTAGTTAGTTTCTTTTACTATAAAAAGGATTGATCGGATCAGATTAGAACACACAATCTCTCGTACACTCTTTCTCTCTAGCTGCAAACACTCACAACACACTTACACTTAATCACATTGTAACACTTAGTTGATCTGCATCATATCCTGCATTGTATCCTGATATTTGAAGCAATAAGAAGAACAAGGCAGCTGCGATTGTCAGCTCCCGAGGTTTTATGCCGGCGATCTAGATTGATCAAGGGCTTTCCTCGTACATCCTGTGTCACCCTTTACATTTTTGCTCATTGTTTGATTGTAGATACAGCTCGATATCCTGAGCCGTATCCTGAAAACTGTTTTTACAAACAACTTAATCAGCATATTTCCGATACACATTCTTAGCACACTACCTCACTTAACTAATTTGATCACTTAATTGATTCGGTAATTTTTGACCAAAACCATTTGGCGCCCACTGTGGGGCAAGTGGTGCAATTTCTACTAAAAGCTTTTGCAAAATCATTACATGGTTTTCTATTTTCAAAACTTTTTGCTACACTATTTTCAATGGCCTCGAGATCAAACATGAGCTCTTCCACCGTGTCTGCTACAGCCTCTGCAACAATTGGTTTGGTGCTTCCACCACCTCCTCCGAGGACGCAAGCCTCTTCATTGCCTCAGGATGTCATCCCCGCTCGCAACATTCAGGGATCTGCATCTGTTTTGGCCTCTAATGAAGAAATTCTAACTTTGTTTGGTAGTGTACAGGAACAAATGAGGCAACAGCAGGAGACCAACCAAATGCTGATAAGAGAGATACAACTCTTGAAATCCAGCTCAAGCAGGCCCGCTGAGGATACCGTCACCCCCTTGCAACCCAGAGCTTTGAACTTCAGTTCTGCAGTGTTTACTGAAGGTAACAGGGGGAATATTATGCCTAGCCATTCTCAGAATCATACTCCTGAGATACCCTCTTCGGTCAGGGTGTTGATGAAACAATAGTTAACCGAGGTGGTTAACACACTGTTCTCGTCAAGTAGGGTTAATCCCTTCTTTCCGAGGATCGCTGACTGGATCGTCCGCTGGTTGATCTCCTGCACCAGGAAACAAACCGTGACTCGTAACAAGGAGAATGGGGTAGGGGTACTCCTTGTTACCACTCTCCGGCGTGAGAATCAGTAATTTGCTTGGGAAGCAAAGTGTGATAGTAGTAGTAGTGAGAGAGTTGTGAAGAGTTACCTCAAACCTGGTTCGGGAAGGAGGGTAGTTGAGTGGCTAGTCTGATATCGCACAGCCTCCTGTAGGTGTGTCAGGCCTGTCGGTTGCGGTGGTGATGCCACGTCCTGCTGTGGTGTCAGACTGTTGCACACATGTGGGCTGATTGGTGACTGTTCTTAGTGCCACTTGCACTGTGGTGTCAGACCTACTTGCCTTGTAGGCAGGATGCGGTGCCGGGCCACATCGCTGCTTGTGGTAACTAATGTTGTTCCCGCGTTCTTGTTCTGGCCAAGATGTATGCGGGATGCGGTGCCATGCCGCATCGCCGCTTGGTGACTGTTACTGTTGTCCAGATCCCCTGTCGTGATGAAAATGTTCATAGGATGCGGTGCCAGGCCGCATCGCTGTGCGTAACATCTGTTTTCGTACTTAAGGTAAGTCTTCTCATCCCTTGACCGATTAGATTCGACCGTTGTGTTCGCGCGTTCCCGCACGGACACAAATAAGTTCTTACTGGTGGGGGTTTTTTTATAAGGGTAATGGTCACTCGCGGTCATGCTAACGCGAGATCTGGGACCTTCCCCCTTCAAGTCCCCCCAGTCTAGTGTTTCTTCCTTATGCAAGTTGCATGTGGGAGGAATACTGGACTATGGTGTCTAGAAGGTAGAATATGGGCCATGCGGATGGCTCCTTCTTCATGTAATTCAGTCCGGTAGAGTCGTGTGACGTCTCTTCCGTACCGGTGAGCAAGTTCCGTCTGATGCGGAATTCTCAGCCAATGGATTTGATCTGGTAATATGGTCTACCTTTCTCTGATGTCATCAGCCACCTGTTGGTGTTTCGAGCCAACCTTTGAGACGGTGACTGAAGATGTTAGCTAGGTTCGAACCAACCTTTGAGATGGTGACGGAAGATGTCCATGATCGCCACTCTAGTTGTAACCTCTGCGTCAGCTGATGCAATGTTTGTAAGTACTTTGCTCAAGCTCTATGTTTATCAACTGGACATTCAACGATGATCCCTGCTTTGTGGGGTGTTCGTGTTCTTCCAGTTTATCTCTCAAGTAACTGCACGTCTTTTCCGGTTTAGCTCTCTAGTAACCGCATGTCCTTGCGGTTTAGCTCTCAAGTAACCGCACGTCCGTTGCGGTTACCTCGTTGCTGCACATCGTTGGCCATGTGTGGTCGAGCTACGTTGGGTACTTGCTTCATTGTTGGTCGTGTTTGGTCGAACAATGTGAATCTGGACTATGGGCAAATAAACATGGTCATAGGCATGGTAGTGCCCACCATTGTTTATTCTATGCGGTCCATAGGTGGGCAAACAGAGTCATAAGCAGACTTGTTACCACTGTTCCTTAGCTACTTTCCTTCACGCTTTGGTGGAAAGTAGTTTTCATTTAAGTAGTGTTGCCGAAGGAGATCACCATAGATACTTGGGAATCTGGGTGAAACTCGTCCGCATTCGTTCTGTAACCACTTTCCTTCACGCTTAGTTGAAAAGCCGTTTTCTTAGAAGTAGCTTTGATCAACTGCGTGGCGGTTTAGTCGTGGCTCTTCCATAGCTACCGTCTGCGTACTTGTATTTCGCCGCAACTACTCGTGAGTGTCTGCGGTTTACAACAAAGAACTCGCTTCTAAAGAGTTTGAAGCTTGTATGTGGCTCTTGAAGGATCAGGAGTCAGGGTTGCTGATGTGCGGTTGCTCAGCATACTTCTCCTTTAACCTAAGGAGAGCTGTTTGCGTCCCCTCTGTGGTTGTGAACCGGACACGAGGGATTTGAAACTTGAAGAAGCTTGCATGGAATGCGGCTTTCCGCATCCTGAGAAGCGGTTTTCGCAGTCCAAAGAACCACGCTGGTTCTGAGTATCTGACACACCTGTACGGGCTCGTGTGTGTCATCTCTGCATATTCCACTTGTGCTCGTAGGTATATGCGGATATTAGTTATACCCCTTTACATAATGTAGAGATTTATTTTTGCCTTTTTTGAGGGGTATGTAAAAAACGACATGCGGTATGGGTTATGGTGCGGTATACCAGAGAAACCGCATGCCGCTTATGTTTGGATAATGTTGTCTTTCTTTTGTTGCAAGTGGCAGAACGCACGTGTGAGTTGGTGAAAGTTGGTAGGATTTTCTGGCATGTGCTGAAATGAGAGGACGTTTGCACTGCCCGAGGTCATAAATGCACTGTAGCGGTAGTGTAAAAGTCTCATGGTGTCAGGCGCGTGGGCGGCCACTCGCGCGTGGTAACGGTCAGCAGAACCGTCGCTGAACACGTGGCGTCGCATAATTCTCCCTTTTTGAACGTGATGAGTCGGTTACTGCATCGCATTAATTGCAATGGGTATATAAGGGGAACCGGTTTGCGGTTTCCCCTCACTTGTTCAAAATTTAAAAAATTTCCGGCTAGAGAAAGAGTGCTTCCTTCGTCTTCTCCGATAACCTTGTCTGAAATTCCGGTGAGGTTTCTGAGTTTCTTGTGAACTCATTCTGCTGTCTTCTTCCTTACATTCCCTGATGGCTGAACTATCCAATCCACACCATGCTGAGGGTGAAAACCCTGATCACTCGTCGCCGGCGACGGCGGAAGAAGATGAAGAAGGTGGTAGTGCCCCCGGCGGGGGCCTACCAGTGCTGAAGTGGTCGAAGGGTCAGTTTGACAACCTGATGACCAGCATTCAGATGCCCAAGGAGTATGGGGCTGTTTTTCCCCAGGAGGGTGACACCGGTGCTGATGCTCCGGCAGGATACGTCACCATGTGGGTTGATTTCTTTCTTAATGGCAACCTTCGACTGCCGCTGACGGTTTTTGTTGCCGAAGTATTGGAGTGGTATAAACTCCATATTTCCCAGATGAGCCCATTTGGGATGATTCGGATTCGAAATTTTGAGTACAATTTTCGTGCTCTTGGTCTGGAAATTTCTGTTGAAAACTTCTGGGGGTTTTACCAGTTAACCGTAAATACTGGGTTTTTTTCTTTTGGCCAACATTACGGGAGCCCTAAGCTGTTGACCCCACCCAAGGGTATCACAAAGTGGAAGACAAAGTTCTTCTACGTTAAGGTAGCCGCGATTGTTGCTAGGATGACCTTCCGCGATGTGAACGAAACGATCCCTGCGGAGGATATTGAGCTTCCTCGCGCGAAGACGGTGGAGTGGTTCCTGAGGTTGCGGACCATTGAGTTTAAGAAGTTGGACAACTCGCAGTTGTGGGTGCTGCGGATGATGTTGACCAAGCCTGATAGGAAGGCAAGGCCCGTTGTGCGGGAAAAGAGTGGTGGTAAGTATTTTTACTCTTGTGCGGTTTCCTTACTTCCTTGTTTGTTACTGATTTTGTAAGTGTACTATCAGTGGATGCAGCGCTGTGGAGGATATTTGACCCGAACTTCACAGGCAAGGTTGAGATAGTGCGGTGTGCGGAAGGTAAAAAAGGTTTTAACCTGACCATTCTCGATAACTTCCGCGTTCCTGATCGCGAGGGGCTGACGGCACCCCTACCGCAAGGCAAAGGTATAGTTTGCAATTTTCTTACTTGCTTTTTAAAGAAGTTCACCTTGCTGATTTGCTTGTTTGATGATTTAAACGCAGGTACTCTTGGGGCCTTGGGAGAATTTGAGGTGAAAGATGCCCCCAAGAAGCATGCGGAGAAGAAACATGTGGAGAAAGCTGTGCGGGGTCGCGGCAAGAAAAAGCCTGAGGCTACTGTTGTTCCTCCTTTGGTGCCGCAGGCGGCAGGTATCTCTCGGTCTCGTTTCCGCAGATATACCGATTACGTGGTAGTGTCTGACACCCTTGAGGGTTTGGGTGTTCCAGGTGGTGGTGCGGCGGCAGGTGGATCCTCTGCGGGTTCCAAACCTGCTGATGAGAAGAGGAAGAGAAAGATAGATGATAAAGCTGCTGGTGCCGGTGAGAAGAAGCGTCCGAGAATACAGACCAAACGGACAACTGCTGTTTCTCAGGCGAAGCCTGCGGTTACGTCTGGTAAGTGATTCATAACCTTTACAAGTGTTTTGTTATTGTAACTTGTATTTGATGGTTATTGTTGCTTTGTCTGCAAAACCGTAAGATGAAGGTTTCTCTTTGTTTGATGCTCCTCATTCCCCCCCGCGTGACACGGCTGTGGATGCGGGGGTTCATAAAGATTTTACCAGAAGCCCTTCCATGGAAGTGGTGAATGAGCCTTCTGCGCGGGCAGAGGATACTGGAAAGAAAACTGCGGCTCAGATCTTTGATACGGTGGATTCCCATGATAATCTGATCTCCCCGCAGGATACTGATGATCTGAACCTGAAGTTTTTTGATGCTGAAAAGAAAAAATCTCCTGCTGCAGAGAAGGCTTCCGGTTCCGCTTCTGGGGGTGCGGGTTTTAAAGGGCCTCCTATTCAGCCTGAAGAATCTGAATTGGAGTTCTACTACCGCACCTACACCGAAGACCGGGCTGTGAACTATCACCGTCCCCCTTGGAATGTTATGCAAGGGGATGATATTTCCGCTGATCCCTCCGCGTGTAGGGAGATTTTGGGTGGTTTGGGCACCCCGTTTGAAGTTAACCGGGACCGCGCTTTGCCACGTGAGTTCTGGATCAGTCAACTCTCCTCCTTGCTTGTGGGGAGTTCCATAATGGCGAATGCCATTATGGAAGACTACAAGGTGCTGGGGCGCAAGGAGGAGGAAACTTCTCGCTTCCGAGCTGAGGCTGAAGAGTTGGTTAAGGCTGCTCGTGAGGGTGCAGAGCAGCTCAAAAGGGATAAGGCTTCCTTTGAGCAGCATAAGAAGACTGAGGATTGGGCTGCAACTGCTGGCCTTAAACAGGTTCGTACTCTCGCCAAACTGCTTTCTGATGAGCGCAAGAGTTGGAAAGAAACACTTTCTAATGAGCGCAAGGCTTGGAAAGAATCTTGGGCCAAACAGAATGAAACGCTATTTCGTGTTCGTCAGGAGCTGACAAATGTCAAGGCAGTGAACGCTGCTTTGGGCAAGGAGAAAGCTGCTTTGGTCAAGGAGAAAACCGCAGCTGAGGCGGCGGCAAAAGAGGCTGAGGCGGCGGCCAAAGAGGCCAAGGAGGCAGGGCCCGCACTTCCAAGGCTCTTGAAGAGGCAAATGCTGACCGCACCAATTTAAACAAGACTGTTAAGGACCCCCAGGTATGAGTTTCTTTTGCTCTTGAATTTGGAGATTTATTTCATAAGTATGATTGGGCATCTTTATATACTTGTTTTCTTTGTTGCTGAAAGGCTGAAGTGCAGAACCGCGTGACCATTCTTGTGGAGGTCACTGCCCGTGCGACCGAAGCTGAAGCGCGAGCTAGGGATGCTGCCGAGGCTAGGGATAGCCTTGCTTCTTCATTTGATCAGCTCCAGGCCGATCGCGAATGGATGCGTGAACACGGTATTGGGCATGTAAGTATCCGGTGCCTTTGCTTTTGTTTAGATTTTCCTGTGATAACCTTATTGCTTGTGCTTTGCAGATTGTTATGGCTATCCTCGACGCACCTGAGAACGCAGCTGGTGTAGAGCAGGTTAGGCTGCGCGTGCGGGAGGCTGGTTTTAAAGCTGGCTACAACCGTTGCATCAGTCATATCAACGTTTTAGCCCAAGGCGAATATACCGACGAAAGGTCCGGGTTCCATGGAGTGGATACCGAAGCGCGTCTTGCTGCCGCTCTTGCAGCGTACAATGACATGTCTATTTCCGCCCTTGAGGAACTTGACAAATGCTTGGAGGCGGAAGACTAAATGGACCGCTTACGGTTGTTATATGCTGATGAGGAAGAGGAAGAGGAGGAAGAGACCGCTGGTGGTGGTAAAGGTGGTGCGGGTTCCAGCGGTACAAAGAAAGACTAGGGTGGCCTGCGTGCCCTTTTTTGTTTCCTCGATGTAAATGTTAGGAACCTTATGTAAATCTATTGTGCACCGCGTAGGTGTAGAAATTTTTTGAATATAAAGAACCGTTTTGTTCAAGTTGTACAAGTGTTTTTACTACTTGCATGTTTGAACTTGTATATGAACTCTACCCGCTGTAAGCGCGGTTGAGTATACTCTATACCTTTGTCGTATGAGTATTAGTCAATTCCTGTTTTTATCCCGTTAGGGTTTGGGAATTGTGTATGCTTGGTAAAACTGTATGTGCATATCCAGCCGGATAGACATTTTTCGTTTTGCCTTTGCTGGCCTATTACAATATTTGTGTGTGGTTACCACTTTGTGTGGGTATCGCGAATGAAGATTTTTCCAATCTGTTTTTGCAGATACCGCAAAGTGGAACATGCATTTGTAATAGAAGGAAATAAACAATATTGCATTGAATCGTTCATTATTTATTTGCAAATGGCCTGCGGCCCGATAGGCTACATGGTGAATGTAAAAACATGCTTTACATGTAACAGCGTCGAAGCTGTTGTGAATTCCATGTGCGTGCAATAGGTTCGCCTTCTAATGTTTGCAGTTTATACGCGCCTTTGCCCAGGACCTCCTGGATGTGGTAGGGTCCTTACCACTTGGGGGCAAGTTTCCCTGGGCGCTCAGGGTTAGATGCTTCGTTATCGCGGAGGACGTAGTCTCCCGGGTTAAAAGTACAAACGCGAACGCGTGAATTGTAGTACTTTTCCAGCTTGGTTTTGTACTTGGCCTCGTTGATGGCAGCGTTTTCACGCCTTTCTTCCAGGAGGTCCAAGTCAACCCTGCGTTCCTCACTGTTATCTATCTTGTTGATAGCCAACATTCGGGGCCGTGGGGATCACCGTTTCTGAGCCATAGACCAGGCTGAAGGGTATCTCAGCGTGACTTGTTTTTGGGCTTGTTCTGTGAGCCCATAGGATACTAAGGAGTTCATCAACCCAGCCTCGTCTGGCTGTTCCCAACCGTGCCTTGATGCCTTCGACTAAAATTTTATTGATACTCTCGGCTTGGCCATTCCCTTGCGGATGCGCCACTGAGGAGAAAATGTGTTCAATGTTTAATTCCTTTAGCCATTTTTGAAAGTATTCAGCAGCGAAGTTGGTGCCGTTGTCGGTAACGATGTACATCGGTAGACCGAAACGGCAGATGATATGTTCCCAGACGAATTTCCTTGTTATCATAGCGGTGGTTGAAGCGAGCGGTTTTGCCTCTACCCATTTTGTAAAGTAATCAACATCCACTATGATAAACTTCACCGCACCAGGTGCGTCTGGAAATGGTACCACCACATCTATTACCCATTTTTGGAATGGCCATGCGGTGGTGACGGGGATCAGGTTGTTCTTGGGGCGCAAGGTTTTGGGAGCATGCCGGCGTTCATAATTTTGGCCACCACCATGCGTGGGCCCGCGTGTATGCCACATATTCCCTCGTGTATTTCTCTGATAAGGTATGTGGCGTCTTGGGGGTCGACGCATCGTAGGAGTGGCCCCAGGTACGATTTACGGTATAAGATACCGTCTCCCATCTGATAATGACACGCTTTGTGTTGCAACTTACGTGCCTCTGTCTTGCTTTCGGAAGTAACACCTGATTGCAAGTATGCAATGATTGGCGTCATCCAGGATGTTGCACCGTACTGGATGACGTTGACTTGGCACAGGGGTACTGAGGGGTTTTGCAGAATCTCGATGCGCACCTCCTTTGCCAGGTGTTGGAAGCTGGTGGATGCGAGTTTTGACAGTGCATCCGCGGGTTTGTTTTCACTCCTGTTGATATGGCAGATATTGAAGGAAATGAACTTTGATTTCAGTTGCAAGGCTTGTTCGAGGTAGAGGATCATGATATCCCCTTTTGCGGCCTAGTCGCCGCGCATCTGCCCTGCAACCAATAGTGAGTCGACGTGTGCTTCCAAATGTTGGACGCCGAGTTTGACTGCCAGACGTAGCCCTGCCAGTAGAGCCTCATACTCTGCCTCGTTATTTGTACTTTTGAAATCGAGGCGGATTGCATAGGTAAGCTCTTGGCTATCAGGGTTGACGAGTCGCAGACCTGCACCTGCACCATCCTCGTTGGATGCACCATCGGTGTATAGTGCCCATGATTCTGAGGAGGATGGTGGTGGTGTAGGGTTTTGTTCTTCTTCGCATTCCTGAATGCGATTTGCCGGTACTTCGGCAACTAAATCAGCTAGAACTTGGCCTTTGATTGCGGGGCGCGGCTTATAGATCAGCGTGTGCACGCCTAGTTCAATGACCCATTTTGCTAATCTCCCATAAATGTCGGGTTTTGACAGGATCGGCCCGATCCTGTAGTTGGTTAACACCGTGATGACGTGATTTGCAAAATAACGTCGTAATCGTCTTGATGCGTGCACTAGTGCTAGTAGCAACTTCTCCATGATGGAGTATCTTGTCTCTGGGTCGTTGAGCATTTTGCTGATATAGTAGATGGGTGTTTGAACTCCCTCTCGCTCCACTATGAGTACCGCGCCTACCGCGTTGTCCGCGGCAGATAGGTACAAGATAAGTGGCTCATCCTTGCATGGTGCGGTTGGAGTTGGGAGTTGAATCAAACACTCTTTCATCTCCCGAAAAGCATTTTCGGCCTCTGCGGTCCATTTGAATTGTTCATTTTTTAAACAGTTCCGCAGGGTTTTGATGAAAGGATAAGACTTAACTGCATGATTGGCTAAGAATCTATTTAGTGCGGCTAGCCTACCAGCCAGTCGTTGCATTTCTTTCTTCGTGGAAGGCGATGGCATGCGCTCGATCGCCTGAACTTTCTCCGGGTTCACTTTGAATCCATCTTTGGTTACGATGAATCCAAGGAACTTGCCTTCCTCCATTCCAAACGAGCATTTCCCTGGATTGAACTTCATGTTGACGCTTCGCAGAGTTTGGAATGTTCTTTCAATATCGTTGAGCATGGTGTCTTCCTCTATGCTCATGACGACCAGGTCGTCCATATAGATTTTGACACTTTTGCTGATTTGACCGCGAAAAGTGTCGTTCATCAACTTTTGATAGGTTGCGCCCGCGTTGCGCAACCCGAACGACATTTTTGTGTAACAGTAGTTCCTGGTAGGCGTGCGGAATGCCGTTTTATCTTCGTCCTCGATTGCCATCTGTACCTGGTGGTAGCCTTTGTAACAATCGAGGAAACATTTCCATCGAAATGGTGCGAGGTTATCGACTTTCTCGTCGATCTCTGGAAGTGCGTAACAATCCTTGGGGCAAGCTTTGTTGAGATCTTTATAATCGACGCACATGCGCCAGCCCCCGGTTGGTTTTTCTACCATGACTGGGTTGGATAACCAAGTCTGGTATTTGACTTCCCGCAGGATACCTGCGGAGAGCAGTTCTTGGACCTGCTCATTCATCGCCTCGTTCTTTGCAGATCCAAGGTGGCGTTGGCCTTGGATCACCGGCTTGATACCTGGCAAGGTATTCAAGAAATGCTGCGCAATTTCGCGTGGTACCCCTGTCATGTCTGCGGGTGTCCACGCAAAAATATCCTGGTTCCTAAAGAGGAGCTGCTTCAGGCGCGCTCTGATACTGTGTGTCGCAACCCCCCGATCCCTTATCTGTCCCAGGAACGGGCGGACACGAACTCAGAATTTCGGTGGTATCAGCTTGTTAATTTGGCAGCGGAAATTACATCAGGACCGTAGTTAGGAAATGTTTATCACAGTAAAACCACCATATTTAATATTAATAATCACATGGGCAAAACCCAAGTTTCTTATTACAATACGCTTATAGGGATAAACCCTATTTTATTGAATTTAAAACATCATCTTTTAGGTAATTTTTATAACCACATTTTTCCCAAGCCTTCAGTGCTCTTCAGCTGGCTTTTTACTAATTGGCTGTCACATTGTGTTACCTGAAACGCATTTTAAAAACATTTGTCAGTGGGAAATACTGGTGAGTGAATCCCAGCTTAATCAAGAAACTGTTTATCAATTAAAACAGTATTGAGAGCGATCACATTGTTTATTTCTACACAATTACTCATTCAGTACTGTCAATCCTGACTTGTGGGTCATATTACACATTGGCTAACTCGTCGTCCAATGGTAACGTACTTGTAATAACCCTCATTAAAATTCATATTTATTAAATTAATTTGTCCAATAGGAAACCCTAATTGAGACACCCAAGTGATTCTACGCAAACCCTAAAATTTTCAGAAATTTCAGAATCAGGATCAGGGCCCCTAAAACTCAAGGGGGGTAAAACCCTAGTTAACGATTATCTAAATTACTCACTGTCAAAAATTTGAAATTGAGAATCTGTCAAGTCAGCAAAGCTAGTCCCAACCGTGGCTACCCTATAACCTAGTTTCAACCCTTACGGACCGTAACATTGTTAGTCTTACGGTCCGTAAGCACCTTTACGGACCGCAACATTGTGAGGCTTACGGTCCGTAGGCAAAGTGAAAATTCGACTATAAATAGCAGACATTGGCAATCGAAATTGGGAATTAAAACGACGTAAAACTTTGATACATGCACTGAGAAACATACTGTTTACCACTATTAACACACACGAATCCCGAATTGCTGCCGCAAAACAGGGTAATAACTCGATCGCTATTACGATTCATTTTCCGATCGATCAATGTACTCAATGGATGTTTAAGTGCTGCCCACATTAGGGTGATGCTTTGTCATTAGTCGTTAATTCGATGGATGTTTAAGCATAGCACTTTGTCATTCGTTGTGACGGTTGATCTCGTGAGTTATCGTAAATGCTGTATTGATTACTAACCCAGTTTTGTGTGCATTATTATTTAAAGTAGGTTAACAAGGCTAATCCATAGACTAGACTCTGTCCGTGTTAAATCTGCAATGTGAGTCATTCTCTTTTTATCTAATTACTTTCAAAACCATGTTTATTTTCAAAGGTTATAATTACAGTGATTAAGTTTATGTAATCACCAAGTTACAGCCGGTATGTGGGGTTTTGTATACATTACTTGATAATCTTCACCATTGGGGTAGCCAAGGGGTGATATAACCATAATCACAGACACCATTGGACGAATGGGCCAATGGGTCGAGTGACAAAGTACTGTGGGTAGTTGGTTGATATCAGAAACATTGTAATCTTCCTTAATACTGTAAATTATAACAAATGTGTCGTTTTAGTAAATAGAATGATTCACTCAGTATTTCCCGCTTACAAAACCTTTTTCAAACATGTTTCAGGCGATCTGTTGTAATTCAGGAAAAGTGCTGTGGAGCAATTCAAGCTTAAGAAGTGGCTCATTATAAAATAAAGAAATATGTTTTGTAAAATAAAGATTTCTTAGTGAAATCAAATGATTGTAAATTACCGGGGTTTTATCCCGAATTGTGAAATAAAATAATCGGGAAAATTTTAGCTTTAAAAAGATCCTGATGATAAACTTCCGCTGTTAAACTCAATTAAATAAATACCACGGGATTTCTGTTCCGCGGCTCCTGAAACGGGTCAAACCGGGTCGGGGGCCGTGACAGAAAAAGGTGGTATCAGAGCCACCGAGTTAAGCTAAATTAAGTATTTAGAAATACTTATTTTTTCCTGATTACTATTATGTGATTATGTGTTTATTAACTGATTATTTGTTAGTTACAGTATGGGTAAGAAAAAGCTTTCAAGCATCTATCTTAAATTAGATAGGTCATTCAACGAGAAGGGAAGTTCATCCCAAATTAAATCCTCAAAACTTCCTGCAATTCCTGAAGAAGGAATATTTGTTCGAAAAGCCCAATACGAGAAACCACTTTCTCCAGATAAAAGAAGTTTGATTCTTAAGAAAAGTCAGGAGAAAATAAAGAAAGCCCGAGAGAAGAAAGTTAAACAGGAAACCCAGGAATTAACCAGTAAAACACCTTGGGAGAACAAATTAGATGAAAAATGGGCGAACCTTTATATGCTAGCCACTGTAGCAATAAAAGCTAATCTCTAAAATACCATGACTCCAGACTAGCAACCGTATCAATTACAAACATCATTTAGTAAATAAATAAAACCCAGTCTGTTTAAATTGTTCATTTTCTTTTGTGTAAATTAGTCATAGGGTATGTAATAAAAAAAATTTTACAGGTTAATTCTAAAAAAAAATTATTTTAACTTAGCATTTTTGTATATTAAACAGCATGAATGAGTTATCAGAAGCCCTAGAGAATCTCAACCTATACCCTGTAAATCTAGAAGTTTCTAAAGAATTTACTGGGTATTTTCCTGATGTGGAACAACCGATAGAATTCAACGCTCCACCTTTGAAAAAGCCAAAACCGAAGAAAAGAAGGAAATACGTATGGGGGAGTCGTATACGTAGGAAAAAGCCAGCTATGAAACTTCCTAAAATAAATAATCCTTTAGAAAAAGGAAAAGAAATTGTAACCAGGAAAAGTTCTAGACTGCAGGAGATGGAGACTAAAATCAAGGAAGAATCTAGGCAAATGGGAATGCAGTTTGAAGAATATTCTAAGGAAATAGAAATGGAAGTTGGACAAGGTTCTAGACCAACTCAGATGGAAATTGGAGAAAGTTCCAAACAAAACCAGGAAAGGACTTTTCAGGAAGAAATAGATTTTCTATTGGCAAGCTGTGAAACTATTCAGCCTGTCAATACCAATATTTTTACCCATCCTATTGAAAATCCACTCCCTATAAATTTTGAACCAGCAATCCCAGAACCAATAGTCCATAACCAACCGATAGGAATGGATGAATGGTGGACGAATGATTGGCAATTTGAAAACATTGTCAATGATCCTTATTCCTTTCTTCCCCAGTTTGATCCTGAACCATTACCAAATCCACCAATGAGTAACGAAAATCTGGCTGAACTTCGCCATTTTGGTGAAGAGCTGATGGATGCGGGAAGTAGAATCCGGGAGATAGGGGGACAAATTGCCTGGAAATATGATGAAAGGGAGCTTCGTTTTTAGAAAAACAAATGATGAAAGATAGGAGGTTTTTGAAATTATGGTTGTATAATAGTAATAAGAATCAGTATGTGTAATATAAATAATAAAACGGTTGTATATAGAAGCATGATATAATCTATAAAAATGGAATTTTAGAAAATTTGCAGTTTTGTTTGTATATTCGTTTAAATGATTATGTGCAATTAATTGTAAGATTGGATTATTTCTCTTATACTAATTATATATATATATAATAATTATCAGATGGCAAACATTGGTAATGAGCCTGTAAATGAAGTAAATGAATCCGAGCAAATCCATGAAGAGCAATTATTAACTAGGCAAGATATCGAGGATATCATTGCACAAGGAATAGCCAATGCTATTCCAGCAATCGTTGCTGCTGTTAAAAAACCTGCCGAACCTCAACAAATTATCCCTAGTAAACGTATTTCTGAAGATAACTTCAGTAATAGCGTAAATGGAGGCAATAATTGTATTAATCAAGATAATGAACCACGGCAAGCTCCGCTCCCTAAGAAAATGAAAGCCGCAACACCTGGTTGCACTTTCAAAGAATTTCTTGCTTGTAAACCCACTGAATTTGTAGGCAATGAAGGAGCAACTGCATCACTGCGTTGGTTAGAAAAAACCGAGGCAGTAATTTTAATAAGTAAATGTGATAAAAACGATCAAGTTATGTACGTGTCAAATCTTTTCAAAGAAGGGGCGCTCGAATGGTGGAACACGGTGTTACAAGCTAAAGGAAGAAATAGGGCTTACGCCATGAATTGGGAAGAATTTAAGATTATTGTAGAAAGAAAATTCTGTCCTGAATATGAAAAAGATCAAATGGCAAATAAGTTCCTAAACCATAGGATGGTGAATGTGGATTGTCGCGGTTATACTTCGACATTCTTTGAATATGCTAGAGTGGTACCAACGCTGGCTTCACCAGAACCGGTACTCATTTCTCGCTATATTTGGGGATTAATTAGCGAAATCCGCAATATCGTTAAAGCTGCGAGACCTCGCACTATTGACGATGCCGTGGAACTAGCCAACACCCTAACTGATGAATTGGTACGTACGCAAGACGAGAACAGGAAAAAGGAACTGGCTCAGAAAATTACCCAAGGATTTCGGGTGGGTAATAGTAATAATTTCAAGAGAAGAGGAGCTGGGCAATCTTCAAATCCACCTTTCTGTAGAAATTGCAAAAGAAAACATTATGGAAAATGTAATGTAACCTGCAACCTTTGCAAAGGTGTAGGACATCGTGAAGAAAACTGCAGAAAGAAAACCATAATCTGTTTTAACTGTGGAGAAGCAGGGCATTATAAAACAGAATGTCCTAAATTGATCAAACCAGTAGACAACAAACCCAAGGCAACCGAAGGAGCTAATAAAAAGAATGTCAGAGCCTTCTAGCTAACCACTCAAGAAGCAGAACTCATCCCAGATGTAATAGCTGGTACGTTCTTAGTTCACAATGTATACGCAAAAGTATTATTTGACTCTGGTGCAAACCAAAGTTTTATAAATACTTTATTCTGTCAAGCTCTTAAGTTACCTTTAACCAACATTAGGCAGATTTTTACAGTTGAAACCGCAGATGGGAATTCAGTTAAAATAGATCAGGTTTTGCAAAAAGTAGAAATAGAACTTTCAGGTCATAAATTTGCTGCAAATCTGTTACCTATGAGATTAGCTGAATTTGATGTTGTGTTAGGAATGGATTGGTTAATAGCCAACCATGCTCAAATTATTTGTGATAAAAACTCTATAGAAATTCAGGCACCTACTGGTGAAATAATCATGATTACAGGAGATAAACCACGTAAACCCATGAAGTTCATATCAGTAATGAAAGTTGCTAATTATGAACGAAAGCAAGGAATAGTATATATGATCTCAGTGATCATTAATACTAAGAATAAAGAACTTAAGGAAATTCCTGTAGTCTCAGAATACCCAGATGTATTCCCAGAAGAGTTACTAGGATTACCACCAGATAGGGAAGTAGAATTCAGGATTCATCTAATTCCAGGAACTACACCGATAGCCAAGGCACCTTATCGGTTAGTGTAACGCCCCAAAATCTGAATGTTAATATTTGTCGTGTGTTCCGATATGACACGTCGTGAAATAAATAACTAGGCTATTTAACCTAGTTAAGGGTATGATCAAAAGAATTAAAAGAGGAAGGTAATGTCAGTTATGTTTTAAAGGTAAACCCGAGGGGCTAAAGTGGGAAATATGAAAGTTAAGTTATTAAATAACTTATCACACACAAACACACACATACGTGTGTGTTCGAGAAGGAGCAGGAGGCTCCTATGGAGCCTCAAACCCTAGCATCATCTTTATGCTCAAATCGGAAGGCAAGATGAAGCTTGAATCCATAACCGAGCATGGATTAATGATCACCAACACGAGAGGATCATAAGGTATGTTTTAAATCTAAGATTGGTGATCATGGGTGAAGTGGGTTATGCTCTAATCCGTGAGCTAATATGAAATTGATCATGTACAAGGGTTAGAATCCTCGTATAGAACATGGGTTATGTAAGGTTTGTGTTAATTTGATGATTTGGGGTGAAACCCGTTAGTTAGGGTGAAGATGATGACTAGAATCACCTCCTATGTGCAAGTTTTGTTGAATAATTGATGTATTATGTGGGTATGATGAATTATTGTTAGATGAAAGTATAGGAATATGATGATGTTATGTTTAATGTTCATTTGGAATGATATATGATGATTGGTAGTAGGATTTGATGGGTTATGTATGAGTTTAGAAGAATTGTGCATGAAATAGTTGTACGTTATGTTTACAAGGTAGTACTCACATCAAGTGTGTGATACAATGTATATAGTTTTGTCCGTATAGTCGATTGTGATGTTACGGGTATATGTTGATAAGTCGATGGTTACATATGGTTAATAGTTGACTTTTGAAAGTCAACAAGATTAAGAAACATGATTTGACTCGTTGTCGTAAAGGTAGGATTATAGGAAGTCGTTTGGTACATGTTATGTTAATATGTATTATTTGTAATTACATGATGAATTACGTGTGATGGAAAGGATATGGGGTCGATTATATGTTTTAATGCTTGTTAGTAATGACTAAGGAAAGTTAAGTGTGAATTATGCGAATGATATGATGGTTACATGTGCAAATGAGTATGCTAATAAGGGCGTGGTTTCGATGAAATGAAAGTATAGGAAACACGTCGAGACGGACTCAAGCTTGAGGTGTTAACGGGTCAAGAAGAGGCAAGGAATCGGATACGAGCACGGACGCATAAGGTAAGTGATTTCCGTAATCACTTCTTAGTACGATTAAGTAATAATGGTGTTTTAATTAAACATACATGATGTTTGAGGTCAAAAATGTGTTAAAGTCTTTCATCGTAAATGATGGAATTAAAGTTGACCAAAATGCCCTTGATGGGTATTTTGGGGCAAACGATCTTAAAAGTAGCTTAGAAACAAGTTATTCGATTAGTGTAATGTTTTGGACAAGTATGGAAGTGGGGATTACGGTTTGGTTAGTCGTAGACCAATTAATGCACAAATACCCTTAACGGGTCAAAAATAAGCATATGAACAATAAGGTGTTAAGAGGATGCAAGACATCCAAGAACTTGGTAATCTATGATAGACGTCACTGATATTATTATGTTTATAAGAGGTTTTGGTAAAACGAACAAGATATGTTGACGTATGCATGAACGGGTCGAAAAGTGGTAAAAGGGTAATAAGCCGAAGAGTTAAAAGTCGGAAATTATATTAAGTCGGATGTTGGATTTTAGTTCCATTAGATGGAGAATTAAATTACGGATGCGTAGGAAAAAGAATCGGGTAAAACGGACCTATAACGAAGAAGTTATGACAGTTTCCGTGAAACTCGGTTGCGCTGGAAATCTGCAGCACAGCAGCAACAACCTTCTGTCGTTTTGGGGGCGTCGCGCCACGCGACGGGGGGTCGCGCGACGCGACGGGTCAAGTTTCTCCGAAAATTGTTTTCGTGCCTCGTTTTAGCTTGGGAACTCGTTTAAACGCGTTTCAAGTTGCGTATGACTAGTTTAACTCATGTTTTATGATTTATAGGGTAAACGCACGTGTGGATAGGTATGTATGGATATTGTATATCTCTATACACGTATGTAGAAGTGTATGTAAGCGTGTATGCGCGAATGTATGTAAGATTGTAGTGTGTAAGCAGGTACATAAGGATATATAAAGACGTATATGAAAAGGTAAGTACGAGTTGGGTATCTTGAAACAGGTGACTATAAATATACATGTAAGTAAGTATATAGGCATGTACGTATGTATGTTGTATAAGTATAAGTGTATGTATGTAAGGGTGTATGTAGATAGTATGTATATGTAGTCAAGTGAGCATGTACGAAGGTATGCACGTATGTAAGTTGTGAGAAGATATGAAATAAGTATGTTCGTATGTATGTAAGTATGTATGTATGTTTGTATGTATGTTTGTATGTATGTATGTATGTAGGTATGGATGAATGTATGTAGGTATGTAAGTATGTATGTATGTATGAATGGATGTATTTAGGTATGCACGTACGTATGTATGTAGGTACATAGGTATGTATGTTGCTATGTGTGATCGTAAGTGTATGTGTATGTATAGGTTGTATGAAAGTATTTACGCATGTATTCAATGAAATTGAGTACTAACGGTAATAACAGCGTGTCTGGTGATGAAGTGTAACGCAGGAATACCAAGGAAGTCTCACTACGGAAAGTATGATCAAAGGGAAAGCCGGGATGTAAAGAGTTAATGAAATGAAAAGTAAACGTGAATAAATCTTGTATGCTTATGATACGTACTAACGTGATGAATTTTATGTGGTGAGCGCAGGTAGAACAAGCCATGAGGATTACTAAGGAGTAGAGATCGAAGATCGAGTCACAAGACGGATTGTACGGGAATGTTTAAATATGTATTTTAGTGTCGATAAGTTATGTTCTTATCTTATAAAATGAATTTTTAGGATGTCAAGGGGTATGTCATGAAAGAAATTTTCAGACTCGAAATTCCGCTGCGTCGTTTTAAGGTTAAACGTGTTTAGGGTGTTATAGTTAGCTCCTACCGAAATGTTAGAACTGAAAAAGCAATTAGATGAATTACTAAGTAAAGGATTCATACAACCTAGTTCATCCCCTTGGGGAGCTCCAGTGTTATTTGTAAAGAAAAAGGATGGTTCGATGAGAATGTGTATTGATTATAGAGAATTAAATAAAGTTACAATTAAGAATCGATACCCATTACCTAGGATTGATGATCTTTTCGATCAACTTCAAGGAGCTAGATATTTTTCTAAGATCGATTTACGCTCTGGATATCATCAATTGAAGGTACAAGAAGAAGACATACCTAAGACTGCTTTTAGAACTAGGTATGGTCATTACGAGTTTACAGTCATGCCCTTTGGGTTAACGAATGCTCCTGCCGCATTCATGGACATGATGATTAGGATCTGTAAACCGTATTTGGATGAATTTGTAATTGTCTTTATAGACGATATACTTATTTATTCCAAAAGTCAAACAGAACATTGTCAGCACTTGCATGCACTCTTAACTTTGTTAAGAAAAGAAAAACTGTACGCCAAATTCTCAAAATGTGAATTTTGGTTGCAAGAAGTGCAATTTTTAGGACACATGGTGAATCATGAAGGTATTCATGTAGATCCTGCTAAAATAGAGGCAATTACCAAATGGAAGGTTCCACAGTCAGCAATGGAAATTAGAAGTTTTATAGGTTTAGCTGGATATTATAGACGGTTTATTAAGGATTTTTCCAAAATAGCTGTACCATTAACTAAGCTAACCTGTAAAGCAGTTAAGTTCGAATGGGGACCTAAACAAGAAGAAGCCTTTAGAATATTAAAGCAGAAATTAACCAATGCTCCAATCTTAGCCTTACCAGAAGGAACTGAAGATTTTGAAGTATATTGTGATGCTTCAAAATTAGGATTAGGATGCGTGCTTATGCAACGCAAGAAGGTAATTGCGTATGCTTCAAGACAATTGAAAAAGCACGAAGAAAATTATACGACTCATGACTTAGAACTAGGAGCCGTAATTTTTGCCCTGAAAATTTGGAGACATTATCTGTACGGAAGTAAATTTACTATCTATACAGATCATAAAAGTCTAAGATATATATTCGGGCAAAAAGAGTTAAACATGAGGCAAAGGAGATGGATGGAAATCTTAAGTGATTACGACTGTGATATTCAGTATCACGAAGGAAAGGCAAATGTAGTTGCAGATGCCTTAAGTCGTAAGTATCATGAAAAACAACGACGAGTTCGTGCTCTTAGGTTAAATCTACAATTAGATTTAATGGAACAATTGAAGAATGTTCAAGAAACAGCAATAGAGGATGTTGCTGAAGGAATGAAAGGACGAATAAAAGAATTGGAGCAAGGAGTTGATGGAATTTGGAGATTCCACAAAAGCAGAATTTGGGTACCTAAGCAAGGAGAATTAAGAAATAAAATTCTAGAAGAAGCCCATAAATCTAGATATACTATGCATCCAGGAAACAATAAAATGTACCAAGATTTAAGAAAAAATTTTTGGTGGATAGGCATGAAGAAGGATATAGCTGGATATGTTTCTAAATGTCTTACTTGTTCACAAGTTAAGGCAGAACACCAGAAACCTTCAGGTCTACTACAACAATTAGAGATGCCAGTATGGAAATGGGAACTTATAACAATGGATTTTGTTACTAAGTTACCCAAAACCAGAAAAGGTAATGAGACACCCAAGTGATTCTACACAAACCCTAAAATTAAATTAATTTGTCCAATAGGAAACCCTAATTGAGACACCCAAGTGATTCTACGCAAACCCTAAAATTTTCAGAAATTTCAGAATCAGGATCAGGGCCCCTAAAACTCAAGGGGGGTAAAACCCTAGTTAACGATTATCTAAATTACTCGCTGTCAAAAATTTGAAATTGAGAATCTGTCAAGTCAGCAAAGCTAGTCCCAACCGTGGCTACCCTATAACCTAGTTTCAACCCTTACGGACCGTAACATTGTTAGTCTTACGGTCCGTAAGCACCTTTACCGACCGCAACATTGTGAGGCTTACGGTCCGTAAGCAAAGTGAAAATTCGACTATAAATAGCAGACATTGGCAATCGAAATTGGGAATTAAAACGACGTAAAACTTCGATACATGCACTGAGATACATACTGTTTACCACTATTAACACACACGAATCCCGAATTGCTGCCGCAAAACAGGGTAATAACTCGATCGCTATTACGATTCATTTTCCGATCGATCAATGTACTCAATGGATGTTTAAGTGCTGCCCACATTAGGGTGATGCTTTGTCATTAGTCGTTAATTCGATGGATGTTTAAGCATAGCACTTTGTCATTCGTTGTGACGGTTGATCTCGTGAGTTATCGTAAATGCTGTATTGATTACTAACCCAGTTTTGTGTGCATTATTATTTAAAGTAGGTTAACAAGGCTAATCCATAGACTAGACTCTGTCTGTGTTAAATCTGCAATGTGAGTCATTCTCTTTTTATCTAATTACTTTCAAAATCATGTTTATTTTCAAAGGTTATAATTACAGTGATTAAGTTTATGTAATCACCAAGTTACAGCCGGTATGTGGGGTTTTGTATACATTACTTGATAATCTTCACCATTGGGGCAGCCAAGGGGTGATATGACCATAATCACAGACACCATTGGACGAATGGGCCAATGGGTCGAGTGACAAAGTACTGTGGGTAGTTGGTTGATATCAGAAACATTGTAATCTTCCTTAATACTGTAAATTATAACAAATGTGTCGTTTTAGTAAATAGAATGATTCACTCAGTATTTCCCGCTGACAAAACCTTTTTCAAACATGTTTCAGGCGATATGTTGTAATTCAGGAAAAGTGCTGTGGAGCAATTCAAGCTTAAGAAGTGGCTCATTATAAAATAAAGAAATATGTTTTGTAAAATAAAGATTTCTTAGTGAAATCAAATGATTGTAAATTACCGGGGTTTTATCCCGAATTGTGAAATAAAATAATCGGGAAAATTTTAGCTTTAAAAAGATCCTGATGATAAACTTCCGCTGTTAAACTCAATTAAATAAATACCACGGGATTTCTGTTCCGCGGCTCCTGAAACGGGTCAAACCGGGTCGGGGGCCGTGACAGTTCTGTCATCCCCGACTTACTACTCACAGTGTAGTAAATTTTGTATACAAAACCCCAACATACCGGCAGTAATTGAAGAACTACAAAGACTCAATCACCGCTTAATCGCATTGTAAAACATTTAAGGTTTTGTAAAATATTACAAAAAGGTTAACAAAAAGAGGATAAACTCACATTGCTATCTTTGACTTCGCATAAGGGTTTCCTGGATATAATCTATAATTTATACAAATGTACATTGGTTAGTATCATAACCCTTTGAAAATATTAATGATACCCTCCCCGAGACGACATTCCAACAACTACGTCGGGCAGAACCATGACAGTTATTACGGAACCCTAAATCAATCAGGCAGCGTATCCATTACAAAACTGGGGTTATAATACTTACAACGGAGCAGAACCTCGCTAATTAGGGGGATATAATACCCGCGAATTACTTCTACTACTTCAGAATTCGTTTAAGAAAGAAAAGATTTGAGTTACGGAAATGAAATCCCGAGGCCTCCTTATATAGTTGTTGAATCTGGTCCTCTCGCGGCCCGCGTAAGAGTAGGCAAAGCCTTACACGGCCCGCGTCAACATCTGGTCAACGTATAGCTGATCCGGGTCACTACCTAGCTTCGCCACGATGATGACACGTGTCATCACCGGGCTGTGCCACCATTTCACCTTGTCGCGGCCCGTGTCAACTAAGGGAGTACCTTACGCGGCCCGCCTTAACTTAAAATTTCTTGTTTTTAATTTATTTTTAATGCTATATTGTATTTCGAGCTCGGTTTTCACATACGGGGTGTATTTAAAGACATATTGGGACATTTTAAAATATACTAGGGTATCGGAAATATTATGAGGGTGTTGGTTTTACTAAGGGTTGTTACATCCTCCCCACCTTGTATTAGAGCTCGTCCTCGAGATCTACTGGAACAAGTGCGGATATTTCCTTTGCATTTCAGATTCAAGCTCCCATGTGTACTCAGGTCCTCTTGTGGAGTCCCACTTTACTTTGACCAGAACTAATCTCTTGTGCTTGAGATTTTTGACTTTCCTGTCTTTAATTTGTAGAGGCCTTTCTCCTAATAATCTCAAAAGGTCCTATTCTCCTAATAATCTCAAAAGGTCCAATATACCTGGGACTTAGCATTCCCCGTTTGATGAATCTTACTATTCCGTTCCAAGGAGAGACTTTCAACAATACTTTATCTCCTGTTTGAAATTCCAATGGCTTGCGTCGGTTATCAGCATAACTCTTCTGTCGATCACGTGCTACTTTCAGTCGTTCCTTGACTTGAATAATCTTATCAGTTGTTTCTTGTACTATCTCAGGTCCAGACAGTTGCTTTTCCCCAATTTCTGCCCAACAGACTGGGGTTCGGCACTTTCGTTCATAAAGTGCTTCGAATGGTGCAGCATTAATACTCGTGTGATAACTATTATTATAAGAAAACTCTATTAAAGGTAAGTGATCGTCCCAATTACCTCCGAAATCAATTACACAAGCTCTAAGCATGTCTTCCATCGTTTGAATTGTTCTTTCACTTTGTCCGTTTGTTTGAGGATGATCAGCTGTGCTTAGATTTAACTTGGTTCCCATAGCCTTTTGGAAACTTGACCAAAAATGAGAGGTAAATCGGTTATCTCTATCAGAAACAATTGATTAAGGAATTCCATGTAAAGAAACAATTTCATTTACATATAATTTGGCTAACTGTTCCATACTGAAAGTTTCCTTCATTGGTAAGAAATGAGCTGACTTGGTTAGTCTATCTACAATCACCCAGATTATATCATTACCTTTCTTTGTTTTGGGTAATTTGGTAACAAAATCCATTGTTATCAATTCCCATTTCCACACTGTCATTTCTAATTGTTGTAACAAGCCTGAGGGTTTCTGTTGTTTAGCTTTGACTTGTGAACAAGTTAAACATTTAGAAACATAGGCTGCTATGTCCTTTTTCATTCCTATCCACCAGAAATTCTTTCTTAAATCTTGATACATCTTGTCATTTACTAGATGCATCGTATATTTAGACTTATGGGCTTCTTCTAATATACGATGACGTAGGTTTCCTAATTTAGGTATCCACATTCTCTTTTCATGGAATCTCCAAATTCCATCGGTTCTTTGTTCTAATTCTTTTAGCATACCTTTTAATTTTTCAGTATCATCCTTGATTACTGATTTCTGTGCTTCTCTTATCTGATTATTTAAATCTACTTGTAGATTTAATTTGAGAGAACGTACCCTTTTTGGCTTTTCATGATACTTTCAACTTAAAGCATCTGCCACTACATTTTCTTTTCCTTCATGATACTGGATATCACAATCATAATCACTGAGCATCTCCATCCAGCGTCTTTGTCTCATATTCAACTCTTTTTTCTTGAAAATATACCTTAAACTTTTATGATCAGTGAATATGGTAAACTTACTACCATAAAGGTAATTTCTCCAAATCTTAAGTGCAAAAATTATAGCTCCTAACTCTAAATCATGGATTGAATAATTCTCTTCATGATTCTTAAGTTGTCTGGATGCGTAAGCTATAACCTTTTGTCGTTGCATCAATACACATCCATAACCTAATTTGGAAGTGTCACAATAAACTACAAAGTCTTCAGTTCCTTCTGGTAACGCTAATATGGGTGTATTAGTTAATATTTGCTTAAGGTTTCTAAATGCTTCTTCTTGTTTTAATCCCCATTCAAACTTAACAGATTTACAGGTTAGCTTAGTTAAGGGAATGGCTATTCTAGAAAAATCTTGAATAAATCTTCTATAATAACCGGCCAATCCTAAGAAACTTCTAACCTCAGTTGGTGACTCAGGGGTTTTCCATTTAGTAATTGCCTCGATCTTTGTTGGATCTACATGAATTCCTTCATGATTGACCAGGTGTCCAAGAAATTGTACTTGTTCTAACCAAAACTCGCATTTTGAAAATTAAGCGTAAAGCTTTTCTTTTCTTAATAGACTTAAAAATGCGTGCAAATGCTTTGCATGATCCTCCTTATTTTTAGAATATATGAGAATATCATCTATAAAAACAATTATGGATTTATCCAAATATGGCTTACATATTCGGTTCATCATGTCCATAAATGCAGCTGGGGCATTGGTTAAACCGAATGGCATGACAGTAAATTCATAATGGCCATACCTTGTTCTAAATGCGGTTTTAGGAATGTCCTCTTCCTGTACCTTTAATTGATGATATCCTGACCTTAAATCGATTTTAGAGAAAAATCGAGCTCCTTGCAGTTGATCGAACAGATCATCGATTCTCGGTAATGGGTACCGATTCTTAATCGTGACTTTGTTCAATTCACAGTAGTCGATGCACATACGCAGTGATCCGTCTTTCTTTTTAACAAACAATATTGGCGCTCCCCATGGTGATGAACTTGGTTGTATAAATTCTTTCTCCAACAATTCGTCTAATTGTTTCTTCAATTCTTGCATTTATGCAGGTGCCAAACGGTAAGGTGCTTTGGCAATCGGTACTGTTCCTGGTATCAAATGGATTCTGACTTCAACTTCTCTATCTGGAGGTTGCCCTGGCAATTCTTCTGGAAATACATCTGAAAACTGAGATACTACGGGAATATCTTTCAAATCCTTTTCTTTAGTGTTAGTGATTATAGAAATCAAATACACTAATGACCCTTTTTCTTATATAACTTGCAGTTTTCATCACAGAGATGAATTTTGTGGATCTAGATGGTTTATCTCCTTTTATTGTGATCGTTTTACCTTTTGGTGAATTTACTTGAATTGACTTTTGATCACATAAAATACTGGCTTTATTGGCTATTAACCAATCCATTCCTAAAACAACATCAAATCCTGCCAGATTCATGGGATAAAGATTTGCAATAAATTTCTGATTTAAAATTTCTATTCTTGCTCCCTTCAAGATTTCAGAAATCCTAACGGTTTCTCCATTAGCTGTCTCTACTAAACATTCTTGTGGTAGTTTAGTTAATGACTGATTTAAAAATTTGCAAAATGATGTATTATTAAAACTTTGGTTGGCACCAGAGTCAAATAATACTTTAGCAAAGACATCATTAACTAAAAACGTACCAGCTATGACATCTGGAATCATCTTAGCTTCATCTGCAGTCAGAACAAATGTTCTAGCATTTTGAGTATCCTTGTTGTTTGTAACTGGAGCTAATTTTGGACAATTAAGCTTGATATGACCTTGTTCTCCGCAGTTGTAACATATCCTGTTATTAGCTTTCTTCCTGCAATTTTCCTCCTTATGTCCCGATATTTTGCAAAAGTTACAATATATGGAGCATCTTCCTGAATGCTTTCTTTTGCAATTCTTACAGTAAGGTGCAGAGGTAGAACCTACATTTCTCCCACGGTTAGAATTTCCAGACGAAATTCTTGTGTGAGCTTCTGGGTTAGGTTCCTTCTTTGATCCTCTTCTCGGGTACGGACTAACTCATTTGTCAAGGTATTTTCTAGTTCTACAGCTTCTTCTATAGTTTGAGGTCTAGCTGCCTTGACTACGTGTCTTATCTCACCGATTAATCCCCAAATATAACGGGAGATTAACACTGGTTCTGGTGAAGCAAGAGTTGACACTATTCTAGCATATTCAAAGAATAATTTAGTGTATCCCTTACTATCCACACCAGTCATCCTAAGGTTTAGAAATTTGTTAGCTATCTGTTCCTTCTCATTTGGTGGGCATAATTTCCTTTCTACCTTGTTCTTGAATTCTTCCCATTCCATATTGTAAGTTCTATCACTTCCTCTTGATTGGAGGATAGTGTTCCACCATTCTAGTGCTGAATTCTTAAACAGATTAGAAGCAAACAGTATCTTATCTTCTTCAGCACACTTGCTTATTCTTAAGACTGCCTCAGTTTTCTCTATCCAGCGTAGGGTTGCAATGGCTCCTTCGTTGCCCGAGAATTCATTGGTTTACAAGACCAGAATTCTTTATTAGAACAACCGTAAGACACGGTTCTCCTCCTTTTGGGAATAGGAAATTGAAGTAAAGGTCCATTGTTTACACTGTTTTCTGGTTCGATTGGTCACTTACTGCTATGCTTACTTTTATTATTCGCTTCTTGAATTGTTTGAATAATAAATGGCATTGCATCTATGATTCCTTGAGCCACTATATGTTGAACAGCACTATTATCCATTTGGTTTCCATTGTTATTGATGCTTGGATTCTCATTAACCACGTTAATGTTACTCTGGTTATCATTATTCAGATTTCCTTGATTTCCTTCGTCGGCCATCTGAATTTTAAACATTTATCCCATATTAATATCACAAGATAATATTTAACATAGTTAATCACATGACACACAATCTAGCCAAAAACGTCGATCATTGTGACTTTTACTCTATTTTCCATATACTATTATGTATCTATTATGTACCTATTACATACTATTATTTTCCGTACACACATATTTTATTTTATTTTATTATTATATGATTATTACTATCACCATCTCCTCTATCACATCACAGATATGGATTTATCCAAAAATCCATATTGCGCTCATCGTATTTCCATACGAGACGCTCTCCCACCTGTCTCATTCTCTCACTGCTTTCTAAAATTTCCTCCCTAAAAGTCCTAAGTTCTTGCACGTTTTCTGCACTCATTGGGGGTGCAGGTTCTAGGACTGGTTTCGGAATCTAGGGTGCGGGTTCCTGATATGGGGGTGAAAGTGCCTGAAATCGGTAAGGATCTTCTAAGATCTCCCTAATATATTCATCATGGTAATAAGGATCTAAAGGGTCCATACCTGGATAGGCTCCTATGTTCTGTATAGGTGTGTTTTCACGGATCGGTTAACGTTGCACATAGTCCCTAACGTCATCCCACCAGGGATCGTAATTTGGGTCTAGGGGATTTGGTGCTGGTACCCTATGGATTTCCTATGGGTTGAAGTCATGCATCTCCACTTGGTTTTCAGGGTTTTCTATCTCCATTGGTTGGTTAGGGATTTGCAATTGTGGTTGGGGTGCTATTGTTTGCTCCAGATTAGGGTCAGCAGCAGTTGTGGCTAGGATATGGAAATTGGCTAGGCTTCTATTAAGCATATCCTGTGTATGGGCATCTGTCTTTCGCTTAGCAGCCGTTAGAACTCTTTGCTGTTGCAATTTTCGCATTCTTTTCCTACGCGCAAAAGCTTCCTTACTGAACCATCCCCGTTTCTTATGAGGGAATGGCTCTTCTGACTGGGCTTTAAAAGCAAA
Organism: Helianthus tuberosus; assembly: GCA_030545235.1. Lineage (NCBI taxonomy): Eukaryota > Viridiplantae > Streptophyta > Magnoliopsida > Asterales > Asteraceae > Helianthus > Helianthus tuberosus. Next base: position 54,305,146 of record CM060448.1, read on the forward strand.
CATCCATTCTTCCTGATCAGCAGAATACCCAGAAAGGGTAGGCTGTGAAGAGGTACCTTCACTCCTAGGTGAATCAGACAACTGATGACACATGTCTGAGGGTCCTTGATCACTCATACTGTAAACTAACAAATAGTTAAATAACACATAACAAATAAATACAGTTATGCACGTATTTCCGTAATTTATTTCCTAACACAAAGTTTAGAATTTAAGTGTCAGCAGAATACTTCTTTGGCTTAGACCAGTGGCTAGGCTCTGATACCACCTCCTGTCGCAACCCCCGATCCCTTATCTGTCCCGGAAACGGGTGGACGCGAACTCAGAATTTCGGTGGTCTCAGCTTGTTAATTTGGCAGCGGAAATTACATCAGGACCGTAGTTAGGAAATGTTTATCAGAGTAAAACCACCATATTTAATATTAATAATCACATAGGCAAAACCCAAGTTTCTTATTACAATACGTTTATAGGGATAAACCCTATTTTATTGAATTTAAAACATCATCTTTTAGGTAACTTTTATAGCCACATTTTCCCAAGCCTTCAGTGCTCTCCAGCTGGCTTTTTACTAATTGGCTGTCACATTGTGTTACCTGAAACGCGTTTGAAAAACATTTGTCAGTGGGAAATACTGGTGAGTGAATCCCAGTTTAATCAAGAAACATTTTATCAATTAAAACAGTATTGAGAGCAATCACATTGTTTATTTCTACACAATTACTCATTCAGTACTGTCAATCCTGACTTGTGGGTCATATTACACATTGGCTAACTCGTCGTCCAATCGTAACGTACTGTCATCCCCGACTTACTACTCACAGTGTAGTAAATTTTGTATACAAAACCCCAACATACTGGCAGTAATTGAAGAACTACAAAGACTCAATCACCGCTTAATCGTATTGTCAAACATTTAAGATTTTGTAAAATATTACAAAAAGGTTAACAAAAAGAGGATAAACTCACATTGCTATCTTAGACTTCGCGTAAGGGTTTCCTAGATATAATCTATAATTTATACAAATGTACATTGGTTAGTATCATAACCCTTTGAAAATATTAATGATACCCTCCCCGAGACGACATTCCAACAACTACGTCGGGCAGAACCACGACAGTTATTACGGAACCCTAAATCAATCGGGCAGCGTATCTATTACAAAACCGGGGTTATAATACTTACAACGGAGCAGAACCTCGCTAATTAGGGGGATATAATACCCACGTATTACTTCTACTACTTCAGAATTCGTTTAAGAAAGAAAAGATTTGAGTGACGGAAATGAAATCCCGAGGCCTCTTTATATAGTTGCTGAATCTGGTCCTCTCATGGCCCGCGTAAGAGTACGCAAAGCCTTACGCGGCCCGCGTCAACATCCAGTCAACGTATAGCTGATCCGGGTCACTACCTAGCTTCGCCACGATGATGACACGTGTCATCACCGGGCTATGCCACCATTTCACCTCGTCGCGGCCCGTGTCAACTAAGGGGGTACCTTACGCGGCCCGCCTTAACTTAAAATTTCTTGTTTTTAATTTATTGTTAATGCTATATTGTATTTCGAGCTCAGTTTTCACATACGGGGTGTATTTAAAGACATATTGGGACATTTTAAAATATACTAGGGTATCGGAAATATTATGAGGGTGTTGGTTTTACTGAGGGTTATTACACTGTGGGACAAGGCGTGGCCCAACGTGACCGTTTGCTCTGGGTGTCTTGCGTTAAGAACCCATTTTTCTGGTTGCGTGTTGGCGGTAGGCCTTGCAATCTTGGTCGGACGCAGCTCATCCGACGACATGACCTCTCTGCTTGCGTAGATTATCGCGACCACCGTTTCGGTTGGGAAACCGACAGCAGAGTGGGGTACGGACGTAATCATGTTGAAGTTGCCTTGGGACTCCTTCCCGAGAAGTACGTCGTATTTGGAGGTGTGAGGTAAAACCATGAAGTTTACCTCCTCCGTTCGTGAGTGCCTTCCGTTGGTGAGGCACACAGGAAAAGTTATTTGGCCTAGGGGGAATACGGTTTCCCACGCAAACCTGGCCAAAGGGTAGTCTACCGGCTGCAACCGATCCTTTTCTTCTTGATCGAACTGGTTGAAGCATTGTTCATATATGATGTCAGATGTACTGCCCGGGTCGATGAATAGTCGCTCGGTGCAGTAGTGAGCCAGGTAGCATGTGATAACGACGTCGCGCCTATCGCGTGGTCCGCCTCGGACTTTTGGAAAGACCACTTGCTCGTCTTTCCAGTCATTTTCCGGTCTTCTTGCCGCCTTGCGCGGCTTTCCTCGTCCTCCATTGATCATGTGGCTTGAGGCCACGTACATGGTCCTCTTACCCGTGGAGGGACCCTCGTTGTGGGGGGTGATGCGCTTGGTTTGTTTTTGCGCGGCTGGCAACAGATGTTGCAGCTTCCCCTCTTTTAGGGCTCGCTCAATCTCCAGTCGGAGACTGGTGCAGTTGTTTGTTGTGTGGCCCGAGTCCTTGTGATACTCGCAGTAGAGTGCGAGATCCTGGTTCTTCTTGGACTTCATCGGTTGGGCCGGTCGCAGGAATTGCGCGTCCGTAAGGAGGACGTCGCTTGGTGACTGGTTGATCTCAGTCCAGTTACGGTCCCGAGACTCCTTCTTCGACGCCCTGTTTTCACGCTGGGCGTTGATTGTTGCCCTTGAGTCGGGCTGGTTTTTACGCGGGACATATGTCCTGGGATCGCTGCCGTGATTCCATGTGTCCCGGTTGCGCTTGTGCTCTTGGCGGGAGGATTGGCCTTCCGCTTGGGGTTATGCCATTGCGACATGCGGTTTGAGGGACTGCTGGGTCTGGGCATACGTCTTGACCGCTACCATGACGTCTTCCCATTTCTTGGGCAAGCCTTCCTTGCCGGAGATGGTCATAACCATTTCTTCATCCTTGACGACTCGAATGAAATGGTTGCGTGCCATTTGGTCTGCAACGCCGCCTATCTCCAGGCACTCTTTGTTGTAATGGACGACAAACGACTCAAGAGATTCGTTGTCTCTGCGCCAGATGTTCATGACGTCCATAGAATCACGTTCGTGACGTCGTTGCTGGCTAAAATGTGCGAGGAACTTTGCTTGCAAGTCCTCGAATGAGGCCAGTGATCCCACTGGCAAAGAATCGAACCAAGCCCTCGCCAGACCTGTGAGGGTCTGGGGGAAAAAATGACACCAGGTGGGCTCGTCCCACCTGCCGTTGCACCCTGCGCCGGTGAAGATGTTCATGTGATCATCCGGGTTTGACGAACCATTGTATTTCCTAATGTTTAATGGGAATTTAGTGGTGGTGACATCGGCGTGGGCAATCTCCAGGGCGAACTTGGAGTTTTCGGCCGCAGATTTCGGCCTGTAGGGTTGGCTCTGGTGGCGCTTTGCCGCGCAGAGGTATGTGGTGCGGGGGTGAGTGGGAGGAACATAATTGCTCCCTCCTTGTCTACTGTTAGTAGCATGAGACTCCCCACAGTATGTATGGTCGTCCGGATCGGTACGGCCATATCCTTCATGGTGGGACTGAGGTCCCAGCCGGCTATGGATGCTGGGGCCGTGGTGGGCTGTGGATTGTCGCCTGTTTTCGCCATGAGGGCCCAGGCGGCTTTGTATTGGGCCCCTGCTGCGGAACCCGTATGAGGAATCATCCTCATTAACCTTGCAAACCTCACAGTAAGAGTAGCCGCGGTCTTCATGCCTACTTTGGGAGGCTGGGTACGTGGGGGCCCTGCTGTCGTATTGTAAAATACGACTCGCAGGGGTATGCGGTGTCGGGGTAGGCCTGACCGGTACTTGCGCTTCTGCGCAAGCTCTGTTTTATGCTGCGGCCAGCAAAGCTTGTTGTTGGTCGTACCAAGCATGAAGGTTAATGTCTGGAGGTATCACAGCAGTGTACTGTGAAAGATCGTGTCCGAACGTAAGGGATGCGCCCCCTTGCGTTGATGTGCCAATGTGGCCAGGATTTGGGGCTAGAGGAGTGGTCCCCGTAGACCCTGTGTTTGCGGGGTTTAGATTATCCCCGGCAGTGTTGTTTAGACGATCAGACATAATCTTTGGAGAGAAAGGGATGGTGGAAAAAAGTGCTAAGAGTAGCGGTGGGCGCCAATGATGAAACAATAGTTAACCGAGGTGGTTAACACACTGTTCTCGTCAAGTTGGGTTAAACCCTTCTTTCCGAGGATCGCTGGCTGGAACGTCCGCTGGTTGATCTCCTGCACAAGGAAACAAACCGTGACTCGTAACAAGGAGAATGGGGTGGGGGTGTTCCTTGTTACGACTCTCCGGCGTGAGAATCAGTAATTTGCTTGGGAAGCAAAGTGTGATAGTAGTAGTAGTGAGAGAGTTGTGAAGAGATACCTCAAACCTGGTTCGGGAAGGGTATTTATAGCCGAGGAGTGAAGGAGGGTAGTTGAGTGGCTAGTCTGACATCGCACTGCCTCCTGTAGGTGTGTCAGGCATGTCGGTTGCGTTGGTGATGCCACGTCCTGCTGTGGTGTCAGACTGTTGCATACATGTGGGCTGACAGGTGACTGTTCTTAGTGCCACTTGCACTGTGGTGTCAGACCCACTTGCCTTGTAGGCAGGACGCGGTTCTGGGCCTCATCGCTGCTTGCGGTAACTGATGTTGTTCCCGCGTTCTTGTTCTGGCCAAGATGTATGCGGGATGCGGTGCCGTGCCGCATCGCCGCTTGGTGACTGTTACTGTTGTCCAGATCCCTTGTCGTGACGAAAATGTTCATAGGATGCGGTGCCAGGCCGCATCGCTATGCGTAACATCCGTTTTCCTACTTAAGGTAAGTCTTCTCATCCCTTGACCGATTGGATTCGACCGTTGTGTTCGCGCGTGCCCGCATGGACACAAATAAGTTCTTGCTGGTGGGGGTTTTTGATAAGGGTAATGGTCACTCGCGGTCATGCTGACGCGAGATCTGGGACCATACCCCTTAAAGTGTCAACTATGTGAAATTCAGGATATGCTTCAGGATATGGCCAAAATCCTCAGACTGGTAACGTGTCAAATAATAATAATACTCTTGCTACTAATGGTATTGGATCTTTGCAGGATGCAGGTATGACATCAGCATTTTCTAGGGGGCTTCAGAAATTGAAGGACATGATATCCAGTGTACCTGGGGTGATCCAGCCAATTCCAGAAGTGTCCCAAGACAGCCACAGGATATCCCGGTTTGCATATCCTATTTGTGATGCTGAAATCCCAAAAAGATTTCAAACCCCCAACATGAAGCTCTATGACGGAACTACAGATCCTGAAGAGCATATTGCTCAATATAGGGAAAGGATGGAAATTAATCCTATTCCCCCATATCTCAAGGAAGCTTGCCTCTGCAAGGGTTTTGGTTCTACCTTAACAGGATCAGCCTTAAAATGGCTCTTAAACGTTCCTCCTCACTCAATTACATCATTTGCTCATTTAGTGAATTTATTTAATAGTCAATTTTCTTGCAGTCGAAGTTTTGAAAAACTAACCAGTGATCTCTACAGGATAACTCAAGGACCTCAAGAATCCTTGAGAGATTATGTGAACAAGTTTAGCCGGGAATCCTTAGATATCCCGCATCTTGATGTTGCAACAGCTGTGCAGGCTTTCAAGATGGGATTGCAAAAAGATTCTCAATTTTACCAGGATCTTGTAATGAATCCCTGCAGGAACCTGGACGAAGCTCGGAACAGGGCTTTAAGATATATTCGACTGGAGGATGACAAAAAGATGGTTTAGGAGACAAGGCTAGGTGGCCCCGGAAGAATCAACAAAAAGCTGATTGGAAGGATAAGTCCAAATGGTGTGCCTTCCAGGAGGATTTTGGACATGTTACCGAGGATTGCATTGCTCTAACGAAAGAAATAAGCTATCTCTTGAGCAAAGGATATCTAAAGGACCTCCTGGGAAGAAAGAAGAATAAGGGTCAGGATCACCTCCTGCGGATGCCAAGATAATTAACTTCATTTCAGGAGGATCCGACATTTGCGGGACATCATATTCTGCAACAAAAAGGCATGCAAAGGAGGCTAAGACAGAGAGGGGAGATAAGCCAACCAGGATCTCAACCCTCACGATTGATAAAGTGATCACGTTCGATAGTGATGACAGGGATACTGTCCAGGATCCTCACCATGATGCTTTGGTCATAACTTTATATGTTGCTAACCATTTTGTGCGCATGATACTGGTGGATAACGGCAGCTCCGTCAACATAATTCAGCTAGAGACATTGAAGAGGATGAATGCATCCCTGATGGATAATACTTCGAAATCCACTATGCTCGTTGGGTTAAGTGGAGAAGCCAGGAATACTGTGGGAGAAATAAAGTTGCATGTGTATGTTGAAGGGGTCAACTCAATGCAACGCTTTTGTGTGATAGACTCCTTATCCTGCTATAATATTATATTGGGTAGGCCGTGGATCCATGATATGAAAGCTGTGCCGTCAACCTATCATCAATGCATCAAGATCCCTACTCCTTGGGAGGTAGTCAAGGTGGATAGTGATCAACAGGAGGCAAAGGAGTGTTACTCATCCTCGATGAAATCCTCAACCAAGCCTAATGCAGTATAGCAATTAAAGAAGCAAGCCTAGGATATCATGGAGGCTTCCGAGCAGGATGTAAAGAAAATTATCCTGGATCAGGATAATCCAGATATCTCGGTGCTCGTAGGAACCAATATCCCTCGGGATATTGAAAATTAATTGACTAACTTTTTGAAATGCAGGATGTCAACATTCGCGTGGAAACACTAGGATATTGTTATGGTCAAAAATCAAGCAATGATAATGCAACCAAACTTTCTGTTGTGAGGTATGATGCTTGAATTGATGAACAACAATAAGGATCACTCTGAAATGTAATGAACAAGTGACATGAAGATTTATACGAGGAAAAAGCCCTTGATCAATGAATGATCTCCGGCATAAAAAACCTTGGGTGATGGAAACTACCGATCACCAACTCAAATTAAACAAGAAATGTATTACAACTTCGGATGATAGCGAGCTAAGTACAAGGATCACTATAGTGTATTGTGTAAAAAAGTGTGTAATCGCCAAGTGAATTAACGAGAGCTGGTGAGAGCAGTTGTAAGAGTGTGTGTGAAGCCAAAAATAGCTAAGTGTTTCTATATAGCTCGCTACCCCGTTTAAAAATGGAAAAATATCTAAGCTAACAAACATTCCGCATTTCATGCAAGTCCTCCACGAACTCCATAACGTCCACTTCAGTTAAGCACGTGCGGAATAAGCCATGGAATATGCTCCAGGAATATCGCCAAGACCAAGTCCAAGCTCGTACTCCTACAAAACAATACCATATTCAAAGTAGACAATCGTTAGTATAAGGATCCTTAAGATGATCCATGATCCTGATCCAGAAACACTTCTGAGGATCACTAATTCAAACAGAAGTGAGGATCACCAAACCCAACAGTAATTGAGGATCACAGATCATTGAGAAATCCTCCCCTAACAATTGCCCCCAAAATATAAGGAGTAATTATGTAAATAAACGAGTTGTATTTTGTTCTTATCCGTAACAAATCAACGGATAACTAGCCGTTGGAGTCGGACTAGCCGTTACGAGCATGACGTCATTGAGGTGACTATCCTGCAAAACCATCATTATAAATTGAAGTTATGGATAGGGATCAATTCGCATTTAAATTCAAGAGAAACTCCCTTTAAATCCACATTCAAAGATCAAGCAGGTATCTCTCTTCCTCTTCTCCCTTTACGTTTTATTTCTCTGTTCATCTTCTTATTTACCCTCATGACCAAGATGTTGCTAAGATCCTCTTCGGCTAAGGATCACACAAAAGACAGTCCTCTTAAGAGCCAGGGGATCATCAAAGATTCATCGAAAGAAAGGTGCTGCTTCACTGATCCACAAATAGACAGAATCCGCCACTATTTTCCGGCAAATACCGTTTTCAAACCATTTGATCCCACCGTTCTAAGTGATTACGGTTCTGAAACTTGGGTAGCTTTCCCGGTCACCCCTTTCACAATAGGATACTCGTATCCTTTCCCTGAATTCACCCAGTCTTTCTTCTCCCTAACCGGCATCTCCTACATTCAAGCTATGCCAATGATCTGGAGGGTCTTATATTCCCTCGAAAGGATCATTGAGCAAGAAGGAATTGCTCTAGGAATGTCGGAGTTGGCAGAGATGTATGACCTCACAACATTTGGATCCCACCGATATCTATTCAAGCGTAAACCCGGTGAAGAACACCCCATCTTCAAAGCCACTAAGAATGATACCAACTGGAAACGGCGATTCTTCTTTGTCAGAAGGGATTCTATCCCTGATGGAAAGGATCTGCCAAGGAAGTGGACCAACCATGGTAGGATAGAGGATCCTGAGAAGGATCACCAGATAACCTTGTTTTTGTATAAGGATCACTAACACCCTTTTGTTTCTGTTGTACAGCTATCTCTGTTTCGCACCTTATACCATCACCTGCCACCAAGGAAAGGCTTGCTGCTTTCAGAAAACTTGATCCTGCAACAAGATCATTCAAAACAAACACCCAGGATTCTCAAGAAGTATCCTCAGGTTCTGTCACTATGTCAAGTAAGTATCCTGTTTTTTGTATAGTTAAATGTTTAAATAAATAGTTAAATAGAAATAGGATAAGGATACTTATCTGTTTTGGGTGTGTAGGCGCTGGGAAATCCTCAAAATCTGCCTCCAAATTCAGTGTCACTGATCTTGACACTGTCAGATCCTCAGAGAAAAAGTCTGCTGCTAGCCCCTTCGTCGTAATCCCCAAGGTAACCACTTCAAAGGGAAGAGGTGGAAAGAAAAGGAAGACCTCTGATGCTGACAACCTACAAGGCTTGCCTCTGATCCGCCATCAGTTCCTCGAGTATTTCGCATATGTAAGGATCACTTACTTAGCTTAGTTATCCTGCCCACTTGAGGATCACTTGACTCTAATCTTTGCATTGTCTTCTTTGTAGAAATTTGCTGAGATCGAGGACTATGTTGGGAATGTTGAAGAGCTTGAGGAGAAATACTCTGACCTCCAAAAAGTAGCAGTGCTTAAGGATCACAAGATTGCTTCCCTTGAAAAGGATCTCAATGATGCCAAAACTCAGATAGTTGCAACTCAGATCACTGCTGATTATGAGAAGCACGAGATCACGGAGGATGCTAAGGTCTCCGCTGCCATTGCTATGTACAAGACCAAGCTACAGATGGCCCAAGAAGCTCAGGATCCTGCCTTTGACAGGAGCAACTGGGACATGGAGGGCTGGAAGGCTAGGCTGGCTGAGTTGGAGGATGAAGATGAGGCTGACGAGGTTCTGGCAATCGAAGCTGGTGGCAGTGGCAAGGATCCGGTGAAGGATATGGGAGCTGGAGGAGATGGTGATGCAGCGAAGGCGTAGGCTGCATGAATGGGCGATGAAGGGCATTTCTAGACGTAGCCGGAGCCCATTTTTTAAGTTTGGTTATTTGGTTATGATGTTTTCTTGTTGAACAATGATGGGTTGTATTTGAACAATAGTAATTAGGGCTAAGGATCATGAATCCTTTGAACAATAGGTAGGATTACAAATGGTGGAGGGATCCTCTGTTTGGGGGATGAAGCCATTGTGATCCTGCCGTCTTTTGATTCCTGCACTTTCTAGACCAATGAACAATGGACACCCTTTGTCAACCCATGTGGACGGGCCACGTTTTGCTGGTAGAAACATGGGTTGGCAATTTTGACAACCTTAAAGGGTTTAATGTTTCGTGAATAAAATAACTTTAACTTTTTGACTATATCCCGTGTTGCTATCCTTGTTAGTATTTTACTTTCCTATTGTTGTGATGTTCATTTTGTCTAAACTTATCAAGTAAAAGAAAAATTTAATAAATATCTTCAAGGATTTTAGGATATGATCAAGGATCACATATCCTATAGTCGATAAGTTTTGAAAAGTAATATAGTTTAAGGATCACGTGTTAAGTTGTCAAAGGATAAGGGTTACTTAAATGAATAATGGATAAGATCAAAATAGTTAAGGATCATACCTGAGGATCCAAGTTAGGATCCCAACCTTTAACACTTGTAATCAGGATAACCCAAAAGACAAACCTTAGTAGAAAGTAAGGATGAAGGATCCTTGGTCGTTTATCTCCAAGAACCTGAAATATGATACAACTTGGGACTAAGCCAATATAAGATAAGAGTTAGTAACTGGGGACAAGCCCAACAATTCTGGGGACAAGCCCAATATACTGGGGACGAGCCCAAAGGATAACTGGGGACAAGCCCAAAGGATAACTGGGGACAAGCCCAAAGGATCGTATGTAAACTGTATGGCCCTCACTGGCGACTATCCAAACTTAGTGACATGAAAATGCCAAAACCTTAGCTAACGTGAAAACGTTAGAAACCTTAGGAACGGATGTATGGTACGTCTACCATTATACGCAGGATCCTGAATATAGCCAGTACAATGAAATTGTCAGCCCCTAAAGCAAGTACTGGTCCCATTGCCATGAACTATATCAGGATCATCGTGCGCTACTGGCGAAACTGGGGACAGGCCCAAACTGGGGTCAAGCCCAAATAACTGGGGTCAAGCCCAAATAACTGGATACTTCTGTGGATACTCAATCCTTAGTTAAGGATACCTGAACCTTCAAAACTCAGAATCAAGTGAAAGGAGGATAAAGGATGCAGGATCCTTATCCTTATATAAGAGAATAAAAGAATGAAATAGTTTGAGATTAGAATGTTACCAAAATGAGGATCATCTACTCTGTAAGGATCCTTCAAGGATACTTGTCAGGTGAGGATCATGGATCCTTGTCACATAAAATATTTCTTCAAATGGACAGCATTCCAAGCTCTTGGTAGCAAATCACCTTCCATTGTTAGCAATCGATATGCCCCATTTCCTGCTTCAGCTTCAATCAAATAGGGGCCTTCCCATTTTGGTGCCAACTTTCCATCAGCAGGATTGGTGGTATTCTGAAATGCTTTCCTTAATACCATATCACCAACTTGGAATTTCCTGATCCTGACATTTTTGTTGTAGGCTCCAGCCATCCTTTGTTGATAACTAGCTATCCTTATCCTTGCCAAATCCCTGATTTCTTCTATAGTATCCAAGTCTTGAACCAAGTTTTCAGCGTTCTCTTCAGGATCACGAATGCTTGTTCTTGCAGTTGGAACCACCATCTCTGTAGGGATCACTGATTCTGCCCCAAATACCATAGAAAATGGAGTTTGGCCTGTGGCATTCTTGGGAGTTGTCCTATCAGCCCAAAGCACATAAGGTAGTTCTTCTGCCCATTTTCCTTTCTTGGATCCAAGCTTCTTCTTCAAATTGTTGATGATGATCTTGTTGGATGATTCTGCCTGACCATTAGCTTGTGGGTGGACTGGTGTTGATGTTATCATCTTAATCCCCCAGCTGTCACAAAAGTTAGTGGTTCTATTCCCAATAAATTGGGATCCATTATCACAAATAATCTCAGAAGGGATACCAAATCTAGTAATAATGTTTCTTTTAATAAAGGATATAACTTCCTTTTCTCTGACTTGAGCAAAGGCTTCAGCATCTATCCACTTAGAGAAGTAATCAGTCATAGCAAGCATGAATACTTTTCCACCAGATGCCTTAGGAAGCTTTCCAACTATATCCATTCCCCATCTCATGAATAGCCAGGAAGAGGATATAGGATGCAAGAGCTCTGCTGGTTGGTGAAGGATATTACTATGCCTCTGACTAGGATCACACTTCTTGGTATACTCCACAGTATCATTCTTCATAGTGGGCCAATAGTATCCTGTCCTCAGGATCCTTGAGAATAATGCCCTGCCCCCAGTGTGGTTTCCACAATCTCCATCATGGAAATCCTTTAGGACTTCTTGGATTTTAGGATCCTCAATGCATCTTAGATATGGTCCTGCAAGAGATCGTTTATACAACATATTATTTAATTTTGTAAATTGAGATACCTTAATTTTGAAAGCCCTTGGGTTTACTCCTGTAGGAATCTCTCCATGTTGTATATATCTCATGATTGGGAGGATCCATGATCCTGAATGAGGTTGAGTATCACCACTAGGGATGATTGCAGAATCTTCTCCTATCTCCATAGTTATATGATCCTCAATGGCAGGGGTCAGGATATGGATAATAGGGATCCTTATATCTTCCGGGATCTTCAAGGAATATCCTAGATTAGCTAATGCATCAGCCTCTGCATTCTCTTCCCTTGGTACCTGTGTCAAACAAAAGGAAACAAAAGAGAGTGCCAATTCTTTGACTATCTCCAAATATTTGATTAGCTTTTCACCTTTAACAGCATAGGATCCATTAAAGTGATTAGTGATTAATAATGAATCTACATGTACCTCAAGATACCTGATCCTCATATGCTTAGCAATTTGCAAACCAGCTATCAAGGCTTCATACTCAGCCTCATTGTTGGTAGTTTGAAATTCACAAGCTGAGGAGTGGGGTATTATGTCCCCCTGTGGCGATTTTAGTAGTATTCCAAGCCCTGTTCCTTTTACATTAGAGGCTCCATCAGTGAAGAGTATCCAAGGATCCTTAGTTTCTTCAAGCTGTTGGACTTCTAACTCAGCTTCCTTTTGCAAATCACTACTAAAATCTGCCACAAAGTCAGCTAAGGCTTGGGATTTGATGGCAGTCCTTGGTTCATATCTTATATCGTATGCACTAAGCTTCACTGCCCACTTAGCCATCCTTCCTGACATTTCAGGTTTCCTAAGAACATTCTTAATTGGAAAATTAGTCTTAACAACAATGGCATGAGTCTCAAAATAATGTCTTAATTTAGTAGATGCCATTATTAATGCAAGGATAAGTTTCTCTAAGTGTGAATACCTGGATTCAGCATCAAGTAAACTCTTACTTATATAATAAACAGGATCTTGTGTACCTTGGTGATCCTTAACAAGGACCGCACTTACTGCTTTTGAGGATACTGCTAAATATAAGGATAATATATCCCATTTTTTCTGGTTACATCAAGGACGGGGCTGAGGATAGGTAATCCTTAAGAGCTTTGAGGGCACTTTCATGCTTCTCAGTCCATTCAAATTTCTTGTTCTTCCTCGGGATGTCATAGAAATCCTTACACTTTTCTGAGGATTTGGATATGAATCTGTTCAAGGCTGCGATCTTGCCTGTCAATCTTTGCACATCCTTAGCATTGGCAGGAGATTTGATATTCACAATAGCCTTAATTTGCTCTGGACTTGCTTCAATGCCCCTCTTTGTCACCATATAGCCTAAGAATTTACCTGCCTTAACACCAAAATGACACTTGGAAGGATTAAGTTTCATATTAAATTTATCAAGGATATTGAATGCTTCCTCCAAGTCTTTAAGGTGATCCTCAGCTTTCTTGGACTTAACCACCATGTCATCTATATAGACTTCAATAGTGTGTCCAATTTGTTCCTTGAACATCATATTGACTAGCCTTTAATAAGTAGCACCTGCATTCCTTAATCCAAATGGCATAGTAATATAACAGTATATACCAGTTGGGGTCATAAAGGCTGTATCCTCTTGATCAGATGGTTCCATCTGAATTTGTTGAAATCCAGATGAAGCATCCATAAAAGTCAACAACTCATGACCCGCGGTAGCATCCACCATGGAGTCAATGTGGGGTAATGGGAAAGGATCCTTGGGACATGCCTTGTTTAAATCAGTAAAATCAACACATACCCTCCACTTTCCATTTTTCTTTTGAACAACAACCACATTGGCTAACCATCTTGGATACTTAACCTCTCTTATCATACCTGCCCGAAGTAGTTTATCTACCTCTTCCTGGATAATAGCATTCCTTTCAGGTGCAAACTTCCTCCTCTTTTGATGTATAGGCTTGAATGACCTGTCAATGCAAAGTTTATGAGTAATTATATCCTTAGATATACCTGTCATGTCTTCAGGTTTCCAGGCAAAGGTGGATTTCCTTCTCTTAAGGAAGGATACTAGCTCCTGTTCGATGTCGCTAAGGATCCCTGATCCTATGAAGATCTTGGACTCAGGATCCTCAGGATCCATGAGGATTTCTTTCAAATCCTGTTCTCTTGCCTCCAAGACATCTCTTGAAGGATACTTTAATTGCTATTGCTCCCTTGGTCTTGAGGCTAGCTTCATTGATGAGGTATAGCAATTCTTAGCTTCTTGTCGATCACTCTCAATTTTCACCACACCCCAAGGACTTGGAAGCTTTACACATTGATGATAGGTGGATGGGACTGCCTTCATGTCATGTATCCATGGCCTGCCAAGGATAACATTACAACATGATAAGCAATCTATAACACAAAACTTTTGATAAGAATGCAATCCTTCAATATAGATTGGGAGTTTGATGTCCCCCAATGTATTCTTAGTTTCTCCACTGAATCCCACAAGTACTGAGGATCTTGGGATAATATCAGACTTCGGGATATTCATCTTCTTGAGGACATCAAGCTGAATGATGTTCACGGAGCTTCCTCCATCTATAAGGATCCTGCGAACAAAGTGGTTAGAAATAAATAATGTAATTACAAGACCATCATGATGAGGATCCTGGACGTCAACACGATCATCCTCATCAAAAGTTATGACTTTATCCTGGGTGACAACGGAGGTCCGGACAGGTATGTCTCCATTATCCATCTTGGTTTCCTTAGCATGTCTTTTTGCTGCTGAAAAGGAGGTACCACAAATGTCTGATCCACCGGATATGAAGTTTATGACTTGTGCATCTACTGGAGGAGCAGGGGCCCTTTCCAGGATCCTTTCTCAACAAGTAACCAATTTCCTTTCTCAGTGCAATACACTCTTCAGTGAGATGCCCAAAATCCTCATGATATGCACACCACTTGGACTTATCCTTTGTAGCAGTTGGTTTATCACTTTTTCTTGGCCACCTAGCTTTCTCACCTAGATTCTGCATTGCAAGGATTAGTTCATTGTTATCAACAGAAAAACAGTATTCAGAAATAGGAGGATAATCCTCATCATCCTCTTCTTGTTCCACTGCATGCACATTCTGGTTATCAGACCTGTTGTAGGACTTGGATTTGTTGTTCCTGAAGTAGGATCCTTGTTTCTCCTGTTTTGAGGATCCTGTCAATCTATCCTGGATCCTTTTGTCATCCTCTAAGCGGATGAACCTAAGGGCCATGGTTCTTACTTCATCAAGATTCCTGCAAGGGGTCATAACAAGATCATCATAGAACAATGAATCCCTAAGCGATCCCATTTTAAAGGCTTCTACAGCCGTAGTAATATCCAAGTTAGGGATATCTAAGGATTCTTTACTAAACTTAGTGATATAATCTCTAAGTGATTCATTTTGACCTTGAGTTACCCTATATAAATCACTAGTTAATCGTTCAAAATTCCTACTACAAGAAAATTGACTATTAAACAAATTAACTAGATTAGCAAATGAAATAATAGAGTAAGGAGGAAGACTTAGCAGCCATTTAAGAGCAGATCCTGTAAGTGTGGATCCAAATCCCTTGCATAGACATGCTTCTTTTAACCTTTCTAGAATTGGATTGATCTCCATCCTCTCCCTGTATTGAGCTACATGCTCCTCTGGATCCGTTGAACCATCATACAGCTTCATAGATGGTATCTGGAACCTTTTAGGTATCTCAGCATCACATAAGGGTGGTGCAAAACGAGATATCCTATGGCTACCATCTGCAATTTCAGGAATGGGTTTAACCACTCCTGGTACACTAGATATCATATCCTTAAGCTTCTGTAGCTCTCTAGCCATAGCCTGATTGATACCTGTATCCTGCATTAAGCCATGGTTAGTGTTATATGAATTATTAAAAGTGTTACCTCCCACAGGATTCGTGTTTGGAATTGCGGATGTGAATCCATATTGACGAGACTCTGGCATGATTGAAGGACTAGAGGAAGCAATGGTTTGCATTGGTATGAAGTCTCCTTGATGAACATCCGAGCTCTGAGGCTGCATACTTCTTAAGAATCCTTGATCCTGACAGATGTTGGATCCTTGAGACTGAGAGGATCCTTGAATCTGAAAGGATCCTGGGACCTGGGAGGATCCTTGGACCTGGGAGGATCCTTGGACCTGGGAGGATCCTTGAACTGCATGCATTCCCAAATATCCTCCTGAACTGAAGGATCCTTGATGCTGAATAGAGGATCCCGATGGCTGAAAATAAGATCCCTGATGTTGGTAGTGAGAGCCAAATGCCTGACTCATTGTTGTTGTTCCATGACGTCTTCCTGGTAATTCACCCAAGTATTGCACATCCGGAGCTGCTGAGTGCTGGGAAGTTATGACTGGAGTGTCGAAGTTCAGCGACCTTGGCATCAGAGGAGAGTGATCCTCCACTGATTTCTTTTGTTTCTTGATCTCGGCGATCTCCCGGAGGATCCTTTCGTTGGTTTTGTCCTGCTCTTGTGCGTGATTCCTCATCTTCAAAATCAGAGCATAAAGATCATTAGTATTAGGATTAGTTGAAACAGAAGAAGTTGGTGGTTTTTGGAAAATTGGGGTTTGTTTCTTCGCAGCATTCTCAGCATTCTTCTGGGATCCAGAAGGTGGTGGAGGCAAAGGACGAACGCCTTGTGAAGAACTGAATGAGGGCATTAAGCTTGAAGTGTTCTTCACTGAGGAAGCCATCTGCTTGGTTGTAATGAACCGAAATGACCACAAAAGTATGAATTTTCTTAGGAATGAAGCACCAATTGCCCCACGGTGGGCGCCAAACTGTTTTGGTCAAAAATCAAGCAATGATAATGCAACCAAACTTTCTGTTGTGAGGTATGATGCTTGAATTGATGAACAACAATAAGGATCACTCTGAAATATAATGAACAAGTGATACGAAGATTTATACGAGGAAAAAGCCCTTGATCAATGAATGATCTCCGGCATAAAAATCCTCGGGTGATGGAAACTACCGATCACCAACTCAAATTAAACAAGAAATGTATTACAACTTCGGATGATAGCGAGCTAAGTACAAGGATCACTATAGTGTATTGTGTAAAAAAGTGTGTAATCGCCAAGTGAATTAACGAGAGCTGGTGAGAGCAGTTGTAAGAGTGTGTGTGAAGCCAAAAATAGCTAAGTGTTTCTATATAGCTCGCTACCCCGTTTAAAAATGGAAAAATATCTAAGCTAACAAACATTCCGCATTTCATGCAAGTCCTCCACGAACTCCATAACGTCCACTTCAGTTAAGCACGTGCGGAATAAGCCATGGAATATGCTCCAGGAATATCGCCAAGACCAAGTCCAAGCTCGTACTCCTGCAAAACAATACCATATTCAAAGTAGACAATCATTAGTATAAGGATCCTTAAGATGATCCATGATCCTAATCCTGAAACACTTCTGAGGATCACTAATTCAAACAGAAGTGAGGATCACCAAACCCAACAGTAATTGAGGATCACAGATCATTGAGAAATCCTCCCCTAACAGATATGACAGGTATTTCCAAGGATATTATAACTCACAAGCTCGGAATTGATAGGTCTTTCAAGCCTGTCCAACAGAAACGTAGGAAGTTTGCTCCAGAACGGAACATTATCATTCAGGAAGAAGTTGAAAGAATATTAAAGAGCAAGATGATTAGGGAAGTGAAATTTCCCAAATGGTTAGCAAATGTAGTAGTGGTGCAAAAGAAAAACGGGAAATGGAGAGTTTGTGTAGATTACACAGACTTAAAGAAAGCATGTCCCAAAGACCCATTTCTTCTACCTCATATTGATTCAATGGTGGATGCTACTGCCGACCATGACATGTTAACCTTCATGGATGCATCCTCAGGATTCCAGCAAATCCAAATAGAACCTTCAGACCAGGAGGATACTGCTTTCATGACACCAACAGGTATTTATTGTTATACTGCTATGCCTTTTGGTTTAAAAAATGCAGGTGCAACATACCAAAGATTGGTGAACATGATGTTTAAAGACAAGCTGGGGGACACCATGGAGGTGTACATCGATGACATGGTAGTAAAATCTAAAAAATATGAGGATCACCTCCAGGATATTAAGGGAGCATTCGATATCCTGGACCAATACAACATGAAACTAAATCCTGCCAAATGCCATTTTGGAGTGGGAGCAGGAAAGTTTCTAGGATACATGGTAACCAAAAGGGGCATAGAAGCAAGCCCGGAGCAGATTAAAGCTATCTTGGACATCAAGTCACCTTCAAATATGTAAGATGTTCAAAGATTAACAGGGCGAGTAGCAGCATTAAACAGGTTTTTATCAAGATCCTCAGATCAATCTAGATCAAACATTGAGTTGTATCTACGATCAAACAATGAGCAAAAATGTAAAGGGTGACACGGGATATACGAGGAAAGCCCTTGATCAATCTAGATCACTGGCATAAAACCTCGGGAGCTGAAAATCGCAGCTGCCTTGTTCTTCTTATTACTTCAAATGTCAGGATACAGTGCAGGATGTGATGCGGATCGACTAAGTGTTACAATGATTGTGAATTGTGAGTGTTAGTGTGTGTTTGTAGCTAGAAATGAGAGTGTACAAGTATGAGAGCTCGAAAGTGTGTGCATTCCTACGATCCGGCACTCCTATTTATAGTTACAAGAAATAACAAACTATGCTAAAAATTCGGGATATTCCCCTATTATTCCGGGATACTGAGAATATTCCCTTCTGAACGTTGGGGGCGGTTTCAACTCGTTCTCCAAGTGCATATTAACTGTAAATCCAGGATTTAAGCTTCCATAACCGTTACAACATTAATATCTTTGACCAGCATCCGTAACTCCCATAAAACATGCCATTCTTCAATGCTGACCGTTACAAGAGCTATTCTTCCACCATCAATGTCCTTATCCTAACCAATTTGAGCGGGTCTTCAGGATGACCTGGCCCTCATGAACGTTAGTCCCTTGTAACCAATGTTTACAAGCAAATTGTTAGTAATAGTCAGGATACTGCCTCAGGATGTTACCAATATCCTGGTCCGGTATCCTGATCGCAATCAGCTATCATAAAATCAAGATATAATTCAGGATATGGGCTCAGAATTTCACCCATAACAATTGTCCCCAAAAATATAAGTGTTGGATATCCTGATTCCAACGGATATATTTTTTAGTCATTCCATTATGTCTGGTAAGGATATATGTTTCGAACATTCCTTGAGGAGCTTGACAGCTACCCCAAGCCTGTCCTAATAAAAAAAGAAGCCATCTGCTGCCACCAGCTCTAAGCCCTTTGTTGCTGCTGCCGAATGTTTCTCTTATGATGACCTTGACTTCATGGAATCCATTGAGCCCATGACCTCCTTCCCTAATAAGGTAAATATCCAGATCCTGTATCCCGTACACATATACTGAACCTGTATCCTGGCTAGTTTGTCTTTAATGATACCTGTATTTTGTAGGGTCTAAATCATCTGGTCGTCCTGCACTTAGAACAATTTTAATTTCCTGCAAGTAGAATAGTTTGACAGTTGAAGGTGGAGGGATCCTGTGTTTTCAGGACGAATCCTTCAACTGTTTGTGTAAATATGCTTTAAAAACTTAATTGTGTTCTTGGTGGATGGGTCTCTTTTTGAGATGAAACCAAGAATACAATCTTTTGGACCATTAATAATAAACTAACCTTTTAGCCTTATTTATTGTTGTTATGTTTTTATTTTGAAAGGTATGTTTTGAATATCCTGGTCAGGATACTGATGAAATGTTCAATACTTTTGTCTTCAAAATGTTAGACAAAACTTGGTGGAATATGACTTTTTAGAAAACTTAGATCATTTAGATAAGGTTTTCAAGACTTGAAAAATAATAAATCATACCAGAAACACTTAGGCAATAATTTCCAACCTCAACCTTTGAATCCTTTGCAATGTCCCCGGCATGGATGTCCCATGTCTGTGCAGGATATTGCATCAATATATGACACACATGAGTATCTGTTCACTTAGTGATTAAACTTCGTAACTTTTCACCAACAGAAGAACGTGTGTAAGCACAATCGTAGTTTGTCATATATTTGGATCTTGTCAAAAAGTTTAGTTTTCACTGGGGATAAACCCTTAATATTCTGGGGATAAACCCTTAGTATCCCGGGGATAAACCCTTGTTTTCGTGCGCTACAGGCGGGAGTGTATAAACTCCAAGACTTAGAAAGGTGAAAACCTTTAAACCTTAGAGAGTATGAAAATACCCTTTCGTGAGAGAGGGTGGTCAATCCTCATATACCTTAAGGATCCAGGATATAGCCAATGATAACGAAATTGTCAGCCACTTTTACATGAACTGGTCCCGCCATCTTGAACTATTCCTGGATAGCTTGCGCTCCAGGCGGGGTGTTTAAACCCAATTCGAGAGAAAGGTGAATACCTTTAAACCTTTAAAGGGATAAGGATCCCTTAAACGTGAGAGAGGGGGCCAATCCTCTAATCGTTCGATTTATCTTGAGTATACATCCCGGAGTAACATCCCGAAGCATATTCTGCAAAACACCGTTAAACTAAGGTGGGTGTTAGCTTGGCTAACACCCCTCTGATGCTTAAGTCAGTATTGGGTTTCAAAGAATAAATTAAATAGACATACTAAAAAGAAATAGAATCCATACCATTCTGAGTTAGAAATTAAATTCTAAACTCCCTTAAAGTAAGCTTTAAGGTGTATAGCATTCCAGGATCTTGGCAACATATCCCCTTCCATATTCTTGAGTTGGTGTGCTCCTTTCCCAGATTCTGACTCAATTTCATAGGGTCCTTCCCATTTTGGAGCTAATTTTCCATCGCAAGGGTTGGTTGTATTCTGGAAATCTTTCCTCAACACCCAATCTCCAACTTGAAATCTTCTAGTCCTTAAATTCTTGTTATAAGATTTGGCTACCCTCTGCTGGTACGCCGCCATCGTTAGCTTTGTTGCATCTCTTGTTTCATCAACAGTATCCGGTTCTTGACATATGATTTCAGGATTTGATTCAGGATCCTGTAATCTAGCTATCGGTATCACCATTTCTGTCGGGATCACTGCTTCTGCTCCAAACACCAAAGAAAATGGGGTTTGCCCAGTAGCATTTTTCATAGTTGTCCTATCAGCCCATAGGACAAACGGTAGTTCTTCTGCCCATCTTCCTTTTTTAGCACCTAATCTTTCCCCCAACTTTTAGCACGTGTTAAAAAAGGAAGATGGGCAGAAGAACTACCGTTTGTCCTATGGGCTGATAGGACAACTATGAAGAATGCTACTGGGCAAACCCCATTTTCTTTGATGTTTGGAGCAGAAGCAGTGATCCCGACAGAAATGGTGATACCGATAGCTAGATCAAGCCTACAGGATCCTGAATCAAATCCTGAAATCTTATGTCAAGAACCAGATACTGTTGATGAAACAAGAGATACTGCAAAGCTAAGGATGGCGGCGTACCAGCAGAGGGTAGCCAAATCATATAACAAGCTAAAAGTTGGGGAAAAGATTAGGTGCTAAAAAAGGAAGATGGGCAGAAGAACTACCATTTGTCCTATGGGCTGATAGGACAACTATGAAGAATGCTACTGGGCAAACCCCATTTTCTTTGGTGTTTGGAGCAGAAGCAGTGATCTCGACAGAAATGGTGATACCGACAGTTAGATCAAGCCTACAGGATCCTGAATCAAATCCTGAAATCTTATGTCAAGAACCGGATACTGTTGATGAAACAAGAGATGCAACAAAGCTAAGGATGGCGGCGTACCAGCAGAGGGTAGCCAAATCATATAACAAGAATTGTTGGGGAAAAGATTAGGTGCTAAAAAAGGAAGATGGGCAGAAGAACTACCGTTTGTCCTATGGGCTGATAGGACAACTATGAAGAATGCTACTGGGCAAACCCCATTTTCTTTGGTGTTTGGAGCAGAAGCAGTGATCCCGACAGAAATGGTGATACCGACAGCTAGATCAAGCCTACAGGATCCTGAATCAAATCCTGAAATCTTATGTCAAGAACCGGATACTGTTGATGAAACAAGAGATGCATCAAAGCTAAGGATGGCGACGTACCAACAAAAGGTAGCCAAATCATATAACAAGAATTTAAGGACTAGAAGATTTCAAGTTGGAGATTGGGTGTTGAGGAAAGCTTTCCAGAATACAACCAACCCTTGCGATGGAAAATTAGCTCCAAAATGGGAAGGACGCTATGAAATTGAGTCAGAATCTGCGAAAGGAGCATACCGACTCAAGAATATGGAAGGGGATATGTTGCCAAGATCCTGGAATGCTATACACCTGAAAACTTACTTCAAGTGAGTTTAGAATTTAATTTCTAACTCAGAATGGTATGGATTCTATTTCTTTTTATTATCTTGTTTGAGGATTCTGCCTGTCCATTTGCTTGAGGATGTACTGGAGTTGACGTGATCATCTTAATTCCCCAACTTTTGCAAAAATCAGTAGTTCTTTTGCTGATGAATTGAAAGCCATTGTCACAAACTATCTCAGCTGGTACCCCAAATCTGGTCAGGATATTCCTCTTTATGAAGGATACCACTTCTTGATCCCTGACTTGAACAAAGGCCTCGGCTTCGACCCACTTGGAGAAATAATCTGTCATTGCCAGCATAAAAACCTTTCCTCCTGGAGCCTTTGGAAGTTTTCCCACTATGTCCATTCCCAATTTCATAAACGGCCAAGGAGATACGATTGGATATAATGGTTCTGCAGGCTGATGCAGGATGTTGCCGTGTCCTTGACACGCATCACATTTCTGAGCATACTCCGAGGCATCCTTTCTCATGGTCGGCCAGTAATATCCTGTTCTCAACACCTTTAAGAACAGAGATCTGCCCCCAGTATGGTTGCCACAGTCTCCTTCGTGTATATCCTGAAGTACCTCCTTGGTTTCAGGGTCTTCCAAGCACCTTAGGTACGGACCCGCAAGGGATTTCTTATACGAAATATTATTAATAATAGTAAAACGAGATACCTTCATCCTAAAAGCCTTAGGATTTGCATCCTTTGGGATATCTCCTTCTTGAAGATACTTCACAATTGGAGTCATCCAGGATTCAGGATCCTTCTCAGGATATCCATCACCAGGATCCTGGATTGTCACACCCCGAATTCCACGTGTGACCAGTGGGCCCGGTGGGGAGTATCGTGACGTGGTTGGCAACGTAATAGTCAAACAACACAATATTTAATATGCACAGCGGAAGCAATTGAAAGATATATTTCAACCGAATAAAATATTGTAATATCGTGTATCACAAACAGTTGAAAGTTTATCCACAGAAGGATCGAAATAAATAGGAAACAGTAGTTCAACAGACGATAGGCATCTTAAGCTTGCGAGACTCTTTATTGATGCTAAGGAGAGAATCCAGCCTATTACGCTTAGTACCTGCATTTAATCTTTTTGGGAAAATACGTCAGTTTACACTGGTAAATACATTCAACTGGCTCATTTTAAAAAAAAATGATTAAAAATTGATTTGGATGCACATGGCATAAACATTTTATAACTTGGGATAATTATTTAAATATATAAACTTGTAAAAGAATTACATGTTCCTTATGCGTTCAGTAGCCCGGATCATGCCGGGTTAAAGATCAATAGACAAACCACATTATTTATTTATGCACTGACGGGTGTACGCCTACACCCCGCGCTTAAGTCGTGGCGATTTCGTAAAATGATGCCAAGGATATCCGGGACATGGTCATTAACCCCCAAAGGCTTTAAGTAAACAAAACAATTTAAACGGGCTGATCAAATTATTCAATTAACCACCAAACGATGGAAGATTTAATGCCCGACCAAGCGGTATTTTATATACCGTAACCCAAGCCCGTATAGGGGAAATAAGTTAAAAGTATTTACCTGAGCAAAGTAATAATCACAATAAGCAAATGCAAGTAGCTTTTACTGGTCCTCCTAATCTGGAACGAAGGTTTATAATAACCTATTAGAATCCTAACGGGTCTTTAATTAAGCTTAAGCTTAGACCGGTTAGTTTCAAAGATACGGTTCGTACGCACGATTAAGCGAAGACCGGAATAGAATGTGATTTAGACCTGACAAGTTTGAAGACATGCTTAATATGGGTATTTCATACACATTCTGGATTTTGAGATAAAACCGATAAGGTTTGACCCGCTTCGGCTAATTTATGTAAACTAGTTACATAAACCGAACCGAACGCGTAATAAGCGTAACGGGTATCCGTAAGAGCCATATACAGGTTTCCTAAGTTAATATGCCTCAAATATGTTGTGACATCAGTAAGATATCTTTTATTATGCCCGAAACGAATTTAAACACAAACTGTGCCCCGTAAGGGTAGTTTGGTCATTTACAAGGTTATAAAAGAGTTTAAGTATTAACCTGAGTTACAGGTCTGATGTAATCAGCATAAATACTTAATTTGATAAGTTATAACAGTAGGGTAAAGTATATATGTGAAATTTATCAATTATAACCAAACTATGCACCGTAGGGGCATTTTGGTAATTTCACATAAGCCGTAAAGCTCAAAACTGAAGTCTGAGTTAAACAACTTTTGCTTACTGTTAAAATATTATAATTTACCCAAAATATCAGTGGGTATCAACCCTTGTATGTTTAAAATAGTTCTAGTACACACTACGCGTTAAAAACGCTTAAAAAGGCGATTAGAAGCCATTTCCGGGTTCTATACATAAAGCTAATATTTTTATTATTCCAGAAGGCTTAAAATAATTTATTTATCATATGTAATCAGTAGCAAAAGGTTTGGAGTCAATTGGATATGTAAAACTCATTTTATAGCCCGTAAGGGCAAAACCGACAATTACCGGATTAAGCCTACGACTATAAGTTATGCTCAGCCTAAAATTAATTAAAAATCTTCCAAAATCCCAAAATAATATATTACATCAGTGGGTAATAAGTTTGATATCAAAAAGTAGGCTTAACTAGGCTATATGCTAATTACGCCGTTTAATTGCTAAAGAAGCTTTCTAATTACGCTAATGAGCATAACTCTCAATCTACACCTCAAACTGATGTCAAATTTTGGGTGTAAGTTTATAATTCAGTAGCTAAGGTTTCTACTCTTTTACATTTGCAAAAATCACGTTTTAAGGTGAAAAGGGCATAATGGTCAACATATGAGCAATTAACGGAATCATGCATATTAATTGGATAACTAATGAACCAAGGTGTATAATCACAGAGGGTTATACTAGCATGTAACCTAGTCCAATTAAAGCTCTGAGGTATTTCTAAAACATACCATAACGGGTCAGAACTGAAGTCAAAGCAAAAGTCAAAGCTTTGCGACTTTCGGTTCCGAACGGGGTCTAAACATAAAATTGTCGGGTTGAACATGTTTAGACATGTTCTTACACTAATTACCAAGTTATATTAATGATCAAACAGGTTGTATGTGTTCTACATTGCAAATTATGCCTAAATTAGAAAATAAGCATTCTGTTGACTTTTTAATAACAAGTTTGACCCGACATTTGACCTAGTTAGAGTGGGAATCAGAGGGTGCCCTTTTAAGGGTTTAATGCCCACATAATTACCAACTTATAACTACTTTCAATTCGACTAATCACTGGACCATTAGTGATTAATCGCTAAGTCAACCGTTAATTACGACGGTTTGACTTTTAAGCTAAAACTAAGCAAAAACTTAACTAAGAAAGGTTAAGCATACTTACTGAAGTCCTATGCACGATTTGTGAAGCTTAGAGAGAAGTCTTGAGCTCCAGAAATGTTCCAAAGTGCAGATGGAAGGTGTGAGAAAAACGGTTGCACATCATGGCCTTTTATAGTGCTTTAACCACAATGGATTGTTGACACACAACACTACCAATGGTCCCTGATCAATAACACATGTCCCTAATGGCCTAGGGGTTGTTTAGGTGTCGCCCATGGAGTGAAACAACTGATTAAAGTTGGTTATGCGCGAAAAATAGTCTGCTGTCCCAAACTTTCTGATACTGGGCATCGGACGCGGCCCGCGTAAGATCATAAGAACTCTTACGCGGCCCGCCTAAGCCCCGTTTTCAGGTTTTCACATTTTTAAGTTGTTTCATATGTCCCTTGGCCTTTCGAAAGGGCAACCAACTTAATTCTTGAAATTTGACCCCTTCACATTTACTTACAAGGGCTCCAAGGCTTATACCCACTTTATTTAGTCCTCGATCACTTTGTTATTACCCGAAAAGTCATAACTTTCAACGTTAACGCTTTAACCCCTCGCATACGAATTTGATCATAACTTTCTCATACGTTAACGAAACTTTATGAAATTTTTATCGTGCATTCTAGTGAGCATAATTAATCATTACAAAGCTTCGGGTTTGCTAAAAGGTCACTCAGAGGTATAACTTAAACATGTTGACACATTTAACCCCTGTAGTTTGTAATCTCTCACTTTTAGCTTCGTTTGATCCATGATTTATTCGTTTGATGGTATAAACATCATGTAGGGTTATTATAAAGTATATTTATTCACTGTTGACATTTTGAACTCGTATATTCACATACTTTCCATGTTTGTCAACTTTAGTCCCTCAAGAACATTCTTTCACACGTTCAAACTTATGAAACGTGTCAACACATTATAGGACGTGAATTTTTGAGGTGTTACATGGATACATGCTACTTCTTTATCCTGAGATTTGAAATGTTCCATTGCAGGATACAAGATATGCACTATTGGTATCTGAGTTCCCTCCGGTATCATGACAGTAGATCCTAAGTTTGCTAGAGCGTCAACTTCAGCATTCTTTTCTCTAGGTACCTGTTCAAGTGTAAATATTTCAAAATATCCTGCTAATTTTTTTAACAATTTCAAGATATTCAGCTAACTTTTCACCTTTTACTGCATAAGATCCATTGAAATGGTTAGTAATCAACAGGGAATCAACATATACTTGTAAACATCTAATATTCATATTTTTAGCCAATTCTAATCCTGCTATCAGAGCTTCATACTCAGCTTCATTATTGGTAGCAGAAAATTCACATTTAATAGCCTGGGGTAATATGTCCCCCTGTGGCGATTTTAGTAGTATCCCTAATCCTACACCTCTTATGTTGGATGCACTATCAGTATGTAATATCCAAAATTTTCAACTTTCACCTAGTTGTTGTACTTATAAGTCTACTTCGTTTTGAATATCACAACTGAAATCAGCCACAAAGTCAACTAAAGCCTGAGACTTTATGGCATTTCTAGGTTCATATATTAAATCATAGGCACTTAACTTTACGGACCATTTAGCCATCCTACCCGACATCTCAGGTTTCCTAAGCACTTTTTTAACAGGATAATTAGTTTTAACAAGAATCCTATGTGTCTCAAAATAATGTCTAAGCTTGGTCGATGCCATAACTAGGGCTAATATCAATTTTTCTAAGTGTGAGTATCTAGTTTCAGCATCTAATAAACTTTTGCTAACATAATAGACAGGATATTGCTAACCTTCGTGATCCTTTACAAGAACAGCACTTACAACATTCCCTGATACTGCGAGATATAGGGATAACGGTTCACCATCCTCAGGCTTCATTAATAGAGGTGCAGTTGAAAGATACTGCTTCAAATCCTGCAAGGCTGCTTCATGCTTCTCTCCCCATTCGAATTTCTTATTCTTCTTTAGGATATCATAGAATTCCTTGCATTTTTCCGAGGATCTTGAGATAAATCTGTTTAATGCTGCTACTCACCCTGTTAATCTTTGAACATCTTTCATATTTGAAGGTGACTTGATATCCAAGATAGCTTTAATCTGCTTCTGGCTTGCTTCTATCCCCCTTTTCGTCACCATGTATCCTAGAAACTTTCCTACTCCCACTCCAAAATTGCATTTAGCAGGATTTAGTTTCATGTTGTATTGGTCCAGGATATCGAATGCTCCCTTAATATCCTGGAGTTGATCCTCAGCCTTTTTAGATTTTACTACCATGTCATCGATGTACACCTCCATGGTGTCCCCCAGCTTGTCTTTAAACATCATGTTCACCAATCTTTGGTATGTTGCACCTGCATTTTTTAAACCAAAAGGCATAGCAGTATAACAATAAATATATGTCGGTGTCATGAAAGCAGTATCCTCCTGATCCGAGGGTTCCATTTGGATCTGTTGAAATCCCGAGGAGGCATCTATGAAGGTTAACATCTCGTGGTCAGCAGTAGCATCCACCATTGAATCAATATGAGGTAGAGGAAATGGGTCTTTGGGACAAGCTTTGTTCAAGTCTGTGTAATCTACACAGACCCTCCATTTCCCGTTTTTCTTTTGCTCCACAACTACATTTGCTAGCCATTTGGGAAATTTCACTTCCCTAATCATCTTGTTCTTTAATAATCTTTCAACTTCTTCCTGAATGATTGCGTTCCGTTCTGGAGCAAACTTCCTTCGTTTCTGTTGGACAGGCTTGAAAGACCTATCAATTCCGAGCTTGTGAGTTATAATATCCTTGGGAATACCTGTCATATCCTCATGTTTCCACGCGAATGTTGACATCCTGCATTTCAAAAAGTTAGTCAATTGGTTCTCAATATCCTGAAGGATATTGGTTCCCACGAGCACCGAGATATCCGGATTATCCTAATCCAGGATAATTTTCTTTACATCCTTGTTTTGGTCAAAAATCAGACGAGGATAATGCAACCAAACTCTCTGTTACGGGGTATGATGCTTGAATTGGTAAACAACAATGAGGATCACTATGAAATGAATTGCACAGGGGACACAAAGATTTATACGAGGAAAAAGCCCTTGATCAATGTATGATCTCCGGCATAAAAAACCTCGGGTGATGGAAACTACCGATCACCAACTCAAATTAAACAATAATCCTTTTACAACTTTGGATGATAGCGAGCTAAGTACAAGGATCACTATAGTGTATCGTGTAGAAACGTATGAAAAATGCTAAGTGTTTTGCCGAGAGCTGGTGAGTGCAGTTGTACGAGTGTGTGTAGCCAAAAAATAGCCAAGTGTTGTCTAATTAGCTCGATACCCCTTTTAAATTTAGTAAAATATCTAAATAACTAACTATCCGCAATTCATGCCTTCTCCCCACGATCTCCATAACGTTCACCATGGTCAAGCACGTGCGGAATAAATGTGGAATATTCTCCAGGAACGTTACCAAGACTAAGTCCAAGCTGGTATTCCTGCAAAACAATACCGAAATCATAGCAGACAATCATTAGTATAAGGATCCTTAGGATGATCCATGATCCTGATCCTGAAGCACTTCTGAGGATCACTAACTGACACAGAAGTAAGGATCACCAAGCAGGATAATAATTGAGGATCACGGGTCATTAAGAGATCCTCCCCTAACAATTGCCCCCAAAATATAAGGAGTAATATTGTAAATAAACGAGTTGTATTTTGTTGAACTTATCCGCAACAAACTAACGGATAAATAGCCGTTAAGATCGAACTAGCCGTTGCAAACCTGACATCACTGAAGTGACTATCCTGCAAATCATCATTATAAATAGGAGTTAGAGATAGGATCAATTTGCATTTAAATCCAAGAGAAACTCCCTTTAAATTCTCATCCGAAGATGAATCAGGTATCTCTTTTCCTATTTCTCCTTCTCTTACTATGTTTTTCTTTCTTTACCAACATCACGTTAAGAATGATGCTCCGGTCCTCCCCCGCCAAGGATCACCAGAAGGATAGCCCCTTGAAGAGTCAAGGGATCATCAAAGATTCAGCGAATGAGAGGTGTTGCTTTACTGATCCACAAGTAGATAAGATCCGGTACTGCTTTCCGGCGAACACCTTTTTCAAACCCTTCGATCCCACTGTTCTGAGCGACTATATTTCTGAGACATGGGTAGCTTTTCCTGTTACCCCATTCACCATAGGATACACCTATCCTTTTCCAGCCTTTACCCAATCCTTTTTCTCCCTTACCGGCATCTCCTACATCCAAGCTATGCCGATGATCTGGAGGGTCTTATATACCCTTGAAAGGATCATAGAGCAGGAAGGGATTGATTTAGGAATGTCGGAACTGGCAGAGATGTATGATCTCACGACGTTTGGATCCCACCGATATCTGTTTAAGCGAAAACCCGGTGAAGAACACCCCATTTTTAAAGCCACCAAGAATGATACAAACTGGAAACGACGTTTTTTCTTTGTCAGAAGGGATTCTATTCCAAACGGAAAGGATATACCAAGGAAGTGGTCCACCCATGGTAGGACAGAGGATCCTGAGAAGGATCACCAGATAGTCTTGTTTTTGTATAAGGATCACTAACACCCTTTTGTTTTATGTTATACAGTTGTCTCTGTTTCGCACCTCATACCATCACCTACCACCAAGGAAAAGCTTGCTGCTTTTAGAAGGCTTGAACCTGTAACCAGATCATTCAAGACAGACACCCAGGATTCACAAGAACTATCCTCAGGTTCTATCACCATGTCAAGTAAGTATCCTGTTCTTTGTATAGTTAAAGACTTAAATAAATAGTTAAATAGAAATAGGATAAGGATACTTATCTGTTTTGAATGTGTAGGTGCCGGAAAAGCTTCCAAGCCTGCCTCCCAGTTCAACATTGCCGACCTTGACACTGTTCGATCCAGAAAGAAGAAGGCCACTGCCAGCCCTAGTGTCTCCATCCCCAAGGCACCCACTAAAGGAAGGGGTGGCAAGAAGAGGAAAAACTCTGAGATAGAGGATCTACAAGGCCTGCCACTGATTCGCCACCAGTTCCTCGAATACTTCAATGACGTGAGGATCACCAATTCTGCCTAGGTATCCTACTTATTTGAGGATCACCTGATCTTGAACTGCTTTGTCTTTTTTGCAGAAATTTGCTGAGATTGAAGACTACGTGGGGAGCGTTGAGGAGCTGGATAAGAAGATTGCTGACCTCCAACAAGTTGCAGTGCTCAAGGATCTTAAGATTGCTGATCTCGAAAAAGCCCTTCAAGACGCCAAGACTCAGACAGCTAAAATCTTGATCGACATTGACTACGAGAAGCATGATCTCATAGAAGGTGCAAAGGTCTCCGCTGCCATCACAATGTATAAGACAAAACTGAAGATGGCCCAGGAAGCTCAAGATCCTGACTTTGACAGAAGCAGCTGGGATGTTGAGGGCTGGAAGGCGAGGTTAGCTGATCTGGAAGATGATGAGGAGGCTGAGGAGGTTTTGGCGATCAAGGCTGGAGGCAGTGCGAAGGATCAGGTGAAGGATACCGAAGCTGGAGGGGATGAAGATGCAGCGAAGGTGTAGGTTGCATGATTGGGCAATGATGGACATTTCTAGACGTAGCCGGAGCCCAATTTTTTAAATTCGGTAGTAGTTTTTTTTTTTTTTTTTGTGGTTGTGCTGTTTTAAAACAATGATGGTCTGTATTTGAACAATAGTTTTAGGATTAAGGATCTAGGATCCTTTGGATAATAGGTAGGATTACAAATGGTGGAGGGATCCTCTGTTTGGGGGATGAAGCCATTGTGATCCTGCCGCCTTTGATTTCCTGCACTTGCTATAACCGCATAAACAATGGATACCCGTTGCCAACCCATGTGGACGGGCCACGTTTTGCTGGTAGAAACGTGGGTTGGCAATTTTGACAACCTTCGACGGTTAAACCTTTGTTAATAAAATAACTTTAATCTTTTTTGGCTTATCTTGTGTTGTTATCCTTGTTTGTCCTTTTAATTTTCAATTGTTTTGATGTACACTTGTCTGAGTAAGAAAAGTTGAACAAATTAGATAAAAAAAAATATTTAGAATATGATCCAGGATCAAATATCCTATAGTTGAAAAATTCCAAAAAGTGGTATATTTTAAGGATCATGAGCTCAGTTGTCAAAGTATAAGGGTTATTCAAATAATCAATGAATAAAATCAAAATAGTTAAGGATCATACCTGGGGATCCAAGTTAGGATCCTAACCCTTAATACTATAATCAGGATAACCATAGGACAAACCTTAGTAAGAAGTAAGGATCAAGGATCCTTGGTTGTTTAACTTCGAAGACCTGAAATAGAACATAACTTGGGACTAAGCCATTATAAGATAAAAGTTAGCAACTGGGGACAAGCCCAAAGGATAACTGGGGACAAGCCTAAGGATAACTGGGGACAAGCCCATGGATAACTGGGGACAAGCCCAAGGATCGCGTATGAACTGGAGTATGGCCCTAACTGGCGACTATCCAAACTTAGTGGCATGAAAATGCCAAAACCTTAGCTAACGTGAAAACGTTAGAAACCTTAAGAACGGATGTATGGTACGTCTACCATTATACGTAGGATCCTAGGTATAGCCAGTACAATGGAATTATCAGCCCCTAAAACGAGTACTGGTCCCACTGCCATGAACTATACCAGGATCATCATGCGCTACTGGCGGAACTGGGGTCAAGCCCAAATAACTGGGGTCAAGCCCAAGTAACTGGTTGCTTTTGTGGATAACCATCCTTTTGCTAAGAGTACCTGAACCTTCAAAACTCAAAATCACGTGAAAGGGGGATAAAGGATGCAGGATCCTTATCCTTATGTGAGAAAATAAGAGAACGAAATAGTTTGAGATTAGAATGTTACCAAAATAAGGATCATCTGTGCTTTAAGGATCCTTTAAGGATACTTATCATGTGAGGATCATGGATCCTTATCACATGAAGTATTTCTTCAAATGGACAGCATTCCAGGCTCTGGGTAGCAAATCACCTTCCATTGTTAGCAATCGATATGCCCCCTTTCCTGCCTCAGCTTCAATCAAGTAAGGTCCTTCCCATTTTGGTGCCAACTTTCCATCAGCAGGATTAGTGGTATTCTGAAATGCTTTCCTTAGTACCATATCACCAACTTGGAATTTCCTGATCCTGACATTTTTATTGTAGGCTCCAGCCATTCTTTGCTGATAACTGGCCATCCTTATCCTTGCCAAATCTCTGATTTCTTCTATAGTATCCAGGTCTTGAACCAAGTTCTCATCATTTTCCTCAGGATCACGAATACTTGTTCAAGCAGTTGGAACCACCATTTCTGTAGGGATCACTGATTCTGCCCCAAATACCAAGGAGAATGGAGTTTGGACCGTAGCATTCTTAGGAGTTGTCCTATCAGCCCAAAGCACATAAGGTAGTTCTTCTGCCCATTTCCCTTTCTTGGATCCAAGCTTCTTCTTCAAATTGTTGATGATGATCTTATTGGAGGATTCTGCCTGACCATTAGCTTGTGGGTGGACTAGTGTTGATGTTATCATCTTAATCCCCCAGCTGTCACAAAAGTTAGTAGTTCTGCCCCCAATGAATTGGGAACCATTATCACATATAATTTCAGAAGGAATACCAAATCTAGTTATAATATTTCTTTTAATGAAGGATATAACTTCCTTTTCTCTGACTTGGGCAAAAGCTTCAGCCTCTATCCACTTGGAGAAGTAATCAGTCATAGCAAGCATGAACACTTTTCCACCAGGTGCCTTAGGGAGCTTACCAACTATATCCATGCCCCATCTCATAAATGGCCAGGTGGAGGATATAGGATGCAAAAATTCAGCTGGTTGATGAAGGATATTGATGTGTCTCTGACAAGGATCACATTTCTTTGCATACTCCACAGCATCTCTCTTCATAGTTGGCCAATAGTATCCTGTCCTCAGGATCCTTGAGAATATTGCCCTGCCCCCAGTGTGGTTTCCACAATCTCCTTCATGGAAGTCTTTTAAAACTTCTTGGATTTCAGGATCCACAATGCATCTTAGATATGGTCCTGCAAGAGATCGTTTATACAACATATTATTTAAAATTGTGAATTGAGATACCTTAATTTTGAAAGCCCTGGGGTTTTCTCCTGTAGGAATCTCTCCATATTGTAAGTATCTCATAATTGGGAGGATCCATGATCCTGAATGAAATTGAGTATCCTCACTAGGGATAATTATAGAATCCTCTCCTATTTCCATAGCCACATGATCCTCGATGGCAGGAGCCAGGATATGGATAATGGGGATACTTATATCCTCCGGGATCTTCAAAGATGATCCTAGATTAGCCAATGCATCAGCTTCTGCATTTTCTTCCCTTGGTACCTGTGTCAAACTAAAGGAAACAAAAGAGAGTGCCAATTCTTTGACTATCTCCAAATATTTGGTTAGCTTTTCACTTTTAACAGCATAGGATCCATTAAAGTGATTAGTGATTAACAAAGAATCTACATGTACCTCAAGATACCTGATCCTCATATGCTTAGCAATTTGCAAGCCAGCTATCAAGGCTTCATATTCAGCCTCATTGTTAGTGGTTTGGAACTCACAAGCTATAGAGTGGGGTATTATGTCCCCCTGTGGCGATTTTAGTAGTATTCCAAGCCCTGTTCCTTTGACATTTGAGGATCCATCAGTATAGAGTATCCAAGGATCCTTGGTCTCCTCTAGCTGCTGAACTTCTAACTCAGCTTCCTTTTGCAAATCACTACTGAAATCTGCCACAAAGTCGGCTAATGCTTGGGATTTAATGGCTGTCCTGGGCTCATATCTTATATCATATGCACTAAGCTTCACTGCCCACTTAGCCATCCTTCCTGACATTTCAGGTTTCCTGAGGACATTCTTAATTGGAAAATTAGTTTTGACGATAATGGCATGAGTTTCAAAATAATGTCTCAATTTAGTAGATGCCATAATTAATGCAAGGATAAGTTTTTCTAAGTGTGAATACCTGGATTCAGCATCAAGTAAACTCTTACTTACATAATAGACAGGATGTTGTGTACCTTCGTGATCCTTAACAAGGACGGCACTTACTGCTTTTGAGGATACCGCAAGATATAAGGATAACACATCTCCTTTTTCTGGTTTCATCAAGGCCGGGGCCGAGGATAGGTAATCCTTAAGAGCTCTTAAGGCACTTTCATGCTTCTCAGTCCACTCGAATTTCTTGTTCTTCCTTAGGATATCATAGAATTCCTTGCACTTTTCTGAGGATTTGGATATGAATCTGTTTAAAGCTGCAATCCTGCCTGTTAACCTCTGAACATCCTTAGCAATGGCAGGAGACTTGATGTTCACTATAGCTTTGATTTGTTCTGGACTGGCTTCAATGCCTCTCTTTGTCACCATATATCCTAAGAATTTACCTGCTTTAACACCAAAGTGACATTTTGAAGGATTAAGTTTCATGTTATATTTGTCAAGGATATTGAATGCTTCCTCCAAGTCTCTTAGGTGATCCTCAGCCTTTTTTGATTTTACCACCATATCGTCTATGTAAACCTCCATAGTTTGTCCAATCTGATCCTTGAACATCATATTCACTAGCCTTTGATAAGTTGCACCTGCATTTCTTAGTCCGAATGGCATAGCAATATAACAGTATATATCCGTTGGAGTCATAAAGGTTGTATCCTCTTGATCGGATGGTTCCATCTGAATTTGTTGAAATCCAGATGAAGCATCAATAAAAGTTAACAGTTCATGACCCGCAGTTGCATCCACCATGGAGTCAATGTGGGGTAATGGGAAAGGATCCTTGGGACATGCCTTATTTAAATCAGTGAAATCGACACATACCCTCCACTTTCCGTTTTTCTTTTGAACAACAACCACATTGGCCAACCATCTTGCATACTTGACCTCTCTAATCATACCTGCTCGGAGTAATTTCTCTACCTCCTCCTGGATAATGGCATTTCTTTCTGGTGCAAATTTCCTCCTCTTTTGATGGATTGGTTTGAAGGACAAAAATGAGAATTTCTTAGGAATGAAGCACCAATTGCCCCACGGTGGGCGCCAAACTGTTTTGGTCAAAAATCAGACGAGGATAATGCAACCAAACTCTCTGTTACGGGGTATGTTGCTTGAATTGGTAAACAACAATGAGGATCACTATGAAATGAATTGCACAGGGGACACAAAGATTTATACGAGGAAAAAGCCCTTGATCAATGTATGATCTCCGGCATAAAAAACCTCGGGTGATGGAAACTACCGATCACCAACTCAAATTAAACAATAATCCTTTTACAACTTTGGATGATAGCGAGCTAAGTACAAGGATCACTATAGTGTATCGTGTAGAAACGTATGAAAAATGCTAAGTGTTTTGCCGAGAGCTGGTGAGTGCAGTTGTACGAGTGTGTGTAGCCAAAAAATAGCCAAGTGTTGTCTAATTAGCTCGCTACCCCTTTTAAATTTAGTAAAATATCTAAATAACTAACTATCCGCAATTCATGCCTTCTCCCCATGATCTCCATAACGTTCACCATGGTCAAGCACGTGCAGAATAAACGTGGAATATTCTCCAGGAACGTTACCAAGACTAAGTCCAAGCTGGTATTCCTGCAAAACAATACCAAAATCATAGCAGACAATCATTAGTATAAGGATCCTTAGGATGATCCATGATCCTGATCCTGAAGCACTTCTGAGGATCACTAACTGACACAGAAGTAAGGATCACCGAGCAGGATAATAAATGAGGATCACGGGTCATTAAGAGATCCTCCCCTAACAATCCTGTTCTGAAGCCTCCATGATATCCTAGCCTCGCATCTTTAATTGCTATGCTGCATTAGGCTTTGTCGAGGATTTCATCGAAGAAGAATAACACTCCGTTGCTTCCTGCTGATCACTTTCCACCTTGACTACTCCCCAAGGGGTAGGGATCTTGATGCATTGATGATAGGTTGACGGCACAGCTTTCATATCATGGATCCAAGGCCTACCTAATATAATATTATAGCAGGATAAGGAGTCCATTACACAAAAGCGCTGCATTGAGTTGACCCCTTCAACATACATGGGCAACTTTATCTCCCCTACGGTATTCCTGGCTTCTCCACTGAAACCAACAAACACAGTGGACTTCGAAGTAATATCCATCGGGGATACATTCATCCTCTTCAACGTCTCCAGCTGAATTATATTGACGGAACTGCCATTATCCACCAGTATCCTACGCACAAAATGGTTAGCAACATATAAAGTTATTACCAAAGCATCATGGTGAGGATCTTGAACAGTATCCCTGTCATCACTATCGAACGTGATCACTTTATCAGTTGTGAGGGTTGACATCCTGGTTGGCTTATCTCCCCTCTCTGCCTTGGCTTCCTTCGCGTGCCTTTTCGCCGCAGAATATGATGTCCCGCAAATGTCGGATCCTCCTGAAATGAAATTAATTATCTTGGCATCCGCAGGAGGTGATGCTGCTCGTTCAGGATCCTTCTCAGTATCCTGACCCTTATTCTTCTTTCTTTCTAGGAGATCCTTCATATATCCCTTGCTCAAGAGATAGCTTATTTCTTTCCTTTGAGCAATGCAATCCTCAGTAACATGTCTGAAATCCTCGTGGAAGGCACACCATTTGGACTTATCCTTCTAATCAGCTTTTTGTTGATTCTTCCGGGGCCATCTTGCTTTGTATCCTAAACCCTGCATAACATACATCAGTTCAGGTATATTAACAGAAAAACAATATTCAGACAACTCAGGATACTCCTCAGGATCCTTGTCTTCAACAGCATTCACTTTTTTGTTGTCATTTCTGCCATATGGCTTAGAGCGATATGGTTTATACGAGGATTCTGATTTCCTGTTGGCTGACTCATAGGTTGTGGATGAATTCATCCTCTCTTGCATCTTTTTGTCATCCTCTAGCCGAATATATCTTAAAGCCCTGTTTCGAGCTTCATCCAGATTCCTACAGGGATTCATCACAAGATCCTGGTAAAATTGAGAATCTTTTTGTAACCCTATCTTGAAAGCTTGCACAGCTGTTGCAACATCAAGATATGGGATCTCTAAGGATTCCCGACTAAACTTGTTCACATAATCCCTCAAGGATTCCTCAGGTCCTTGAGTTATCCTGTAAAGATCACTGGTTAGTTTCTCAAAACTTCGACTGCAAGAAAATTGACTATTAAATAAATTAACTAAATGAGAAAATGATGTAATTGAGTGACGAGGAACGTTTAAGAGCCATTTTAAGGCTGATCCTGTTAAGGTAGAACCAAAACCCTTACATGCTTCCTTGAGATCCGGAGGGATAGGGTTGATTTCCATCCTTTCCCTATACTGGGCAATATGCTCCTCAGGATCCGTAGTTCCGTCATAGAGCTTCATGTTGGGGTTCTTAAATCTTTTTGGGATTTCAGCATCACAAATAGGATAGGCAAACCGGGATATCCTGTTGCTGTCTTGGGATACTTCCAGAATTGGCTGGACCATTCCAGGTACACTGGATATCATGTCCTTCAATTTCTGAAGCTCCCTAGAAAATGCTGATGTCATACCTGCATCCTGCAAAGATCCAACACCATTAGTAGCAAGAGTATTATTATTATTATATACGTTACCAGTCTGAGGATTCTGGCCATATCCCGAAGCATATCCTGAGCTTCTCACTGTTGACACCCTGACTGAAGAGAGTATCTCAGGAGTATGATTCTAGGAATGGCTAGGCACAATATTCCCCCTGTTATCCTCAGTATTTACTGTAGAACTGAATTTCAAAGCTCTAGGTTGCAAGGGAGTGACAGTATCCACAGCGGGCCTGCTTGAGCTGGATTTCAAGAGTTATATATCTCTCATCAGCATTTGGTTGGTCTCCTGCTGTTGCTTCATCTGTTCCTGTATACTACCAAATAAAGTTAGAATTTCATCATTAGAGGCCAAAACAGGAGCAGATCCCTGAATATTCCGAGTGAGGATAATATCCTGAGGCTGTGAAGAAGCTTGCGTCCTTGGAGGAGGTGGTGGAAGCACCGAACCAATCGTTGCAGATGTTGTAGCAGACATGGTGGAAGTGCTCATGTTTGATCTCGAAGCCATTGAAAATAGTGTAGCAAAAAGTTTTGAAAATAGAAAACCAAGTAATGATTTTATAAAAGCTTTTTGTAGAAATAGCACCACTTACCCCACGGTGGGCGCCAAATTGTTTTGGTCAAAAATTACCGAAGCAATTAAGTGATAAAATTAGTTAAGTGAGATAGTGTGCTAAGAAAGTGTGTTGAAAATATGCTAATTAAGTT
Source organism: Helianthus tuberosus (assembly GCA_030545235.1). Taxonomy (NCBI): domain Eukaryota; kingdom Viridiplantae; phylum Streptophyta; class Magnoliopsida; order Asterales; family Asteraceae; genus Helianthus; species Helianthus tuberosus. The sequence goes on from CM060448.1 coordinate 54,344,155, forward strand.
GTTTGCAAAAACAGTTTTCAGGATACGGCTCAGGATATTGAGTTGTATCTACGATCAAACAATGAGCAAAAATGTAAAGGGTGACACGGGATATACGAGGAAAGCCCTTGATCAATCTAGATCGCCGGCATAAAACCTCGGGAGCTGACAATCGCAGTTGCCTTGTTCTTCTTATTACTTCAAATGTCAGGATACAGTGCAGGATGTGATGCGGATCGACTAAGTGTTACAATGATTGTGAATTGAGAGTGTTAGTGTGTGTTTGCAGCTAGAAATGAGAGTGTACGAGTATGAGAGCTCGAAAGTGTGTGCATTCCTATGATCCGGCACTCCTATTTATAGTTACAAGAAATAACAAACTATGCTAAAAATCTGGGATATTCCCCTATTATTCCGGGATACTGAGAATATTCCCTTCTGAATGTTGGGGTTGTTTCAACTCGTTCTCCACGTGCATATTAACTGTAAATCCGGGATTTAAGCTTCCATAACCGTTACAACATTAATATCTTTGACCAGCATCCGTAACTCCCATAAAACATGCCATTCTTCAATGTTGTTTTGGTCAAAAATTACCGAAGCAATTAAGTGATCAAATTAGTTATGTGAGGTAGTGTGCTAGAAATGAGTGTCGAAAATATGTTAATCAAATTAATTGCAAAAACAGTTTCAGGATACGGCTCAGGATATAGAGCTGTATTTGTGATCAAACAATGAGCAAAAAAGTAAAGGTTGACACGTGATGTACGAGGAAAGCCCTTGATCAATCTAGATCGTCGGCACAAAACCTCGGGAGCTGACAATCGCAGCTGCCTTGTTCTTCTATTACTTCAAATATCAGGATACAGTGCAGGATGCGATGCGGATCAACTAGGTGTTACAATGTAATTCGAGTACAAGTGTTGGTGTATAGTGTTTGCTAGCAGCTAGAGAGTAAAGTGTGCGAAAGAGTGTGTGTAAAGTTTCGTGCCTTAATCTGATCCGCCCCATCTATTTATAGTAAAAGAAATATAACAAACTACCCTATTAAACCGGGATCCGGCGGATATTCCCCACTTGAACGTTGTAGACCTGGTCTTTCGGGTCCAACGTCTCTCAAATAACTGGTTTGCCCGAGTCTCTAGGAGAAGAAGTCCATCTGACCGTTAGTGACCTACAGCTTCTTACCTGCACGTGGTCAATTTAGTTAACACCAGGATATTGCCCAGGATGTTACCAATATCCCGGTCCAGTATCCTGATCATAAGCAAACAATCAAAAGTAGGATATTAGTCAGGATATATACGCTCAGAAAATGACCCATAACAATTGTCCCCAAATATATATGTTGGTATACCAATCCAACGGATATATTTTAAAAATCTTATCTCGTAAATCAAGGCAATTAAATCGAGATGACGGTCAAGATTACACCATAACTTCCAACGCGCTTTTAACTCTATGGAGATCTACAACGCTCCTATATCTTCTCTTTTCTTGTTTGAAAAGCAGATATCTCCAACGGAGTCTCCAGGTAATTCCCTAATTCTTCTTCATTTCCTGTCAATCTCTTTTCCTTTACTTGCAATGGCTGCCAGAACTTATTCTCAAACCGGCGAATCATCCGAAACCTTCATTCAGCAGAATCTTCTTAAAAATCCCGAGAAGGAAGTCTGCGCTTTTAATAACGCAGACATTGCGGCCCTGAGAGCTTCCGGTGCTTTCCCCGATGGCACGGTCTTTAGACCATTTGACCGGTCAATTCGATCGGACGTTTCTTCTGCTGACTGGGTCTGCTTCCCGGTATACCCTTTCTCGCTAGGTCTTCGGTACCCTTTCCCCGAATTTATGATGCAATTCTTCCAGACTACCGGTATCTCTTTTGCCCAAACCATGCCCATGGTCTGGAGGGTATTAATCGTGCTCAACCAAATTAAAAACGTTCACTGTCCCGACCTTTGTATCGAAGATATGCCAATCGCTTACCGCCTCCTATCCCACGGTTCTAGCCGGTTTTTGCTTTTTTCAACTTCTAACAAACCCCTTATTCTTAAAGCTACCAAAAACGAAGACAGGTGGCAATGCAAGTTCTTTTTCATCAAACGAGACTCCATTGATGAGGGTGCTAGCCTTCCGGTAGAGTGGTTAACCACCGGTAGGATCATGAATGTCCCCAGGTACTTCTAGACTTTTATCTTTTGCTAATATCCTCTTATTTGATCCTTTTGCAGTGAATTTTAAGGAAGTAGCTCCCCCTACTGCAGAATCAGAAAAAAGAATCAAAGCAGTTTACCAATTACCTGCAAGCGACAGGAGTTTTACCACACATATCCCGAGTTCCAGTCAATACTCATTATCCGAAATGTCTGGTAAGGATTACTTTTGAAGTAATTAATTAACGCAATATAATATAATGAATGATAATAAAGATGTAAGACTTTTCCCTTTACGCAGCACCAGCCAAGATCCCTGAAGTCTTTGACCTTGACGAGCTGTACAGTTATTCCGATCAGGTCCAGATCAAGAAGGAACCTAGTCCCAAAGCTACGGCCTCATCCAAGCCCAGCAGCTCCAAGGCTATCGTCATCCCCAAGCCTTCTCCAGCTTCCAAGCCCCGGAGTTCAAGTTCTCATAAAAGGAAAGAGCCTGATTCTCCCGTTATCTCTGATACATTCCCCTATGAGAATCATGGGTTCATTGAAGCAAGCGGATTTATGACTTCTTTTCTCAACCAGGTTAGTATCCTTGAGCCATATCCTGCACCTTACACCACTTATAAGTATTTATTAAAACCAATACCTGTCCTCTTATTTTGCAGGGTCTTGAACGTCTGGTTCATCTATATCAAGAATCCTGTGGGCTCAATAAGACACTTGAATCCAAGTTAAAGAAAGCCGAGGTTACTATCTCCGATCAGGGCATGATTGCAGCTGCCAAGTCTCGGCACTATGAGGAGAAGTTCAAGGCTATGACCCAAGAACACCAGGCCGCCCTCGACAGAGCTGCTCTCCAGGCCCAAGCCGATCTTGATGTTGCCCACGCTCAACACGAACGGGATATGGTCAGCTACCGGGAAAGCCTCAAAGGTTCCGTCGTCACTTCCCTTCTCCAGGCCAGGCTAAAGATGGCCCATGAAGCCAAAGCACTGGGCTTCGAATGCCCTTCTTGGGACATCGATGCCTGGGAAACAAGGCTAAGGGGTCTCGGCGGCACTTCTGCTAAACCCGCAGCTGAAGGATCTTCAAAGGCAGCCTAAAAACCAACTGATGCGGAGAAGGATGCCGAGGTTGATCCCAAGACGGATGCTGCTGAAAATACCATGAACGAAGAAGGCGCTGCCTCCTAAAACTTATTTCCCTTAAATTTTAGAGTTACGCTTATGTTTGAACAATTTTACTTCTTGTCTAAGAACAGTTTTCATTTCTGCATTAAAACAACTTGATAGCCGAAGGTGGATGGATCCTAGGTTTTAGGATGAAGCCTTCGGTCATCAATTGGTATTATAATTTCATTTTCCAATTGACTTCCTATTGCTCTTTAATTTCTGTCATGCACTTCTTAGTGTAGATTTTAGTTTTGCATAATATCCTGATCAATATACTCAGTGATATATTATGAAGATCTTTATCAAATAGAATTTCTCAAAATCCAATCAATTTTAGACAAAACTTCTAAAGAATAAAAGATAGTCTATTTTCTAAAACCTGTTTTGATAATACTTGTTGTTTTGGTCAAAAATCAAGCCAAGATAATGCAACCAAACTTTCTGTTGTGAGGTGTGATGCTTGAATCAAAGAACAATGCTAAGGATCACTCAGAAATGTAATGAACAAGTGACACAAAGATTTATACGAGGAAAAAGCCCTTGATCAAGAGTTGATCTCCGGCATAAAAAACCTCGGGTGATGGAAATTACCGATCACCAACTCAAATAAAACAGAAAATGTATTACAACTTCGGATGATAGCGAGCTAGTTACAAGGATCACTATAGTGTAATGTGCAAAAGAGAGTGTAATCGCCAAGTAAACTGTTGAGAGCTGATGAGAGCAGTTACGAGAGTGTGTGTTTAGCCAAAAATAGCCAAGTGTTCTAATTTAGCTCGCTATCCCCTTTTAAATTAGGAAAAAATCTAATCTAACTAACTATCCGCATTATGTGCAAGTCTTCCACGAACTCCATAACGTCCACTTTAATTAAGCACGTGCAGAATAATTATGGAATATGCTCCAGGAATATCGCCAAGACCAAGTCCAAGCTCGTACTCCTACAAAACAACATCATATTCAAAGCAGACAATCGTTAGTGTAAGGATCACTATGATGATCCATGATCCTGATCCTACAATACTCTCTGAGGATCACTAATTCAGACAGAATTGAGGATCCCTAAGCCCAACAGTAATTGAGGATCACTGATCATTCAAAAATCCTCCCCTAACAATTGCCCCCAAAATATAAGGAGTGAAGTGTAAATAAACGAGTTGTATTTTCTCGTTCTTATCCGTAACAAACCAACGGATATATAGCCGTTAAATTCTGACTAGCCGTTGCCATCCTGACGTCACTGAAGTGACTATCCTGCAAGATCATCATTATAAATTGAAATTAGAGATAAGGGTTAGGAAGCATTTAAATTCGTGCGTTTCATCATTTAAATCTTCATTCGAAGACTTGATCAGGTACTTCTCTTTCCTTTCTCTCTTCATCTTCTCATTCTGTTTCTTCTTCTTCACCATCGTTATGTCCAAGATGATGCTGAGATCCTCACCAGCTAAGGATCACAAGAAGGACAGTCCCTTGAAGAGCCAAAAGATCATCGAAGACTCTGCAAAGGAACGATGTTGCTTTACTGATCCACAGATAGATAGGATTCGCCATTGTTTTCCGGCGAACACCGATTTCAAAACTTTTGATCTCACCGTCCTGAGCGACTTTGTCTCCGAAACCTGGGTAGCTTTTCCGGTCACCCCATTTACAATAGGATACTCGTATCCTTTTCCAGATTTCACCCAATCCTTCTTCTCTCTCACTGGCATCTCCTACATCCAAGCAATGCCAATGATCTGGAGGGTCTTGTATACCCTTGAAAGAATCATTGAGCATGAAGGTATTGATCTGGGAATGTCGGAGTTTGCAGAGATGTATGACCTCGTGAGCCATGGATCTCACCGATATCTACTCAAACATAAACCTGGTGAAGAACACCCAATCTTCAAAGCCACTAAGAATGACACCAACTGGAAATGGCGATTCTTCCTTGTCAGAAGGGATTCTATCCCTGATGGAAAGGATCCGCCTAGAAAATGGACCACCCATGGTAGGATAGAGGATCCTGAGAAGGATCACAGGATAACCTTGTTTCTGCTGAGGATCACTAACATCCTTTTGTTTCCACTTTGCAGCTATCACTGTTTCACACCTTATTACAACACCTGCAATGAAGGAAAGGCTTGCTGCTTTCCGGAGGCTTGATCCTGCGATAAGATCATTCCAAGAAAATACCCAGGATTCTCAAGAGGTATCCTCAGGTTCTGTCACAATGTCAAGTAAGTATCCCATTTTGTATGTAATTAAATGTTTAAATAAAAATGAAATAAGGATACTTATCTGTTTTGGATGCGTAGGTGCTGGAAAATCATCGAAGTCTGCTACCCGTTTCAGTGTCACCGATCTCACCACTGTTGGTCCCAGGTCTGGAAGGAAGAAGGCTGCTGCTAGCCCAAGTACTGCCATCCCCAAGGCTACTGCTTCTAAGGGAAAGAAGAGGAAAGCCTCTGAGGCTGACAATCTAGAAGGCCTGTCTTTAATCCGCCACCAGTTCCTTGAGTACTTTGTTGATGTAAGGATCACTGACTTAGCTTAGTTATCCTGCCCACTTGAGGATCATGTGATCCTAAACTTCACATTGTCTTTTTGCATAAATTTGCTGAAATCGAGGACTATGTAGGCAATGTTGAAGAAGTTGAGCAAAAGTGTTTGGACCTCCAAAAGATCATGCTGGCCAAGGATCAGAAGATTGCCTCCCTCGAAAACGATGTCAATCTGGTGAAGAGGGAACTTGTCCTGGCTCATATCACTGCTGATCAGGAGAAGAATGAGATCACAAATGATGCCAAAGTCTCCGCTGCCATTGCTATGTACAAAACCCAGTTACAGATGGCCCAAGAAGCTCTGGATCCTGACTTTGACAAGAGCAGCTGGGACGTAGAGGGCTGGAAGGCTAGATTGGCTGAGCTGGACGATGAAGAAGAGGCTGGTGATATCCTGGCAATCGAGGCTGGCAGCAGTGGAATGAAGGATCATGCGGGTGATACTGGAGCTGGAGGAGGTGATGGTGATGGTGATGCAGCAAAGGTGTAGGCTGCAGGAATGGGCGATGATGGACATTTCTAGACGCGGCCGGAGCCCATTTTTAGGACTTGGTAGTTTTTATTTTGGCTATGGTGTTTTGAAACAATCTTGGGTTGTATTTGAACAATAGTTTCTAGGGTTATGGATCATGGATCCTAAGACAATAGGTAGGATAATGGGTGGTGGATGGATCCTCTGTTTGGGGGATGAAGCCACTTGTTATCCTGCCATCTTTAATTTCCTGCACTTTAAAGACCTATGAACAATGGACACCCTTTACTTACCCCAGCGGACGGGCCACGTATTGCTGGTAGATGCTTGGGGTAAGTAATTTTAGCAACCTTAAAGGGTTTAATGTTTTGTGAATAAAATAACTTTAACTTTTTGGCTTTTTCCTGTGTTGTTATCCTTGTGAGTACTTTACTTTTCAATTGTTGTGATATATATTTTGTCTGAATTTATTAAGTAATCAAGAAAAATTTAATAAATATTCTCAAAAAGTTTGGGATATGATCAAGGATCACATATCCTATAATCAACAATTTCTGAAAACTAGTGTAGTTTAAGGATCACAAGTTCAGTTGTCAAAGGATAAGGGTAACTCAGATGAATAATGGATAAAATCAAAACAGTTAAGGATCATACCTAAGAATCCAAGTTAGGATCCTAACCTTTAACACTTATATTCAGGTTAACCAAAAGACAAACCTTAGTAGAAGGTAAGGATCAAGGATCCTTGGTCGTCTAGCTTCAAAAACCTGAAATAGGATACAACTTGGGACTAAGCCAATATAAGATAAGAGTTACTAACTGGGGACAAGCCCAACAATTCTGAGGACAAGCCCAATATACTGGGGACAAGCCCAAAGGATAACTGGGGACAAGCCCAAAGGATCGTGTGTAAACTGGAGTATGACCCTTACTGGCGACTATCCAAACTTAGTGACATGAAAATGCCAAAACCTTAGCTAACGTGAAAACGTTAGAAACCTTAGGAACGGATGTATGGTACGTCTACCATTATACGTAGGATCCTGAATATAGCCAGTACAATGAAATTGTCAGCCCCTAAAGCGAGTACTGGTCCCATTGCCATGAACTATACCAGGATCATCATGCGCTACTGGCGAAATTGGGGACAGGCCCAAACTGGGGTCAAGCCCAAATAACTGGATACTTCTGTGGATACTCAACCCTTTGTTAAGGATTCCTGAACCTTCAAAACTCAGAATCAAGTGAAAGGAGGACAAAGGATGCAGGATCCTTATCCTTAAATAAGATAATTAAAGAATGAAATAGTTTGGGATTAGAATATTACCAGGATGAGGATCATCTGTCCTGTAAGGATCCTTCAAGGATACTTGTCAGGTAAGGATCATGGATCCTTGTTACATGAAGTATTTCTTTAAGTGGACAGCATTCCAAGCTCTTGGTAGCAAGTCACCTTCCATTGTTAGCAATCGATATGCCCCCTTTCCTGCCTCAGCTTCGATCAAGTAAGGGCCTTCCCACTTTGGTGCCAACTTTCCATCAGCAGGATTGGTGGTATTCTGAAATGCTTTCCTTAACACCATGTCACCAACTTGGAATTTCCTGATCCTGACATTTTTGTTATAAGCTCCAGCCATTCTTTGTTGATAACTGGCCATCCTTATCCTTGCCAAATCCCTAAGTTCTTCTATAGTATCCAAATCTTGGACCAAGTTTTCAACATTTTCTTCAGGATCACGAATGCTTGTTCTTGCAGTGGGAACCACCATCTCTGTAGGGATCACTGATTCTGCCCCAAATACTAAAGAAAATGGAGTTTGGCCAGTAGCATTCTTGGGAGTTGTCCTATCAGCCCAAAGTACATAAGGTAGTTCTTCTGCCCATTTTCCTTTCTTGGATCCAAGCTTTTTCTTCAAATTGTTGATGATGATTGTTTTGGTCAAAAAATCTGATGAGGATAATGCAACCAAACTCTTTGTTACGGGGAATGATGCTTTAAATGTAGAACAATGATAAGGATCACTTCAATGTAAATTGCACAAAAGACACAAGGATTTATACGGGGGAAAAAGCCCTTGATCAAGAGTTGATCTCCGGCACAAAAAACCCCGGGTGATGGAAACTACCGATCACCAAGCTTAAATAAGTCAATAAATGTTTACAACTTCGGATAGTAACGAGCTAGGTACAAGGATCACTATGGTGAAATGTGTAAAAGTAAGTGGAAACTGTTAAGTGTTTGTCGAGAGCTTCAAGAGTGCAATTGTACGAGAGTGTGTGTAGCTGAAAATGGCTAAGTGTTCTAATTCTAGCTCGTCACCCCTTTAAAAATAGAAGTTAACTATAATAACAAACTATCCGACTTTTGTGCCAAGCTCCCACGTTCTCCACAACGTCCATTTCCAGTCAAACGTGTGCGAAATACCCGTGGAATATTCCATAGTAACGTTGCCAAGACCAAGTCAAGCTTGTTACTCCTGCGAAATAATACGAAATATAAACAAACAATCGTTAGCATGAGGATCCTTAAGGTGATCCATGATCCTGATCCTGAAGCTCTTCTGAGGATCACTATCTGTCACAGAAGTAAGGATCATTAATTAGGATAACAAGTAAGGATCACTAATTGTTAGAAAATCCTCCCCTAACAATTGCCCCCAAAATATAAGGAGTGATATGTTAAATGAGCGAATTATATTTTCTTGATCTTATCCGCAACTAACTATCGTAAATATAGCCGTTATTGTAGAACTATCCGTTGCAACCATGACGTCACAGAAGTGACAACCCTGCACAATCATGATTATAAATAGGAGATATAGATAGGATCGATCGCATTTAAAATTTCAGAGATACTCCCTTTATAACTGCATTCCGAAGATAAACAGTTATTCTCTCTTCATCTTCTTCCTTCTTTTGCTCTGTTTTCCGTTTCTTTCCACCATTCTATCAAAGATGTTGCTCCGGAACTCCCCAGCTAAGGATCACCCGAAAAACAGCCCACCGAAAAGCCAGGGGATCATTGAAGATTCCATAAAAGAACGCTGCTGTTTCAACGATGCACAGATTGATAGGATCCGCCACTGCTTTCCGGCGAACACCGAGTTTAGACCTTTTGATCCCAATGCCCTGAGTGATCATATTTCCGACAACTGGGTTGCTTTTCCTGTCACTCCGTTTACCATAGGCTATACATATCCTTTTCCAGCCTTCACCCAATCTTTCTTTTCCCTAACCGGCATCTCTTATATCCAAGCCATGCCGATGATATGGAGGGTTTTGTATACCCTTGAAAGGATCATCGAGCAGGAAGGGATAGACCTAGGAATGTCAGAGCTGGGAGAGCTGTATGATATTACTACCTTTGGTTCTCATTGTTATTTGTTTAAACATAAACCTGGTGAGGAACACCCGATCTTCAAAGCTACCAAGAATGATGCTAACTGGAAGCGGCGTTTCTTTTTCGTAAAGAGAAATTCTATTGCTGACGGAAAGGATCTACCCAAGAAATGGGCTACCCATGGTAGGGTGGAGGATCCTGAGAAGGATCACCAGAGAACTTTCTTTTGATATAAGGATCACTTATATATTTTTGCTTTCTTGTTATGCAGCTATCACCGTCTCACATCTCAGACTGTCTCCTGCTGCCAAAGAGAGACTCCTTGCTTTCAAGAAACTTGATCCTGAAACAAGATCTTTCAAAACAACCACCCAGGATTCTCAGGAGGTATCCTCAGGCTCTGTCACGATGTCAAGTAAGTATCTTTGTTTAAAAATTAAATAAATAGTGAAATATGAGTGAAATAAAGATACTTATCTTGTTTTGGTTGTGTAGGTGCTGGAAAATCCACCAAGTCTGCTTCAAAGTTCAATGTCACCGATCTCACCACCGTCAGATCCTCCAAAAGAAAGGCTCCTACCAGCCCGACAGCTTCAGTCCCAAAGGCACCCCTCAAAGGAAAGGGAATCAAGAAGAGAAAGGCCTCTGAAGCTGAGAATCTGCAGGGTCTGCCTCTGATCCGCCACCAATTCCTCGAGTACTTCAACGATGTAAGGATCACTATCTCTGCTAGTATATCCTGCTGACATATCCTGCTGATATATCCTGCTGATTTGAGGATCACTTGGTCCTGACCTTATCTTTTACCCCCTTTGCAGAAATTCACTGAGATTGAGGATTATGTTGGCCACGTTGAGGATCAGGATAGGAAGATTGCCGACCTCCAGCAGGTTGCATTGCTAAAGGACCTCAAAACTGCTGATCTTCAGAAGGAGCTCCAGGATGCCAAGACTAAGACGGCTAAACTTTTGATTGACCTTGATGACTATGAAAAGCATGATCTCATAGAAGGTGCAAAGGTCTCTGCTGCCATCACAATGTATCAGACAAAACTACAGATTGCCCAGGAAGCTCAAGATCCTAACTTCGACAGAAGCAGCTGGGAGATTGAGGACTGGAAAGCAAGGTTGGCTGATCTTGAAGATGATGAAGAGGCTGAGGAGGTTTTGGCAATCGAGGCTGGAGGCAAGGGTGAAGGTGGTGAAGCAAGTGGAGCCGGAGGTGGTGATGCAGGGAAGGTTTAGGCTGCATGATTGGGCGATGATGGAAACTTCTAGACATAGCCGGAGCCCAATTTTTTTTAGTTTGATGGTTGTTTTGTTGAACAATTTGATGGTTTGTACTGAACAATAGTTTTTAGGATTAAGGATCATGTATGATCCTTTGGACAATAGGCAGGATTGCAAATGGTGGAGGGATCCTCTGTTTGGGGGATGAAACCATTGTGATCCTGCCGCCTTTATATTCCTGCACTACTTTTGAACCTATTATCATGGACACCCTTTACCTACCCCAGCGGACGGGCCACGTATTGCTGGTAGATGCTCGGGGTAGGTAATTTTGACAACCTTTTAAGGGTTAATCTTTTGTTAATAAATAAAACCTTAATCTTTTGTCGCTTATCTTGTATTGTTATCCTTTTTGTCTCTTTAATTCTCAATTGTTTTGATGTACACTTATTGAATAAGCAATTTTGAACAAGTCAGATTAAAAATATTTAGGACTTGATCCATGATCAAATATCCTGTAGTTAAAGAATCCCAAAAAGTAATATATTTTAAGGATCACAAGTTTAGTTGTCAAATTTTAAGGGTTATTCAAATAAACAATGAATAGAATTAAAAATAGTTAAGGATCGTACCTGAGGATCCAAGTTAGGATCCTAACCATAATAAGGATAACTATAAGATAAACCTTAGAGAGAAGTAAGGATCAGGGATCCCTAGTTGTTTATCTTCAAGGACCTGAAATAGAGCATAACTTGGGACTAAGCCAATATAAGATAAGAGTTAGCAACTGGGGACAAGCCCAAGGATAACTGGGGACAAGCCCAAGGATCGTATGTAAACTGGAGTATGGCCCTAACTGGCGACTATCCAAACTTAGTGACATGAAAATGTCAAAACCTTAGCCAACGCGAAAACGTTAGAAACCTTAGGAACGGATGTATGGTACGTCTACCATTATACGTAGGATCCTAGGTATAGCCAGTACAATGGAATTATCAGCCCCTAAAGCGAGTACTGGTCCCACTGCCTTGAACTATACCAGGATCATCATGCGCTACAGGCGGAACTGGGGTCAAGCCCAAATAACTGGGGTTAAACCCAAGGAACGGATTGCTTCTGCAGATAACCAATACTTTGCTAAGGATACCTGAACTTTCAAAACTTAAAATCACGTGAGAGATGGATAAAGGACACATGATCCTTATCCTTATATAAGAAAATAAAGAAATGAAATAGTTCAAGATTAGGACATTACCAAAGTAAGGATCACCGATACTTTAAGGATCCTTCTAGGATACCCCTAACGTAAGGATCATCTGTGCCATGAGGATCCTGATCATATGAAATATTTCTTCAAGTGGACAGCATTCCAAGCTCTTGGTAGCAAATCACCTTCCATGGTTAGCAATCTATATGCCCCCTTTCCTGCTTCAGCTTCAATCAAATAAGGGCCTTCCCATTTTGGAGCCAATTTTCCATCAGCAGTATTGGTGGTATTCTGAAATGCTTTCCTTAATACCATATCTCCAACTTGAAACTTCCTGATCCTGACATTTTTGTTGTAAGCACCAGCCATTTTTTGTTGATAATTGGCCATCCTTATCCTAGCCAGATCCCTGATTTCTTCAATAGTATCCAGGTCTTGAGCCAAGTTCTCATCATTTTCCTCAGGATCACGGGTACTTGTTCTAGCAGTTGGAACCACCATTTCTGTTGGGATCACTGATTCTGCCCCAAATACCAAAAAGAATGGCGTTTGACCAGTAGCATTCTTAGGGGTTGTCCTATCAGCCCAAAGCACATAAGGTAGTTCTTCTGCCCATTTCCCTTTCTTGGATCCAAGCTTCTTCTTCAAATTGTTGATGATGATCTTGTTGGATGATTCTGCTTGACCATTAGCTTGTGGGTGGACTGGTGTTGATGTTATCATCTTAATCCCCCAGCTGTTACAAAAGTTAGTGGTTCTGCCCCCAATGAATTGGGAACCATTATCACATATAATTTCAGAAGGAATTCCAAATCTAGTTATAATATTTCTTTTAATGAAGGATATAACTTCCTTTTCTCTGACTTGGGCAAAAGCTTCAGCCTCTATCCACTTGGAGAAGTAATCAGTCATAGCTAGCATGAATACTTTTCCACCAGGTGCCTTAGGGAGCTTACCAACTATATCCATACCCCATCTCATAAATGGCCAAGAGGAGGATATCGGATGCAAAAATTCAGCTGGTTGATGAAGGATATTACTGTGTCTCTGACAAGGATCACATCTCTTAGCATACTCCACAGCATCTCTCTTCATGGTTGGCCAGTAGTATCCTGTCCTCAGGATCCTTGAGAATAATGCCCTGCCCCGAGTGTGGTTTCCACAATCTCCTTCATGGAAGTCTTTTAAAACTTCTTGGATTTCAGGATCCTCAATGCATCTCAAGTATGGTCCTGCAAGAGATCGCCTATACAACATATTATTTAAAATTGTGAATTGAGATACCTTAACTTTGAAAGCCCTAGGGTTTTCTCCTGTAGGAATCTCTCCATGTTGTAAGTATCTCATGATTGGTGAAATCCATGATCCTGATCCTGAATGGGATTGAGTATCCTCACTAGGGATAATTGCAGAATTTTGCCCTATCTCCATGGCCACATGATCCTCGATGGCCGGGGTCAGGATATGGATAATAGGGATCTTGATATCCTCCGGGATCTTCAAAGATGATCCTAAGTTAGCCAATGCATCAGCTTCTATATTTTCTTCCCTTGGTACCTGTGTCAAACTAAAGGAAACAAAGGAGAGTGCCAATTCTTTGACTATCTCTAAATATTTGGTTAGCTTTTCACCTTTAACAGCATAGGATCCATTAAAGTGGTTTGTAATTAATAATGAATCTACATGTACCTCAAGATACCTGATCCCCATATGCTTAGCAATTTGCAAACCCGCAATTAAGGCTTCATATTCAGCCTCATTGTTAGTGGTTTGGAACTCACAAGCTATAGAGTGGGGTATTATGTCCCCCTGTGGCGATTTTAGCAGTATTCCAAGCCCTGTGCCTTTGACATTTGAGGATCCATCAGTATAGAGTATCCAAGGATCCTTGGTCTCCTCTAGCTGCTGGACTTCTAACTCAGCTTCTTTTTGTAAATCACTACTGAAATCAGCCACAAAGTCAGCTAATGCTTGGGATTTGATGGCTGTCCTAGGCTCATATCTTATGTCATAGGCACTAAGCTTCACTGCCCACTTAGCCAACCTTCCTGACATCTCTGGTTTCCTGAGGACATTCTTAATTGGAAAATTAGTTTTAACAACAATAACATGAGTTTCAAAATAATGTCTGAATTTAGTAGATGCCATAATTAATGCAAGAATAAGCTTTTCAAGGTGTGAATACATGGATTCGGCATCAAGTAAACTTTTACTTACATAATAGACAGGATGTTGTGTACCTTCATGATCCTTAACAAGGACCGCACTTACTGCTTTTGAGGATACTGCAAGATACAAGGATAGCACATCGCCTTTTTCTGGTTTCATCAAGGTCGGGGCTGAGGATAGGTAATATTTGAGAGCTCTTAAGGCATTTTCATGCTTCTCGGTCCACTCGAATTTCTTGTTCTTCCTTAGGATATCATAGAATTCTTTGCACTTCTCTGAGGATTTGGATATGAATCTGTTCAAAGCTGCTATCCTGCCTGTTAGCCTTTGAACATCCTTAGCATTGGCTGGAGATTTGATATTCACTAGGGCTTTGATTTGTTTCGGGCTAGCTTCAATGCCTCTCTTTGTCACCATATATCCTAAAAATTTACCTGCTTTAACACCAAAGTGACATTTTGAAGGATTAAGTTTCATGTTATATTTGTCTAGGATATCGAATGCTTCCTCCAAATCCCTTAGGTGATCCTCAGCCTTTATTGATTTTACCACCATATCGTCTATGTAAACCTCCATAGTTTGTCCAATCTGATCCTTGAACATCATATTCACCAGCCTTTGATATGTTGCCCCTGCATTTCTTAGTCCGAACGGCATAGCAATATAACAATATATACCAGTTGGAGTCATGAAGGCTGTATCCTCTTGATCGGATGGTTCCATTTGGATTTGTTGAAATCCAGATGAAGCATCCATAAAAGTTAACAGTTCATGACCCGCAGTTGCATCCACCATGGAGTCAATGTGGGGTAATGGGAAAGGATCCTTGGGACATGCCTTATTTAAATCGGTAAAATCGACACATACCCTCCACTTTCCGTTTTTCTTTTGAACAACAACCACATTGGCCAACCATCTTGGATAGTTGACCTCTCTAATCATACCTGCCCGGAGCAATTTCTCTACCTCTTCCTGGATAATGGCATTTCTTTCCGGTGCAAACTTTCTTCTCCTTTGATGGATTGGTTTGAAGGACCTATCAATGCCGAGTTTGTGAGTGATTACATCTTTAGATATACCAGTCATGTCTTCGTGTTTCCATGCAAAGGTAGTCTTTCTCCTTTTGAGGAAGGATATGAGGTCTTCCTTCATATCGCCAAGGATCCCTGATCCGATATAGATTTTGGATTCAGGATCATGAGGATCCATGAGGATTTCTACCACATCCTGCTCTCTTGCCTCCAAGACATCCCTTGGAGGATACTTTGATTGCTATTGCTCCCTTGACTTCGAGGCTGGTTTCATTGATGAAGTATAGCAATTCTTAGCCTCCTGCTGATCACTATCAATCTTGACTATTCCCCAAGGACTAGGGAGCTTCACACATTGATGGTAAGTAGATGGGACTGCCTTCATATCGTGTATCCAGGGTCTGCCAAGGATAACATTACAACAAGATAAACAGTCAATAACACAAAATTTTTGATAAGAATGTAGGCCTTCGATGTATATTGGGAGCTTAATGTCCCCCAGGGTATTCTTAGTTTCGCCACTAAATCCCACGAGCACGGAGGATCTTGGTATGATATCAGATTCAGGAATACCCATTTTCTTTAGAACATCAAGCTGGATAATGTTCACTGAGCTTCCTCCTTCTATAAGGATCCTGCGGACAAAATGGTTAGAAATGAAAAGAGTAATAACTAAACCATCGTGATGAGGATCCTGGATATCAACACGATCATCCTCATCAAACGTTATGACTTTTCCTTCGGAGACACTTGATGTTCGAACGGGTCTTTCTCCATTATCCATTTTAGTTTCCTTTGCATGCCTTTTAGCTGCTGAAAAGGATGTGCCACAAATGTCTGATCCTCCAGAAATAAAGTTTATTACTTGTGCATCTGCTGGAGGGGCTGGAGCCTTCTTAGGGATCCTTTCAGGATCCTGAGTCCTTGACTTTTTTCTACCCAACAATTCTTTTAGATGCCCCTTGCTCAACAAGTATCCAATTTCCTTTCTTAGTGCAATGCATTCTTCTGTAAGATGCCCAAAATCTTCATGGTATGCACACCACTTTGATTTATCTTTGGTTGCAGCTGGTCTGTCATTTTTTCTGGGCCATCTGGCTTTATCACCTAGATTCTGCATCGTAAGGATTAGTTCATTGTTATCAACAGAAAAACAATATTCAGAAATTGGAGGATAATCTTCATCATCCTCTTCCTGATCAACAGCATGCACGTTCTGGTTATCAAATCTGTTATAGGATCTGAACTTGTTGTTCTTGAACGAGGATCCTTGCTTATCTTGCTTTGAGGATCCTGCTAACCTCTCCTGGATCCTTTTGTCATCCTCTAGCCGGATGAACCTAAGTGCCCGGGTTCTTACCTCATCTAGGTTCCTGCATGGTGTCATAACAAGATCATCATAGAACAATGAATCCCTAAGCAATCCCATTTTAAAGGCCTCAACAGCCGTGGCTATATCCAAGTTGGGAATGTCTAAGGATTCTTTACTGAATTTGGTAATGTAATCTCTTAATGATTCATTATGACCCTGGGTTATCCTATATAGATCACTAGTTAATCGTTCAAATTTTCTATTACAAGAAAACTGATTATTAAATAGGTTAACTAGATTAGCAAATGAGGTAATAGAGTAGGGGGGAAGACTTAGCAGCCATTTGAGAGCTGATCCAGTAAGAGTGGATCCGAATCCCTTGCACAGGCATGCTTCCTTCAACCTTTCTGGAATTGGATTGATCTCCATCCTCTCCCTGTATTGTGCTATGTGTTCTTCAGGATCCGTCGAACCATCATACAGCTTCATGGTTGGCACATGGAACCTCTTGGGTATCTCAGCATCACAGATTGGTGGTGCAAAACGAGATATCCTGTGGCTCCCATCTGCAATCTCTGGGATAGGTTTGACCACTCCTGGAACACTTGATATCATATCCTTTAACTTCTGCAACTCTCTGGCCATGGCATGATTGATACCTGGATCCTACATAAGGCCATGGTTAGTAGTATGAGAATTATTAAAAGTGTTACCTCCCATTGGATTCAAATTAGGAAGAATGGATGTTAATCCATTTTGTTGGGGCTCTGGAATGATCGAAGGACCAGTAGAAGCATTGGTCTGCATTGGAATAAAATCTCCCTGATGGACATCTGAACTTCCTGTTTGCAAACTCCTCAAGGATCCTGGCATCTGGAAGGATCCCTGAAACTGGGACGATCCTGGAACAAAGGAGGATCCTTGAACCTGGGATGATCCTGGAACAAAGGAGGATCCTTGAACCTGGGATGATCCTGGAACAAAGGAGGATCCATTAACCTGGGATGATCCTGGAACAATGGAGGATCCTTGAAACTGGGACGATCCTGGAACAAAGGAGGATCCTTGAACCTGGGATGATCCTGGAACAAAGGAAGATCCCTGAACCTGGAATGATCCTGGAACAAAGGAAGATCCTTGAATCTGCTGCGCTCCTGAGTATCCTCCTGAATTCATGAGGGATCCCATATGCTGAGGATAGGATCCTGCTGGCTGGAAATATGAACCTGATGCCTGGGTCACTGATGTTGTTCCGTAGTGCACTCCTTTTGGTCCACCCACATATTGAACGTCTGGAACCACTGATGGCTGAGAAGTAATCACCGGAGTATCAAAATTCAAAGATCTGGGCATCAGTGGAGAATGATCCTCTGCCGTTTTCTTTTGTTTCTTGAGATCTCAAATTTCTTTGAGAATCCTTTCATTAGTCTTGTCCTGTTGCTGTATATGATCCTTCATCTGCAAAATCAAAGTAAACATGTCACTAGTAGTGGGAGTGTAAGAAGCAGAAGAAGTTGGAGGTTTGGAGAAAATGGGAGTTGGTTTCTTCTCGGCATTTTTCTAAGGTCCAGAAGGTGGTGGAGGCAAAGGTGGAATGCCCTGAGATGAATTGACCGCAGACATTGCAGTAGAGGTATTCTTCAATGATGAAGCCATGTATTTGTATGCAATGAACCGGAATGATCACCGACAGAAAAACTTCTTAGGAATGAAGCACCAATTGCCCCACGGTGGGCGCCAAACTGTTTTGGTCAAAAAATCTGATGAGGATAATGCAACCAAACTCTTTGTTACGGGGAATGATGCTTTAAATGTAGAACAATGATAAGGATCACTTCAATGTAAATTGCACAAACGACACAAGGATTTATACGGGGAAAAAGCCCTTGATCAAGAGTTGATCTCCGGCACAAAAAACCCCGGGTGATGGAAACTACCGATCACCAAACTTAAATAAATCAATAAATGTTTACAACTTCGGATAGTAACGAGCTAGGTACAAGGATCACTATGGTGAAATGTGTAAAAGTAAGTGGAAACTGTTAAGTGTTTGTCGAGAGCTTCAAGAGTGCAATTGTACGAGAGTGTGTGTAGCTGAAAATGGCTAAGTGTTCTAATTCTAGCTCGTCACCCCTTTAAAAATAGAAGTTAACTATAATAACAAACTATCCGACTTTTGTGCCAAGCTCCCACGTTCTCCACAACGTCCATTTCCAGTCAAACGTGTGCGAAATACCCGTGGAATATTCCATAGTAACGTTGCCAAGACCAAGTCAAGCTTGTTACTCCTGCGAAATAATACGAAATATAAACAAACAATCGTTAGCATGATGATCCTTAAGGTGATCCATGATCCTGATCCTGAAGCTCTTCTGAGGATCACTATCTGTCACAGAAGTAAGGATCATTAATTAGGATAACAAGTAAGGATCACTAATTGTTAGAAAATCCTCCCCTAACAATGATCTTGTTGGATGATTCTGCCTGACCATTAGCTTGTGGGTGGACTGGTGTTGATGTTATCATCTTAATCCCCCAACTGTCACAAAAGTTAGTAGTTCTATTCCCAATAAATTGGGATCCATTATCACAAACAATTTCAGAAGGGATACCAAATCTAGTAATAATGTTTCTTTTAATAAAGGATATAACTTCCTTTTCTCTGACTTGAGCAAAGGCTTCAGCCTCTATCCACTTGGAGAAGTAGTCAGTCATAGCAAGCATGAATACTTTTCCACCAGGTGCCTTAGGAAGCTTACCAACTATATCCATTCCCCATCTCATGAATGGCCAGGAAGAGGATATAGGATGCAAGAGCTCTGCTGGTTGGTGAAGGATATTACTATGTTTCTGACAAGGATCACACTTCTTAGCATAATCCACAGCATCCTTCTTCATTGTGGGCCAATAGTATCCTGTCCTCAGGATCCTTGAGAACAATGCTCTGCCCCCAGTGTGGTTTCCACAATCTCCTTCATGGAAATCCTTTAGGACTTCTTGGATTTCAGGATCCTCAATGCATCTTAGATATGGTCCTGCAAGAGATCGTTTATACAGCATATTATTCAATATTGTAAATTGAGATACCTTGATTTTGAAAGCCCTAGGGTTTTCTCCTGTAGGAATCTCTCCATGTTGTATGTATCTCATGATTGGGAGGATCCATGATCCTGAATGAGATTGAGTATCCTCACTAGGGATGACTGCAGAATCCTCTCCTATCTCCATGGCTACATGATCCTCGATAGCAGGGGTAAAGATATGGATAATAGGGATCTTAATATCCTCCGGGATCTTCAAGGATGATCCTAAATTAGCTAATGCATCAGCCTCTGCATTCTCTTCCCTTGGTACCTATGTCAAACTAAAGGAAACAAAAGAGAGTGCCAATTCTTTGACTATCTCTAAATATTTGATTAGCTTTTCACCTTTAACAGCATAAGATCCATTAAAGTGATTAGTAATTAATAGTGAATCTACATGTACCTCAAGATACCTGATCCTCATATGCTTAGCAATTTGCAAACCAGCTATCAAGGCTTCATGCTCAGCCTCATTGTTGGTAGTTTGAAATTCACAAGCTATGGAGTGGGGTATTATGTCCCCCTGTGGTGATGTTAGTAGTATTCCAAGCCCTGTTCCTTTAACATTAGAAGCACCATCAGTGAAAAGTATCCAAGGGTCCTTAGTTTCTTCTAGCTGTTGGACCTCTAACTCAGCTTCCTTTTGCAAGTCACTACTAAAATCTGCCACAAAGTCAGCTAAGGCCTGGGATTTAATCGCAGTTCTAGGCTCATATCTTATATCATAAGCACTAAGCTTCACTGCCCACTTAGCCATCCTTCCTGACATTTCAGGTTTCCAGAGAACATTCTTAATTGGAAAATTAGTCTTAACAATAATTGCATGAGTCTCAAAATAATGTCTTAATTTAGTAGATGCCATAATTAATGCAAGGATAAGTTTCTCTAAGTGTGAATACCTGGATTCAGCATCAAGTAAACTCTTACTTACATAATAAACAGGATGTTGTGTACCTTGGTGATCCTTAACAAGGACCGCACTTACTGCTTTTGAGGATACCGCTAAGTATAAGGATAATATATCCCCCTTTTCTGGTTTCATCAAGGCGGGGGCTGAGGATAGGTAATCCTTAAGAGCTTTGAGGGCACTTTCATGCTTCTCAGTCCATTCAAATTTCTTGTTCTTCCTCGGGATGTCATAGAATTCCTTGCACTTTTCTGAGGATTTGGATATGAGCATGTTCAAGGCTGCGATCCTGCCTGTCAATCTTTGCACATCCTTGGCATTGGCATGAGATTTGATGTTCACAATAGCCTTAATCTACTCTGGACTTGCTTCAATGCCCCTTTTTGTCACCATATATCCTAAGAATTTACCTGCTTTAACACCAAAAAGACACTTGGAAGGATTTAGTTTCATATTAAATTTATCAAGGATATTGAATGCTTCCTCCAAGTCTTTAAGGTGATCCTCAGCTTTCTTGGACTTAACCACCATGTCATCTATATAGACTTCCATAGTGTATCCAATTTGTTCCTTGAACATCATATTGACTAGCCTTTGATAAGTAGCACCTGCATTCCTTAGTCCAAATGGCATAGCAATATAACAATATATACCAGTTGGGGTCATAAAGGTTGTATCCTCTTGATCAGATGGTTCCATCTGAATTTGTTGAAATCCAGATGAAGCATCCATAAAAGTCAACAACTCATGACCCGCGGTAGCATCCACCATGGAGTCAATGTGGGGTAATGGGAAAGGATCCTTGGGACATGCCTTGTTTAAATCAGTAAAATCGACACATACCCTCCACTTTCCATTTTTCTTTTGAACAACCACCACATTGGCTAGCCACCTTGACTACTTAACCTCTCTTATCATACCTGCCTGAAGTAGTTTATCTACCTCTTCCTGGATAATAGCATTCCTTTTAGGTGCAAACTTCCTCCTCTTCTGATGTATAGGCTTGAATGACCTGTCAATGCCAAGCTTATGAGTAATTATATCCTTAGATATACCTGTCATGTCTTCATGCTTCCAGGCAAAGGTAGTTTTCCTTCTTTTAAGGAAGGATACTAGATCTTTAATTGTTATTGCTCCCTTGGTCTTGAGGCTGGCTTCATTGATGAGGTATAGCAATTCTTAGCTTCTTGTTGATCACTCTCAATTTTCACCACTCCCCATGGACTAGGAAGCTTCACGCACTGATGATAAGTAGATGGGACTTCCTTCATGTCATGTATCCATGGCCTGCCAAGGATAACATTACAACAAGATAAGCAATCTATAACACAAAACTTCTGATAAGAATGGAGTCCTTCAATATAGATAGGGAGTTTGATGTCCCCCAGTGTGTTCTTGGTTTCCCCACTGAATCCCACAAGGACTGAGGATCTTAGGACAATATCAGACTCCGGGATATTCATCTTCTTGAGGACATCAAGCTGAATGATGTTCACAGAGCTTCCTCCATCAATAAGGATCCTGCGAACAAAATGATTAGCAATAAACATGGTAATAACAAGACCATCATGATGAGGATCCTGAACATCAAGACGATCATCCTCATCAAAAGTTATAATCTTATCCTCGGTGACAGTGGACGTCCGGATGGGTCTGTCTCCATTATCCATCTTGGTTTCCTTGGCATGTCCTTTGGCTGCTGAAAAGGAAGTACCACAAATGTCTGATCCACCGGATATAAAGTTTATAACTTGTGCATCTGCTGGAGGAGCAGGAGCCTTTTCCGGGATCCTTTCAGGATCCTTGACTTCTTTCGTCCCAAAAGCTCCTTCAAGTGTCCTTTGCTTAACAAGTAACCAATTTCCTTTCTAAGTGCAATACACTCTTCAGTGAGATGCCCAAAATCCTCATGATATGCACACCACTTGGACTTATCCTTTGTAGCAGCTGGTTTATCACTTTTCCTTGGCCACCTAGCTTTCTCACCTAGATTCTGCATTGCAAGAATTAGCTCATTGTTATCAACAGAAAAACAGTATTCAGAAATTGGAGGATAATCCTCATCATCCTCTTCTTGCTCTACTGCATGCACATTCTGGTTGTCAGACTTGTTGTAGGACTTGAACTTGTTATTCTTAAAGTAGGATCCTTGCTTTTCCTGTTTTGAGGATCCTTTCAATCTCTCCTGGATCCTTTTGTCATCCTCTAGACGGATGAACCTAAGGACCCTGGTTCTTACTTCATCAAGATTCCTGCATGGGGTCATAACAAGATCATCATAGAATAAGGAATCCCTAAGCAATCCCATTTTAAAGGCTTCTACAGCCGTAGCTATATCCAGGTTAGGGATATCTAAGGATTCTTTACTAAATTTAGTGATGTAATCTCTAAGTGATTCATTTTGACCTTGTGTTACCCTATATAGATCACTAGTTAATCGTTCAAACTTTCTACTACAAGAGAATTGACTATTAAACAAATTAACTAGGTTAGCAAATGAAGTAATAGAGTAAGGGGGAAGACTTAGCAGCCATTTAAGAGCAGATCCTGTGAGTGTGGATCCAAAACCCTTGCATAGGCATGCTTCTTTTAACCTCTCAGGAATTGGATTGATCTCCATCCTCTCCCTGTATCGGGCTACATGTTCCTCTGGATCCGTTGAACCATCATACAGCTTCATGGATGGTATCTGGAATCTTTTGGGTATCTCAGCATCACATAAGGGTGGTGCAAAGCGAGATATCCTATGGCTACCATCTGCGATCTCAGGAATGGGTTTAACCACTCCTGGTACGCTGATATCATATCCTTGAGCTTCTGTAACTCCCTGGCCATAGCCTGATTGATACCTGTATCCTGCATAGAGCCATGGTTAGTGTTATATGAATTATTAAAAGTGTTACCTCCCAGAGGATTCGTGTTTGGAATTCCGGATGTGAATCCATGTTGACGGGGTTCTGGTATGATTGAAGGACCAGAGGAAGCAATGGTCTGCATTGGTATGAAGTCTCCTTGATGAACATCCGAGCTTGGAGGCTGCATACTTCTTAAGAATCCTTGATCCTGAAAGATGTTGGATCCTTGAGGCTGAAAGGATCCTTGAGCCTGAAAGGATCCTGGAACCATAAAGGATCCTTGGACCTGGGAGGATCCTTGGACCTGGGAGGATCCTTGGACCTGGGAGGATCCTTGGACCTGGGAGGATCCTTGGACCTGGGAGGATCCTAAATATCCTCCTGAGCTGACGAATGATCCCTGATGCTGAAAATAGGATCCCGATGGCTGGGAGTGGGAGCCAAATGCCTGACTCATAGTTGTCATTCCATAACGCCTTTCTGATGGACCACTTTGATACTGGATGCCCGGAACTGCCGATTGTAGGGTAGTTACAACTGGAGTGTCAAAATTCAATGACCTTGGCATCAGAGGAGAGTGATCCTCCACTGATTTCTTCTGTTTCTTGATCTCAGCGATCTCCCGGAGGATCCTTTCGTTGGTTTTGTCCTGCTCTTGTGCGTGATTCCTCATCTGCAAAATCAGAGCGTAAAGATCATTAGTAGTAGGATTAGAAGAAACAGAAGAAGTTGGTGGTTTTGTGAAAATGGGGGTTTGTTTCTTCACAGCATTTTCAGCATTCTTCTGGGATCCAGAAGGTGGTAGAGGCAAAGGTGGAACGCCTTGTGAAGAACTGATTGCCGGCATTGAACTTGAAGTGTTCTTCGCTGAGGAAGCCATCTGCTTGGTTGTAGTGAACCGAAATAACCACAAAAATATGAATCTTCTTAGGAATGAAGCACCAATTGCCCCACGGTGGGCGCCAAACTGGTTTGGTCAAAAATCAAGCCAAGATAATGCAACCAAACTTTCTGTTGTGAGGTGTGATGCTTGAATCAAAGAACAATGCTAAGGATCACTCAGAAATGTAATGAACAAGTGACACAAAGATTTATACGAGGAAAAAGCCCTTGATCAAGAGTTGATCTCCGGCATAAAAAACCTCGGGTGATGGAAACTACCGATCACCAACTCAAATAAAACAGAAAATGTATTACAACTTCGGATGATGGCGAGCTAGTTACAAGGATCACTATAGTGTAATGTGCAAAAGAGAGTGTAATCGCCAAGTAAATTGTTGAGAGCTGATGAGAGCAGTTACGAGAGTGTGTGTTTAGCCAAAAATAGCCAAGTATTCTAATTTAGCTCGCTATCCCCTTTTAAATTAGGAAAAAATCTAATCTAACTAACTATCCGCATTATGTGCAAGTCTTCCACGAACTCCATAACGTCCACTTCAATTAAGCACGTGCGGAATAATTATGGAATATGCTCCAGGAATATCGCCAAGACCAAGTCCAAGCTCGTACTCCTGCAAAACAACATCATATTCAAAGCAGACAATCGTTAGTGTAAGGATCACTATGATGATCCATGATCCTGATCCTACAATACTCTCTGAGGATCACTAATTCAGACAGAATTGAGGATCCCTAAGCCCAACAGTAATTGAGGATCACTGATCATTCAAAAATCCTCCCCTAACACTTGTTTGATCAGAGTTTAATTTTCAATCCAAGCATCATTTCCCAAATATTTTAATCAAATATCCCGAAACGTATCCCAAAAACACATTTTGAAAACACATCCTAAAGATATATCCTTATCAGGATATTTTGAGCATTGATCAGAGTTAAACAATTCATGTAAGATTCACAAAGGAAAGATCATACCAGGAATCGAGTGCAACCCTAGTATCAAACTCCAACCCCTTTTGCGACTTCTCCCACTAAGATGTCCCCAGTCCGAGACACTTAGCCCAATTTTGATCTTTTGAGCTTCACACAATTGTTTTAGAAGAAATGTCCCCTGTGCATGAAGTCTTTAAATACTTAGAAAATTTTAGAATATTAGTTCCAACTGTTTAGACAATTCTTGTGTTATAGGGGTAAAACCCAAATATATACTGGGGATAAATCCTTAGTATCCTGGGGAAAATCCCAAATTTTCATGCGCTACAGGCGGGAGTGTACAAACTCCAAAACTTAGAAAGGTGAAAACCTTTAAACCTTAGAGAGTATGAAAATACCCTTTCGTGAGAGAGGATGATCAATACTCATATACCTTTAGGATTCAGGATATAGCCAATAGTAACGAAATTGTCAGCCACTTTTACATGAACTGGTCCCGCCGCCTTGAACTATTCCCAAATAACTTGCGCTCCAGGCGGGGTGTTTAAACCCAATTCAGAAGAAAGGTGAATACCTTTAAACCTGTGAAGGGATCAGGATCCCTTAGACGTGAGAGAGGGGGCCAATCCTCTAATCTTTAGAAGTATCCTGAATGTATATCCTGGTGCTATATCCCGAAGCATATTCTGCAAAACACTTATAAGGATCCTGCATCCTTTATCCACCTTTCACGTGATTCTGAGTTTTGAAGGTTCAGGTATCCTTAGCAAAGGGTTGATTATCTACAGAAGCAACTAGTTATTTGGGCTTGACCCCAGTTTCGCCAGTAGCGCACGATGATCCTGGTATAGTTCATGGCAGTGGGACTAGTACTCGCGTTAGGGGCTGATAATTCCATTGTACTGGCTATACCTAGGATCCTACGTATAATGGTAGACGTACCATACATCCGTTCTTAAGGTTTCTAACGTTTTCACGTTAGCTAAGGTTTTGGCATTTTCATGCCACTAAGTTTGGATAGTCGCCAGTTAGGGCCATACTCCAGTTCATACGCGATCCTTGGGCTTGTCCCCAGTTATCCTTGGGCTTGTCCCCAGTTATCCATGGGCTTGTCCCCAGTTATCCTTGGGCTTGTCCCCAGTTATCCTTTGGGCTTGTCCCCAGTTGCTAACTTTTATCTTATAATGGCTTAGTCCCAAGTTATGTTCTATTTCAGGTCTTCGAAGTTAAACAACCAAGGATCCTTGATCCTTACTTCTTACTAAGGTTTGTCCTGTGGTTATCCTGATTATAGTATTAAGGGTTAGGATCCTAACTTGGATCCCCAGGTATGATCCTTAACTATTTTGATTTTATTCATTGATTATTTGAATAACCCTTATACTTTGACAACTGAGCTCATGATCCTTAAAATATACCACTTTTTTGAATTTTTCAACTATAGGATATTTGATCCTGGATCATATTCTAAATATTTTTTTTTATCTAATTTGTTCAACTTTTCTTACTCAGACAAGTGTACATCAAAACAATTGAAAATTAAAAGGACAAACAAGGATAACAACACAAGATAAGCCAAAAAAGATTAAAGTTATTTTATTAACAAAGGTTTAACCGTCGAAGGTTGTCAAAATTGCCAACCCACGTTTCTACCAGCAAAACGTGGCCCGTCCACATGGGTTGGCAACGGGTGTCCATTGTTTACGCGGTTATAGCAAGTGCAGGAAATCAAAGGCGGCAGGATCACAATGGCTTCATCCCCCAAACAGAGGATCCCTCCACCATTTGTAATCCTACCTATTATCCAAAGGATCCTAGATCCTTAATCCTAAAACTATTGTTCGAATACAGACCATCATTGTTTTAAAACAGCACACCACAAAAAAAACTACTACCGAATTTAAAAAATTGGGCTCCGGCTACGTCTAGAAATGTCCATCATTGCCCAATCATGCAGCCTACACCTTCGCTGCATCTTCATCCCCTCCAGCTTCGGTATCCTTCACCTGATCCTTCGCACTGCCTCCAGCCTCGATCGCCAAAACCTCCTCAGCCTCCTCATCATCTTCCAGATCAGCTAACCTCGCCTTCCAGCCCTCAACATCCCAGCTGCTTCTGTCAAAGTCAGAATCTTGAGCTTCCTGGGCCATCTTCAGTTTTGTCTTATACATTGTGATGGCAGCGGAGACCTTTGCACCTTCTATGAGATCATGCTTCTCGTAGTCAATGTCGATCAAGATTTTAGCTGTCTGAGTCTTGGCGTCTTGAAGGGCTTTTTCGAGATCAGCAATCTTAAGATCCTTGAGCACTGCAACTTGTTGGAGGTCAGCAATCTTCTTATCCAGCTCCTCAACGCTCCCCACGTAGTCTTCAATCTCAGCAAATTTCTGCAAAAAAGACAAACCAGTTCAAGATCAGGTGATCCTCAAATAAGTAGGATACCTAGGCAGTTTTGGTGATCCTCACGTCATTGAAGTATTCGAGGAACTGGTGGCGGATCAGTGGCAGGCCTTGTAGATCCTCTATCTCAGAGTTTTTCCTCTTCTTGCCACCCCTTCCTTTAGTGGGTGCCTTGGGGATGGACACGCTAGGGCTGGCAGTGGCCTTCTTCTTTCTGGATCGAACAGTGTCAAGGTCGGCAATGTTGAACTGGGAGGCAGGCTTGGAAGCTTTTCCGGCACCTACACGTTTAAAACAGATAAGTATCCTTATCCTATTTTTATTTAACTATTTATTTAAGTCTTTTAACTATACAAAGAACAGGATACTTACTTGACATGGTGATAGAACCTGAGGATACTTCTTGTGAATCCTGGGTGTCTGTCTTGAATGATCTGGTTACAGGTTCAAGCCTTCTAAAAGCAGCAAGCTTTTCCTTGGTGGTAGGTGATGGTATGAGGTGCGAAACAGAGACAGCTGTATAACATAAAACAAAAGGGTGTTAGTGATCCTTATACAAAAACAAGACTATCTTGTGATCCTTCTCAGGATCCTCTGTCCTACCATGGGTGGACCACTTCCTTGGTAGATCCTTTCCGTTTGGAATAGAATCCCTTCTGACAAAGAAAAAACGTAGTTTCCAGTTTGTATCATTCTTGGTGGCTTTAAAAATGGGGTGTTCTTCACCGAGTTTTCGCATAAACAGATATCGGTGGGATCCAAACGTCGTGAGATCATACATCTCTGCCAGTTCCGACATTCCTAAATCAATCCCTTCCTGCTCTATGATCCTTTCAAGGGTATATAAGACCGTCCAGATCATCGGCATAGCTTGGATATAGGAGATGCCGATAAGGGAGAAAAAGGATTGGGTAAAGGCTGGAAAGGATAGGTGTATCCTATGGTGAATGGGGTAACAGGAAAAGCTACCCATGTCTCAGAAATATAGTCGCTCAGAACAGTGGGATCGAAGGGTTTGAAAAAGGTGTTCGCCGGAAAGCAGTACCGGATCTTATCTACTAGTGGATCAGTAAAGCAACACCTCTCATTCGCTGAATCTTTGATGATCCCTTGACTCTTCAAGGGGCTATCCTTCTGGTGATCCTTGGCGGGGGAGGACCGGAGCATCATTCTTAACGTGATGTTGGTAAAGAAAGAAAAACAGAGTAAGAGAAGGAGAAATAGGAAAAGAGATACCTGATTGATCTTTGGATGAGAATTTAAAGGGAGTTTCTCTTGGATTTAAATGCAAATTGATCCTATCTCTAACTCCTATTTATAATGATGATTTGCAGGATAGTCACTTCAGTGACGTTAGGTTTGCAACGGCTAGTTCGATCTTAACGGCTATTTATCCGTTAGTTTGTTGCGGATAAGATCAACAAAATACAACTCGTTTATTTACAATATTACTCCTTATATTTTGGGGGCAATTGTTAGGGGAGGATTTCTTAATGACCCATGATCCTCAATTATTATCCTACTTGGTGATCCTTACTTCTGTGTCAGTTAGTGATCCTCAGAAGTGCTTCAGAATCAGGATCATGGATCATCCTAAGGATCCTTATACTAATGATTGTCTGCTATGATTTCGGTATTGTTTTGCAGGAGTACCAGCTTGGACTTAGTCTTGGTAACGTTCCTGGAGAATATTCCACGTTTATTCCGCACGTGCTTGACCATGGTGAACGTTATGGAGATCGTGGGGAGAAGGCATGAATTGCGGATAGTTAGTTATTTAGATATTTTACTAAATTTAAAAGGGGTAGCGAGCTAATAAAACAACACTTGGCTATTTTTTTGCTACACACACTCGTACAACTGCACTCACCAGCTCTCGGCAAAACACTTAGCATTTTTCATACGTTTCTACACGATACACTATAGTGATCCTTGTACTTAGCTCGCTATCATCCAAAGTTGTAAAAGGATTATTGTTTAATTTGAGTTGGTGATCGGTAGTTTCCATCACCCGAGGTTTTTTATGCCGGAGATCATACATTGATCAAGGGCTTTTTCCTCGTATAAATCTTTGTGTCCCCTGTGCAATTCATTTCATAGTGATCCTCATTGTTGTTTACCAATTCAAGCATCATACCCCGTAACAGAGAGTTTGGTTGCATTATCCTCGTCTGATTTTTGACCAAAACAAAAATGATTAGTGATTAACAAAGAATCAACATATACTTGCAAATTCTTGATACTCATATTTTTAGCCAACTCTAATCCTGCAATCAAAGCTTCATATTCTGTCTCATTATTAGTAGCAGGAAATTCACACCTAATAGCCTGGGGTAATATGTCCCCCTGTGGCGATTTTAGTAGTATACCTAGACCTAC
The DNA here is from genome assembly GCA_030545235.1 of Helianthus tuberosus. Classification (NCBI taxonomy): domain Eukaryota; kingdom Viridiplantae; phylum Streptophyta; class Magnoliopsida; order Asterales; family Asteraceae; genus Helianthus; species Helianthus tuberosus. The sequence goes on from CM060448.1 coordinate 54,374,219, forward strand.
ACCTCTTACATTAGATGCACCATCAGTGTATAATGTCCAGCATTCTAAGTTTTCTCCTAGCTGCTGTACTTCTAGGTCTACTTCATTTTGAATGTCACTACTGAAATCAGCCACAAAGTTAGCTAAAGCCTGAGACTTTATGGCATTTCTAGGCTTATACACTAAGTCATAAGAACTTAATTTTACTGACCACTTAGCCATCCTTCCCGACATTTCGGGTTTCCTAAGCACGTTTTTAAAAGGATAATTGGTTTTAACATGAATCCTATGTGTCTCAAAATAATGTCTAAGTTTCGTTGATGCCATAACTAGGGCTAATATTAATTTTTCTAGATGAGAATATCTAGTTTCAGCATCTAATAAACTTTTACTAACATAATAGACAGGATACTGCTGACCTTCATGGTCCTTTATAAGAACAGCACTTACAGCATTCCCTGATACAGCGAGGTATAGGGATAGTGGTTCACCATTTTCAGGCTTCATCAATAGAGGTGCAGTTGAGAGATATTGCTTCAAATCCTGGAGGGCTGCTTCATGCTTCTTTTTCCATTCGAACTTCTTGTTCTTCTTGAGGATATCATAAAATTCCTTGCACTTTTCCGAGGATCTTGAAATAAATCTGTTCAATGCTGCTACTCGGCCTGTTAACCGTTGAACATCCTTCATATTCGAAGGTGATTTTATATCCAGGATAGCTTTAATCTGCTCCGGGCTTGCCTCTATCCCCCTTTTGGTCACCATATATCCTAGAAACTTTCCTGCCCCCACTCCAAAATGGCACTTAGCAGGATTCAGTTTCATGTTATACTGATCCAGGATATCAAACGCTCCCTTAATATCCTGGAGGTGATCCTCAGCCTTTTTAGATTTCACCACCATATCGTCAATATATACCTCCATGGTGTCCCCCAGCTTGTCTTTAAACATCATGTTTACCAACCTCTGGTATGTTGCACCTGCATTTTTCAAACCAAAGGGCATAGCAGTATAACAATAAATACCTGTGGGTGTCATGAAAGCAGTATCCTCCTGATCAGAGGGTTCCATTTGGATTTGCTAAAATCCTGAAGAGGCATCCATGAAGGTTAACATCTCGTGGCCGGCGGTAGCATCTACCATTGAATCAATATGAGGCAGAGGAAACGGGTCTTTGGGACAGGCTTTGTTTAAGTCTGTGTAATCTACACAAACTCTCCATTTCCCATTTTTCTTTTGTACCACGACTACATTCGCAAGCCATTTAGGAAACTTCACTTCTCTAATCATCTTGCTCCTTAGCAGCCTTTCAACTTCCTCTTGGATGATCACATTTCGCTCCGGAGCAAATTTCCTTCTCTTTTGTTGGACCGGCTTGAATGACCTGTCAATACCGAGCTTATGTGTTATAATATCCTTGGAAATACCTGTCATATCCTCGTGCTTCCATGCGAATGTTGACATCCTGCATTTCAAAAAATTAGTCAATTGATTTTCAATATCCTGAGGGATATTGGTTCCCACGAGCACCGAGATATCCGGATTATCCTGATCCAGGATAACTTTCTTTACATCCTGCTCCGAAGCCTCCATGATATCCTGGGCCCGTATCTTTAATTGCTATGCTGCATTAGGCTTGGTTGAGGATTTCATTGAGGATGAGTAGCATTCCTTCGCCTCCTGCTGATCACTATCAACCTTGACAACCCCCCAAGGGGTAGGGATCTTGATGCACTAATGATAAGTCGATGGCACAGCCTTCATATCATGGATCCATGGCCTGCCTAGTATGATGTTATAGCAGGATAGGGAGTCCATCACACAGAAACGTTGTATCAAGTTGACCCCTTCAACATATACTGGTAACTTTATCTCCCCTTTCAGTCTTAGCCTCCTTTGCATGTCTCTTTGCCGCAGAATACGAAGTCCCACAAATGTCGGATCCTCCTGAAATAAAGTTAATTATTTTGGCATCTGCTGGGGGTGATGCTGCTCGTTCAAGATCCTTCTCAGGATCCTGAGCTTTATTCTTCTTTCTTCCCAGCAAATCCTTCAGATACCCCTTGCTCAATAGGTAGCTTATTTCTTTCCTTAGAGCAATGCAATCCTCGGTCACATGTCTGAAATCTTCATGGAAGGCACACCATTTGGATTTATCCTTCCAATCAGCTTTTTGTTGATTCTTTCTAGGCCACCTAGCTTTGTCTCCTAAACCCTGCATAGCATACATTAACTCAGGTATGTTAACAGAAAAGCAGTATTCAGATAATTCAGGATATTCTTCAGGATCCTCATCTTCAACAGCATTCACTTTCTTGTTGTCATTTCTGCCTTATGTCTTAGAGCGATATGGTTTATACGAGGATTCTGATTTCCTGTTGGTTGATTCATAGGTTGAGGTAGAATTTATTCTCTCTTGCATCTTTTTGTCATCTTCCAAGCGAATATATCTCAAGGCCCTGTTACGAGCTTCGTCGAGATTCCTGCAGGGGTTCATTACAAGATCCTGATAAAACTGAGAATCCTTTTGTAACCCCATCTTAAAAGCCTGCACAGCTGTTGCAACATCAAGATGTGGGATATCCAAGGATTCCCGACTAAACTTGTTCACATAATCCCTCAAGGATTCCTGAGGTCCTTGAGTTATCCTGTAAAGATCACTGGTTAGTTTCTCAAAACTCCGGCTGCAAGAAAACTGACTATTAAATAAATTAACCAAATGAGCAAACGAAGTAATTGAGTGAGGAGGAACATTTAACAGCCATTTCAAGGCTGATCCTGTCAAGGTAGATCCGAAACCCTTGCACAAGCATGCTTCGTTGAGCTCCGGAGGGATAGGGTTAATCTCCATTCTTTCCCTATACTGGGCAATATGCTCTTCAGGATTCGTAGTCCCATCATACAGCTTCATGTTGGGGGTTTGAAATCTCTTTGGGATTTCAGCATCACAGATAGGATATGCAAAGCGGGATATCCTGTGGCTGTCTTGGGATACTTCCGGAATTGGCTGGACCACTCCAGGTACACTGGATATCATGTCCTTCAATTTCTGAAGCTCCCTAGTAAATGTTGACGTCATACCTGCATCCTGTAAAGACCCATTATTGTTAGTAGCAAGAGCATTATTATATGACATGTTACCGGTCTGAGGATTCTGGCCATATCTTGAAGCATATCCTGAGCTCCTCACAGTTGACATCCTGACCGAGGAGGGTATCTCAGGAGTATGATTCTGAGAATGGCTTGGCACGATATTCCCCTGGTTATCTTCAGTGTAAACTGCAGAACTGAAGTTCAAAGTTCTAGGCTGCAAAGGAGTGACAGTTTCTTCAGCTGGTCTACTTGGGCTGGATTTCAAGAGTTGTATCTCTCTCATCAGCATCCGATTAGTTTCCTGCTGCTGCCTCATCTGTTCCTGTACACTACCAAACAAATTCAGAATTTCATCATTAGAAGCCAAAACAGGACCAGATCCCTGGGTACTGGGAGCGGGAATAACATCCCGAGCCACATGACTTTCAGTTCCGTGTGAAGAAGTTTGCATTCATGGAGGGGGAGGTGGAAGCACCGAACCAATTGTTGCAGAGGTTGTAGCAGACATGGTGGAAGAGCTCATGTTTGATCTCGAGGCCATTGAAAACGATGTAGCAAAAAGTTTTGACAATAGAAAACCGAGTAATGATTTTACTAAAGTTTTTAGCAAAAATAGCACCACTTGCCCCACGGTGGGCGCCAAATTGTTTTGGTCAAAAATTACCGAAGCAATTAAGTGATCAAATTAGTTAAGTGAGGTAGTGTGCTAGAAATGAGTGTCGAAAATATGTTAATCAAATTAATTGCAAAAACAGTTTCAGGATACGGCTCAGGATATAGAGCTGTATCTGTGATCAAACAATGAGCAAAAAAGTAAAGGTTGACACGTGATGTACGAGGAAAGCCCTTGATCAATCTAGATCGCCGGCACAAAACCTCGGGAGCTGACAATCGCAGCTGCCTTGTTCTTCTATTACTTCAAATATCAGTATACAGTGCAGGATGCGATGCGGATCAACTAGGTGTTACAATGTAATTCGAGTACAAGTGTTGGTGTATAGTGTTTGCTAGCAGCTAGAGAGTAAAGTGTGCGAAAGAGTGTGTGTAAAGTTTCGTGACTTAATCTGATCCGCCCCATCTATTTATAGTAAAAGAAATATAACAAACTACCCTATTAAACCGGGATCCGGCGGATATTCCCCACTTGAACGTTGTAGACCTGGTCTTTCGGGTCCAACGTCTCTCAAATAACTGGTTTACCCGAGTCTCTAGGAGAAGAAGTCCATCTGACCGTTAGTGACCTACAGCTTCTTACCTGCACGTGGTCAATTTAGTTAACACCAGGATATCGCCCAGGATGTTACCAATATCCCGGTCCAGTATCCTGATCATAAGCAAACAATCAAAAGCAGGATATTAGTCAGGATATATACGCTCAGAAAATGACCCATAACAAATGCTGACCGTTACAAGAGCTATTCTTCTGTCATCAACGTCCTTATCCTAACCAATTTGAGCGGGTCTTCAGGATGACCTGGTCCTCATGAACGTTAGTCCCTTGTAACCAACGTTTACAAGCAAATTGTTAGTAATAGTCAGGATACTGCCTCAGGATGCTACCAATATCCTGGTCCGGTATACTGATCGCAATTAGCTATCATAAAATCAAGATATAATTCAGGATATGGGCTCAGAATTTCACCCATAACATGCACCTCTATTAATGAAGCCTGAGGATGGTGAATCGTTATCCCTGTATCTAGCAGTATCAGGGAATCCTGTAAGTGTTGTTCTTGTAAAGGATCACGAAGGTCAGCAATATCTTGTCTATTATGTTAGCAAAAGCTTATTAGATGCTGAAACTAGATATTCTCATTCAGAAAAATTAATATTAGCCTTAGTTATGGCATCAACAAAACTTAGACATTATTTTGAAACACATAGGATTCATGTTAAAACTAATTATCCTGTTAAGAATGTGCTTAGGAAACCTGAGATGTCAAGCAGGATGGCTAAGTGGTTAGTAAAATTAAGCGCCTATGATCTAGTATATGACCTAGAAATGCCATAAAGTCTCAGGCTCTAGCTGACTTTGTGGCTGATTTCAGTAGTGATATTCAAAATGAAGTAGACCTAGAAGTACAACAACTAGGAGAAACCTTAGAATCCTGGACATTATATACTGATGGTGCATCTAATGTTAGAGGTGTAGGATTGGGTATACTACTAAAATCGCCACAGGGGGGCATATTACTTTGATTAGGGGGCATGGGTGCTTCAGCTATCCTCCTAGTGAACTTTGAGATCTCAGCTAGGTCCCGGGGGAGGTAAGGCTGATCCAGATCGTCATTGCTTTGATTCTCCTTCTCTTTTTCTTTTCCTTTCTGTTTCTTTCCTGCAATGAGGTCTTCTCTCTCTTCCGAGGACATCTGCCTTAGGGCTGTCATGAAGGTTTCCAGAGGGTCGCTGCCACCGTTTTTGTTTTGTGAATCCCTCCCTTCCTGGTTGGGAGGTGTGTCGAAGGATAGTCTAGCCCTGAGGCTGTCAAGTTTCTCATGTCTTTCTAGATCGTCAAGGTGCTTTTTTAACTTCTCTCTGTGCATGGCAACAAAATCTGGGGTAATGGTTTCCTCCTTTTCCAGAATTTCCACCTGATTTTCGTTCTCTTCCTCGTGAGTTATGTCTTCCACTGTGATCTTATCATGATCATTTTGCACCGTTTGGATGGTACGTGAGCTGGGTGGTGTTGCCATGTTGTTTCTCGTGAAGTGGGTTATCTCAACGTCTGAGTTTTGGAGTGGGAATACCAGCTAGACTGTATGGTCCCACGGATGGCGCCAATGTCGAATACCCAAATCCCTAGTGACGTTCAAAGGGTCTTCGCTGACGTTGTAATATCCCGGTCTTCGTTGCTGCAAAAGAATAAACCGTTAGCCGCGTCACGGGGGGCCCCGGGAGGGGGATCCGTGACCAAGCTCCGGCGTGAGGATAAGTAACCTTGCAGGAGAGTATGAGAAGTTTATTCCGATGAGTATGATCACCGGAATATTTCTCTATGGTGTGAATCTAATTAATGTATGTGTATTGAATGTGGGGAATATTGGTCGGAATAAATGACAGAGTTATTAGTGTGATACCTTGAGTCTGCCCCTTGATCATCTCATTTCTGCCCTATATAACCCGGAAACCTTATCTCCCATGTGCGATATTTTAATGAGTTGATCTAACGGATTTTGAGAGTCTTCGGGGGGCTCAGACACGTGTCTGACCCCCAACGATAGGATTATGTCCTCATTTAATGTTTCCGGCTTGAGAAGTACAGTGTCAGCCGAGATCCTCTTCATATCAGGCATTAAATGCTGCCTGTGTTCTCTGATTCCTCACTTCCCGCTCATTTTGCATAAAGGAAACCTTAGTGGGCAAGCAAAACTATTTCTTGGGCCTTATCTGCTGGGCCCGCATGGCAATGGCCCAAAGACGGATAAATGGAGTAATCCATTGGCCCGTCGTCATCTACCATTAATAACAAAGAATTCATCACGATTCCCACTAACCTCTCAAATACCACAAATCCCGCATCAGTCACAACTAGGGGTGTTTATCGGTTCGATTTATGGTTAATTAGGTTCGGTTTATTCAGTATTCAAAATTTTGTACCCCAAACCAAATTAGGAATATGCAAACCGAACCAAACCAAACCGAATTCAATTCGGTTTGGTTTTGGTTAGAAACCAAATAAACCAATTTCAACCAAATTGTACCTAAGTATTTTTTTTTCCTAATTTATATTTATGTTTGTATTCTAACTTCCGAAATTAGGTCAGCAACTAATTAAACCTAATAATATAAATAAAAGAAAGTTTCATAGCAAAATAACACACACATCCATAAAATAGTCATACATACAACCATAAAGTTAAAATTTCAAAACATAAATCACAGAAACTATAAATAGTCAACAAGTCTAATAACCAAATATAAATAATCTTCAAACAATTAGTATTTTGGGCTAATAAATTGTATATAGTTTAATAAATATTATTATTTTTATTTGATAATTAATTAAATTAACGGTTTATTCGGTTATCCAAATAAACCGAATAAACCAAATAAAAAAAATATGTGGAACCAAAAAGCATATTCACAATTTGGTTTCGGTTAGAAACCAAACCAAACACCAAAATCGTTATTCGGATCGGTTTATTCGGTTAAGGTTATGGTTCGGTTTACAGTTTTTATTTGGTTTCGGTTTTTTCTGAACACCCCTAGTCACAACCGGCACCCGATTTCTTATGTTGCGGTGTATTTTTACTGTAATTAATTTTGATATTTTGTAGGATTTTTGTTGTTTCTTTTAGGGTCTACATATTCACACACCCTAGTGCCTATTCACACGCCCTTATATACGCCTCGTATAGGTCTATACGTCGCGTATAGGTCCGATACAGCACTATATGTATAGTTTAGTATCGTATCATATAGTGTAGTATAGGTCTTGTATATGCCTTTACGGGACATAAATCACACCTATAGTCCTATACGGGACCTAAAAGTTTGCTAAAACGATTAATATTGTATAAAATGTTTGTAAAAAAATAAAAAAACCTATATACGCCCCATATAGGCCTAAGAATTTGCTAAAATAATTAATATTGTATAAAATGTTTGTAAAAAAAAACCCTTATATACGCCCCATATAAGCCGATACGTCGCATATATGGGGTATGGGTCATATATGAGACCTATACAAGGGGTCCTATACGCCACGTATAGGCTTATACGAGCCGTCTGACCAGTCAAACTTTCCGGCTGATACCCACTCAGACCCTCTGGAGGCGTCTAGGGCATCAAAGGTGTCCAAATAGGCAACAAGGGTGTGTGAATAGATTGGGCCTTCTTTTAAAATAAAAATAAATGATTGAGGCCTTTAAACTACAACATGGTTGTTAAAGCATGAGAGATTTAAAGCCCTGCTAAGTAACATCTTCCAGAGACTTTATTACACCATCCAACCTAAGGAGAAAAACACTATTTCTTATATTTTTATTTCAAAATTATCAACTACTACATTTATAAGATGATGACGTAAGATTTTAATAGTTTCTTCCCTCAATTGGTCCAAAAGGGCGGCAGGGTCAACAGTGCCAGGCAGCTGCCTGGCACTCCCCTATTGGCCCAACAAATTTACAATTTTATCCTTCTTTAAAATTACGATTTTGCCATCAGGTAAAAAATATGTTTTCGCCCCCGCTTAAAAATAAATTTACGCTTATACTCCTAGCTAAATATTTCAATTTTGCCCCCGGTAAAAAATTACGAATTTGACCCGTTTCAGTTTACAGTTTTGCCATTAGTTTTTTTCCCTTAAATATACGATTTTGCCATCAGTTCAAAGTTATGATTTTGCCCACGCTTAAAAAAAAATTTACGCTTTTACTCTGGCTAAAAATTGTAATTTTTCCATCGGCTAAAAATTACGATTTTGCCCCGTATAAATTGATACTTTAGCCATTAGTTTTTTTTCTCACAACCAAGTTACGATTTTACCATCAACTTAACTTTACATTTTCCCCATCGTTTTTCTTTGTTTTCCTGGTGACATTACAATTTTTCCCCCAGTGTAAAATTACAGTCGTGCCGGCAGCTTACTGGCACTCCCCCGTTGGTCCATTTAATTTACGATTTATCCCCGAATTAAATTTATGATTTCGCCCTCAGTTAAAAATTATTTTTTTTTTTTTTTTTGTTTACTACGGTCTTATCATCGTTTTTTTTTCCCAGCAAAATTATATTAGTGTTTTTTTAATTGGTTGAGAATTATTTGGACATCGCCCCGCAACGCGGGCGGGGCATCTACTAGTTTTCATACATTTTGGTTAGATGATTGGAATGTGAATAGAAAATGATAATTTGTGGAATATAATAATCGTAGAATATATAGAGAGGTGCAGGCAGTAGAGTAGGTGGATGTGGATTACGGAGGCTGAAAGAAGGGAAACCGTAGCAGGTGGTGGGGCCCAGTAGTAGTTGCCATCCATTAGACTGGTGGGTATGGGGCACGGCTTGGGCACGGCGAGCCGGACCCCCACACCGCCCCCCCGGAGCGTTCCGGTTTCTCCGTCTCCCCAGCGACGATCACGACGGGCCTCTCTCTCTCTCTCTTCTTTCTCTCTCCTCTCTCTCTCTCTCTTCACGGCACCGGTCCTCCCACACCGCCCCCTAGCCCATCCTTGGAGGACATGCCTCTTCCATACCGCTTAGTCTTAGACCAAAGGGGATGGGGTACGTACCCGGTCCGTCGCCCACGTCCCGGATCGTCCCACACCGGCCCCTTGTGGCCCATCGCGTCTCAAGCGGCCTCTCCTCGAGACCTCGACGATGGAGACGAGCCAAATTTTGGTGGGCCCCTTTAATCATGCCGTTTAACAACGGCTACTTTAAAAAAAACAAATTCATTTAATTTAAAACCTATATAAATACCCACACATTTAACCATTTTTATACAAAAATTCACCCACTTTCTCCAACAACTCTCTTTACACACCATTTTTATACAAAAATTCACCCATATTCTCACATAATCTTCTCTAAAAATACACCATGTCATCTTCCTCTTCATCGGGTTCGACGAACACCATGGAAGCCGTAAAATATTTTATAAACAATGTGGTAGAGGCGACACAACTAATTTTGAAAGAAGAAGAGGAGGAGGAGGTTTCGTCACAACCTCGAAACAGGAACCCACACATCGAGCGAGACCGAGAAAGTTAGTTATATTTTTATTCTTATATTTTTATTTTTATGTTTTTAGTCTTATATTCTTATTTTTATGTTTTTAGTCTTATATTTTTATAGCGTTGCATTATATTTTTATTTATAAGTTGAATACATATTTTTTTATCTTGTAGGTGCCCACCAAAGATTATTCGCCGATTACTTTGCCGACGAGCCGCTGTACTCGAAGGCTATTTTTAGACACCGTTTCAGAATGAGTCGTCGACTTTTCTTACGTATAGCCGACGATTTAGCCGCTTATCACCCGTTTTTTACCTTGCGACCCGATGCTAGAGGCAAAATGGGTTTCACCACCTTACAGAAATGCACTGCGGCGATTCGTCAACTAGCTTATGGGACGGCAGCCAATGCTTGGGACGAATACTTAAAGATGTCCGAAAGAACTGCTAGAGAATGTTTATACAAGTTTTACAAATTTGTGGTGAGGCTCTACAGCCAAAAATATTTGCGAAAACCAAATTACAATGACGTCCAAAATTTGTATCAACACCACCAAGCAAGGCATGGTTTTCCAGGCATGCTCGGGAGCATTGATTGCATGCATTGGCCATGGCGGAATTGTCCTACCGCTTGGCGAGGAATGTATACGCGAGGCGATCAGGGACATCCAACAATAATTCTAGAAGCTGTTGCGTCTCAAGACCTATGGATTTGGCATGCTTTCTTTGGGAATACTGGTTCGAATAACGACATCAACGTTCTACAAAATTCTGAGGTTTTTGACGATGTTATAAAAGGGATCGATCCTAATACGAGGTTTACGGTTTCGGGAGTGGAGTGGAGTACAGACGCGGGTATTATCTTGCCGATGGAATATACCCACAATACTCTACAATTGTTAAAACGGTTAGGCATCTTCCAGATGAAAAAAGAAAGAAATTTGCCAAGTTTCAAGAAGCGGCTAGAAAAGATATTGAACGGTGTTTTGGGGTTCTCCAATAAAGATGGCATATTATTGAAAATCAGCACACGCGTTTACACCCAAAACGTTGCGATACTGTGTGTATGCTTGTATTCTCCTGCATAACATGATCCTCAAAGACGAAGGACATGCAATTTGTGAGTATGACGAGAATGCGGTGGAGTAGAATAATGTTCCGGTTAGCGGAGAACAACAAGATTTAAATAGGTTCTCGTTACATAACGATTTCACACATGCCAATCTTCAATCGGACTTGATCGATCACATTTGGAATCTCGGAGAAAACAACGCGTAGTTTTTTTATTTATTTGTAACTTTAGGCTTTTTTTTTTAATGTAACTTTAGGTTTTTTTTAATGTAACTTTAGGTTTTTTTTTTAAATGTAGCTTTAGGATTTTTTTAATGTAACTTTAGGTTTTTATTTAAATGTAACTTTTTTTATTTTTATTTATTTTTTTTTAATTAATATGGCAAAAAAAATAATAATAAAAAAATGGGGGAGGACCATCCACCACACCCTTAGATAGTCCCTAAGGGGATGGTCCTCCACCTATGCTTATGTGGCGCTTATGTGACGGATTGTCCCTTTGGGGACTATCCTCACCATACCCCATGGTCTTATGCTGCCCATGTTTCCTCCTTACTTACACCTGCTGCTCTTCTTCTTTCACTTTTCCTGAACCCACACTCTATATCCTTTAAATACACACATGTATATTAAGCCGATTAGGGGAAGGTTCATTGGGGAACACTAAAAAAGTGGGGAACAACGGGGAACCGACTCAAACGAACTTCGATTGGACTCATTCCAGCGGCATTGGAACCGGCTCGACGAACCCTAACTAAGATCTTTTAACCCTAAATCCTAACTCCTAAACTCTAAACCCTAAAGCTAAAAAATAAGGCTAAAACCTAAGCTAAACCGTAAAATCTAAACTATAAACCCTAAAAGCTAAACCCTAAATGCTAAACCTAAAGCTAAACCCTAATGTTAAACCCTAAAGCTAAACGCTAAACCCTAAAACTAAACCCTAAAGCTAAACCCTAATGCTAAAGCCTAAAGCTAAACCCTAAAAGCCAAACCCTAATATATTTAGGGTTTAGGGGTTATGATTTAGATGTTAGGGTTAAGAGATCCTATTTAGGGTTCGACGAGCCGGCTCCAACGCCGCTGGAATGAGTCCAATCGGAGTTCGTTTGAGTCGGTTCCCCACTGTTCCCCACTTTTTTAGTATTCCCCAATGAACCTCACACAAGCCGATTATATTGTAAAGATTTTATATAACAAAAAAAATAGACGCTTCAACAACTCAACATATTAAATTTTAGTGGAGAGGTTCATATTTATTTCAATTTATTTTAATTGTCAACTCACACGTCATTAAACTTGCTTTTTAGGTAGTGTTTAGACCCTCCGTAGTGCCGTAGTGGGCGTGTTTTTTTTCAAAAAAAAAAACCCCAAACATGCCCGATCACGCCGACCAACCACCCCTAGGCGTGTTTGGTTTTTTTTTTTTTTTTTGTGTTTTAAATCACGCTGTTGGGGCAATTTTTTGGCCAATCGACCGTTTGCAATGGTCAAATGCAACGGTCATTTTTTTTTTTCATTTTTCATTTCTCACCTATATATATACATACTTCCACTCCATTTTTACAAACAAAAACCTCAACAATCTCAAATATTAAACCATTTTTATAAAAAAAATGGGTTCCCCTAGTTCCTCGTCCATCGCAAATTATTACTATAGAGAGTTTTTAGCGGATGATGGTGAATCCACCGATGAGGAGGTCGAGCAAGAGGCGGTTACGAGTGCTTGTCAACTAGCGGTTGACGTGTTGTCGTAGTCACACGCAAATTTAATCCAAATTACAACTAGTAGATAGCAGCAAATGAATATCGAACACAGGGAGTTTGTGGAAAGTGTGTTGATTAAATAGCTTTGTGAATTAACTACAATTAAACTAATTTGCAGAAATTAAAATTCAAGAGTTTGGACTGTTTGGTTTTAAGAACTAAATTATTAACTAATTGCAAATCAAAATTGGATTGTTAATCAGATTACGAGAGAATGACCATCTTAGGTTCCGGTTTCCATAAACAATTGTGCCTAAATCCAACTAGAAAGAGCTACATAGACATAACTCATGCATAAATGTTTGTTGTGATAAAAGGGAACGAAGTACTCGGATTATATAAACGCGAGGTTGTTACCCGATGATCAATGAATCAATATCCAACCCTAACCCTTCCCGTGATATCTCGATTGTCAACGACACCAAGAACGTACGATTTAGATTAGGATCAAAACACCAATTAACAAGTTACAATCAAACATTCATGCACCATAACAAACATAGCAAACAAACCAAGTTCATTATTCTAGAAATAAGATTCAAAGCACAAAAGTCATAAAGAAACCCTCACCTAAGATGATCACTGAAAGTTTAGCCTAACATAGTTTGGTGAATCATCATTCCAACAAAATCAAAGTTCATACGAATCGAAATACAAACCGAAATGTTTAGAAATGTTCCCAATCACTTGCACAAGCTAATTTTCGCCCAAAAACTCTAGAGAAACGTTCCCAATGATGAGATACATGAAAAGACACTTGAAAACGGTTTAATAAGGGGCAGTTACACATTCTGCGTCAAAGCCGACCGTAAATTACGGTAGGTACCGTAATTTACGGTGGCCTACAACTTGTTACGCCAGGATGCTACTGGTTTACGGTGGCATTTTGGGAGTTTCAGAGGCTACCGTAAATTACGGCACTGTAATTTACGGTGGACCCCTGAAATGTCCCTTTTGTTCTTCTTTCCAATCCTTTTGTGGCCCGCTCCGATCCATTCCATCCAAAACAACATTTTTCTTCATTTTAAGCTCCAAATGCACCTGAAACATAAGCAGCTGTAGTCATCCAATTCAAGACAATTACATAATTAAATGAGGGATTAATTCGTCTTTTAACACACTTACGGGTTGTCCTATGGACCACCCGTCAGCGGTGCGATATATGAAGCATTGTAGCCGGCCCGAACGTGAAACTAAAATAAGAGATTATATTGAACGAGACCGACGTGCGGCAAACGATCGGTTGATGAAAGATTATTTCAATGAAGCGCCATCATATCCGAACCCAGAAGTTTTTAGGCGTCGTTTCCGAATGAATAAGCGTTTGTTTCTATGCATCGTCAAGGACTTTAAAAACAAACATCGATTATTTTAAACAAAAAGCGGCCGTGAAAGTGACACTTGGATTCACCGGTATTCAAAAGTGTACGTCGGCGCTACGAGTCCTTGCTTACGGAAACACGACCGACATCAACGACGAGTATTTAAAAATTGCCGAGAAAACAACGCAAGAAACCTTGGAGCATTTTTGTCGCGGTACATTCCTATACTTTACTATAAACATTACAAGTAAATTTTATTTTTTTAGCTTATGGTTGTATACATTTTTTAAAGGTATTATAAATTTGTACGGTGCGCGTTATCTAAGAACGCCCGCATGATACGACCTTCAAAAGATTTATGAGGTACATTCTAGTAAGCATAGTTTGCCGGGTATGATCGGGAGTTTGGAATGCATGCATTGGCGTTGGGATAACTACCCGACCGCATGGCGAGGTCAACACACACGGGGTGACCAAAAGGGACCTACTGTTATTCTTCAGGCGGTTGCCTCACAGGACCTTTGGGTTTGGTCGGATTACTTTGGCGAGAATGAAGAAAGCGAAGACGAAAATTAATGTATTTTATTTTTTTCCGGTTTTTTATTATTTTTAGTAATTTTTTTTAACTTTACCCCATTTTTATTATTTTTTTTAATATTGGAATTTTTTTGTTTAATGAAGTATTATTAGTTTTTAATTTAAAAAAAATCAATAATTGTGTAATAATTGGTTGGGGCATTATTGGGCATTATCTCACTATGCCCCTTTTGTAAAAACGCCTAATGATGCCCCTTTGCCGACTGGACTGCCACGTGATAGAAAATGCCCAAATATGGGGGCATTATTGATAAAACCACTAAACATGGTCTTAGTATGAAAGAAGAAAGGCAAAATGCAATAAACAATTGTTGGTAAATGAAATAAAAGTATTGCAATAGCCATAACTATCTTTTTATACTAAACCAATATCTTAGAAACAAGAAACCAAAACCACATAAATAGGAAATCAAATAACAACTTCATTTTTTTCACCTAAAATACGACTCCATAAATAAACTTACTAGTTAGTCCCTCTAACTATTAAAAAATTACAAGATTAGCCCATTGTCATGGACATGTCATCCTTCACAACAACGTTGGTTCCATGTCTTCCGAACAGTCTCGATCCAACCCTTCTTTCATCGTAAATTCATCAAACTATCAAACTCTTTCTTGATATGCACTCACTACGTATCAAACACTAATAAGACAAGTTCCACCTGTTGCACTATCTTCGAGTCGCTAAATGAATACCTCGCGACGTTTCTTCCACGCTACGCCCATTGGTTTTTTTTTGCCAAAAGAATTCGAGCATCTATTGCATTTCGTTTTCATAAAAAAAGGTCATTTTCTTTCCCCCGCCAACCGAGACTAGATCCAAAGTCAACTGCTTTGGCTAAATCTTCCCCTCTTCTTCACAACTTCATTCCCTTTGACCACTTATCGATCTCTGTCTTCCCGGGTCACAAGAACAACCATGATCTTAACCATCAATCAAAGAAAAAACAAACTTGATGCTTCTATCGTTTTCTTCTTCCCTTACTAGACACGACAAGATTCAAAGACTCATGCATTCACGAATCTTCTTGCATCAACCTACCTGCAAATCCCATCGAAAACAACCCATCACATAAATTGAAGTTGTGGTAATATTATTCAATCTCTTAACTCGTCGTTGCAGCCCCACAACAACTGAAAGTAGGTTGCTTTCCTTGATTGAAAAATGGTTTTCAAAATCGCTTCCTTTCTTTGTTACCAATTAAAGGTATTGGAATTTGAATTTGGAACAAATAAAAAACGCAGGAACGAAACATAGATTACTCGGCTTTGACCAAAACCTTTGAAAAACTCTTTTTTTATGAATAAATTGAAAGCACATCATTACAATCACCCTAACCATATAAACGTTGCTATGTTTGTGACCGTATCCCGGTAGACGGAATCAATGGCTCGATTTTTTGGGATTGGATCAGATTTCCGGAGTCTGTGGAGGAAGTCGCTGAGTTGGCGTCTTGCTCAGCGGAGTTGTCCGATGTTCGAAGATCTTCCGAAAGGGACAGATGGCGATGGACTCCCTCAGTGTCGGGTCAGTTTTCGATTTCTTCGGTGAAAGTTTTAGCGATTGGGGATGAGAATCACGAGGGTGTTGTTTCGGTCAAAGGTTGCAGATGGTTGCCATCAAAGTGCAACATTTTCATATGGAGATCGGCTCTTGATCGTATTCCTACGAAGGAAGCTTTGGTGAGAAGAAATATCCCGGTGGATTCAGATTCTTGTGGCCTTTGTGGGGATGATGTTGAATCTATTGATCACCTTTTTACGGCCTGTAGTATCGCTCATCAGGTTTGGATTCGGGTATGTGATTGGATAAAGATGCCGCATTTTTTTGCTTTCTCGTTTAAAGATCTTCTAGGAGTTCACAAAAATGTGGTCGGGGACTCAAGATCGAAGGATATTGTTCGCGGGATTGTGTTTGTGACACGTTGGTGTATATGGAAGGATAGGAACGCGAAGATTTTTTCTAATGGTAAAGGCGATAGCGGGGAGATTTTCGGGGAAGTTAAATCTTTGGGTTTTTTGTGGTTGAAAAATAGGTCCAAGTTTTGTAACTTAGTTTGGAGAGATTGGTGTAGTTGCCCATTGTATATGATGTAGTGGTTTTTGGTGCGGTTCTGCGTTTTTGGTCAGGCCGGCCTGTTTTTATAAAGATCACTTTTCAAAATATATATATATATATATATATATATAGGGCCAAGATCATTTCAGAACCATAAATATTTACAGAACTCCTAATAAACAATCTTTTTATTTATATATTTTTATGTTTAGGATAATTTTATCATTTATTATGTGTATTTTTACGATTACATACATGTTAAGAGTAATTTTATCATTTTTTATATGTAATTTTATAATTACACATATGTAAACTAGTTTTTTTACATATATGTAACTAGTTATTACACATATATATAATTTGGCTGTTAAACATATGTAAACTACTTTTAACATGTATGTAATCATTAAAATATATATATAATAGATGATAAAAAGATTCTAAATACAAAAAATTATATATAAAATGATTGTTTATTAGGAGTTCTGAAAGTTCTGCAATTATTTAGAGTTCTGAAATGAACCCAAACCAATATCTTAGAAAACAAAAAACCTAAACCACTCATATTGGAAATTAAATAACGACTTCATATTTTTATCTAAAACACGACTCCATAAATAAAACTTACTACTTAGCCCCTCTAATTAATGAGAATAAGTACTTGGTATACGCAATGCATTTTCATGTATGATTTGAGTTCATCAGCAAAGCATGTGTTTTATTGATGATAAGGGGGAGGGGTGGTGATCACTCATCACTCATAACATCCAATCAAGTTTCGTCATGTCATTAACCATTATTCCATCACCCACAACTTTTTTTAGTGGAAATGCCCATCATTCATAACACCCAACAATAAACCCTCACACCCCCTCACATCATTCCTTCCATCACGAGTGAAAAAAATCACGGAAACCATTTTATCACTCGTTAATTTTGTTGGTGGCGGTGGTTTGTTGGATACTTCCACGCGTGAATAACAAATATAACGGGGAATTTTATCCCCACCCCGCCTCCCCTAACTGATGAAAATAATATAAATGAAAGTAGGTTCCCGAAAGATTTGAATTTAAGCAAGCGTTTAATCATGTTGCATCTTACTATTGCAATAATTTGTTTCCTAACTTAACTATACGGGTATATCATACATTCATACCTATAATATTTGATTTTCTGTTTTCGTAAGCTTTATTATAATTCGCATCATGATCATCTATTAACATATAAACTGACAAAATACAAATGGGTAGACAAAAATATAGTCTAAATTATACACAAACTGTCACTAGTCAATCATACAAAAAAACTTTAAGTTAAACAAACACGTCGTGAAAAATGTTAATTTGTGGTCCTAAGAAGCATTATGTCATCTTGTTAGCCGGTCTGAATGCGCGTTATGTCAAATAGACGTTACACACATTGGTGGACCCCAGGGCCGGCTATGATGGTGTGCGGGGAGTACTTCCACACAAGATCCGTGATTTCGAGGGACATGGAATTTTAAAGAAAAAATGGATATATGTATGTTATCTAAAAAAAAATTATAAAAACATACCAATTCCATTATAGGCCAATTATCAAATATTTTTTGATGGTTTATAGTTTAGCCCACTATACATTAGGTTTATTGGCCCAACACTAATATGATTTTAATAAAATTTATAACACACGACGGCAATTTCATGCGCTCAAGTTTGAAGGGAGCTCAGATATTGATGCCGAGGCACTATATATGGAGCTTAAGTTATTTCGTGCATCACTAACCAATAGCAACCCTATAGATGTTTTGGAGCATATGATAGAAAATGATTATTTCCAAGAAGCATGCATTGCATATAGAATATTGTTAACTATTCTAGTTACTGTGCCAGTGTGCCATCTGTAGAAAGAAGTTTTTCAAAGTTGAAGTTGTTAAAATCTTACATACGATCTACAATGTCTTAAAATAGACTTAGTGGGTTGACAATGATAGCTATCGAGAACGAAGTCTTAGATAATATAAATTGTGAAGAGTTGATCCAGCAATTTGCTATAAAGAATGCAAGGAGTGTTGCACGAATCATTGGTTAGCTATGTAACTCATTAGAATATTATGATTTTGTCATTTTCATAATTGCATTGTTTATCAAATACTACAATTTTTGTTATTTTTGTAATTATATTGTTTATCGTTAAAGGATATGGGCACATTTTTCAAGCTTGAACATGGTACGTGAATTCTCAGAGACGCTACTGGTGGACCCATAACTTCTTTTCATGATTGATAAATGAAATGATCGAGATTTTTATATAAAAATGTCACCAACTATTTTTAAGAGATGCAGTTGACCGTTAGGATTGTTATTGGGTCTGCCCATAGTTACACACGTATTTAAACAATTTTTACTGATTTTTATTTACGATAAATCTATAAAACTTATAAATTAAACAGTGTACAATAAAATCTTCATCATACGAAAGTAACACAATTACTCGTGTGCACTTGATTTATTAAATATTTTTTTTGAAGGTACGGCAAATGTAATATAGTTGGAGGGCTTTGAGTAATTACTTGATAGATTTGTCCTCAGGGTGTCCGGAGTGGGGGCGGTAAACCCACCCGGCACCGCTTACCATCCCACCGCCAACATGTTGCCGAAAATAGTTTGCCGAAAAGGTGTAGAAAATCGGTGAGGGAACACCGATTCGGGAAGAGGGAGGAGAGGGGAGAGAGTGGTGGGGTCCATGCCATCTCAACCAATCACACATTGTTCCTTTTATAAAAAAAAAAATAGTTTACCATTTACCAAGTGTCTAACTATTGCCAACATTTTGAGCTTAGTTTACCACTTTGACATGGCACACTCTCATTGGTTGATTTTTTAGTTTGTCACTCTCAAGTGTCTAACCACTCCCTACACCCTCACTAGGTCAATGACCTTTTGCTAGGTCAATGACCTTTTGGTGGAGTGGTGGAAAGAACTTTGTGCCATGTGAGTGGCGCCGGTTCAATCCCCACCTCCATCAAAGGTGAGGCATTGTGGTTATTCCCAACTCAATGATGGTTTGGACTCCGGTACGAGCCTGAGGGAACCCAAGTTTTCTATTAGGGTGTATTTACTCCAGCAAGTCGGTCAGTCTTGTCAGGCGGCGGCTCGTGTGGAGGGTGCAACTTCTGTCAAGTAGCAGGGGGCCTGAAATTTTCTCGGGGAAAGCCAAATGTCCCATTCTACCGAGGCGTGGGCCCTGTTAAGACAACATAGTCCTCGAAACAGAATGAGGCGGGGCCAAGTCGTCTGACGTGAATCATCCGTCTGTTGAGAAGTTCACCTTTCAAAAAAAAATTTGTCCTCGCTAGGAATTATGTTCAAATATAATAATAAAATTTAATAATAATAAAATGGAGTGGCTGACATTAGATAGTCAAGGGGGGCGCATATTTCGTAGGTGACAAGGTGACACGTAAAGAGGGGCCCAGCTCATTCACGTGGATTATGTTGTCGTCACGGCGGTCTTACGTTTACTGTACGCCATCATTTAATTTGTATGGTCTTATCGGCCACGGTTTTTTAGATGCTGCGTTTACTGGTCTTGCTGATGGGGTGGGCACACAACCTTCTTTTAACGGCGCCGTTAATAATTTGACTTTACCTTTACATTATGTTTTAATGGTAAAGGTTACTCACTTTTAAATTACACTAAATCTAATTTACACTTTGCTTATGTTTTAATGGTAAGGGTTACTCAATCCTAAATTACACTAAATTATTTCTAATTTACATTGCTTAGAATTAAACCTAAGACCTCATACTAAGAAGCAAGGTTAGCTAGCACCACATTAACAAATTTTTTATCTGTTGATCAGTTCTGTATAAAAATAATGAAAAACATGTAGAAATATCCGTAACCGCAGACAGGCCAACCGAGAATTCAGTCACAGACGCAGCCATTGAGTTTGACATAGTTGTCAGCTTGATCTGGTTCCTCCTTATGGTGCAAGTTAATGATGGTGAAAACCGAATTCTAAGGAAGGAATTCAGATGGAGAGAAAGGAGGAGAGGAACGATTTAGTGATGTTATTATCAGTGTCTTACCTTTAACCTCTTTAGTAATCTCATTATATATACACCTAAGAGAACACCTAATTAGTTAATAGGGGTAATATGGTTCATCAACAATTATCAACTAATTATATAATATGTATAATATATTTTGATCTATATAATATAAATGATTATAATGGCTACATAATTAAATAAAAAACTATAATTTTATTTAATCTTACATTATCTTAAATCATTTAAACCACACATACAAGTCTCACTCATTTGTATACATATAATTCCAAACATACATACATATTATCTAACCCAAATTTTTACATACCTCTTACATCCTAATGCACCTACAAACGTAGCCACAAAACATCCACCCATACTGTCACACCCCCAAAATCCACCATGCGGATTTCCACCGCTTGGAGGCGTGACGTGACCAGGATCGAGCCACCAATCATACTGAACAACGTACTTAAGTAAATAAAGACAACCACAATACGATTGGTGACCAAAAGCTAGTTAACCAAGTTTTTTTTTTTTTTTTTTAATTTAGACAGCGGAAGCATAAACGTAAAGTTCAAAACATAAGTTCGCAGTTCATAAGTTTAAAGTCCAGCACATAGGTTTAATAAGTTCATAATGTTTTAACATTAAACACTGGACATAACCGTCCGCACACCACAACGACTCCTTCCTCGTGCAAACTCCAAATGTTTAGCGACCTGTAAGGCATGTAACAACGAGTCAACAACAAAGTTGAGTGAATCCACAGTTGGGTGTTTAGTTATAGCATTCGTTTCGTAAATCATCTGTTCGTTTTGAAAACCATGTATCGTATAAGTTTGCATCGCGGTCTTTCTGACATGTATGCGAAGATTAGTGGGGGTTTCCCATGTGTTACTAGACCACGCGTATCGACTGCTACGAAAATATAAGACGTGCCCTAAGTCAATGTCTATCAGCATTGACCCTTTGCCCATAGTCCATTAGTACACGCCCGTCCGACTGGCACGGAGTGAGGTTTGTTAAACCTAATAGCGCTATTAACTAATGACCCGCTCGCCATAGGCCTCGGCGATTAAGTCGATAAATGAGGGACTTAAAGTGATAGAGTTGATGGTCTTATGATCGTGTACGTAGGTTTTACGTACGTGCCCTTCAATCCGAGGACAGTAGTAAGTATGAGTGTACGTAGGTTTTACGTACGTGTCCTTCAATCCGAGGACAGTAAAAAAAGTAGTTTAATAGTAATAATAGTACAAGTAGTTATTCAATCCCATTCCCAACCCCTGGGAATCCCATGCCTTAGAAAGAGTGTGAACTCACCTCGGTTTGCTCGGTTAGGTTCTCAAATATAGTTAACAGTCAAGGTCGGTCAATCACGTCCTAATAAGGTACGGATAACAATCAGTTTCTCATGCATAACACGTATCCTACGTATGGTTTATTTGCACATTACTTCGTCCTCATAACAGGTACACACTTTAACGATTTATGCCCATATAAACTTCCCATTCATTCCCCACTCATAAACAAACATACGATATTGCACGTAACACATATAACATGTTAGATCATTCACCGATAGCATACTCGACATTTAGACACGCAAGTCACAACTTATGTCAATTCAGCATTAATATTCAAAACCGGCAGTTTTCGGACATTTAAATAAAATAGTTAAATTATTCCAAAAATTCCCAAATTTTTACAGGATGTCTTAAACGTTCCATATTTTATTGTGTAAAAATATCGGGGTCCGTTTCATTACCAATATTTTATAAAAATTCATATTCCGGACTGAACTCAGATTTATGTATTTTCTGACCACAGTCCACGGAATAATTTATTAAAAATTCATCGAGTGTCCGATTTACGAAATTCCAGTGGGGTAATTACAAATGCATCGGTTGTAATCTACTGTACAAATTTCATGGTCCGATTCATCACAAAACTTAGGTTATGAGTGAAAGCATGACACCCATTTTTTGCTGTCAAAATTCAGCTTAAGTTGCTGTTACAAATTAACACTTTAAAAATAGTAAACGGAGTCCAAAAATTATGATTCCGGTGCCATTAGAACCGTATTTCATAATAACATATTTTAGATTCAAAACATCGGTTTTTCGTTGAATTTATGGCCTGTTTACAGCCTGATGAAGTCGGCTGGAAATCATTACTCAGCTTGCTGTTTTGTGGTTTAAATGTTACTAAACGTATTAACAAGTGTCCGAACAACGGGTTTATCAAAAGTTTGACGATCAAACATTATATATGCATTAACTAACCTTAAACCAACAAGTTTTCATCTTTATGTGTCAATCATAAGTAAACTTTTAATATTTATCTATTTGTTCTAGACACTTTAGTGATTTTAAACATACTACACCCTTTGATCATAGAAACGAGATGAAACAAAATTAACAAGAGGGTAACAAAGGACTTACTACTGGCTTATAGCTAGGGATGAAATCTTGTGAAGAAGTGATGAGAAAATGATGGTGAAAAAGACTAGAACAAAGCCCTTCTTGAAGCTCCACAAGTAGTAACCTTCTTGATTCACCTTCTAACTTAAATGGAACTTGTATAAGGGAAGAGATGAAGATGTTTAAAGATGATGGTGGTGGATTCGGTTGTGGTAAACCGAATAGAGGGAGAGAGAAGAGTGATGAGGGTTGAGTGTGAATCTTGAAAATGATGATGACAAATCCCAAGCTCCATACTTATAATTGTTCTTTCAATATTTTGGTTAGATCAACAAGTAACCATCCATTATAAAAATGGAATGAAATCAATGAGAAGATTATGGAGTATGGTGTGGTGTCTTTTGGGTCCACAAGGGGACCAAAATCGTTGGGGGGGGGGGGTTAGTGTAAAATTGTGACTAAATTGTAAACATGAGTTATATATTGTTAGTTGATGATTTATAACGGGTGTTATGATAGACGGGGATCATGACTAGCCAAAAATAATAACACAATGTATTTGGTAAATATTTGGTGTCCCGGGTAATGTCCGGTTGTTCGGTCGGATACTGTTCCGTTAAACTGCTTAATTAATCCGTAAAGCGTCCTACATATATATTTTGCAACGTTTTTAATTTTTAACACTCAGGAAGGCATACCGGACTATTTAGTAACTTTTCTGTATCCTGCTAGTGTGTTAACAAATACATGTAAGTATAACACAGATATCAGAAAGCAGTTAAGTAATTCCACACAGTCGTCAAGCACTTTAATTATCATTAATGAATTGTACGGAATACATGGGATTTTGAGGGTTGTCACATTCTCCCCCTGTTAAGAGAATTTCGTCCCGAAATTTAGCGTGTGGTTACTGAGGAAGCTAGTTAAGTTGCGTTGTTTTCCTGATTTTCCTGGGGTGTCACATCATCCCCCCGTTGATTTGGAATTTCGTCCCGAAATTCTGCAGTAGCTTCAGCCTCAGTAGCGGTTGCGTTTTTCTTAAACAGTTGGGGATACTTGAGTTTCATTTGGTCTTCTCGTTCCCAGGTATACTCTGGGCCACGACGAGCATTCCAACGAACTCGGACCAGAGGTATCCTGGTATGCTTGAGGATCTTTACATCTCGATCCGTAATCTCTACTGGTTCCTCGACGAATCGCAGCTGGTCGTCGATAGTGAGTTCCTTAAGAGGAACTATGAGGGTCTCATCTGACAGACACTTCTTTAGATTTGACACGTGGAATACGTTGTGAACTCCGCTGAGTTCTTCAGGTAGATCCAACCTGTAAACGACTTTGCCAATTTTCTCGGTGACTTCGAATGGTCCGACATAACGCGGATTGAGTTTGCCTCGTTTGCCAAAGCGGACTACACCTTTCCAAGGTGAGACTTTGAGTAGCACTCGATC
This sequence comes from Helianthus tuberosus, assembly GCA_030545235.1. Lineage (NCBI taxonomy): Eukaryota > Viridiplantae > Streptophyta > Magnoliopsida > Asterales > Asteraceae > Helianthus > Helianthus tuberosus. Next base: position 54,398,692 of record CM060448.1, read on the forward strand.
CCCAACCTGGAGCTCGAGTGGTTTTCTTCCCTTATCAGCATAGCTTTTCTGACGGTCACGAGCTGCCGCCATTCGCTGTCGTATCTGAGCAATTCTCTTGGTGGTATCTACCACAAGTTCTGGGCCAGTGATTTGGCTGTCACCAACTTCTGCCCAACAGAGAGGTGATCGGCATTTGCGTCCATACAATGCCTCGAACGGAGCGGCCTGAATGCTGGTGTGGTAGCTGTTGTTATATGAGAACTCCACTAGCGGGAGGTGCTTTTCCCAGCCATTACCAAAATCGATTACACATGCCCTAAGCATGTCTTCAAGGGTTTGGATGGTGCGTTCAGATTGCCCATCCGTCTGTGGGTGATAAGCGGTGCTCATATCTAAACGTGAGCCAAAAGACTTGTGCATTGCTTGCCACAGTTCAGAAGTAAAACGTGCGTCACGATCAGATATAATAGAGGTTGGCACTCCGTACCTTGATACCACTTCCTTTAGGTAAATGTCTGCAAGAGTAGAAAACTTATCTGTTTCCTTGATGGCCAGAAAATGTGCAGACTTGGTCAGTCGATCTACGATCACCCAAATGGTATCGTTTCCGCGTTGAGATCTGGGCAGGCCGGTCACGAAATCCATGGAAATTTGCTCCCATTTCCATTTCGGGATCTCCGGTTGGTTTCTGATATTCAGACTTGACTCTCGCACAAGTCAAGCACTTGCTGACGTAGGTTGCTATGTGGGCTTTCATGCCAGGCCACCAGTATGTGGTCTTGATGTCGTGGTACATCTTGTCCGAACCAGGGTGTACCGAATAACGAGACTTGTGCGCTTCGTCCATCACAAGCTCGCGTAAGTTGCCATAAAGTGGAACCCAAATACGCCTTGTTACATAGTAGGCGCCGTCTTCCTTTTGTTCTAGCTGTTGCCTCGATCCTCGTAAGGATTCAGCCCTGATGTTTTCTGCTTTCAATGCTTCGACCTGGGCATCTCGAATCTGAGCGGGAAGGTTAGATTGGATGGTAAGCTGTAAAGCACGTACACGCCTAGGTATGGTATCCTTTCGACTGAGGGCGTCGGCCACAACATTGGCTTTGCCCGGATGATACTTGATTGCGCATTCATAATCGTTCAAGAGCTCAACCCATCGGCGTTGACGCATGTTCAACTCCTTTTGCTTGAAGATATGCTCGAGACTCCTGTGATCGGTGTAAATGGTGCACTTGGTACCATACAGGTAATGTCTCCATATCTTAAGCGCGAATACAACTGCTCCCAGCTCCAGATCATGAGTAGTGTAATTTCTTTCGTGAACCTTGAGTTGGCGTGATGCGTAGGCAATGACCTTGTCACGTTGCATCAACACGCAACCAAGTCCTTGGATGGAAGCATCGCAGTAAACCACAAAATCATCTGTGCCTTCGGGCAATGAGAGGATAGGCGCGCTACAAAGTCTATCCTTTAGATGTTGAAATGCGGACTCTTGTGCATCACCCCAACGATAGATGACACCCTTCTGAGTCAGTGAAGTGAGAGGTTGCGCAATCTTGGAGAAATCTTTGATAAATCTTCTGTAATATCCTGCCAAACCCAAGAATTGGCGGATTTCTGTTGGTGTGCGGGGTGCAGGCCAGTTCTTGATTGATTCAACCTTAGATGGATCCACATGAATTCCATCCTTGTTTACCACATGGCCTAGAAAGTGGACTTCGCGAAGCCAGAAGTCACATTTCGAAAACTTGGCATACAACTGTTCTTTTCGAAGAAGTTCCAACATAAGACGTAAATGCTGCTCGTGTTCCTCCTGACTCTTAGAATAGATCAGGATATCGTCGATGAACACAATAACGAACTTATCCAGGTAAGGCTTACATACTCGGTTCATGAGATCCATGAAGACCGCTGGTGCATTCGTCAACCCGAATGGCATAACCCGAAACTCGTAATGGCCGTAACGAGTTCTGAATGCTGTTTTGGAGACGTCCTCATCTCGGACTCTCAGCTGATGGTATCCCGATCTCAAATCAATCTTGGAGTAATAGCTTGACCCTTGTAACTGGTCGAACAAGTCGTCAATACGTGGAAGAGGATAACGATTCTTCACAGTCACCTTGTTGAGTTCGCGGTAGTCAATACACATTCTAAAGGTACCATCTCTCTTCTTTACGAACAAGACTGGAGCTCCCCAGGGCGAAGAGCTAGGACGTATAAAACCCTTTTCCAAGAGTTCTTGTAGTTGTGTGGACAGTTCTTCGAGTTCTGATGGAGCTAGACAATATGGTGCTCGAGCTACTGGTGCTGCTCCAGGAGCTAGCTCGATTTGAAATTCAACTTGGCGGTGAGGCGGAAGACCAGGTAATTCCTCAGGAAATACCTCGGGAAAATCGCGTACTATAGGAATGCCTTCAATTCTCTTCCGTGGATGTGTCAGTAACGAGTGCCAGAATGGCAGTGTGGCCCTTTCGCAAACATTTCTGGGCCTTAAGGAAAGAGATGATGCCTTCGACAGCACCACTCTTGTCGCCACGAATCACGATGGGTTCTTTATCAGAACGAGGAATGCGGATGATTTTCTCCTTGCAAACAATCTCCGCTTGATGATGAAATAGCCAATCCATCCCAATAACAATGTCGAAACTACCAAGTGTGATGGGAATAAGATCGATAGAGAAAGTCTGACCAGCTAAGACGAGGTCACAACCTTTAACTACGTGTGTGGCTTCAAGACTTTTACCATTTGCTAGCTCTACCGCGTGCTTGGTGTTCAAAAGTGTTGGGGTACGTTTAAGCATTTGACTAACTTTTAGAGACACGTAACTGGTATTGGCACCCGAATCGAATAAAACAGTAACAAAGAAATCATCCAGAAGAAACTTACCCATCACTACGTTGGGATCGTTCCTTGGGTCACCCTGACCAATCACGAAAGCACGACCCCTTGCTCCATTACCATTGTTGTTACCCCCGTTGTTGCCTCCATTGTTGTTCCCGTTTCCCTGGTTGTTGTTGTTGTTCTGATTCTGGTTAAGCTGGGGACAGTTCTTCTTAAAGTGGCCTTCAGCACCACACTGAAAGCATCCCCTGTTGCCCTGTTGCTGTTGTTGATTCTGCGGTGCTTGCTGTTGCTGCTGGCGATTCTGATTTGCAGGCCGTGAGCTCCTGCAATCCTTGGCTTCGTGACCCATCTTGAGACACCTCTGACAACGCCCTTTGTTGCATTGACCACTATGGTGTCTGTTACATTTGTTGCACTTTGGGTGGTTTCCTCGATACCCACCCTGTCCTTGATTACCTGAGGATTGCTGACCAGGACTCTGGTAGTCATCAGCCTTTCGCTGCTGAGACTGAACCGAAGCAGAACCCTTACTGGAGTTCCCATCCCATTTTCGTTTGTTGTCGGTAGGTGCATCAGAAGTAGCTGTGGCACTGATACGTTTGGGTAGCCTGTTTTGCTCCACCGCCTGGTCGGTGAGACGATGAGCCAACTTGATAATTTGCTGAATGGTACCCAGGTTGGCTGAAGTTACGTGACTTTGAATCTCTGGTACAAGGCCCTTGAGGTACAGCTCAATTCGTTTGATGGGAGGGTCCACCATAGTTGGACACATGATAGCCAGCTCGTTTGACCTTTTCGTAAACGCCTCAATCTCAGAACCTGTCATCTTCAGGTTGTAAAATTCCACCTCTAGCTTGTGGATGTCATCCCGACTACAGCATTCCTCCTTGATCAGCTCTTTGAAACCATTCCAGGGTGTGGCATTAGCAACTGCCAGTCCTAGTAGTTGAACCTGCGCCTTCCACCAGGTTAACGCAGCTCCTTCAAGTGTTCCGGTAGCATATTTCACCCTACGGTCTTCGGGGCATTCGCACATCTCGAAAACTGACTCAAGCTTTTTAAACCAGTAAAGAAGGCCCATTGCTCCTTCGGTGCCACTGAAAGTAGTAGGTCGGCAGTCCATGAACGTTTTGAACGTGCACACAGGAGGCTGAGCATGTTGACCTCCTGCAGGGTTGGCTGCGAGTGCCTCAGTGACTCGTTCGTTGATCAAAGCTGTCAACTGGGCTTGAGTTAGGTTCAAGCGTCCACCCATGATCTTCACAACGAAATAACATAGATGAGAAAAGTGTCGCGAAAGTGCGTAAGTGTGTGACGACAATAGAGAGTAAGCACACAAGGTTCCAATAGCAATTATCACATTATCTAATGCACAGTGAGAACTACCTAACCGACAATATAACATAAATCATACCACTTATGGTGTCGAGTCTTGCGCGTGGAGCGAAGCGTCGTTGTGGATCGTTGAACACTGTACAGGTTATAGTCTGGTTTTATCAAAAGCTTTTCCCTTTTTAAAACCAAGTTCACTATAACCAATGGCTCTGATACCAATCTGTCACACCCCCAAAATCCACCATGCGGATTTCCACCGCTTGGAGGCGTGACGTGACCAGGATCGAGCCACCAATCATACTGAACAACGTACTTAAGTAAATAAAGACAACCACAATACGATTGGTGACCAAAAGCTAGTTAACCAAGTTTTTTTTTTTTTTTTTTTTTTAATTTAGACAGCGGAAGCATAAACGTAGAGTTCAAAACATAAGTTTGCAGTTCATAAGTTTAAAGTCCAGCACATAGGTTTAATAAGTTCATAATGTTTTAAACATTAAACACTGGACATAACCGTCCGCACACCACAACGACTCCTTCCTCGTGCAAGCTCCAAATGTTTAGCGACCTGTAAGGCATGTAACAACGAGTCAACAACAAAGTTGAGTGAATCCACAGTTGGGTGTTTAGTTATAGCATTCATTTCGTAAATCATCTGTTCGTTTTGAAAACCATGTATCGTATAAGTTTGCGTCGCGGTCTTTCTGACATGTATGCGAAGATTAGTGGGGGTTTCCCATGTGTTACTAGACAACGCGTATCGACTGCTACGAAAATATAAGAGGTGCCCTAAGTCAATGTCTATCAGCATTGACCCTTTGCCCATAGTCCATTAGTACACGCCCGTCCGACTGGCACGGTGTGAGGTTTGTTAAACCTAATAGCCCTATTAACTAATGACCCGCTCGCCATAGGCCTCGGCGATTAAGTCGATAAATGAGGGACTTAAAGTGATAGAGTTGATGGTCTTATGATCGTGTACGTAGGTTTTACGTACGTGCCCTTCAATCCGAGGACAGTAGTAAGTATGAGTATACGTAGGTTTTACGTACGTGTCCTTCAATTCGAGGACAGTAAAAAAAGTAGTTTAATAGTAATAATAGTACAAGTAGTTATTCAATCCCATTCCCAACCCCTGGAAATCCCATGCCTTAGAAAGAGTGTGAACTCACCTCGGTTTGCTCGGTTAGGTTCTCAAATATAGTTAACAGTCAAGGTCGGTCAATCACGTCCTAATAAGGTACGGATAACAATCAGTTTCTCATGCATAACACGTATCCTACGTATGGTTTATTTGCACATTACTTCGTCCTCATAACAGGTACACACTTTAACGATTTATGCCCATATAAACTTCCCATTCATTCCCCACTCATAAACAAACATACGATATTGCACGTAACACATATAACATGTTAGATCATTCACCGATAGCATACTCGACATTTAGACACGCAAGTCACAACTTATGTCAATTCAGCATTAATATTCAAAACCGGCTGTTTTCGGACATTTAAATAAAATAGTTAAATTATTCCAAAAATTCCCAAATTTTTACAGGATGTCTTAAACGTTCCATATTTTATTGTGTAAAAATATCGGGGTCCGGTTCATTACCAATATTTTATAAAAATTCATATTCCGGACTGAACTCAGATTTGTGTATTTTCTGACCACAGTCCACGGAACAATTTATTAAAAATTCATCGAGAGTCCGATTTACGAAATTCCAGTGGGGTAATTACAAATGCATCGGTTGTAATCTACTGTACAAATTTCATGGTCCGATTCATCACAAAACTTAGGTTATGAGTGAAAGCATGACACCCATTTATTGCTGTCAAAATTCAGCTTAAGTTGCTGTTACAAATTAACACTTTAAAAATAGTAAACGGAGTCCAAAAATTATGATTCCGGTGCCATTAGAACCGTATTTCATAATAACATATTTTAGATTCAAAACATCGGTTTTTCGTTGAATTTATGGCCTGTTTACAGCCTGATGAAGTCGGCTGGAAATCATTACTCAGCTTGCTGTTTTGTGGTTTAAATGTTACTAAACGTATTAACAAGTGTCCGAACAACGGGTTTATCAAAAGTTTGACGATCAAACATTATATATGCATTAACTAACCTTAAACCAACAAGTTTTCATCTTTATGTGTCAATCATAAGTAAACTTTTAATATTTATCTATTTGTTCTAGACACTTTAGTGATTTTAAACATACTACACCCTTTGATCATAGAAACGAGATGAAACAAAATTAACAAGAGGGTAACAAAGGACTTACTACTGGCTTATAGCTAGGGATGAAATCTTGTGAAGAAGTGATGAGAAAATGATGGTGAAAAAGACTAGAACAAAGCCCTTCTTGAAGCTCCACAAGTAGTAACCTTCTTGATTCACCTTCTAACTTAAATGGAACTTGTATAAGGGAAGAGATGAAGATGTTTAAAGATGATGGTGGTGGATTCGGTTGTGGTAAACCGAATAGAGGGAGAGAGAAGAGTGATGAGGGTTGAGTGTGAATCTTGAAAATGATGATGACAAATCCCAGGCTCCATACTTATAATTGTTCTTTCAATATTTTGGTTAGATCAACAAGTAACCATCCATTATAAAAATGGAATGAAATCAATGAGAAGATTATGGAGTATGGTGTGGTGTCTTGTGGGTCCACAAGGGGACCAAAATCGTTGGGGGGGGGGGGGGGCTTAGTGTAAAATTGTGACTAAATTGTAAACATGAGTTATATATTGTTAGTTGATGATTTATAACGGGTGTTATGATAGACGGGGATCATGACTAGCCAAAAATAATAACACAATGTATTTGGTAAATATTTGGTGTCCCGGGTAATGTCCGGTTGTTCGGTCGGATACTGTTCCGTTAAACTGCTTAATTAATCCGTAAAGCGTCCTACATATATATTTTGCAACGTTTTTAATTTTTAACACTCAGGAAGGCATACCGGACTATTTAGTAACTTTTTTGTATCCTGCTAGTATGTTAACAAATACATGTAAGTATAACACAGATATCAGAAAGCAGTTAAGTAATTCCACACAGTCGTCAAGCACTTTAATTATCATTAATGAATTGTACGGAATACATGGGATTTTGAGGGTTGTCACACATACAAACCTATACAAGTACTCGTTTCTACTCATACTCATACATAGTTTCATCTACTATCATACCATTAAAGCCATATGTACAAGCTTACATAATTAATTTGTTCCTACACCTATAAACATACTGATGTGCTGTGAAACACGCAACTTTTCCCTTGTATTTTGTAAATTATTTTAGTTAATTTGCATTCGTTTTTTGTATGTTTTTTGGCTTATACTTAGGTGTATATGATTTTATAGGTGTTCGTGTGTAGATAAAACAAAAACGAGCTAAAACGTTAAAGAAACGAGCACACAGAGAATGTTTGGGCTTAATGAAGGATTATCTCGGAATGGAAATGAATATTTAAGAATATGAGATGACAGAGAATTGAATTACGAAGACGTAGGTGAAAACGAATTTGAAACGGAGAAGTTATGAAGAAAACAGTTTTCTAGAAACTGATACGCAACGCGTCGCGTGACGGAAAACTCTAATACATGTCGCCCGACGCGAGAGAGTGCAAAATCTGCCCGAAAAACTTGATTTTTAACCCTATTTAAGCTCCCAATTAACCCTAATATGTATATAATTGATCACAGACGAACTAGGGCATACCGAGGGCGATTTCAAGGACTAAGAAGCATCGGATTGAAGATTCAAAGCATTGGGATAAAAAATTCTTGGGTTTCATCAATCAGTTTCTTTGTTTCTTCATTTCTTTTGATTCAATCATGAATTTAGATGTTATGCATGCTTATTACTGATTTAAAGTCTTTCATAAGTTCCACTTGCGTTTTTGTGATAGTCTGTCTTGTATGAATGCTAGTTAGGTCGCCTACTGTGTGTTTGCGATTGGTTTACGGTTAATTGTATACGTTTTTCGTAGGAACTATGATTGAGGTTTTTGAGGTTTAAAGTGTTCTGCCTAGTTCAATAGCTGTGGGGTGAGGATTAGTTAGGTTGGTCTTCGTCATTAGACGGTTAGGTATTGATTGTGTGTGAGCGGGTCCCCCTTAATTGTCTTATGACAGCTGCTTACTTAAATCCGATTAATTATTCGTGGATTACCCCCTTTACACTTTGGAGTGCATTCAGATCGTCGCGCTGTGAGGTAGACTGTCTTTCGGGGTACTTTAGTATTGTTGGAGTTGCTGTGAGGCTATTCGACTAATCGATGAGTTTAACAACTTTTAGGGTTCTCTTAGTTGACATCCTTGAGAAGGGTCGAAGATACTCTTGGATTTCCTATTAGTTTAGTATCATTGATCCTGGTTCCATCTTAATTACTGTTACCGTTAGAAAACCATGATTAACGAATAGGATTCCAAACCTAGGTAGTGCTTTTACTATCATCTGATCTTGTCTTCAGTATAGTTCATGTCTAGTCAACTAATATTTTAATTAACTGCATTTAGATTGTTAGACCCCTCCCCCCCCCCCCCAAATATAAAAACAATTAAATCGAGTCAGTTTAGATAAGTAATCGAGTCTTGTATACGTTTTTTAATAGAGTCTCGTGGGTCGATATCCGACCTTACTTTAGCTATCCTAGTTTCGACCAGTTCACTTGCCGGTCAATAGTTTAGTTTTTTTGATAGTCTAGAGTATTATTTAGTGTCTAGTTTAGGGGTAATTTAGTTAATATTATGTCACACCCCGATATTTTCACATATTACCGGTGGGGAGGATCATGACGTAGTTGATATCATCATTGACAATTAACACAATATTATAGCACAGCGGAAGGCTTGGTAGATAATTACTATTACAAACCATAATGTCCGAGTGTTCGAAATAAAAGAATATACACACTGGTTGTAATAGAGATCCACAGGCGGATCATAAAACCAAATACAAGAAACTGAAATAACAAACTTCAGACATCTAAGGATTTGCAAGATCCTCTTATTTGACACCAAGTAGCTCCAGCCTAATTTCGAGAGGTACCCGTCACTTAGTTTTTGGAAAATACGTCAGTTTTCACTGGTAAATACAATTAACCGAATCATTTGAAAAGAGTTTATGAAAATTGATTTAGGCGCACAAGGTACAAAACTATTTATAACTTGGGACAATTTTTATTAAAATCTTGTATACAGATTTACATGTTTGTCATACATATGGGGCCGGTTTGGAAGCCGGTCACGATTAACCGACTCGCCACTATAAAACCCACAAAGGAGTTATCCCCAACATGTGGGTTATTTAGCATTTACATCTGTCAGATGTATGCCTACACCCCGTGCATAGGTCGTGGCCATTTTCAAATGAAATTAGCCGAGGATATCCAGGACACGGTCGTATTAATCCCTAATGTTTATGTTATCAAACAAAACAGATTAAAACGGGTTATGTAATTTATTAATCACAATCCGATTAAATGATTCCATACCCGACCAAGCGGTATTATTATACCGTATCCCAAGCCCGTATATGGAAAATAAGTTAAAAGTATTTACCTGAGCTAGTTGTGCAAAGATGCTACTCAGCCATATATTTCCTAAGACCTTATGCAAATATCTTCTACCGAAGCTACTTAATCTGTATGGAAGGTTTATTAACCTATTAGGATACTAACGGGTCTTATTTAAGTCAAAGACTTAGACCGGTTAGTTACAAAGATGTTTTACGGTTCGAAACGCTAGATTAAGCGGAGACCGGAATGAAATGTGATTTAGACCCGACAAGTTTGAATACTTGTATAATATGGGTAAACTAAACACATTCTGGAATTTGAAGTTTAAATGATAAGGTTTGACCCGTTTCGGCTAATTTATGTAAACTAGTTACAAAAACCGAACCGAACGCATAAATGCATAACGAGTAGCCTAATGAGTCATATACATGTTCCAAATATTGTTATACTTAAAATATGTTAAGACATCAGTAGGATGTCAACTTATATGCCCAAAAAGTATTTAAAACCGAATTAAGTCCCGTAAGGGCATTTTGGTCATTTTAAGATTTATAAAAGAGGTTTAAAGATAAACTGAGGTTCTGGTCAAAATCATTCTGTAAAAATATTTATTTTATGGTGTTATAACAGTAGGATATCATACATATGTGTGGTATACTATTTATGGCAAAACTATGCCCCGAAAGGGTATTTTGGTCATTTCACATATGCTTTTAAGGACATAATTGGAAGTCTGAGTTCATAACTTTTACCTACTGTAAAAATATTAAAAATTATTTATAAATTCAGTAGGTAACAAGTCTAGGGTGCTAATTATGGTTTTAAACCATATTATGCACTTAATTAGCGTAAAAATCGGTAATTGACGATATTTGAAATGTTTATGTAAATCTGAGCTTTTGACCAGCCTTGGATGGTCAAAATATTTTATTTATCATATTAGATCCGTAGAAAAAGGTGTTGCATGATAATCATATATAAAACACATTTTATTTTCAAAAAGAGTATTATCGTCAATTATAGAATTTAAACGAGAACTCAATGTTAAGGTCAGTATCTAACCTGACCCATCATTCCAAAAATTCCTAAAAATGATATCATAACAGTAGACTAAGAGTTTTGTGTCAAAATTTATGTTTAAACATGATTTATGCATAAAAGGGTAGTTTAGACTTTATAAAAGCTAAATTTTACGATATTATGCATAACATCAATTTGAGAGCATAATATAATGTCAAAATAATTTAGACATGTTTATATATCAGTACTTAAGTTATTTGCATGACCATTTACTCTAAAAAATTAATTTTTGATCATAAGGGCATAATTGTCAACTATGAGCATAATAACATAAACATGCATATGATTCAAAGTAATTAGTGACCAGGTAATATAACCTCAGAGGATTATACTACAATATTAAATGGTCACAATGAAAGCTTAAAACACAAAGGAACTAAGCTTAATCGGGTCAGAACTGAAAGTCAAAGCAAAAGTCAAGCTTTTGCGACTTTCGGTTACGAACCGGGCTTAAACTCAGAATTATCGGGTTGAACATGCTTAAACATGTTCTAATAATATTTACCAAGTTATTTTAGTGACAAAATATGATTCATAATACCTACATTATCAATTTTGATTATTATTTACAAATTTGACCCGTTTGACTTTTTAATTAATTAGTTTGACTCGATAATTAACTAAGCAAACGAGAAAATTAGGAGGTGCTCTTTTGAGGGATTAACACCAACCTAATTATGGTCACATAGCCACATTCACCTCGAACAATGGCTGGACCATTTGGGTTTTAACCGAAGGTCAAAGTCATTTTACGACAACTTTGACTTTGGGCCATAAAACCTCTAAAACTGAACTAAAGTGGCTAGGGACACTTATAAAGGGTCCTAGCTTGAATCTTTAAGACTAGAAGGAGTCTCCTTTATCAGGAATCTCGAAGCAAGAGTGAGAAGAATGATTTTTGAGATGAGCAAAGAAAATGGCAACAATGAGGTCCTATTTATAGTTGAAGGTGATGATCAAGGATCAAGCCAGGTGTTAGGGAGTGTCCAAGATCATCACATGTGTCCTTGGTGGTTTTAGAAACCATCAACAAGCTCCTGGTATCGAGTTCTAAGCAAATAAGTCGGTTTATGGCAGAAACTTGCAGCTGTCCAAAATTACTGCCCAGATGCAGGCTTTACGGACCGTAAGACCGAGTCTTTATGGTCCGTAACCGCTTTTGAATTTTTCGCCCAGATACAGTCCTTACGGACCATAAGCTTGAATCTTCATGGTTCGTAAGCTTTGACCAGGAAAAATAGGATCTTGAAAATTTTACACCTTTAGTCCTTCAACTATTATATTCATTTTTAATCATTCCCGAGAGCACGAAATAGCATTATAAAACCTCGTGAATTCATCATTAGGTATTCTTGAGAGTATAATAAAACATTACGAAGCCTCGGGTTCGTTAAAAGGTCACTCAGAGGTAAGAATTAACATGTTGACACGTTTAACCCCTATGTTTCATAATCTTTCGATTTCTTTCATAAACGCCTTCTTACGTTTGATAATTTACTCATTAAAGAATACAAACATTGTGTAAGGTCATTCAGAGGCATAAGTTTAGCATGTTGACACTTTTAGTCCCTTTGCATACATCTTTTCACAATTTGACAACTTTAGTCCTTCTAATCCAAACTTTTACATGTTTAGGGATTAGGACACGTGTCTGCACATAATTGGACATGTTTTTACGAGGTGTTACATATTAGTTAAACTACTAGAAGCACATCACATACATACACACACCATCCTTACCAGCACCTCAACACTCTTTGATAAGTTAGAGGTGCATTTAGGGAGCTTAAAAACAAGTTCCATACTCACCCATACTTAATACTACAGTAAGGTTAGGATGCATATCGGGGGTCTAACGGGGCTTAGGGATGGGTTAACGAGGCCCGGGATCGAAGAAAACGCCAGGCTTACCAGCGTCATTGAGGTTCGTAGACAGTAAGGCGTCGGCCACCCCAACGGCGTCGACGACTTCGCTTTCAGTACTGAAGCCCTATTTTCGTTATTTTACGCATTTTGACACTCGTTCGCGAGTCCTGATAGTCCCAAATCATAAAATAATATTATTCCAATCCCCAAGTCATCCTAACACTTACTCCTATACCTAGACATCCAAATTCACACCCCAACACAAAACTTTTAAACTTTTGACCAGTTTGATTCTACCAAGCGCCTTCAACTAAGACTAAGCTACATATGGTTCAATTCAACCTCACATACCTTGGTCCTACCATATTTTACCATCCTTTCATGATTCCCCATCTTCTTACATTCAAAACTACCTTACATGATTAGAATTACGTCGGAAATCACTTACCTTGAGCGTCCGTGTTTGTGCTTGCTTCCTTGCCCGCTCTTGACCCGTTAGCCTTCCATGCTTGAGTCCATGTTATTGTGGTTCCTATCCTTTCATGTCATCATGTTCATATCATGGTTAGTATGCATGTTCATTCATGTTACATTCATTTGCAACTCTTTGTTACATTGACTTTTATTAATCAATCATTAATATGCATAAGATATGAATTGATTATCACATTGCTCAACATTCACGAAAATCCTATCCAGCATCATACATAACACATAATTGGTCTAACACATATCACATTCATTTGCAACTCTTAGTTACATTGACTTTTATTAGTCAATCATTAATATGCATAAGACATGAATTAATTATCACATTGCTCAACATTCACGAAATCCTATCCATCATCATACTTAACACATAATTGGTCTAACACATATCGCATGATATCTCTAGTCTCACATTTGTCTCAAAATGTCTAACCATGTTATTCATACATTGATGGGTTATGAAAAATTGGTTCAAAACTCTCTTAGGGATGAAGGCATTTAACAGGTTAAAGGATGAATTAAATGTCTGTAAGCATTCGTAGCATGGGGGTGGAAGCTTAAGAGGTCTGGATTAGGCTATGATAGCAATTCATGGGATCTCAGTATAATGTTTTCAGGAGACAAGATGTTCCGACGTTTAGAGGTTGAGGTGGTGAGGTTTTGGGGTAACAATAATTTTGGTTTCGAGTTCGTGGAGGTGGCGGGCAGATATAGGGGTTTGTTGACGGTGTGGGATCCCAGTAGGTTTGAGACGGAGAATATCTTAAAAAATCAAAATTTCTTGTTTGTTCAAGGTAAAATTAAGGGTTTAGACCTGATAGTGAATATTTTAAATGTGTTTGTTCAAGCTAAAATTGGCTTGGTCAGGAGATTGGATTATGTTGGGAGATTTCAACGTCGTTAGAAACCCGGAAGAAAGGCGTAACTCTAAGTTTAATCCTAATTCGGCTAGAGATTTCAACTCTTTCATTTATAATGCTAGTCTTTATGAATATAGCATAAAAGGGAGGAAGTTTACTTTTGCATCGGATAACGGAAATAAATTCAGTAAAACTTATCGTATCCTCGTTTGTGAAGGTTTTTTAGATAGGTGGTCGGATGCTACTTTGAGGGCTCTTCCAAGATATCTCTTAGATCACAGTCCTTTGGTGTTGTGCTCGAACCCCAATTATTTTGGGGCGGAACCATTTAGGTGTTTTAACTTCTGGATGGAAAGGGAGGATTTCACTCATGTTATTCTAAAGACGAATGATGATTTTTCCTTCAAAGGTCCTCCTGATGTTAGGCTTATGGAGAAATCATATTGTTTAAAATCGTTTAAAACAATGGAGGGAGGACTTGATAAGAAAGAAGGGAGATATAGGGCAATGTGAGGCACGGGCTTGAGATTCTTGATGAGGTGATGGAAGATAAGGAGTTTTCAGAAGAAGAAGAGTGGACTAGGGCGGAATGTAAAATAGAAAAATCTAGAAATTGATAATCTACAAGCTGAAAGACATTCGTCAAAGGTCTAGAAGTAAATGGGCGATGGTTGGAGACGATAACTCTGTTTTTTCCATGGCTTCATCAACAAAAGAAAAAAATTAAAAATTCGATACCTGGGCTTAGTATAAATGGACGGTGGGTTTCACAGCCCATCTTAGTTAAGAAAGCCACGCTATCCTTCTTCAGAGGTCGGTTTAAAGAAGAAAACAGTGAAAGGCCATACCTCGAATGCGAGAACATTAAGAGTATTTCAGAGGCTGATACAAGCATGATTACATGAGTTTTTTAACTCAAAGAGATTAAAGGTGCCATTTTTTAGTGCGAAGACAATCGGGCCACGGGGCCCGATGGTTTTAACTTCAGGTTCGTCAAGCGCTTTTGGGATATTTTTCAGCAGGATTTTGTAGATATTTTTGGGCAATTTTTTGACACATGAAGGATCAACCGCAGGTGTAACTCGTCCTTTATCTCTTTGATTCCTAAATCAAAAGATCTAATAGAGTTGGAGGATTACAGACTGATTAAACTGATTGGTGTTACCAGTAAAGCGAAATCAAAAGTCTTGGCGAACTGTATGAAAAATGGTGATAGGAATGATTATTTAGACTCCCAATCATCGTTTTTGTCGGACAGGTCTATTTAGACGGCCCACTTACAGTTAATGAGATTCTTTCGTGGGCTAAGAAGAAAAGGGAGCGACTATGTTTATGAAGATTGATTTTGAGAAGGCGTACGACAACGTAAACTGGAATTTTTTTGATTAATATGTTAGAGCAGATGGGGTTCACGCAGCGCTGGTGTAATTGGATCTTTGGAGGTTTTGTCTCCAGTGAGATAGTCTATTTTTGTAAATGGGGCGCCGACTTTTGATCTCTAGTGTTCGAAAGGTATTCGATAGGGAAAACCGCTGTCACCTTTTATGTTTCTTACAGTTATGGAAGGCCTATCGTGTATATTGGAGAAGGCGAGTAGGTCGGGGTTTTTCAATGGGTTTAAGGCTCCGACAAAATGACCCGTTGGTGTTGCATCTTTTGTATGCTGACGATGTATTAATCATCGGGGAGTGGACGAATAAAAACATGATTAATGTGTCCAGATTGTTAAGAGTGTTTTATGGATGTTATGGGCTTAAAATCAATATCAATAAATTGAGCCTCTTTGGGGTCAGAGTGGATACGAGTGAGGTTTGTAGAAGGGCCTCATGGTTGGGATGTAAAGCTGGTACTTTCTCATTCTCGTATTTGGGCTTGTTAGTGGGCGCCAACATGAATAAAGATAAATATTGAGGGGAGATTTTTGATATGTTCACTTCTCGCCTCTCGGTTTGGAAGGCGAAGTTTTTGTCGATCGGAGGTCGGGTGATGCTTATTAACTCGGTTATGGAGAGTCTTCCAAATTACTTTTTTTCTTTGTACAAAGTGCCGTGCAAAGTTACAAAAGATTTAGAAGCCATAATTAAACGGTTTCTGTGGGGCAGAACATCTAATGTGAAGAAAATGAATTGGGTCACGTGGGAGAGAGTGGCTACTCCGAAGTGGATAGGGGGCCTGGATTTACCTAAATTAAAAAATGTTCATGAGGCTTTGTTAGGAAAATGGGAGTGGATGTAGGCCTGTAAATGAACCGAACGAACACGAACATAGACATGTTCGTGTTCGTTCATTTAAATTTAACCGAACACGAACACGAACTCGAGCATATAATCGAACACATTTTTTTGTTCATGTTCATTCATTAATAAAACGTGCATGCTCGTGTTTGTTTATGTTTGTTCATTTAAAACCTAAATGAACAGTTCATGAACATAAACGAACATAAACAAAAAAAATTAACTAAATATATTTGAATAAACATAAACAAACATAAATTAACATGATTGAACAAACATAAATGAACACATACGAACGTAATTGAACAAATATAAACAAACACAATTTAACATTAGTGAACACAAACAAACAAGTCTAATATAGTATAGTTCATCCGAAAAAACATCTAAATTTGGGTTCATAGATACTAAATTTAATATTTTTTATATAAATATTAAGTAAGTGACCAGTTACAATCTAAGAAAAATTTTAAAATTTCATTTTTATTACTAGAAAACTTAATTACTGATTAATTATATTTATATAAGTAGTTAGAAAGCCAAATATTTATATAAAAATAAACGTTTTATGTATTTACTTAAATTTAAATGAACATAAACAAATGTACATAAACGAACATACACAAACATAAATGAACAAACACAAGGTGTGTTCATGTTCGTTCATTTAATTAAACGAACACAATTTTTTATTTGTGTTCATTCATTTATAAAATAAACGAACATAAACGAACTTCCCGTTGAACAAGTTCACGAATAGTACAAGAACGTTCGGTTCGCTTACAGGCCTAAGTGGAGGTATAGGATGGAAAAGGATAGATTATGACGAAGTATCATCAATGCGTTCCACATTAAAAATAGAGGTTGGGACTTGATTCCTCATAACAAACAGTTGACGGGGGTGTGGCTTAACATTGCGAGGTTATTGTCTAAGATGAAGGTGGTGGGTGTGTCGGTGAATAACTTGATAAAATGTATGGTGCGTAACGGGAAGGAGATCCGGTTCTGGATCGAACCTTGGCTTTGTGACGAACTGTTGATGGAGGTTTGTCCGGCTCTTTTTGTGTTGGAGTTAGAGAAAAAAGGTGATAAAGGAGTACTAGGAGATAGGGGAGGGAGGGTAGAATTGGTCTTGGCGCTGGAAACATAGTCTTTCATCCGTAGAGAAGCTGGCTGGAGTGGAGTAGGCTGGAAAATCTTTTGATTTCGATCAGTTTGTCGGGGGAGTAGATAGTTGGGTTTGGTTGGGTAACAAAGAAGGGAAAGTTACGGTTAAGTCGCTTAAACGTTACAGTTAAGGGGGATCGATACGAGTCGTCTTTTCGTCTTTAAATGGTGTAAATGGGATCCGAAAAAGTGTAATATATTGATGTGGAGGGCTGAAATGGAGCATATTCCGATGGCGGTGGCTTTAAGTAGGAGGAATGTGTGGGTCGGGGAAAACAGGTGTGTCTTCTGCGATTTGTTGATGAAACTGCCAAATATATGTTTACGGCGTGCGTCATTTCAAGCATTATTTGGCAAAGGATCAGTAGGTGGTGTGGCGTCCCAAGCATCTTTGCGTTTTCTATGAAAGATACATTGCAAGCTCATGACTCGAGTGGGCTAGATGAGATTGCTAAAAAGGCGTTGCAGGGCATTATCATGGTTGCAGTTTGGTGTATGTGGAAAGCTAGGAACGGGAAAAGATTCGAAAACAAAGAGGTTAAGGTGGAGATAGTTATGGACGAGATCAAGAGTTTGAGTTTCTTTAGGTTTTATCATAGGTCTAAGTTTAAGTCCGTCTAATAGAGTGACTGGTGTAAGTTTAAGTTTGTATAGTGGTGTCCTTGTAGCCGGTTTGGGCCCGTTTCAGGGGCGTTTCGAATGAAAATTTTTCTTAAAAAATGTTATTCATATGAACTTTCAACTTATACTCATACATCTGTATCATTATAGTAGGCTATACTAATGACACCGTACACATTTCATACTCATGTTGTAAGACACATACAACCATATAAACCTAGTTATATGCACACACACACGTACATAATCTATTCCTTCCATACTAGCATTTTCATAATTCTACAACTAACACCATAACCCATACTTAGCTAACCCCACATCATTCCAACATTACCCGTTTCTAAAAATCTCATATACTTCACATTTACTTCTTAAACATACTGAGGCAATCAAACAACCACATGGTATGACAAGCTCCTAAAGCGTACTTCTATCGAATCACACCATCAACTACATTCTCATATGAATAACATATATAAAAATAACTAAAAATATAGAAGTAATTAGTAAATTATGGTATGGTTTAGTTATTAATTGCTAGGTTTTTGCGTAATTCTAATCAACTTAGGAAAAAGAGTTAAATGTCATTTTAGTCACTGTGGTTTGGACCATTTTGACTGTTTAGTACAAATGTTTCATTATTCGCACGTGGGTCCAAAAAGGTTTCAACGTTGCCATTTTAGTTCACTGGGGGGGATTCAAAGTAAAAGTAAAGGGTGGTCCTCTGCAGCGGGGAATGGGGGCCAACTAGAGATGTCTCCTGCAACTGGAACACGTACACACGTGGGACACCTCACACCACTCCCATATTAAAATAATAATCCAAAAGTTTGCCCATATATTGGAAACTTTTGAGGGATAAAAAGACGGGACTCTGTCTAACCTTTTTATCCTTCTTAAATTTAAATATTTCTAAAACATAAAAAAGAGAAATTATTGGAGTGCATCTGTTTTCAATCAAATCTTGTTTTTGCTACACAAACGCCAAGAGTCTTTTAAGGGATGCAAATGATTAATAAAAATGGCGTCTTCGACTAGCGGCGGCTCGATGCACTGGTTTTTTATCTGAAAATTTTAAAATTATATACGTCCGTCCTGTCAATTATTTTGCCTAAAAATCCTTGTCTTTTCATCCCCCGGAATTTATGATCAAACTTCGCCATTATACACATTCAACCATGGATCAATCGTACACTTTTGTGGATCTAACCATAATTGTTTGATAGATCAACTAACTAGATTTTCCTTTTTTTTTTTTTTTTTTTTTTTTTTCTGAAAATGTATAATATATGATAATGATCCTGAAAATTTTATTTTTAAATAAACCTTTGAAACTGTAATATAATATGTAATAGAGTTAACTGTCATTTCCGTTCATGTGGTTTGTTCACTTTTGACATTTCAGACCAATTTTTAAAAATGCACCAGTTTCCTCTTTGACATATTGGAAACGTGTCACTTCAGTCCAAAAATTAAAACCTAGCTAAATCAGACAGGTTAAATGAAGGGTATTATTGTAAACTCATAAAATAAGGTGAAAATAAAAGATATATGAATTGACAATAATATCCTTCATTTAACCTGTCTAACTTAACTAAGTTTTAATTTTTGAACTGAAGTGGTACGTTTCCAGTATGTTAGGGAGAAAACTTGTGCATTTTTTAAAATTGGTCTGAAATGGCAAAAGTGAACAAACCATAAAGACGAAAATGACAGTTAACTCTATCTAATATTATGGGGGCAAATGAGTTTTCCTAAATTGTGGTGTAAATGGATTGAAGGGATCCTAGTCTCGGCTAGGTCCTCGGTCCTAGTGAATGGGTCTCTTACTTATGAATTTAAATGCTCCAAAGGGGTTAGACAGGGATATCCTCTATCCCCGTTTTTCTTCCTTCTACTTATGGAAGCCCTTTTTAGCATGTTGTGCAAAGCTAGGAACGAAGAAATCTGTAAAGGTATTCAAACGCCCAATTATGGCCCGGTAATTTCTCACATTTTTTATGCTGATGACACTTTATTGTTGGGAAAATGGGACAAGGAAAATTTAAAAAATGTTGCGAGATGCTTAAGAATTTTTTTATCTTTGCTCGGGGTGAAAAATTAATCTTCAAAAATCTATTTTATATGGGGTGGGGGTTGACAACGGGGAAGTTGCAGATATAGCTAAAATGATTGGGTGTAAAACGGAATCTATCCTGCTTACTTACTTGAGGATTACGGTGGGAACTAATATGAACAGAATTAACAAATGCACTCCTGTAATTGAGGTCTTTGACAAAAGGCTGTCAGTTTGGTAAGCTAAAACTTTGTCGATAGGAGGGAGGCTTACTTTGATCAACTTGGTTTTGGAAAGTTTGGCTATTTATTATTTCTCGATATATAAGGCTCCTGATGGGGTGATCAAGACCCTAGAAGCCGAAATGAGAAAATTCCTTTGGGGGGGGGGGGGGGGCAAATAACATCTCTAAAATGAACTGGGTGGCTTGGGAGGGGGTCACTTAGCCTAAGACTAAAGGGAGCTTGGGTATTAACAGGCTTAAAGAGGTCAATGAGGCTCTTTTGGTTAAATGAGGGTGGAGATATAAGGTTGAAAGGCAAAATCTTTGGTGTAAAGTGGTGAAAGCATGCCATGGCTCTCACAACCAAAGGAGCTACTTTCCGATTAACGGTAACATAGAGGGGTGCTGGAAAAATATGGTGTCGCAACCCCCGACCCCTGCCCCAGGAGGCGGGCGGCCGCAAGCTCGCACATTCGGTGGTATCGGTGTTTATTTATTTGGCATCGGCAATTTCATTAGGACCGTAGTTAGGAAATAATTTATCAGAGTAAAACACCACATTTTTATAATAATAACTACATGGGAAAAACCCAAGTTTCCATTACAACATGTTTATAGGGATAAACCCTAATTTATTTCAATAAAATTTCTTCTTTATTTAGGTAACTTTTAATGCCACTTTTCCAAGCATTCAGTGCTCTCCAGCCGGCTTTGATTTGGCTTTCACATTTTGTTACCTGAAATGCGTTTAAAACATTTTGTCAATGGGAAATACTGGTGAGTGAATCTCAGTTTAATAAAACAAGTTTTATCATTTTACAGCATTGAGGGCAATCCAGCAATTACATTTGTTTACATCTACTTTAATTACCACCCACGGTAGTGTCAATCCTGACTTGTGGTCATGCTACTACTCACAGTGTAGTAACAAGTAATGTATACAAAACCCCAATATACCGACGATAATTATAGATTTACAAATACTCAATCACTGTGAATTTACAATTAAAAACATTTGAGGTTTTGTAAAAACAGTTTACAAAAAGAGGAATTACTCACAAAAAGAGGGATAACTCACATTGCTATTTTAGATATTTCCTTGTGACTTCCTGGTTATAATCTATTAAATTAAACAATGCACATGTGTTAGTACTATAACCCAATTTACATTAACTATACCCTCCCCCCGAGACAGAACTCCAACGACTGAGTCGGGCAAAGCATAGACATGCGTTACGGAGCTCTAGATCAATAGGGCAGAGTTACTAATACGTAACCGGGGGTTATGATACTTACAACGAGGCAGAGCTTCGCTTTTTAGTGGGTATTATGCCCGGGAATTATTTCAGTTATCAAGAAATTGAGAGAGAAAGTTGAATTGTGAACGATTTGAAATGAACGTCGAACTTCTCAATTTATAGGGCCTGATCTCGACTTCCTCGCGCCCCGACTTAACAGAAGGCAAGGACTTCGTGGCCCGCGAGCTAGGCTGGCTAGGGCCTAGCCTTGTCGAATCAAGGGTTAGCTTTGACACGGAGGGGACACATGGCGGCCTAGGGTTGCGCCTGGTGTCAAGAGGGTCGCGGTCCGCGACTGATGTAGCCAAGGGGGTCGCGCCCCGCGAGCGCCCCCTAAATCTTGTTTTGCTTTATTTTTTTTATAAAAATAAAGGTATTTCAAGGCCGTTTATCGTATACGGGATGTATTTTTGGACATGTAGGGGTGTTGGAAATATTTTAGGAGGGTTGTTATATCCTCCCCACCTTGTTTTAAAACTCGTCCTTGAGGTCTACTGGAACATGTGTGGATATTGCTTCTGCATCTCGGCTTCAAGCTCCCATGTGTATTCTGGTCCTCTATTGGAATCCCATTTTACTTTGACTAAAACTAATCTCTTGTGTTTGAGATTCTTGATCTTTCTGTCTTCAATCTGTAGGGGTTTCTCTACGAACTTAAGTTTCTCATTTACCTCTATATCCTTAAGAGGTACCACTAATGATTCATCTGCTATGCACTTCTTGAGATTACATACATGAAATACATCATGTATTCCTGCCATTTCCTTCGGCAGTTGTAGCTGGTAAGCTACTGGTCCTATTCTTCTAATAATCTCAAAAGGTCGAACATACCTGGGGCTTAGCTTTCCCCTTTTGATGAATCTAACCACTCCTTTCCATGGCGAAACTTTTAACAATACCTTGTCCCCTACTTAAAATTCCAACGGTTTTCGCCGGTTATCAGCATAACTCTTTTGACTATCGCGTGCTGCTTTTAGTCTTTCCTTGACTTGAATAATCTTGTCCGTTGTTTCTTGTACTATCTCTGGTCCAGGCAGTTGTTTTTCTCCAATTTCTGCCCAACAGACTGGAGTTTGGCACTTTCGTCCATAAAGTGCTTCAAATGGTGTAGCATTGATATTAGTGTGATAGCTGTTATTGTAGGAAAATTCTATTAATGGTAGGTGAGTGTCCCAATTTCCTCCAAAATCAATTACACAAGCTCTAAGCATATCTTCCATTGTCTGAATGGTTCTTTCACTTTGTCCGTCTGTTTGAGGATGATAGCCTGTGCTTAGATTTAACTTGGTTCCCATTGCTTTTTGGAAACTAATCTAAAATTGAGAAGTAAAACGGCTATCGCTATCAGAAACAATAGATAAAGGAATTCCATGTAATGAAACTATTTCATTTACATATAACTTGGCTAACTGTTTCAAACTGAAAGTTTCTTTCATCGGTAAGAAATGAGCAGACTTGGTTAATCAATCTACAATCACCTAGATTGTATCATTACCTTTTCTTGTCTTAGGTAATTTGGTAACAAAGTCCATTGTTATCAATTCCCATTTCCATATCGGCATTTCTAGTTGCTGCAATAAACCCGAGGGTTTCTAATGTTCAGCTTTAACCTGGGAACATGTTAGACACTTAGCAACATAGGCTGCTATATCCTTTTTCATTCATATCCACCAGAAATTCTTTCTTAAGTCTTGATACGTCTTGTCACTACCGGGATGTATAGTATACTTAGACTTATGGGCTTGTTCTAATATTCGATGGCGTAGGTTTCCTTGTTTGGGTATCCAGATTCTTTTATTATGGAATCTCCAAATTCCATTTGTTCCTTGTTCTAATTCCTTAATCATTCCTTTTAATTTTTCAGTATCGTCCTTGATTACCGATTCTTGTACTTCTCTAATTTGCTCATTTAAATCTATCTGCAGATTTAATTTGAGAGAACATACTCTTCTTGGCTTTTCATGATACTTTCGACTTAAAGCATCAGCTACTACATTAGCCTTTCCAGCATGATACTGGATATTACAATCATAATCACTAAAGATTTCCATCCAGCGTCTCTGTCTCATATTTAACTCCTTTTGTCCGAAAACATATCTTAAACTCTTATGATCGGTGAAAATGGTAAACTTGCTACTGTAAAGATAATGTCTCCAAATTTTAAGGGCAAAAATTATGGCTCCTAACTCTAGATCATGGGTTGTATAATTCTCTTCATGATTCTTAAGTTGTCTAGAGGCATAAGCTATAACCTTTTGACGTTGCATCAACACACATCCATACCCTAACTTAGAAGCGTCACAAAAAACTACAAAGTCTTTAGTTCCTTCTGATAACTCTAGTATGGGTGCGTTGGTTAATCTTTGCTTAAGAATTCTAAAAGCTTCTTCCTGTTTTGGTCCCCATTCAAACTTAACCAATTTATAAGTCAGTTTAGTTAATGGAATGGCTATTCTAGAAAAATATCGGATAAACCGTCTATAATAACCTGCTAATCCAAGAAAACTTCGCACCTCCGTTGGTGATTCTGGGACTTTCCATTTAGTAATCGCCTCAATTTTTGTAGGATCCACATGAATTCCTTCATGATTGACTAAATGTCCAAGAAATTGTACCTCTTGTAACAAAAATTCACATTTTGAGAATTTAGCATAAAGCTTTTCTTTTCTCAATAATGTAAGAAGTGCATGTAAATGTGCTGCATGTTCCTCTTTACTCCTTAGAGTAAATGAGAATATCATCTATAAAGACAATTATGAATTTATCCAGATATGGTTTACATATTCTATTCATCATGTCCATAAATGCGGCTGGGGCATTGGTTAAACCAAATGGCATGACTGTAAATTCATAATGACCATACCTTGTTCTGAAAGTAGTTTTAGGAATGTCCTCTTCTTGTACTTTCAATTGATGATATCCTGAGCGTAAATCGATCATAGAAAAGAATCGAGCTCCTTGCAGTTGATCAAACAGATCATCGATTCTCGGTAATGGGTACCGATTTTTAATCGTGACTTTGTTCAATTCTCGGTAATCAATGCACATACGCATCGATCCATCCTTCTTCTTCACAAACAAGATTGGTGCTCCCCATGGTGATGAACTTGGCTGTATGAAACCTTTCTCCAGATGTTCGTCCAATTGTTTCTTCAGTTCTTGCATCTCTACTGGTGCCAAACGGTAAGGTGCTTTGGCAATCGGTGATGTCCCTGGTAGTAGGTGAATTCTAAATTCAACTTCTCTATCCGGCGGTAGTCCCGGTAACTCTTCTGGGAAAACATCTGAGAAATGAGATACTATGGGAATATCTTTCAGTTCTTTTCCTTTAGTGTTAATGATTATGGAAATCATATACACTAGTGACCCTTTTCTTTCATAACTGGCTGTTTTCATCATAGAGATGAATTTTGTAGATCTAATTGGCTTATATCCTTTAATTGTGATCTTTTCACCCTTTGGTGAATTTACTTGTATTAACTTTTGATCACATAGAATACTGGCATGATTGAGTACCAACCAATCTATTCCTAATACAGTATCAAATCCAGCCAGATTCATTGGATAAAGGTTAGCAATAAAATTACGGTTTAGAATTTCTATTCTTGCTCCCTGCAAGATTTCAGTGATCTTAATGGATTCTCCATTTGCCGTTTCTACCAGACATTCTTGTTGAAGTTTAGTTAATGGTTGATTGAGAAGTTTGCAAAATGAAGTATTAATAAAACTTTGGTTCGCACCAGAGTCAAATAATACTTTAGCAAAAACATCATTAACTAAAAACGTACTGGCAATCACGTCCGGAATCATCTTGGCTTCTTCTGCTGTCAGAACAAATGCTCTAACATTCTTAGTAGTCTTGTTGTTCATGGCTGGAGCTAGTTTCAGACAGTTTGGTTTGATATGCCCCTTTTCTCCACAATTGAAGCATATTCCATTACTGGGTTTCTTCCAACAGTCTTCTTCCTTGTGTCCAGGTATTTTGCAGAAGTTGTAGTTTGTGGAACATCTTCCCGAATGCTTCTTCTTGCAGGACTTACAGTAAGGTGTAGAAGTAGAACCTATGTTCTTCCCACGGTTGAAAGTACCGTAGCGAAATTCTTGGGTAAGCATTTGAGCTAGGTTCTTCCTCTGGTTCTCTTCTTGTGTACGTACTAGTTCATCAGTCAAGGTATTTGCTAGTTCTACAACTTCTTCTATGGTTTGTGGTCTAGCTGCCTTGACTACATGTCTAATCTCACTGATTAATCCCCAAATGTAACGGGAGATTAATACCAGTTCTGGTGAAGCTAGGGTTGGCACTATTCTAGCATATTCGAAGAATACAGTAGTGTAACCCTTGCAGTCTACTCCAGTCATTCTAAGGTTTAAGAACTTATTAGCTATTTGTTCTTTTTCATTGGGAGGACAGAATTTTCTTTCGACCATGTTCTTAAACTCAGTCCATTCCATATTATAGACTCTGTCATTTCCACTAGACTGGAGGATAGTGTTCCACCATTCTAAGGCTCCATTCTTAAAAAGATTAGAAGCAAACATGATTTTATCTTCCTCTGCACATTTGCTTATTTTTAAGACTGCCTCAGTCTTTTCTATCCAACGTAGAGCTGCAATAGCTCCTTCATTGCCAGAGTATTCTATTGGTTTGCAAGACCAGAATTCTTTGTAAGAACAACCATAGGACATGGTTCTTCTTCTTTTTGGAATAGGCAATTGAACTAAGGGTCCATTGTTTACGCTGTGACTGGGTTCAGTAGGTGGTCGTTTACTTCCACTGTTAGTTTTATTATTTTTCGCTTCCTTAACAGTCTTGATAATATATAGCATAGCGTCTATAATCCCTTGTGCCACCATATGTTGGATAGCACTGTTATCTATTTGGTTCCTGTAATTATCGATATTCGAGTTTTCCTGATTCACTTCGTTGTCCATCTGGATTATAAATATTTACCAGGTATTAATATCAAAAAATATGATTGATTGTAAATAATTACGCAAACACATTGATTAAAATCGTCGAACATTGCGACATTCTTCTTTTTTTATATATATTACAAACTACAACTGGAATTTAAAACACACTACTAGTTATGCATCAGTAAGTATTAGGTTATCTATTTTAACTATATATATATATATATATATATATATTTTACTACACACACACACATATATATATCTATATATATTATGATTATTATTACTATGAGTTAAACTGCATCTCCCGCTCGTCGTATTTCCATACGAGCTTCTCTCCTATTTCTCTTATCATTTCTCCTCCTTCTATCAACTCCTCACCGTACATACGGATTTCCTGAACGTTCTCATCACTCATGGGTGGTCGTGGTGGTACTGGGTCAGGGTACATAGGTAAAGGTTCTCCATATAGGTACGAGTTTTCTAGTATTTCCCGAACATACCGGCCGGCATCCCAATATGGATCTAGAGGGTCAAGGTTGGGGTATGGTGCTAATGGGTTTGGTATGGGTTCCTCCTGTGGGTAGAGTTCTCGATAATCCCTATGGTCATCGTTCCACGGATCATCTGCTAGAGGATTGGGTGCTGGGACTCTAGGTATCTCATCAGGGTTAAAAGCTGGTATGGGAAATTCAGTTCTTGGGTTTGGTTCTATTTCCATGGGTTGGGAACAGTGGCAGTGGCTGTGTTTGTTCTAGGTTTGGGTATGCCGCAGTGGTAGCTAGTATATGAAAGTTGGCCAATCGCTTATTGATTATGTCTTGGATCTGGGTGTTCATTTCCCTATTTGCTGCTACTAAAGTCCTTTGTTGCTGTAACTTCCTCATTCGCTTCCTACGCTCATGTGCTCCCCGACTGAACCATCCTCACTTTTTCGTAGGGAATGGATCTTTAGATTGCGCCTTAAATATGAAAATCCCCTTTTCTATGTTAGCTGAATACCCCGAGGGAGTAGGCTGGGAGGAAGTTCCTTCATCTCTAGGAGAACTAGACAGGTGACGATAGGCCTCAGACGGACCTTGATCACTCATATTGTAAACTATCAAATAGTCAATTAACACAAAACAATAATATACATGTATGCACATAGTCACATAGATTATTTCCTAAGAGAATTGACAAATTTTGATGTCAGCAGAACACTTCTGTGGCTCAAATCAGTGGCTGTAGCTCTGATACCACCTTTTGTCGCAACCCCCGACCCCTGCCCCGGGAGGCGGGCGGCCGCGAGCTCGCACATTCGGTGGTATCGGTGTTTATTTATTTGGCAGCGGAAATTTCATCAGGACCATAGTTAGGAAATAGTTTATCAGAGTAAAACACCACATTTTTATAATAATAACTACATGGGAAAAACCCAAGTTTCCATTACAACATGTTTATAGTGATAAACCCTAATTTATTTAAATAAAATTTCTTCTTTATTTAGGTAACTTTTATAGCCACTTTTCCAAGCCTTCAGTGCTCTCCAGCTGGCTTTGATTTGGCTTTCACATTTTGTTACCTGAAACGCGTTTAAAACATTTTGTTAGTGGGAAATACTGGTGAGTGAATCCCAGTTTAATCAAACAAGTTTTATCATTTTACAGCATTGAGGGCAATCCAGCAATTACATTTGTTTACATCTACTTTAATTACCACCCACGGTACTGTCAATCCTAACTTGTGGTCATGATACTACTCACAGCGTAGTAACTGTCACACCCCGACCACATAGAACATACAAAACGTGGCGGAAATGTCGGGGAGTGTTGTAACAGAATTAATTGTTTCAAATCCATGGCAATTGAAGTTTCGTTTTATTGATTAAAAGTGTTACAATGTCTTAACAAACAAGGAAATACAACATAATTAACTAGTCTTGTATCTTTTATGGTCACTAAAGCCCAAGTCTGCCTATGTGTATCTTGATCATCTTATGCAACAGCTCCTGAAAAACACATGTGAAAATAGGTACGTCAGCATAAAAATGCCTGTGAGATACATAGGTTTTGTGAAAATAGGTTTCATGACTTATGTTTGAGAAAATGTTTAGTCATGAACCTTGTAATTTGCTTTGTTTTGTAAATCATTTGAAAAACAATGAGTTCAGATGATATGTATAAATAAGTGAATAATGTATGGTTAAATGAATAACCATGTAAACTGAGTTTGTATAAGATAAGTTGCTTGTAAAACAATGTATTATGAAAAGTATGTTATTTGTATAAAATGTTATATGTATCAAACTGAAATGATTCAAATAACGCTACGATATGTAATACCATACAAACACTTATATATAGGAAGTACCAGCGGCGTATCCACCATGGTTGTATCATATTACACACGCATCGTTACTTAATCACTTAATCAAACCAAACTATCAAAGTAAAATGTTCATGTCTAATGTAAATCATGTAATATGTATCCAAAATGTAATCATGTGATAAATAACAAATGTACTAAGTATGCAACAATAGACATACGTAGCATGTGACCTGTACTAAGTATGCAACAATAGACATACGTAGCATGTGACCTGTACTAAGTATGCAACAATAGACATACGTAGCATGTGACCTGTACT
Organism: Helianthus tuberosus; assembly: GCA_030545235.1. Lineage (NCBI taxonomy): Eukaryota > Viridiplantae > Streptophyta > Magnoliopsida > Asterales > Asteraceae > Helianthus > Helianthus tuberosus. The sequence goes on from CM060448.1 coordinate 54,427,827, forward strand.
AAGTATGCAACAATAGACATACGTAGCATGTGACCTGTACTAAGTATGCAACAATAGACATACGTAGCATGAAATGTAATGAAATCATGTACTATAATGTACTAACGAACATAGCATGTATATGATGTGAAAACAGGAAAGCATGAAAGTAACAAGTAGGCACATGTGTTTCACCCCAAAATAGTTTGGAAAACAGTAAAAGAGGGGTCTATGTACTCACTTGAGATTGCTCAGTAGTCCTTGAGTAACAACTAAACAATGCTAGAGATCGCGGATATCAAACGGCACCTAATATAGGTAACTATGTTAATAAACCGGACCTAAATCGTAAGATTGGGTAGCATGAGGGTTTGCAAACCAAATGAGTGTAGGAACTCATATGATATGGTTAATCAAAGCCTACATACTAAATGAAACTTAACCTAAGTGTCTACGACCCATTACGACCCGTTTAGGTAGCTTATGCTACTTTAACGCGTCGTTTGCGTGAAACGCGTTCGGACCGTCTAACTAGTCCTATGACAAGTGTTATATGCCTAAACATGTTACATAATCAGTTATGTGACAAAAGTTTAGGTTACATATGCTTAATTACCAATTATACATGAAAAGGGTATTCTGGTAATTTACCTAAGGCATATAAACTACTTATCATACAACTACTTAAACGAAGCGACCATAAGGTATAACCTCGGAAGGTTATTCCCTATATACTATGGTCACCTAATGTATTTGGTCGGATCCTAATGATCGACCAAACTGGGTCGGGTTCGAAGGTATAGGCGATTTATTAGATCGCTTACCCTACGACCCTAGACAACGTGGTAATCAGTAGGCATAGTCCCAAGGGACTATGACCATCGTGATTACAATCACGTTGCGAAGTTCAAACGAACTTCGCATTGACCATTACTGGTCAACGCTGAAAGTCAAACAAAGTTTGACTTTCTGACTCGAAAAGCAATAAAATAAGGAAAAGAACGAAAGAATACTTACGAAGGGTCCCCGAATGCTAATCCCGATTCAAGGATCTCAGGTATGAAACAATGGTTTCAACTTAGAGGTTCTCAAATCAGAATTCTAGTGATTTTAGCAATGGGGGGTATGGGGTATATATAGTTTTCGGTCCACCGCTAGGATCGTTTCATGGAAAACGTGCCATGATCCAACCCGTACACTTGTCGGAAACTCATGGTAGCTAAAAATGGTTCTTATCCGCTGACTAGACATGTGAGAATGTGCGGTGGAGGATCAATCAGCTGCAACTTGTTGTTAAAACATTGAATCTGGTCAGATCATGCACTCGCGTAGCGCGACGGATAGGCCCTTAGGTCTCGCGCAACGCTACTGCCTCCCAGTTTCAGAATTGTTTCCAAATTGGCAGAAATGGTCCCTGTTGTGTTTTAAGGCCTTTTTCGATGCGTTTGAATCCCGTTAACCTCATTTTAAGGCTCTAAAATGAAGTTAAAGTATAGGGAACTCAAAACATGCTCAAAAATATCTCGGATGTTGGTTCGTTTGGTCGTACGAACGCGATGTTCGCTTAATTACGACGGAATGCGCACAAGCGCGAAAAACGATCCAAATGACGTGACGAATGGATTTTTCTTATGGCGAACACTAAAATAAAATATTTTAGTGCTTACATAAATTTTTGGATGTCCGGATGTATTCAGAACGTAAGTTATGCGCGAAAATGCAAACTTGTGCACTTTTTGACACTTTTAGTCCCTGAATGACCCAAAAGTTTATTTTAGCACACCGAACCCATTAAAGCCTATTTCTAAGCTATGTAAAGGATATTTATGGTGTGTTTAACTTATGGTCATGTTCCGGAGTGTCTGTTACAGTTCAAATTGGCATACTTTCGCAGTTTGTCAACTTTAGTCCCTGTAAGCGATTAAACTTGATTTCACCACACCAAACCTTCCAAAACTTATATATAAGTTATGTAAAGGTTATTTAAGGTATGTTAAGCCTATTTCACTATTCCGGAGTGTTCATTGGATTAAACTGGTTATATTTACGCGTCAGTGCGCGTATAACCTTCCAGAAAGCGATTTAGAGCTTGAAATCGGACAAGAGTTGATATGTGTAAACGATACACATATTTTTACAAATCCCAAGCATGAAATACAATATTTCATTGGTTTGGAATTTGTTTGATGGTTGAAGTGACACAGGTGTCACAGTCTCCCCTACTTTAGGAAATTTCGTCCCGAAATTTATTCGTAGGAGTCTATTTGTGACTTTGTGTTAAATAACCATCAAAGATGAACAAGACATAATCCTGTAATTTCTCTTTAACGAACATTTTTCAGAAATGAAAAATGAACAGAGTTATTTTCAACAGGCATTCTTTAGAAACAAAAATGAACAGAATAGTCATTTTCCACAACATCTTCAGAAACAAAAATGAACAGAATAGTCATTTTACATTCAGAAACAAAAATGAACAGAATAGTCATTTTACATCTTCAGAAACAAAAATGAACAGAATAGTCATTTTACATCTTCAGAAACAAAAATGAACGGAATAGTCATTTTACATCTTCAGAAACAAAAATGAACGGAATAGTCATTTTACATCTTCAGAAACAAAAATGAACGGAATAGTCATTTTACATCTTCAGAAACAAAAATGAACGGAATAGTCATTTTACATCTTCAGAAACAAAAATGAACGGAATAGCCATTTTACATCTTCAGAAACAAAAATGAACGGAATAGCCATTTTACATCTTCAGAAACAAAAATGAACGGAATAGTCATTTTACATCTTCAGAAACAAAAATGAACAGAATAGTCATTTTACATCTTCAGAAAAAAAAATGAACGGAACGAACTCTAGACACATGACAAAACTCGCTGTGGTTTCCGTGCACTGAATTTCATAATTATGTATGCATCCATAATTACGCAATTCCTTGCATAGTCCGCACAATTTGTCTGAAATGTGAAGGGGAGGAAAAATCAAACCTGATGATGAGTGTGACTAAACTACCATAGGGTCCTTTTAATTAGATCGACAAAGGATCCTTTTAAATTAGGCCACCAAGGAGTCCTTTCAGCTATATCATCACATGATATTCCTAACCAGATTTTTGGATCAATCTGTTTACCTAGACCTCTCAGGATCTAATTATGGAATGGTACAATATAATCCAAGGGTCTTTACTATTACGTACAAGCCCGTTGAGGATTTAATATAGCACCCAAAGATATGGAAGATTCTACGAGGATTTGAATGACAAGAATTTGGATCACACCAAAAACATAAAGGGAACACATAAACACATAATCACATAGTTGTTTAATTTGTTTATTAATTTGTTATCTTTGGACGCGGATACTTAAAGTACACCAGGAATCCAATTCATGGATTTCATTTGGTACTTTAATCATTTCAAGAATCCATCCATGAAGATAGGATGATCTACCAAAAATTCGATTTTTGTTTTTCGGGAAAACGCAATATTCGAATTAAGGCACACAATAATTTAGGACATACGGAAATACCCTTGGGTATCCTATTAAAAATTTATAGTGGTACTTGGGGTATTCGTACAGAATTATAACTTTTATCTTGTACTTCGTTTCTTTGCAAGAGACGGGTACTTAGGATCTTTGCGCAAGAGATTGTAAAATGGAAGAATTTTGGGGGTAGTTTGCTTTTCAAGTAATACGATTCCTTGATTGTCGGTATTATAGGGGATATGTTGTTTATGCATACAACCACATAATATACATTGTAATGTAAATAAAAAGATTTATTTATTAACAATGATAACAACTGTTTCATGGACCTTGACAACAAAAGAAAATAATACATAAGATATGATTATTTCTAAAGAGTGTTGTCTTCTAGTCGATCAGATGCTCATCTCTGTGCTGGATTAGCATTAGCAAGCTTTGGGCAATTTCTTCGGAAATGTCCCATCTCACCACACTTGTTGCAAGAACCTGGTGGAAAGCGAGCTCGAGCAGGTTTGTTGTCGGCTTGATTCGGTGCAATTGCTGCAACGCAAACTTTTGCCATATGACCTTTAAGTCCACAAATTTGGCATTCGCGGCACTTCACATTAGCATGATGATGTAGGCCACATCGGTTGCACAAGGGTGAAGTTCCATTGTATGGCTTCCTAGTACGGGGTTGAGCTGGTTGGTTGGGGACGGCTTGACCATTGTGAGCGACCATGGCGAAGTTCTGAGAAGCCTTTTGCTTCTTTGACCGCTCAAGGGATCCAGTCTGCTCATCCATGGTCTTTGATTCCTCGATTGGTTTCGATTCCTCGACTGGTTTCTTGTCACCCTTCCGGAAAAGCTTACGTTTCCTGATCTGAGATTCAGTCAGAGTTGCAGATAGCTCAATGGCCTGCCTAACCGTAGTGGGATTACTACCAGTAACAATGTCTTGAACTGAGTCAGGGAGACCATCAATGTACTTTTCGATCGCCTTATCCAAAGGCGTAACCATGGTAGGACACAACAGGCTCAGCTCCTCATATCGATCAGTGTATGCTCGATGTTCACCGCTGTCTTGCTTAAGATCGTCGAATTCCCTTTCCAATGCCCTGATCTCGTGATGAGGACAGAATTCCTTCATCATTAGTGCTCGAAGTTCTTCCCAAGTTTGGGCCAGTGCCACTTCGGCACCCCTATCTCTCACCACACCGTTCCACCATGTCAAAGCTCGTTTCTCGAAGACACTAGATGCGAAATCTACCTTTCGCTCATTTGGACATTGAACATGCCTGAAAGTGCTCTCTAGACTCTCGAACCATTGCAGAAGTGCAGTCGCTCCTTAAGACCCAGAAAACTTTGATGGCTTGGCCGAGTTAAATGTCTTGAAGCTGCAGAGGGCATTATTGTTGTTGATAGCTTGGTGACATTGGGCAACGATGATCGGGATTGCAGCAGTCATTTGCTGTGTAATGACAGCTGCCAGCTCGTCAACAGATACTGGATTTTCGCGTCGTGGAGGCATTCTAAAAGAGGAGAACATGAAAGGAAACGAGTGAGAGAATTAGACGAAATGAATGAGATGAAACAAATCTGATGAAAACAAGGATAGTGGTCATTTGTTTGTTACTACAAAGCAACAAACGACCCTGGTGATTAATCAAAGTAAATAGGTCAAAAATAATGTATCGCGAAGACATGCTCGCCTATAAGTGAACACTCATCCCAAGAATTCCCAGGTAAGCACAACTGGTCTCGCGTCTGATGAGATGTATACGAAGTGCTTGCCTAGACAGAAAACCCAGAATACAGGCATTCACCCTTCCAGTTTGCACGTGTTCACATTATTAAAAACCCAAAACCTTGACGAGAATTTGAAAATTCAAAGAGGTTCAAAACCTTACAATAGAGGGTTCAAAACCTTGTAATAAATCATCCTAGAACAGATGATTAGTTTTCAAAGCGGTTTTGAAATTTATGTTCTTGTTGTGGTCGTCGCCTAAGGATAGGTGACAGTATTGTTTTATGACTAAACGCAAGTAAACTCGCGTTAGGGTCCTAAGAAGGTTATAGACTAGGTCAAAGCATTACTAATAACCTAATTCCCTATAACCATTGGCTCTGATACCATCTTTTCTGTCACACCCCGACCACGTAGAACATACAAAACGTGGCGGAAATGTCGGGGAGTGTTGTAACAGAATTAATTGTTTCAAATCCATGGCAATTGAAGTTTCGTTTTATTGATTAAAAGTGTTACAATGTCTTAACAAACAAGGAAATACAACATAATTAACTAGTCTTGTATCTTTTATTGTCACTAAAGCCCAAGTCTGCCTATGTGTATCTTGATCATCTTATGCAACAGCTCCTGAAAAACACATGTGAAAATAGGTACGTCAGCATAAAAATGCCTGTGAGATACATAGGTTTTGTGAAAATAGGTTTCATGACTTATGTTTGAGAAAATGTTTAGTCATGAACCTTGTAATTTGCTTTGTTTTGTAAATCATTTGAAAAACAATGAGTTCAGATGATATGTATAAATAAGTGAATAATGTATGGTTAAATGAATAACCATGTAAACTGAGTTTGTATAAGATAAGTTGCTTGTAAAACAATGTATTATGAAAAGTATGTTATTTGTATAAAATGTTATATGTATCAAACTGAAATGATTCAAATAACGCTACGATATGTAATACCATACAAACACTTATATATAGGAAGTACCAGCGGCGTATCCACCATGGTTGTATCATATTACACACGCATCGTTACTTAATCACTTAATCAAACCAAACTATCAAAGTAAAATGTTCATGTCTAATGTAAATCATGTAATATGTATCCAAAATGTAATCATGTGATAAATAACAAATGTACTAAGTATGCAACAATAGACATACGTAGCATGTGACCTGTACTAAGTATGCAACAATAGACATACGTAGCATGTGACCTGTACTAAGTATGCAACAATAGACATACGTAGCATGTGACCTGTACTAAGTATGCAACAATAGACATACGTAGCATGAAATGTAATGAAATAATGTACTATAATGTACTAACGAACATAGCATGTATATGATGTGAAAACAGGAAAGCATGAAAGTAACAAGTAGGCACATGTGTTTCACCCCAAAACAGTTTGGAAAACAGTAAAAGAGGGGTCTATGTACTCACTTGAGATTGCTCAGTAGTCCTTGAGTAACAACTAAACAATGCTAGAGATCGCGGATATCAAACGACACCTAATATAGGTAACTATGTTAATAAACCGGACCTAAATCGTAAGATTGGGTAGCATGAGGGTTTGCAAACCAAATGAGTGTAGGAACTCATATGATATGGTTAATCAAAGCCTACATACTAAATGAAACTTAACCTAAGTGTCTACGACCCATTACGACCCGTTTAGGTAGCTTATGCTACTTTAACGCGTCGTTTGCGTGAAACGCGTTCGGACCGTCTAACTAGTCCTATGACAAGTGTTATATGCCTAAACATGTTACATAATCAGTTATGTGACAAAAGTTTAGGTTACATATGCTTAATTACCAATTATACATGAAAAGGGTATTCTGGTAATTTACCTAAGGCATATAAACTACTTATCATACAACTACTTAAACGAAGCGACCATAAGGTATAACCTCGGAAGGTTATTCCCTATATACTATGGTCACCTAATGTATTTGGTCGGATCCTAATGATCGACCAAACTGGGTCGGGTTCGAATGTATAGGCGATTTATTAGATCGCTTACCCTACGACCCTAGACAACGTGGTAATCAGTAGGCATAGTCCCAAGGGACTATGACCATCGTGATTACAATCACGTTGCGAAGTTCAAACGAACTTCGCATTGACCATTACTGGTCAACGCTGAAAGTCAAACAAAGTTTGACTTTCTGACTCGAAAAGCAATAAAATAAGGAAAAGAACGAAAGAATACTTACGAAGGGTCCCCGAATGCTAATCCCGATTCAAGGATCTCAGGTATGAAACAATGGTTTCAACTTAGAGGTTCTCAAATCAGAATTCTAGTGATTTTAGCAATGGGGGGTATGGGGTATATATAGTTTTCGGTCCACCGCTAGGATCGTTTCATGGAAAACGTGCCATGATCCAACCCGTACACTTGTCGGAAACTCATGGTAGCTAAAAATGGTTCTTATCCGCTGACTAGACATGTGAGAATGTGCGGTGGAGGATCAATCAGCTGCAACTTGTTGTTAAAACATTGAATCTGGTCAGATCATGCACTCGCGTAGCGCGACGGATAGGCGCTTAGGTCTCGCGCTACGCTACTGCCTCCCAGTTTCAGAATTGTTTCCAAATTGGCAGAAATGGTCCCTGTTGTGTTTTAAGGCCTTTTTCGATGCGTTTGAATCCCGTTAACCTCATTTTAAGGCTCTAAAATGAAGTTAAAGTATAGGGAACTCAAAACATGCTCAAAAATATCTCGGATGTTGGTTCGTTTGGTCGTACGAACGCGATGTTCGCTTAATTACGACGGAATGCGCACAAGCGCGAAAAACGATCCAAATGACGTGACGAATGGATTTTTCTTATGGCGAACACTAAAATAAAATATTTTAGTGCTTACATAAATTTTTGGATGTCCGGATGTATTCAGAACGTAAGTTATGCGCGAAAATGCAAACTTGTGCACTTTTTGACACTTTTAGTCCCTGAATGACCCAAAAGTTTATTTTAGCACACCGAACCCATTAAAGCCTATTTCTAAGCTATGTAAAGGATATTTATGGTGTGTTTAACTTATGGTCATGTTCCAGAATGTCTGTTACAGTTCAAATTGGCATACTTTCGCAGTTTGTCAACTTTAGTCCCTGTAAGCGATTAAACTTGATTTCACCACACCAAACCTTCCAAAACTTATATATAAGTTATGTAAAGGTTATTTAAGGTATGTTAAGCCAATTTCACTATTCCGGAGTGTTCGTTGGATTAAACTGGTTATATTTACGCGTCAGTGCGCGTATAACCTTCTAGAAAGCGATTTAGAGCTTGAAATCGGATAAGAGTTGATATTGTCACTTGGAATTGGTATTGTCACTTGGAATTGGTCTAGGCAGCCCGAGTCAGAGGAGGAGCTTAAGGAATGGAAAGAATGCCTCGAGATTCTTAGTAATTTGGATTATCCAATGAAAAGGATGCTTGGATTTGGACCATGGAAAGTCAAAATGGTTTCTGGGTAAAGTCGGTAAAAAAGGCTATGATTATAGATAGGGGTAATAATCATCCTCCTAACTTTGTTTGGTGTAGATGGGTGCCTTTAAAATGTAACATCATGGTGTGGAGAGGCAACCTAATAGGCTCCCCACGAGAGATAATTTAAGAAGAATGAATATAAACATTAACTCGATCTTGTGTATGTGGCGACGATTTCGAGGAATCGGTGGAACATTTGTTCACTGCCTGCTCGTTGGCTTTCCGGGTGTGGTCGGCTTTCAGTATTTGGTGCAACATTCCGCCGCTTTTCCTTTTTGAGTTGAAAGATATCTTAGACATCCACAAGTACATTAAAAGTGGCAAGAAGGCGGAAAAAATCATTTACGGATTGACTACATAGATAGCCCCATTCAACAAGTTCCTCATTAGAATCCGGATTAGCCCTCCATTCCCACTTACCACTCGGATTAGACACGAGGCTAACGATCCGATCCTTGACTCTACATTTCTTAACCAACTCCATCCGAAAAAGATTTGGAAGCTCCTCCTTCAGCGATTTCGGAAGTAACCATGGATCTAACCAAAAGAAAATACCCGACCCATCCCCGACCTCACCTTGCATTAATCTTCTAAGAGGAATATTGTCTCCTAGTTGCTTCGAACATACCTTACAAATGTTACTCCACACCCCTTTTAAAGACGACCGCATTGAAAGGAAGCCCCAAGACAATCTATGTCGATAAAGGGAGTTAATCACTTTAACCCAAAAGCTACCGCTTTCGGATTTGAATCTCCATCCCCATTTGGCAAGAAGGGCCTTATTAATTTTCCCCAGACTACAGAGGCCAAGCCCCCTAGCCCAGACAGGAGAAGCAACTCTCTCCCAAGCCCCCAATGCATTTTATTTCCATCACTAGAGCCACCCCAAAGAAACTTTCGGATTAACATTTCAAGATCTTTAATAACCCTCACCGGAGCCTTATAGAGAGAAAAAAATAATAATTAGGAAGACTTTCGAAAACCGCTTTAATAAGAGTCACCCTTCCCCCTATGGACATCACCGATGCTTTCCATAAGGAAAGCCTCGATTCAAAAACTTCATACACTGGTCTCCAGTTGCTAACTTTGTTCATATTCGCTCCCACAGTAATCCCTAAATATTTGAAAGGAAAATATGCCGCTTTACATCCAATAAACACCGCCACATAATCCACTTCCTGATGTTCAACCCCTATATCGATTATGTTCGAATTAAAAATATTTATCTTCAAGCCCGAGCAAATATGAAAACATTTCAAAACCCGAATAACATTTAACACGTTGGCACTCGACCACTCTCCCATAATAATAGCATCATCGGCGTAAAGGAGATGAGAAACACAAGGCCCACCATTAGGCAACTAAACCCCCTTGATAATCTCTTTTCCAACCGCTCTTTCTAGCAGCTGAGAAAGTGCCTCCATGACCGTTAGGAAAAGAAACTGAGACAACGGATCTCCTTGTCTTATACCTTTGAAGCAGGGGAAGTCAAACGTAGGGGATCCATTAACGAGAATTGAAGCCCTAGCCGAAGATAAGACTCCTCGAGTCCATTTGCACCAGCGAGACGGAAAGCCCATTTGCTCTAAAACACCGATCACAAAATTCCAATTTACATTGCCATACGCTTTTTCAAAATCTATCTTAAGCACAAAGGCTTTCTTCTTGCATTTTCTCAACCAAGAATAGACCTTGTTCACCATAAGAGGACCATCAAGAATAAACTTGTCTTTTAAGAAAGACGACTGAGATTCGGAAATGACACTCCCCAACACCTGTTTCATTCTGTAGGCCAGGATCTTCGATACCACCTTAATTATAACCCCAACCAAACTTATAGGATGAAAGTCCCCCAAAGCGACCGGGTCTTTGGTTTTAGGAATAAGTGCGATGAAAGACGCAGCACAACCCCTACTAATCCTCCCTGAATGGAAAAAAATCCTCCAAAATTTTGGCGAAGTCGGACTCGAATAACCTCCAGAAGTGTTTAAAGAATCTAAAGTTAAATCCATCGGGACCGGGTGACCGGTCGTCCCCACACTCGAAAACGGCCCTCTTGATTTCGTCGCAGTTAAAATTCTGATTAAGAAAAGCCCCTTCAGTCTCTGACAACGTCTTGATGTTATCACAAACGATACTCGGTCTGAACTCAACCTCCTGCTTTAAATTCATCCATGAAAAACTCAAAAATAATTTTTTTAATTCGGCTAGTTTATCGCACCAAGAACCATCTGTAGATAACCTATGAATCACATTTTTCGCCTTCCTACTATTGACCAAGACATGGAAATATTTAGAATTCTCGTCCCCATCCCTACTTATCCCGAGAACATTGCTTCATGTCCTTAGATTTATTCTCTTCAAAGTCGTTAATCACTTTCTTTATTTCCGTCACTGCCCACTCCTCCTCGTCCGACAGGTCCCTACTGTCGCAACCCCCGGCCCCTATCTCTTGCGAACGGGCGGTCGCCAGCCAGTATCAGTGGTATCGGTGTTTATCATTTTGGCAGCGGAATTTTTCATCAGGACCGTAGTTAGGAAATATTATATCAGAGTAAAATACCACATTTTTATATTAATAAACACATGGGTAAAACCCAAGTTTATATGACAACATTGTTTATAGGGATAAACCATATTTTATTGAAATAAAACATCTTTTTTATTTAGGTAACTTTTATAGCCACATTTTCCAAGCCTTCAGTGCTGTCCAACTGGCTTCTATTTGGCTTTCACATTTTGTTACCTGAAACGCGTTTTAAAAACATTTTTCAGTGGGAAATACTGGTGAGTGAATCCTAATTTAATCAAGACAAGTTTTATCATTTTACAGTATTGAGGGCGATCTCGCAATTATATTTGTTTCCAATTCTTACTTTAATTACCACCCACGGTACCCGACTTGTGGAAATGTTACTACTCACAGTGTAGTAACAAATTTTGTATACAAACCCCCAACTTACCGACGATAATTGTAGAATTACAAATACTCAATCACTGTTAAACATAATGTAAAACAATTGAGGTTTTGTAAAAATAGTTTGCAAAAAGGAGATTACTCACATTGCTATTTTAGGTTTTTCCTTCGTGACTTCCTGGTTATAATCTATTAACTAAACAATGCACACGCGTTAGTATAATAACCCAATTTACATTAGTTATACCCTCTTCGAGACAGAACTCCAAAGACTACTTCGGGCAGAGCCTCGACAGCCGTTACGGAGCACTAGATCAATCGGGCAGCGTATCTAATACGTAATCGGGGGTTAAAATACTTACAACGATGCAGAGCTTTGCTAATTAGGGGTATTATACCCGATATTATTATTGTTATTCAGAGAATTATAGAGAGAGATCGAAACTTTTGAACGACGGAAACTGAATGCCGATCGATCCTATTTATAGGGTCTGATCTTGACTTCCTCGCGCCCCGTGAAGGATGAAGACAATGTCTTCGCGCCCCGTGAGAGACCTAGGGTAGGCCCTAACTTGGTCGACTCATCCTACTAGCCTTCACACGCAACGTGACACGTGGCGGCAGGGGGTGCGGCCTAGTGGACAGCTGTCGCGGCCCCTGACAGACTTCTTTCTCTGTGTCGCGCCCCGCGAGCAAGTATAGAAACTTGTTTTTATTTAATTTTTGTAAAATTAAAGGTATTTAGCGCCATTTTACGTATATGGGGTGTATTTTAGAGCGTATAGAGTTGTTATAAATATTTTAGGAGGGTTGTTATATCCTCCCCACCTTGTTTTAGAACTCGTCCTCGAGGTCTACTGGAACAGGTGTGGGTATTTTCTCTGCATCTCTGATTCAAGCTCCCAAGTGTATTCTGCTCCTCTCTTGGAATCCCATTTCACTTTGACTAGAACTAATCTCTTATGTTTGAGATTCTTGACTTTCATGTACTCAATTTGTAGAGGTTTTTCTACAAACTTAAGTTTTTCATTTACCTCAATGTCCTTAAGAGGCACTACTAGTGATTCATCGGCTAGGCACTTTTTGAGATTACATACATGAAATACATCATGTGTTCCTGCCATTTCCTCTGGCAGTTGTAGCTGATAAGCTACTGGTCCTATTCTTCTAATAATCTTAAAAGGTCGAACATACCTGGGGCTTATCTTTGCCCTTTTGATGAATCTTACCACTCCTTTCCAAGGAGAAATTTTTAATAACACCTTGTCTCCTACTTGAAATTCCAATGGTTTTTGCCTGTTATCAGCATAACTCTTTTGTCGATCGCGTGCTGCTTTTAGTCGTTCCTTGATTTGAATAATCTTGTCCGTTGTTTCTTGTACTATCTTAGGTCCAGATAATTGTTTTTCTCCAATTTCTGCCCAACAGACTAGAGTTCGGCACTTTCGTCCACAAAGTGCTTTGAATGGTCCAGCATTAATACTGGTATGACAATAGTTATTGTAAGAAAATTCTATTAATGGTAGATGCTCGTCCCAATTTCCTCCGAAATCAATTACACAAGCTCTAACCATATCTTCCATTGTCTGAATTGTCCTTTCGCTATGTCCATCCGTTTAAGGATGATAAGCGGTGCTTAGATTTAGCTTGGTTACCATTTCTTTTTGGAAACTTGTCAAAAAATGATAAGTAAAACGACTATCTCTATCAGAAACAATAGATAAAGGAATTCCATGCAATGAAACTATTTCATTTACATATAACTTGGCTAATTGTTCCATACTGAAAGTTTCCTTCATTCGTAAGAAATGAGCAGACTTGGTTAACCTATCTACAATCACCCAAATTGTATCATTACCTTTTCGTGTCTTGGGTAATTTGGTAACAAATTCCATTGTTATCAATTCCCACTTCCAAACAGACGTTTCTAACTGCTGCAATAAACCTGAGGGTTTCCGATGCTCAGCTTTAACCTGTGAACAGGTTAGACACTTGGCAACATAAGCTGCTATATCCTTTTTCATTTCTACCCACTAGAAATTCTTTAAGTCTTGATACATCTTATCATTTGCAGGATGTATCGTATACTTAGACCTATAGGCTTCTTCTAATATTCGGTGGTGTAGGTTTCCTAGTTTAGGTATCCACATCCTTTTCTTATGGAATCTCCAAATTCCATCTGTTCCTTGTTCTAGTTCCTTAATCATTCCTTTCAATTTTTCAGTATCGTCCTTGATTACTGTTTCTTTTACGGCTCTAATTTGTTCATTTAAATCTATCTGCAGATTTAATTTAAGAGAACGTACTCTTTTTGGCTTTTCATGATATTTTCGACTTAAAACATTAGCTACTACATTAGCCTTTCCTGCATGATACTGGATATTGCAATCATAATCACTAAGGGTTTCCATCTAGCGTCTCTGTCTCATATTCAACTCTTTTTGCCCAAAAATGTACCTTAAACTCTTATGATCAGTGAAGACGACAAATTTATTTCCATATAAATAGTGTCTCCAAATCTTAAGGGCAAAAATTATGGCTCCTAACTCTAAATCATGGGTTGAATAGTTTTCTTCATGATTCTTAAGTTGTCTGGATGCATAGGCTATAACCTTATGACGTTGCATCAACACACATCCATACCCTAACTTAGAAGCGTCACAATAGACTACAAAGTCTTCAGTTTCTTCTGGTAACGCTAGTATGGGTGCGTTGGTTAATCTTTGCTTAAGAATTCTAAAGGCTTCTTCTTGTATTGGTCCCCATTCAAACTTAACAGACTTATAGATTAGTTTTGTTAAGGGAATGGCTATTCTAGAAAAATCTCGGATAAACCGTCTATAGTAACCTGATAGTCCTAGAAAACTTCTAACCTCTGTTGGTGATTCAGGGACTTTCCATTTAGTAATCGCCTCAATCTTTGTGGAATCCACATGAATCCCTATATAATTGACTAAATGTCTAAGAAATTGTACTTTTTTTTAACCAAAATTCGCATTTCGAAAATTTAGCATAAAACTTTTCTTTTCTCAGCAAATTTAGGAGTGCATGCAGATGCGCTGCATGTTCCTCTTTACTCTTAGAGTAAATTAGAATATCATCTATAAAGAAAATTATGAATTTTTCCAGATATGACTTACATATTCTGTTCATCATGTCCATGAATGCGGCCGGGGCATTGGTTAAACCAAATGGCATGACTGTAAATTCATAATGGCCATACCTTGTTCTAAAAGCTGTCTTAGGAATGTCCTCTTCCTGTACCTTTAATTGATGATATCCTGAGCGTAAATTGATCTTTGAGAACAATCGAGCTCCTTGCAATTGATCAAACAGATCATCGATTCTCGGTAATGGGTACCGATTTTTAATCCTGACTTTGTTCAATTCTCGGTAATCAATGCACATACGCATTGACCCGTCTTTCTTTTTGACAAACAAGATCGGTGCTCCCCACGGTGATGAACTCGGCTGTTGTAACACCCTTGTTATTAATTTACGTTTTTCGTATAAATTAAGTCCATAACCAAATAATTACAGTCACAAATTCATTGAAAATGCAGGTTTGCTAAAAACTTTTTACAATTTATAGTGATACAATCATTATGTGATTTAGTTCGCCGTTTTAGAATATCGACGAAACAACATTGCGGAAGCTTAGTTTAAAGTGTGTTCGGTTCTTGCTCGACGCTTGATCTTCATCCGGAACTCTTGACGTTCACCTATGATCAAAACCAACTTAAAAGTTAGTTTTGATAATTAAATAACTAGTACAACAATGAAATTGGCTTGATTAATCAAATCAAACAAAGAAATCAGAAAATTCCAAGATTTATCCCTTGATCCTAGAACCATTGGCTTGAACTTGGCCTCACCGTAAGTTACGGTGGCCCTTGTTATAAAATACCCCCTACCGTAAGGCAGGAGGTAACCACCGTAAAGACATCAGCCTCCGCCGTAACTTACGGTGGGCACCGTAAGTTACGGTGGCCCCTGTATCAGACTTCCATTTTGCCGCTTTTTGACACGAAAACTTTCGTATCTTTCAATCCGCTCGTCCGTTTGACCTACCGTTTCTTCCTACGTGATTGTAATTTGATTCCCCACCTTATGAGGTTAAAATCCAACATCCGGTTTAACAAAAATTCAGACTTTTAAGTCTTCGGCTTATTGCCCTTTTTACCAAATTTTGACCCATTCATTTTTTATCAAACAAACATGTTTATTTGCTCTCTAAACTCATGAAATTCATAAATTCCACATCCCCTATCATATTAATCTTCAATCACGGGTTTCTTACATAATAGAAACCCGTTTACGTTCAAATTCATATTTTGACCCGTTAAGGGTATTTAAGCACCTTCTAACTTAAAATCGCCTTCGATTGTTTCTAATATTACATTACCACATTTCTTATCATATAATTTTCCACCACAACTGTAATTATGGTGGGTATACTTTAGTAATCTATATAAATCGAGTTTTACCCCCTCGACACATTATTTTACGACCAAAAACTCAAATAGAGCCATTTGACTAACGTGTTACATCTTTCAACTTCTATACTCGTCCTAAGTATCTATCTAATCGTAAAACTCGTTTCCAAACAACCTTTAAGGGTTGTTTGTTCAATTTAGCCTACGAGGGCGTTTTGGTCAATTTTAGTCCTTCTTTTACTACAAGGAACTTTTAAATACTTGTTTGACCCAAAATCCGACCTTTTAACTATGGTTCTGGTTAGAAACCATTATTCCTCTAAAATACCATGATTATAACACAAATCATTCGGTTTACCTTTAAGATAACCGAATATCAAATTTTGACCTTGTTTAACTCTTAGAGAACCTCAAGTTCTAAGTTATGAGTTGAACCATTTTACATACCTGACTCGGATCATTATATTGACCCATTTTGATACCTTGCCTTAGTAGCCGCTAAGCGATAGCGATGTACGAATCCATTTGATATTTATTCCTATAAGCAAGTAACTTGACAAACCATTAGTCGATATTGTCAAAGGGTGATAATTTCACCTTTTGACCCGTTTATTTACCTAGTGATCTTCGTCACTTCAACTAAATATAAATTTCATGTATTATGCTAATTTAAAGTCTACTAGCGAAAATACGAAATCAAACATAACGTAACAAGATCGTAGTTACGTTCCTTTTAAGCATCCTTTTTCAAACGCGTATTTCCACCGGCTTGTCCACTTGACGATCCGGATTCTTCGCCTAAAGAGTTCAATTCACAATCCGTTTAGAACCCTTTTTATAAGTCTTAATGCATAATTTTCCATATCCATCAAACATGCGTTTTTGTCCAATTTTCAACTTTCAAGCCTTCTTTGGGGCATTTTTACAAACACTTAACATGCAGAATTTTATATCTTTTATATTCTAATTCATGGCTTGTCACTTAGCCTAGACATTGAGCTATCACATATAGAATAAAACATCATATTTTTCAGAATTCAGTTTCTATGAATCAATTTGCACTAGAATAGTCTTCTAAACCCTAGTGTTCATCATTTTCTCACAAAACCCATGAACCACCTTCAATGTGTTCATGAGATTTCCTGAATTTAGACATTATTTCACATGTTGTTGTCTAGGTTTTACTCCTAGACACTATATCATCCCTATTCTATCCACATAGCAAACATGCAACATCTAATTTCAGATTTCCCAAATTCATGAGAATTTCAATAAGAGAATTTTCATCAAATTTTACATACCTTGTAACCCTCTTGCAATGAAGATCACTAATCCTAGCTCGGATTTCGTTTTGGATCAGATATGAACCTTCAATTGATGAGTTTTGTGGATGTTAGGGTTTTGGAGAACCTGGTCGCCCTTCTCCTGCCTTGATCGAACCAGACATCTCAAAATGGGGTGTTCGGTTTTTATTTTTACTAAACTTAATAATATAAGTTTCAATTTTATCAACATAGTTCCCTCAACTTTACACAAGTTATTTAAAGGTTATTTTAACCATATTTGTTCTATTATGTCAAGACACCAACTACTAGGTTAATATTCCTAGTTACTTGGTGGGTCCCGGGAGTTATAACCCGTTTTATTTTAAGTCCCGTTAACTCGGGCTCTTATAGACTCAATTCCTTAAAACTTTGATTCGCTTGTATTTAATATTAGGATTTCTTATTAAAATCCAAATATTTACCGGGTTATTTTTACTACTAACGGTACTTTACCCGTCTTTTAGTATTAACAGAGTTTGATTACCAAACCCGTTTTCGGGGTGTTACAGCTGTATGAATCCTTTCTCCAAAAGTTCGTCCAACTGTTTCTTCAGTTTTTGCATTTCTGCTGGCGTCAAACGGTAAGGTGCTTTGGCAATCGGTGCTCTCCCTGGCAACAGATGAATTCTGAATTCAACTTCCCTGTCCGGTGATAGTCCAGGTAACTCTTCTGGAAACACATCTGAGAATTGAGATACTACGGGAATATCTTTCAATTCTTTTCCTTTAGTGTTAATGAATATGGAGATCATATACACTAATGATCATTTTCTAGTATAACTGGCTGTTTTCATTACTAAGATGAAATTTGTGGATCTAGTTGGTTTATCTCCTTTAATTGCGATCTTTTCACCCTTTGGTGAATTTACTTGGATTGACTTTTGATCACATAGAATACTGGCTTTATTGGCTATTAACTAATTCATTGCTAATACAATATCAAATCCTGCCAGATTCATTGGGTAAAGATTATCAATAAACTTATGGGTTAAAATTTCTATTCTTGCTCCCTGCAAGATTTCAGTAATCTTAATGGGTTCCCCATTCGCTGTCTCTACTAGACATTCTTGTTGGAGTTTAGTTAATGGTTGATTGAGAATTTTGCAAAATGAAGTACTAATAAAACTTTGGGTCACACCAGAGTCAAATAATACTTTAGCAAAAACATCATTAACTAAAAACGTACCGACAATCACATCCGGAATCATTTTTGCTTCTTCGGCTGTCAGAACAAATGCCCTAGCATTCTTAGTAGTCTTGTTGTTCATGGCTAGAGCTAGTTTCGGACAGTTCGGCTTGATATGTCCTTTTTCTCCACAATTGAAGCATACTCCGTTACTGGGTTTCTTCCTACAGTCTTCCTCTTTATGTCCTGGTATCTTGCAGAAGTTGCAGTAGGTGGAGCATCTTCCTGAATGCTTCTTCTTGCAAGCCTTACAATAAGGTGCAGAAGTAGAACCTACATTCTTCCCACGGTTGGAATTTCCATAGTGGAATTCCTGGGTAAGTTTCTGAGCTAGGTTCTTTCTCTGGTTCTCTTCTTGTGTAAGTACTAGTTCATATGTTAAGGTATTTGCTAGTCTACAGCTTCTTCTATAGTTTGTGGTCTAGCTGCCTTGACTACATGTCTAATCTCACTGATTAATCCCCAGATGTAACGGGAGATTAATACTGGTTCTGTTGAAGCTAGGGTTGGCACTATTCTAGCATATTCGAAGAATACAGTAGTGTAACCCTTACAGTCTACTCCAGTCATTCTAAGATTTAAGAACTTATTAGCGATATGTTCTTTTTCATTGGGAGGACATAATTTCCTTTCAACCATAATCTTAAACCCAGTCCATTCCATATTATAGATTCTGTCACTTCCCCTAGACTGGAGAATAGTATTCCACCATTCTAAAGCGCAGCATTCTTAAACAGATTTGAAGGAAGCAAACATGACTTTGTCTTCCTCTGCACATTTTCTTATTTTGAAGACTGCCTCAGTCTTTTCTAACCAGCGTAGAGCTGCAATGGCTCCTTCATTGCTCGAGAATTCCATAGGTTTACAAGACCAGAATTCTTTGTAAGAACAACCATAAGACATGGTTTTTCTTCTTTTTGGAATAGGCAATTGAAGTAACGGTCCATTGCTCACGCTGTGACTGGGTTCAGTATGTGATCACTTACTTCCACTATTGCTTTTATTATTTTCCGCTTCCCTAACATTTTGGATGATGTATGGCATATCATCTCTAATTCCTTGGGCTACTATGTGTCGAATGACACTGTTATTTATCCGATTATCATTATTCTGGTTTTCCTGATTTGCTTCGTTGGCCATCTGGATTTACAAACAATTACCAAGTATTAATATCTCAGAGCAATATTTAATGCGAATAATCATACCATCAACACATTGATCAAAATCGTCGTACATTGCGACATTTACTCTATTTTATATATTATGTATCTAATACAAACACAACTGGAATTTAAAATACAGTACTAGTATGCATCAGTAGATATTGGATTTTAGTTGATTTTTTTTCAACTTACACACACACATATATATTTATATTTTATTATTATTATTATTATTATTATTATTATTATTATTATTATTATTATTATTATTATTATTATTATTATTATTATTATTATTATTACTGACAGGGGTTCATCCAGTATTGCATGTTACGCTCGTCGTACTTCCAAACGAGTCTCTCCCCTATTTGCCTTATCTTCACTTTCATCTAATAACTCCTCACCAAAGGTGCGAAGTTCTTGCACATTCTCGGTGCTCATGGGTGGTGTGGGTGCTGGCATCGGGTCAGGGTACTGTGGCATTGGTTCTTCGTATGCGTATGGGTTTTCTAAGATCTCCCTGATAAATTGGTCATTATCCCAGTATGGATCTAGATGGTCAAGGTTTGGATAGGGTGCTACTGGTTTTTGTATGAATTCCTCTTGTGGATGGAGTTCTGGGTAATCAATGTGGTCTTCAAACCATGGGTTATAATCTGGGGGGTGGGGTGCTGAGACTCTAGGGATTTCGGCTGGGTCGAAGGTAGGTAGTGGAATCTGGTCTCCTGGGTTAGGTTTGATTTCCATGGGTTGTGTTGGGAATAAGGGTAGTGGTTGTGGTGCTATGATTTGTTCTACATTTGGGTCTGCGGCAGTGGTTGCTAGTATGTGGAAATTAGCCAGTCTCTTATTGATTATATCCTGGGGTTGAGCATTCATCTCCCTATTTGCAGCTGCTAAAGATCTCTGTTGCTATAATTTCCTCATTCTTTTCCTACGCTCGTGTGCTCCCCGACTGAATCATCCTCTCTTTTTGGTAGGGAATGACTCTTCGGATTGCGCTTTGAATATAAAGATCTCCTATTCTGTGTCAGCTAAATACCCCGAGGGGGTAGGCTGGGAAGAAGTTCCTTCATCTATCGGAGAACTAGACAGATGACGATAAGCGTCCGATAGTCCTTGATCACTCATACTGTAAACTAACAAATTGTCAAATAACACAAAACAATAATACACGTATGCACATAATTACATAGATTATTTCCTAACAGAATTGATAATTTCAATGTCAGTAGAACACTTCTGTGGCTCAAATCAGTGGCTATAGCTCTGATACCACTCTCTGTCGCAACCCCCGGCTCCTATCTCTTGGGAACGGGCGGTCGCGAGCCAGTATCAGTGGTATCGGTGTTTATCATTTTGGCAACGGAATTTTTTATCAGGACCGTAGTTAGGAAATATTTTATCAGAGTAAAATACCACATTTTTATAATAATAAACACATGGGTAAAACCCAAGTTTATATTACAACATTGTTTATAGGGATAAACCCTATTTTATTGAAATAAAACATCTTCTTTATTTAGGTAACTTTTATAGCCACATTTTCCAAGCCTTCAGTGCTGTCCAGCTAGCTTCTATTTGGCTTTCACATTTTGTTACCTGAAACGCGTTTTAAAAACATTTGTCAGTGAGAAATACTGGTGAGTGAATCCCAATTTAATCAAGACAGGTTATATCTTTTTACAGTATTGAGGGCGATCTCGCAATTAATTTGTTTCCAATTCTTACTTTAATTACCACCCACGGTACTGTCAGCCCGACTTGTGGAAATGTTACTACTCACAGTGTAGTAACAAATTTTGTATACAAAACCCCAACATACCGACGATAATTGTAGAATTACAAATACTCAATCACTGTTAAATATAATGTAAAACAATTGAGGTTTTGTACGTAAAAACAGTTTGCAAAAAGGCTTACAAAAAAGAGATTACTCACATTGCTATTTTAGGTTTTTCCTTCGTGACTTCCTGGTTATAATCTATTAATTAAACAATGCATATGCATTAGTATAATAACCCAGTTTACATTAGTCATACCCTCCCCGAGACAGAACTCCAAAGACTACGTCGGGCAGAGCCTCGACAGCCATTACGGAGCACTAGATCAATCGGGCAGCGTATCTAATACGTAACCGGGGGTTAAAATACTTACAACGAGGCAGAGCTTTGCTAATTAGGGGTATTATACCTGATATTATTATTGTTATTCAGAGAATTAGAGAGAGAGATCTAAACTTTTGAACTACGGAAACTGAACGCCCCGCGAGAGACTTAGGGTAGGCCCTAGCTTGGTCGACTCAGCCTACTAGCCTTCACACGCAACGTGACACGTGGCGGCAGGGGGTGCGACCTAGTGGACAGTTGTCGCGGCCCGCGACAGACTTCTTTGTCTGTGTCGCTCCCCGCGAGCAAGCATAGAAACTTGTTTTTATTTTATTTTTGTAAAATTATAGGTATTTAGGGCCATTTTACGTATATGGGGTGTATTTTAGAGCGTATAGAGATGTTATAAATATTTTAGGAGGGTTGTTATACCTACTCTCCATAATCATCTCGAGATCTTCAAGCTCAGATCTAGCCACGGATATTTTTTCGGCCTTTTTATCCCTCATCTCATCTCTCCAAGACTTAATCCGATTCCTTATAAATCGAAGCTTATTGCAAAAAGCAACATCCGGACTTCCGGAACCCACAAAAGTCGTAGCCGCCTCAACTACGGTTTCCTCGAAACCATCAAAACCAAACCAAGAGTTAAAAACCCGGAAGGGTTTGGGACCAAAATTTAAGTCCTTAGTCACCAACAACAAGGGGCAATGGTCCGACAGATTGTTCGACAAAGCACGAAGAGAAGCTTCTGGCCACCCGTTGAAAAAATCAGCACTAACCAGAAATCTATCAATCTTACTCAATTTACTTCCGTTATCGTTTCTTCTCGTAGATAATAGTTAGTAGCAAAAGTTTACGACTTATATGTTGTAAGTTTTGGGTATGTGAATAAGTCTTAAAATGTGGTAAATACTTTGTCCCACATTGGTGTGAGAACAAAGTGAGTGGTTGTTTATAAGGTAAAGCCTTTACTACTCCATTGTAGCTTTATGACATGTTTTACCACAAGTTCTACCCGCGCACAGGGGGTGCAAAAATGAGTTTCAATATTTCATACACCCCTTTTACTTTTACAACACTTCAATATTTCATACAACATTTCAATATTTCAAACACCCCTTTTACTTTTACTTATAATTATATATGTCTAGATAATTATAATTTTTACTTAATAAGTATTATATAAAACAAAATTATTACATTTACAACGTTTAGAAAACGAGCGTAAACAAAACTTGGTACATGAAGCTTGAGTATGAGCTTGTTCACAAAATGAGCTTCAATCAGGCTTTGGCTTGTCAAGATTAAACCTTTTAGTCAGCCAATTTTGATTAGTTTATAACGATTCTAACTTATTTGTACCATAAATATATCACGTGTACCATGTTTTTAATGGTACTTAACATTAGTTTGTAAAGTCATAGAATACGCTAATAATACTAATGATCTCTTGGTCTACTGGTTAAAGAGGTCGGAAGCTTTTGCTTCTGTTGTAGGTTCTGGGTTCAAATCCAGGCAAGAGAATTGTAATACTAACTTGGTGATACTAATATATACTAACTACTAACTTGGTTAATGACATCCTAATTGTACGCTGTTAAAAAAAACGCTAATCCAATAATAAATTAATTAAAATGTTATTGTTGGACTACAGATGATAATATATAAATTATTTAGGTGAAAAAAACAAATAAAAAATATAAAATATCAGTGTAGGCAATATTGCGGTACCACCAAACCACCTATTAGGAAAAGAAAATGAGAAATGAATACAAAACAGAAATAAATAGAGTCTGCGGTGTAGGGCATACGTCACACATGTGGACCCACCTTGACATATCTTATCACGGGGTGGCTCCTTCTCACCCCACCAATCCGCCGCCCTCACTTTCCTTGCTTTATGCGTTTGCCACTTTTTTTTTTGTTGTTATTTTATTCTATTTGTATATTTTATAACAAAGGCATATAAAAATACCAACTTCGTATATAGTTGGCGTTGAAAGTAATAAGAAATACACGTAACAATATTCATTACATAATTAATTTTAAACAGAGGTTTAGACGAACTGAATAGACACTTGTATATTTTATTTTAGATGTGGTAAACATAATTGTTTTATTTGTCCTTTCTCTCTTGAATCATATTCTGTTATCTTCCATGTATGACATATGAATAAATATTCATACACTTCTTCTAGTTAAACTAGTTACGTATTATACGTAACTGAGAAAACAATCATATTATATAAATAAATATTGTTTACGAAGTACGATGAATAATAACTTTATTATTATTATTACTTTACAATTATATTTACTTTTAATAACATGTCTTTAACTTTTTTTTTCTTTTTTAAAACCATATAATATTTTCTTTACCATTTTTAATAATTTTTTAGAACATGTATTAATTTATCAATTAAGTTAATACTTTTTAACAATTTACGTCTATAACTTTTTTATAAAAACTTAAGTACGTACTTGTGTTTGATTTTTCTCTTGACATTCTATTATAAGTTTTGAAAGAAACGAATTTGTACTCAAAATAAAATATTTATTTGGTATCATAAAAACGGTACGATGATAAACTAAACCGTTGTAATGGTTTGGTTTTCTAAACAACATGTTTTATTTTCAAATCACTTTTGTTTTATCTTATCATTTGATTGGTTTCGTCACAACATGCGACGTAAAAAAACTAGTTACTATAAAAACGTGTAGAACAAGAAGCATAGTATACCCTTTTAAAAAGATTCTTCATGATAAAAACTTTAGGGAATAATAAGC
The DNA here is from genome assembly GCA_030545235.1 of Helianthus tuberosus. NCBI lineage: Eukaryota > Viridiplantae > Streptophyta > Magnoliopsida > Asterales > Asteraceae > Helianthus > Helianthus tuberosus. Next base: position 54,452,455 of record CM060448.1, read on the forward strand.
ATTTTGTTATCAACACATAACACATATTCCATTCAAGTTTTTAAAATTTAATATATGCGAATGTACATTTCAAAAGTGTACGATGTAAAATTTTCTACACAAGTTCTTTTTTTCCTGGTATAATGATATTCAAAGTTTCCATTGTATCATCCCACTTTGCATTTTAATAATATAATAAATATATTAACTGGCAATGTTTAGTTTACTTTTTTATCGTCAACGATTATTTTCTTTAAAACATGTTAGTTTTGTTAATTTATATATGATCAATTAGGTTTAATTTATTTGTATTGCTTAATTGATTTTTTGTGTATATGATTGTTGTTAATTGTGCTTATTTATTTGTAATCTAATATGGTATATAATGGTTGTTTCTTTGTTGTGTGGCTTCGTGTTGTTAATTGTGCTTATTTATTTGTAATCTAATATGGTATATAATGGTTGCTTCTTTGTTGTGTGGCTTCGTTTTAAAGCCACTACGTTCTCTCTTTACTATTAACTGTATACATTTATATATAGTAAATATTGTAATGGTCAATTGTATTAATATGTAGTTAATATCTTTCCTTGTATGGCTCATTGTAAGTTAGGAACCTTCTGTATAAATCCCCTTTTGTAGCTAATGAGAATGATCGACAATTCAACCATTCACATGGTATCAGAGCAATCTGCTCTCCTACCCTAAACCATTCGATCCTGCAGCCCTCAAGGCCACGGCCTTTTCCATCCCTGTTACCAGCTTCCTTTTTTTTTTTTTTTTTTTTTTTTCTGATCTTCTTTTCTGATCGGCTATGGGCGATCAAGGTGAGAACACCAGCACAGGCTCTGATGCCGGCAAAACCCTCCCTGCTACCCTTCACCCGATTTACACTGTCACAAACATTCAAAACAAAGTCCGAATATTGGACGGAACTAACGTCACATACTCGTCATGGGTTAAGCTTTTCCAACTAAACGCCCGTGGTTACAAGGTTTTGGACCACATAGATGGTACCCTGCCGCCATCTGAAGGAGATCTGCGTCGGGAAGCCTGGCTCTAGGTCGATGCTATCGTCCTACAGTGGATCTATTCCACAGTCTCCGATAACTTGCTGAAACGCTTTATTGATACCGAGTGCACTGCTCTTGAAGCCTGGAATCGTCTGAAGAAACTTCATCTCAACAACAAAGGTCCGCGAGTCGCCGCCTTAGAAAGAGCCTTTACCAATCTGACTTTGAAATCGATGCCCTCACTTCATGATTACTGCCAAAAACTCCGTGAAATTGCGTCTCAGCTCGAAGATGTTGACCAACCTGTGTCCGAAAGTCGTCTTATAATACAACTTGTAAGTGGTCTCCCTCTCGAATACGATGTCGTTGCAGCCCAACTCCACAAAGACCTTCCACCTTGGGAGGATGCAGTCGATCTTCTTGATGCCGAAGAGCGCCGACAACGAGCCCGCCAGGAACCCACTGCTGCTGCTGTCATCCCGGACTCTTCCAAACCGGCGGTTGAACCCCCAGCTCCTCGTCGTGAAAATGATTCGAGGGGCCAGAACCGAAACACCCAGCGCCGCCCCGGTTCTGGTCCCTGGTCGCGTGACTCCTCCTCTCGCCAAAACCCCAACCGCCATAACAACTGGAATTATAATATGAACAACAGCAGCCAACGACCAAACAGCAACAATTATAATATGAACAGAAACTGGAATCCTTCGATGTGGGCTTCTCCTCCTTGGTGGGCCGGCCCATCTGGGCCTTCTTATGGCTGGGCTCCGCCCCCTGCCCCTATCCTACTCAGCCTGGGTGGGCAGCCCCATGGTAGCATACCGGGTCTTGGCAACAATCGGGTTCGGGCAATTATCGTCAAGGCAAAAATAAACAACAGGAAGGAAGCTCAAATCGGTCCAGTCATCAGGCCCATATAACTTATTTTGATCCACTTGAGCCCACAGACATTGGACAGGCGTTTCAAGCTCTTGCGGTTGACTCGGGAGACCCGGATTGGAACATGGATACATGAGCATCTGATCACTTAACGGACGACGAAGGTATATGTTCTAACTCACCATCTTTTAATTCCATTAAGTCTATCTTAGTTGGTAATGGCCAAAAAAATGCCAATTCTCGGATCAGGACACGCCTACTTCCCTAATAACCAAAATAACCTCCACTTAAACAATGTCCTTTATGCCCCACGTGTTATTAAAAACCTGATTTCCGTGAAAAAATTTACCACTGATAATTCTTTATCTGTGGAATTTGATCGTTTTGGTTTCTTTGTGAAGGACCTCAAGACTGGGAAGCTCCTGAGCCGTCACAACAGTGACAGTCACCTTTACCCCGTAACCGCACCTGCTAAAATCACACCTACCGTTTTTGCTGCTTTTGCTCCCGAATCATGGCATGACCGTCTGGGACACCCGGGAGTTTCCGTTATTGATTTTTTATCTTCTAATAAATTTATTTCATGTAACAAGACAAGTCATTTATTTTGCAACTCTTGTCAACTTGCGAAACATAAGCGGTTACCTTTTTCATGTTCTACTTCTGTTACTATTTTACCCTTTGATATCGTGCATTGTGACTTGTGGACCTACCTACTCGTGTCAAACACAGGTTACAAGTATTATTTGATTTTAATTGATGATTTCACCAACTACACATGGGTTTTTCCCATACGGTATAAATCCGAAACAATTACTAAATTTATGAAATTTTATACCTATGTCAAAACCCAATTTCACCTACCAATAAAATTATTCCATTGTGACAACGGTGGTGAATTCGATAACAACCAATTCAAAGAGTTTGCCTCTGCCAACGGCCTTCAATTTCGTTTCTCATGCCCACATACCTCACAACAGAACGGCAAGGCAGAACGCATGATTCGCCGAATTAATGAAATCATGCTTTCCCTCTTGACCCATGCCTCCATACCAACAACCTACTGGGTTGAGGCGGCTCACACAGCCGTTTACCTCCATAACATCCTTCCCACCAAGCTTCTTAACAACCACACCCCTACCGCCGCCTTATACCTTCGCCACCCTGAGTACGATCACCTACGGGTCTTCGGCTGCGCTTGCTTCCCAAACCAGTCTTCAACCCGTCCTCATAAGCTTGCACCTCGGTCCCCCCCTTGCATCTTCCTAGGCTACCCCGCCGATTACCGAGGATACCGTTGCCTTAACCTGCAAACCGGAAAGACCATTTTCTCACGACATGTAACCTTCGATGAATGCACCTTCCCTTTCTCTCAAACCCATCCGCCCTCTGACTACACCCTTCTCGAAAATGACCTTTCTAACCCACTCTTTACACACCCAACTTCCTTTCAACCATCCGCTACTACACCACCCTCCACCAATTTTCCCACGGCCCAACCCAATAACCAAACCCACCAGCTGCCAACATGGCCCTACCCACTACACAACACCACTCGGCCCAAAACAATTCTCCTCTCCCTAAGGCCCATCCTAACATTTCACCCACATCGCCTCCTTTCCCAACTCCACAACAATCCCACCAAACGGCCCACTCCAATCTCCAACCCCACCACCCAGCCAACACCCATCATATGACAACGAGACTCAAGGCTGGAATCTCAAAACCTAAAGCACCCATGAACCTACACACGTCCACTATCCCCACACCCATCCCAAAATCCTACATTTCCACGTTAACTGATCCGAATTGGCAACAAGCTATGACTGACGAATATAGTGCTTTAATGTAAAATAAAACTTGGGAGTTGGTACCACGACCTTCGAATGCTCATATCATTCGGTGTATGTGGCTATATCGCCACAAATTTCATGCTGACGGCTCTCTACAAAGATATAAGGCTCGCTTAGTTGTTAATGGCAAATCACAACAGGTGGGAGTTGACTGTTTTGATACATTTAGTCCGGTTGTGAAACCGGTCACAATTCGTACCGTTCTAAGCATTGCAGTGTCCCGACAATGGCCAATCCATCAACTGGATGTTAAAAATGCGTTTCTACACGGTGATCTGGATGAAACAGTTTATATGCATCAACCACCCGGCTTCATCGATAAGTTAAAGCCGTCTCATGTATGTCGCTTACAAAAGTTGTTATACGGCTTAAAGCAAGCGCCCCGGGCTTGGTATCACAGATTCGCCAACTTTATTTCCAAATGCGAATTTAAGAGCACCACCAGCGACACATCCTTATTTGTTTACCGCAAGGGTTCAAACACTGCCTATCTATTACTATATGTTGACGACATAATTCTCACAGCTTCCAACACCGGTTTCCTACAATAAACTCTTAAGTTACTATCAGGGGAGTTCGCAATGACTGACTTAGGAAACCTACATCATTTTTTAGGGATTCAAGTCACTCGCAAACCAGACGGCTTGGATCTTTCTCAAGAAGCTTACATTCGTGACATCCTAGCTCGAGCAAACATGTCGAACTGCAAACCTTCCAGCACACCGTGTGACACCGACTCTAAGCTCAGTGCTAACACCGTTACATTATTATCTAACGGGTCTCTATATCGTAGTCTCGCGGGGGCCATTCAATACCTCACCTTCACCCGTCCCGACATCTCCTATGCCGTCCAACAGATTTTCCTATTCATGCACGCTCCAAGGGAACCTCATTTTCAATATTTGAAGCACATTCTGCGCTATCTTAAAGGCACATCTGATCACGTATTGCATATCCGCCCATCCAAGTCCCTCAAACTTACCGCCTACTCTGATGCAGATTGGGGCGGGTGTAACACCCCGAAAACGGGTTTGGTAATCAAACCCGTTAAAACTAAAAGACGGGTAAAGTACCGTTAGGGGTAAAAATAACCCGCTGAATATTAGGACTTTTATTTTTTTTATATAAATAAGCCTGGTATTAAATAAAAGCTGAACGAAAGCTTTTGTAGAAATAAAGTTTATAGAAGGCCCGAGTTAACGGCACTTAAAATAAACTTAGTCGTAAATTCCCCGAACTCATTAAATTAACTAGGAATGTATAACCTAGTTAATAAGTGGGAATATTGTTATTAGAAATATGTAGGCTGTGACCTACTTAATAACGAACCAAACACGAGGGGTTAAAGCGGGATAACTAGAAAAGTTATTTAATTAAAACAAACACAAACACACACACACACACACACACACACACACACACACACACACACAGTGTGTGTTCTGGATCGAGCTCAGGGGCTCCCATGGAGCCAAGAACCCTAATCCACATATAATCCTCAATTTGAAGGATCAAATGAAGCCCAAATTCACAACCGAACGTGAATTAATGATCACCCGAACAAGAGGATCATAAGGTATGTAAAATCTTGATGTTTGGTGAAGTTGTAAGAATTTGATAATCATCCTAATCGCGAATTAGGCATGGACTAATGAAGCTATGGCTAGATTAGTGATGTATACTTGCTTAGGAACGAAACCCTAAGTGAAAATCATGCTATGGATTGATGAATTTGGTGAATTAACACACTTAGATAAGTGGGTTTTGATGTTATGATGAAATAGATGATATAGATATGCTTAGAATCAACATGCATGATAACGAATAGAAGGTGTTTGATTAAACCATGAAATTGGGTACATGATCATACTTTCATGAAAGGGGTTTAGTTGATTTGATGAAATTAATGTTGTATTGGTATTTATAAACGCCATACTAACTCGTATGAATGAACTACTTGAACAAATTAGGGATTTTGTTAAGAGTTCATAATTGATTAGAAGTGAGTATTGACACAAGAATTAAACTCATGATTATTGATTGAGTTTAAAGAGAAAAATAGTCAAAGAATCATAAGGTGTGAAAGTCATGATTTGGAATGACTAATCTAACAACCTTGTGAATAATGAATGATAGTTGGCGCTTAACAAGCTAGGTGAAGCTTGGGGAGAAAGCGGGTCGAACGAGTCAAGCATAAAGGAAAAGCGTATTCGGGATGCAAGGTAAGTATAGCTTACACTAGTCTTATATTTTAGAATATTCTCTTATCGTATTAGTTACGAATAAGATAAATACATAATTGCGGTATGATGTTCCGGCGTGTAGACGCATGGAACAAGATAGTCGAGCATGACAAGAAACCATGTTGATGGTTTAAAAGGAGTTAAAATCGGTAATTCGATCATTTTATGACAAATGGAAAATGAAACTTTTGAATGGTTACCTTATAGGGTAAACCAAAACAAACAATAAGGGTAAAACGGTAAATTGGTCACGCGTTGACCATAACTATTGGTTTTGAAAGACACTGTATGACGTAAGCCATGATAGGCTAAAAAGCGTTAAGAAACGATTAATAAGTGAAATGACCGCACGGTGTAAACCGGAGCGAGTCATATAGATGAGATGGTAATAAATATCATCTCGCCAACATAATCGGTCACTTAGACCAAATGGGTCAAAAGGTGAAGATATCACCTTTTGACAATAACGACTAATGATTATTGTCGAGTTATATTATTTCAGGAGTAAATGTCAAATGGGTATTAGCAACGCTATGGATTAGCGGTTATAAAAGCAAGGTATTAAAAACGGGTCAATATATTGATCCGCGCCAGGTATGTGAAAAAGGGTAACACTCATTTAGAATATGTGGTTTAATGAGTGTTAAAAGAAGTCAAAATAAACATTTGGTTACTTGATAAGTAAACCGAATGTTTCAAATAATGAACCTTGCGTTTGGAAAGCTTAATGACTTTTCAAACAAAATCATAAGTTAAAAGAGGGATTATGGGTCAATTATACTTCAAAAGTCATTCATCGTAAATGATTGGCTAAAATGGACTAAAACGCCCTTATAAGCTAAATTGGACAAACGATCCTTAAAGGTAGTTTTGAAACGATTTTTATGATCAAATAAATAATTAGAATAAGTATAAGAAGCGAAAGATGTAAACCTTTGGTCAAATGACTCTATATGAGTCTTTGTCGTAAATTAGCAATCCGACGAGAAAAACTCGGATTATATAGATCACCTCATTAAGTCCACCACAAATATAGTTGTGGTGGAAGATTACTTGATAAGAAATGTTGTATAATAACGCTAGAAACGAATGAAAGCGTTTCATGATCAAAATATGCCTAAATACCCTTAACGGGTCAAAATACGCATATGAGCGTAAACGGGTTTAAGATACGTAAGAGACCCGTGACTTGAACCTAATATGATAGGAATTATTGAAATTATGAATATCATGAGAATAAGGACCAAATAAACATGTTTGTGTGATAAAATCACGAACGGGTCAAATTTGGTAAAAAGGGTAATAAGTCGAAGACTTAAAAGTCTGAAATTTTATTAATCCGGATATTGGATTTTAACTCCATAAGACGGAGAATTAAATTACGGACGCGTAGGAAAAAGAATCTGGTAAAACGGATTAAAAACGAGAGAGTTATGCTCGTTTCCGTGAAATCGGGTTATTCGGGGAATATGCAGCAACCAGCTGCAACAATCTGATGAAATTAGGCCGTGGCGTAGCGCGAGGGGCCGTGGCGCTACGCGAACATATGTCAGTTTCGCGAAAATCGTTTATTTTAACCGTTGATGCATTGCGAACCCGTTTAAATACGTTCTAAGTTACGTATGACTAATCCAACTCATGTTTTATGAGTTTCATGTAAAATTTTAGCACCGGAGGACGATCAAGCACAATGAAGAACCGAATACGATCAAGAAATAAGCTTCCGCACGAAGTTTCGTTGTTACTTTTAAATGACGAACTTAATTACATTATGTTCTAAACTTTTAAATTGTAAAAGGTTTTAATAAGCCCGTATTTTCGATGTATATGTAATCTCAATCACATGATTGTTTTCGTAAATTATACGTTAAACATTGATTTATAAGAATGGGTGTTACAAGTTGGTAATCAAATCTCAAGGTTAAAAGAATAAAGTGTTCGGTTCGAGGCTTGATCGCAAATCCGGTAAGTACATATATGTTAATAGTGTAGCATGCTAAAGTGTTGTAAACAACACATAGGGTTATCGTGTGATACACGTTACCCCAATTAAAAAAATTGATATGGTTGATGAAAATACGCGCTCTGACGCGTATGGTAGAAAAAGCCTTGTATTATAATACGGGCGATTATTGAAGTTGACATTACTAACTCTTGTGAATGTTTTAAATGAAGGACACTCGCGTCTGAAGATGACGAGAGTTGAACGAATTGTGGATATGATGATGGAACGGCCCGAGATATGACAAGAAGAGCATACTCATCAAGGACCTAAATCGCGTAACGATCGCAAATAAGTAATGGCAAGAAAGCCCGTTAGGGCAAGCATTTACCAGGTGCACGTTTAAATTATTGCATGAATCGAAATATGCAACAAATACGTAGAAACTGATAGTTGCATATGTGGATTGAAAACTTGGAAAAACTTGAATAGAATACCTATCCAGGATATTGTTTCCAAGAGAAATAAATAGAAGTGTTACTTATATGGGGTGTGATGTGAAAGTTATAAAAGGGTCATGTATGTCATGTGTTGATCGCCTACTCTGGCCAAGTAGGTAGTGAACACATGATACCATTAACTTTTTATGATGGACACGCTTACACCCGATGTAGTAAGGACGGGGTGAGTGGGACAAATTAAAAAGTACCCAAATGAATCAGATAAGCAAAATATCTGATCATAATGTTAACGCACAACCGAGTGACGGAAGCGTATTATATTAGGATAATGAGCCCGAGAGAAGGGACAAAGAAACATGTAAAACGATTAAGGTACACACTGGGAGGGGGTGTACTTACACTTGAACCCGGAGAATGCAAACATGTAAAACGATTAAGGTACGCACTGGGAGGGGGTGTACTTACACTCGAACCCGGAGAACGCAAACATGTAAAACGATTAAGGTACGCACTGGGAGGGGGTGTACTTACACTCGAACCCGGAGAATGCAAACATGTGAAATGATTAGGATATGCTTTGGGAGGGAGTGTACTTGCACTCGAACCCGGAAAATGCAAATATGCCTCTTAACGGGCCGTTTTTGTAAAACGTCAAACTTGAGGACAAAGTCGGAATATAAAAATGAAGCGAGGTCTTAATGTATACCGGGAGGGTTGCAATAATAACGACTTCGGTACAACACCCAGTTGATGGGTAAGAATTAAACGCATGTGTAGACCGAGAAACGGGAACTCGGATGGAAAGTTAAAAGACTCGGGTTTTGAGTCATAACTAAAAGACGACAAGATAATGTAAATAGAAATTTTGAATAAATTATGTTCAACTATTTTAAAGTTGAACGGGTCGAATATAATATCATGCCGAACGGCATGAGTAAACGCAAGCGGGATAAAGGTAGCGTTAAATGCAAAAGAGTAATGAGCCCAGTAATGGGACATAACCAAATAAGAATATATGCAAATCAAATAACAGTAAGCATAAGAAGAACTGACGCATAAATGACGTGAGAAGTCATAAGTCGGAAAATTGTCCGAAAGAAAACAATTGTAGCCACGAAACTACAATCAAGGTTAACGGAACCTAAGCTTGAAACCAAATGATTCTTCAAATAAAAATAGGGTGCCTTGACACCAAACGTGTATTTTAAGAATGACATAAGCAAGGAATGATCTACGGGATCAACATAACCTTTGGGGTTATAAACAATGGAAAGGTCTAAGAGACAAAACGACCCACGGGTCATGATTAGAAAGAATTAAATTATAAGGACTTCGCCTTAAAAAGGTGAAAGTCTAATCAAAATAGCCCATAAGGCTAAGTGATAAAACCTACGGGTTAATTAGACAAAGCGAGAGGATCAGTTGAGAATCCTCGCATAAAACTAAGACTGTAAAAGAATAAATTATGGACTGTCAATATCCTGGTATTGATAATTGACAAAAGTTAAAGAGAAGATCCTAAAACTAAAACTTCGGTTTTAGTAAGAAATAACATTTTTACAGATATGAATATTAATAGACATATAAATAGTAAGCATGAAAGATATAATTCTTGACGCTGATAGGCGCAAGATGATATATTCGAAAAGTGATATTTTCAAAAATGCAAGGTTGATATAAATTAAACATGATGTGACACGATCACGGTCAAGAAATGCAATGTGAAATAGAATCACATTATAACCAAGCGAGCGGTAAAAAGTAACTGGACTAATAAGTCTAGTTAGTGAGACCGGTTAAGGTCAGCAATTCAAATCAAGAAATTTGGTTTGCTTGTAAGCGGTGGATTCGGTATAACTGAACCGAATAAATAAATTTGAAAACAAAAGAATTAGTTGCTAAAAGTGAAAGATTTCACTAAAGACCTTTAAACGGGTCAAAGTGACGGATTCATAAAGAATTCGATAGTATATGAAAGCGATGGATATCGCTAAGTTAACTAAACTAGTGGAAATAACGAGATTACGTTATTTCAAGTTGCACTATGTCGTATGAGAAGCGTAGACAATTAGTAACCAAAAAGATGTTACCATACTTTTATGGTAATACTAACAATTGGTTAAAAGTATAAGTAATGCTTAAAAGATTTCTCGGATCAAATACATTGAGTTTAAACTCAATGAATTATGTAAGAAAAGGTTTCGAGGACGAAACCTCTTTAAGGGGGGTAGACTTGTAACACCCTGAAAACGGGTTTGGTAATCAAACCCGTTAATACTAAAAGACGGGTAAGTACCGTTAGGGGTAAAAATAACCCGGTGAATATTAGGACTTTTATTTTTTTTATATAAATAAGCCTGATATTAAATAAAAGCTGAACGAAAGCTTTTGTAGAAATAAAGTTTATAGAAGGCCCAAGTTAACGGGACTTAAAATAAACTTAGTCGTAAATTCCCCGAACTCATTAAATTAACTAGGAATGTTTAACCTAGTTAATAAGTGGGAATATTGTTATTAGAAATAAGTAGGCTGTGACCTACTTAATAACGAACCAAACACGAGGGGTTAAAGCGGGATAACTAGAAAAGTTATTTAATTAAAACAAACACAAACACACACACACACACACACAGTGTGTGTTCTGGATCGAGCTCAGGGGCTCCCATGGAGCCAAGAACCCTAATCCACATATAATCATCAATTTGAAGGATCAAATGAAGCCCAAATTCACAACCGAACGTGAATTAATGATCACCCGAACAAGAGGATCATAAGGTATGTAAAATCTTGATGTTTGGTGAAGTTGTAAGAATTTGATAATCATCCTAATCGCGAATTAGGCATGGACTAATGAAGCTATGGCTAGATTAGTGATGTATACTTGCTTAGGAACGAAACCCTAAGTGAAAATCATGCTATGGATTGATGAATTTGGTGAATTAACACACTTAGATAAGTGGGTTTTGATGTTATGATGAAATAGATGATATAGATATTCTTAGAATCAACATGCATGATAACGAATAGAAGGTGTTTGATTAAACCATGAAATTGGGTACATGATCATACTTTCATGAAAGGGGTTTAGTTGATTTGATGAAATTAATGTTGTATTGGTATTTATAAACGCCATACTAACTCGTATGAATGAACTACTTGAACAAATTAGGGATTTTGTTAAGAGTTCATAATTGATTAGAAGTGAGTATTGAAACAAGAATTAAACTCATGATTATTGATTGAGTTTAAAGAGAAAAATAGTCAAAGAATCAAAAGGTGTGAAAGTCATGATTTGGAATGACTAATCTATCAACCTTGTGAATAATGAATGATAGTTGGCGCTTAACAAGCTAGGTGAAGCTTGGGGAGAAAGCGGGTCGAACGAGTCAAGCATAAAGGAAAAGCGTATTCAGGATGCAAGGTAAGTATAGCTTACACTAGTCTTATATTTTAGAATATTCTCTTATCGTATTACTTACGAATAAGATAAATACATAATTGAGGTATGATGTTCCGGCGTGTAGACGCACGGAACAAGATAGGCGAGCATGACAAGAAACCATGTTGATGGTTTAAAAGGAGTTAAAATCGGTAATTCGATCATTTTATGACAAATGGAAAATGAAACTTTTGAATGGTTACCTTATAGGGTAAACCAAAACAAACAATAAGGGTAAAACGGTAAATTGGTCACGCGTTGACCATAACTATTGGTTTTGAAAGGCACTGTATGACGTAAGCCATGATAGGCTAAAAAGCTTTAAGAAACGATTAATAAGTGAAATGACCGCACGGTGTAAACCGGAGCGAGTCATATAGATGAGATGGTAATAAATATCATCTCACCAACATAATCGGTCACTTAGACTAAATGGGTCAAAAGGTGAAGATATCACCTTTTGACAATAACGACTAATGATTATTGTCGAGTTATATTATTTCAGGAGTAAATATCAAATGGGTATTAGCAACGCTATGGATTAGCGGTTATAAAAGCAAGGTATTAAAAACGGGTCAATATATTGATCCGCGCCAGGTATGTGAAAAAGGGTAACACTCATTTAGAATATGTGGTTCAATGAGTGTTAAAAGAAGTCAAAATAAACATTTGGTTACTTGATAAGTAAACCGGATGTTTCAAATAAGGAACCTTGCATTTGGAAAGCTTAATGACTTTTCAAACAAAATCATAAGTTAAAAGAGGGATTATGGGTCAATTATACTTCAAAAGTCATTCATCGTAAATGATTGGCTAAAATGGACTAAAACGCCCTTATAAGCTAAATTGGATAAACGATCCTTAAAGGTAGTTTTGAAACGAGTTTTATGATCAAATAAATAATTAGAATAAGTATAAGAAGCGAAAGATGTAAACCTTTGGTCAAATGACTCTATATGAGTCTTTGTCGTAAATTAGCAATCCGACGAGAAAAACTCGGATTATATAGATCACCTCATTAAGTCCACCACAAATATAGTTGTGGTGGAAGATTACTTGATAAGAAATGTTGTATAATAACGCTAGAAACGAATGAAAGCGTTTCATGATCAAAATATGCCTAAATACCCTTAACGGGTCAAAATACGCATATGAGCGTAAACGGGTTTAAGATACGTAAGAGACCCATGACTTGAACCTAATATGATAGGAATTATTGAAATTATGAATATCATGAGAATAAGGACCAAATAAACATGTTTGTGTGATAAAATCACGAACGGGTCAAATTTGGTAAAAAGGGTAATAAGTCAAAGACTTAAAAGTCTGAAATTTTATTAATCCGGATATTGGATTTTAACTCCATAAGATAGAGAATTAGATTACGGACGCGTAGGAAAAAGAATCGGGTAAAACGGATTAAAAACGAGAGAGTTATGCTCGTTTCCGTGAAATCGGGTTATTCGGGGAATATGCAGCAACCAGCTGCAACAATCTGATGAAATTAGGCCGTGGCGTAGCGCGAGGGGCCGTGGCGCTACGCGAGCATGTGTCAGTTTCGCGAAAATCGTTTATTTTAACCGTTGATGCATTGCGAACCCATTTAAATACGTTCTAAGTTACGTATGACTAATCCAACTCATGTTTTATGAGTTTCAGGTAAAATTTTAGCACCGGAGGACGATCAAGCACAATGAAGAACCGAATACGATCAAGAAATAAGCTTCCGCATGACGTTTCGTTGTTACTTTTAAATGACGAACTTAATTACATTATGTTCTAAACTTTTAAATTGTAAAAGGTTTTAATAAGCCCGTATTTTCGATGTATATGTAATCTTAATCACATGATTGTTTTCGTAAATTATACGTTAAACACTGATTTATAAGAACGGGTGTTACAGCGGGTGCCCGGACTCTAGACGTTCCACGTCGGGTTATTGTGTGTTTTTAGGCGACAACCTGATCTCATGGTCTTCTAAAAGACAACATACTGTTTCAAGATCAAGCGCTGAAGCTGAATACAGGGGCGTCGCTAATGCCACAGCAGAAACGAGTTGGATTCGCAACCTTCTTTTGGAGCTACACCTTCCTACACGAGAGGCCACCATAATTTTTTGTGATAACATCTCAGCCGTATACCTATCTGGTAATCCAGTACAGCATCAAAGAACCAAACATGTGGAAATTGACATTCACTTTGTCTGGGAAAAAGTCTGTATAGGTGACATCCGGGTCCTACACATTCCAGCAGACTATCAATACGCGGACATTTTCACTAAGGGCCTTCCAAAACATCTCTTCAACCGATTCAAGTCCAGCCTCTGCGTTCGCTCTACTATCGCTTCGACTACGGGGGACTATTAACCGTATACATTTATATATAGTAAATATTGTAATGGTCAATTTTATTAATATGTAGTTAATATCTTTCCTTGTATGGATCATTGTAAGTTAGGAACCTTTTGTATAAATCCCCTTTTGTAGCTAATGAGAATGATCGACAATTCAACCATTCGCATTTACTACCCAAACACTCGTTCTTCCTCTTCCCCCGTCGTCGGCTCCACCTCCGCTATCCCACCTCTCTAACACCACCAACTTTACATTGTAAGCAACACACTTTCTTTGTTGTTTGGGTTAGTTTACAAGCCGATTATCCCTAGATTTCTAGGGTTTTGGTGGATCGTTTTAATCTGTCTTTTCCAACCATTTTATTGGTATGTTTGTTTGGGTTGTTCTTTGAAGGCATTGTGCCTGTTTTTTGGGTTGTTTCGTATGGCTTTGAAGCCCTTGTGGGTTTTATTGAAGGATTTGGGGTTCTGTTTGAATCCCTTGCGAGATTGTTTATGACTTTGTTTGTTGTTGTTGTTGTTTCGGATTAGAAATTTGAGTTTCAGATAATGTCTTTCTTTGAATTCCCTTTTATGGGTTTGTTTGATCCGTTTTAGAACCTTTGGCTTATTGTAAACGTTTTTGTGATTAATAGTTTGAGTTCGATGAAGATGAGACTTTGGTGTTCATCCGAGAATCATTTGGTGTCACATCTCGATTTCCCGTGAGATTAAAATATATTTTTATATATAAATATTTAATCTCTAAAGCGAGTATTTTAAAAATATATATATAATACTATGATGGAATTTAATAAAAATGGATTTATATTGCAAGGGGTGAAATGTAACAAAACCAATTCTAATAATGATATATACATATGTATCTATTAGGACCAAACCTGACCAAATAGATACTTAGATGTAAAACGGAGGAAAGTTGATAAAGTATTAAAAAAAGAAGGAAGAACGTGACTAGGGCAACCATATGCGACGCCAACCAAAGGAAGGAAGGGGAAGGCCAAATTCATCATGGAAATCACGAAATTGGGATTTTAAGGTCACAATTCTACCATCCTTGCTCGATTTCTAGGGTTTTGATAAGTGATTTCTTAAGTTAATGTTGATAAAATTCAAGAATTATGGTTTTTCATAGCTGTTCAAATCCACGAAATTGAGGGTAATGGTGTGAGATTTTGATGCTGATCAGCACCAATATCTATGCTAGAATGATTGATTATAACTTTGGAGTTATAGATTCATGTTGCATGTTATAGCCTAGATGTTAGATTATATGATTTGGTGTGTAAAAGGTGTAAACATAACGATTTATGTTGGGTTCTAACAATTTCGCATGGTTATGGTGATAGTTGATTAAAACAAAAAAAAATATAAAAATATAAAAAAATAAAAATAGGAGCTTGATTATAGTTTCAAGTTGCTTATGCATGCTCAATGTACTTGATGATTTTGATGATAAAATGGTGATTTTGGGAGTTTGAATGGGCATGTTAATGGTGAATTTTAATCATCCCCACAAGGTGTTTGATTAAATGACTAAACCAAAATAAAAGTGAAATTTTGAAAGAATTGTCATGTTTTCTTCATTGAATGATTTGTTAATAATAAAGATTAAATTAGTGGGCGTAAGTCTATGACAACCTAGTTGGCGAATTGGATTATATATATAATCAAAAGAATATGTATGAGCTCATTATGACAAAGAATGAGTTAATAACCCAAAACGGGCCACTTGAGTGAATGAGTTAATTGGGTTGGATTATAACCAAAACTTATACCTCTTGGTTAATTGATGAATTTATGGTGAAAATAC
The DNA here is from genome assembly GCA_030545235.1 of Helianthus tuberosus. Lineage (NCBI taxonomy): Eukaryota > Viridiplantae > Streptophyta > Magnoliopsida > Asterales > Asteraceae > Helianthus > Helianthus tuberosus. The sequence goes on from CM060448.1 coordinate 54,468,425, forward strand.
TCGTTTGTTATGATTAAACACAAAAGTGTGATAACGGGTCAATTAAGTGGTGAGGAACCAATTAAAAAGTTTGGGTTAAAAGAATGATTTAGAACATGTGTTTGGTGGTGGGTGGATAATACTTAGGTATTATGAGATGAATGCCCATGTTATGTGTTCTAATAATTTGCATGTTTAATCCGTTGTCAAGATAGGTAAGATAATGTCTGGATGGTAACGGGTCAAATGGATGATAAAACAACAACACTCATACCAGGCGAAGGTGAATGACTCGAATGTGTTTAGAGTTGTATCAATTTTAAATAGTCTTATTGTTGACTTGAAGTTTATTTAGTTAAGGTGGTTTAATGCAAATAGTTGAATATGGTTTAACTTAACAATAACGTATTGTTTTGGTGATGTTTTTGCGGCTTAAACCCGTAAAGAAAGAGTACAAAATGTTAATGAGTCGAGAGACCCAAGTGCTAAAAATTTAGCTTATTTCTAGAATTTTTGTTAGTCTTTGAAAATTCATAGTAAATCAACCGAATGTCCGTTAGGGGTGTATTTTATATCTACAGAAAGGTCTCTGAGTCTCTGTCACTAAAAATTTTAGTTTGAAGTGAAATACTCACTGTAAATGGAGGAGAATACTGAATTACTATAGTTGTGCACAGCTGAGTGAAAAACATAAATTTTATAGCACTTGCATAATCTTAGGGAATTTACAAAGAGCCCATCTTATGTGATTTTGTTATTATTGTAAACCTCAATGTAATTATATATATTTACATGAGTTGAAGTGAGTGATTCCTTGAATATGGGATGTGTATGCTAAATTAAGAAGTCATTGGTGTTGTGACTCATATGTGCAAATACACATGTTTATTGAGTAGTGCTTATGAATGATTGACACTTGTGTCGTTAAAACTATATAACCGAATTGAGTATGTTATGAATACATGTATGAATTATTAAGAGTATGTTAGGTAATAACGATTGTTGATAATCGTATATGTTGTTTAATGAATTAAAACATAGTTATGTGGCAGTTTACCATCTTATTTGTATTGACCGAATTGGTTTGATAATGGTTTATTTTTGAAGTGTCCTTGATTCCATATTAGCAGGGATATACATGAGATATGATAAAAAAGTGGCTCCTGGATCCGATTGGAGAAAGTCACAAAATGCATGACTCGAGATAATGAAGTGGTGGCTCAGTGTTGTTTCGTTGGGCGTTATAAGCATTGAAAACTCCTTATGTTTGATGCAAAAAAAAATATATATTATGAATCCTCACTTAGCAAAAGCTAATTTTGTTGTGTTTTCACATGTAGGTGATATGTTTGAGATCAATGAATTGGGTAGACAAATCATGACAGACAATGGGGTGGCTTGAACCAGCAACATGAAATAAGAAAAGAATTCACAAGTCGTTCACCAATATTCCAGTTTAAATGATATATTACTCATTGATATGTTTATGGCAGAAATATATAACTTCTTGGTCGAGACTAATGACATGGAAAAGTTTTATGACAGATTCGGGAGGTTGAAAGACGAAAATGATCAAGTCTTCGAAGCGGGTCAACAATGGGAAGATTTAGTGATGTTTTGTTCACTAAGTATATGGATTTTCTTATTGGGTCAAATTGACATAGTTATTTGCATTTTTCATTTTAACTTTGTCGCAACCCCCGACCCCGACCCCTACCCCAGGAGCGGTGGCGCGAGATCCAGTTTGGTATCGGTGTTTATTAATTTGGCAGCGGAATATATCAGGACCGTAGTTAGGAAATATTTTTATCAGAGTAAAACACCAAACTTTTTATAATAATACATCATTGGGGTAAAACCCAAGTTCATTTGACAATACATTTGTAGGTATAAACCCTAATTATTGAAAACAAAAACTCCTTTTTATTTAGGTAACTTTTATAGCCACTTTTCCAAGCCTTCAGTGCTCTCCAGCTGGCTTCTATTTGGCTTTCACATTGTGTTACCTGAAAAGCGTTTTAAAAATATTTTATCAGCAAGAAATACTGGCAAGTACATTCTATTTTGGTAAAGCATTAGTTGTTTACACATTACAGTATTAAGGGAGATTACGATGTTTATATCTACACAATTACTCGGTCAGTACGTGTCACTCGACGGATTTGTGACTATGGTCATATCACACATTGGATACCCGTGCCCAATTGTGAAGGTTATCAAGTACTGTATACAAACCCCATAATACTGGCAGCAATTGTAGAATTACAAAGACTTAATCACTGTAATTGTATTTGAAAATATTTGAGGTTTTGGTAAAGCATGTTGACTCACAAAAATGTACTCTTAAATAGTGGAAAAAGTGAATGTACTTATAAAAAGATTTAAAAAGAGAATGTACTCACATTGTTGACTTAGGTGATACTACTATAGATTCCTGGTGATTCTCCTGGTTATTATATATTAAAATTAAACAATGCACACGTGTTAGTAAAATAACCCAATCACATTAACCGTACAACTCGAGACAGAACTCCAATGACTGAGTCAGGCAGAGCCTTGACATGCATTACGGAGCCCTAGATCAATCCAATGTAACACGAGACAGAACTCCAACGACTGAGTCAGGAAGGGCCTTGACATGCGTTACGGAGCCCTAAATCGATCGTGTAGGGCAATAGCAGGATTATAGTACTTACAACGAGGCAGAGCTTGGCTTTATAGTGGGTATTATGCCATGGTATTATTTCTACTATTAAGAAATTGAGAGAGAGATTTAGAATTTGAACGATTGAACAAATGAGCCTGAGCCCTCCATTTATAGGCTGATCGGACACTCTCTCGCGCCCCGCGAGAGATTTGGTTAAGGCCTTCGCGGCCCACGAGACGACGCGTGCCGTTTATAGCTTCACCGAGTCAAAGGCCTAGCCCTACCGAGTCACTAGACACGTGGCGAACTTGTGTGGCTGGCAAGTTAACTGGCTCGCGCCCCGCGAAAGACCAAGGGGTCTGGGTCGCGGCTCGCAAGAGACTCTTAAACTTGGTTTTTCTTGATTTTGATAAGTATAAGGGTATTTCGAGCTCGTGTCACACGTACGGGGTACATTTTAAGACATCTAGGGTCATGTTAAGGGTTCTATGAGGGTTGTTATATCCTCCCCACCTTGTTTTAGATCTCGTCCTCGAGGTCTACTGGAACAGGTGTGGGTATTTCTTTCGCATTTCTGACTCGAGTTCCCAAGTGTATTCTGGTCCTCTATTGGAATCCCATTTCACTTTGACCAGACCTAGTCTCTTATGTTTGAGGTTCTTGATCTTTCTATCTTCAATCTGAACGGGTTTCTCGATAAACTTAAGTTTCTCATTTACCTTTATGTCCTTAAGAGGTATCATTAATGATTCGTCTGCTAAGCACTTTTTGAGATTATATACATGAAACACATCATGTATTCCTGCCATTTCCTCTGGTAGTTGTAGTTGATAGGCTACAAGTCCTATTCTTCTAATAATCTCAAAAGGTCCAACATACCTGGGGCTTAGCTTTCCTCTTTTAACGAATCGGACTACTCCTTTCCATGGAGAAACTTTTAATAATACTTAATCTCCCACTTGAAATTCCAAAGGTTTTCGTCTGTTATCTGCATAACTCTTTTGACGATCTCGTGCTGTTTTTAGTCTTTCCTTGATTTGAATTGTCTTACTCGTTGTTTCTTGCACTATCTCAGGTCCAGATAGTTGATTTTCCCTAATTTCTGCCCAATAGACTGGAGTTCGGCACTTTCGTCCCTAAAGTGCTTCAAATGGTGCAGCATTAATGCTAGTATGATAGTTATTATTGTAGGAAAATTCTATTAATGGTAAATGATCGTCCCAATATCCTCCGAAATCAATTACACAGGCTCTAAGCATATCTTCCATTGTCTGAATTGTCCTTTCGCTTTGTCCGTCCATCTGTGGATGATAAGTTGTGCTTGGATTTAACCTAGTTCCCATTGCTTTTTGGAAACTTGTCCAAAAATGAGAAGTAAAACGGCTATCTCTATCAGATACGATAGATAAAGGAAGTCCATGTAATGAAACATTTCATTTACATAAAATTTGGCTAACTGTTCCATACTGGAGGATTCTTTCATTGGTAAGAAATGAGCAGATTTGGTCAATTTGTCTACAATCACCCAGATTGTATCATTTCCTTTCATTGTTTTGGGTAATTTGGTAACAAAGTCCATTGTTATTAATTCTCATTTCCATATTGGCATCTCTAACTGTTTCAATAATCCTGAGGGTTTCTGATGCTCAGCTTTAACTTGTGAACAAGTTAGACATTTAGCAACATAGTTAGCTATATCCTTTTTCATTCCTATCTACCAGAAATTCTTTCTTAGATCTTGATACATCTTATCACTTCCTGGATGTATCGTATACTTAGACTTATGTGCTTCTTCTAGAATTCTGGGCGTAGGTTTCCTTGTTTAGGTATCCACATCCTTTTCTTATGGAACTTCCAAATTCCATCTGTTCCTTGTTCTAACTCCTTAATCATTCCTTTTAAACTTTCAGCATCGTCCTTGATTGTTGTTTCCTGTACTTCTCTTATTTGCTCGTTTAAATCTACTTGTAGATTTATTCTGAGAGAACGTACTCGTTTCGGCTTTTCATGATACTTTCGACTTAAAGCATCAGCTACTACATTAGATTTCCCAGCATGATATTGAATATCACAATCATAATCACTAAGAATTTTCATCCAGCGTCTCTGTCTCATATTTAATTCTTTTTGCCCAAAAATATATCTTAAACTCTTATGATATGTGAAGACAACAAATTTATTTCCATATAAATAGTGTCTCCAAATCTTAAGGGCAAAAACTATGGCTCCTAACTCTAGATCATGGGTTGTATAATTCTCTTCATGTTTCTTAAGTTGTCTAGAGGCATAGGCTATAACCTTTTGACGTTGCATCAACACACATCCATATCCTAACTTAGACACATCACAATAGACTATAAAGTCTTCAGTTCCTTCTGGTAATGTGAGTATGGGTGCGTTGGTTAACCTTTGCTTAAGAATCTTAAAAGCTTCTTCCTATTTCGGTCCCTATTCAAACTTAACTGATTTGCAGGTCAGTTTGGTTAATGGAATTGATATTCTAGAGAAATCTTGGGTAAACCGTCTATAATATCCTGCCAGTCCAAGAAAACTTCTTACTACTGTTGGCGACTTAGGGACTTTCCACTTAGTAATTGCCTCGATCTTTGTGGGATCCACATGAATTCCTTCACGATTAACCAGATGTCCAAGGAATTGCACTTCTTGTAACCAAAATTCACATTTTGAGAATTTAGCATAAAGCTTCTCTTTTCTCAACAATGTCAGAAGTGTATGCAGATGCACTGCATGTTCCTCTTTACTCTTAGAGTAAATTAGAATATCATCTATAAAGACAATTATGAATTTATCTAGGTATGGTTTACATATCCAGTTCATCATGTCCATAAATGCGGCTGGGGCATTGGTTAAACCAAATGGCATGACGATAAATTCATAATGACTGTACCTAGTTCTGAAAGCAGTTTTAGGAACGTCATCTTCATGTACTTTCAGTTGATGATATCCTGAGCATAAGTCAATCTTAGAAAAGAATCGAGCTCCTTGAAGTTGATCGAACAGATCATCAATTCTCAGTAGTGGGTACCGATTCTTAATCGTAACCTTGTTCAAGTCTCTGTAATAAATACACATACGCATCGATCCGTCTTTCTTCTTAACAAACAACACCGGTGCTCCCCACGGTGATGAACTTGGTTGTATAAAACCTTTGTCAAGAAGTTCGTCCAATTGTTTCTTCAGTTCTTGCATCTCCGTTAATGCTAACCGATATTGTTCTCGGTAGTGGGTACCGATTCTTAATCGTAACCTTGTTCAAGTCTCTGTAATAAATACACATACGCATCGATCCGTCTTTCTTCTTAACAAACAACACCGGTGCTCCCCACGGTGATGAACTTGGTTGTATAAAACCTTTGTCAAGAAGTTCGTCCAATTGTTTCTTCAGTTCTTGCATCTCCGTTAATGCTAATCGATATTGTTCTTTGGCAATCGGTGTCATTCCTGGTATTAGGTGAATCCTAAATTCAACATCTCTATCAGGCGGTAATCCAGGTAACTCTTCTGGAAAGACGTCTGAGAATTTAGATATTACAGGAATATCTTTTAATTCTTTTCCTTTAGTATTAATGATTACGGAAATCATATATACTACTCCTCCCTTCATTTCATAACTTGTGGCATTCATCACAGAGATGAATTTTGTCGATTTGGTTAGCTTATCTCCTTTGATTGTGATATTTTCACCTGTTGGTGTACTTACGTGTACTGACTTTTGATCACATAATATACTAGCACGATTGGCTTCCAACCAATCCATTCCTAATACAACATCGAATCCGGCTAGATTCATTAGGTAAAGGTTAGCAAAGAAATGATGGTTCAGTATTTCTATTCTTGCTCCCTGCAAGATTTCACTTATCTTAACGGATTCTTCGTTTGCTGTCTCTACCAGACAATCTTGTTGGAGTTTGGCTAAGGGTTGGTCAAGAAGTTTGTAGAAGGAAGTATTAATAAAACTTTGGTTTGCACCAGAGTCAAACAATACTTTGGAAAATATGTTATTAACTAAGAACGTACTGGCAATCACATCTGGAATCATCTTGGCTTCCTCAGCTGTCAGAACAAAGGCTCTGGCATTCTTCTTAGGCACTTTAGTTGTCTTAGCCTTGTTGGTTGTGGCTAGAGCTAGTTTCGGACAGTTCGGTTTGATGTGACCAGCCTCTCCACAATTATAGCATATCCTGGCACTAGCCTTTCTCCTACAATCTTCTTCCTTATGTCCTGGGTACTTGCAAAAGTTGCAGGACACAACACACTTTCCTAAGTGCTTCTTCTTACAAAACTTGCAGTAAGGTGCAGAAGAACCTGTTCCTTTTCCACGGTAGGAATTACCATAGCGAAATTCCTGGGTAAGCTTTTGAGCTAGGTTCTTTCGCTGGTTTTACTCTTGTGTGCATACCAATTCATCAGTAAGGGTATTGGCTAGTTCTACTGCTTCTTCTATGGTTTGCGATCTAGCTGCCTTGACAACGTGTCTAATCTCACTAATTAATCCCCAAATATAACGGGAGATTAATACTGGTTCAGGTGAGGCTAAGGTTGGTACTATCCTAGCATATTCGAAGAATATGGTAGTGTAACATTTGCAGTCTATTCCAGTCATTCTAAGATTTAGGAACTTATTGGCGATTTGTTCCTTTTCATTGGGAGGACAAAATTTTCTTTCAACCATTTCCTTAAAGTTGAAACATTCTATATTATAAACTCTGTCACTTCCCCTATACTGAAGAATAGTATTCCACCATTCTAAGGCTGCATTTTTTAAAAGATTAGAAGCAAACACAATCTTATCTTCATCTGCACAATTACTTATTTTTATGACTGCTTCTGTCTTTTCTATCCAACGTAAGGCTGCAATGGCTCCTTCATTGCCTGAGAATTCTATTGGTTTGCAGGCCAATAATTCTTTATAAGAACAAACGTAAGAAGCGGTTCTTCTTCTTTTAGGAATTGGAGCTTGGATTATAGGTCCGTTATTATCGTTCACACTGTGACTTGGTTCAGTGTGTTGGCATTTACTTCCATTTGCAGATTTATTATTTTCTGCTTCTTTAACAGTCTTGATAATATATGGCATAACATCTATAATTCCTTGTGCTGCTATATGTTGGATGGCACTTTTATCTATTTGGTTTCCGTTATTCTCATTATTCTGGTTTTCCTGATTTACTTCGTTGTCCATCTGAATTGTGAACATTTTATCAAGTATTAATTATCACAGAATAAATTTTGGTATAAATATTTACATACAATCACACAAATAATTTGATCAAAAACGTCGATCATTGCGACTTTTACTCTTTCTATATGTATGCGTCAATTACAAACTACAACTGGAAATCAAATATACTAGTAGTTATGCATCCGTATCCTTTTTTTTTATCAAAATACAAAATTACACATATATCTAGGCATTTTCTAGGTGCCTTTTATCCAGTAATGCATTTCCTGCTCATCATATTTCCAAACTAGTTTTCCCCTATTTCTCGAATTCTATTCTCTTCATTTACTAAATTTTCTCCATACTGGTGGAGTTCCTGCATACATTTTCGACTCATTGGTGGGTCTACTGGGTTAGGATGAGGTACGGGTTCCTCATAAGTGTCTGCGCTATTCATTTCGAAAAATGTTCTACCATCATCCCACCATGGATCACGTTCTAAAGGCATTGGTTCTTTGGCAATATATAGGGTAGAGGGTTTGGGGTTGGAATTCTAGGTAACTCGTTGGGGTTAAATGCATGTATCGGGAATTGGTTTGCTTGGTTGAGTTCTAGCATTTGTTGGTCTGGGAATAAAGGTGACAGTGGTGGTTCGGCTATTTAGTTTAGGTTAGCGTCTACTGCTGTAGTGGCTAACATATGGAAATCGGCCAGCTGTCTATCTAGTTCCTCTTCCCAAGGTGGCCTATTGACTGTTTCCTGAGTTTGTGCATTTGCTTCCCTATTAGCTCTAACTACTGCCCTCTGTTGTTGCAACTTCTTCATTCACTTTCTTCTCTCATGTGCACCTTTATTAAACCAACCTCTCTTTTTTGTAGTAAAGGGTTCCTCAGACTGTGCCTTAAATATAAATTTCCCTTCCTCAGTATCGGCTGAGTATCCTGAGGGATTAGGTTGAGATGATGTTCCCTCATCTTTTGGTGAACTATCTAAGTGACGATAAGCGTCCGAAGTTCCTTGCTCACTCATACTGTAAACTAACAAATAGTCAAATAACACAAAACAATATTTACACATAAGTTATTTCCAAACACAGAATTTTAAGTGTCAGTAGAACACTTCTTTGGCTTAAACTATTGGATGTAGCTCTGATACCACTCTCTGTCGCAACCCCTACCCCGGGAGCGGTGTCGTGAGATCCAGATTAGTGGTATCGTAGTTAGGAAACATTTTTATCAGAGTAAAACACCAAACTTTTTATAATAATACAACTCGAGACAGAACTCCAATGACGGATTCAGGCAGAGCCTTGACATGCATTACGGAGCCCTAGATCAATTGAGGGTAACACGAGACAGAACTCCAACGACTGAGTCAGGCAGAGCCTTGACATGCGTTACGGAGCCCTAAATCGATCGTGTAGGGTAATAGCAGGGTTATAGTACTTACAACGAGGCAGAGCTTCGCTTTATAGTGGGTATTATGCCCGAGTATTATTTCTACTATTCAGAAATTGAGAGAGAGATTTAGAATTTGAACGACTGAACAAATGAGCCAGAGCCCTCCATTTATAGGCTGATCGGACACTCTCTCGCGCCCCGCAAGAGATTTGGTTTAGGCCTTCGCGGCCCGCGAGACGACGCGTGTCGTTTATAGCTTCGCCGAGTCAAAGGCCTAGCCCTGCCGAGTCACTAGACACATGGCGGACTTGTTTGGCTGGCAAGTTAACTGGCTCGCGCCCCGTGAAAGACCAATGGGCTGGGTCGCGGCCCGCGAGAGACTCCTAAACTTGGTTTTTCTTGATTTTAATAAGTATAAGGGTATTTCGGGCTCGCTTCTCGCGTACGGGGTATATTTTAAGACATCTAGGGTCACGTTAAGGGTTATATGAGGGTTGTTATAAACTTCAACGTTTGTAGTAGCGAGTTAGGTTTGTTTTATAAAACCTTGATTATTAAGCAGGTTTTGTTTTCATAAGGACAAGTTGTTTTGCAAATGGGTTATGACAAAATATTCTAAAGGTGTGTTTGTAAACATGTTATTAATCCAATTATGTGGATTAATATATTTTGGGAATAATAACCTTTATTAAGTAAGATTAAAAAAATCTAGGTCTATTTTCTGCAAAGTATTATAATATTGTTTTTAGCGATTCGGGCGTTACATTTTGTCGAACGGGTCTTGTTTGTGTTTTTTGGTTGAAGTTACATTTATTTTATTGGTAAATCTTCACTTTTAACTTGATGACGATGTTTTACATTAACACCTAAGACTAAAGGGTATGGTTTAGCCCATCCCCACGGGGATGAGCCTCCACGTAGGTGCCACGTAGGCGGCTCGTGGGGGATGGGCCTCCATGATAATTGAGGGGGATGGAGGATGGGGCCCACCTCATTATTTTATAATTTCCTAAGTTTTAATTTAATAAGTTAATAAAAACTTTATAAAAATTAAAAAATAGAACATAAAACAACATAAATAATTTCATTTCATAACATAAAAAAAAAATTACATTTCCTAAAAAAAAAAAATTACCGAAAAATAAAAAAAAAATTACATTTCTTAAAAATGAAAAAAAACCTACGACGTCCACTTTTTCTTCACCTCTTCCTTCATCCTTCGATACACCTCTCGTTCCTCCTCCGGAACCGAGTCGAGATCCAACCTCATTATTCTAAAATCCTCCGCTCGAGCATAGTCGGCCGACACGTTTTTCTTGTGACTATATTTTTCGGCCGCAAATTCTTGGAACGAACGGAATTCGGAAATTAAGTCGTCCATTTTCGAAGACGCCTTCGAGCCGCCACCTCCACCCGAGCCGCCCCCTCCACTCGAGCCGGCCCCTTTGCGCTTTGCGACCGCCTCTTTTTTTGCTTTGTCCCTTCCGGTGGGACGCTCCGGTTCGTGATATTCCGGTTCGTCATATTCCGGTTCGTCATTTATGTCGATTTGACAACGAGCGGTGGAGCCTCCCGCGCTATAACTTCCGGACTCGGAAGTTTTAGTCCGTTTGGCGGTTGCGACCTCATTTGGAATCGACGCCCATTTAGGGTCTTTCTTTAAAACGTTCCATGCTCGGAGGTGCGGGAAAGGCGGATTTTTTGTTTCCCATCTAGCAATCGCAAGGTTAAGAACGTCCTCGTCGCTACTCCCACTAGGACGATGGATGTAAAGTGGGTTATAAACCCCGATAAAATCATTCACGCACTTGTTCATTTTCCGCCACTTGCCCGATACGGATTCGAGATCACGGTAGGGGCCTTCCCCCATAAGGTTATTAAATCTTTCCGTACATTTTTTCCAAAAACCACTACCCGTTTGATTGTTCCCTAAAATTAAAAAAAATGGATTAGTAAAACTAAGAAATAATTCTTTTAAAAAATATATAAAAAAATTAACTTTGGTTCATACCGACAATCGGGCAATCTGAGACCTTAAGAAACGCAATAGCTAGCGCCTCCTCCTCTACTTTTGTCCACGTTCTCGCCTTTGCTCTCGAACCGCTTTTTTTTTCGGTGTCGGGTTCGGTTTCAACCGCCTTCCCCTTCCCCCTGTTTTTTTTGCGCTTGAGTTCTTTAGGTGGCGATTCGGGGACGACTTCATCATCATCGTCAAGGTGAACCGAGGGTTGTGGTTGGGAAGTTGGCGGTTGCGATTGGAATTGATCAAGTTGAAGCGAGCCGCGTTGCATGAATTGTTGGAATGCTTGGTATTGTTGCATTTGTTGAAGTTGGGACATTTGATTGAAGGCGTTAGGTGATTGTTGGAAACCCGAGAACGCAAATGGTGGAGACCCCCACGAAGAATCCATAGTCGGAGTGTAAGCGGGACTAGAAAAAAAGTTTGGATTGTTCGGGTTGGGATTGTTCGGGTTGGGGTCGTTTGGGTTGAATGGATTCATGATGGTAAAAAAAAATGAGAGTGTTTTTAAAAAAAAATGGATGATAGAAGGAGAAGATTAGGAGAAATGGATGTGAAATGGTATAAAAAGATGGAAGAGGTTGATAAATATTTAAAGTGGAAAAGGAATTTTTTTTTTTTTATTAATCTATCCGTTGTTAACGGATATATATTTGAAATGGAAGCAGCAAGATCGGCGAGGAGTTGCTGCTGAGGCCGGGATGGGATGGAGGGGGACGGTGTGGGGGACCGGCGCCGGTCCTTGCCGGGCCTAGCCGGCCCCCATACCTTCTAGTCTAAGAGTAATCCATGATAGTGCTTTGGGTTTGGCATGACATTATTAAATGCAACTATCTTGGGCTTTGAGCTTTGTTTCATCGTTGTTGTATACTAGATAATTATAGTGACTATGGCGTATGGGGCTTGGGTTGGGGCGTGGGTTGGGGGTAAACGCCCAAGCCACCACCCCGGGTGGGCTTGGGTTGGGGCGTAACCCTTGGGGCTTGGGTTTCAAGCCGAGCTGACATGGCGGGCTTTCAATGGCCAAACCAAACTAGTCGTTGGCCAACGGCTATGTTAAAAAAAAAAATTCACTATAAAACTCACATTTTCTTCCATTTTTACCACATTCAACCACATCTTCTATAATCATCTTCAATTCTTCTTCTATAAAACGAAAAAATGCATCCTCATAACCGTGCTTATGACCCGAACAACCCGTATGCATTCCAAGAAAATAATCCTAGCCCACCACCCAATCGTCCAATGCCTCGTCCATTTTTCATACACTCTTCTATGCCCGTTGAAGCGAGTTATGCATTGTATCTTGGGAATCGTTTGTATACTAACTTCCCACACACCGATGATTCGATACCTACCCCGTTTACACAAACACCCATCAACCTTTCACCAACCTCCATCGACCTTTCACAAACCGAAACCGTCCCCGAAACTCAACCACCCAACGATGGTCCTTCCGCATCGAAACCCATCAAAAAGAGAAGTCATAAGAAAAAAACCAAGGCGGAGAAAGCACTTGAAACCGTCAAACGAAAACAACAAAAATGGGTCGTTGCTGAAGAACTTGCATTGGCGAGGGCTTGTGTCAACAATCTCAACATCCAAGTTTAGGTATTCTTAAACTTTGTTTTTATTAATGGTTATTTTTTATATAACTTTGTAATATATTAAATTTTGTTTTTATTAAAATAGGAAATTCTCAACATCGAACCCATTTGTGGGAAGCGGTTAGTAGAGTATTCCATGAAGAATTGGGAAGGGAGGCTTATCGTGAAACCGATAGCTTATCCTCGAAGTGGAGCGAGATTAGCTGCCAACTTGCAAAATATAGTGGTTTTTTAAATAAAGCAAAGCAAAACCCAACAAGTGGTGAAACCGAAGCCGACATTGTGACAAATGCATTGGTTGCATTCAAATCAAATGTGGGGACCGACTTCCGTTTCATGCATTGTTGGGAGATTTGTAAGTTCCATCCAAAGTGGGCGAATATCCCCAGTGGTAGCGAATCGAACACGTCTTCTAAAAGGTCAAGGGCCTCGTCCCAAGCCCAATCTGATGCACGAGATCAAGAGTTTGAGGACCTTTTGGATGATTCGCCAAACCGGCCTGAATATGGAAGAGATGCCTTAAAAAGGCGCGCTCAAAAAACAAGATCGGATATGGCATCGCCTTCAGCTGGGAGTTCGGGCTCGCGTATGGGAATATACAACGATCAGTTGGATGACATTGCATGCAAGTTAGATACATTCAACTTCTTCCAACAACAAAGGGCAGAACAACGAAAGAGCAAAGAAGCTAGAAATGCCGCTAGAGATGTCCTGAAACAAAGACGGGATGATGTGAAATTTCTATCCCAACCCATTGATCACCTAGAGGGTGACGAGTTGCAACTAGTCTTGGAGATAAGAGAAGAGATAAAAACAAATATAAACGTTAGGAATTTTTTTATGTAATTTTCTTTATTTAAAAATTTTAAAAAAATTAAATTTGTTTTTAAAAAAATATTCAAATAGCCCAGCGAAGCCCACCAAACCCACCGCCCCACCATACCGTGTTGAATGTGAGTCAGCCCTTGTCTGCCCCCCCCCCCCCCCCCAAGCCACGTGTCAACTCATGCCCCAACCCAAGTCCCACCATACCCCACGGTCTTAGCCTATAAAAATCCAAGGTTGCCAGCTTACTTTTAAATAATGAAAGAACTGCCTTTTGACATCTTTGGGAAGCTTAACTCAATCCCATTAGAAATAACTAGATTTTCGTCGCCCTCCACTTCTCATTTAACCCTTTCCTTTTGAATAAAATCCATTGTTTTAACAGCCTCCAAATCTTCAAGTCCTGCAAACACTCCATTCTTTCTCTAGCTTCTAAATCGATGGCTTCCCAAGCCTCACTGAGCAGTTCAAGATCATGAAGATGGACGTCGGTGGTTTATGCTAATTTAGTGTTTATTTCAGCTCTTAAACTTCCCCACTTCATTTTGATTGCCTCCTTCACATATTTAAGTTTCCAAGAAAGTTTAAAGTCGGGTAGACTATTCCGAACACAAGTTGTGTCAGTTCAAATTCCTGCATGTTTAAGATGATAGGTAATTTTGGATCAAAATAATTATATTATATATTGTTATACATCTTAAAGGAGAAAGTCGGTGGTATTTACACCACCGACACTCCAACTTTCTAACTTTATCATAACCATCCCTCTACTATGAATTCCACAACCATATCTTCATCTTTCAAACTTGCCATAACCACCCTTCTATTATGCTTTTCTACCATTACTCCCTCAACTTTTACACACTTACGTCACCACCCCTCTACTTTTACATTTCCATCACCACCCCCTCATCTTTTACGCATTTCCGCCACCACCATCTCAACTTTTACACATTTTTGCCACCATCCCTCTGCTTTCATACTTTCCGTTTTTACCCTACTACTTCAATTTTACCTCAAGTTTTAGACCTTGCGTTTTTACCCCTTGCACTATTACTCCATTTTTACACTCACTCAACTTTAGAAACTTGCAATTATAACACCTACACCACTACTACCACTACTACTACTTTTGTGTAACATCCGAAAATTTTAATATATATATATATATATACATATATATAAACATGAGTTGGTCATAACCAATGGTAAAGTAACTAGGAATAATTAACCTAGTTAGCTATTTGTTTTAATTAAAATAAAGAAAACATTAAATAGTTAAACCTTTTATAAACTTGCAACCCTGAGGGACTAAAAGGGTAAAACATGAAAGATGTTTTTAATTAAAACAATTAAAAACCAAAACACACACACGTGTGTGTGTTTGGTCGACATTTTCACAGGAGCAAAGAAGGGTTCTTCCACTTGAACCCTAAACTCACAAATTGATCAAAATCAAGGGAAATCGAGCCAAGAAATTGGGGCTTTAACTAATTTCGTGATCACCCAAGTTAGGAGATCACAAGGTATGTTTAATTTTATCATTTGGTGATATCTTGAATTTATGATGAACACTTATAATCGAAATTCTAGAGTGAATTTGAATGTATGAGTGATATAGACATGAGTACAAGTCTAGGAACAAACCCTAGATGTAAACTTGTTAAATTATTGCCATGAATTTGTGATTCAGTTAGCTAATGATGTATGTGCTAAGTGGGTTATTGATAATGTGATGAACACTTAAATTAGTGTGTTTAATAATGAAATTTGAAGATATGATGCAAGCCCTAGATGTTGTTCATGAACACTTGAAATAGAGGATTGATTATGATGTTAAAATTTGGTTAAAGAATGACCATGAGTTAGATAAAAGATGTATAAGAATCTTGCCCGCAAGGTGTTTGTTAAAAATGCCCGAATGAATGTTGATATGATGAAATTATGAAAGAAACGCGTAACTGGCTAATTTGACTAATTACGTGTGATATAGGATAATACAGGTTCTAAACATGATGTTGATTGAACCTAATTGTGCATATCATATGATTAAAGGTAATTGACTTTTGAAAGTCAAACTAACCAACGATGAAGCCGAATAATAATTTCGACATAAAATCCGTAAGATAGAATAGTCGTAATTAATGATGACTAATCTAACCATCTTACGAATTATGATGATAGTTTGACGCTTGACAAGCTAGGTGGAAGCTTGGGAAGGAAACGGGTCAAACGAATCAAGTATGAAGGAAAAGCGTATTTAGGATGCAAGGTAAGTAAAGCTTACACACTACAACAAAAATGGCTTTTTAGGACCTTTTCTGTGGGACGCTTATAAAAGAGGGTCCTAAAAAACTATTTAGTAGGACTAATGAACTTTTGGGGTCCTTTTATAATATACTCTACTAAACCGGTGTCCTAAAAAACTATTTAATGGGATGGATGATTTTTTGGGGTCCTATTATCATATAATTTAATAGGACACTTAAAATGTAGATCCTAATAAAGTATTTTATAAGACATTTAATTGTTAGTGTCTCATTATGTGGTACTGTATTAAGACACTTGATCATCTGGGGTCCTATTATAACATAACTTGATAGGACACGTTGTAGTTAAGTCGTAAATGTTCAGTGTTATAGGACTCTTTCTAGTCGAAGTCATATTAGAACTTAACTTAATAGGACACTTGACACTTGAGTCTTATAACTTTAAACTTTATAGGGCACTTAATCATTGTGGTGTTATTATAATACACCGTAATAGGACACTTGATATTTGAGTCATAAAACATTAGTTTTATAGGACGCTTATTCACTTGAGTTTTATTATAATATAATTTAAAAAGACACTTGGCACTTGGATCTTATAAATTTAACTTTTATAGGACACTTAATCATTGTGGTGCTATTATAATACACTGTAATAGGACACCTGTTATTTGAGTCATAAAACATCAGTTTTATAGGACGCTTAGATTTCTATTATAACATAACTTAATAGGACACTTGACACTAGGGTCTTATAACTTTAACTTTTATAGGACACTTAATCATTATGGTGTTATTATAATGCACCGTAATAGGACACTTGATATTTGAGTCGTAAAACATAAGTTTTATAGGACGTTTATTCGCTAGAGTTTTATAATAACACTAGGTTATTGACTCGCTTAATCATGGCCGGTGAGTGGTGGTTGGTGGTGGTGGTGCCGGTGAGTGGTGGTGGTGGTGAGTGGTGGTGGTGGTGGTGAGTGGTGGTGGTGGTGAGTGGTAGTGGTGAGTAGTGGTGGTGGCCGGTGAGAGGTGGTGGTGCTGGTGAGAGGTGGTGGTAAGTGGTGGTGGTGGCCGATGAGTGATGGTGGTGGTGGTGGTCGGTGAGTGGTGGTGGTGGTGACTAGTGGTGGTGGCTGGTGTGTAGTGGTGGTGAGTGGTGGTGGTGGTGGCCGGTGGTGGTTGCCGGTGGTGGTGGCTGGTGAGTGGTGGCTGGTGAGTGGTGGTGGTGGTGGTGGTGAGTAGTGGTGGTGGCCGGTGGTGGTGAGAGGTGGTGGTGGTGGCCGGCGGTGGTTAATGAGTGGTGGTGGCTAGTGAGTGGTGGTGGTGGCCAGTTTCGATTAATAAATAATAAACAAGCCGAGCCCGAGCTTGAAAAACTATTAACGAGCCGAGCTCGAGTTTTAGAAATAAATATCGAAATTAGCCGAGCTCGAGCTCTCTGCAAATTAAACGAGACGAGCTCAGGCTTGACTCGACTCGTTAACACCCTAGTTACATTGATGATGTTTAGCAGCAAAAAAAGGTTATGAACACTTTTAATATCGTAACTTTTACGTTCTTATGAGCGTGATATGTATTGGGCCTTATAAGTAGAGGGGGCAATCCTTACCCAGAAGCTATTAAATGGGTCATTTTAACCCTTTTCACTATAACTATTAAAAGAACGAAATGATGTACTTGGTAAATTTAAATCTGAATCTTTGCTAATGTGCATGCAACACTCTCCGGCATTATTTGCACTTGAAGTCATAAGTTTCCATAGTATATTGATTTTGTATTACGTACTCAACAATTATATAAAATGAACATGAATTTAAACAATAATCGTTAAAAGAATATCCAAATATTAATTGAAATACAGTATTGTGTGCTTGATACTACCCTCATACCCATTTTCTCACCGTCCAGTTTTGTTTTTGGTCAAAATCGTAAAACAAACCGTACCGTACGGTTTGGAAATTTATAAACCGATCGACCGAAACTTTGTAAAAGAACTAATTGTGAAACCAAAACATTAACCAGTTTAGATGGTTTCACGACTTCAAAACGAACCATAAACACACATAATATTTGTTAGTGTACAATTTTTATGGCATTTGACTTTTACTTTTTAATTTGAGTAAACTGCCATTTTGGTCCCTGTGGTTTGGGCACTTTTGCCATTTTAGTCTAAATCTCAAACTTTTAACATATGGGTCCCTGTGGTTTGCATTTTGTTGTCATTTTAGTCCAAAAGTGAAATTTGACCAGAATCCCCAAATTAAAACCCCCTGTTTTGTCCTTACCCTCAGGGGTATTATTGTCATTTTAGAATTATTATAACTAAATATTAATTAAATCTTTTTCTATTTATGATTAAACATAAATAATGTGATTTGTCTCAATCCTCTCTCTCTCTCTTTCATCCTCGACCCAGATGCAGCACAGATTCAAGTAACCTTGCATAAATCATAGCACCACCAGATTCAAGTAACAAAAACCAATCAAACACAGATTCAAGTAACCTTGCATAAATCATAGCAGATGCAGCAAAAACAAAAACAAATAGACAAAAAACACAAGATAAATTACCTAATGTAACTTAAATCCGATTCGATTTCTTAACAAAATCAACAAACGACACGTCATCACCATCTCGCCAAGCACCACCACCTACCACCACCACCACCCCCTCTCGCCGCCAAGCACCACCACCTGCCACCACCCTCTCGCACCCCCTGCAACCACCACCTCTCTCTCTCTCTCTTACATCACAACACCATCTCCTCCACCTCCACAACTGCCACATCAATCCATTGACCAAAATGGTTTCCGATGAACCTGCAGCTCAATCCGGTGAGCACCTCCACCCAAAAAAGACTGGGCAAACACTATAGACCCTACCGCTATCCTCATAAATTCGCTCATCTGTCTATTCAAACAACATTCCACCACTGTCGGAGATCTATGTCGCCGCCTTAGTTCCTCCTTGGTGCTAGGTCTGATTTGGGTGTGGGTGTGTGGTTATCGGAGAACCACCACCTCCTTCACCTGCTCCGCCGGTTCTCCCTCTCCTCCCCTGATTTCGTTACCGTGTCGCCGCTACTGGTCTGATTTGGGTGTGGGTGTGTGGTTATCGGAGAAGGAGAGTGGCAGAGGGTGTGGTGTATGTGGTTTGCAGAGAAGAAGATTGGAGTTTATCTATGTTTTAGAGAGGGAGAGAGAGAGTTATCTATCTTAGCATCCTCATCTCTGCCACATCTAGCTTTCGTGCATGGATTTTCTTGATGGCACAATAGGGTTTAATTTAGTTCATATATAAATTTATGAACTAATTTACTCAAATCTTCCCATCTATTATGCTTATGTTTGGTTGGAATTTTGGAGTTATATTCTTGCTACATCTTCTATGCCTTGAGCGTATCATGTTAAGGATCTTAAAGTATCCATGTTATATTCCCTTTTTTGATAGCTGTTACTTTGATAAGTCTTTTACTTTCATCCATAGAACATGCATCTGTGTGTTAATCGATAGAAATAGTCACCAAATTTAACAGCTCTTGGTGTTGGTTTTGTGAGAAATTAAGAAACTGTTGGAATTACTACTGGATTTGTGAGTTGTTTTTGTTATAAAGTGGTGTGAACTTTGGTGGTGGACATATGTTTACAAGGGGTTAGCTGTGATTGGTAAATTGATGTCTACTTTTTTGCACTTTGAAAGATGTTTTTGCTAGTAGTTAAAGGGTTAAGGGTGCGCCAGTCGCGTAGGCCCCAGGCGTGAGTTCGGTCTAGGCCATTAGCGGCTGGTTCAGACCATTTGAAACTAGTTTTGGCTGTTTCGGGCAGGTTTTTTAGGTTCAGACGTTTTTGTGCCTAAGTGGCGCCTTTGGCTTCTTTAACCACATAGGTTTTTAGTGGATCAAAGTCTCAAAACACATTAGTATTTTAGCTGCTTCTAGACTTTGTTGATTATGAGGATTGTTTTAGTGAATTTAGGTAATCTTTTTGGTGTTTGGATTGTTGTAAGATTAAATTTTCCAATGGTTTTGGGTTAGAAATCTTGTTAACATCTACTGAATTGATATCAGATGCCCCCATGAACAAGTTTATAGAAAAATAATATGTGAAGTAGAGGTTGTGCACAAAGACAACTAGAACAAGCAATTAATATACACAAAACTAAACGAAAAATTAAGTTTTTATGTAGGTCTCTAAAGTCTAGGTGATACTGGCTGCAGAGTTCTAAATCATAACAGAAGTTAAATACTCAAATCTATTGAAGTAGCCTACTTGAGATCTGTGAACAAGTCCTTCCTTATATAATTAATATACTAATATGTATCATTGTAAGATTTTAGTATATAAAAAAAAGACCCGACCCGAAACCCGTTCTGACCCGGACCCGTTTCGACCCAAAATAAAACAACCCTTTTTTATAATTGACCCGTTTGACCCATGACCCGACCCGACCCGTTTGCCAGGTCTCCATGACCCGACCCGACCCGTTTGCCAGGTCTACTTATAAGCACTGATCCTGATATGTATTGGGCATTATGTACCAAGAGTAAAAGTGGAAGTATTGTGTACAAGATTGTAAACGTAGGATTATTATGTACCAAGAGTAAAGGTGGGATTATTGTGTACAAGATTGTAAACATGGGATTATTAAAAACCAATTTTCCTTAGTTTTTCTATAAAAATGTTAGCATGCTAGTGTAAAACTTTATTAATTTTTTTGTGAAATGATTTTTTGCACTATTATTAGGGGTGCTAAACGGTCGTGTTCGCGGATTCAACCCGATTCGCACCCTCAAATTTTACACAAACCCGAACCCGACCCAAAGTTTCATGGGTTGACCCGAACACGACCCGTTCAACCCGAATCTTTTTATTTTTTATTTCTGAAATTAATATATTAAATCTAAAATTTACTTAAAAAAACACAAATGTATATAATAATATCATATTTAAATTATAAAATCTATGTTTATTTCTCTTTTTAAGTTATAATCATGGCATAAAATACACAGCCCATTTAATATAGGACGTAAAATATATTGTAAAAATATATAACATAGTACAAATGTGTTAAATGGGTCAACCCGCCAACCTGACCAGGTTGACCCGAGCCCGACCCGTTAACTTAAATGGGTTCGGGGGTTCAACCTGAAACTGACCTGAACCCGTTTAGACTAAACCTAAATCCGCGAATTTCGTGTTAGGTTCGTGTCAGGTTTTTGGGTCGTGTCATAAATTCACACCCCTAACTATTATGACTAGAGTTTAATATATATTTGCTGAAAACTAAAATCTAGGTCGGAGATGAAGTTTTCCTCAAAAGCATTCTAAACTCTACCGAGACTGTGGCAAGAGGAAGGGTCCAGAGCTTGGACCCAAATGACCTCGTTGGTGTACAGAGATTGGACCAAAATGGTGTGAGGTAAATGTTCAAGTATCAATAAAAAAGATGAAAACTTGGTAAGACCATATGGTTTATTTTCTACAATTCAAGATTGTATTGGTGCATCCATTGCATGGCCCTATCCATTCATCTCGGTATGTATTTGTTAAACTTGTGATACAAATAATTTTAATATCATGGAACTTAATGCTTATACATGGATGGTTTATTTGTAGGTAGTCCATGAGGATTGAGGACGCATGACGATTCAAGATTTTATGCTTCTTATTTCTTTAATTGCTTTTAATTTCTTTGTTAAATGTTAAGGCTTTATGTTAAATAATGTTATAACTTATTTATGGTTAGTGTTTTTGTTATGAACATGCTTATTTGAAATATAATGAAGTTTTATTTCTTTCATTAGCTGATGTTATACAATAACTATTAGGATATTATATGTTGATGGTCTGTTTATAAAATTGGTTTTATAATCTAATTTGGGATATTAGGACCATTTTATTGATATTAAAGTAGCTATAACGTTACATTATAAGGGTCATATAAATTAATTTTTAAGGACGCTTGTACGTGTATCAAAAGATTAAAAGCAGGTAATCACATATTAAGACATCATAAAAGTGTCCTAATATGTTCTTTTTAGGACGCTATTTAAGTTGTCTATTGACATATTATATGACCATAAAATTGGTTTCATAATCTTATTTGGTATATTAGGACCCTTTTCTTGGTACTAAATTAGCTATAATGTTACATGATAAGGGTCCTATCAATTAATTTCTAAGGACTCTTATAAGTGTATCAAAAGATTAAAAGTATGTAAGCACATGTTAGAACATCATAAAAGTGTCCTAATATGTTTTTATTAGGACACTATTTTGGTTGTTCAAAGACATATTACGTGACCATAAAATTGGTTTCATAATCTTATTTGAGATGTTAGGACGTTTTTTAGTTTCGGGACTTATTACGACCCCTTTACATGAAACGCTTTTACCGTTGGTCCTATTAAATGAAAGGTCCTATAAAATAGCATTTTAGGACGCTTTTGCGCGTACTAAAAACCTAGTTTTCTTGTAGTGACACCTTTTTGTAGGATACGTATTTATTTTATAAGTTATAAATACGACAAAGATAATATCCGAAATATAGGTTCCGACGTGAAATGATACGGGTCGGAACAAATAAAATGAAAAAAACCATGTTTAATGGTAAAAAGGGGCGAAAGGGTAAATTGGTCGTGAGATGACCTACATAAAAAGAGATTTCGAGTGGCTACCTCACAATGTAAGCCAAAACGAATAGTAAGGGTAACGGTAAAAAAATTAGTCATGAAGTGACTAAGATTCAACGATTTTTCCTTAACGTTACCTTATAATGTAACTCGTATTGAGAAAATGGAGCAAAATCGCAATTCAGTCATGTGTTGACGTATGTAGATTGATATTAAAAGATACCCTATGGCGTAAGCCAAGATGGGTTAAATACGTAAGAAAAAGAAGTTATGAAATAGGATCTTGTGGTAAAATCCGTAATGGGTTGAATGAGTGAATTGGTAATTAAATACCATGTCTTTATAAATATAAATGTTTGGTCATTTAGGCCAAACGGGTCAAATGGTGATGATAACACCATTTGACAATATCGATTAACGATTGGTTGTCGAGTCATATGTTCACAGGAGTGAATAGCGATTGGATAATTGCGCCGTTATTAAATACGGATATTAAAATCAAGGTATAAAACGGGTCTATACTTTGACCCGAGCCAGGTACGCGTAAATAAGATTTTAGTTAAACTTGAGATTTTGGTCAAATATCTTAGTGAAAGTCCTTCGTCGTAAATTGAGGGACTAAATTTGACCAAAACGCCCTTGACCGATAAATTGGGCAAACGACCCTTAAGGGTTGTTTAGGAACATGTATTATGTTCATTTGAGCCTTTGATAAGCATAAAAGTTATAGGCATAAGCCTTTTCGGGTCAAATGCCTTAAATGGTTCTTTCCGTAAAATTTACTAACCGAAGGGTAGAATTCAGAATAACTAGCTTACCACATTAAATCCACCACAAATATAATTATGGTGGAAGACAAATAGATATCTTAAAAAAAGATGCGAGTAAACAATGAGCGAGATTGATGCTTAAATGTCTAAAAACTCTAAACGGGTCAAAATAAAGTAAATGGTTAATTGTTGGTTTAAGTGATTAGAAAGTCACGAAATAAACCGGTGAATGTGAATAGGTAAGCAAACCTCATAGTGAGAGCGAATATGCTAGTGTCATGAAGCCCGGAGATTTGGGTAATAGGATCAAGGATTAACCTTGGTCACAGGTAGTGCAAAACATGTTAGAACATAAGGGCCCGAATAATTTCTATTTGATTCGTAAGTTCTTAGTTCATAAATCAGGATTTGCTGTGAAATGAAATAATAAACAAAGAGGTAAACTTATTACGGTCGTATAGAAACAAGAATCATGCAAATCAGATAAGTATATTGAAAGTTATGCATGTTTGAAGCCATAATATGTGAAAGTGATAAAGCTGGGCAGATGCAGCTCAAAAATAACAAACCTTCTGTCGAAATGGACTTGTCGCGCTACGCGATGGGAGAGGAGGTTCACCATCGCGTCACGCTACGGCTGTCGCGGCCCATGACAGAAACACCTCACCCCGGTTACGCCCCGCGAGGGCTACATAAGCTGGCAAAACTTGTTTTTCTTGTTCGTTTTGCATTCGGACTTGATTACACACATTATAAACTAGGAATGACTAATCCATTTCTTGATTTATGAAATGTAGGTATATCATGAAGTGCCGGATGACGATCAAGCTCAATGAAGAACCGAACACGATCAAAGATTAAAGATTCCGCACTACGTTTCGCCGTCGCATTTCAAACGACGATTATACATATATTATATTGAATGTTTTAAATCTTGAAAAGTTTTAAGAAACCCATATTTTAAATGTATGTGTAATCGTATAAACACAAATATAGTCGAAATATATATGTAAATCGTATAAATAAATTAAGGGTCTCACAAGTTGGTAATCAGAGCTCAAGGTTAATAAGTAAATGTGTTCGGTTCGAGACTTGAACGCATAATCCGGTAAGTTATATTTATATTAATGGTTTAGTATGTTAAAGTGTTGTAAACAACACATAGGGTTATCGTGTAATACACGTGACCCCAATTAAATTGATAAAGGATTGATATAGTTAACAAAATTACGTGTGTTGACACGTATAGTAGAAAGCCTTGTATTTTAGTATGGGCGTTTATTGATGTCGACATTACTAATCTTTGTAAATGTTTTAGTTGAAGGACACTCACATCTGAAGATGGTGAGAGTTTAACAATTTGCGGATATGACGGAGGAACGGTCCTAAGTATGACAAGTAGAGCATGCTTACCAAGGACTTAAATCGCGTAACTTAGCGAATAAGGTTAATAGTAAGGAAATCCCATTAGGGCAATGTCGCAACCCCCGATCCCGTATCTATCCCGGGAACGGGCGGACGCGAACTCAGAATTCTGGTGGTATCAGTTTGTTAATTTGGCAGCGGAAATCACATCAGGACTGTAGTTAGGAAATGTTTATCAGAGTAAAACCACCATATTTGATATTAATAATCACATAGGTAAAACCCAAGTTTCTTATTACAACATGTTTATAGGGATAAACCCTATTTTATTGAATTTAAAACATCGTCTTTAAGGTAACTTTTATAGCCACATTTTTCCCAAGCCGTCAGTGCTCTCCAGATGGCTTTTTACTAATTGGCTGTCACATTGGGTTACCTGAAACGCGTTTTAAAAACATTTGTCAGTGGGAAATATTGGTGAGTGAATCCCAGTTTAATCAAGAAATATTTTATCAATTAATACAGTATTGAGAGCGATCACATTGTTTATTTCTACACAATTACTCATTCAGTACTGTCAATCCTGACTGGTGGGTCATATTACACATTCGCGTAAGGGTTTCCTGTGATTAATCTATAATTTATATAAATGTACATAGGTTAGTATAATAACCCTTTGATTATATTAATGATACCCTCCCCGAGACGGTATTCCAACATCTACGTCGGGCAGAACCACGACAGTTGTTACGGAACCCTAAATCAATCGGGCAACATATCTAATACGAAACTTAGGTTAAAATACTTACAACGGAGCAGAACTTCGCTATTTAGGGGGTATACTACTCGAATATTATGCTTATTACTTCAGAAAGTCGAGATACAGAAAGAAAGTGAACGATTTGATTTGAAATACGACGACTCTTATTTATAGTGCTGATCTCTGGTCCTCTCGCGGCCCGCGTAAAAGTAGACGAGGGTCTACACGGACCGCGTCAAAGCTGGTCAGCAGACTAGCTTATCCGGGTCATCAGGTAGGCCCGCCAAGTGTTGGGCCACGTGGCGGCCAAAGGTCGCGCTAGATTTTAAGTTCACACGGCCCGCGTGAAGGTTGGGGTGGGGTTTACGCGGCCCGCCTCAGCTTAAAAAATCAGATTTTTAATTATTTTCATGTATGGGGTGTATTTTAAGGATATATTGGGATATTTTAAAATATACTAGGGTGTCGGAAATATTTATAAGGGTGTCGGTTTATTGAGGATTGTTACATCCTCCCCACCTTGTTTTAGAGCTCGTCCTCGAGATCTACTGGAACAAGTGCGGATATTTCCTTTGCATTTCAGATTCAAGTTCCCATGTGTACTCAGGTCCTCTTTTGGAGTCCCACTTCACTTTGACCAAAACTAATCTCTTATGCTTGAGATTCTTAACTTTCATGTCTTCAATCTGTAGAGGTCTCTCTACAAATTTGAGTTTTTCATTTACCTCTATATCCTTAAGAGGTACCATTAGCGATTCATCAGCTAGGCATTTCTTGAGATTAGATACATGAAATACATCATGTATTCCTGCCATTTCCTCTGGCAGTTGTAGTTGACAGGCTACAGGTCCTATTCTTCTAATAATCTCAAAAGGTCCAATATACCTGGGACTTAGCTTTCCTCTTTTGATAAATCTTACTACTCCTTTCCAAGGAGAGACTTTTAACAATACTATATCTCCTACTTGGAATTCCAATGGTTTTCGTCTGTTGTCAGCATAGCTCTCAGGTCCAGATAGTTGCTTTTCCTCAATTTCTGCCCAACAGACTGGGGTTCGACACTTTCGTCCATAAAGTGCTTCGAATGGTGCAGCATTTATACTTGTGTGATAACTATTATTATAAGAAAATTCTATTAAAGGTAAGTGATCGTCCCAATTACCTTCGAAATCAATTACACAAGCTTTAAGCATGTCCTCCATTGTCTGAATTGTTCTTTCTCTTTGTCCATCCGTTTGAGGATGATAAGTTATGCTCAGATTTAACTTGGTTCCCATTGCTTTTTGGAAACTTGACCAAAAATGAGAAGTAAATCGACTATCCCTATCAGAAACAATTGATAAAGGAATTCCATGTAATGAAACAATTTCATTTACATATAATTTAGCTAATTGTTCCATACTGAAAGTTTCTTTCATTGGTAGGAAATGAGCTGACTTGGTTAACCTATCTACAATCACCCTGTAGGTCCCGTTTGTCAATCAAAATCTTTTTGAAATTTTTGGATTTCAAAAAGATTGTTTGTCCGGTGAGGATCGATAACGAACACCTATCCTTGTTTATCACGAACACGGTAACGGGTGCGGAATCCCCGTGACGGTGCAAACCAAACAAAAGTGTATAAAACACACGCGTAACCAAAGATTCAATATCTATTGATTAGGGATGAGTACAACCACAAACATATACAAACAATGTTTTAACAGACTCTCACTAAGTCTCTCTGTGCTCATCTGTTTCACACAGAAACAAATGAGGGTATTTATACTAAACAGACACAGAACATGACGAAACTAAACAGCACTCGACGAAACACAATTCAAAGTGACGAAACAAAGGTGTTTCGTCACCTAAACATATTTATCATTCTTGTTTCGTCGACAACTAATCTGGCCCAAGAATAGTCAAATCCAACATAAAGTATTCGGCCCATGTGAGTGAATTACGGCCCAGACATGGTTCCTGTCATTAAACGTTCATTTTCACCACATGAGACAAATGGTGACATCATCATGACATCACTAAGGTGATGTCATGGTGATGTGTAATCAGGACTTTGTTTGCGGCGCTCCGTGCTTCGCGTGTCGAACTCTGGGGCGCACGATGGAGGAATGTCGTGACGTCGGGCTTGAGCTGGACCTAACCGTGTCGAAACCAAGTCGAACTGAGCCGAGTCGAGTCGAACCGAGCCGAGTCGCGTCCACATAAAGTGTACCAACAATCTCCCCCTTGGACGCTACTCGTGATGGTTCGTCTTCTGTGTCTTTCATGTCGGAGGATCTTCAAAGTCTTCACGCTTTGTAAGTAGAAAGTGTATCAACAAACTCCCTTTTCATTTAGGTAGTGTGTTAACAAACTCCCCCTTAAAATGAACTCTCCATTGAGTTATGCTCGTGAATCTTTTGACTTGTCAATTCTTCAGATCCTTGTGGTGTTGATGAAGGGTCAGCGGCAACTCGATCATTTTTATCCTTTGAGTGCATCCACTTTGTGTCTTCATTCCAAAGCTTGACCTCGAACATGTTCTCCTCGCCTTTAGCATCTGCACAGGCAAGAAAGCTAAACGCATAATGAGAACAACCGCTTGGAATATAGTTAACATTTAAACAAATGACACATATGAGATCAAATCTCAATCAAACACCGACCGACAACAGTTTGAAAGTTTAGAAAATGATCAATTTTAATCCCTTAACTTTCAAAACTTGTTAACTTCGACCATTTATGAAGGTGCAATTGTTTTCCGGCTTACGATCAGGATTTTGGGTAGGATAGACTCGAGTTCCAACATCGGTCAATCAAAAATAAACTAGAAGCAAAATCTTTTTGGATTTTATAAAGTTTAAATTAAAACATACCTAAAATCTTTTTGAAATTTTTCATTTTTCAAATGTAAAGACGGAAAGCAATAAATAAATATATACAAAGATACGGTAAAAACTGAAAGCAGTAAACAAATATTTACAGACATTCTTTTTGCGAGTTTCGAGGGTAAGAGAATCATATCAGTATACGGTCATGCCAAAACGCTCTTGTTGTTCTTTTAGTTAACAATTAGATAAACATCCTATAACAATTATCGGTATTGTTGTCCACATAAGCTCAACTTATCAGATGTAATCATGGCAAGGGGATACGTTAAGGTATGATTTATACTTACCGACCGGTGTTCATCCACACACGACACATTCCCGTATCAAGGTATGCACAAGAGTTCATCTTACCGGTGAGTATACCGTTTATCATCCGTTTGACCGTATAAAAATGTGAGAAACTCACTTATTTTGATTGAAAACAAGCCCTATGTGATAGAATCACTTATTGATGAGGAACTTGATTTTCAGATGCATGAGGGCACAGGAGCAAGTCCGTGAACAGGTCAGTACTTTCGTACAGCAGAGAGACGAACTTGACTCCCGCAAAGAATCTGTGATATAAAATCACTTATTTTGTTTGGACATGTGATTGTTGATCACTTATTGAGGTCGAATGCAATATGTACACGTATGTATGGTATCATGGAAGATCTTAGACTTCGTCTCCGTTATTTTTACGGTTTGATACAACCATGATACCCAGATGATAAGCAGCATAAAGACCGAATATTTCAGATCTCGGCAATCTCTCAAACGAGATTTCGGTACTAAGACCATATGCCAATGAATGGTTCCCACCTGACTTGAAGTCTGTTAGGTTTGTATCATCCTACACATTTTAGTCTGATTGTGAGCCTACCGATACATCGTTAGTAGAGATACTTATCATTTTTCTTTTTGTTTTTCATTTTGAACACGTTGACCGACCACACCAGTGAACATCATCATTTTCCTTTATCCAAGAAACTCATTTTTGGTTTTTCTATTGTTTTTGAAATTTTCATTTTTCAAACGAAAAGACAGAAAGTAACGACATCTTTTTGGATTTTGAAATTTTGCAATGTTTTTGTATTTTCTTGAAATTCCTCCCCCTAAAATGCTAAAAGGTTACGAAAACTAAAATCTTTTTGAATTTTCAGAGTTTATAAAGAAAATATTTACAAAAACGATCAGCCAAAGAAGTTTACTCGGGTATCACCTTAATGCCATTGACCAAAAGTAGATAATCAAAACGTGATTTATCAAAAGCTTTTGTAAACAGGTCGGCACGTTGGTGATCAGTGGGGACATGAACGACATCGATTAACCTCTTGTCAAAACAATCACGTATGAAGTGATATTTAATGTCGATGTGTTTAGTCTTGGAATGCTGCACAGGATTTCTAGTGATCTGTAAGGCAGCATTATTATCAACAAAAATATGAGTAGATAGGAATTCTAAACCGTAGTCGCGCATTTGTTGTTGTATCCAAAGAACTTGGGAGCAACAACTCGCGGCAGCAATGTATTCTGCTTCACATGTTGATGTAGCAACACACGTTTGCTTCTTGCACTGCCACGTGACCATGCGATTTCCTAAGAACTGACATCCTGCTGTTGTTGATTTGCCATCGATTTTGCAACCACCAAAGTCAGAATCACTGTATGCAATTAATTCAAAACTATCATCCTTAGGGTACCAAAGACCAAGGTCCGGGCATCCCTTCAAATAGCGAAAAATCCTTTTGATAGGTGACAGATGAGAGGCCTTCGGGTTTGCTTGATATCTTGCAAGCAGGCATGTTGGATACATTATGTCAGGCCTCGAAGCGGTGAGATACATGAGAGATCCGATCATGGCACGATAGTAAGAAGAGTTGACACTTTCTCCCTTCAAATCCGGAGTAATCCCGTGATTCTGCGGAAGTGGAGTACCAATGGGCGTTGCATCTGACATTTGGAATCGGCTCAAAATGTCACCAACATATTTAGTCTGATGGATGAATATCCCAGACTCTGTTTGTTGTACTTGTAGGCCCAAGAAGAAGTTCATCTCTCCCATAGCGCTCATTTCGAACTTTTCCTGCATAACACGTTCGAATTGCCTGCACAAAGATTCATTAATAGAACCAAATATTATATCATCAACGTATACCTGTACCAGCAGAAGATCTCCATCTAGTTCTTTGATAAAGAGTGTGCAATCAATAAGACCTCGTCGAAATCCATTCTCCAGAAGATAGTTGGATAAGGTTGCGTACCAAGCCCTAGGTGCTTGATGTAAACCATAAAGAGCTTTGTTTAGCAACCAAACCCGATCGGGGTGAATAGGATCTTCAAAACCTGGAGGTTGTTCGACGTGCACCTCTTCTTGAACTATACCATGAAGAAAAGCACTTTTAACGTCCATCTGGTAAACTTTGAATACTTTGAAAGAAGCATAATCTAAGAAGATCCGAATAACTTCCAGACGTGCAACAGGTGCATAAACTTCATTGTAGTCAATGCCTTCTATCTGGCGAAAACCCTGAACAACCAGTCTCGCCTTGTTGCGAATAACAATTCCACGGTCGTCTTTCTTGCATTTGTAAACCCATCGAGTCCCAATTTTCTTGTAATTCTCCGGTTTTTCAACAAGCTTCCAAACACCAAGCTTTTGAAATTGTTGCAGTTCGTCCTGCATGGCTTCAACCCAAGAATTATCTTTTAAAGCTTCCTTCCAAGATTTCGGTTCTTCTTGTGAAACGTAACACGCAAAGGACCAATCGTTTTGAAGACCAGATTCTCTAATTGCTGAATATAAACCAGCATTCTGGTTATTTCTCAGCTGATTACGCGTCTGCACACCGCGTTGAACATCTCCTATTATGTTCTGCTGGGGATGGGTATTGTGAATCCTCAATTCAGGATTTTCAGGAATACTAGCATTAATACCCAAATTGTTAAGATTAAGATCAGCAACCAACTCCGCACCGGGAATATGAGTGGAAGTGGATGCATTTCCTTCAGCAGTATCATCATTCTGCACTTGAGGAGTTTCTAAAGAAGTGCCATGAACAGGAACAACCGGGGCAGAAGTGCCTTCAGTCGTATCAAGATATTCATCATCTTCCGATGACTCATTGTAGTCAGTGGCATCTTCAAATACCTCATTTTGAACAGTATTGTTAACTGAATTAGATCCTTGAGGGCTAACAATAACAGGTCTTACCAATGGCGAACCAGCAGCGTTGTCACTATCAAATAACATTTGAACAGCTGCAGATTCTTCATCAAAGGTAGGCAGATTAAAGGAGTCGAATATCCCATCGTAATCGAACATCCAAGGATCACCCGGAGATCTAACAGGATTTGTGTACCTTTGAACCCTTACTTCATTCCAAAGCTCAATCTTTTTGGTGGTCAGATTCCATACACGAAAATTTGGAGTTGCATATCCAAGCAAAAAACCTTCGATAGCTTTTGCGCCAAACTTTCCATCTGGGTCAATCATGGTACATGGACCGCCAAAGGGTTCAAGGAAAGAAAGATCCGGTTTCCTTTTCTGTAGAAGTTCGAAACAGGTTTTGCCATGCCTCTTAACTGTAAGAACTCGGTTCAAAGTGTAGCATGCAGTCGACACAGCTTCTGCCCAGAATTGAACAGGAAGCTCCGACTCTACCAACATAGTTCTTGCAGTTTCAATAATCGTGCGATTCTTCCTCTCAGCGACACCGTTTTGTTGTGGAGTATAGCGAGAACTGTATTCATGAAGAATGCCTTTAGAAGTACAGAACTCATCCATCACACGGTTTTTGAACTCAGTTCCGTTGTCGCTTCGGATCCTCTTCACTTTCAAAGTGTATATATTTTCTAATATTGTGAGAAGATCCTTGAGGATTCCAGGAGTATCACTCTTGTGTGCCATGAAAGCTACCCAAGAAAATCTAGAATAATCATCAGTAACAACCAGACAGTAAGCATCTCCGAATGTTGTCTTGTGCTTCATAGGTCCAAAGAGGTCCATATGAAGACGTTCGAGAGGCATGCTAACAGTGTTGATTTTATTCAGAGGGTGAGATTTCTTTGTTTGTTTCCCTTTCTGGCACGAAACACAGATATCTTGTAGATGAAAACTTCTCACAGGCACACCATTCACAAGGTTATTTTTCACCAAATGGTTCATTTTTCTCAAGTGAATGTGCCCCATTCTTCTGTGCCAAGAAATAGACTCCTTCTCTGTGGCTTTTGAGACAAAACATGTTACTTGCGCAGATGACGTAATCGCTTGGCTCATATCAAGAATATAAAGATCATTAACTCTTGGAGCCGATAAGAGAATCCATTCAT
The DNA here is from genome assembly GCA_030545235.1 of Helianthus tuberosus. Lineage (NCBI taxonomy): Eukaryota > Viridiplantae > Streptophyta > Magnoliopsida > Asterales > Asteraceae > Helianthus > Helianthus tuberosus. The sequence goes on from CM060448.1 coordinate 54,501,072, forward strand.
CAGGAATGTTGAATCCAGGTTTAAGCACATAACAACCGGCATCATCAAAATGCACGGTGAAATTTTTATCGCAGATTTGCGACACACTGAGAAGATTATGATCAAGTTGACGAACATAATTAATCTTTTCGAAACATACCACACCATTGGAGATCATTCCTTCTCCGGTGATATATCCGCCGTTGTCTCCTGCGAACGCGACATAGCCTCCTCTAATATTTCTCACATCGTACAGAAGCCGTAAGTCGCCCGTCATGTGCCTGGATGCCCCACTATCAACAATCCAATGACTACTGATAGTTCCTCCTGGAACACCCTGCACATATCATCCAATGATTAGTTAAGGATGGGGACCCAAGCCAAAGTGGTCTTGGGTCGTCCCTGAGAGTCACGAATAGTGATCTCAATCTGTTGATGATTTTCCAAGCTAACAACTCCCCCTGAACTTTCACCCTTCTTAGGTTTCCAAGTTTGTTTTTGTTTACCAGATTGAGTTTTATAAACAGATTTTGAAACTTCTGGTTTTAAAGGTGAACTTGGTTCCCTTGGAACATATTTGACCTCAGATTTTAAGGCCTTTTCTATTTTCTTCACATTTTGATGTCGTTGTTTCGTTTCCTGTTCTTTAATAGTTCTTTTATCATGTTTTGACGAAACAGTACGACATTGAGGGTGAATCGTTTCAGGTGGTGCTTTCTCAACAAATTTCTCTTTCGGAGTGTTTGCACAATCTTTGATGATGTGTCCAAACTCCCCACATTTAAAACACGTTCTCCTCTCAACAAACTTAGGATAACCGGATCGACGATCAGATGTCGAACCTGTAGAACCTGAGGTACTTGCCTTTTCATTACACCCGTTTGAATGTTGAGTGTAATTATTTTGACTGTTACGCTTTAAAATCTTGACTTGTTGTACAAAATCAGTGTTTGATTTGTTAGCAAAAATCTCAATTTTATCAGTACCCTCAGATGCCACAAATCTGACATCATTGTTTTTCTTTTGATAACGAGCTCCTGATGTTTCAACTTTTGACTTAGAAACATTTGACCTTTGAGCTCGTTGAAATGGTTGTTTACCCTTAGGAGTAAAAGGTTGTTGCTTTGTTGGGGATTTTTGATTTCCAAATTGCTTTTTGATTTCAGCCTTAGGAATTGGATCACATTGAGTTACAGTAACTCCCTGAATCGACTTTCCCAAAAACTTACTTGTGTTATTTTCAAAAACGTTATCAATCGATGATGGATTGACATTTTTAATTGGAAAATCATTATCTGAATAGATTTTAGAATCACCAACCAAAGTATACAACACATTGTTATTCTTAATGGTAGACACAGATTTCTTGTCATCCATGACAGGATTAATCACTTGTTTGGCAACTTGTTGCACAACAGGAATAGGAGGATCACAAAGAATATGATTCTCAATTGGAATTTCTATTCCCTTTTTCTTGTCAAGTGATTCATCCTGGTCATTGGCATCTGTTTCATCATCAGATGAATCATAATCCTCAACAGTTGGAGGACTTTGACTCACTGTTGTTGAAGTTTCTGTTTCAACAGATGAGGTTCCCGAGGAATTGTTCGGTTTGAACCCTAATCCAGTAGTAAATTCCTCATAATTAAGAGGTACATTGGGTTCAAAACGAGGCATATCCTCTTCATCAGGTGGTGCAGCATAATTGTGTCTCAAAGGGGGCAGACATTTCTTATACCCAACACCACTCTTGTTTTTCTTCAGTTGTTGAACGTCAATTATGTGATCGAGCACAAATCGGGAGTTAGAATAACTCTCCAATTTTTGCTTGATCGCATCGTGCTCGCATTTTGCAATGGCTAATTCCTTTTTGGTTTCCTCAACGATATTTATGTACTTGTTAATACTAACTTGTTTGTGATAAACAACTTTAGTAGTTTCGGAAACACTTTTCTTTAAATTTTCAATTAAAGATTTAAAGTCCTTTTCGTTTCTTGTTAAAGCCATATTTGCTTCTTTGCACTTTGACATATCAACAACCAAACTTTGATTGTGACTATGAATTTTGTCACATTCAAGTTTCACTCTATCAAATTCCTGTTTCATATAAGCACAATCAGTACATATTCTAGGAGTTTCAGATGTTACCTGACTCGAAGAGGCTGAAACATTTGCCATAAAGGCAGTTTGAAAAGAAAAAGATCCGTCTTCAGAGAAGAACTTCTCCATTTCCTTAGATGCTATCCCAGCTTTCTTGATAAGAACAGATTTCTGAGACTTCAACTCCTCTGCTTCATTTAACAAGTCATCAATAGAAGTCGCTTCTTCTTTCACATCTCCCGAAATAGAACTTTCTTCATCCGAACTCCCGGTATAACCCGAACTGTCGTCACTTTCAGAAAATTCTTCTTTATGAACGTGCTTGATGTGATTGATGATCTTTGCATAGCACGCTGTTCCTCCTCCTTCATTATCACCTCCCCCTAATTGTAAAGACCAATTACACCCTTCATCTGTTTGAACAGTCAATGCACGAGTGTTGTTAGATGGTCCAGACTGGTCCTGGCTGGTAGTATTATTCACAGCTACTATCCCTTTTCCACGATTTTCTTGAGTGCCTTGATTTGCATTTGAAGTACTTGTCTGATTTCTGAACGGGTTCTGATTGCCTTGCTTGGCTGGTCGGGTGCACTCACGTTTGAAGTGACCCTTTTCGCCACAATTAAAACATGTAACCGCTTCTTTATCAAACCCGTACTTCGTTTCCTTCTTACTATCCAAAGAACTTCTTCCTGTTCTACTCATGAAATCCCTTGCCCTTCTTACTGCACTTGCAAACGCCCACTTTATATCCACCAACTCCATTTCATCACGATCGATTTGTTGATAATCTTCGTTGGTCATACTGATGTTCCCAATTTGACCTGCAACCAAACCGCAGTATGCACTGACCATTGTATTAATGAGTTCCATGTGCTCCTTTGCTACTTCAATGCTAACTTTTGAGAGGTTCGAAGTATCAACTTTGACAGTGTTTGTGCTTTGGGGTGGAGGATTGTTGGTATAATGTGCTTGTTGTGGTGGTGGTTGGGCTTGAGATGAGGGTATTGACTATGAAAGATAAGTACCTAAGTCAAACTCTGGTTGAGTAGTAACTTGAGGTGAAGGTTGAGATTTTAATTTGGATAGCGATTGTGAAAGATAAGCACCTAAATCAAACTCTGGTTGAGTAGGTTTGAATGGAAACGGAGATGAGTTTGTGTTGGAAACAAACGCCGTTTGAAGCTTAGGTTGCTGAACAGAACTAGAACTTGCAGAAGGAGCAAAACCAAGCAAATAAATTTCTGTGTTTTGAGGAGCTCCAACCCTTTTAGCTTTCCGATTTTCCTCTTCGTTCTTGTGCTCCAACTTCTGAACGAATCCATAGATAGTGACAGTTTCCCCATCCAGAGCACCAGTATGCTTTAGAAGTTCAATGAATGGACTCCATACAGGAGGTAGAGCATCAGCTAAACGTGCAATCATTTCCACATGACTTACAACAACCTTATAAGAACTCATTTCACTTATCAAATGATAGAAACGAGAAGTCAAATCATTTAGAGTTTCATTTTCCAAAGATTGAAATGATTCAAATTCTTTCTTCAAAAGATCATGGCGAATTTTTCTAGAAGCTGCATTTCCTTCTCCTCTTGTTTCCAATGCATCCCATAAAGCTTTTGTGCTCTTACTATAAGAAAATTGATGATAGATGTCTTTATGAAGAGCTTGTGTTAGAAAAGCAAACGCCTTCTTCTCTAATTCATAGGCTTTCTTGTCTTCTTCAAGCATATGAGAAATACCAGCGGCAGTTGATGCTGCTGCTTCCAGTTCCGGACTACATTCAGTAGTGAAACACGTCCAAAGTTCAACGTTTTGCCCTTGAATGTATGTGTGAAAACGACCATTCCAAGATGGATAGTCGTTCATATGATTTAGCTTTGGCGGGCGATTGTTGCTTCCCGTCTCACTCTCACTGAGCAATAGATTTTGAATGTTTTGATTTTGATTAGAAACCATTGCCCATTGACCTGCATTTATTGATTGTTGTTTTTGAGGCAATTGGTTCATTAAATCGGCAAGCGAAGGCTGATTTTCACTTGGTCTTGAGTCCGAACTCCAATCCCACAGACCTTTGTTACTCATATTTGGTATATGTATGATAGTACCTGCACACACACTTGAAAACACAAAGTTAGAATGGTTTTGCAAAGCCTCTGTGTAAAACAGATCTGTTCTCGACGAAACAGATTTCACGAAATAGGTTTGTTTCGTCTAAATGAATGATGACGAAACAGACTTGTTTCGTTTGAAGATATTTTGACGAAATAGACTTGTTTCGTCGAAGATATTTTTGACGAAACACTTGTGATTCGTCGACTACTTGTTTCGTCGAAACTGAGTATCAGACAGCTGGTTTAGATATTTAAAATATCTTACTGACACAAAGTATGTTTGTAACACCAATTTTCAACCCAACATGCTTTTTCAGAAACTAATGATCACAATTTTACACCAAAGTCAATTTAATGTATAATATGTTATAACACTTAGGTTTCAACAATTTATAAATCAAGATCACAACAATGATAAGAACACTATGAAGATTGTCAAGAACACACTCAAGAACATGAGTTTTCCGGTCAGTTGATAATTTTCCAAAACACGAAAATACACAAGATTTTCACTAAAAACCCGGTTTAAAGCATGAACAAACAATCTAACTAGGTTTTTGATAAAAATATTTAGTAAACAACAAGAAACCAACAGATTTTATGAATATTTTTCCAGAATTTATGATTTTTCAAGAACAAATTTTCAGAAAAACACACACAAATACTTGATAAAAACCGAACAATGTTTGATTTTAAACAAGGATTAGAGCCAAACGCTCTGATACCAATTGTAGGTCCCGTTTGTCCGGTGAGGATCGATAATGAACACCTATCCTTGTTTATCACGAACACGGTAACGGGTGCGGAATCCCCGTGACGGTGCAAACCAAACAAAAGTGTATAAAACACACGCGTAACCAAAGATTCAATATCTATTGATTAGGGATGAGTACAACCACAAACATATACAAACAATGTTTTAACAGACTCTCACTAAGTCTCTCTGTGCTCATCTGTTTCACACAGAAACAAATGAGGGTATTTATACTAAACAGACACAGAACATGACGAAACTAAACAGCACTCGACGAAACACAATTCAAAGTGACGAAACAAAGGTGTTTCGTCACCTAAACATATTTATCATTCTTGTTTCGTCGACAACTAATCTGGCCCAAGAATAGCCAAAGTCCAACATAAAGTATTCGGCCCATGTGAGTGAATTACGGCCCATACATGGTTCCTGTCATTAAACGTTCATTTTCACCACATGAGACAAATGGTGACATCATCATGACATCACTAAGGTGATGTCATGGTGATGTGTAATCAGGACTTTGTTTGCGGCGCTCCGTGCTTCGCGTGTCGAACTCTGGGGCGCACGATGGAGGAATGTCGTGACGTCGGGCTTGAGCCGGACCTAACCGTGTCGAAACCAAGTCGAACTGAGCCGAGTCGAACCGAGCCAAGTCGCGTCCACATAAAGTGTACCAAGACACCCAGATTGTATCATTACCTTTCTTTGTTTTGGGTAATTTAGTAACAAAATCCATTGTTATTAATTACCATTTCCACACTGGCATTTCTAGTTGCTGTAACAAACCTGAGGGTTTCTGGTGTTCAGCTTTAACTTGTGAACAAGTTAAACACTTTGCAACATAAGCTGCTATATCTTTTTTCATTCCTATCCACCAGAAATTTTTCCTTAAATCCTGGTACATTTTATCACTTCCTGGATGCATCGTATACTTAGACTTATGGGCTTCTTCTAATATACGATGACGTAGCTTTCCTAATTTAGGTATCCACATTCTCTTTTCATGGAATCTCCAAATTCCATCTGTTCCTTGTTCTAATTCTTTTAGCATACCTTTTAATTTTTCAGTATCATCCTTGATGACTGTTTCTTGTGCTTTTCTGATTTGATCATTTAAATCTACTTGTAGATTTAATTTAAGAGAACGTACCCTTTTTGGCTTTTTATGATACTTTCGACTTAAAGCATCTGCCACTACATTTGTCTTTCCTTCATGATACTGGATATCACAATCATAATCACTAAGCATCTCCATCCAACGTCTTTATCTCATATTCAATTCCTTCTGCCCGAAAACATGCCTTAAACTCTTATGATCAGTGAATATGGTAAACTTACTACCATAAAGGTAATGTCTCCAAATCTTAAGGGCAAAAATTATAGCTCCTAATTCCAAGTCATGGGTTGAATAACTTTTTTCATGATTCTTAAGTTGCCTAGATGCATAAGCTATAACCTTTTGGCGTTGCATTAACACATCCATAACCTAATTTAGAAGCGTCACAATAGACTACAAAGTCTTCAGTTCCTTCTGGTAACGCTAGTATGGGTGTATTAGTTAATCTTTGCTTAAGAATTCTAAATGCTTCTTCTTGTTTTGGTCCCCATTCAAACTTAATGGATTTACAGGTTAACTTAGTTAAAGGAATGGCTATTCTAGAAAAATCTCGAATAAATCTTCTATAATAACCGGCCAATCCTAAGAAACTTCTAACCTCGGTTGGTGATTCAGGGGTTTTCTATTTAGTAATTGCTTCGATCTTTGTTGGATCCACATGAATTCCTTCATGATTAACTAAATGTCCAAGAAATTGTACCTGTTCTAGCCAAAACTCGCATTTTGAAAATTTAGCATAAAGCTTTTCCTTTCTTAATAGACTCAAAAGTGCGTGCAAATGCTTTGTATGTTCTTCTTTACTTTTAGAGTAAATTAGAATATCATCTATAAAGACAATTATGAATTTATCCAAATATGGCTTACATATTCGGTTCATCATGTCCATAAATGCGGCTGGGGTATTGGTTAAACCAAATGGCATGACAGTAAATTCATAATGACCATACCTTGTTCGAAAAGCGGTTTTAGGAATGTCCTCTTCCTGTACCTTTAATTGATGATATCCTGACCTTAAATCAATTTTAGAGAAAAATCGAGCTCCTTGCAATTGATCGAACAGATCATCGATTCTTGGTAATGGGTACCGATTCTTAATCGTGACCTTGTTTAATTCACGGTAGTCAATGCACATACGCATCGATCCGTCCTTTTTAACAAATAAAATCGGTGCTCCCCATGGCGACGAACTTGGCTGTATAAATCCTTTTTCTAGAAATTCATCTATTGTTTCTTCAGTTCTTGCATTTCTACGGGTGCCAAACGGTAAGGTGCTTTAGCAATTGGTGCTGTTCCTGGCAGTAGATGAATTCTGAATTCAACTTCTCTGTCCGGTGGTAATCCTGGTAATTCTTCCGGAAATACATCTGAAAACTGGGACACTACTGGAATATCCGTTAAATCCTTTCCTTTAGTGTTAGTGATTATAGAAATCAAATACACTAATGATCCTTTTCTTATGTAACTTGTCGTTTTCATCACAGAGATGAATTTAGTAATTTTGGAAGTTTTATATCCTTTAATTGTGATCTTTTCACCTTTTGGTGAATTTACTTGTATCGACTTTTGATCACATAAAATACTGGCTTTATTGGCTATTAACCAATCCATTCCTAGAACGACATCGAATCCTGCCAGATTCATGGGGTAAAGATTTGCAATATACTTTTGGTTTAAAATTTCTACTTTTGCTCCCTGCAAGATTTCAGAAATCTTAATGGTTTCTCCATTTTCTGTCTCTACTAGACATTCTTGTGGAAGTTTAGTTAATGATTGATTAAGAAATTTGCAAAATGAAGTATTAATAAAACTTTGGTTTGCACCAGAGTCAAATAATACTTATAGCAAAAATATCATTAACTAAAAACGTACCAGTGATCACATCCGGGATCATCTTTGCTTCTTCTGCCGTTAGAACAAATGCTCTAGCATTTTTGGTATTCTTGTTGTTTGTAGCCGGGGCTAATTTCGGACAGTTAGGCTTGATATGACCTTGTTCTCCGCAGTTATAACATATCCTGTTGTTAGCTTTCTTCCTGCAGTCTTCTTCCTTGTGTCCCGATATTTTGCAAAAGTTACAGTATATGGAGCATCTTCCTGAATTCTTCCTTTTTCCATTCTTACAGTAAGGTGTAGAGGTAGAACCTATATTTTTCCCACGATTAAAATTTCCAGAACAAAATTCTTGTGTGAGCTTCTGGGTTAGGTTCTTCCTTTGATCCTCTTCTCGGGTACGGACTAATTCATCTGTCAAGGTATTTGCTAGTTCTACAGCTTCTTCTATAGTTTGAGGTCTAGCTGCCTTGACTACGTGTCTTATTTCTCCAATTAATCCCCAGATATAACGGGAGATTAACACTGGTTCAGGTGAAGCAAGGGTTGGCACTATTCTAGCATATTCAAAGAATAATTTAGTGTATCCCTTACTATCCACACCAGTCATCCTAAGGTTTAGGAATTTGTTTGCTATCTGTTCCTTTTCATTGGGTGGGCAGAATTTCCTTTCTACCTTGTCCTTAAATTCCTCCCATTCCATATTGTAAGCTCTATCACTTCCTCTTGATTGGAGATAGTGTTCCACCATTCTAGTGCTGAATTCTTAAACAGATTAGAAGCAAACATTATCTTATCTTCTTCAGCACACTTGCTTATTCTTAAGACTGCATCAGTCTTCTCTATCCAGCGTAGTGTTGGAATGGCCCATTCATTGCCCGAGAATTCCATTGGTTTACAAGACCAGAATTCTTTATAAGAACAACCGTAAGACATGGTTCTTCTCCTTTTGGGAATGGGCATTTGAAGTACGGGGCCATTGTTCACGCTGTTTTCTAGTTCGATTGGTCGCTTGCTGCTATGCTTACTTTTATTATTCGCTTCTTGAACCGTTTGAATAATAAATGGCATTGCATCTATGATTCCTTGTGCCACAATATGTTGAACGACATTATTATCCATTTGGTTTCCATTGTTATTGATGCTTGGATTCTCATTAACCAAGTTAATGTTACTCTGGTTATCATTATTCAGATTTCCTTGATTTCCTTCGTCGTTCATCTGAATTTTAAACATTTACCAATCATTAATAGAATAGTTAAATAGTTTAAATAACAACCACATAATACACATATTGGTCAAAAACGTCGTGCATTGCGACTTTACTCTTTTCTATATAGTATGCGTCAAATACACACTAAAACAGAAATTAAAAATTACAATACTACTATGCCTCGTTAACCACGAAGTGGTCTATACTATGATAGATTTATTAGTATTACACATATATTTTATTTATTATTATTACCAACTTCACCATCACTTTCACGAGTATGGATTTTCCCTGAAATCCATTTGACGCTCATCGTATTTCCATTCGAGTTGCTCTCCTACATACCTCATCCTCTCACTACTTTCTATGATTTCTTCTCCAAAATTTCAGAGTTCTTGCAAATTCTCTGCACTCATTGGGGGTGCAGGTACTGGTATTGGCTCTGGGTACTGAGGTACTGGATTCTCCTGAGCGTATGGATTCTCCAAAAACTCCCTAATGTATTCATCGTTGTCATAATAGGGATCTAGAGGGTCCAACCCTGGATATGCTGCTAAATTCGGCAAGGTTTCTTCGTTTAAGTGATAGCGTGGCACATAATCCCTAAGATCATCAAACCAGGGATCATAATTTGGGTCTAAAGGATTAGGGGCTGGTATCCTAGGTATCTCCTCAGGGTTAAAATCATGCATTTCTACCTCCATCGATTGAGTGGGAATCAAAGGTAAGGGTTGTGGGGCTACTAGTTGTTCCAGACTTGGGTCAGCAGCAGTTGTAGCTAAGATATGGAAATTAGCTAGGCTTCTATTAAGCATATCCTGTGTATGGGCATCTGACTCTCGCTTAGCAGCCGCTAGAACTCTTTGCTGTTGCAACTTTCGCATTCTTTTCCTACGCGCAAATGCTTCCTTACTGAACCATCCTCTCTTTTTATGAAGGAATGGCTCTTCCGACTGAGCTTTAAAGGCAAACATCCCTTCTTCCTGATCAGCAGAATACCCAGAGAGGGTAGGCTGTGAAGAGGTACCTTCACTCCTAGGTGAATCAGACAACTGATGACACATGTCTGAGGGTCCTTGATCACTCATACTTTAAACTAACAAATAGTCAAATAACACAAAACACATAATCACATAAATTATTTCCTAACACAAAAATTAAAATTTAAGTGTCAGCAGAACACTTCTTTGGCTTAGACCAGTGGCTAGGCTCTGATACCACCTTCTGTCGCAACCCCCGATCCCTTATCTGTCCCGGGAACGGGCGGACGCAAACTCAGAATTCTGGTGGTATCAGTTTGTTAATTTGGCAGCGGAAATCACATCAGGACCGTAGTTAGGAAATGTTTATCAGAGTAAAACCACCATATTTGATATTAATAATCACATGGGTAAAACCCAAGTTTCTTATTACAAAATGTTTATAGGGATAAACCCTATTTTATTGAATTTAAAACATCGTCTTTTAGGTAACTTTTATAGCCACATTTTTCCCAAGCCGTCAATGCTCTCCAGCTGGCTTTTTACTAATTGGCTGTCAATTGTGTTACCTGAAACGCGTTTTAAAAACATTTGTCAGTGGGAAATACTGGTGAGTGAATCCCAGTTTAAGCAAGAAATATTTTATCAATTAATACAGTATTGAGAACGATCACATTGTTTATTTCTACACAATTACTCATTCAGTACTGTCAATCCTGACTGGTGGGTCATATTACACATTGGCTAACTCGTCGTCAAATGGTAACGTGTTCCACATTTTGTATACAAAATCCCAACATACCGGCAGTAATTGAAGAACTACAAAGACTCAATCACCGCTTAATCACATTGTACAACATTTAAGGTTTTGTAAAATATTACAAAAAGGTTAACAAAAAGAGGATAAACTCACATTGCTATCTTAGACTTCGCGTAAGGGTTTCCTGGGATTAATCTATAATTTATACAAATGTACATAGGTTAGTATAAGGATAAATTACAGTTTTCGTCCTTTATGTTTGTATCAGATTGCAATGGATGACCTTTAACTTTAATAATTACAATCACGGTCCTTTATTTGTAAAACTCATTACACTTTAGGTCCTTTAGCACTAACCTAGTTAAAATTTTCAGTTAAGTATGACATATGCAAAGGCACGTGAGGGTATTTCAGTCATTTTACCATTTTATTTAACACTAATTTATCAATAAAACAAAACAACCCTTATTTAAAACCCGTTTGTTCTTAGGTTCTTCTTCTCCACCTACCACCACCACATCACCACCATGTCCACCTCTACCTACAGTATCTGGATTCGCCAGTTGATACATTTGTATATATATATGCTTTTACCAAATAACTTCAGCAAATTTCTAACTAACCTTACAAATAACCAAAAATTAACTAAAAAACCACACTCCCTTTTCAACAACATACACTTTCATTGAGTCCACAATTACCCTTTCATCCATAGTTACCCAAATTACAATTTAAAAACAAGAATACAACAATTTTACCCTACATTTGACTAAGAGATAAGATCTGTACACAACAATACAATTTAAAAACAACAATTTGACCCAAATTACAAAGCAATCAGATGCTCCTTGTTTGTACAACCACCGACCCAGATACATAGCCTAAAATCTTTCTTTTAAATCTTTATAGTTGCTAAATACTATCTGGCCGTTCAAATACCGCCGTCGTTCATATACCGCCGTCGTTCAAATACGACCTGGTCACCGCCATCATCTTGTTGCATCGCCACCGTTCAGATATGACCGGAGAATAATACAGATCTAAAAGCTTTGAAGTCCACTCAACAACACATCTGAAAGCTTCGAAAAAACAATATAGATCTGAAAGACGATGGGTATGATGGTGGTTATTTGATATGGCAGCCCAGTTCTAGAGTTTATTGGTCGGAACACTACAATGCCACCACCTTCCTTCTTCATAGATTTGTTGACCGGGGAGAGAGAGGAGATGTAGATGGTGCCGGATTTGGTGGTTATTGCGACACCCGGTGGTTACAGGTGATGGTGGTTGCCAAAGCTGTGGTGGTGCTCTCTGTTAAAGAGAGTCTGTTAAAAAAGATAGGGTAAAAAGAGGGGTTTATAAGGGAGAAGAATTAAGTGGGTAAAAGGACATAAATGCCCTCACATGAGGTGCACGTGATATAACTTAACTTTTAAAATTAACTAGGTTAGTGGTAAAGGACCTAGAGTGTAATGACTTTTACAAATAAAGGACTGTGACTGTAATTATTAAAGTTAAAGGTCATCCATTGCAATCTGATACAAACATAAAGGAGGAAAACTGTAATTTACCCTTAGTATAATAACCCTTTGATTATATTAATGATACCCTCCTCGAGACGGTATTCCAACAACTACGTCGGGCAGAACCACGGCAATTGTTACGGAACCCTAAATCAATCGGGCAGCGTATCTAATACGAAACTGGGGTTAACATACTTACAACGGAGCAGAACTTCGCTATTTAGGGGGTATACTACTCGAATATTATGCTTATTACTTCAGAAAGTCGAGATACAGAAAGAAAGTGAACGATTTGATTTAAAATCCGATGGCTCTTATTTATAGTGTTGATCTCTGGTCCTCTCGCGGCCCGCGTAAAAGTAGACGTGGGTCTACGCAGCCCGCGTCAAAGCTAGTCAGCGGACTAGCTTATCCGGGTCATCAGGTAGGCCCGCCAAGTGTTGGGCCACGTGGCGGCCCAGGGTCGCGCTAGATTTTAAGTTGGGGTGGGGTTTACGCGGCCTGCCTCAGCTTAAAAAATCATATTTTTAATTATTTTTATTAATACTTAGGGTATTCGGGGCCAGTTTTCACGTATGAGGTGTATTTTAGGGACATATTGGGATATTTTAAAATATACTAGGGTGTCGTAAATATTTATAAGGGTGTCGGTTTATTGAGGATTGTTACAGGCAAGCATCTACCAGGTGCATGTTTTAAATTTATTGCACAAATAATAATATGCAACAAATATGTAGAGACTGACTGTTGCATATGTAGGATAAAAACTTGAAAAACCTAAATAGGACACATATCCAGGATGATGTTTCCAAAAGAAATTAAGTAGAAATATGTGTTATTCACGATTGTGAATAACAAGGCAATAACAGAATTAGTTTATATAGAAACTTGGACGGAAGTAATCATCCAAGTAAGTATTCTCAATATAAATATTATTGAGAAAAGTAACGATCACATTAACGAATGTGATTGTAAAATAGTTTGATAAAAGGAAAACATTTTAGATGTTCAAGAATAAAACGGGTAAAACTAATGATTGTTAGGTAGCAATTAAATAAAGTTTACCGAATGAAATCATGAATATGGATATGAATAGAGGCATTACTTACATGGGCATTATGTGAAAATTATAAAAAGGTCATGTGTACAATGTGTTAATCGCTTACTCTAGCCAGGTAAGTAGTGAACACATGATACCATGAACTTCTTATAATGAACGCATTTACGTCCGATGTAGTAAAGATGGGGCTAATGGGACGAATTAAAAAGGTACCCAAATGGATCAAATAAGCAAAATGTTTGATAATAAATGTAAACGCAAGCCGGATAACGAAAGCGTATTACCTTAGAATAACGAGCCAGAGAGAAGGGACAAGAATCAATGTAAATGAAAATACAAACCGGCTAATGAGAATGTTGAGGCATAGGGATAAAGTTTGACTGTCATAAGTGACGAAATTCACACGAACAAGTCAAACGAATTGAATAAAGAACAAGGACTTGGTTAAATAAAAGCGATGGATTTTGCTCAGACAACCAAACAAACCAAAACGAAGTCTTAATGCATACCGGAATGGTTGCTTTAATAACGACTTCGGTAAAAATACCCGATAGGTGGGTAGGATTTCAAATATATGCGTAAACCAAGAGATGGGAACGCAAATTAAAAATCAAAAGACCCAGATTAAGAGTTATGACTAAAAGACGATAAAAGTTTGCAAACATAAATTTTGATAATTATGTTCAACTATTTCGAGGTTGAACGTGTTGAATAAAGAATAAAGTTTGACTGTCATAAGTGATGAATTTCACACGAACAAGTCAAACATATTAAATAAAGAATAAAAGCTCGGTTAAATAAAAGCGATGGAATTCGCTAAGACAATCAAATAATTCAAAACAAAGTCTTAACGCATACCAGAAGGGTTGCATTAATAATGATTTTGGTATAGTACCAAGTTGATGGGTAGGATTATATAAATATGCGTAAACCGAGAAACGGGAACGCGGATTAAAAAGTCAAAAGACTCGAACGATGAGTTGTGACTAAAAGATAGTGAATTCACGCAAGGAATTCAGGATAAGTATGTTCAATCTTATAAGGTTGAACGGGTTGAGAGGATATCAAAAGGAAAACGCAAACCAAGTAACGGAAGCGTTAAAAACATTAAGATAGAGATCCCGGGAAACGGGTTGAAAGGAAATAGAGGCGTAAACCGAATAACGGCAAGAGTGAGACAAACCGACGCGTAAATGACGTAAGAAGTCATAGAGTCGGAAGAATAATCCGAAAGAAAACGATTGTATTCATAAACTACGGTCGAAGTTAATGAATTTCAAAAGCGAAAATAAATGATTCTAAACACAAAAGGGGGGTTCCTTGACGCCATATATATATAGAGAAACGGGATCAGGAGAAAACGCTCAAAAGTGTGAGAACGGTGAGAACGCTTCCTAGCCTAACACGTGTCACGCCACTTAGAGAAAGGCGGAGGGGCTTTTTTGTCCTTTCATATTTCTTTTTTATTAACGCGTGTCCCTTTATCTTTTCATTTTTTTGGCGTTTAATAAATACGCTGCGTTTTTATTGTTTTTTAGATAAGAATTAAATTAAATATTTTGGCGTTTTAAGTATTGTTTTGGCGTTTTAAGTATTGTTTTTAATGTAAAAAGCATAAGTAATTTTCTTGATTTTATTATATCAAGTGTTTTGCCATTTAGGATACCGGCCTATAATGTGACAGACAATTATGGCGTTTTGAAAAGATAAATAATTTTCAATTTTCCATGTAATGGCATTAATATAACTATAATATTTTGGCAATAAATGATTCCGTCTCTTTATTTTACTGTTTCTTTTCAATTTTCATCTGTCAATTATTGTTGATTTTTACAGTAATTCTTTGTTTGCGTTTTTTGGCGTTTTATATATCAACCTCATACTTTGCTAGCATTCGTTCTCACAGTTTTCAAACTATCAGGCATTTTGTTGTTTTTGGCGTTTTATACTCAATTTTTTTAAAATAGCAGAGAATTAAATGATAAACAAGAAAGAATTACATAACAAAACAATAGAAAATGAAAAAAAATTAAAATTATAATAAATTTCTCATTCAAATCTTCACTGCCATCAGCCTCTTCTACTTTAACTTTTTTAGCGTTTTGAAGCTGATTTTGAATGCCTTCTGTAGATCCTTATTTCATACATACCGGCCGTCTTTAGAAGATGTTTATTTTTTGTGGCATCCTTTATAGTGGGTGGATATATACTTGTTTGATGACATGTTGAAGACCAACGTCTGCTCTAATGTATTGATCCCTTCATGCCATCCATATATCCATCAAGAACAAAGTGACATGATGTCATATCAGTGTCATCACTCTCTTTATCTTGAATAATTGTCCATCTCATTCAGCAAAAGATTATAGAGATACCCAACTCACAGAAGAATCCATTCAGTGAAACCACACTCAGATCAATACTCAATATAGCAGAATCAAGGTTATGCATCTGTGGTTTTTTTTAGTATTTTTTTGACGTTTTTAAAGTGAATGGTTTCTAGGGAATATGGCGTTTGTTTCTGGTTTTGTGATAAGTTGTTTGTGGAGAGAAGTCTCTCTTTATAGGTTGTTTTTGGCGCGTAGTTTAGGCGGGTTTTTATTTATAATAAATGATATTAATAAAGTAGCCGTCTTTTCATTTTACTCTGTATTTTTACTGTTTTTTATGTTCAGCTTTTTATGAGTTTTTAGGGTCATAGACTTTCCATCTCCCAGGTTTGGCGTTTTTGAATGGGTTTAAGTAGTTTTTGGCTTTTTTTTTCATTTTTAGCTTTTATTAAATATTACTTTTGCAAATTACTTTCATTAGAGTTTTGGAGTTTTTGGCGTTTTTACTCCATTTATGGCGTTTTCATATGCATTATGACTTTTTTGGCGTTTTATTAAGATAATCTATTTTTTTATTCTAAGTTCAAAAATACATAGCAAACAACAGAAAAAGAAAATAAAAATAAAAACAATTCATCTTCCAAATCTTTACTGTCATCAGTCTCTTTCTTCATTGAATCATGTTCGCTGGTGGTTTATCATAGCCATGCTTGTGTTTTTGTGGCCGCTTGGAAAGACAAAATGACATGAGTTTTTTTTTTTTTTTTTGAATATGTATCTTCAAACAACTCATTAGTGTCATTCGTCTTTTCATGCCATTAAAATATTCATCAAGAACAAAACACAGAAAAATGACATAAGTCTGACCCCAGCATCTTTTTATTTATGACTTGTCCATCTCATGCAGCAAAATGTTATTTGAGTCCCAGCACCTCAGGGTAGAATGCATTATCCGAAACTTTGGAGTAGAACAATATTTTGAATTTACAAGAAACGATATTTGGCATTTTTGGCATTTTACTGAGGTAATAGTGTATCTGAAAGAATTGTCGATCTTTTGGAATCTTTTTGATGTTTGAGTGTTTTGGCGTTTTCATAGATGAACGATATATAGTAGAAAATATGGTGTTTTGAGTAGTTGTGTTTGATGTTTTGGGGATTTTGGTGTTGTAAGTTTGAATGTTATATAGTTGAAAATATGGCGTTTCAGGTTCTAGGGGGTGTGTTTTTATGTCTTGGATGTTTTTTGTTTATATAGGGATGCGTTTTGGGCAGTAATTGTGTTTATTCATTAGTTGGCGTTTTAGTTTAGAAGTGTAAAGACATTTTTACCCTTAATGAAGCGCGTCGACTCAATAGAATTCGTGTTATTTACCAAAATGCCACCGCGTCATCTAGTTCATATATTGTTTTGATCTGACGATTCATAAGCGTTCTCTTCGTTCTCACACTTTTGTGCGTTTTCTCTAAATCCCGACCCTATATATATATATTATTAAAATGTATATATATATATATATATACATTTTAATAATGACACGAGTAAAAGATGATCTACGGGATCATCATAATCTTGGAGATTATAAGCAGTATTAAGGTCTACGGGAACAAAATGACCATCGGGTCATGAATAGAAAGAAATAAACTATAGGGGTCTCTCCAAAAAGGGGTGAAAGCCTAAAGAAATAGCCTGCGAGGCTAAGTGAAGGAACCTACGGGTCACTTGGGTAAAGCGTGGGAACTGGTTACGATTCCTGGCGTAAAATAATAACGGAAAAGAATAAATTATTGGTCGTCAATTCCTTGATATGAGTAATTGACAAAAGTTAAAGAGAAAACGTTAAACTAAAATTCAGTTTTAGTGAGAAACAACGTTTTAACAAATATGAATATTATGAGAGAAATCGGAAAATAGTTAATATTAAAGGATATAGGTCTTAACACCGATAGGTGTAAGACGATATATTCGAAAGAAAGATTTGCAATAATGAAAAGCCGATATAAACTTAAACATGACGTGATGTGATCATGGTCAAGAAAAGTAATATAGAATATAATCAAGTCGTAGCGTGAGTTATGGGATAGGAGATCATAAACTCACATAAGGCTGAGGATGGCAATGTGATATACCTGAATGACGGGGTATAAAGTGACGGTGACTAATCAGTCTAGCCGGTAAGACCATCCAAAGTCAAAATAGTGTTATGATTTATACAAAACACTTGTCAATATAGGATTAGCGAGGAGAAACATGTTGACAGACTCATACGACTGAGTGGTCAAATGACAATTCGGTCAAATAAATGACAAAGATAAGCAATACAAGATGAAAGCTATGGTCCGTGAGGACTTACACATGAAAGACGCACACGTCAATGCAAATGATAACTTTTGACCAAAAGAATGAATGCGTTGAAAATGAAACTAAGTTCGTTTGGTCTAAACCTATGAACTACGTAAAAGAATGTTTCGGGGACGAAACCTCTTTATGGGGGTTAGACTTGTAACACCCCAAGAATATAATATATATATATATATATATATATATATATATATAAACATGAGTTAGTCATAACCAATGGAAAAGTAACTAGGAATAATTAACCTAGTTAGCTATGTATTTTAATTAAAATAAAGGAAACATGAAATAGTTAAACCTTTTATAAACTTGAAACCTTGAGGGACTAAAGGGGTAAAACATGAAAGATGTTTTTAATTAAAACAATTAAAAACCAAAACACACACATATGTGTGTGTTTGGTCGACATTTTCACAGGAGCAAAGAAGGGTTCTTCCATTTGAACCCTAAACTCACAAATTGATCAAAATCAAGGGAAATCGAGCCAAGAAATTGGGGCTATAACTAATTTCGTGATCACCCAAGTTAGGAGATCACAAGGTATGCTGAATTTTGTCATTTGGTGATATCTTGAACTTATGATGAACACTCATAATCAAAATTCTAGAGTGAATGTTGAATATATGAGTGATATAGACATGAGATCTAGTCTAGGAACAAACCCTAGATGTAAACTTGTTAAATTATTGCCATGAATTAGTGATTTGGTTAGCTAATCATGTATGTGCTAAGTGGGTTATTGATAATGTGATGAACACTTAAATTAGAGTGTTAAATTATGAACTTTGAAGATATGATGCAAGCCCTAGATGTTGTTCATGAAAACTAGACATAGAGGATTGATTATGGTGTTAAAATTTGGTTAAAAGAATGACCATGAGTTAGATAAAAGATGTATAAGAATCTTGTCCGCAATGTGTTTGTTAAAATGCCCGAATGAATGTTGATAGGATGAAATTAGGAAAGAAAGCGTAACTGGCTAATTTGACTAATTACGTGTGATATGGGATAATACGGGTTCTAAACATGATGTTGATTGAACCTAATTGTGCATATCATATGATTAAAGGTAATTGACTTTTGAAAGTCAAACTAACCAACGATGAAGCCGAATAATAATTTCGACATAAAATCCGTAAGATGACATTGTCGTAATTAATGATGACTAATCTAACCGTCTTACGGATTATAATGATAGTTTGACGCTTGACAAGCTAGATGGAAGCTTGGGAAGGAAGCGGATCAAATGAATCAAGTATGAAGGAAAAGTGTATTTAGGATGCAAGGTAAGTAAAGCTTACCCCTTTTTGTAGGATACGTATTTATTTTATAACTTATAAATACGACAAAGATAATATTCGAAATATAGGTTCCGACGCGAAATGATACGGGTCGGAACAAATAAAATGACAAAAACCATGTTTAATGGTAAAAAGGGGCGAAAGAGTAAATTGGTCGTGAGATGACGTACATAAAATGAGATTTCGAGTGGCTACCTTACACGGTAAGCCAAAACGAATAGTAAGGGTAACGGTAAAAAAAATTAGTCACGAAGTGACTAAGATTCAACGAGTTTTCTTTAACGTTACCTTACAATGTAACTCGTATTGAGAAAATGGAGTAAAATGGTAATTCAGTCACGTGTTGACGTATGTAGATTGAAGATAAAAGATACCCTATGGCGTAAGCCAATATGGGTTAAATACGTAAGAAAAAGCATTTATGAAATAGGATCTTGTGGTAAAATCCGTAATAGGTTGAATGAGTGAATTGGTAATTAAATACCATGTTTTATAAATATAAATGTTTGGTCATTTAGGCCAAACGGGTCAAATGGTGATGATAACACCATTTGACAATATCGACTAACGATTGGTTGTCGAGTCATATGTTCACAGGAGTGAATAGCGATTGGATAATTGTGCCGTTATTAAGTAGCGGCTAATAAAAGCAAGGTATAAAACGGTTCTATACTTTGACCCGAGCCAGGTACGCGTAAATAAGAATTTATTTAAACGTGCGATTTTGGTTAAATATCTTAGTGAAAGTCCTTCGTCGTAAATGGTGGGACTAAAGTTGACCAAAACGCCCTTGACCGATAAATTGGTCAAACGACCCTTAAGGGTTGTTTAGGAACATGTATTATGTTCATTTGAGTCTTTGATAATCATAAAAGTTATAGGCATAAGCCTTTTCAGGTCAAATTCCTAAAATGGGTCTTTCCATAAAATTTACTAACCGAAGGGTAGAATTCAGAATAACTAGCTTACCACATTAAATCCACCACAAATATAATTGTGATGGAAGACAAATAGATATCTTAATAAAAAAGATGCGAGTAAACGATGAGCGAGATTGATGCTTAAATGTCTAAAAACTCTAAACGAGTCAAAATAAAGTAAATGGTTAATTGTTGGTTGAAGTGATTAGAAAGTCATGAAATAAACTGGTGAAAGTGAATGCGTAAGCAAACCTCGTAGTTAGAGTGAATAAGCTAGTGTCATGAATCCCGGAGATTTGGGTAATAGGATCAAGGATTAACCTTGGTCATAAGTAGTGAAAAACACGTTAGAACATAACAGCCCGAATAATTTCTATTTGATTCGTAATCCGTTAGTTCATAAATCAGGATTTGCTGTGAAATGAAGTAATAAACATAGAGGTAAACTTATTATGGACGTATAGAAACAAGAATCATGCGAATCGGATAAGTATATTGAAAGTTATGCATGTTTGAAGCCATAATATGTGAAAGTGATAAAGCTGGGCAGATGCAGCTGAAAACTAACAAACCTTCTGTCGAAATGGACTTGTCGCGCTACGCGACGGGAGAGGAGGTCCACCGTGGTGTCACGCGATGGCTGTCGCAGCCCGCGACAGAAGCACCTCACCCCGGTCGCGCCCCGCGAGGGCTACATAAGCTGGCAAAACTTGTTTTTCTTGTTCGTTTGGCATTCGGAATTGATTACACGCGTTATAAACTAAGAATGACTAATCCATTTCTTGATTTATGAAATGTAGGTATATCTTGAAGTGCCGGATGACGATCAAGCTCAATGAAGAACCGAACACGATCAAAGATTAAAGCTTCCGCACTACGTTTCATCGTCGCATTTCAAACGACGATTATACATATATTATGTTGCATGTTTTAAATCTTAAAAAGTTTTAAGAAACCCGTATTTTCAATGTATGTGTAATTGTATAAACACAAATATAGTCGAAATATATACGTAAATCGTATAAATAAATTAAGGGTCTTACATTTTGCAAATGCTAATGCATTGTGTTTTACGAACTGTCTTAGGTATTCGGTTTTACATTTCATGTTTGCGTTTGTGTTTTACACTTTTTTTAATTGTCTTTTACGCATTGTGTTTTACATGTTTTTTGTAATTGTCTTTTACACATCGCGTTTTACGAATTTTGTGTTGTCTCACTACACGTTTCCACTCACTGCGCGCCGTCGCAACGCGCGGCGGGCAAAATACTAGTTAAAACAAAAGTTGTAGTTTCAGTTAGTTTTGTGGGTTTTGATTTTGATCACAAGAGTTACTATTTTTCATAGTGTGTGTGTATATATATATATATAGGGTGAGGTTCTATAGTGAACACTAGTGTATTTGGGAATTTAGTGAACAAATCCTGACCATTGATTTACATCATCAAATCCTATAATACACTAGTGTATTTTCATCATCAAATCATGGCCATTGATTTACACTTATGTATTGATAATCAAAGGCTAGGATTAGTTCACTAGTGTTCACAATTAAAGGGGTTGTTCAGAAATGAACCTAACCATATATATATATATATGGGGTCGGGATCTAGAGAAAATGGTAGAAAGTGTGAGAACGGTGAGAACGCTTATGGGTCGTCCGATCAAAACAATCCATGGACTAGATTGCGCGGCGGCGTTTTCGTAAATAACATCAATTTTATTATGTGGGACGCGCTTCATTAAGGGTAAAAGGGTCTTTTACCGCTCATATTCAAAACGCCATCAAATGATAACACGCCACTCAAAAAAAAATAAAACGCCATTAAAAACAAAACGCCAAAAATTAGTTATAAAACGCGTTGGATATTACAGGAAGATGAAACAACACAATAACTGAATTTCAGTTATTAACATTTATTAGAAGAAATTCCCTCCTAAATTACGCGCCAAAAACATCATTATATAAACGAGGTAAAACATAGCTTCCATAATCACTTAAATCTATCTGTTTCTGCAAAAACATCTTTAACCAAAAACGCCAACTTAACCAAAACGCCAAAAATGGCAACAATCGTTTCGTGGAGATACACTCTGGCAATCAGGCGATTCGTCCTCCGTTTTGACAACAGAAGGAGGGTGTATGTTAAGACGGTCAGGGCAAATTTTAAGATGGAAGAAGAGGTATAGAGGGGTATCTTATCCCTTGGCATAGCTCTAGACAACGAATGCCATGAAACACATATGCTTATGGAAGCATTAACTAGGAAATTTGGACCAATCAAAGCAGATGTGAAGCCAGACCCTGTCATGACATCATGGCGTTTTGATGATGAAACATACATGGTGACCGTTACATACGACAGCGGAGAGCAGGAAGTCTACTGGCTTGAAAACGTCATGACAAAGCAGGGTCTTGGTTTCATGGAAGAATTGCATAACGCCACTTGTACGAACACAGAAATGGACTGAAAATTGGAGTTAATGTAAGACATGTTCAAGTGGAGGCTTCAGAATCTTCAGGAACAAGAAGCTGATGAAGGTGAAGGTGATGACATGGATGAAGATCCAGATGAAGACTCCGAGGAAGAAGATGAAGCAAGTGATGGATACTTTTTGGATAAAGTACCTTCTGACGAAGGGTTTTAATTTTTTTTCTTCTGTGTAATCTTCTTTTTTCAGATAATTAAATGATATATTTCTCTATTTATTTGCAAAACGCCAAAAAAAATACTAAAAAAGGTTATTGCTTACAAAACGCCAGAAATAACAAAAAATATTTTTCCTGCTTAATATTTTATTTTCTCCGTTATTGTATTTTGTTATCTTGGTCTGCATAGCACCATTTAAAAAAACGTCAAACTTAGAAGATGAGACGTCTATCACCTACAAACTGATAAAGCTGATCAAAACAGTAAATACGAAAACAGTAACTGAAAAGACAGTTACTTTATTACTATCATTTATTACAATAAAAAATCCCGCCTAAACTACGCGCTAAAAAACTCCTATAAAAGAGGGTTCTATACACATTGAATTGATCACACCCAGAAAAACAAACGCCATATCCTCTAGAAACCACTCACTTTAAAACGCCAAAAATTATTGGTTAAAATAAACACAGATGGCAAAGCTTTCACTGAAATGGATTCTTCTTCTGAGGGGGGTTATCTCAATAATATTTTGCTGAAAGAGATGGACAAATATTCAAGAAAAAGATACTGATGACAGTGATATGCCATCATGTGAGCTTTGTTCTTGATGAATATCAGCATGGAATAAAGGGATCAACACAAGTGTAAAATGCTATTTTGGACTTCATTATTATAAATAGCATCAAGCAAGAGTTGATCTTCAATGACATGCCACCAAACAAGAATATCACACCAAAAAACAGGATGCCACTAAGCAGCTTCGTCTGAAAAAGACGGGGTTTATGTAAGAAAGTTGGCATCTAGCTAAGATATTCAAAAAGGTTCAAAACGCCAAAACAAATTCAAGACGAAAGAGGCTGATGACAGTGAAGATTCGAAAGAGAAATTAGATTACCATTTTTTATTTTTTTTATTTTCATTTTATATTGTTTTGATATCAAGTTATATGTTGTTTTGTTATCTAATTCTCTATAAATAAAACACATTATTATATAAAACGCCAAAAACTACAAACACCAAAACGCTAGTAGTATGAAAACTTTGAGAACGGGTGCTGGCAAAGCACCTTGTAAAATGTATTAAACGCCAAAAAATTCACTAAACGCTAAAAAAAATTTGGTCTTATTGTAATCTTATGCAAATATTAATGACTCGTAGTGAATTATTATACAAAACGCCAAAAAAATTGACCAGAAAACGCTATAACGCCAAAAAATTATCTATGTGACACAAAAACAATTAATTCAACGCCAAAAAGTTTAATAAATACAATTAACGCCAAAAAAAACTTAGACGCCATAAAATATTATACCGCGTTGGGAAAATAAAAGACGATTGAAAAGACAAAAAAACCCCTCGGGCCCTGATCATGTCCCGCGCCACGTGTTGGGCCAGGATGCGTTCTCATCGTTCTCACACTTTTGAGCGTTTTCTCCTGATCCCGTTTATATATATATATATAGGTACGGGATCAGGAGAAAACGCCCTAAAGTGTGAGAACGGTGAGAAGGCATTCTGGCACAACAAGTGGCACGCGATATAGTGAAGGGCGGGGGGCTTTTTTGTCATTTTATATTCTTTTTTTCAATTCATCTCATAACACGGCTTCATTTTTTTTTGCGTTTAGTTAGATTCAACAAATACATGGCGTTTTTATTGTTTTTTTAGATCACATGCATAGTAAATACTTTTGGCGTTTAGTAAAATCATTTAGTAATTATAACTTCTTTTCCTCCATTGCGTTTCCCAAATTCACTAGGCGTTTTTGTAGATTTCAACAGTTCATATATGTTATCAAGGTAAATTTCTTGGCGTTCATGGAGTTTTTAAATTCATTAGTAATTTAAAAGAGTATAGCTAAGATGAAATCAAACAAAAACTAATAGTCTTCTGTGGATGGTATTACATCAGAGATGTAACCATCGCTTTGTTCACCACTCTCCTCAGACTCATCATCATCATCTTGTTCATTGGCGTATAAGGCCATAATCTTGTCTCTTCTTTGTTTCATCCTATACTTGAATGTAATCACAACGCTGGATCTAGCATCGTTTGAAGATTCTAAATCACATAGCTGTTCAAGAAGATGTAGTATATATCTGTGTTCAGCACTTCGTCCATTGTCAATTAATATTCCCCCCCCCCCCCCCCGTGTAGATAGCTCACCTTCACCGTTCTTGATTGTTCATCCAGAATCCAACTGGTAACTTTTGGTGGATCAGTATCGTCAACACCATCATCATCTTCTGGAAATTTTCTCTTTTATCTTCTTATTACCGTTCGATTCCTCTCACAATCATAGGCCACTGGAACCCCAAGGGCTAGAATATCCTTCTAAATGGATTCATCCATACTAAGTATGGTCTTGATTGTTTTGACTTTCACCCTTCTCCTGTTCGAGAACTTTAGGACGAAACGTCCCTCTGACCTCTCAAACCTCCATGCAATAACCTGCACCATTTTTGTTGAATTGTATGGCGTTTTATACATTGTGTGGCGTTTTTAGTGAATGTGTGGAGTGTGAAGCTTTTGTTTAGCTGTTTGTACTCGTATAATGAGCTTCTTTTTTTGGCGCCATGTAGATATATGTTTTTGACGGTAAAAAACATCAGTATTTTTTTTGTGTATTTTGTGTATCAATTGTTGTGCCATGTAGGATGCAGGCCTATAATGTGACAGGTAATTATGGCATTTTGGAAAGATAAATAAATTCAATTACGATGGCGTGGCTTTTAATATAATAAATGTTAGTAATAAAGTTTTTCGTCGTTTCAGTTACTGTTTACAGTTACTGTTTACAGTTACTGTTTTGTTCAGCTTCATCTGTTAAGGCTGTAACACTGCTCAACTTTTCAGGGTTTGACATTTTGTTTTTAATCGCGTTTAGATAAAGATGGCACATTGTTTTATACATTGTTTTAATGGCATTTTTTGGCGCTTTATATAGTAACAACGTGCTTTGCAAGCATCCGTTCTCACATTTTTCATATTATTAGGCGTTTTGGTGTTTGTAGTTTTTGGCGTTTTATAAACATTTTTTAACAGATATAACGTATTTTATTAGTAGAGAATTAGATAACAAACAACAGAAAATGATCCCCTAAAAAAGATACGGTATTTCATTTTTATGTTCAAAGTTAATCGAAGCAAAAAAATATCAATTAAAAGGGTTATTAGTATATGTTATTTATAATATAAGGATGAAACTGAAACTTAAAAAAACTTTTACTCTTTAGGAGTTGTTCTTTATATATATATATATATATATATATATATATATATATATATATATATATATAGGGTCAGGATTTAGGGAAAACGGTGAAAAGTGTGAGAACAGTGAGAACGCTTATGGATCGTCCGATCAAAATAATCTATGGACTAGATTGGCGCGGTGGCGTTTTCGTAAATAAAATCAATTTTATTAAGTGGACGCGCTTCATTAAGGGTAAAAAGGTCTTTTACTACTCAAATTCAAAACGTCACCTAAAATGAGAATACGCCATTCAAAACAAATAACATGCCATTAATACAAAACGCCAAAGATTAATGATAAAACGCGTTGTAGATTACAGGATGATTCGGAGGGTCATGAATTTACAAGAAATAAATCTAACTAGTGCAAGCTCAAGTGACCAAGTAAGTCTCTAACCCGGGTTTGCCAACACATCATAAAAAGAATTAACCAAGTGATGGAGGCTAGACGGGGCTAAGTTACTTAGATACTAGTAAATCACTTGAGTGTTATACACAAAGCTCACAAATGAAGGAGTGGAACTAGTGTTGGAAAGCCCAAGCTCCCATTGTTCACACTTCACAAGTCACAAGTTAATCATATGAAAGATGATAACTTATGCTTATTTTCATCACTTGATTATGTTATGTATAAACTGAAATATAAAGAGTTTTTGAACTCATAACTTGGTGGTAATCATCTCAACACAAACCACAACTATAGGATAAGTTGTGAGCTTGGTGGATTCAAGATTCCACCAATGTTTTATCAAGAACATGAAGATACAAGAACGTATGCAAAACTAGAAAGTTTAACACACTTTGGACCTCAAATGTGGTGAGATTTCACCTTAGTTTGCCCAAGAAAACTTGTGAAAACCTTCCTAGAGGTTATCCAAGTGTTTTTAGAATAAGAAACAAGCAAGAAATAGATGAAGAAGTGAGTTAGAACTCATTTTGTATCACTGACAACTTTCTGCCAACTTCAGTGTATCTAGAGAGATTAAGAGGTGTTTTTGGAGTGATTTGAAGGTTTGTAAAGTGGAAATGAGTGTGGAAGAGGTTTATATAATGGGGGTATTAGGGTTTGAGTTAGGTGTATTAAAAGAAGTTAGTTGGGAAGAAAATGGATCAAGAAACACAAAACTGACCAATATGTGCCCTGAAAATGAAATTCTGTGGATCGACCGCTCAAGAGGGTCGTGGAAGGGGAGGGACTCCCTGGCGAGTGTCGCCTGGCTGACCACCCAGCTCAATTTCAGTTTTTTGCAAGAATGGCCCCTGCAGTTTGGTTTTTGGCGTATACTGAGGTATTTTTCGCATATTAAACATGTAATTGAGTAGGAACTAAGTATACAAGTATAATTCAAGTATTGTGAATATAAAATAATGTATTTGCATGTATCAAATGTATGAAACACGTATTCACGATAGTTTGTGTGTAAAATAAGCACGTGTTTACGAGAATAGCGAATATGCATCAAGTGTGCTCATGAATTAAATGTATAAGCAAAGATAAATAAACAAAGTATATTTCACGTAAAATGATCAAGTTTTATCACGATGTAAGTGTCGGTTTGTACTGATTCGCAACAGAATACGGTTACGAAGGAATAAGATTTTCCAAAAGTGGAATATGAGTCGAGCTTTCTAAATAAATGAAGTTATAAAAGCGAGGCGTTACAGGTCACTTTAAGAAAGAGAAGCATTCAAGTGGGATCGTTGATGTGTAGGATATGCGGCGAGGAAGAAGAAACAAATGTTCATCTTCTTACCTCCTGTTACATGGCGACGCTTATATGGCAGTTTGTTTCCACTTGGTGCGGCATCCCCCTGGTGTTCGCTTTCTCAGTCCATGACCTTCTCGAAATACATAACTGCATGAAGCTGGGGAAAACTAAAAGGAAAGCGGTCCAGGGTGTCATTTTTACAGCGTGTTGGGTTATTTAGACAGCAAAGAACGATATTTTCAGATAAAGACGACATAATGGCTAACTTAAAGGAAGATATTAGATCGTTAAGTTATCTTTGAATGAAAAATAGGTCTTCGTTAGATAATTTGTCGTGGAAAGATTGATGTGAATTCTCTTTGTATTTTTTTGTGTTTTGGCTCGAGCGTCTTGCTAGTAGTCGTTTCTAATGAAATAGCCGTTCATAAAAAAAATAAAAAATAAATAAATAAATAAAAACTATTGTTCAGAAAAGAAAAGAAAACTTAATTGAAAATCTGTTATTACTATTTAAAAAAGTTAAAGGATAAGAGGGCCACTTATTTGTCTTAAACCCTTTTATAAAATATGTTTAAGTTAATAAAAACATTTTTAGTGATGTAAACTATACACAAAAGCATCAAAATAACAAACCATAATTTGGCTTCAAAACATAACCCCCCACCAAAACACAACCACCAACCAACCAGACAAAACAAAGCACCCGACAACACCATTTCATCATTCTCAAACATAAATCAACGGCCAAGATCTAAACAAAATCCAAGAATAATCACACAATCCTAGCCCCCATCTATATTCCCTAACCTAAGGAGGCAATCAAAGACAAAACTACCCTCAATCCAGACTTAAACTCACAAACCAACATCCAAAGTACAACTTCTAAGGCACCAAGTACACCTCACGGGTATTATTTATCATGTTCGTGTACCGTCCAGCCGTCTATTACGGGTGATCCCTGGCCCACCACTGCCGCTTTTATACTATATATTTATTTGACCTTTTTTTTTTTTTTGAACGGCGATATTTCTACAACAGGCGATAGAGATCGCACCTACCCTATAACTCGGGTAGGCCCCTCCGCCCCACTCCGGCATCCAAGGCTATGTTGTCTTAACCGGGCCCACGCTTGGTGCGTCAGAGTTTGGCTAAGGCGTTCCCCGAGAAAATTTCCAGCCCACTGCCCACCCGATTAACCGGGAGCGTGTAGTTGCACCCTCCACAAGAGTCGGGGACTCTCTGGAGTAAATGCACTGTAATAGAAAACTCGGGGTGGCTCCCGGGTTTCGAACCAACTGGCCCTCCACCCGTTCATTGCCATTCCCCCAAATGTGATGGGAGTGGGGATCGAACTTGGCCATCCTAGGAAAACCAAATCCTTTCCACCACTCCACCACAAGTGGAGGATATATATTTATTTGACCTAAAACTTTAAAAACACACCCATTATTTCCTCTCCCTCTAAACTCTCTCTCTCTCTCTCTCTCTAAAACTATACATTTTCAAGATGAAGTCTCCTCGTGAGGGACACTACCGGGGCGTACGGAAGCGGCCGTGGGGGCGTTACGCGGCGGAGATCCGCGACCCGTGGAAGAAGACACGTGTCTGGTTGGGTACTTTTGATACGCCGGAGGAAGCTGCGATGGCTTACGACGGTGCTGCACGATCTCTCCGTGGCTCAAAAGCCAAGACGAACTTTCCGTTGACGGTGCTACCACCGCCGTCGTTGTGTTTAGATCTTAACAGTTTTCCATCTGAACAGCATGTACGGTGGGTGGCTGCGCCGCGTGCTAGGCAACAGGTTGGGTGTAGTAGTAGTAGTAGTAGTGTTTATGGGGATTACCAACGTGGTGGTGGTGGGTGTTGCTCCGATGTGTTGGTGGTGGAACATGGTGGGGTTGGTGAGATGCCGGTGGTGGTGAGACGTGGGTTGGGTGTGGATTTGAATGAGCCTCCACCGATTTGGCTGTGAAATAAATGAATGTTTGTGTTTGTCGTATGGAGTTGTTTTGTTCATAGTTTTATATTTTTATAAATAATATTTTGTTTCGTGTTGATCAGTAGTAATTTGAGTATAAATCACTAGTCAGTTGTATGATTGTAGTTAGTCCCAAAATGCAAACATTTTTTCTTTTATTTTGAAACGGTAAACCAAATTCGCATCATTTTTCTTCAATGATATAAATCTCGTCACTGAAAAGAGAAATACCAATGGAATAGCATGATAGTATTAGGCTACAATACTCTCAAAATACCAATATGATTTACATTGAACTGTTGCAAACATAATTTAAACTTATACGACAATTTGTTATTTTTGTAAGGTTTGATTAAGTTATAATATTTTATATATATTGAAATAAACTTCACGCGACTGTAGCATGCGTGGAAGACCAACATTCATTACTCTATTCTATCCATACTTGCATTTGTTTGCAAACTCAACTTGTACTTATTTTCTAATGTCCCTTATTCCCACATACCCTATATCTTATTTTCACACCCCCTATTGTATACGGACCGTATATAGTTATACGGCCCTAATAGAATGTTTTTAATAGAAAAATGCGCAGAGAATGTTTTTTTGATTTTACTATATACGGTCCGTATATAGTTATACGAGCCGTATACATGTGTATACGATTTGTAAAACGTATACGGCTCAATGGATTTATTTTCTAAGGTTTTTGATGTTACCAACTGTATACGGGCCGTATATAAGGATGTTTTTTTAAGTATCAAGTTTTTTCCAGTAAAAATACAATCATTCTAGGGTTTCTAAACTCTTCATCACCTTTAACAATGTCGATAAATGTTGATCGGACCACGCCGCTTAAATCGGAGCACAAGTAGAGTAACGTTACCGATCAGTCCGTTGATGGAAACCTTAGCGATCGCAGAGATCTTCGTGTTGGTTATTTATCGATTCTGCTAGTTATCGGTAGGGATGGGTACAGAAACCACCAAGGGTGATTATGGATTGGTTACAAAAACCATTAGCAGAAGAACCCGACACGTCTTCTATGATGATCCGAAACATTCCGAATAACTAGCAGAAGAACCCGACACAAACAAGTTCTCCACAGTTATTTATTCAGATCTCTATTCGGTCATCTTTCCAAACTACAACACACGATAACTTTAAACTTTATATTGTGTGATTTGACCAGGAAATGATTGGAGGTGATTGCTACTTTTAGTAAGCTGTCATAGTTGTCAAATTCGTTGTGTGCATTCATATTGTTTAGACAATAACAGATAATAAACGGATTGTTGGACTTCTTGTTCCAAATGCACGCCTCAATTCATCTTTTTTACTCTTTTCTTCGATTTCAACAAATCTTTTCCTTTTCCTTCAATTTCGAGAACATTCTCCCTAACATGAAGACGTGTCGGGTTCTCCTACTAGTGGTATTTTAATGAAGTATTGAAGATTGAATGTGCAAACCTCAACCGTTTTTTTCTACGGAAACGGTGGCTATGCGAAATACAAACCACAATCGTTTGTGACTATGGGAAACACAAGTTTTCTTTTTGAGCTTGATGGATGTCCGTTATCTCAGTTGAGGCGTGCATTGTTTAAATCTGAATCAGTTGGTATGTGTACGTGTCACGGCCCCCGACCCGGTTTGACCCGTTTCAGGAGCCGCGGGACAGAAATCCCGTGGTATTTATTTAATTGAGTTTAACAGCGGAAGTTTATTATTAGGATCGTTGTAAAGCTAAAATTTTCCCGATTATTTTATTTCACAACTCGGGATAAAACCCCGTTAATTTACAATATTATGATTTCACGGAGAAATCTTTATTTAACAAAACATATTTCTTTCTTTTACAATGAGCCACTTTCTTAAGCTTGCAGTGCTCCGTAGCACCTTTCCTGAATCACAACAGATCACCTGAAACATGTTTGAAAAAGGTTTTGTCAGCGGAAAATACTGAGTGAATCATTCTAGTTATTAAAATGACACATTTGTTATAATTTACAGTATTAAGGAAGATTACAATGTTTCTTATATCAACCAATTACCCACAGTACTTTATCACTCGACCCATTGGCCCATTCGTCCAATGGTGTCTGTGATTATGGTCATATCACCCCTTGGCTGCCCCAATGGTGAAGATTATCAAGTAATGTATACAAAACCCCACATACCGGCTGTAACTTGGTGATTACATAAACTTAATCACTGTAATTATAACCTTTGAAAATAAACATGATTTTAAAAGTAATTAGATAAAAAGAGAATGACTCACATTGCAGATTTAACACGGACAGAGTCTAGTCTATGGATTAGCCTTGTTAACCTAATTTATATAACAATGCACACAAAACTGGGTTAGTAATCAATACAGCATTTACGATAACTCACGATATCAACCCTCACAACGAATGACAAAGTGTTATGCTTAAACATCCATCGAATTAACGACTAATGACAAAGCATCACCCTAACGTGGGCAGCACTTAAACATCCATTGAGTACATTGATCGATCGGAAAATGAATCGTAATAGCGATCGAGTTATTACCCTGTTTTGCGGCAGCAATTTAGTGAATCGTGTGTGTTTTGATAGTGTTTCTGCTATAACTCAGTGTATACTTCGAATTTTTACGTCGTTCCAGCGCCCAGATTCAAGTCCCAAACTCTACTATTTATACTGAAAATTTGACCCAGTGGCGTAGCGCGACTGGTTACCCCTATAGTCGTCGCGCTACGCGACTGCTAACCTAGTTTCATAGGGTAGCTACGTGCATGGGTAGGCTTGCTGAGTCGACAGCTTCTCAAAATTCGAATTTGACAGAGAGTTATTTGGATAATCGTAACTAGGGTTTTACCCCCCCCCCCCCCCCCGAGTTTTAGGGGCCCTGATCCTGATTCTGAAAATTCTGAAAATTTTAGGGTTTGTTAGAATCACTTGGGTGTCTCAATTAGGGTTTCCTAATGGACAATTAAAGTAATAATTAGGACTTTTTAATGAGAGTTGTTACATTCTCCCTACCTTAATAAAAATCTCGTCCTCGAGATTTACTAGAATAAATGAGGATACTTTCGCTTCATTTCAGATTCCAGCTCCCAAGTGTATTCAGCTCCTCTCTTTGAATCCCACTAGACTTTAACCAGAACTAGTCGCTTGTGCTTGAGAAATTTTACCTTTCTATCTTCTATCTAAAGAGGTTTCTCAACAAATTTTAGCTTTTTGTTTACCTCTATGTCTTGAAGAGGTACTACCAGAGATTCGTCTGCTAGACATTTCTTGAGATTGGATACATGAAATACATCATGTACTCCAGCTAACTCTTCTGGTAGTTGTAAACGATAAGCAACTGGTCCTATACGTTGGATCACTGGAAATGGTCCTACGTATCTTGGACTTAGCTTTCCTTTCTTACCGAATCTAACAATTCCTTTCCAAGGAGAAACTTTTAACAGTACTCTGTCTCCAACTTGGAATTCTAATGGCTTGCATCTATTGTCTGCATAACTCTTCTGGCGATCTCGAGCCGTTTTCAACCTTTCCTTGATTTGTGTAATCTTATCAGTTGTTTCTTGTACAATCTCTGGACCTGATAATTGACTTTCTCCTATTTCTGCCCAACAAACTGGAGTTCTGCATTTTCTTCCATACAATGCTTCGAATGGAGCAGTTTCAATGCTTGAATGATAACTATTGTTATAGGAGAATTCAATTAATGGTAAGTGATCGTCCCAAGTTCCACCAAAATCTATTACACATGCTCGGAGAATGTCTTCTAGAGTTTGGATTATTCTTTCACTTTGCCCGTCTGTTTGTGGATGATATGCAGTACTTAAGTTTAGTCGAGTTCCCATGGCTTTTTGGAAACTTGTCCAAAAATGAGAAGTGAACCGATTATCCCTATCCGATACAATGGAGAGTGGAACTCCATGTAAGGATACTACTTCGTCTACATATAATTTGGCTAACCTTTCCATACTAAAGGTTTCTTTCATGGGTAGAAAATGAGCTGATTTGGTTAATCGATCTACAATTACCCAAATCGCATCATTACCTTTTCTGGTTTTGGGCAACTTAGTAACAAAATCCATTGTTATGAGTTCCCATTTCCATACCGGCATTTCTAATTGTTGTAGTAGACCTGAAGGTTTCTGATGTTCTGCCTTAACTTGTGAACAAGTAAGACACTTTGATACATACCTAGCTATATCCTTTTTCATACCTATCCACCAGAAATTATTTCTTAAATCTTGGTACATCCTATTGTTTCCTGGGTGTATGGTATACCTAGATTTATGAGCTTCCTCCATGATCTTATTTCTTAATTCTCCCTGTTTCGGTACCCAGATCCTTTTCTTATGGAATCTCCAAATTCCATCAGCTCCTTGTTCTAAATCTTTTATTCGTCCCTTCATTCCTTCAGCGTCATCCTTGATTGCTGTTTCCTGAACACTCTTTATTTGTTCCATTTAATCTATTTGTAGATTTAATCTAAGAGCACGAACCCGTCGTTGTTTCTCATAGTATTTACGACTTAAGGCATCTGCAACTACATTTGCCTTTCCCTCGTGATACTGAATATCACAGTCGTAATCACTTAAAATTTCCATCCATCTTCTTTGCCTCATGTTTAACTCTTTTTGCCCAAATATATATCTTAGACTTTTATGATCCGTATAGACAGTAAACCTACTTCCATATAGATAATGTCTCCATATTTTAAGGGCAAAAATTACAGCTCCTAATTCTAAATCATGAGTTGTATAATTTTCTTCGTGCTTTTTCAACTGTCTTGAAGCATACGCAATTACCTTCTTGCGTTGCATAAGCACACATCCAAATCCTAGTTTTGAAGCATCACAATATACTTTAAAATCTTCAGTTCCTTCTGGTAAGGCTAAGATTGGAGCATTGGTTAATTTCTGCTTCAAGATTCTAAAGGCTTCTTCTTGTCTAGATCCCCATTCAAACTTAATGGCTTTACAGGTTAGCTTAGTTAATGGTACATCTATCTTGGAAAAATCCTTAATAAACCGTCTATAATACCCAGCTAAACCTATAAAACTTCTAATTTCCATTGCATTTTGTGGAACCTTCCAATTGGTAATTGCCTCTATTTTAGCAGGATCTACGTGAATACCTTCATGATTTACCATGTGTCCTAAGAATTGCACTTCTTGTAGCCAAAATTCACATTTTGAGAATTTGGCATAGAGCTTTTCTTTTCTTAACAAAGCTAAGAGTGCATGCAAGTGCTGACAATGTTCGTCCTGACTTTTTGAATAAATAAGTATATCATCTATGAAGACAATTACAAATTTATCCAAGTACGGTTTACAGATCCTATTCATCATGTCCATGAATGCTGCAGGTGCATTCGTTAACCCGAAGGGCATGACTGTAAACTCGTAATGACCATACCTAGTTCTAAAAGCAGTCTTAGGTATGTCTTCCTCTTGTACTTTTAATTGATGATATCCAGAGCGTAAATCTATCTTAGAGAAGTATCTAGCCCCCTGAAGTTAATCAAAAAGATCATCAATCCTAGGTAATGGGTATCGATTCTTAATTGTAACTTTGTTCAATTCTCTATAATCAATACACATTCTCATCGAACCATCTTTCTTCTTTACAAACAACACTGGAGCTCCCCAAGGGGATGAGCTAGGTTGTATGAATCCTTTACTTAGTAATTCATCTAATTGCTTTTTCAGTTCTAACATTTCGGTAGGAGCTAACCGATAAGGTGCCTTGGCTATCGGTGTAGTTCCAGGAATTAGATGAATCCTAAATTCTACTTCCCTATCTGGTGGTAATCCAGGTAACTCTTCTGGGAATATATCTGGGTATTCTGAGACTATAGGGATCTCCTTAAGTTCTTTGTTCTTAGTATTAATGATTACCGAAATCATATATACTATTCCTTGCTTTCGTTCATAACTAGCAACTTTCATTACTGATATGAACTTCATGGGTTTACGCGGTTTATCTCCTGTAATCATGATTACTTCTCCAGTAGGTGCTTGAATTTCTACAGAATTTTTATCACAAAGGATTCGAGCATGGTTGGCTATTAACCAATCCATTCCTAACACAATATCAAATTCAGCTAATTTCATAGGTAACAGATTTGCAGCAAATTTATGACCTGAAAGTTCTATTT
Source organism: Helianthus tuberosus (assembly GCA_030545235.1). NCBI lineage: Eukaryota > Viridiplantae > Streptophyta > Magnoliopsida > Asterales > Asteraceae > Helianthus > Helianthus tuberosus. The sequence continues at coordinate 54,537,175 of CM060448.1, forward strand.
CTACTTTTTGCAAAACCTGATCTATTTTAACTGAATTCCCATCTGCGGTTTCGACTGTAAAAATCTGCCTAACATTATTTTAAAGGTAACTTAAGAGCTTGACAGAATAAAGTATTTATAAAACTTTGGTTTGCACCAGAGTCAAATAATACTTTTGCGTATACATTGTGAACTAAGAACGTACCAGCTATCACATCTGGAATGAGTTCTGCTTCTTGAGTGGTTAGCTGGACTGCTCTGACATTTTTCTTAGTAGCCCCGTCAGTCGCCTTGGCTTTATTGTCTGCTGGTTTGGCCAATTTAGGACATTCTGTTTTATAATGCCCCGCTTCTCCACAGTTAAAACAGATTATGGTTTTCTTTCTGCAGTTTTCTTCACGATGTCCTATAGCTTTGCAAAGGTTGCAGGTTACATTACATCTTCCATAATGTTTCCTTTTGCAATTCCTACAGAAAGGTGGATTTGAAGATTGCCCTGCTCCTCTTTTCTTGAAGTTATTACTATTACCCACACGAAATCCTTGGGTAATTTTCTGAGCCAGTTCCTTTTTCCTGGTTTCATCTCTTGTGCGTAACAGTTCATCAGTTAGGGTGTTGGCTAGTTCCACTGCATCGTCAATAGTGCGAGGTCTCGCAGCTTTAACGATGTTGCGGATTTCGCTAATCAGCCCCCAAATATAGCGAGAAATGAGTACCGGTTCTGGCGAAGCCAGTGTTGGTACCACCCTAGCATATTCGAAGAATGTCGAAGTATATCCTCGACAGTCCACATTAGCCATCCGATGGTTTAGGAACTTATTTGCCATTTGATCTTTTTCATACTCGGGACAAAATTTTCTTTCTACAAGACTCTTAAATTCTTCCCAGTTCATGGCATAGGCCACAATTCTTCTTTTAGCTTGTAATATTGTGTTCCACCATTCTAATGCCCCTTCTTTAAAAAGATTAGACGCATACATAACTTGGTCTTCCTCAGCACATTTACTTATAGCAATTACTGCCTCAGTTTTCTCTAACCAACGTAATGCTGCAATAGCCCCTTCATTACCTGAAAACTCAGTTGGTTTACAGGCAAGGAATTCTTTGTAAGTGCAACCAGGTGTTGCAGCTTTCATTTTCTTGAAAATTGGGGCTTGCAGATCATTATTGTTATTAACATGATTTCCGCCTCCGTTTATACTATTACTAAAGTTGTCGCCTTGTGTATGTTTACTAGGAATGATTGATTGAGGTTTAACAGGTTTTTGAACAACAGCAACGATTGCTGGAATAGCATTAGCTATTCCTTGTGCAACGATATCCTCTATATCTTGCCTATTTAACAATTGTTCTTCCTGAATTGGCTCAGATTGATTTACTTCATTTACTGGTTCATTACCAATGTTTGCCATCTGGTATTTAATTTATAAATAAATAATTAGTATAAAAGAAATAATCCAATGTTACAATTAATTGCACATAATCACGTAACCGAATATACAAACAAAATCTAAAATTTCATTTATTTTATAGATTATATCATGCCTCTATATACAACCGTTTTATTATTTATTTTACAAATACTGATTTTACTATTACTATTACACAACCACAGTTTTACCAACCCATTATCTCTTGTCATTTGTCTTCCTAAAAACGAAGTTCCCTTTCATCATACTTCCAAACAATTTGTCCCCTATCTCCCGAATTCTACTTCCCGCATCCATTAATTCTTCACCAAAATGGCGAAGTTCAGCCAGATTTTCGTTACTCATCGGTGGATTAGGTAGGGGTTCTGGATCGAATTGCGGAAGAAAGGAATAAGGACTGTTGACAATGTTTTGAAATTGCCAATCATTTGTCCACCATTCATCCATTCCTACAGGTTGGGTATGGATTATTGGTTCTGGGATTGCTGGTTCAAGATTTATAGGGATTTGGGTTTCAATAGGACGAGTAAAAACATTTGTATTGACAGGCTGAATAGTCTCACAGCTTGCCAATATGAAATCTATTTCCTCCTAAAAAGTCATTCCCTGGTTTTGTTTGGAGCTTTCTCCAATTTCCATCTGAATTGGTCTAGAACCTTTTCCAACCTCCATTTCTATTTCCTTAGAATATTCCTCAAACTGTATTCCCATTTGCCTAGAATCTTCCTTGACTTCAGTCTCCATCTCCTGTTGTCTAGAACTTTCCCTGGTTACAATTTCTTTTCCTTTTTCTGAAGGATTGTTTATTTTAGGAAGTTTCGTAGCTGGCTTTTTCCTACGTATACGACTCCCCCATACGTATTTCCTTCTTTTCTTTGGTTTTGGCTTTTTCAAAGGTGGAGCGTTGAATTCTACAGGTTGTTCCACATCAGGAAAAAACCCAGTAAATTCTTTAGAAACTTCTAGGTTTACAGGGTATAGGTTGAGATTCTCTAGGGCTTCCGATAACTCATTCATGTTGTTTAATATACAAAAATGCTAGGTTAAAATTTAGAAATAACCTTCAAATTTTATTGCATACCCTGTGACTAATTTACACAAAAGAAAATGAACAATTTTAAACATACTAGGTTTCATTTATTTACTAGATTAAGTAAGGTTGCTATTACGGAATCATGGTATTTTAAATATTAGCATTTATTGCTACAGTGGCTAGCATTTAAAGATCCGCCCATTTTTCCTCTAATTTATCCTCCCAAGGTGTTTTACTGGTTAATTCTTGGGTTTCCTGTTTAACTTTCTTCTCTCGGGCTTTCTTTATTTTCTCCTGACTTTTCTTTAAAATTAAACTTCTTTTATCCGGAGAAAGTGGGTTCTCGTATTGGGCTTTTCGAACAAATATTCCTTCTTCAGGAATTGCAGGGAGTTTTGAGGATTTGGTTTGGGATGAACTTCCCTTCTCGTTGGATGACCTATCTAATTTAAGATAGATGCTTGAAAGCTTTTTCCTACCCATACTATAACTAACCAATAGTCAGTTAATAAAACACATAATCGCATAATAGTAATCAGGAAAAATTAAGTATTTCTAAATACTTAATTAGCTTAACTCAGTGGCTCTGATACCACCTTTTTCTGTCATGGCCCCGACCCGGTTTGACCCGTTTCAGGAGCCGCGGGACAGAAATCCCGTGGTATTTATTTAATTGAGTTTAACAGCGGAAGTTTATTATCCGGATCGTTGTAAAGCTAAAATTTTCCCGATTATTTTATTTCACAACTCGGGATAAAACCTCGTTAATTTACAATATTATGATTTCACGGAGAAATCTTTATTTAACAAAACATATTTCTTTCTTTTACAATGAGCCACTTTCTTAAGCTTGCAGTGCTCCGTAGCACCTTTCCTGAATCACAACAGATCACCTGAAACATGTTTGAAAAAGGTTTTGTCAGCGGAAAATACTGAGTGAATCATTCTAGTTATTAAAATGACACATTTGTTATAATTTACAGTATTAAGGAAGATTACAATGTTTCTTATATCAACCAATTACCCACAGTACTTTATCACTCGACCCATTGGCCCATTCGTCCAATGGTGTCTGTGATTATGGTCATATCACCCCTTGGCTGCCCCAATGGTGAAGATTATCAAGTAATGTATACAAAACCCCACATACCGGCTGTAACTTGGTGATTACATAAACTTAATCACTGTAATTATAACCTTTGAAAATAAACATGATTTTAAAAGTAATTAGATAAAAAGAGAATGACTCACATTGCAGATTTAACACGGATAGAGTCTAGTCTATGGATTAGCCTTGTTAACCTAATTTATATAACAATGCACACAAAGCTGGGTTAGTAATCAATACAGCATTTACGATAACTCACGATATCAACCCTCACAACGAATGACAAAGTGCTATGCTTAAACATCCATCGAATTAACGACTAATGACAAAGCATCACCCTAACGTGGGCAGCACTTAAACATCCATTGAGTACATTGATCGATCGGAAAATGAATCGTAATAGCGATCGAGTTATTACCCTGTTTTGCGGCAGCAATTTAGTGAATCGTGTGTGTTTTGATAGTGTTTCTGCTATAACTCAGTGTATACTTCGAATTTTTACGCCGTTCCAGCGCCCAGATTCAAGTCCCAAACTCTACTATTTATACTGAAAATTTGACCCAGTGGCGTAGCGCGACTAGTTACCCCTATAGTCGTCGCGCTACGCGACTGCTAACCTAGTTTCATAGGGTAGCTACGTGCATGGGTAGGCTTGCTGAGTCGACAGTTTCTCAAAATTCGAATTTGACAGAGAGTTATTTGGATAATCGTAACTAGGGTTTTACCCCCCCCCCCCCCGAGTTTTAGGGGCCCTGATCCTGATTCTGAAAATTTTAGGGTTTGTTAGAATCACTTGGGTGTCTCAATTAGGGTTTCCTAATGGACAATTAAAGTAATAATTAGGACTTTTTAATGAGAGTTGTTACAGTACGTATTATCGTTGTTTATCACCATGTGTGAGCATTGGAACAAGAAGTCCAACAATCCGTGCAGTCTTATTTGTTGAGACAACAACAGATAATGAATGGATTGTTGGAGTTCTTGTTCAAAATGCAGCTGTAGTATCGGGACCACTAGATGAGACACATGTCACATAGTTTGTCATGACAAAAGATATAGATGTAAGAATATAACTAGCTGTTACATGTGTCAGGATCTTTATTTATCATGTCATCAAAGAATTGCTCGAAATCTCTTTCATTTCTCATGTTAGGGAGAATGTTCTCGAAATTGATGGAAAAAGAAAAATGGTTGCTGATGTTTGAGAATTAAACGCATGTACGTAACAAAACAAGGATCGTTCTAATAGATTAAAGATATTAAATAGTTGTCAAATTCGTTGCGGGTTGGTTTTGGGAAGAAAAAAAGGGGTTTACGGTGTTTTGATAGGTTGAAAGAGGTGAATGGTCTTGAAAGATTTGTTGAAATCGAAGAAAAGAGTAACTAGCAGAAGACGTGTCGGGTTCTTCTGCTAGTTATTCGGAATGTTTTGAATCATCACAGAAGACGTGTCGGGTTTGTATTTCCCATAGCCACTGTTTCCGTATACAAAACGGATGCGGTTTGCATATTCAATCTTCATTGCTTCATTAAAATTGACAACCTTATTCGGATCATCTTTAGTAGTGTTTGTTTGAGAACCTGATTCAGATTTAAACAATGCTCGCCTGATTCAGATCTCTATTCGGTCATTTTTCCAAACTACAACATACGATAAGTTTACACTTTATAGTGTGTGATTTGACCAGTTATCAAATTCGTTGCATGCATTCATATTGTTTAGACAACAACAGATAATGAATGGATTGTTGGCCTTCTTGTTCCAAATGCAGCAGTAGGATCCGTACTTAAAGGTCTCTCTAAAATATGCAACCGAGACCGCCTTGTTAGTTTTAATGAAGTAATGAAGATTGAATGTGCAAACCGCAACTGTCTTTGACTACGGAAACGGTGGCTATGAATGCTTGGAAAATTGCATCAACTCTCCTATATCAACATACTCTTCTCCAGACGCTTAGTTGTTATGAATGACAACTTGAGGGGTCTACTTAACTTTCAGATTCAGATTCAGGAAGCAGATGATTTGTCAAAAGACATGGCATACTGACAGGTGCATGCATTCAATTCTTTAATCTATTAGAACGATCCTTGTTTTGTCACGTACATGCATTTAATTCCCAAACATCATTACAGATTCCACGTTTAATTCCCGAATACATCTACTTCTCGCAGTTATAACACATAGTCAATGTAGTAAAATGTGAGCTTTTACACCAACCATATCGATATCCTAGTTCTCCTTTTCCTTCAATGATTAATTTGTAATATATGAATAAGATACCTTCGAGATACTTCGTGTTAGTCTGATTTGAATTTTGAAAGTTGGAAGACACCAGCAGACTTTGTCAGTTTTTTAAATTCTATACGGGCCGTATAACATTATACGGGCTATATACACCATGTGAAAATAAGTTTTTTCCATGTGTTAATATTAGGACCCTTCCTAATACCATCTATACCTACATTTACCACTAAGGCTTTGGCCTAGTGCTAGAGGGAAAACCCTCTAGATGTTTGGATACGATAGATTAGGAATTCAACCCGGGAGTGAAATATTTAACCATTCAAAAAAAATCTATACCTACATTGTTTGCAAACTCATGTCGTACTTATTTCTTAATAAATTTTCTATGACAATCACTTTTAAGTGATAACTGAGATTATGAGTTGTGGGCGCTTTAAGCCCCAAACACGTAGATAAGGAGGACGTGGAACAGTGTCACTGGAGCGACGCCAAAGGGCAGAAGGTGATTACTCTCTCGGGTGTTGGGATGAAAGAAAGTGAAGGTTGGAGGTAGGGGTGTCTAACTAGCCATTGGGAGCAATGAATAAAAAGAGTTAATTATACAGATGGACTTTGTGGTTTATCGTAAGTTTCGCCATTGGGTGCTAACTTTTTTTAACATGTTTAGGTTATGTGATTTAAGTTTTGTAACACACCTAGGTACAAAGTGTCACACCCCAACCGATGGCAGAAACATCGGAGCGTGGCACTAAACAGATTGTACATGAGAAATCCATAACAACTAATATTACCAAATATTTAACGCTACGTCCCATACCATACCATACCATACCATACCATACCATACCATAACATATCCAGCATAAATAATTATTACAGATGTTGTATCTCAAAGACAAATAAAGTGTTTCGACAACTCAGATTTTATTTAGTTTGTTTCTAGACTCCCCTAGCTTGATTCCGTGACATCCAGCAAGTAAATGCATCCTAAACACTTGTCACATACGTTAAAATAAAAGTCAATACACATAGTGTAAAGGTGAGCATACAAGTTTAATAGTATAATAGTAGCGAAAGTGATTTACGTATAACTAGCATGTAACACGTAGAAATGTGAAGCAGGTAAGTTATCGACAATGAAATATGCACAGACGTGACTGCGAGTTGTAGAATGCGCAACACATATCATCACTGCGATACGTGAAGAAAGGCCCTTAACAACCCCTGTCCACGATAGGTGCTGAGTCCAAACTATAGTACTATCGTTGCTAAGGTGTCAGGCAACAATCACTGTGTAAACATAACATACTAGCATTCATCGAATAACACGTATAACATGCGAGAGCAGTTAGCGTATAAAAGTGTTTGCGTTGTGTGTTTGATGTGATTTGATATAAGTAACGTATGTAACACCTAAAAGTGCATAAAGCGAAAAGGGATCGAGTATACTCACAGATCGTGTTTAATAAATAAACACAGTCCTGGATTGAAGGGAACGCTGAGAGATTAGCCTGAACATAGTACGACAGTATAAGCGTTGAACTGTGTGTAAAACAGTGTCGATGTGAAATGGGGGACGGATGACCATTCGGTCAGAGGGTTGTCCGTTTTGGATGGATGTGTTTATGTATGAACTTTGAAGTTTTCGTTGTAGCATTTTAGAAGGTTTGAAAATTCTCTACACATCAGGCCATCTGGACGGACGGTCATACGGACGGATGGCCGTCCGCTCGGATGGTAATCCGAGTGGATGCTAATCATACTTGAAATTTGAAAGTGTTTTAGGTGTTTAAAAGCCACAGGTTGCTTGGTCAGATAACCGATCGATCGGATGGCTATTCGTTCGGGCGACTGGTTCGTTTGAAAAACTTTGTAAAAACAGTTAAGCTTAAGAGATTTTATCGAAACGGTATGAAAAGGTGCCAAACAACGGAAATCACACCAAGTCCAACTCATCCGATCGGACGGGAATCACCCCGTTCGATCCGAACCAGCTGTTCGAGGTGAAATTTCATGTCCAATCCATAAATCAGTTGTCTCTTTGTTAGAAATCCATTCTCAGTCCGGGTCTCCACTAGAGAATGAGTAGTGAACCCGTACGAGCCCAGATTCTAACGGTTTTGAGTGAAAAGTTAAGAATTTTGAAGAAAAGTTTGAAATACTTGAAAGATGTTTAGATTTTGGTGAAATTAGTGTTTAAACGTTGTAGAAATCCTTTAGATCTAAGTTGTTCTTGGTCGAGTTAGGTCACACTTTGGTGTTCATGAAAACCTATGATGACGTCATCTTAGAATAGCCTGAATCAGGTGGATTTCATGGTGAAATTGTGAAATTTGTTGGTGAAATTGATGGGAAAGTGTGTAGAGATTAAAGAAGTACAAGATTTGAGGTGAAAATTTACAAGAATCGCGAGAAATCGAGAGAAAAGAGGCTGAGAACGCACAGGGTCGGAGGGAGCTGTCACATCATGAACAGTGATGTGACAGGTGAGATATTTATAGGTGAATAGGAGAAGAGGCAGTGTGGAGTGGTTCGACTAGAGGGCCTTTCGATCGGATGGCCATCCAATCAGATGGCCATCCAATCGGATGGTCATCCAGACCATTCAATCGAATGGTCATTCGATCGGATGGCGTGTGTGAGTTAGTTTCCGACTTTTTGTTTCGCGCGTTGAGCCTTGCGTTGCATTTCGAGTAAATGTTGCGACAGTATTATACATTAGTTACACAAATAACATAATCAACCTAACCATGAAAGTAACTTGTATTTCGAGTTACGATGCGATACGATAGATTTGCGATTATCATCCCACAATATGTATAAGCACACATACAGGTAAAGCACATAATAGCACATACACGTAAAACAATATCCAGAACTTGTAATTCGAATTGCGATGCGATAGCGATGTGATAACGTTTAGTAGATTAGCGTTTAATTACGTTTATCGCATTGTTACTTCACATATTAATAAATCGTAAAACAAATAGCGTCAAGCAAGATATCGATTATCGAGTCAAAGATTACAAGCAATAATTAAGTCAGAAATGACAGATCTGATAATAAATATTTTCTTCCTTTCACTTTTAAAAGTCGGGTTGTTACAGCCTCCCCTACTTTAGGAAATTTCGTCTCAAAATTTAAGGCGCAGGCGTAACAAATAGTTGTGGGTATTTAGCCTTCATATCACTTTCGAGTTCCCAGGTGAACTCGGCGCCGCGTTTGCCTTCCCAGCGAACCTTCACGATGGGAATGCGTGAGCGTCGGAGCTTTTTGGTCTCTCGGTCCATGATCTCGACTGGCTTTTCCACGAAGTGTAATGTTTCGTCCACTTGTAGATCCTAAAAAGGGACATGTAAATTCTGGTCGGCTAGACACTTTTTGAGGTTCGAGACGTGGAAAGTCGGATGTACATTGCTGAGTTCCTCCGGTAATTCGAGTCTGTAGGCCACTTTGCCATTTCTTTCCAGAATCTTAAAGAGTCCAACATATCGAGGCGCTAGCTTTCCTTTCTTGTCGAATCGGGTCACTCCCTTCCAAGGTGCAACCTTAAGGAGCATGTGATTGCCAACGTCAAATTCAAGGGGCTTGCGACATTTATCAGCGTAACTCTTTTGATGACTCCAAGCTTTCAGTAGATTGTCTCGTATTTGGAGGATCTTGTCAGTCGTTTCTTGTAATAACTCAGGACCAGTAATTTGCGCATCCCCGATCTCGTGCCATACAATAGGCGATCGACATTTTCTTCCGTATAATGCCTCAAATGGTGCCATTTGAATGCTAGAGTGATAACTTTTATTGTAGGAGAATTCGACTAAAGGTAAATGCGAATCCCAATTACCACCGAAATCTATCACACACGAGCGAAGCATGTCTTCAAGGGTACGAATGGTGCATTCAGTCTGACCGTCGGTCTGGGGGTGGAATGCGGTACTAAGATTAAGAGTAGTACCGAGAGCATATTGAAAAGTTTCCCAAAGGCGCGAAGTGAATCGACCATCACGGTCAGAGATGATGTCACGAGGTGTCCCATGTTGATAAATGACTTCGTCGGTATAGATCCGTGCTAATCGTTCAACCTTATTGTATTCCCATATCGGCAGAAAATGGGCGGATTTGGTGAGACGATCAACGACAACCCAAATGCTAACGTGACCTAATGGCGTGCGCGGAAGTTTCGTAATGAAATCCATGGCTATACTCTCCCACTTCCACATGGGAATTTCGGGCTGCACGAGTAAGCCAGAGGGGCGTTGTTGCTCAGCCTTGACCTTCGAACAGGTTAGGCACTTCGAAACATAGATAGAGATATCTTTCTTCATGCCCGACCACCAGTACCTGTAGCAAAGGTCCTGGTACATCTTATCGGCACCGGGATGAATGGAATATCGAGACTTGTGGGCTTCGTCTAGCAGAATCTCCCGTAAATTAGTGCGTTTGGGAATCCAAATTCGATCAAGATAGTGAAATATACCATTCGATTTATTCACTAGTTGTTCACCATTTCCGATAATCCTTTCTTTCTTCAAGGTACGTTCAGTAAAGCAAGCATGTTGAGCATCGCAGATAAGAGCTTCGAGATTGTGCTGGGCTTGAGTATTACAAACGCTTTACAAATAGCTTCGTCGACTGAGAGCATCGGCAATGACATTTGCTTTGCCTGGATGGTAACGAATCTCACAGTCGTAATCCTTGAGAAGTTCAACCCATCGACGTTGGCGCATATTCAGTTCCTTCTGGTTCAAGATGTGTTGTAGGCTCTTATGGTCGGTGAAGACCGTACACTTGGTATCGTAAAGGTAGTGTCGCCAAATCTTCAACGCAAAAACAATTGTACCTAGCTCGAGATCGTGGGTTGAATAGTTCTTCTCGTGGATCTTGAGCTGACCAGAGGCGTACGCGATAACCTTGTCCCGTTGCATAAGGACACAACCAAGGCCGAGGTTAAAGGCATCACAATAGACTACGAAGTCGTCGTTTCCATCGGGTAATGCGAGCACAGGAGCATTGCAAAGCAATAGTTTGAGGGTTTGAAAGGCTTCCTCTTGTTCGGTTCCCCAAACAAAAGGTTTGTCCTTGTGCGTAAGAGAGGTGAGAGGAACAACGATTTTCAAGAAATTGGCGATGAATCGGCGGTAGTAACCCGCCAACCCGAGAAAAGAACGAACCTCGGACGGGTTCTTTGGTGTAATCCAACTCTTAACGGCTTCAATCTTCACGGGGTCGACGTGAATACCTTGACTATTTACAATGTGACCGAGAAATTGAACCTCCTCAAGCCAAAATTCGCACTTGGAGAACTTGGCGTAGAGGCGGTTTCCTTGGACTAGCTCAAGAACCAAACAGAGATGTTGCGCATGTTTGGCTTTTGACTTTGAATAGATCAGGATATCATCGATGAACACGATGACGAAGCGGTCGAGAAATGGTTTACACAAGCGATTCATTAGATCCATGAAGACTGCGGGGGCGTTGGTTAGACCAAAGGGCATAACCACGAACTCGTAGTGGCCGTATCAGGTTCAAAAAGTGGTTTTGGGTATATCATCCTCTTGAATTCGTAACTGGTGATAGCCAGAGCGTAGATCGATCTTGGAAAAACACGTAGCACCTTGTAATTGATCAAACAAGTCATCGATTCGAGGTAAGGGATTGCGATTCTTGATAGTTAGTTTATTGAGCCCTCTGTAGTCGATGCACATTCGGAACGATCCGTCCTTATTTTTGAGGAAAAGGATAGGTGCGCCCCATGGAGAGGTGCTAGGGCGAATGAAGCCTTTATCAAGCAATTCCTGGAGTTGACTCGAGAGTTCACGCATTTCAGATGGAGCGAGATGATAAGGCGCTTTAGCGACAGGATTTGCTCTAGGAATGAGGTCAATTCGAATATCGATATCACGAGATGGCGGTAAACCAGGTAAATCATCAAGAAAGACGTTAGGAAAATCACGAACCACGAGCACCTTTTCCATTGCCTTCTCTTTCTTTTCCTTCTCCGCTACTACGATGTGCGCCAAGAAAGTTGTGTATTCCTTGCGGAGATACTTGCTCGCTTGGACACACGACATGAGTTGTAGTTTCTTTGAAGCGACTTCGCCGTAGACACACAATTGATCACCGTTTGAAAGAGAGAAATGGATCATCTTTTCGAAACAAACGATTTCAGCATGATTTTCAATGAGAAAATCCATGCCTATTATGACGTCAAAACTAGCAAGCTGCATTGGGATAAGGTTGATAGGGAAAACATGATTGTTGAGCACAAGAGTCCAATCACATAGAACGGAACTAACAGTGACGGTTCTTCCAGTGGCAACTTCTACGTCGAATGTTGATGGGAGATTAACGCGTTTACGATTTAGGAGCCTTTCGAATTCGAACGATACAAAACAGTTATCGGCTCCAGTATCAAACAAACATGAAGCATATATACCATTTACGAGAAACGTACCATTAACCACGTTGTTGTCTACTTGGGCCTGACGGGCGTTGATGTTGAAAACTCGCCCACGGCCTGCTGCTGCCGTTGTTGTTGTTGTTGATGTTGTTGTTGCGCTGGTTGCTGCTATGGCTCTTGCTTCACCACTCTGTTTGGGCAGACATTCACGAAGTGGTTGGGATCACCACACGCATAGCAGGCTCTTGCGTGAGCAGGAGCTGCTTGTTGTCCCTGAGGAGCGGGAAGTGGAGCTGGCAGAGCAGGAGGAACTTCAACTTGAGCTTGGCGGAGACCAGTACGGCAGTTGGCAGTAAAGTAGCCGTAAAGGTTGCAGTGAACATAAAATCGACATGCGATCCCAACAGGATGATGGTAAGTACAGGTAGGGCATAGCGGGTGAGGGCCAGTGTACGCACGTTTTGTTGGAGGTGCGTTCGTCACTGGTGCAGTAACTTGACGTTTCTAGTTCTGCTGTTGGATAGGAACAGCATTGAGAGGGCGATTGTGACTGTACAGTTCTTGTTGTTGTTGTTGTTCTTGCGCTTGCGGCCTGAAGATTTCGAAGCTTGAGGTGAAGCGGTTTCAGCGGCGGGAGTAGCAGAAGTAGCGATGGCTTGGTGAGGTCTCTTGGTGGTTTTATTGAAGTAACCAACCCGAACTCGCTTGTCATTAATCTCGGCAGCGAGCAGGAAGGTCTCCTCAATTGTTGTAGTCTTGGCAGCTTGTACGAAATCAGCAACACAATCAGGTAAAGCGCCATTATACTTCTTAATTGTGATGTCGGGAGTTTGAGACTTGGCCAGGGCAGATGATGCTAAGCTGTTTGAAGCACGCAGTAAGACCAGCATTGTCACCACCCTCTTGCTTGATGTGCCAGAACTCGTCTTCCAGCTTTTAGAGCTCGTGCGCAGGACAGAATTCCCTCATCATGGTTTCTTTCAATTCCTCCCAAGAAAGTCCGTAAGCCGCGTCATTCCCATGCCTGTTTCGCTCCGCTGTCCACCATTCCAGTGCCCTAGACTGGACGACACCAGTTGCGTTAACAGTGCAGAGGTTGTCTGGACATCCGCTTTATCGTAGAGTGACTTCAATCGGGTCGAACCATGAAAAATTGCTCTCAGCCCATCTTCCCCAGTGAAGTCTTTGGGTCCACAAGCTTTAAACTACTTTAAGCTAAAAGTCGCTTTTGGAGAGTCAGTCCTTGATTCCTAGTAGGACTTGCTAGTGATTTCATTAATCTCTTTGACGATTTGCGGAATGACCTTAGCCATCTACTTGGCAACTAGCGAGGCGATGCGTTTGTCACCGTGATTGCGGCGAGCAGAGCGAGAAGTATGAGACCCGAATGACGACATTGTCTATAACAGACATCGTCACGAATTTAGAAGATACACTCAATCTCACCACACAACGTTTAACCAAAATACTATAAAGCTCAGGAACACGTACACTCACGGCAGATAATTCACAGAGGCACATAAATCACGTAGGCACATAAGCACGTAAACACAGGAGCACATAAGCATGTAGAGCACAGAAGCACGTAATCCACGTAAGCACATATTTCACTATATTTTGCACGTATTCACCTATCTTTCATAGCTGCGTATAGCGACTGAGAGTTTCGAGTGCGAGTAGCGATAGCGAGTAAGTGAGTAACATAACGAGTAGTATAGTGTGCAATTCGTTAGCGTATTGAGATAAATGTATAAGGCGAGTTGTGCGTGTGTATCGAAGTGGAAAGCGAGTAAATCACGAAAGCCGAAACATACATAATCACATAAAAACCATATAAAACACGTAAAATCTCATAAAAGTGATAATTCACAGAGTCAGCGGTTGCGAGCTCAGAATCTAAACACAAAAAAGCGATAAAGCGTAAAATCAGCGAGAATCAGAATGTCTCGGGCGTGCTAGACCTTGACTACCCAAAGTGATTCAACTATTCTCAAGGACATCAAGTACACGCATTGGCTTAATAGACTGTGCTCTCGCCTCAATTCGGGCGATCGGCACGCATCCTTTTGGCCATTACGCGACTCAAGTCGTTGGAACCCATCTAGACTTTGGTGAGAGTTTTGTAAAACCATAATATGGAGCGGAATTAGTCATTAAGATGCGGGTTTCACCCCTAACTTAACGACTTCATTCCTGTTTGCGTGATAAAGTCACGAGACGGATAGGGAGAATCGCGTCGAGGTATGGTTTTCACACCTGACTCAATGCAAACTCTCGTGTTTTATTAATAAAAATGCGTGTTGAGTGGGCGATTCTATCGAGAGTTTACGGTTTTCACACCTAATCTCGACCAAATCACTTAATTGTAGAAGCGTGCGTATAGTCAGCCTTAGGAAAGGCTGAGTTTTTGTACGAAGTTGTAGTATGCGATGTTAGTGCAAAGTTGTGAATTTAGCGAGTGTAAATGAGAGTATAGAGAGTAAGCTCGCGCAGAACCCCTACTAGGTTCGCACAAGGTGGCCTGTTGGTACTTAGACTATAGACCAGGTCAATTCTAAGATATCGACCCGGACTAGGCCGAGTCTTGCCTAATTCCCTATAGTTATGGCTCTGATACCAATCTGTCACACCCCAACCGATGGCGAAAACATCGGGGCGGAGTACTGAGCGAAACAGATTATCCAGGAGAAATCCATAACAACTAATATTACCAAATATTTAACGCTACGTCCCATACCATAACATATCCAGCATAAATAATTATTACAGATGTTGTATCTCAAAGACAAATAAAGTGTTTCGACAACTCAGATTTTATTTAGTTTATTTCTAGACTCCCCTAGTTGATTCCATGACATCCAGCAAGTAAATGCATCCCAAACACCTGTCACATACGTTAAAATAAAAGTCAATACACATAGTGTAAAGGTGAGCATACAAGTTTAATAGTATAATAGTAGCGAAAGCGATTTACGCATAACCAGCATGTAACACGTAGAAATGTGAAGCAGGTAAGTTATCGACAATGAAATATGCACAGACGTGACTGTGAGTTGTAGAATACGCAACACATATCACCACTGCGATACGTGAAGAAAGGCCCATAACAACCCCCGTCCACGACAGGTGTTGAGTCCAAACTATAGTACTATCGTTGCTATTCGTTCGGGAGACTGGTTCGTTTGAAAAACTTTGTAAAAACAGTTAAGCTTAAGAGATTTTATCGAGAAGGTATGACAACGTGCCAAACAACGGAAATCACACCAAGTCCAACTCATCCGATCGGACGGGAATCACCCCGTTCGATCCGAACCAGCTGTTCGAGGTGAAATTTCATGTCCAACTCGTAAATCGGTTGTCTCTTTGTTAGAAATCCATTCTCAGTCCGGGTCTCCACTAGAGAATGAGTAGTGAACCCGTACAAGCCCAGATTCTAACGGTTTTGAGTGAAAAGTTAAGAATGTTGAAGAAAAGTTCGAAATACTTGAAAGATGTTTAGATTTAGGTGAAATTAGTGTTTAAACTTTGTAGAAATCCTTTAGATCTGCGTTGTTCTTGGTGGAATGAGGTCACACTTTGGTGTTCATGAAAACCCATGTTGACGTCATCTTAGAATAGCCCAAATCAGGTGGATTTCATGGTGAAATTATGAGATTTATTGGGGAAATTGACGGGAAAGTGTGTAGAGATTAAAGAAGTACAAGATTTGAGGTGAAAACTTACAAGAATCGTGAGAAATTGAGAGAAAAGAGGCTGAGAACGCACTGGGTCGGAGGAAGTTGTCACATCCTGAACAGTCATGTGACAGGTGAGGTATTTATAGGTGAAGAGGAGAAGAGGCGGTGTGGAGTGGTTCGATCGGAGGGCCCTTCGATCGAATGGCCATCCGATAGGATGGTCATCCAGACGGATGACCATTCGATCGAATGGTCATTCGATCGGATGGCGCGTGTGAGTTAGTTTTCGACTTTTCATTTCGCGCGTTGAGCGTTGCGTTGCATTTCGAGTAAGTGATGCGACAGTATTATACATTAGTTACACAAATAACATAATCAACCTAACCATAAAAGTAACTTGTATTTCGAGTTGCGATGCGATACGATAGATTTGCGATTGCGTTTGTGATTATCATCCCACAATATGTATAAGCACACACACAGGTAAAGCACATAATAGCACATACACGTAAAACAATATCCAGAACTTGTAATTCGAATTGCGATGCGATAGCGATGTGATAGCGTTTAGTAGATTAGCGTATAATTACGTTTATCGTATTGTTACTTCACATATTAAGAAATTGTAAAACAAATAGCGTCAAGCAAGATATCGATTATCGAGTCAAAGATTACAAGCAATAATTAAGTCAGAAATAACATATCTGGTAAGAAATCTTTTATTCCTTTTACTTTGACTTTTAAAAGTCGGGTTGTTACACAAAGCCTAACAACTGTTAAATAGAAGAAGAATAGACCCTCACGTGCACATCACGTGAAGGCAATTATGTCTATTTCACCCAAATCTTTAGTTTAAAACCCCCTAAACCTTCATTCATCAGGTTCAAATTTTATACCCAAATTCAAACGTTCTTCTCCCCTGCTATAGTTTAATCGACCATGGTGTGGTGTGTTTGTGGGATGGTGACTGCAATACGAACATCATGGACGGACAATAATACTAAACGCTGATTTTGTTGTTGTCCCCAGCCGGTATGCTTTTTCCCCTTCAAAATTCAATTGAATCAAATTGCCCTAATTTGTTGATATCTTTTTTTGCAGAAACTACAAAGGTGTGGAGTTTTGCTTGGATAGACCCCCAAATATGTCATGATTGTGTTGAAATAATGTCACACCCCCAAAATACCACATGCGGAAACACCGCGGGACGTGTGACGTACCAGGATCCAGCCACTAATCACATTGAACTATAATAAGATATTAAATAAGAGTTTCCATTTACTTCACAAAGTAAATTTAAATCACAACTTAAAACAAATACGTCTAGCGGAAGCATAATGTAAAATGTTATTCAAGTGTTTCAAAACAATGTGCGAAAACAATGATCATGTATCCAAGAGCCACAACCCATGACCACTCCAGCTCTCCTAGATAGCAAGTTCCATAACCATGAATCTAACGACCTGCAAGCATGCAGACAAGTGTATCAGACAACACTAGTGAGTTCAAAGTTTGTTAACACGTTTAGTTACCAGTTATGAGTTTAAAACATTTCAGAGATTCGATGTTGTTAATAACTCGATTACCGTAGATGTGTCACACCCCAACCAATGGCGGAAACATCGGGATGAGACGAAGTGTGAAGATTGCTCGAGACATCATAACACTATTTGTGACAATATTTAAATAATTCCCATTTCATTCCAAAATTTCAAATTGTCAACATTACATAACTCAAATAACAACAATTTCAAAAGATACGCTTGACAACATAAGCAAAATTGATACAACATATTAAACCTAAACGTCTATATGTGTATCTAGGCATCAACGCTACTTCTTTTCATAGCATCGTCATCATCAACCTGTAACATGTTTAAAATACAATTCAATGCAAAAGCAAAGGCGAGTATACAAGTTTGGTACATACATAGCAAAAGTTAAGTTTCGAACAATTCCTCATAGCAAGCATGTGATTCAAGATAAACATTTAAATATGGCACGTGTCTAACATATCAAACCAAGGAAACGCAACATGCTCATGACATAACCACAAGTTACGGGTGGCGGGTCGTTAATCCTATAGCGCTACATATGTCACGGTTTGGCTCGTACGAAGTTAATGATAAGTGCAACACATAAGATTCACCCAAGTTTAAAGTATCAAGCCATCACGTATACAAGCATGTTAATAGGAATGTTCATGTGTTTAAGCAAAATGTTCATGTGTAAGTTGTCGATAAGTAAACATGTTACACCCCAAAAGTGGTAAAAGTAAAAAGGGGGAAATACGGGTATACTCACATAATTGCTAAGTCTTCCGATTATCCAAGTGTTGACGAGTGTTCAAGTTTAGAAAGATGGAACACCGAAGTCTCGAGATTATGAGTTGTTACGATTACGACTCCTAGTAAAATAACGCACGAGTAAAGATTTGAAACAATTCAAGAGTACGAACGAGAGAGAGTTTAGCCTGGATATTTAGAATATCACGAACTTATTATTATTTAGGTTTGAAGTTTTTAGTATTTTGTTTATAAATTAATGATTTATATAAAAGATAATTTGCCAACTATTTAGATTTAAGCTTATGGTTTTAATTAGATAGAAAAGAATATAGACAAATAAAAAGGAAATGTCCACTGTTATAATTTTCTTTCCAACTTTATGTTAACAGTAATAATCAAACATCATGTTTATGGTGTATATTGTATAAATACGATAAATTTTGTCATGAAAAAGATCAAAGCCTATGCTGAAGTTATATAATAAAAAAAAAGTTCAACGGTAAATTATAGATATTCAGTTCAGTTGGATGATTAAAACATCAGAAACTACACTATTTGTAACAGAGGAATCAAACTAGAGATCAAGAAATAAGAAAGGTATACCGAAACGGTGTTGACTGTGTTTGACCACAGCTGACTGGAGTTGACTGAAAAAGAGAGCCAAACATCGAATCTGAACCGAGGCTGCACTCGAGTCTGAACTTCGAACCAAACCGGGTGAACCGAAGCCGTCTGCAACTGACCTGGGCCCTGTACCTGAGTCGAACCAGACCCGTTAACAACCGAGGACTGAACCCGCTGACCCGAACTGAACACGAACCCAAACCTGCGATTGGACCTGACCCGAGCCCAACGAACTCAAGCCACACATCGACTCGAATCTGAACCGTACCAGAATAAATATACGAACTTGAGCAAAACAAACCGGAATCGAGAATCAGACCGAAAATAAGCTGAAAATAACCACCACTTACCCAGTCTCCTTCGCCGGACGGCTTCTGCCGATGCTTCGCCGTCGCCACCGCCACGAATGGTGTCGGCCTCCCTTCTCAGTCGTCTCTCTCTCTTCGCGTATCTCTCTCCCTTCGCGTCTGTGTTCGCGCCATCGTATGCCACCACCGGAATGGTAGTGGCCGACCGTTCAATTAAGCAAAGGTGGAGTTGTGTTGTGGTTTAAGGAGGAGGAATGAGGTGAGGGGTTTTGGGTGTGTTGGGTCTGCCGGTAAAGAAGGAGACGACCGGAGCCGTTGCTGAACGGGATCGAGAGGGAAAGGGGGTGGGGTGTCGGCTGGTGGTTGAATGTGGGAGAGGAAGATGAAGTTCTAGGTTGATTGGGGTTCTTTGTGTGTGCATTTGGCTGAGTTGTAAAGGGTAGCAGGATGAATGGGAGGGAACCAAGTGATGTTAAGCGGCTGATTAAAAACGAGAGGCTAGGGTTTTCACTACACTTTTATACTTAGGTTAAACCATACTAAGTTGCTTATCTAACTTGATTAATCCAACAAAACTAACTTGGTTAGACTACGAAATTAATAGTTTAAATTACTGACCAAATTAATTGATTAAACAAATAAGATAAACAAAGAACTAAATTGATATTAGAATAAATCCTTCATCGGTTATTTATTTCGCGAAAGTTTTTTTTTTTTTTTCGGAGTTTCAAGAGTTAGGATCTGTATTTCAAAACGGGTCGGATTTTGGGAATCATTTTGACGGATGTTACAAGATGGCTCCAAATTATTTGCCCTTCCCCAATGCTCTATCAAACATTGGTCAAGTGGTTAATGTAATTAGTTCAAGCCCGTCCTCCCCGGTACGGTGTGAGGGTGCCAAACCTAATAGCGCTATCAACTAATAACCCCGTTGCCTCCCCGGCAACTAATTCGGTATATGATGGGACTTAAATGATAGATATCAGTGTATTAACCAACATCCCAAGTTTAACATTCCAGTTAAACCCATTTACCCAATATCCCCCCCCCCCGGAATATTTACCAGATGTCCCTCCCCGGGACGCATGCTTGAAAAAGAGCAGTGAACTCACCTTAGATTTGCTCGGTATATTAAGTTACCCGTTCCAGTTAGTCAACCAATGTCACACCCCGATCGCGTAAAACAACAAATCACGGCGGAAAAGTCAGGGAGTGGAGTAACAGAATCATTGTTTCATAACACATGGTAATTGAAGTTTTGTTTTATTGAATTAAAATGTTTACATTGATTAAGAATTTAAGAAGCACGACATGAATTAAACTGTCTTTCATAGTTTTATGTCACTAAAGCCTCGTCCAGTTCTAAGTTTGCATCATGATCATCTAACAACAGTACCTGAAACACATGTGAAAATAGGTATGTCAGCATAAAAATGCCTATGAGATACATAGGTTTTGTTGATGCATGATTCATGACTTGTAGTTAAAAGAAATGTTTAACAAAAGTAGTCATGAATCATACAAAAATGTTTTCTTTTATAAATTATACGAAAATTGATAAGAAAATCCAAATGATATAAAAGAAAGACGTATGGTTAAATGAATAACCAACTAAAATGAGTTTATCTAAAATATGTTGTTTGTAAAACAATGTTTTGTGAAGATATGTTTTTTGTGTAAAATGAATATGTCTAAATTGAAATGGTTTAAATAACGCTACGATATGTAATATCATAAAAGCACTTATATATAGGAAGTACCAGCGGCGTATCCACCATGCTTTTATCATATTACACACGCCTCGTTATTTAAATCACTTACCCAAACAAACCACCAAAATACCTTGTTTAAACCAATGTCAAAATGTTTATGTGTAAACAAATGTAATGTATGGTGAATAAAAGCATTTACTCAACCCTATAAGTAAAAATGTACAAAACAATGTATTTGATATAAATCATAGTTTAAGTCAAAAGATATGTTTTGCAAAATTTATGCTTTACTGATACAGACATTTATGCGGTAATGTTTTACATCTACATTAAAGCCTTGAGACTGAAGGACAAACCCATAACAAATTAAAGGTTTATCAAAAATGTTTTCGGATTCTGTCATTCCTTACGTCCAAAAAAACCTAGGATTTCAGGAATGGGAGTTTTCAATTCCTATGGTACCACTACATACTACCGAGGGGCATGATCGATGTTAATGAACGTATTAGTTTCGTTAAACAAACCAAATGTTATACCAAATGTAAGCATCTTATGAGAAAATGATGTACTAAATATGCTAAATGAACATACAAAGTAGAAATGTTTAATGTAAATCAACGAGTTGACTCTAACACGCGCGTTGCAGCGGGGTGTTGCATATGAATGTTTATATCACTATATGAGATATGATTTTTTTTTTGTTTATGCAAAATATATACTTTTTTGCTTTGTTTTCTACCTACAACACCACGTTAAAACATTTTATTTTTATTGACAAAACATATTATGGTTTTATAGAGTTAACTTTTAACCATAAATATTTTCCTCTAAGCTAAAATAGAAAAAAAAAAAAAAAAAAAAAAAAAAACACTCAACAGTATAGAATAGAGTTCGAAAGAAATACCATACCAAATTGTACTCATGAACCAAATTTGTTTCTTTGGTTCTGTGATATAGAAATATTTTTTTTATTATAAGCAATTGACTTCATAAGGTAATTTAGATGCCCAAATCCATTTCCCCTTACTTATATGTAAAATGTTATAGCATGCTCCTAGAGACAATTTATTACAATACACCAAAATTCCCCATTTGGTATTTTCTCTCCAAAACCATCTATTTCTCTGGTGACAAAAAAATCTGCAGTAGAGGACGCTATCGAAACACATGTTTTACATTGATTGTAACCATAAAAAATTACATCGGCTGGTATCGTTATGTCGCGTTATACAACCGTATTATATATCACTACAACTAATAATATGTGTTTTAATGTTAATAAAAGATTATAGAAACATATGAATAATGCTTTTTTTATAATGCACTGTTTGTTAAATAGTTCTCACACTTATGAAGGATTTTAAAAGCGATAATTTAAGATTTACGTACCTTAGTTCGAACATACCACGATAAATAGACATTATTAAATAACATGTAAGGCTATTACTAAAATCCATTATAATTATAGTAAAACATGAGTAATATTTTTTAGCTTGATGACAATCGGTCACTAAAATCTACTATGTATTGCAATTTGTTGCGGAGATCATTAATCTGGATGGCTTCATTTATGTCCAGTTCATATGTTAAATTATTATTATATTATGTGTATTATATCATTATTCATTTTATAATTTCTAAGTTATGGAATTTGGTAATATAATTTTCAAAAGAAAAGGGATTCATGACATTTTATCTTTGCACAAAATCAGAACACGCTCTCTCCCTTTATTTTCACCCATACGCCCATCCATCCACCCCCATTCCCGCCACCGCCACAGCCGCCTCGCCACCGAAAGATCCATGCTCGCGTGTTGGTCGAAACCCTAGATCTACACCGGACTCCCCCTGACGTCGTTCACCGATATCGCCGTCACATTTTCATCTGCAACCACTACCTCTCTATTGTCTTTCTACATCATCACGACACATAAAAGTCACTCCTTATAACGGGTATGCCAGTTTTCTGGCAGTTCTAAGTGGAGTATATATTAGATCTATATTTCATTTGGTTGTTCTTAGGGTTTTAGACATTAGATTTGTGTTGTTGAAGCGGTTATTGATTTTTCTTGGAAAGGCTGAAGCAGTTGTCGATTGATGTGGCAGGATGGAGTAGAAGGATTTGCGGCAGCCGATAGGCGGCGGCCGGCGGGGGTTATATAGGATGTGAGACGGTGACAAACAACGGAACGGTGTTTGGAGGAGGTGTGTCGGTTTGGTTATTTTTTTTTCAAACGGTGCATCGGTTATTCTCAGGCTGTTTGGTGTGTTGGTAAAATAGTGGTTTATTTTTCTTGAAATGGTGGTAGTCTGATTGCAAGCCGACAATTTGTTTTTTAGACGTAACGTTCGTGTTTATATTGGCGCAACGGTTGAGTGCCGGTAGGAATGTTGGTTGATAAATGTATAAGGGTATAATGTGTCCATATGTTGAGTGAACATATGCAACAAAATGTAATGTATGAAATCAATGTGCTAGCATGCTCAGTTAACATACATAGCAAAATATAAATGAAATCATGTACTATATGCGTACTAATGAAAATAGCAAGTATATATTGTGAAAGCACGAAAAAGCATGAAAGTAACAAGTAGGCACGTGTGAATCACCCCAAAACATTTGAAAACAGTAAAAGAGGGGGCTGTGTACTCACTTGAGATAGTTTAGAAGTCTTTAAATAACAACCAAGTGAAGCTAGAAGGATCATGGAATCAAATCGGCACCTAATATAGGTAACTATGTTAATAAACCGGACCTAAATCGGAAGATCGGATAGGATGAGGTTTCGTAAACCAAATGAGTATTGGAACTCATATGATATGGTTTAACAAAGCCTGCATACTAAATTGGAACCTATCCTAAGTGCTTATGACCCGTTACGAATCGTTAAGGTAGCTTACGCTACGTTAACGCGTCGTTCGCGTAAAACGCGTTCGGACCACCTAACTAGTCCTATGACAAGTATTACATGCCTTAACATGTCTAATAATGTTACCTAATCAGTTTAGATATCAAAATTTAGGTTACATATGCTTAAAATGAATTTATGCGTAAAAAGGGCATTTTGATCATTTTCCTAAGGCATATAAACTACCTATCATACAACTAACTAAACGAAGTGACCATAAGGTATAACCTCGGAAGGTTATTCCCTATACTATTATGGTCACAAAATGTGTTTGGTCGGATACTAATGATCGACCAAACGGGTCGGGTTCGAAAGTCTAAGCGGTTGTTTAAACCGCTTATCTTACGACCCTAAATAAGCACCAAACTAAAAGTGACGAGTTAAACATGTTAAAACATGTTTAACGAAGTTAGAAAACAAGTTTGATATCAAAACAAAGTGTTTTGATACCCGAAAATAGATCCGTTGTAAAATACGCATAAAAACATATTTTGATCGAAACTATGACTCGTCACTACGCCTAATCAACGTGGTAATCAGTAGGTATAGTCAGAAGGGACTATAACCATCGTGATTACGCTCACGTTGCAAAGTTCAAATGAACTTTGTGTTGACCATTGACTGGTGAAAGCAGAAAGTCATACATTGTTTGACTTTCATGCTTGAAATGCATAAAAAGCATGAAAGAAGCTTACAAGAGGTCCAAGCCTTGAAAATTTGATCAAAACAACTCAGGTATGAAGCCTTCATAAATGAGAGCTTCAACTTAGAGCTGAATTTGAATCAGATGTGTGAGGATGCAAATGAATCAAGTGGGTTTATAAAGATTTTCAAGAACCGTTAGGATCGTTTCTTGGGTATTGAGCTTTGATCTTGGCCCTCCATGTGTTACCCACTGATTTAGTATACTAGGGGAGTCCAAAACCAGCTCAAGGTATTGCAAATGTTGCACAAAAGACCCTCAAGTTCAAACTAGTTGCTGAAAATGGATTTTCTTCCAAAAGTAGGCCTTGGCGTCGCGCCACGGCATCACCCCTTTGGGGTTGCGCTACGCCACCACAACCCAGAACCAGTAAGTTTTGAAAACAGGCAAAAATGGTCCCTACAACACTTTTAAGCTATTTTCGATGCGTTTAAACCCCGTTAACCCATTTTCAAGGCTTAATGATGAAGTTTAAGTATAGGGGACATGAAATATGCTTGAAAATATGTTGGATGTCGGTTCGTTTAGTCGTGCGGTCGCGTTATTCGGTTAATTACGACGAATCACGAACGGATGCGAAAAACGATCCAAACTACACGACGAATGGAATTTTAGCATGCCAATCACTAAAATAAAATATTTTAATGATCACAAAAATTTTTGGACGTCCGGATATGTTCAGAACGTAAGATATGCGCGTAAATACAAAGTTATGCACTTTTTGACGTTTTTAGTCCCTGTTTGACCAAATAAGTTTATTTTCGCATACCAAACCCGTCAAAGCCTATTTCTAAGCTATGTAAAGGATATTTATGGTATGTTTAACTTATGATCATATTCTGGAATCTACGTTACTATACGAATCGGCAGACTTTCGCAGTTTGACGCAAATAGTCCCTGTGATCGAATAAACTTGATTTCAGCACACCAAACCCTCCAAAACTTAATTCTAAGTTATGTAAAGGTTATTTAAGGTATGTTAGGCTATTCTTGATGTTCCGGAGTGTTTGTCGCATTAAACTGATTACGTTTATGCATCAGTTTGCGTATAACTTTCCAGAAAGCGATTTAGAGTTTAAAATCGAACAAGGATTGAAATGAGAAATTGTCAAGCATAAATAAACAAATATAGGGATCAAAATACATTGTTTCATTGATAATTGATCTATTCAGAGTTCAAATAATGATTACGCAAGCACAGGTGTCGCAGTCTCCCCTACTTTAGAAAATTTCGTCCCGAAATTTATTTAGAGGAAACTTGTGAGAGTAGATGTGGATGTTTTGCTTTTAAATAAATCCTTCATTCCCAAAGTGGAATCTCTGGTTCACGTTCGGATTTCCAGCAAGCTTTTGTTATTTGAATCAGTCTATTGTTTATAAGGAAAGGTTTAGATCCGAAGATTTAAACTATATTCTGATGAGTTTGTGTATGGTTGTACCAAACCTCAAAAGTGCCATGGAATTGTCGAAATGACGTCCTTGTTATAGTGAAATGTAGAGAGCATGTGAATTCGATGAGAAGTTGGTGTTTCAAACAATGGATAGGGAGAATGTTTCTCGTGAAGGTTATTATAGGAAACTTTGCGTGAGCTCTAAACTTGAAGTCAAAAAGATAAAACAACATTGGTTAAGGTTCTGAACTTCTAGTAACTTAAATAACGTCATGCTTGCAATGTAAGAGGGACACTTATATAAATATATGAAGCGTCATCGGTGCGTCCACCGTACCTCCATTCATTGTTCACGTTTCGTTATTTTTGCCACCATAGGTTCTTACACATGACAAATCTTACCGTGGTTTCTGTGCACTGAATTCCATAATTATGTATGCATCCATAATTACATAATTCCTTGCATAGTCCGCACAGTGTATTTTATAATGTCTAGGGAAAGAAAATCAAATGAATAAACCTGTGATGATTGTGACTAGACCACCATAGGGTCCTTTTAATTAAATCAACAAATGATCTCTTTAAATAGACCACCAAAGAGTCTTTTCAGCTATATCATCACATGACATTCTTAACCAGATTTTCGAATCAATCTTTTTAACTAGACCACTCAAGGGGTCTCTTTTGAATTATGGAATAGTACTCTATAATCCAAGGGTCTTAACTATTATGTAGAAGCCCATTAAGGATTTAAGGTAGTACCTTTAGATATCCTTCTATGAATCCCTCATATGAGGATATGGGAGATTCTACGAGGATTTGGATAACGAATATTCGGATTACACAAAAACACATAACACATAAACACATAATTGTTCAACTTGGTCATTAATTTCTTATCATCTTGTTATTTATTTGTTCGTTAGGTTGTTGTTGATTTGTGCACGTGTAATTAAAGTACACCAGGAATCCAATCCTTGGACTTCAATAGGTACTTTAAACATCTTTAAGAATCTAACTATGAAGGTAGGAAGATCTTAATATGAACTCGGCTTTGTCCTTATTGAATCATAATGTACGTATTAAAGCATACAAAGAATCCAATTAAGGACTCCGATTTTGAGTGTTAAACACCCACAAGGGTCTAATTATGAAGATAAGAAGATCCTATGTGGATTTTTGGAATTTGCGAGGCGAGAGATGTTCCGAAACCTTCTACTAGACATGCTTAGGTCAATATATGAGGTAAAGTGTTAATGAAGTTAAGGTGCTAGATATGCCAAGGCGACATATGAAGCAGAATTTGGAGGTCGTGTACTACGTACGTTAAGTCAATCATACGAGTAGAATGTTTTTGAAAACTATGCATGGGGTTCTTTTAGAAATGTGTTTAATGTTTTTGAAACCTTACTTAATACTTTTGAAATCATACGATTGATGTATTTGGTAAATATGTTTATAAATTGTTTTAAGATCATGTGAGGTAGTTTTGAAATCATGTATAAGGTTTTTGAAAACATGAATAATGCTTTTGAAATCATACACTTGGTATATTAAGTAAATGTTCTATGTTAAAATGTTTTTAAATCCTATGAAATATTTTTGAAATCATGAAGGATGTTTAAAAACGTATGTATGCATGTTGTTATGAAATCCAGAATATAATGATATGTACATAAACATATCACATGAGATTATTGAAGGACTTATGAAAAGTACCCTTAAATATCTAAGGATTTAAAGTGGTACTTTGAGTGTTCGTCCAAAGTTGTAACTTGTACCTTGTACTTTGTTTCTTAGAGGGAAATGAGTACTTAGGATTTTCGTGGGCATCGTGAGCAATCATGGGTGGGAAAATTACAAGGGTAGTTTGTCACGGCCCCCGTCCCGGTGTTACCCGGTCCAGGAGCCGCGGGACAGAAACCCGTGGTATTTATTAATTGAGTTGACAGCGGAAGATTTAATAGGATCTTTTAAAACTTGAAATGCCTGATTATTTTATTTCATAATTCGGGATAAACCCCGTAATTTACAATAGAGGAATTTCACAAGGAAATTCCCTGATTTACAAAACATGTTTATTTGTTTAACTGAGCCACTACTTCAAGCTTTGTTAGTGCTCCGTAGCACTTTTCCTTGGTTCACAGTAGTCACATGAAACATGTTTTGAATAATATTTTATCAGCGGGGAAATACTGGCGAGTCATTCAAGTTTGATAAAATGACACATAGTTATAAATTACAGCATAAGAGCGATTACAATGGCTTCTATCTTATTTTTATCTGGCGCCGTGTCACCTCCTGGTGACGATGGTCATACCATTATTGGGTCCTTTCACCCAAGTAGTGATGATTATCATTGTTAGGATTTATTAGCCTAACCGTGAGAAATTAGTAATGTGCACAATACCCCACTAGCCAGTGATTCAAGATAACCATGACTTAATCCCTGTAATTATAACTTTTGAAAATAATTGGAGTATTGTAAAATACTTTTGATAAAAGAGAATGACTCACATTGCAGATTTAAACGGGCAGAGTTTAGCCTACTGATTAGCCTTGTAACCTAATTTAAATAACAATGCACACGAACTAGGTCAGTAACTAATACAACATTTACGATAACTCACGAGATAAAAACCCTCACAACGAATGACAAAGTGCAATACTTAAACATCCATCGAATTCACGACGAATGACAAAGTATGGCCCTAATGTAGGCAGCACTTAAACATCCATTGGATAGTTTCAATCGATCGGGCATTGAATCGTAGCAGCGATCGAGTTAATACCCTGTATCGTAGCAGCGCTTCACTACTGTGAATATAATTTTCGACTTTTGAGTAGTATTCTTCGTGTTTTTTATTGAAATTTCGACACAGATGAACTGCTCGTGATCCAAGCTATTTATAGCTGAAAATTGAGTCTTACGCGGCCCGCGTAAGCCTTAACAGACTCTTACGCGTCCCGCGAGAGCCCCCTATGCGTAGATTAGGGCATCCGTGTCACACCTAGGTCTGCCACGTGGCTGCCACGTGGCCCTGAACGCTTATCCGGTCAAAACACACTTTGACGCGGCCCACGTAAGCTTCTCTTATGGCTTACGCGGCCCGCCTGAAACCCAAAAATCTTGATTTCTTGATTTTTCATGCACAGTAGGGTTTCAGGGGTCCGGGTTTTTACTTATGGGTCGTTTTTGGGATAATTTTGATGGTCCTTACATCCTCCCCACCTTATTTAAAATCTCTTCCTCGAGATTTATTGAAATAAGTGAGGATACTTTCGTTTTATCTCCGATTCCAGCTCCCAAATGTATTCGGGTCCTCTCTTTGAATCCCACTTGACTTTGACCAGCACTAGTCGCTTGTGCTTGAGAAACTTGATCTTTTTGTCTTCTATTTGTAGTGCCTTCTCAACAAACTTTAGCTTTTCATTTACCTCTATGTCTTGAAGAGGTATTACCAAGGATTCGTCAGATAAACATTTCTTGAGGTTGGATACATGAAATACGTCATGTACTCCAGCTAGTTCCTCTGGTAGTTGTAAGCGATAAGTAACTGGTCCTATTCGCTGTATTACTGGGAATGGTCCTACGTATCTTGGACTCAGCTTTCCTTTCTTACCGAACCGAACTACTCCTTTCCAAGGAGAAACTTTCAAGAGAACCTTGTCTCCAACTTGAAACTCTAGTGGTTTGCGTCGATTATCGGCATAACTTTTCTGGCGATCTCGAGCCATTTTCAGTCTTTCCTTGATTTGAGTGATTTTGTTGGTGGTCTCTTGCACAATTTCAGGACCTGATAATTGGCTTTCTCCTATCTCTGCCCAACAGACTGGAGTTCTACACTTTCGTCCATACAGTGCTTCAAATGGGGCATCTTCAATACTTGTATGATAACTATTATTATAGGAGAATTCAATTAAGGGTAGGTTGTCATCCCAATTTCCACCAAAATCTATCACACATGCCCTAAGCATGTCCTCTAGGGTTTGGATCGTCCTTTCACTTTGTCCGTCTGTTTGAGGATGATATGCAGTGCTTAGATTTAGGGTTCCCATTGCTTCCTGGAAACTTGTCCAGAAATGGGAAGTGAAACGACTATCCCTATCTGATACAATGGAGAGTGGAACTCCATGTAAGGATACGACTTCATCTGCATACAACTTGGCTAACCTTTCCATGCTGAAGGTTTCCTTCATTGGTAGAAAATGAGCTGATTTGGTTAATCGATCCACAATTACCCAAATCGCGTCATTACCTTTTCTGGTTTTGGGCAACTTAGTAACAAAATCCATGGTTATTAGTTCTCATTTCCAAACAGGCATTTCTAATTGTTGTAGTAGGCCTGAGGGTTTCTTGTGTTCTGACTTAACTTGTGAACAGGTAAGACATTTAGAAACATATCTAGCTATATCCTTTTTCATTCCTATCCACCAGAAGTTATTTCTTAAATCTTGGTACATTTTATTGTTACAAGGATGCATGGTATACCTAGATTTATGGGCTTCCTCTAAAATTTTATTTCTTAATTCTCCCTGCCTAGGTACCCAAATCCTTTTCTTATGGAATCTCCAAATTCCATCACTTCCTTGCTTTAACTCTTTTACTCTTCCTTTCATTCCTTCAGCATCATCCTTGATTGCTGCTTCTTGAATGCTTTTCAATTGTTCCATTAAATCTAACTGTAGATTTAACCTAAGAGCATGGACTCTCTTTTGCTTTTCATGATACTTACGACTTAAGGCATCTGCAACCACGTTTGCTTTTCCTTCGTGATATTGAATATCACAGTCGTAGTCACTTAGGATCTCCATCCATCTCCTTTGCCTCATGTTTAATTCTTTTTGCCCAAATATGTATCTTAAGCTTTTATGGTCTGTATAGACAGTAAACCTATTCCCATACAAATAGTGTCTCCAAATCTTAAGGGCATAAATTATGGCTCCTAATTCTAAGTCATGAGTCGTATAGTTTTCCTCATGCTTTTTCAATTGTCTTGAGGCATACGCAATTACTTTCTTGCGTTGCATTAGCACACATCCTAATCCTAGCTTAGAAGCATCACAATAGACTTCAAAATCTTCTGTTCCTTCTGGCAAGGCTAGAATTGGGGCGTTTGTTAGCTTTTGCTTCAAAATCCTAAAAGCCTCCTCTTGCTTAGATCCCCATTCAAACTTAACTGCTTTGCATGTTAACTTAGTTAATGGCACAGCTATTTTGGAAAAATCCCTAATAAATCGTCTATAGTAACCAGCTAACCCTAGAAAACTTCTAATTTCCATAGCTGATTGCGGGACCTTCCATTTGGTAATTGCTTCTATCTTGGAGGGATCCACGTGAATGCCTTCGTGATTCACCATGTGTCCAAAAAATTGTACCTCTTGTAGCCAAAATTCACACTTCGAGAATTTGGCGTAAAGTTTCTCTTCTCTTAATAAAGTTAAGAGTGCATGCAGGTGCTCACAATGCTCTTCCTGACTTTTGGAATAAATGAGTATATCGTCGATGAAGACAATTACGAATTTATCCAAGTACGGTTTACAGATCCTATTCATCATCTCCATAAATGCTGCAGGTGCATTTGTTAGTCTGAAGGGCATGACTATAAACTCATAATGACCATACCTAGTTCTGAAAGCAGTTTTAGGTATGTCTTCTTCTTGTACCTTCAACTGATGGTATCCTGAGCGTAAATCTATCTTAGAAAAGTATCTAGCTCCTTGCAATTGATCAAAAAGATCATCAATCCTGGGTAATGGATATCGATTCTTAATTGTAACCTTATTTAATTCCCTATAATCGATACACATTTTCATTGACCCATCTTTCTTTTTCACAAACAATACTGGAGCTCCCCACGGGGATGAACTAGGTTGTATGAATCCTTTGCTTAGTAATTCATCTAATTGCTTTTTCAATTCTAGCATTTCGGTGGGTGCTAACTGATACGGTACCTTGGCTATCGGTGTAGTTCCAATAATTAGATGAATTCTAAATTCGACTTCCCTATTGGGAGGTAATCCAGGTAGTTCTTCCGGAAAGACATCCGGGTATTCTGATACTACCGGAATTTCTCTAATTTCCTTACCTTTCGTGTTAATGATTACTGAAATCATATACACCACTTCTTGTTTTCTTGAATAACTGGCCAACTTCATTACTGAAATGAATTTCAGTGGCTTTCGTGGCTTATCTCCTGTAATCACCACTAACTCTCCTGTGGGTGTATGAATTTCTATGGAGTTTTTATCACAGAGAATTCGAGCATGGTTGGCTACTAACCAATCCATTCCTAATACTATATCAAATCCAGCTAAATTCATAGGTAATAGGTTTGCAGTGAATTTATGACCTAATAATTCTATCTTTCCTTCTCGCAAAACCTTATCTATGTTAACTGAATTCCCATCTGCCGTTTCGACTGTAAAAATATGCCTAAGGTTGGTTAATGGTAAGTTAAAAGCTTGGCAGAATGAAGTATTTATAAAACTTTGGTTTGCACCAGAGTCAAATAATACTTTTGCATAAACGTCGTGAACTAGGAACGTACCAGCTATCACGTCAGGGATTAGCTCTGATTCCTGAGTAGTCAACTGGAAGGCTCTTGCGTTTCTCTTGGTAGTTCCTTCGGCATGTTTGGCTTTGTTATCAGCTGGTTTGACCAGTTTCGGGCAATCTGGCCTAAAATGTCCAGCTTCTCCGGTGGTTCAAGAATTTATTTGCCATTTGCTCCTTCTCATACTCGGGACAGAATTTTCTTTCTACCAGTCGCTTAAATTCTTCCCAACTCATGGCATAGGCCGCATCGCTTCCCTTAGCTTGAAGTACCGTATTCCACCATTCTAGCGCCCCTTCTTTAAAAAGATGTGACGCGTACATGACCTTGTCTTCCTCTGCACACTTACTTATTTTAATTACTTCCTTGGTTTTCTATAACCAACGCAGTGCTGCAGTTACCCCTTCATTACCTGCAAATTCAGCCGGTTTACAGGCAAGAAACTCCTTATAAGTGCAACCAGGCGTTGCAGCTTTCATTTTCTTAAGAAGTGGAGCTTGCATCCCATCGTTGTCGTTATTAGTATGGTTGCCGCTTCCGTTTACACTATTACTGAAATTATCGCCATGTGTACGTTTGCTAGGAATAATTTGTTGAGGTTCAACTGGATTTCGGGCAGCAGCAAGTATTGCTGGAATAGCATTTGCTATTCCCTGAGCAACGATATTCTCGATATCTTGCATATTCAGAAATTGATCTTCATGGTTTTGTTCAGATTGGTTACCCTCGTTAACTTGTTCATTACCAGCGTGTTCCATCTGGTAATTAATATAAATATAAGTGATTAGCATAAAATAATTAATAACCAAACATAACAAAATAATCGCACATACTCATGTCAACACGTATAGCCAAAATTGTCGATTTCTCGACTTCCATTTTTATATATTATATTATGCGTCTGTACACACTTGTTATCTTACAAAAGTTTTATTTATTTAGGTTATTTTACATGATTATATTTTATTACTATTATTATCATACAACCACAACCATGTCGTTTCACCATCCCCGTCAGCCGGAATCTCAGAAGCGACGTTCCCTCTCGTCGTACTTCCAGGAGATCTGTTCTCCCACCTCCCGGATTCTATTCCCTGCATCCACCAGCTCCTCTCCAAAATGGCGGAGTTCAGCCAAGTTCTCATTGCTCATTGGTGGGTTTGGTGCAGGCTCTGGGTCGAACTGAGGGAAAAAGGTATAAGGGTTATTGAGGAGGTTCTGAAACTGCCAGTCGTTGGTCCACCATTCTTCCATTTCTCCTAGAGTTCGGGTGTTGACAAGGGGATCTGGGATGGCTGGTTCCAAGTTTACTGGAAGCTGGGTTTCGGCAGGATAAGTGAAAAGGTTTTCATTAACAAGCTTAAGGATATCACAACTTGCCAGTATGCAATCTAGCTCTTCCTGCAACGGCATTTCCTCGGCTTGCCTGGAACTTTCTCCAACCTCTATTCCTTTCCCTTTATCCATTGGGTCCTCCGTCTTGGCAACTTTCCGAGTTACTGGTTTCCTTCTGCGCACACGTCTCCAGCCCATGAGTCTTCTTCTCTTCTTTGGCTTAGGTTTCTCCGGAGGCTAGGCTTGAAATTCCATAGGTTCCTCAACGTCAGCACAATAACTAGTAAAGTCTTTGGAAACTTCCACATTAACATAATATAGATTGAGATTCTGAAGAGCTTCAGATAACTCATTCATGTTGTTTAGCAGATATGAAGAAACACACAAAATTCTAGGTTAAAATTTTGTAAATTAAATTTCCACATAATCACAGAAAGGAAATTAGAAAATTTAAGTAGTTATACAAACAGATTGATTAAAATAAAATATTGCGAATTTTATATATCTATTACAAATTACAACTGGAATGCAAAATATACTAGAGATAATTTATTTTAGTCTATCTTTTTTTTTTTTACTAAGTTGTTTATTTAATGGGCAAAGTTTCTGGCTTATAGATGATATGGGTGCTGGTACTAGTTTGGCGATTCAACTATAGGTTAGCATTTACTGCTGTAGTGGCTAACATATAGAGATCTGCCCATTGTCCGTCTAATTCATCTTCCCATGGTGGGTTATTACCTGTTTCCTGAGTTTCCTTATTAATTATTACTCCTTTTGTTTGTGACTTTTTTATTTTCTCTTGACTTTTTCTAATAATCCAACTTCTTTTCTTAAGGGTAAGTGGTTTTTCAAACTGTGCCTTACAAACAAATATTCCTTCCTCAGTATCTGCTGAGTATTTTGAGGAATTTGATTGAGATGAAGTTCCCTTATCTTTTGGTGAACTATCTAATTGACGATAGATGTCCGAAAGTCTTTGCTTACCCATACTGTAACTAACAAGTAGTCAGTTAACAAAAACACATAATCACAAGATGGCAATCAGTAAAATTAAGTATTTCTAAATACTTAATTGGCTTAAATCAGTGGCTCTAATACCACCTTTTTTCTGTCACGGCCCCCGTCTCGGTGTTACCCGGTCTAGGAGCCGCGGGACAGAAACCCGTGGTATTTATTAATTGACTTGACAGCGGAAGATTTAACAGGATCTTTTAAAACTTGAAATGGCCGATTATTTTATTTCATAATTCGGGATAAACCCCGTAATTTACAATAGAGGAATTTCACAAGGAAATTCCCTGATTTACAAAACATGTTTATTTGTTTAACTGAGCCACTACTTCAAGCTTTGTTAGTGCTCCGTAGCACTTTTCCTTGTTTCACAGTAGTCACCTGAAACATGTTTTGAAAAATATTTTATCAGCGGGGAAATACTGGCGAGTCATTCAAGTTTGATAAAATGACACATAGTTATAAATTACAGCATAAGAGCAATTACAATGGCTTCTATCTTATTTTTATCTGGCGCCGTGTCACCTCTTGGTGACGATGGTCATACCACTATTGGGTCCTTTCACCCAAGTAGTGATGATTATCACTGTTAGGATTTATTAGCCTAACCATGAGAAATTAGTAATGTGCACAATACCCCACTAGCCAGTGATTCAAGATAACCATGACTTAATCCCTGTAATTATAACTTTTGAAAATAATTGGAGTATTGTAAAATACTTTTGATAAAAGAGAATGACTCACATTGCAGATTTAAACGGGCAAAGTTTAGCCTACTGATTAGCCTTGTAACCTAATTTAAATAACAATGCACACGAACTAGGTCAGTAACTAATACAACATTTATGATAACTCACGAGATAAAAACCCTCACAACGAATGACAAAGTGCAATACTTAAACATCCATCGAATTCACGACGAATGACAAAGTATGGCCCTAATGTGGGCAGCACTTAAACATCCATTGGATAGTTTCAATCGATCGGGCATTGAATCGTAGCAGCGATCGATTTAATACCCTGTATCGTAGCAGCGCTTCACTACTGTGAATATAATTTTCAAATTTTGAGCAGTATTCTTCGTGTTTTTATTGAAATTTCGACACAAATGAACTGCTCGTGATCCAAGCTATTTATAGCTGAAAATTGAGTCTTACGCGGCCAGCGTAAGCCTTAACAGACTCTTACACGGCCCTCGAGAGCCCCCTATGCGTAGATTAGGGCATCCGTGTCACACCTAGGTCTGCCATGTGGCTGCCACATGGCCCTGAATGCTTATCCGGTCAAAACACACTTTGACGCGGCCCGCGTAAGCTTCTCTAATGGCTTACGCGGCCCGCCTGAAACCAAAAAATCTTGATTTCTTGATTTTTCATGCACATTAGGGTTTCAGGGGTCCGGGTTTTTACTTATGGGTCGTTTTTGGGACAATTTTGAAGGTCCTTACATAGTTTGTCTTGCAAAGAATACAGTTCCTTGGTGTAGGTATCGTAGAGGAATGCCATACACATATGTAACTATATTTGTACATCAGAATTGTGAACAACGATTTATTTATAAACCAACCAAATTGTTTCATAGTTCAAGGAAAACGAAAGAAACAAAAACATAAGATTTTAGTTATTTCAAAACAGCATCATCTTCCAGTCTGCCAAATGCTCGTTCATGGGTCGGATTTGCATTAACAAGCTTTGGGCATTTGTTCCTGAAATGACCCATCTCGCCACAGTTGTAGCAAGTACCAGGCGGAAAACGTGCTTGTGCTGGATCTGCTTGAAGTTGGACAGGGTTCTGAATAGCTTGGTTTGACTCAGTGGTTGAACGACATACTTTTGTCGTATGACCGAAAAGTCCGCAGTTTAAACATTTTCGGCATTTTACACTGGCATGGTGATGAAGGTTACATTGATTGCACAAAGGGGCTTTTCCTTCATATGGATTCTTAGCTGGAGGTGTTGCCACCTGGCCAGGTCCTGCTTGATTTGGAGCAATCGCTGAAAGATTCTTTGAAGCTTTACGCTTTCTTGATCTTCGTAATTGCTTGGCTTTTGTTTCCTTTGGTGTCTCTTGGGTGGCTTCATCCTTGAGACGAGACATGGCGATAGCCAATTCAGCAGTCTTCAGGATTACTACGCCTATTCGTTGGGCAATTGTAGCACCCAGTTCGGACATTTGAGTGTCGCTGCGATGAAGAGACATCCTAAAGGAAATGGAAGACATAAGAGGAAACAAGTGAGATGTTATCGGATATTCAAAACAGAATGTTTAAATATGTCGACAACACATAAAGATTGTGATCCTTTGTTTGTTACCTAAGGCAAACAAACGACACGGTGACTAAGCAAAGTAAGCAGGTCATATTAATGTATCGCGAAGATATGCTTTAGCTTATAAGTGGACACTCACCCCAAGAGTTCCCAGGTAAGAGTGACTGGTTCGATTATGTGGATTTGTACGAACACTCTAGCCTTAAACAGAAAACTTGGGATACAGGCACCCACCCTTCCATATTGCACGTGTTCACATTATAAGACCCAAACTTTGACGAGATTTTGAAAACTTTGAAGGTTCAAAACCTTATAATAAATCATCCTAGAATAGATTATTGCTTTTGTTCCCTTTGGTGTCTCTTGGGTGGCTTCATCCTTGAGACGAGACATGGAGATAGCCAATTCAGCAGTCTTCTGGATTACTACGCCTATTCGTTGGGCAATTGTAGCACCCAGTTCGGACATTTGAGTGTCGCTGCGATGAAGAGACATCCTAAAGGAAATGGAAGACATAAGAGGAAACAAGTGAGATGTTATCGGATATTCAAAATAGAATGTTTAAATATGTCGACAACGCATAAAGATTGTGATCATTTGTTTGTTACCTAAGGCAAACACACGCCACTGTGACTAAGCAAAGTAAGCAGGTCATATTAATGTATCGCGAAGACATGTTTTAGCCTATAAGTGGACACTCACCCCAAGAGTTCCCAGGTAAGAGTGAGTGGTTCGATTATGTGGATTTGTACGAACACTCTAGCCTTAGACAGAAAACTCGGGATACAGGCACCCACCCTTCCAAATTACACGTGTTCACATTATAAGACCCAAACTTTGACGAGATTTTGAAAACTTTGAAGGTTCAAAACCTTATAATAAATCATCCTAGAATAGATGATTGGTTTTCAAAACGGATTTGAAATTTGTGTTCTCGTTGTGGTTGTCGCCTAAAGAAGGTGACGGTATTGTTTTAAGATCTAAACACAAGAATCTTGTGTTAGGGTCCTAGGAAGGTTATAGACTAGGTCAAAGCATTACTAATAACCTAATTCCCTATAACCATGAGCTCTGATACCAACTCTTCTGTCACACCCCGACCACGTAAAACAACAAATCACGGCGGAAAAGTCGGGGAGTGGAGTAAGAGAATCATTGTTTCATAACACATGGTAATTGAAGTTTTGTTTTATTAAATTAAAATGTTTACATTGATTTAGAATTTAAGAAGCACAACATGAATTAAACTGTCTTTCATAGTTTTATGTCACTAAGGCCTCGTCCAGTCCTAAGTTTGCATCATGATCATCTAACAACAGTACCTGAAACACATGTGAAAATAGGTACGTCAGCATAAAAATGCCTGTGAGATACATAGGTTTTGTTGATGCAGGATTCATGACATGTAGTTAAAAGAAATGTTCAACAAAAGTAGTCATGAATCTTACAAAAATGTTTTCTTTTATAAATTATACGAAAATCGATAAGAAAATCCAAATGATATAAAAGAAAGACGTATGGTCAAATGAATAACCAAGTAAAATGAGTTTGTATAAAAATGTTGTTTGTAAAACAATGTTTTGTGAAGATATGTTTTTTGTGTAAAATGTAATATGTCTAAATTGAAATGGTTTAAATAACGCTACGATATGTAATATCATAAAAGCACTTATATATAGGAAGTACCAGCGGCGTATCCACCATGCTTTTATCATATTACACAGGCCTCGTTATTTAAATCACTTACCCAAGCAAACCATCAAAATACCTTGTTTAAACCAATGTCAAAATGTTTATGTGTAAACAAATGTAATGTATGGTGAATAAAAGCTTTTACTCAACCATATAAGTAAAAAAATGTACAAAACAATGTATTTGATATAAATCATAGTTTAAGTCGAAAGATATGTTTTGCAAAATTTATTCTTTACTGATACAGACATTTTTGTGGTAATGTTTTACGTCTACATTCAAGCCTTGAGACTGAGGGACAAACCCTTAACAAGTTAAAGATTTATCAAAAATGTTTTCGGATTCTGTCATTCCTTACGTCCAAACAAACCATGGATTTTAGGAATGGGAGTTGTCAATTCCTATGGTACCACTACATACTACCGAGCGGCATGATCGGTGTTAATGAACGTATTAGTTTCGTTAAACAAACCAAATGTTATACCAAATGTAAGCATGTTATGAGAAAATAATGTACTAAATATGCTAAATGAATATTCAAAGTAGAAATGTTTAATGTAAATCAATGTGTCCATATGCTGAGTGAACATATGCAACAAAATGTATTGAAATCATTGTGCTAGCATGCTCAGTTAACATACATAGCAAAATATAAATGAAATCATGTACTATATGTGTACTAATGAAAATAGCAAGTATATGTTGTGAAAGCACGAAAAAGCATGAATGTAACAAGTAGGCACATGTGAATCACCCCAAAACATTTGAAAACAGTAAAAGAGTGGACTATGTACTCACTGAGATAGTTTAGAAGTCTTTAAATAACATCCAAGTGACGCTAGAAGGATCACGGAGTCAAATCGGCACCTAATATAGGTAACTATGTTAATAAACCGGACCTAAATCGGAGATCGGATAGGATGAGGTTTCATAAACCAAATGAGTATTGGAACTCATATGATATGGTTTAACAAAGCCAACATACTAAATTCAAATTGGAACCTATCCTAAGTGCTTATGACCCGTTACGACTCGTTAAGGTAGCTTACGCTACGTTAACGCGTCGTTCGCGTAAAACGCGTTCGGACCACCTAACTAGTCCTATGACAAGTATTATATGCCTTAACATGTCTAATAATGTTACCTAATCAGTTTAGATGTCAAAATTTAGGTTACGTATGCTTAAAATGAATTTATGCGTAAAAAGGGCATTTTGATCATTTTCCTAAGGCATATAAACTACCTATCATACAACTAACTAAACGAAGTGACCATAAGGTATAACCTCGGAAGGTTATTCCCTATACTATTATGGTCACAAAATGTGTTTGGTCTGATCCTAATGTTCGACCACACGGGTCAGATTCGAAAGTCTAAGCGGTTGTTTAAACCGCTTATCTTACGACCGTAAATAAGCACCAAACTAAAAGTGACGAGTTAAACATGTTAAAACATGTTTAACGAAGTTAGAAAACAAGTTTGATATCAAAACAAAGTGTTTTGATACCCGAAAATAGATCCGTTACAAAATACGCATAAAAACGTATTTTGACCGAAACTATGACTCGTCACTACGCCTAATCAACGTGGTAATCAGTAGGTATAGTCACAAGGGACTATAACCATCGTGATTACGCTCACGTTGCAAAGTTCAAATGAACTTTGTGTTGACCATTGACTGGTGAAAGCAGAAAGTCATACGTTGTTTGACTTTCATGCTTGAAATGCATAAAAAGCATGAAAGAAGCTTACAAGAGGTCCAAGCCTTGAAGATTTGATCAAAAACAACTCATGTATGAAGCCTTCATAAATGAGAGCTTCAACTTAGAGCTGAATTTGAATCACATGTGTGAGGATGCAAATGAATCAAGTGGGTTTCTATAGATTTTCAAGAACCGTTAGGATCGTTTCTTGGGTCTTGAGCTTTGATCTTGGCCCTCCATGTGTTACCCACTGATTTAGTATACTAGGGGAGTCCAAAACCAGCTCAGGGTATTGCAAATGTTGCACAAAAGACCCTCAAGTTCAAACTAGTTGCTGAAAATGGATTTTCTGCCAAAAGTAGGTCGCGGCGTTGCACCACGTCACCACCCCTTTGGGGTCGCGCTACGCCTCCACAACCCAGAATCGGCAAGTTTTGAAAACTGGCAAAAATGGTCCCTACAACACTTTTAAGCTATTTTCGATGCGTTTAAACCTCATTAACCCATTTTCAAGGCTTAATGTTGAAGTTTAAGTATAGGGACATGAAATATGCTTGAAAATATGTCGGATGTTGGTTCGTTTGGTCGTACGGTCGTGTTATTCGGTTAATTACGACGAAACACGAACGGATGCGAAAAACGATCCAAACTACACGACGAATGGAATTTTAGTATGTCAATCACTAAAATAAAATATTTTAATGATTACAAAAATTTTTGGATGTCCGGATGTGTTCAGAACGTAAGATATGCGCGTAAATGCAAACTTATGCACTTTTTGACGCTTTTAGTCCCTGTTTGACCAAATAAGTTTATTTTCGCATACCAAACCCTTCAAAGCCTATTTCTAAGCTATGTAAATGATATTTATGGTATGTTTAACTTATGATCATATTCCGGAAGGTACGTTACTATATGAATCGGCAGACTTTCGCAGTTTGACGCAAATAGTCCCTGTGATCGAATAAACTTGATTTCAGCACACCAAACCCTCCAAAACTTAATTCTAAGTTATGAAAAGGTTATTTAAGGTATGTTAGGCTATTGTTGATGTTTCGGAGTGTTTGTCGCGTTAAACTGATTACGTTTATGCATCAGTTTGCGTATAACTTTCCAGAAAGCGATTTAGAGTTTGAAATCGAACAAGGTTTGAAATGAGAAATTGTCAAGCATAAATAAACAAATATAGGGATGAAAATACATTGTTTCA
Source organism: Helianthus tuberosus (assembly GCA_030545235.1). Taxonomy (NCBI): domain Eukaryota; kingdom Viridiplantae; phylum Streptophyta; class Magnoliopsida; order Asterales; family Asteraceae; genus Helianthus; species Helianthus tuberosus. Next base: position 54,578,757 of record CM060448.1, read on the forward strand.
TTGATAATTGAATTGTTCAGAGTTCAAATAATCATTACGCAAGCACAGGTGTCACAACCAACCTACCGTGGTTACCAATGAAATCAGTTTCATAATCAATTGTCACGTATATTCACAATGTGCATTCATAGCAAAGATCATCGTATACAGATAGCAATTATTCAATCTCATACATGTCATAACTATAGGGACCCTACTATTTTAAAAAGGTTCTGTTTGTTCACAGTGCAGCATCTCTACGAAGAACCAGTCCTTCGTGGAGTGCCTCCTTGGCGAAGAACCTTATGGCGAAGGACAATTCTTCGTCGATCATGGGTGTGACGAAGTACCCTCTGGTGAAGGAATATCCTTCGTTGAGAATGATTGTGACGAAAGACCCTGATGGTTTGTCAAAAGCGTCCAACAAAGAACCACGTTCTTCGTTGAGTCATGTTCTTCGCCGCTGTCTTCACAGACAGTTACACTCCCTTTAATTCAGCTGTAACATATGCTAACAAGTTCATCAGTTTCCAAAACAGATCAAACAATACTTTTAAACGATGATCATGCACTCTAGTTATGAACAATCATCACTCATTCAAAATGTAACAGTTCGCACCCATCATACAAATCATTCTAAGCAATCATTATCCCCAACACCCAATGACCACACAAAATCAGATTATTGGTTTATCATGGACTAATTTCATCAAGCAGGCTTTCAATCTTATCACGAATATGAACGCATACAGATCAACGAATCCTCATCATGCTAGTACTAGATTTACAACCTTATCAATGAACCCTAATCACACATATGATCATACCATCCGTATTTTAGAAATTAACGATGGTAGGCACTAACCGTAATACCGAAGTGATTAGGTTATTCGAGATGAAGGGCTTCGAGAACCCAAAGCCGTCGCAGCACAGGAAGGAGAGGACGAAGAGAGTTTTAGGGTTTGCTGTTTTAGTTTTTCGCATGTTATGGATGGTTATGAAATTAAAATAACATAAACACCAAACTGGGCCACGAATGGACCTGGGCCTAGAGCTCCTTCGGCGAACAACTCCCTCGACGAAGGACCTTCTTCATCATGAAGTGATTGGGGCGAAGAACCCTAGTTCTTCGTCGATATGGGTCTCATGCAATTCAAGTGTTGTGCAGCCCTAAGTTAAACACAACAATGTTATTTCTAGACATTAAACAACTGCTAGGTTTACATGCAACACCCAAACGTAACAATACCTTAATCAATCAAATACCGTACACGTGATACAACATAAAATGAATTGTGAAAACAAGATTGTGAAACAAGTGATGCGCAGAGAAAAGACCTTGAAATCTCGGGTTGTCACATCATCCCTAACTTGAAAGAAATTTCGTCCCGAAATTTGATAAGTAATCCAAAGCAGCACAATGTTGGATCAGCACATTGTTGGATCAGGATGACTGTGGATTTTCCCCAGGTGCCACATCATCCCCAACTTAAAAGGGAATTTCGTCCCGAAATTCACCAGTTGCATCAGGATTAGATTGGTTAGATGGGAACAGTTGAGGATACCTAAGCTTCATCTAATCTTCGCGTTCCCATGTGAACTCCGGTCCACGTCTTGAGTTCCAACGAACTCTCACGATCAAGATTCGACTATGCTTACGGACCTTGACTTCCCAATCCATAATTTCTATGGGTTCTTTGACAAACTGCAATTTGTCGTCGATTTTCAGCTCTTGAAACGGTACCACAAGTGTTTCATCAGACAAACACTTCTTTAGTTGCGACACGTGGAAGACATCATGAACGTTACCCAACTCAGTAGGTAACTCGAGCTTGTAGGCCACTTTACCGATTCGTTCCAGAATTTTGAATGGCCCAACATAACGCGGATTAAGCTTGCCGTGTTTCCCAAAGCGCACTACACCCTTCCAGGGTGAGACTTTCAACATAACACGATCGCCTACCGCGAACTCCAAGGGTTTCCTACGCTTGTCAGCGTAGCTTTTCTGACGATCACGCGCTGCCGCCATGCGATTCCTGATCTATACAATCTTCTCAGAGGTTTCGAGTACAAGTTCCGGACCTGTGATTTGACTATCACCCACCTCAGCCCAACAGAGAGGAGAACGGAATTTTTGTCCATACAATGATTCGAACGGAGCTGCCTGGATGCTAGAATGGTAGCTGTTGTTGTATGAAAACTCTATCAGCGGTAAGTGTTTCTCCCAGCCTTTACCAAAATGGATTACACATGCTCGCAACATGTCTTCAAGTATCTGGATGGTTCATTCACTTTGACCATCCGTCTGCGGGTTATAAGCAGTACTCATGTCGAGTCGTGAACCAAACGATTTGTGCATCAACTGCCACAAATCTGAAATAAAACGCGGGTCACGATCACATAAATAGAGGTTGGCACCCCGTGCCTAGAAACCACTTCCTTAAGATAAACAACTGCAAGTTGTGAGAACTTATCAGTTTCCTTGATTGCTAGAAAGTGCGCTGACTTTGTGAGACGGTCAACGATCACCCAGATGGTATCGTTCCCGCTTTGAGTTCTTGGTAAACCTGTGACAAAATCCATAGCAATTTGCTTCCATTTACACATGGGTATCTCTGGTTGCTGGAGCAATCCAGACGGTTTCTGGTATTCCACTTTGACTTTAGCACAAGTCAAACACTTACTCACATACGTCGCTATGTGAGCTTTCATTTTTGGCCACCAATACATGACTTTTAGATCCTGATACATCTTATCAAAACCTGGGTGAACAGAGTAGCGGGATTTGTGTGCTTCGTCCATCATAATTTCTCTAAGGTTGCCATACAAAAGAACCCATATCCGTTCCATAAAATAAGGAATACCGTCAGATCTTTCAACAAGTCGTTTCTCCATGCCCCGCAAGTACTCTGCTTTAAGGTTTTCCTCTTTCAGTGCTTCAGCTTGAGCAGAACGGATCTGGTCAGGTAAATTAGAATGGATGGTTTGCTGCAAGGCGCAGACACGTTTGGGTTTCGTTTCCTTTCCTTTCGACTAAGGGCATCAGCCACTACGTTAGCCTTACCTGGATGATACTTGATTGCACAGTCGTAGTCGTTTAAGAGTTCTACCCAGCGACGCTGTCGCATATTTAATTCCTTCTGGTCAAAGATATGCTGAAGGCTCTTGTGGTCGGTATAAATAGTGCATTTAGTACCGTACAAGTAATGCCTCCAGATTTTAAGCGCAAATACCACAGCTCCCAACTCTAAGTCGTGAGTCGTGTAATTCCTCTCGTGAATCTTCAGCTGTAGAGAAGTATAGGCTATCACATTCTCGCGTTGCATCAGCACGCAACCGAGACCCTGAATAGAAGCATCACAATACACCACAAAATCCTCGGTACCTTCGGGTAAAGACAAGATCGGGGCACTGCAGAGTTTTTGTTTCAAGAGTTGAAAAGCATCCTCCTGTTTCGTTCCCCAAGAATATACTACGCCTTTCTGTGTTAGTGCGGTGAGAGGTTGAGCGATTTTCGAGAAGTCTTTAATAAATTTGCGATAGTACCCAGCGGGACCAAGAAATTGTCGCACCTCCGAAGGATTCTTCGGTGCCGACCAATTTCTGATAGCATCAATCTTTGCAGGATCCACGTGTATCCCTGATTCGTTCACAATGTGGCCAAGCAAGCGCACCTCTCGAATCCAGAAGTCACACTTAGAGAATTTCGCGTAAAGTTGCTCCTTCCTCAGAAGCTCCAAGATAAGACGCAAGTGTCGCTCGTGATCCTCCTCGTTCTTTGAATAAATCAGAATGTCATCGATAAACATGATGACGAAATCATCGAGATACGGTTTGCACACGCGGTTCATGAGGTCCATGAAAACTGTTGGTGCATTAGTTAACCCGAATGGCATAACCAGAAACTTATAATGGCCGTATCGCGTTCGGAAAGTTGTTTTTGGAACATCCTCCTCTCGGACTCTCATCTGATGATAACCCGATCTTAGGTCGATGTTCGAGTAAAAACTTGACCCTTGCAACTGGTCAAACAGGTCGTCGATACGTGGTAAGGGATAGCGGTTCTTGACGATTACCTTGTTAAGTTCTCGGTAGTCTATACACATGCGAAAGGACCCGTCTTTCTTCTTTACGAAAAGAACTAGGGCTCCCCAAGGCGAAGAACTGGGTCGGATAAAGCCCCTATCCAATAGTTCTTGAAGTTGATTGGACAACTCTTGCAACTCTCCAGGTGCAAGACGATAAGGAGCACGAGCGATTGGCGCCGCTCCTGGTGTGAGGTCAATCTGAAATTCCACTTGACAGTAAGGAGGTAAACCAGGGAGTTCCTTAGGAAATACATCAGAAAACTCACGAACAAAAGGCAGATCTTCGATTTTCCTTTCTTCAGACTGAGTGTCAGTAACAAGTGCTAAAATAGCAAGGTACCCCTTTTGTAAACACTTCTGAGCTTTCATAGCCGAAATGATGCCAACCATTGCACCACTTTGATGACCCTAGACAGACAGTGATTCTCCACTAGGGAGTGGTATACGCACGATTTTCTCCTTACAAAGTATGTCAGCATGGTGCTTGGACAACCAGTCCATACCAACCACTACGTCAAAACTACCGAGGGTAACAGGAAGGAGGTCAATATCAAACACTTGACCCACAAGATCGAGTTTACATCCCATAACGATGTGTGAGGATTCAATTGTCTTACCATCAGCTAACTCTACTACATGCTTAGCTTCTAGGGGTGTTGGAGTTAACCCTAATCGTTGACCAAACTCTAAGGACACATAACTCCAATCGGCACCGGAATCAAATAACACAGAAGCAAAGAGATTGTTCACAGAAAACGTACCAGTCACGACATTGTCGTTGTTCCTAGCATCACCAGCACCAATCGTAAATACCTTTCCACGAGCACCATTGCCCCCATTGTTGCTGTTATTGTTGTTCCTAGCATTGTTATTGTTATTCTAACGGTTGTTGTTATCATTAGCATTTTGATTCAACCGAGGGCAATCCCGTTTAATGTGATCCTCATCCCCACACTGGAAACACCCATTCCTATTGCCTTGGTTCTGATGGGGCTGTTGCCTCTGCTGTTGCTGATGCTGCTGTTGTTGCTGCTGATTCTGTTGCTGCTGTTGCTTTGGAAACGGAGCTCTACAGTCCTTTGCCATATGGCCCACCTTATCACACCTATGGCACGCTCGGACACACGGTCCACGATGATGATAACCACACTTGTTGCACTTTGGCTGCCTCCCCGCGTAGGAGCCCTGATTCGGATTGCTGCTCTGACCCTGGTTAACAGAGGAGGACTGACTAAAGCTATGAATCTATGATTATTGCTGCTGTCCAGCTTTTTCTGCAATTGATTCGAGTTGGACACCTTGTCCGTATCATTCCACTTGCGCTTGTTATCACTAGCAGGGGTAATAGTAGCAGTAAGAGTAGCAGAAACACAAGGCGGTAGCGAGCCGCGCTCGACTTCTTGATCTGTAATCTTGTGTGCTAAACGAATGATCTGAGTCAAGTTGTTAAGATTTGCAGCAGTGACGAAACTCTTCACTTGTGGTGCCTTGCCCTTGATGTACAATTCGATTCTTCGGGGTGGTGGTCGTGATAAGTTAGGGCACATGTTTGCTAACTCATGAGATCGTTTCGTGTAAGCCTCGATCTCAGACCCTTCCATCTTCAAGTTGTAGTACTCGTTCTCGAGTATCTGAATCTCATCACGAGGACAGTACTCCTCCCGCATCAACTCCTTGAAATCCTCCCAAGTAGTAGCATTAGCCATTTCGATGCCCAACATCTGCACCTGGGCATTCCACCAAGTTAAGGCACCATCCTCCAATGTGCCTGTAGCATACTTCACCCGGTCCCCCACGGGACAGTTACACATCGCGAATACTGACTCGGCTTTCTCAAACCAGCGAAGTAGCCCCACAGCTCCTTTAGTCTCACTGAATGTCTATGGCTTACAATCCATGAACGTCTTAAACGTGCAAACAGGCGGATTGTTTTGATTCTGATTCAATTGTTGACCAGCCTGATAAGCCACTAGGGCTTCAGCCACACGAGTGTTGATCAGGTCGGTTAGTTCAGCCTGGGTCATATTAATGTTGCCACGTCCACCCCCACGGCCACCATCGCGTCCACCATTACGTCCACCACGTCCACTCATGATTCTATATAAGAGAAAGGAAAAAGGTTAATGGTCGGGATTGAGTAGGAGTCAAACATCACGATGACTTCTACAGACTACTAGGTTTACATCAGACGACAGGGCGGAACCCCTTTCACACTCGTTAAGTCTCGCTGGGACTCACATGCACCCCGCATTATTATTATGTGTGCACCCATAATAACAATGCAATTTGCATGTTTATCTCAGCTCCTCCCAACTCATGCTAAAAGGTTCCTCAAATTCGAGTATCAAGACAAAAGACATCACGAAACATGATTCACGAAAGTCTAGAGGAATGTCGCATTGTGACTCTATCAACCACATAACATAGACAAGTAACACAATGAATTCAGTATGTAGTGCTAAGTGTGCAATCACATGCAACATCATACGTAAGCGTACACTAGATATGCTATGCAATAAGTAAATGAGAGACGAACCTTGCAATCTGGAGCTGAGTGTCATGGTCGATTTCGAAGCTGTTCGGTTATAGTCTAGTTTTATAAAAGCGTTTTAAAACCTAGTTCACTATAACCAGTGGCTCTGATACCAAACTGTCACACCCCCAAAATACCACATGCGGAAACCCCGCGGGACGTGTGACGTACCAGGATCCAGCCACGAATCACATTGAACTATAACAAGATATTAAATAAGAGTTTCCATTTACTTCACAAAGTAAATTCAAATCACAACTTAAAACAAATACGTTCAGCGGAAGCATAATGTAAAATGTTATTCAAGTGTTTCAAAACAATGTGCGAAAACAATGATCATGTATCCATGAGCCACGACCCATGACCACTCCAGCTCTCCCAGATAGCAAGTTCCATAACCATGAATCTAACGACCTGCAAGCATGCAGACAAGTGTATCAGACAACGTTGGTGAGTTCAAAGTTTGTTAACACGTTTAGTTACCAGTTATGAGTTTAAAACATTTCAAATATTCGATGTTGTTAATAACTCGATTACCGCAGATGGCTCCAGATTATTTGCCCTTCCCCAATCCTCTATCAAACATTGGTCGAGTGGTTAAGGTAATTAGTTCACGCCCGTCCTCCCCAGTACGGTGTGAGGGTGCCAAACCTAATAGCGCTATCAACTAATAACCCCGTTGCCTCCCTGGCAACTAATTCGGTATATGATGGGACTTTAATGATAGATATGAGTGTATTAACCAACATCCCAAGTTTAACATTCCAGTTAAATCCATTTACCCAATATTCCTCCCCGGAATATTTACCAGATGTCCCTCCCCGGGACGCATGCTTGAAAAAGAGCAGTGAACTCACCTTAGATTTGCTCGGTATATTAAGTTACCTGTTCCAGTTAGTCAACCAACCCTACCGTGGTTACCAATGAAATCAGTTTCATAATCAATTGTCACGTATATTCACAATGTGCATTCATAGCAAAGATCATCGTATACAGATAGCAATTATTCAATCTCATACATGTCATAACTATAGGGACCCTACTGTTTTAAAAAGGTTCTGTATGCTCACAGTGCAACATCTCCACGAAGAACCAGTCCTTCGTGGAGTGCCTCCTTGGCGAAGAACCTTATGGAGAAGGACAATTCTTCGTCGATCATGGGTGTGACGAAGTACCCTCTGGCGAAGGACTATCCTTCGTCGAGAATGATTGTGACGAAAGACCCTGATGGTTCGTTAAAACCGTCCAACGAAGAACCAAGTTCTTCGTTGAGTCCTATTCTTCGTCGCTGTCTTCACAGACAGTTACACTCCCTTTAATTCAGCCATAACATATGCTAACAAGTTCATCAGTTTCCCAAACAGATCAAACAATACTTTTAAACGATGATCATGCACTCTAGTTATGAACAATCATCACTCATTCAAAACGTAACAGTTCGCACCCATCATACAAATCATTCTAAGCAATCATTATCCCCAACACCCAATGACCACACAAAATCAGATTATTGGCTTATCATGGACTAATTTCATCAAGCAGGCTTATCAATCTTATCACGAATATGAACGCGTACAGATCAACGAATCCTCATCATGCTAGTACTAGATTTACAACCTTATCAATGAACCCTAATCACACATATGATCATATCATCCGTATTTTAGAAATTAACGATGGTAGGCACTAACTATGATACCTAAGTGATTAGGTTATTCGAGATGAAGGGCTTCGAGAACCCAAATCCATCATCGCACAGGAAGGAGAAGACGGAAGAGAGTTTTAGGGTTTGCTGTTTTAGTTTTTCGCAGGTTATGGACGGTTATGAAATTAAAATAACATAAACACCAAACTGGGCCACGAATGGACCTGGGCCGAGAGCTCCTTCGGTGAACAACTCCCTCGACGAAGGACCTTCTTCGTCGTGAAGTGATTGGGCGAAGAACCCTAGTTCTTCGTCGATATGGGTCTCATGAAATTCAAGTGTTGTTCAGCCCTAAGTTAAACACAACCATGTTATTTCCAGACATTAAACAACTCCTAGGTTTACATGCAACACCCAAATGTAACAATACCTTAATCAATCAAATACCGTACACGTGATACAACGTACAATGAATTGTGAAAACAAGATTGTGAAACTTACTCCTACCATAGGCTTGCCAAGCAATCAATCCTCCTCCTTTTTAACTTTATACCTTTGTAAATATCAAGAGGGCTTTTGGGTGAAGGGTTAGGCTTGGGTTAAAGGTAGGTGGTTGGGTTAGTGGTTAGTGGTTAGTAGAAAAGGGCGAAAAAGCGTAAAAAGCATCGGTTTTCGTAAGACTTTCTATTTTTGTAACTTTTATTTTGATGAAGCTATTATTCAAACAAAGTTATTTTGATAAACTTGTTCGTTTATTTTCTTTTGCTTCATCAACACACATTTTTTTTTGAGAAGTCATACGAAAAACCTAGCTAGTTACTAAAACAAAGGGTTAAAAATAAAAAAGGTTTTGGTGGGTGAAAGGGTGTTTGGTTTGGGTTATGAAATGAAAAGGTTTAGGCTCAAAGGGGCTAACTAGGGGGATTTTGGGTAGGTGGTAAAAAAAATAATGGTGTAGAAATAAAAAAGGTTAGTCCTAATGCCTCCATCATTTACTTACTCGGGTTTAAGTTGGTAAGGACCGGGAATGTATCGTCATGGCAAGTTCTAGAGTCGTAAGAACCAAGCGGCTATTCACACAAGAAACGAAAAATGAGCATTTAATTTAAAGATATGTATTTGTATGCTCAATAAAGGCTCAAAACTCACTTTTGTGGGAATGGGTTTTTATGTGATCAAGTATATATAATCAAATTTTAACTAAGTTTGCCATGCCTTTTCATAATTTTCTTATGTTGGTTCTTTTTATCACGACGCTATCGGTTGTAAATTTGTAAAAATATAACCTTTTTAGAACTTGAGATTCCCGAATTAAACCTAGACAAGTAAAAAAATGAAAATTTTTGAAAAAATTTGGGGTGATTAGCGGTTCCAATAGAGTTTTGTGTAAGGCTTGTATTTAGGACTTGCAAGATTCAAGGTTTTAGCATCCCCCCACACTTAAATTACACATTGTCCTCAATGTGTCCCAAAAATAAATTTTTAGGTTGGTTGAATGTGTAAAAAGGTGTGAAAAAGCAAAAATTTTGTGTTACTGGGCGCTGAACACGGCCCCGTGTTAAAGTGCCAGTAACAAAATTAAATCAAGAGAAACAGAAGCCTGGACACGGGGGCGTGTTAGGTGAAAATGGCTCGTGTCCAGTTACCTGAACTGGGTCTTTTCTGCAGACTGTGCAGTACGGGGCCGTGTTGGGCGGACACGGCCCGTGCCGAACTTACTGTAATGAAGAAATTTTGTCGGATGGTCCTGTTTTCCTGCATGGGGTGCTGGTTCAAGTTTCCCTTGTATCCTTTGCCATCTCAAGTGTGTTTTATTCCTGACAATTAAAACTAACTAGAAAACATAAAAATTAATCTAAACTAAACTAAGGATAGTTCTGCGGAATGCCTCCGTGGTGCGCCACGTTTATAAGGGTCCTTGGCTAGACCCAAAGCCTGGTCATATGTTACCCAAGTGGGATGTTTCACATCCCATGTTACACCGTCGGAGAGCGTCATCCAAGCTTGAGTCTATGACCTTCATGTAGTCGACCGGGTCTTCATCTTCTACTCTCTTTCCAACTCCAAACTTTACTTCCTCGTCCCCAAACTTCAATGTTAGTGTTCCGTCATTCATATCAACCACTGCTTGGGCGGTGGCTAGAAATGGCCTCCCAAGGATGAGAGGCACATCGGCGTCTTCTTCCATGTCTAGGATGACAAAGTCGGTTGGGAAAATTAAATTGTCAACTTTGACCAATAGGTTTTCAGCGACACCTTGTGGAAATTTGACGGATCTGTCGGCGAGTTGTATGCTCATCTTTGTAGGGCTTGTTGTTCCTAGGCCGAGTCGTTTGAACATCAATGTGGGCATGAGGTTAATGCTAGCCCCAAGATCGGCTAATGCATTACGAACGGGGGATTCCCCAATCGAGCAAGGAGTCGTGAAACTTCCGGGATCAATTTTCTTTTGTGGAAGTTTGTTGAGTACTAAGGCGGAGCATTCTTCGCTTAAGTTAACTAATTGCAATGATTCAATTTTCCTTTTATGAGTGAGGAAGTCCCTCATAAATTTTGCATATTTAGGCATTTGGGTAAGGACTTCAATAAAAGGAATATTAACATGCAATTGTTTTAGTAAATTTTTGAACTTTGCGAATTGCTCATCGGTCTTTTGACGATTTAACCTACCGGGGTACGGAATCGGAGGAGTCTTGGTGGGCTCTTGATTCGGTAAAGAAGCCTTTTCTGGTTGTGGTGCGGGTGGAGTCGTGGTTTGGCTGGAATGGCTTCTTTCATCTGGTGGTAATGGAGCCTCCTCGGGACCCACGGTTCGATTTCTCAATGTGATGAGATGTACTTGTGCTTTTGGGTTGGTTTCGGTATTGCTAGGTAACGCGCCTTGTGGTCTCTCTGAGAAATTTTGAGCTACTTGATTTAATTGTTTTTCAATGTTTTGAATGCTAGCTTGTTGATTTCTAAAATTCGATTCCAATTGCTGAAATCGATCCGAGTTTTTCTTTTCGGTGTCGGAGATGAGGTGAGAATCGAGATACGGTATCTTCATGCCTTTCTCGTCCAGTTTGTTGTAGAGAAAAGTTTTGTGGTTGTTGAAAGTTAGTTCGTTGGTTTTGTTGGTTACTACTATTGCCGGGATCTCTCCAACCAAGATTTGGGTGGTTACGCCATCCTTGGTTGTAGGTACCCGTTGGAGGACCCGATGGCCTAGGTCTGTTATCAATGTAGTTTGCCGTTTCCGTTTGTTCATCTAATTCTTTCATACAACTCCAATTTTCATGTGGCCCACCACACCCTTCACAAGCCATAACCGAGACCGTTTTTGTCATTTCTAATTTTTTTATTTTTGAAGAAAGGGCTTCGATTTGGGCTTGCAAAGAAGTGCTTTCATCAACCTTATGGGCGCCCGGGGCAATAGATTTATTGCCTCGGGGAGTGTGCCATTGAAAATTAGTTTGGGCAATTTCCTCAATTTGATTATATATTTCATTTGGGCGACGATTACCTAGAAGTCCCCCGGAGCTAGAATCAAGTGTTTGTCTTGTGTGTGGCAACAACCCATTGTAGAAAGTGGATACTTGTTGCCACACTGCTAGACCGTGATGAGGACACTTTCTTAGTAGCTCCTTGAACCTTTCCCAAGTTTCATATAAGGATTCCCCATCTTCTTGAGAGTATGTATTAATTTCAGTCATTAATTTAGCCGTTTTAGCCGGAGGGAAATACTTATATAGAAACTTTTGGGCTAGTTCATCCCAGGTGTTTACCGAGCCAACTGGGAGGGTGTTAAGCCAAGCCTTAGCTCGGTCTTTTAGCGAAAATGGAAACATTCGAAGGCGGATGGCGTCATTTGATGCTCCATTGTTCCGAAAGGTATCACATATTTCTAAGAAATTAGTAATATGTAGATGGGGATCCTCGTCCGCAAGCCCATGAAAGGTTGCGGAGTTTTGAAGCATTTGTATCAAATGCGGTTGAAGTTCGAAGTTATTGGCTTCGACATTCGGTGCATTGATAGCGGCGCCGAGATTACCTACGGTGGGCCGTAGGTAATCCATGAGGGTACGTTGATCCGCCATTGGAATTGGGTCCCCCGAAACTTTCTCTTGATTTTTAGCTTTAAGTCTTTTTCTGAGAAAGCGTTCGGGTTCTTCTAGAGGTTCTTTTATGTCTCTACTAGAACTGGAGCTCATGCATTACGTAGGAAGTTCAAATGTGGCGCCGAGGTTCCAAGTCCTGCAATAAAAACAGAAAAGAATGTTGGTCAGAAGGTTCACCACGGCCCCGTGCTCGGTGAACACGGCCCGTGGTCAGAGTTACAGTGATTGTTCTCTGGATCCCTGTTACTGGGAGTTGGACACGGCCCCGTGTTGCACCGACACGGCCCCGTGCTCAGCTCTCTGTAACTCGGAAAATAAAAACTGCCAGTGATAACGCTGGGCACGCCCCGTGTCCGACCAGGCATGGCCCGTGCTGAGTTCTGCAGAAGCTGAAAAACTAAGAAAAATCCTAAAAAAATTGAAAAATAAGAAAAACGATTAGGCCGTTGATTCCTAACTTTCTTAAAATCCTTGTGTCCCCGGCAACGGCGCCAAAAACTTGATGCGTCTGTAGTGTCGTTAGTTTTTAATGTATTTATTAAGCCCTTTTTAACACTTTTAGCCAAGTTTTAAATTTATAAAACACGATATTTACTAACACTAAACACACATATGGGCAAGTGCACCCATCGTGAGCGTAGTATAGTGTTGGTAAGATACCGAGGTCGTCCAAGGACACAAGAGCTTTTAGTACCGGTTTATCCTCAACGTCTAATCAAATCAAAAAGTTTAGAAAAAGGTTTTTAAACTAAGAAAAATAAAAACTAACTAAAATGCTGAAAATAAAAATAAAAGAAAAACAGATAGACAAGATGAATCACTTGGTTCCGACTCGTGTATAGTGTAACCTTTGATTATTTTCGCACTTTTGCACTTATTTAAGAGATTATCTTAGTTATTGTAGTAGGCCCCTCTTTTGGAGGTGACGTTACCCTCAACCCAGTAGTTTAAGTCAGCAAGGATACAATCCTAAAGGGTCGGATTATTGAAAGATAATTAATTAAGTTATTAATGCAAATTATGGTAGGCCCCTCTTTTGAAGGTGACGCTACCCTCGGCTAAGTAGTCTGAGTCAGCAGGGATACAGTCCTAAATAACCGGGTTATAGTATTAATAGTAGTTTAACTTATGAGGGGATCAAAGAGTTTGGACCCCCGCCATCCAATACCGTTAAGTATTGAAGGAGGTCCTACTAAATTTGACCCAGGTCCCTTGTAGGATCTCTAAACGCTGAACAACGGCAAAACTCTTACCAAACTGTTCCCTTAACCCCCGACCAGGTAGCCAACATACCTCCATATAGACCGTGGAGATATGAATAGTGAAAATCTTTTATTTTATATAGACAGTAAAATAATGCCAAGACACCACGGACAAACGATAAGGAAGAATCACCTTCAACATAAGAAACTAGTTATTAAAGTCATTAATACAAAACCAAGTAAAAAGTGCGAAAAGATTAAAAATAAAAAGTATTACACTAGACACTTGTCTTCACCAAGTGATGTAAGAGACTTAGGCAAACATGGCCTTGATTGTCAAGAACTCTTACGATCAATCTTGGATCCCGAGACGACTCACACACTCTATGATGGACAATGGATGATGGTGTTATGGTGGTGGTGGGTGGTGGGTGAAGTGTGAGAGAGGTGGTGTGCCAAAGGATGGTTTGAGCTTGAGCCAAGCACTCCTATTTATAGGCTGAACAGAAGCTCGGGCACGGCCCCGTGTCCAGTGGGCACGGCCCCGTGTCCACATCCTCTCTTTCTTCATTTAATGCAGCTTGTCTTTATTAGTTGACCACGCCCCCGTGTCCGCTGAGCATGACCCCGTGTGCAGAAGAATCTTTGTACTCTGAAGATTTGCCTGGATTATGCGAATCTTATAGTTGACCACAGTCCCGTGCCCGCTGAGCACGGCCCCGTGGTGGGCAATAGAAGCTTCTACCACTTTGTCTTTTCTGCTGACACTTGGGCACGCCCCCGTGCTGGCTGAGCACGGGGCGTGTTCAGTCTTCTGTCTTCTTGTTTTGCTTGGGAAGTTGCTGTCGTGGGGTCGGGCATGTCACGTTTGTTCCTTTTCTTGTATTTATGTTAGATTTTGCTGTCTTTTTGCTTCTTTTGTTAATTTGAGCTCATTTAATCCTGAAAATACAAAAGGAAGACAAAAGCACACTTTTTCCAACATTAGTACTAAAAAGGGTTAGTTTTATGCCACAATTGATGTAATTTATATGTTGCATTTTGCACACATCATATGTGCACTAAAGTGTGTAAACCAAAACTATAATGCCATGACCATAATCCAAACAAATATGCGCAGCAAATATCTAACCATTTCATAACAACCTTAACCATAAACCCAACTCAAAACTAGGATCCATGTCTACACATAACCATAAACATATGCGAAAACATGAAATCCAAAATAGCAAACAAGTACCGATTCAAAACATGAATAAGTCTAAAAATTGTAAACATAAAACAACTTAATCACAAAATATAAACCAACATCAGCTTCATTTCCCTGATGTAGATGCCTTTGAAGTTAGCTTTACCCTTAACTTTCCAGTTGACTCTCTAGTTACTTTCCAGTAGAATCCTTTGGCTTTGTAGTTGATGTAGATGCCTCTCCCCCTTGTCCCATGCATGTTTTCTTGTTGTGACCCTTGTTTCCACATTTTCCACAAGTTACAGTTTTACCCTTTCTACTAAGCTTCCCACCACTCACCATGGCATCATCTTTTTCCAATGCATCCTTCTTTCTCTACTTTCTTGGCCTTCCAATTGGTTTATGATAATAAGGTTCTTTAATCCTTATTGGACAGTTTGACATTGGCCACAAACCCCTACCATTTAGTGGTCCAACCTTGTGTGAATAAACTTTTTTCCATGTTTTAGGTATGTACAACATGGATTCACCTATGCTTCTGGGATTTCTACTTGTGACAATGATATTATAAGGTATTAAACAATCAACTATAACACAGAATATACAGAGATTAATAAATGTCTACATGTAGTCCATTCATATCCATGCTTCAGTTAGTGGCAACAACATGCTTGCAAGGAATGCATGTTAACTCCCACTTACTACATGAACACTCTTTTGCAATAACAACTACCACACATTGATCTATAACCGTGTCTTCTACCTTATAGCCTGTAACTTGATACATCATGCCTCCATTCCATTGAACACTCAACTAGGTTACATCCTTTTTTATTTCCTCAAACTTTTCACCTATTTTAGGAGAATAGGAGTTATCAAACCCTTAGTGTTTCCTATCACTTGCATCACAATTACTATCCTTCTCATTAAGTACTCTCTAACATAGTCTAAAGAAGTTATAATCGTTTTGTCCTTACCTTCAACTAACCTTGAATTAAAAACTTCACATATATTGTTCAACAGCAAATCAGACTTGGCTCTACCTATTAAACAAGTTAAACCCATCCACTTTAAACACATTATAAGACAGGGTATTTTAATACAACAAAAAACAAGTGTTATACCTGTAAAATGACTTCCAGAATGGAATCTGTTGCAACCACCAGTAGGCATCCACATTTAACTTCCTAAACTCTTCCATTTTGTCATTGAATTCATGTATTATAGGAATTGTTGCAATACTCCATAACATGTCCTTATATGCCTTGCCTCTCCATTGCAGCTTCATGTTTTGGTGTATGTGTTTAAGGCAATATCTATGTTCAGCTAATGGAAACACATTCTGCAATGTAGGAATTAGTCCCTTCTGCATGTTTGAATGAATGTGAAATTAGAATTCACATCACCCAGGTCATCCCCAAGATACTGTAAAAACCATTGCAATGAATTTGAAGTTTCTTCCTTAACAATAGCATAAGCTATTATATAAATTCCATTGTTTGGATCCACTGTAACAACAGCTAGTAGCTGACCTGGAAAGAGTCCGTTCATAAAAGCACCATATAACCCAACTATTTCCCTTCTACATGCTCTAAACCCTTGTTTTAGTGCACAAAGCACCATCTAACCCAACTATTTCCCTTCTACATGCTCTAAACCCTTGTTTTAGTGCACCAAGACATATGTAAATTCTCTTAAATATTCTACTCTCAGCTACACGATTGCACTCATGTTCAAATTCAAGTTTCACATAGGTTTCTGTGTTTGTTCTTTGCACTTCTAATATGTAATATCTCAAACTAGCATACTGATGGATGTAGTCACCCATTGCCTATTTTGTAGCATATGATTTTACCCTGAAAGCCTTCATTTTTGAGATACCGATCTTATACTTTCTCTGCATCTGTTCTTAAATAGATTTGAGTGGATACCTTGATTTGACTCTATCTAAAACAACAGTTGTTTTGATAGCCAGTTTGAAGTGAAAGCCTTAACAGATCTACTCTGAAGACATTTGTGTTGAGGATTATAAGTTGTGACAACCCAAGTGAGCTCTTCCTTTAACTTAAATACACACTAAAACCCATGGACATTTCCTTTCACCCAGTTTTGAATTTGTTTTCCTTCTTCTTTTACCTTTCTCTTCTGTTTTTGCTTAAAAGTGTGGAATAGTACCTTTGCAAACAACCCTCAACCTATATTGATCACTCCTATAAAAGCCAATCTCTCTCCTAGTTTCCACAGCCTGCCTCTTAACCAACTCTTTTACTATCTTCTGATTTACAAATTCTTGACCAACGTAAAACAATAGACTGTCAGCCAAAGCTTTCTTTCTAATCCTTCTAAGTGTTCTTTTCCGAGTTTTCTCCATGTCTTCACCAGATGAAGAACTACCAAATGAGTTAGTGTTTATTTCATCATCTGCTTCTTCTACATGAATGTTTCTAGGGCATGTTTCATGAATGTCATCACTATTAACATAGAGATTGACCCTAAATCCCCTCATATCAACTTCCCCCTCATCAATGATATTGGCAGGATCAACAATATCATCATCCAATTCATCCCTTGCTTCAACTATGTTTTCAAGACCTTTGTCAACTACATTTGAATGTGTTCTTATTGGTTCTTTTTCATTCCTTTCATTGCCTACATTCACTTCTTGACAATTTAATGGATTCATTACATCAACAAACATACCCTCAAACACTACATCTATAACTTCAACATTTCCTATAATACCCACATCTTCAACTGAGCCAACAACACTGCTTAAATTGTTAGTTTTTACACTAACTTCTACACTTTCACCAGCTTCAATGTAAAGTCTATTTTTCTATATTCACTATTATCAGGGAAATTTCTTAACAAATCTACTACATCATGATGGTTGCTTAAGGGTCTCAACCCAAAATCTAGATCCTCAACTGGTTTTAGATAATGATAATGCATATTCAACCCTACATAACCTATCTGCAACATCAACAACACTGAACTTTTACTTCTTAAGCCTGGCAACATAAGCAATCTTATCATTCTTATATATCCTATCGGGAAACTGTGAAAACCATCCTCCATGGTGCACTTTGAGATAAAAAAAAAAGTTTGTCGTATATACCTATAAGTCTATAAGACAACAAAGTAAAGATTTTTAACAAAGTCATTGGTTTTTAACAAAAAATTGATGATGATCGGCGTAACAAACAACATAAAACTTACGATATACATCCACATAATAGTCATCGTCTTCCTGTTTGATATGCCACATGATTATCATCGTATTTAAAATCGTTTTAAAACCATATAATTATGGAGGACTTTCTATCGCCGAGGGAGGTTTTCAATGAACAGGGAAGTTTTTGATCAAAAAATGCGAAGGGTCAGGGTGTTTATGATATGCAGTAAAAGATTTGGGTGAAATAGACATAAATGTCCTCACGTCATGTGCACGTTAGGGTCTATTCCGTTTGTATTTAACAGTCGTTAGGCTTAGTACCTAGGTGTGTTACAAAACTTAAACCACATAACATGAACATGTTAAAAAAAAGTTAGCAATTAAAGACGAAACTTGCTATAAAGTATAAACCACAAGGTCCATTAGTGTAATTAACTCAAATGAAATAATAATAATTTTTAAAACTACTTGGATCAACTCATTTTCACTTAAAATTTCATCCAACTTTCTTCTAGTTTTTAGAATATCTTCAGTATTCTTCAGTATTATTTCTATTTTTCCTTGAATAATTTTGGTTACATCCCCCAATTTGACACCAACCGAGTGGAACCTACCAACCCACTATGAACCAACCACCACCCAGACCCGAATGGATTCTCGAAACACAATTCATACATGAAAACATTCCCCAAAGACAATCCACATAAAAACAATCACACAAACAAACAAGCCACAACATCCACTCCCAAAGACACCATACAAAAAAGTTGACGGTGGATAATAGAAGTAGTGTTTATTTTTTATTGTATTTTTTCTTAATGATTATTTGTATTTGTATTTGTTATAGGGAATAATAAATAAATTTAAACTTTTTGGAACCGCATTCCGGATAAGTTTCATGATACAATGGGTCAAGGAGGATCTCATTGATGGGATAAACATCAAAACGGACCAAAACATGTCCAACGAATATATGAGAAAGTCTACTTGATAACAACAAAAAAAGGATAATATACAATCTTGTTCATTCTCTACTTGCTTCAACTATAAATTATAGGGTTGCTAAAAGCCAACCTCACTAAGCATTCAACACAATCAAAATACACCATAGCTTACATTTGTAACACGCGTGTGCGCGTGCGTGTGTCCGTGTATATGCTTTACGCCCGTTAGCAAGTTGTAAACTTTGATAATCAAATGGATGATCGTGATCAAGACAGCAAGATAGGCCCGTTCTCGGCAGCAGTCCTCGCATTTTCATGACCGTTATTGTGCCTCGTTAATTGAACATCACGAGAGTAATGAGTTCTTGCTTTTGCATAAGGAGCGCCTCTTGCTGTTTATCATATACAAACAAAATAGTCGAATAAACTTACCAAGAACGAGTTTAATGATTTTGGTGGGTAAAAATGTAATTTACCTGCGATTTGCTGAGTTCGAAGGATGTTTTGACGCCTTTTCCACCAACATGTTAAGCACGTGGCAATTAGAAGAAGTCCTGCGCATGCTCCCAACGCGATTCCGATCTTTGCACCGGCAGAAAGGTGGGGCCCGCAGGTTGGTAGTCCAGGTATCCCACAAAGACCATCATTATCTGTAAAACTGCAAATGCCAACAATTTATATTATTATATATTCATTTTACATCATCTATTATTAAATAAAAAAAATAAAACCTACTTGAAGCTTGCTCTGTGCAAGAGCCTTGCTCCTAATGCAGCCGGAACTCTTCCAGAGAGGGAGTTGCCATTAAGATTCCTGCAACATGATCGTACAAACACGTCATTGATTATAGTGATTAGTGAAGTACAGGCATTTATATATTTATAGCATCCATCGAAAATATATTTCATATTTTACATTTTCACATTTTGCTTGTGAAAAACAAAAGGAAAAAGATAAAAGCATCTTACAATATCCGGACGGATGTCAACCCTCCAAGGCTTTCAGGAATGGATCCATTAAAGAAATTGTATGAAAGGTCTCTGCAATGCAAATATTTGTCTAAATACTTGAAACAATTACAGATTTAGGTAAAGACAGATAACTTATACTTACAGTACTTGTAGACTAGTAATTTTTCCAAGTGATAAAGGAATATGCCCCCGGATGCTATTTTCACTCAGGTTCCTGCAAGTGCACAGAATTATATCTCCTTTCAATATAGAAAAGGTGCGATGTAAAACAGTTTTATTAAAAAAGAGAAGATTATGTGGTTATCTACACTTACATATGTTCTAGATGACTCAGCTTGGATATGTCCTCAGGTAAGAATCCTCTCAAACCCTGGTTGTCGAGACCTCTGTATAGATAGAATTGTGTATAAGAGTTAAGAGATGGGTTAAAGTTTAACCAAACAAAACAACAGCATTTCGTATATTGCATAATTTACTCGCATATTAATAATTAATGACTTGTGAGTTCTTTGATCATATTATCAGTGCATTTTTACTTGCTGTTTTATGGTGTCTGTCAAAAGTCAAAAGTCATGGCCTTGGCTCAAGTGTGTAGCACATCAAGGAAGGATATTAGGTGGAGATGAAGTGTTGACTTACTGACCCAAAACCATAGTTTGTATGCGAATAAAAAAAAGTTGTTTGTTCATGCAAGAGTAGATCGTCTATTAGTGGCATCTGGTTTCAAACTTTCAGCAACAGGAGTCCTCATGGAACCACCCAAGATTTCAGCAATATGCCCGAGTGGCAGGTTCCTAAATCCTTACAGGAGCTGTGAGTGGTTTTTCAGATCTAACAGGATACTATTGAACGTTCATATGCTTTGATGGAACAGCTGAAAAAAGACAACTTCAAGTGGAGTGAAGAGGCTTTGAAAAAAACTACAAAAAACAATGCCCCATGTATCGGTGCTTGCTTTGCAGAATTTTAGTCGACCCTATGTAGTAGTTAGTACCTGCTGCCTCTGGCCATGGATCGGAAGCTTGGTTTAAAAAAGCAGGCCTTAGACACACCTAGGCTCAAGCCCCTGCACTTTTGATAGCATAAGGCACACTTTTTATCAAAAAGCGCACCTGAGGTGCAATTTCTTGGAAAAAACTTTGATCCTGAGGTGCACGCCTCATGTATTTCCCAGATTATTGTACAACATGCTTTTCAAGTTGTACATTTTTATATTCAAACATATATAAAGCTTAATTGTCTCTAAATATTGGGTATATGATGCTAGAAACATATAATTATTTGAGCCTCGGGTACGAAAAGAGGTGCGGTTTTGCACCTGGCACCTCAGTTTTAGACATTGTCGCTTTTGAGTGCTTCTCGCTTTTTAAAACCAAGATCGGGAGCGGCTTTGATGCAAGAAGGCTTTTGGAAATGATAGCGAATCGATACAACTGGTGTTATTTGTTGAGAGAGGCGGTTCATGATGCGTAAAGACCAAGGGAGCTTGAAGTACCTTTTGGAACAACGAATGGTGAATGGAGAACATCAAGGGTAGTTGTCAAAGGCCTTGGATTATGACTGAGATACAGAACCAACGGAAATGATAGTGAGAATAAGGCAGCTACATCAACAAGGAGAGGAAGTGAAACTGGTGGTGCGCTTGGCTCCATGGGTTGTGGATTGGGATGAGATGCTGAGAGAACTTTTGCAAGACCCAGAATCGAATCACGTTACAAACAAGACACCAGGGAGATGTGTTTACTATTGAAGAGAAGAGATTGCTTATCATGTACGATTATTACTACCACATGCTTTTCCACGTGTGTATAGGTAGTTAGGTACTTTCAAGGGGGAAGTGCGATGGGCTCGCGTGTGATGTTTATAACTACTTTTAAGGGGTTAGTGCTACTGTTTCCTGTCTCTTTACTCTTTTGTTTATTGCTACTGTAGTTTACTCACCACTTTATGCTAGCAGTAGTGTATTAGTGTATTACTACCATTTTTGGTACTTTCCTATGGTTGTTGCTTTGATTCTCTTAGTCACTTTTTTTGTTATCTAGTTTACTATATAGTACGCATAAAAATAAAACTTTTTATGTTATATTATGGTACTTAAACTATAATATTTAGTTTTTTTAGTGTTGCAGACTGTAACACAAATTTATTGGAGAAACCATGTCAAGTGAATGCATAAGAACTTACAGCCCATCAATAAACCATTTAAGTTTAGTGCTATCAAATTGACAATCTACTCCACTCCATGGATGTTGTTGTGGAACACATGGATCACCATTCCATCCAAAACGAAGCGGAAGACCAAGTGCACTCTTTAACTTTTGTAGAGCCCTTACTACAAATAAAGAAGAAAGTTGATACATTTACTAAAAATACCTTTTAAAGATTTAACTCCTTCATATGTACTACATCACTACTCAACACTACAAATAAACTAAAAATACTTTTTAAAGATTTAACTCCGTCATATGTTCTACATCACTACGCAACAACAAAGTTTGTCAAATTACGTTGGGTAAATTGCATTTTACATCCTTTAAGTTTGAGCAAAATTGCAGGAGTTGTCCTTTAACTAACGAAATTACACGGGATGTCCTTTATGTTACAATTTCTCATCATGCGGTGTCCTTTTGCCCTAACCCAGTTACTTTTTCTGTTAAATCTTAACATGTGCCATAGTTGTTAATGGCGAATAGCGATAAGGTGCCATTATTATGCTACAAAGTGAATAGTGATACACTAGAAAAAAAAATTTATATGTATATTATATCAAAATACCTTGGTATATACGCTATTTTAGATGCATATTTAACAAAAACCTAAAATCCAGCTATATTTAATTGCTATTTATATTTAAAAAAAAACTGAAATCCCGCTATTTATGGTTGGCTACATACCCTGTAGCGACCTTCGACCTATACGCTACGCTAGTCGCTATAGCAACCATAGTGACTGCTATTGACAACTATGACATGTGCCACTCACATGAGAGCATAATGGTCATTTTCACTCAATAACTAAAACAAAAAAATACGTGAAACTTCAACAGGAAGATATACTTTAAGTGAAAATGGCCATTATACCCTCATGTGAGTGGCACATGTTAAGAGTTGACATAAAAAATTAACTGGGTTAGGCAAAAGGACACCGCATGATGAGAGATCGTAACATAAAGAAATCAAGTGTAATTTCGCTAGTTAACGGTCATTACCTGCAATTTTGCTCAAACTTAAAGGACGTAAAATGCAATTTAACCACTTACATTTGATCAATCAAGAAAGATAGGAAAGGAAGTTCACATATTATCTACATACAATACCTAGCATTTTACTTGTTTATTTTGTCATTAAAAGTGCTTATTAACAAAACATAGCTGAAAAAAAAATACCTTCCTCGATTAACGTTTTGGCCTCGGCATTGACAATTTCAAAGACCTCTATGGCGCTGATAATAGTATGACTGCCTTTTACAGGGTTCAAAGTTATCGTCAAACTTCTCCCACTAACAAGAATCGTTTTGTTCAGCACAAGAGCACTATTTACACCTCCACTCATTTTCACAATATCGATTTCTTGAAATTCCGTATCGCCATTTATTAAAACGTCAAAAACCCGTTGTCCTTCACCCGTGACCGAAGAATCAATCTCAGCAAAATGCAACCAAATGGAGTAGTTTCTATTTGGGTCGACATCCATTGTGTAAGCTAAATCCGGCTGATTATCAGTGCTAATAAGCGCAGTTTGGTAAAGTGCTTCTGGATAATAGTTTGGTACTTTCGAGGATAACTTGATGGTGTTTTTCGTCGTCAAAACATGGTCAGCACTTTGACCGAAAGTAGGAAGCGAATTCCAAAACCGGTCTCCGCCCCAGTGGTCCCCACTGTAATCCACGTCAAACTTAGGATTCTTAGCACCACAACTGAGTCTCTTATGCGTTCTCAAGATCGTTCCTCGGCCCCATCCTGGCCCGAAATTATACGCGTTATTGCCAACTTGGAGAATTTCGATCGAAAGTACAGCTGGATCTCCATGACCCGTGCTGTGAAAGCAAATCGAGGCGGTTCCATCTTCGAGAAACACAGTCGATTCAACAAAAGCTTGTTCGTCATCGTGGTTACTCCAACCCGATTGCATCGAGTAAACTAGGGTTCCTTCTATGGATACGTCAAACAAAGGTTCGTTGTCAAAGGTGGGATCCTTAACTAACCCGAAAAAGATTCTAATCGAATAGTGGCCGTGTGGTACCCGCTCTATGTGGTAACAATTTTCAGGACCCTCGGATAAGGGGAAATAGCGAACGGTTTGAAGAGGAGGAGTGATAAAACTTGGACGGGTTGCGTTAGTAAAGTATCCGCCACTGTATCCGAAATCTCTATACCATAATGTATTTGTTGGTGGTGTGTGGACATCGTTGCGGGCTCCACAACTTATCCTAAAAGCATATGGTGCTGCATTCACAAATATTCAAATAGATGCAGTCACTATAAATTTGTATATACAATAACTCAAAACAACATCGAGCCAAACGTTCTAAAATTAAGCTATTGCATGTTGTTGAGTGTTGACAAATCACAAGGTTCATATAACTATGAAATTTTTTTTGTCATAATTCTCATTCCATCATAATAGATATTTCATTCCAATCACCAGAACAAATTACATAAGGATAGCAGGGAGACGAGCAACAAACTGCGCCGCCATCCCCTTCTGAATAGAAAACCATAATTCTCATTCCGAATGACTCGCTCGAATTGCACCTATTAGATTGTGACCTAAACAAAGGTCTCCACTGTTCCTAATTAAAACAAGATTGATCTAAACTTTTTTTTATCATTTAATAAAAAAGAAAACCTAAATCATTAACTCAGCCTTCATCAACAGTTCAACCAATTTGTTTGCTGGCCAATAAATGTTTAGTTGAAGGTTAAAGCAACATAAACTTTACAATCTCACAAACTACAAATCAGTAATAAATCCCCAAAATACAATTCACATCAGATACAATCGAATGTAAGCATAAAACGCCAAAATAAACCAATCTAATAGCTAGAAACTAAACAAAATTAACCAAAATGAAAGAAAATTGAGCAATCTAGCAGAAGTAAAGTATAAACAAGTAGCAAAAAGTAATGGAAAGAAGAAGAATGTGATTGAGGAAAACCTTGGTGAGAAGGTGTGAAAGCTGCAACGAAAACGATGAGGAAAATGAGGAGTGAGAGTGGTCCACGCATCTTCGTCTCCAATTGAGTTGCAGAGTCTCTCTCTCTCTCTCAGGCAGAACACACAGTAGAGTTTCTCTCTCTAAAACTCAGTGTTGAATCTCTAATCTCTTCTTTTCGCTTTCACAAATGGGTTTGGAGAGAGAGAGAGAGACAGGGATGAGTAAGAAAGTCTTTGGGACGTGACCGCATATAGACACAAATTTTGTTATTTTATTTTGGTTTCTGGATTCATTTTAAAATACATATTAATAATCGATGAAAATAATTTATAATCCATGTTTATATATATGGAAATATTAAAATTGGGTGGGATTATTTTTTTGGGAACATTACCGAAACGGTTTTAGATTAGCAAAAGTTTAAAAAATAGACACTGAAATTTAGGGCTGTTTAATTAACTCTTAATGCAAACATTTTAGGTGCTGTTTGTTTTTGCTTAAAACATCTGCAAGGAGCCTATGTCTTCAGACGGGCAGACACAGTGGCGAAGCTTGAAAATTTCCACCGGGGGGTCGGAAGTCACTGAACCTAAAAATTCTATATAAGTAAAGTTTTTTTTTTTTTATAAAACCGGGGGGTCGAAAACGTATATACCTAAAAATTCTACACGAAACGTACACACATAACACTACTGAGCGAAAAGTTCGGGGGGTCGGGTGCCCCTCCCGGCCCCTTGAAAGCTACGCCCTTGGGCAGACATAAGACGTTGAAGACTGTTTGTTTTTTTTTAAAGAAGATCTGAAAAGTGCTTTTATTAGCTTAAAAAAAAGTCTATATCTAACATCTTCACAAACAATCAGATCTTCAAAACCCATCTTCCTCCTCTCTCTCTCTCCATCTTTAAAACCCAGCACCACCACCACCTCCCCTCCTTCCTCTCCTTGTTTCTCAACCGCACACCCATCTTCCTCGCACACCCATCCCCTCCTCTGGTCTGACCTCCGGCAATCGGAGATGATGAATGTTGTTGCTACTGCTACTGTTGATGTTGATGACGAGACTGATGCCGGTGGTGGCCGACGGCGACTGTAGCCGCCGGAAATGACGACAGCAGCAGTGGTTAT
Organism: Helianthus tuberosus; assembly: GCA_030545235.1. Taxonomy (NCBI): domain Eukaryota; kingdom Viridiplantae; phylum Streptophyta; class Magnoliopsida; order Asterales; family Asteraceae; genus Helianthus; species Helianthus tuberosus. Next base: position 54,604,862 of record CM060448.1, read on the forward strand.
GGTGGTGGTTCTCGTGGCAGCGTAGGCAGGGGTCGACATTCTCGACTTCAATCTTCGAATCATCGGCCAAATAATCAGAGTTCTTGCTTGGAACTTTATTCCAGTTAAACCCCATGGTGGGTATTTGGAAATTATCAGGTGGTGTTTTGATGAAATTGGTACAACTAAATTTAATGCATTTTATTTGAACTCTGTCATCATGTGGTGTTTTGTGATTTGTGCAGAGGTTATTATTAGGGTTTATGGAATATTATGAAGAAGATGTGAGTGGGGATCAATGATTGCGATGCAATTGGGGGAGAAGAGGATAAGAGGCTGTTTGTTTTTTTCTAGGGTTTAAAATGAAAGGGATGAGGGGAAAGTATTTGTGCAGACATTATCAATTTATAAAAACAAACAGTCTTATATTTTCAGTTTGCAGAGCTTCAGACCACATCTTCAGTTGCAGACATGAAAACAGATGAAATAAGCTTTCAGACCACATCTTTAGTGTCTTTAGATTGTTTGTTTCACGATCAGATGTCTAAATGGTTCAGACATTTGCCTCTGAATAGATAATCATTATACTGACTCTGAATGGTTAAGACCTATAATCTGAATTGGTCAGTGTTGGTGCATTTATGTCTATCGCCTCCGTCAAGACAAATCGTAGCAGAAACAGATTAATTCTAGTCTTTTATTGTAATATCTAGTTAGTAAAGGCAATGTTGCATAATTGTAAATAAGGAAACATTCCTTATTGCCTTGACCTATAAATAGAAGCTTTAGGGCTTTTGTTTAGGACTTTTTGCTCATTTGGATCTTGGAAGAGCTTGGTACTTAAAGAGAGAAAGTAGAGAAAGAAAGTGTTCTAGGTGATTCACGTGACTTTGTACTTTTCAGATCTTTTATCGAATCACATATTATATTACGTCGTGTGTGTTCGGTCACGTTCGTGTACGGATTCCGCACGTTACACGAGTCGGTTCGCAATCGTTACGGAGTCAAAACCGGTCCTACAAGTGGTATCAGAGCAGGAGCTCGATTGCACGGATCAAACACACAGATTCTCACACGAATTCAGCAGATTCAGATCCAATTTCATTCAGATTTGTCAAAATTTCTTCATGTTTCATCTCTTTCACGTTCTTAACTGAAAATTGCAAAATTAAACAGGTTTTTACGGTTAAAAATTGCTGATTTTTTTATATGTTGTGCGAAATCAGTTGATCTATAAGCCTACAAAGTTTCAGATCTTAATTCCTAATGGTTTGAGAGAGATCTAAATTTTTGTGTTCGAAAAAAAACGTGAAAGATGTTGAGTGTTGCTGTTAATATTCAAAGTGATGTTCACCGATCGGATGGCCACCCAATCGGGTGACCATCTGATCCAACAACTCACTCGATTCAATTGTCAAGCCATTGAAATTCATTTCATATTAAAGTCAAAGTTCACGTGTAACTGAAGTCAAAGTGATTAAAGTTGCAGTCTACTAATAACCTATCGGCCCAATCAACATATTGCATTTCAAGATTGTCAGTCATTTAATTTGATGTCAGTTTGCATGAGATAATTGGAAAACTTGAACAAATTCAAAGTTGCAAATCATCGAGTGGTGACTCGATCGGATCACCAACCGATCGGCCAACATAAAGTTTTTGTCGTGTAGTGCCATCTATCGAGTGGTCACTCGATCGGACAACTCACTCACTCGATCGGATTACATTGGTTGTTTGAAAAAGCTACTCGATCGGATCACCATCCGATCCGTGGCATTGTATTTTGTTTTGATTTGTTAACTGAAAATTGTCGAACGGTGACTCGATCGGATCACCATCCGATCCTTGTCACTCTCTCACTTATTCACTTGTTGTGCAAATCATCGAGTGGCAATCCGAACGATTTGCCACCCGATCCTAATCATTTCATTTTTTTTTGTGATTTAGGTGATTGTCAAAGTATCGGATCCCCACTCGATCGAGTAGCCACCCAATCCAAGGAACACTGTCACTCGATCGGACAGACTCTCACCCGATCGGACAACCTCTCACCCGATCGGACAGCCTCTCACCCGATTGAACAGCATCTCACCCGATCGGACAACATCTCACCCGATCGGACAGCCCCTCACTCGATCCAAGGAACACTGTCAATCATCGGATCGGATCACCACCCGGTCCACTGCCACCCGATCATTGTTACTCTGTTGACTTCTGTTGACCCACTCGATCGGATACTCATCCGATCCAACAGTTTGTTTGATAATTTTTAAACTGATCGTATTTGTTCATTTGTAGGTGATTCGAGGAGATAACATCATGGCTGAAGAGTTTTACGATACATTCTACAAAGCTTTCACATCGGAAACATCAACTGTCACTCCGAAATCAATAACAAAAACAATAAATGATAACATAAAACATGATAACTTCTATGGAACCTATTCGAAAACACCTAAACTTGAGAATATAGAAGATTATACTTGGTGGAAAGAGAGATTCCTGAACTGGACCAAGGCATATGCTCACGAGAGCTGGTTCTGCTTAGAGTTTGGATACAGTCGACCGATCAATGACAAACATGAAGAGATACATCTCAATGATCTTTCCGATGAAGACAAACGGAAATTCTCATATGAGCAGAAGATAAAAGCATTGATTCCACAATCTATCCGAGATGATATATTTTCATTGTTAAATCATGATGGGTCATCAAAATCGGTTTGGGAAGCGTTAAGGGTTAAAGCTGAAGGGGGTAAACAAATAAAGAAAAACAAAATTGCTTTGTTAAAGAAAGAGTTTGATTTATTTGATAGTCTGAAAGGAGAGTCAGTGAGGCAAATGATTGAGAGGTTTTGTCATTTAAAAATTGAGCTTGATAGATTTAATATTGTTAAAACACGAGAGGAAATTATTGATAAAATCATAAAAGCGTTACCACGAGCTGATCAGTGGCAAACGTTCGTGTTTATTCTGAAAAATGATGCTTTGTATGAAACAATTACTCTCGATGTGTTAATTGAAAAGATTGAAACTCATGAGCTTGAATTGCAGAAACAGAGCAAGATGAACAGTTTTTCACATCAACAGAATGTTGGTCTTTATTACAAAGGTATCATACCTTCGGTGACAGCTGGTGAGTCACCAAAGACAGCATTTAGTGTTGAAAAGACGAAGGATTCACAGGAAAGCTCATCAAGCTACAATACATGATATCATTCATCTTCTGTAAAAGCAAATCCTGAAGAATCAGAAGAAGTTCTTTGCAACATTGCTCTGAAGTTAAAGAATTCTCCTGCAATGAGCATCAAATCTGCTAAGCAGCAAATGAGCTTCCTCGCATCTATTCTGGAATCATATGAAGGTCTAGTAGCTGGTAAAATAGGAAATTCTGAGTTAACCAAAGAAGACTACGACCAGATCGATCCGGAAGAAATGGAACTCATTGACATACGTTGGTGTTTAGCAAGCTGTATTCGAAGAGCTCAGAGATACATGGAGATTACTAGTAAACAGTCAATCGGTGGTCCATCAACAAAGCTGGGATTTGATAAATCCAAGGTGACTTGTTTCAAGTGTAAGTAGAAAGGTCATTTCAAGAGAGAATGTACCAATTCTGCAGTTGATGGAAATGAAAATCCGTTCAAAGACTATTATTATTATCAGAAAGCAATTCACCACCGTAGCAAAGAAGAGCCGAAACTGATTGAAAATAATCCCAAAGAGAAGTCAAGAGCATGTGCAGTGATTCAAGATGACGAAGGGTTTGACTGGAGCAAATTCCTTCCAGAAGATGATCTTGTTGATGATCGTCTCACAACTCATGGTAGAACTGTATCAAAGAACAAACGTCATGCTTTTGTTGCTGAGATAAAAGAGAAAAGTCGAGAAGAGATTCTGAAAGAAAAGATTGAAAGAGAAAGATTCTTTGCAGGTTGTCGGATTGAGAAAATGCATGAAGAATATAAAGATGCAAAGTACTGTGGAATATATGACAAAAAAAGAGATTGCTATATCAACAAAAATGGTGATCCTGTCGTTCATCGAAAAGAAGTGGTTTTTAATGATGTTCTTGTAGTAATTCCTTTGTCTGGCGAATACTATTCAAATGTTACGAAATATAAAACTTATCTGAAAAGACTGGACAAGATAATTCATGATGTGATGACCACAAGTTTGAAAAAGAGGGATGAAGAAGAATGTTGATGAGTTGGTGAATGATTTGAAGAAGGTAGCTGAGGAAGAGAAAGAAAAGAAAGACGAATCAGTTGTCGAAGAAGCTGTTACTGAAGAACAACAGAAAGAAGAAGATCAGAAGAAGAAAGAAGAAAATGAAGTGAAGGTGGAAAGTTGGGTTGAAGTGGATGATGGTGCTGGTGTTGGTAAGGAACAGAAGAAGAGTGAAGCTGATCAGACACAGACGGAAGCGAAAGCCGAAGTGCCAATCACTGAGGTAAAAATTGATACTGAAATCTTAAAACATGGATAACAGTGCAAGAAATGCATGGAAACGTGCAGTGCTTGTACTGAAAAAGATGAAAATTTCAGAACAAGAGACATTGAATTCACTAAAATCGAAGAAATTTTCAAAAATAAATGCAAAGAGATGTTAGAAAACGAAAAAGTTTTGAAAGATAATGACGAAAAGATAACACAAAAATGCAAAATTTTAGAAAAGGAAAATGAAAATTTGAAAGAAAAGGTTTCAAAAATGACAGAAGAATGTTTTCAAAAAGAAAATGCTTTTCAAGAAATGAAAAAGGAATATGATTCAATAAAACTTGCATATCACATAACAAAAGAGACATATGAAGATGTGAAAAGTCAAATGAAACTTGTTCAATCAAGATTGAAATATTGTTCTGAAACAACTGATACGCTTAAGCGTCAGTATTCAATAAAGCAACAAGTTGTAAACTCTTATATTGAGGATGTTGCTAAGTTGAAGCGTTAAATAGCCGATTTAGAACAAGATAACAACAAGTTACATAGCTATCATCATCATATGTGCTTGAACGAATTTTCAACATAAAACCGGGTGATGATGATTCTGAGAAAAACAAGAAAGGTATTGGCTTAGAGTTTCATCAAGTTCCACCACCGGAAAAGTTCGCATTTTATGATGATGAGAAAGTCGAAAAAGCTTTCAACATGGTTGATCAATTGCCAGATAACATCGACGTAACCTATTCCAAATCTGATGATTCAAGTTATTCAGAGGTGGTAGGTAAGGTCGTTGAAAGTGTTTTGAAAAAAGAGTCGGTTGAAACAGGTAAATCTGAATCACAGGATGAAAATGAAGGTAGTTTTCATGAAGAATATCTGAAAAACTCAAAATCTGAGAAAAATTTGAATGCTGATTCAAAAGGATTGGTTTATACCATGATTGGATCGGACAAATTATTTTTAGATATTGTATTCCCGATTCAGAATGTGATTTCAGAAAAGATTGATAAAGTTTTCAAGTTGGTTGAAATTGAAAAATCTAAGATTCCAAAGTTCGCTGGAAAGAGTCACAAAACTTTTTATAACAAACTTGGTTACAAAAAGAAAAACATGAAGGTTGGGTTGGGTTATAAAAGGAAACAAAATTGGAAAAGAAATGAAACGCCAAATTATCAGACAAAGATGAACTTTGTTCATGGAACAAGTTCCGAAGAAAAGAAAGAACTCCAATTTAGACGACGGTCTAATGAAGAGTTCTATGCTCAAAAGAAAAAGCAACAACAACAGGTGAAAGATGTTTCAAAGAGAACATGTTTTAAATGTGATCAAACAGGACATCTTGCACGAAAGTGTCCAAATCCGAAACCTGTTGGTGTTGAAACGAAAAAGAAGTCTGAAGTTGTGAATCATAATTCAACCAAGTTTGATTCAAAGCAAACTTGGAAGCCGAAAATGTCAAAGGCTGACTCACAACAAACCTGGAAACCAGTGACACCCAGATTTAGAACAACACAAAGTTGGAAAACAACTGTTGATGCAACTAAACCAAATCAGTTTTGGAAACCAAAAGTTGTTGTTCAAAATCAAAATGTTCAAAAAAATTCACATTTTTACAAAAGAGGTACTCCAAAAGGTCAAACATGGACAGTTAAGAAACAAATGACTTAGGTAAATGAAGAAAAAGATGATGTCAAAATTGAAAGAGTCTTTGTACAAAAAGACAAAGATTTTCCGAAATTGAATGAAGCATATTGTGTTGAAATGCCTAAGGTCAAACAGACCTGGGCTAAATTGTTCAAGTAATTGAGTAATTTGAATGTGCAGGTGCTTCAGAAAGAGGAGGAAAGTCAAACCAACGGAGGAAGCAGCCTGGCACGAGAGGAAGAGGCTGCTGGTCCCTGCGATTGTTAAACAGGGAGTTTGTTTGATTTCTGTACATAAATAAACCATTTTTCAAAAACCCTAAAAATTGAAAATTTAAAAACCAAAAATATGTTTTTATTTTTTCAAAAATTTGAAAAATTAAAAATATGTTTGTTTTTTAAATTTGTCAAAATTCAAAAATTTCAAAAAAAAAAAAATTTGTTGAGTGAATATGCCGAAACCCTCACGCTGAACAAACATGATTAATTTCACAAGATTGAAAAACGGTTTTCAAACTGTCGAAAATCAGTGGGTTGCAAATCATGGGGGTACAATATATTTTCTTCAAAACAGAGCATGAGAAGCAGAAAATGGATAGCGAGACAAAGCTATCAACATCGGATATCAAAATTTCTTTAAATGTTTGAATTTTAGGGGGAGTAAGAAATTGTCAGAAAATCCAAAAACATTAGAAAATTTGAAAAAGCTAAAAACATGATAAAATTCAAAAAAGAGTTTTGTGTAAAAAGAGGAAATAATAGTACATCAGTAGACAATCACAGTACGCTAAAGAAATAGAAAGTTAAAATGTGATAAACGGTCTCACTGATGATATGCCGGTAGGTTTTTACACGCTTAGTAGATTGTTTTCGAGATATAAACCTAAATATCAAATACTTACTTATCTCGTGGGGAACATCTCTCGGATATATGGGTAACCTCCGAAATCTTGTTTGAGAGATTGCCTGATTCTGAGATACTAGGTCTTTATACTGTTTGATATCTGGGGTATTACTTGGTCTTCTGATATTGCGGAAGCGATGGCCTAGACCTCGTATAATACTTTACGTGCTTTAAAAAGCTTACCAGCTGCTTAAAAATTGATAAATATCGAAAGATACAAATCAAGAGCAGTTGTAAAGAAGATTCCCAAAGGGAACACACCTCAAAGTCGAGCCTTCATCTCTTTGACTGAACGGAAGTTCATACCTGAGCTCTCAAGGTCTTGCACTATCCCAGAGAACAGATATCAATCTAGTATATTCACCTGTAAGACTGAATCTAGGTAATCTTGATACAGGAGTAGGGATGGCAATCAAACCCGAACCCGTTGGGTAAACCCGAAACCCGACATATTTGGGACGGGTTTGGGGTCGGTTAATTGGGTTTGGGACGGGTTTGGGAATAATTTTTATTTTTTTCGCGGGTTGGGGATTTAGTGATACACCCATTTACCCGACCTAATTACCCGATAAAGTGTACCCGTTTACCCGATTATATACCCAATATAATTTCTTGTATATTACTAAATATGTATATATATTATACATCCATTTTTTACACATATAGGTATTCTATTCCGTATACATTGTAGTTATTTGATATATATTTTTATAATGACAATATAAAATGTAACCGGTTAGTAGTTACCCGATAAATATCCAATGGGTTTTGAGATGAGTATACCCAACGAGTAATCTTTTTAAATTAACGGGTATACCCGCGGGTACCCGATACCCGATGGGTATTTACCCGCTAGAAACCCAACGGGTTTTGGGACAAGCTTATCTAACCAGGTTTGGGTTTGGGATTACCTAAACCCGTCCCAAACCCGACCCATTGCCATCCCTATACAGGAGTATATTCTGAGGTGGGACACGCGAATAAGTTTAAGTCCTTAAAACACTAATATCGTATCTTGAATCAATTGAACTTTGTGTGAAAATTTAAGTGGATCAGTATACTGACAATCTAAGTGAATCGTTTAGAACTTAAAGTGTTTAAAGCTCAACGGTGCTAGTGATTTGTCAAAAACTGATATGATCCTCTAACACGAACTCAAACAAAAATATTGTCTTTAAATATGTTTGTAAATATTTCTTTATTGCTTTATATTTCAGAAAATAACAAAAAGATTTTGATTCTACTTTATTTTTCGACAACCGATGTCTGAATGCTGAGTTTCAAAATCTAAGTATGCTGGTCATGTTTCTAAAAATAAACAAGTTCATTAATTTGAAACTTGAAGTAAAAAAAAACAAAAATCAAAAACATTTTGTGATATCTCCAAGGTCATTAAGTTGGACTTGGATGATTAACTGTGAGGGATTTGGATGCTTAATTTGTTAAAATATGTTGAAAAGAGCTAGATTTCGATTTTGGATACTTAATACTGCAAAATCTATGAAGATTGTTGATAGGGGGAGAGAATCAAGCTAATTCTGGAGATATTCATATTATCATATTTTAAAGTCAGGATCTTGATTAAAAGTGTTTAAGATCCAGGTTACGATTCCTGGACAATCGAAAAAGCTTTCACTGTCGTATATTTGAAATGTTTTAGCTTATGTTGAGAGAACTAGGTTTTCAATCCTGGAAGATCAAAATGTTTTTGCTTATACATGTTTGAGAAATTGCAGAATGCTGTTCCAGATTACGATCCCGATAGCCGAGTCTAAGGGGGAGTCTGAAGTTGAGCTCAACGCAAGGGGGAGCGTGCATTCAAAGAGCCATGTAACTATCCTGGAGGAGCTTGTAACCGGAAAGCCAGGTGTCGATCCCAAAAGCACAGAAGCTTGACGAAAGGGGGAGCCTGAAGAAAAAGTATACCGAAAGGGGGAGCTGAAGCTGAAGACAGATCCACTGGGATTCTGTTCAAGAAAGAGGGAGTATGTGTTGCTGAAGATCATAAAGCTTCAAGAAGACTTAGAGAGAGAGAAAGACAAGACGCTACGAGATTGAGTGCGGCAATATCCAAGGGGGAGTCTGTTGGTGCATTTTTGTCTATCGCCTCCGTCAAGACAAATCGTAGCAGAAACATATTAATTCTAGTCTTTTATTGTAATATCTAGTTTGTAAAGGCAAGGTGGCATAATTGTAAATAAGGAAACACTCCTTATTGCCTTGGCCTATAAATAGAAGCTTTAGGGCTTTTGTTTAGGACTTTTTGCTCTTTGGATCTTGGAAGAGCTTGGTGCTTAGAGAGAGAAAGTGTTCTAGGTGATTCACGTGACTTTGTACTTTTCAGATCTTTTATCGAATCACAGATTATATTACGTCGTGTGTGTTCGGTCACGTTCGTGTACGGATTCCGCACGTTACACGAGTCGGTTCGCAATCGTTACGGAGTCGAAAACCGATCCTACAGTCAGACATTTGTCTCTCAACGGTTAAGCATGATACTAGCTTTCATGATTCAGATCTCTTACTGGTTCAATACTTAATGATTCAAACTCTTATTGGTTCAACAATTAACCATTCAGAAGTTTTCAAACAGCCCCTAAGTTTCCGTAATATTTTCTTTTAATCAGTATCCGCTATATTCGACTCATTATTTGAGACGATTAGAATCTAGCATACACTTTTGGTGGTTATTAGCCCGCATTTTTGTAGGCTTGGGAAGACAGCTAATATATAATGTTTATTTTTGTAAAAACTGATTTTTTTTTATTTTTTTGATAATATCTTTAGGATTAAGTTATTCTATAAAGGTTAAAATAAATAAGACAAAATTGTACAAATCAACCTTTATGTTATACCTAAACTGCACTTCATACATTTCATTATGAAATCGGCCAAACCCAACATTTATGTTCATATTTTCTTACATCCTATAACCTTTACATCTAACGTCGTTTATTTTTCATATTAACTACCCTCACATGCAACAAGCTTCAACCCATATGACAATATCCTTATCAAACCCACCAACACCTCCATTTTCATATCCCCAAATCAAAATCATACCCCTTCTTATTATTCTAATCTTATCAATTGCAAGATATATACATACCTACACATTAATAATCCAGGTCAAAACATGGAAACATCTTATAGAATAAGTTGCATTAAGAAATGCAATTATTTATAGAAAAATTATACTTTAAACTTACCAATTTAACTTTCATATCCCTTCTCGTAATTTTGAGTTAACAAGTCTAAATTCACCCATCAACTATCCTTTGTTTTAAGGGGGGACGATGTGATATCGGGGAGTGGATGGGGAGAGTGGGGTTGACGCAGGGGGGAATGATACCGGGTGTTTGAATGGGGAGTGGGGAGTAGGAGAGAGGTTGTTTTTTCGGTGAGTATACACCGAAGGTGAAGAAGAACATAGGGAGGAGAGAGAGAGAAAGGAGAGAGAGAGCCAATGAATTTTTTAATTTTTTTAATTGAGTGTGTGGTTGAATCACTCCTAGTATTTGAGTAGAAAATGGGGAGTGAAGGGGGGGGGGGAGTTGACATTGCTTTATATCATTGGGTAGAGAAAACTCAAACACCCTAAAGTGTTTGAATCATACCCTCCACCCTAACATACACACCAACTGTTTGTTCAAATGCCTCAACCACCAAACCCACCACCAAATCAATTCACGATAACGGGCAGTCACGATTCACGATAACTGTTTGTGCAATGGGTTCTTCTGGCAGTGGTTCAAGAGGACCGTTAACGGGTAGTCGCCGGAGATGCTCCGGAGCTCTGTTGCTCCGCCACCGGAGGCAAAAAAACGGCATCTGATGGCGGTGGTGAGAGGCGGGTTTGGGCAATGGGCCGGGTTTGGGCCGGGTATTGGTAATCCCAGGCCCATACCCGGTTGTAATTCTTTGTCCCATACCCGGCCCGTTACCCGTAGGGTATCGGGCATACCCGCGGGTATCGGGTATATCCGTTGGAAAAAATGTGAAATTTTTACTTTGATGTTTATATAATTTACTACTTTAATGACTATAACAAATGAAAATATGATTAATAACTTATATATCATGTTCAGACCACATATACCAAACTAAATCAAAACGATTACTTAATTAAGTGATTGTATTAGGACCACCTAATTATACAAACATCCACATAATAAAGGGTGATAGCTTCCATATCTAGGAATGGCAATGGGCCGGGTTTGGGCCGGGTATTAGTAATCCCAAGCCCGTACCCGGCCCATTACCCGTCGGGTATTTGTCGGGTATTTACCTACCGGGTATCGGGTATACCCACGGGTAATGGGTATACTCGCGGGTAACGGGTATATCCATTAATTTGTTAAAAATATCATTGAAATTCTCATGTGCATTTTTTCCTCTAATGTTTATATAATTTACTACTTTAGTAACTACAACAAAGGAACATATGACCAATAACATACAAACATATCATATTCAAATGCATATTTGAAACATATATCTGCATAATTAACTAATTAATGTACTACTACTTTGGAGCACATAATGTCAGTTTATATATTGCATTTAATTGAACACCAAACATGAAAAATAGTAGCATTAATCAGAACCCAAGTAATCTCCCTAACAACTTGAAATGTGTTTAGAAAATTCCAACATTAACACACATTTTTAATCTGCATAGAAACAACATAACTAAACATAAAATCTTGTGTCTGTATGTTAAATTCTTGAAGACAAACAACAAAGCAAAATAATATGAATAAGTGTATGTACTAAAGTTTATATAAATGGAAAATTAAATTTAAAATAATATGTTTTTCGGGTATTATTCGGGTAAATGGGCCGGGTATCGGGCGGGTATCGCTAAATCCCATACCCATACCCGTACCCGAATATTTTTATATTTTTAATCCCATACCTGGCCCATACCCGTCGGGCTTCGGGTATACCATGCCCATATGTTTCGGGTTTCGGGTATACCCGTCGGACTTGGGCTTTTTTGCCATCCCTATCCATATCCAATATACATGCTCAAAAATAAGTTATTTGTTCACTAAGCACCTGCCAAATATATATCCACATATGACTATAGAGAAGGTAATAAGTACATGTACTAAGTTTATACGTATGGAAATCTATAATATGATACTTTCGGGTATTATTCGGGTAAATGGGCCGGATATCGGGCGGGTATCACTAAATCCCATACCCGTACCCGTACCCAATTTTTTTCTTTTTTTAAGCCCGTACCCGGCCCATATCCACTGGGCTTCGGGTATACCCGGCCCGTATATTTCGGGTTTCAGGTATACCCGTCGGGCTTGGGCTTTTTTGTCATCCCTAAGTACAGTTTAGATATAACATAAAGGTTGAATTATGCAATTTAGTCAACAAATAATAAGGATGAAAAGTTATTACATAGTGACAAGCGTTCAATAAAAAATTAAATGGGGTAGTTTCGTGCAAGAGAAAAAATCAATATACACATTCTTCTGACATGCTATAAAACATGCAAGTCAAATGTTACCCCCCCCCCCCCCAATTTTTAACGTTATAAACTTTTTTATACGTCATTTGTTTTTGTTTTTAATAAACTATAAAATCGAGCGTCTTATGATCTTTAATACAAGTACCTTATCGTTATACTTTTCAAAAAAAAATCAAAAACTCAGTTACGTATTACATGGTGGACATAACGTAACGCATCAAACTAAAAACACAATCGATGTTAATAGATAAAAAACATAATCGATAACAATAGATAAAAGACGCAATGTGTATCAAACTAAAAACACAACGATTCACTTTATGCTATTCCACTAATTTTTTTCCCTGGGAAATTTCTTTTTAAAAAATGTCGTATGAAAAAGTTATGGACGTTTTAAATTGATGGTGGGAATTGACATGTGTTTTGCATGTGGAGAAAGAAAGTCAATAAATGTAGGATTTTCTTTATGTGTTCCGGTAACTTTTTCCCTAAAACTAATCTCAATCCTCTAAATATAAGATCAATGGAATAAAATTCTTCTTACGCTTTTTATTTATTTACCACTTTGTATTTAATCCTAATATATATTTGTTATTATATAAATGGTTTTCAATAATTGAATTTGTATAATAAACGGATATAAATATCAACTTTTTTTTACAATTTCTAAAATTTTAGTATATCAACTTTTTTGTTTTACAATTTTTAATATTTATTAAATGTTAAGTTTATGTGTATAAGAATTAATATATTTCCACCATGTTAAAATTCAATTTATATCTTGCCTTGAAGCATGTCAATTTAGTTTATATATTATAAATTTAAAGATATCTTATTATTTATAGTAATTTTGTTGGATCTGAGTTTGTTTCTGATTGTATTTTCGTTTGAACTTAAGATGGAAATGAAAGAGTTGTGCAGCGGAATTAATATGGAAACAAACTTTGCATACAATCAAACGAGAGAAATGCTTTAATCAAGACATTTTTAACAAGGAACCGAATGATTGAATTATCTTTCAACAACGATTACAAGTAATGCTTGAATACAAACTCCCCCTCAGCCAGAGCTCAGCGTTTGTTCGTGCAAAGAAGACGGTATTGCAAGAGCTAATAGAACAGTACAAAGTACTGAACTATTTATAGGCACTAGCAAACCACTGAGCATCTTTAGCTGACATCACCATGAAAGTGACATCTAACCTCCTAACAAACTCTAACCTCTGATCAATACAAACACTGATGTACTAACTACTGCTATTACATTTCATTACATAAAAAGACTTAAACAGCTGCTGTATCCTTCCACTGCTGTGAACCCAGCAGTGCTTGTCCGGATCAGCAGTACCAGACTTCAAGGCAGTAGATTGAATCAGCAGGGCTTTGGTCTTCCATCAGTCTTTGACATTTGGTAGTAGATGCAAGACAGCAGTTGTAGGTCAGCACTTAGTAAGATCAGCAGATAGGAGGTCAGCAGATATGAAACCACTTTCAAGGAGAGAGATTTGTATGTGAACATCTGCTTATTCTGGATCCACTGCTCTGATCCAGTTTTAGCTTTAATTATCTGTTCCTCTGATAGGGTTCAATCCCAACAATCTCCCCCTGGAACAGATAATGCCAAAACTCTTCATTATTGTGGATATATTTATTGCCTCATCAACAGTTCCCTTATCTGGCCTTTAAATTGTAATTCAAAGTCTAGGGCATCTGTATCTTCATCATCCCTGCTAATTGGAAGATCAAGGAGATCCTGCAAATCTTCAAGTCTCAGGCCAAGAGCTTGTTCCCTTGATATTTTCTCCACTTCTCCACCAGACCTGAGCAAAGTCAATACACAGGTCTGTTTGTCAGTTTCCCACTTTTGTATTTTTGAGCCTGGTGGGTTTCTTGGGAGATGTTTATTTGCAGAAGTATTTGGTGAGGCTGGCCTATTCATAGCTGGCTGAGCAGCACTTACAGATTGTTCCAATTCAAGATCTTCTTTTATCATTACTTTCGTGCCTGCTTTTACAATAGCATCTCCGGCTAATAGATCTTGAATTGTTTCCATACTCAACTGGTTTTTGCTCCTTCTTTTGTAGATGGCAGCACCAGCTGGAGCAGTGGTTCTTTTAGCTTGCAGCTTTGGTGGTCTTTTTGAGACCTCTGCTTTGGAGTAGTCAGGCTTTTGTGGAACTCTTGGATCTTTCTTTCAAAGTTCCTCTAATCTTTTATAGGTTGCCCTGACTCTATCTTCTCCCCACTTTGTCACAGAGTTCTTTGACCCATAATCAGCTGCAATCAGCTCCTCTTTCATTCTCCTCAACTCTAACATCTTCTCAGCTTCAAATTGTTTGAATTTTTCAGGAGGAGTCTGCTTGACCTTATTTTTGATCATGTCTTGAATCCTGGCTGCTTCTTTTTCAAGCTCAGGAATGGTCCAGTTCTTGTACATGTGTTTCTCCCCCTTGTATTTCTTGTAGGTCATGATACTCTCAATGTAGTCTTTTCTCAAGGACTCATCTGCCCTTACTGAAATTTGCTGACATACATTTTTAGCAAATCGCTCCATAGCATTGACCTGTGAGAGTAGAAACTGATAGTTTTGTTGAAATTCTCTATCAGATTTCCCTCTTCTGTTTTTGAGTGCAATATCCTCTGCTTGCTTGGCCTTGAGTTTCAAGTATTCTTCAATATTGTTAGGCCTGGGATATTCTGCAACTGATGGCAAGCTCCTTTTAGCTGGGTCGTCCTCATAGTAGAAGGATTTGATTTCTTCCCTGACTGCAATGAGTTCTAGAGGAAATGAGACACCAGCAGGAGGTAATGGTTTTAAAGTTTGAGCTGAAGAGAGAGGTATGGATTTGGGAATTGTGACAAGTGATAGGGATTTTGAAGATGTTGGTGGTGGTGAAGGTGAATCATCATCTGATATATAAATCCTTCTCCTTTTTGTTTTAGAAGAAGCAGATGATGTTTTGGGTGGATCAGTGGTGGTAGATTGTATGGCAGTGGTTAGTGATTGACTAACAGCTGTTGAAACAACTGGTGTTTCAACCACTGTTGTCATTACATCAGATGTTATAACATCTGTTGTCTTCTGCTTTTTGTCAGAAGGTGGAGATGATGGTGAAGCAGTGGATTTGGTGTATTTTGAAGTGGTGTGTGTTAAAGTGGGAGCAGATGTTGAAACCACTGAAGTACCAGCAGTAGTTGATACAACAGGAGTTACAACAGCTGTTTGGGTGGAGGTTTGATGCAGATGGCTTTTGGATGGTGGTTTTGGAGGCTTTGGAAATCTGGATGGGATGGACTTAGGTTTCCTTTTTATCTTTGGATTTTTGGAATCCTTTGATCCAGAACAACCTTGCTCATACAGTTCCATGAAAGCTCTTTTCTCCTCATTCCATCTTGAGATATCCTTTGCCATTCTATCTCTTTTAACACTTGCTACTCCTTCATCAAGTGCTTCTTGAGTCGCATCAACCTTTTTACTACCATCTGGCACATGAATTTTTCTGGTCATAGCATCCTTTTCAGGTTCAATGTAGAGACCATCATCTATTCCTTTCTTCTTCCACTCCTGAGTTTTCTCCCCCTTTTTGGCATTATCGTCTGGGAGTTGATCAATGAAAAGTACTGTTGGAGGAGCAGTGCCAGTGGTGTGCAGGATCTGAGTTTTGAGAACCTTTAGATCAGCCTGAGTGTTCTTGAACCCTGACTCCATTGCATTTCTCAGCTGTTGGACATGTTTTTCATGTTGCTGATTTGCTAATTGTGCTTGTTGATGGAGAAAAGGTTGAAACAAATTCCAGAGCTCATTTGTAGCAGGTGCCCTTTGTGGAGCAGGTGCTTGAGATGGAATAGGAGTTGATTGTACCTTTTGAACTTGTAACACCTGTTGTAGCATATCTTTAAGTTCTGCAACAGAGTTATCAAGTTTTTCAATACGATCCGTCAATTTCTGGTACTTTAAACCATCAACCAAGTTAATGGGATCATCTGATTTCCCACTAGCGGTGGTTTTATCAGTGGTAGATGTAGGGAGTATACTCCAAACATTAACCACTGATGCCCCTTTTTCTTGGTACCGGGGTCTTCTTCCTTCAACACTTGACAACCTTTTGAAGTTGCCAGTAGGATAAATAAATCCATTGGTGGTTGGCAGAGGTGCTATGTAAGGAATTGCCTCCAAGGAAGTCTTATTAATGTAACCACTGTCCAACTGTAAACCAGTGGGTTCAACAGTTGTAGTGGCTGCTTCACTTGGACTACCACCAAGAGTTATTTGTAACTCAAGGGGTGTAACCTCCTCAGGTTGTGTTGGTGGGTTAACAAAGATTGATACATCAGGCCTAGTCAGTTGTTGAGGTATATTCTCATTGATAGGTGATTGAGAAGGACTGGTTAATGCCTGGTTCAAATCAATTGCATCAAACAGCAGTTTAGTTGGTGAGGGAATTGTGGATGTGATGGGTGGTGTAGAAAATGGATTTGCCCCGGGTATTGAGCTGTGGATGATAGAAACAAGTGTTTCCAGAGCATCATGATGTGGAGACCCTATTTGTACAACCTGTTCTTTTTGTGAAGAAGCAGGAGGAGTTTCGGTTATGGGTTGAGATATTTGTACCAACTGCTGTGAGGAAGAAGCAGCAGTGGTTTCTTGTGACTTTTGTGTTGTCACATGCATTTGCTCTGGTATCTCATCCTCCAGAGTTGCCTTTTTGATTGGTTTGGGGGGTTTTTGATTTTTCTTTTTGTGTGGCTTTTTGTGGATTGTAGGTGTGGGTTTCAAAACAGTTGGTCTGCTGCTTTGATCACCTTGAGCAGTGGGCTCAGCAGCAGATACCTGAGGAGCAGTTGTAACTGCTAAAATCTGCTCAGGCACCTCTGCTTGTGTTTTGCAAGGTGCTAACATTCTTGAAAAGGTTTCAGTTGTTAAACTGTTTATTTGAATGGAATCACCTTGGTTTATTACAGCTAAATCATCCTTACTGAATTTCTTTTCAAAATAGTAACTTAAAAACCTTGGAAACAGTAAGAATGATTTTGTTTCAACATTATTAACCAAATCTTTAAAAATTTCCCGAGAATAGTTAAAATTTTCTCCTTGAAGAATTGCATATCCCAGATTTTGAATCTTTAAAGGGATTTCATTGAAAGAAGTGGTTTTGTTTGAAACACATAGTAGGAGGGTATGAAATAAAAACCTGGTTGCAGAAGGAAAATAACCTTTTTCTAAGGTAATTTTCTTCATCATTGTGGCTTCATACCCTCGTTCAATGAAGTCAGTTTGCAACTCGTTTTTAGTGAAAGAAATTTTACCTTCTTGATCATCGAGTTGAAAGACCTCTGAAATGGATTGTGGCGTGATTTGGACAGCTTTACCCTTTATAGAAGAGTTTATGGTGGTTGCAGTGTCTCCTTGTTTTTCAAGGGTTGCATTCTTCCAAAACTCTCTTTGGGTTGCCAAGTAGATTGGTGCATCGGTAGTGAACAAAGTTTTGTACTATGATTTTGCCATGGTGTTAAGGATGGAATCGAAAACATTTGTGGTTCCTGGTTTTGTGAGAAGACCCAGGAGATTGTGAGATGGTTTATGTGGAATTTCAGTGGAAATTGCCTTTTGAGAGGCTGTTTTCGATGAAGATTTGGATGGGGGTTTTGAAGATGATTTCGATTTTGTCATTTTGAAGATGAAGATCGAAGAAATTTTGTGTAGAAATGAGATGAAAAACTGCTTTGAGAATAGAATTTTTAAGAATTCAATTCGACAGAAAAACCCTGTTTTGGTGGTGAATGGGGGATTTTATAGGGGAAGAAAGTGAATGCTGAGGTGGCAGCCGTTACAAAAGGTCTGACCACTATGTACTGCCCACGTGACAACCCCTGGTGAAAGTGAAGGACAGTACTTTTGTGAAAGTGACTGAAGAAGGCAGTGGTATGAAAGCAGTGGATGATTTTTACTATCAGTGGATAGCCTATCATTGGATAAGACCCTGCTTTTGATCAGCAGAGTTTATCAAAGGAATGAGAGAACAGGGGATGACTTTCAGCAGTGGACAGACTTTTGAAGTAGAGCAGACTTTTGAACAATCAGTGGTTATGGCAGACTTTTAAGGATTTTAAAGAAAAATTTCATTTTAGCTATTTTTAAGGATGGAGTTTTGATTTTCTGAAAACATTTTGTTGCTTTTATTTATAGAAAAACAAGATGTTGCTTGTTATTCCATGTTCAGCATCCCAATCCTAGAGACCAAGCTTTCAAAAGTGGCTGTATCAAGTGCTTTTGTGAGCACATCAGCCAGCTGGTCTTTAGTTGGGACATGATGCAGAGAAATCAAACCTTTTTCATAGCAATCCCTCACAAAGTGATGTCTGATGTCGATGTGTTTGGTGGTTGAATGGGAAACTGGATTTTTGATGATATTTTCTGCTGCCTGACTGTCCAACATGAGTGGTGTCTTTAAGGCAGTGATACCAAAATCCAGCAACTGATTTTGAAGCCACAGGAGTTGGGCTGTACAGCTTGCAGCAGCAATGTATTCAGCTTCAGCAGTGGATGTTGAAACAGCTGCTTGCTTTTTACTTTGCCATGAAACTAAGCAATCACCTAGAAACTGGCACCCTCCTGATGTGGATTTCCTTGTGGTGTGACATCCAGCAAAGTCACTGTCTGAAAAACCTGAAAGCTTGATGTTCCCATTAGCTGGATACCAGATACCAAGTGTGGGAGCACCTTTTATGTATCTGAAGATCCTTTTTACAGCAATGAGATTTGATTTTTCTGGGAGCTGATTGACTTCTTGCACAGACACATGTTGCAAACATGATATCTGGTCTAGATGCAGTTAGGTACAATAAAGACCCAATCATGCTTCTATAAAGTGTTTGGTCAATCAGCTCATCCTTTTCATCAGACATAACCAGCTTATTTGTTGCCATGGGTGTGCTGCATGGTTTACAATCATTCATATCAAATTTGGTTAAAAGTTCTTTAGCATATTTGCTTTGATGAATGAAAGTTCCATTTTGCAATTGTTGTACTTGGAGACCAAGAAAGCATTGCAGCTCACCCATTGCACTCATTTTAAACTCAGCTGTCATGAGTTTTCTAATCTCTTCACACATTGAGTTACATGTGCTTCCAAAAATAATGTCATCCACATAAATCTGGACAATCATTAAATCCTTCCCTCTCCATTTTAAAAACAATGTTTTATCAATGGTACCTCTTTTGAAACCATTTGAGAGTAGGAAGTTGGAAAGAGTTTCATACCAGGCCCTTGGTGCTTGTTTCAGGCCATACAAGGCTTTGTTTCGCCTGTAGACATGATCTGGATAAAATGGATCCTCAAAACCTGGAGGTTGACAAACATACACCTCTTCTTGAATTGTACCATAGAGGAAAGCACTTTTGATATCCATTTGAAACACCTTCATATTGTGGTTGACAGCAAAGGCCAGGAACAGTCTAATGGCTTCCAATCTTGCAACAGGGGTAAATGTTTCATCATAATCAATCCCCTCTTCCTGTCTGTAGCCTTGAACCACAAGCCTGGCTTTATTCTTGACAACAATACCCCTTTCATTAGTTTTGTTCTTGAAGACCCACTTTGTGCCAATGGGACTAACCTCTTCTGGCAGTGGTACAAGCTCCCATACTTGTTGTCTTTTAAACTGTTGGAGCTCCTCTTGCATGGCTTCTACCCAACTGTTGTCTTTCAGTGCCTCTTGGTACTTGACTGGCTGATGGAGTGATAGAAAACCAGCAAAAAGACAAATGTTTTGGGTTTGGCTTCTTGTGAGCACCCCTTCATTTATGTTGCCAATGATTTGATCAGGTGGATGAGATCTCAAGAAGATTAAATCTCCTTGGTATGGTATGATGGCATTAGTTGGTGAAGGCTGCAAATGTGTATCATCTGAGCTAACCACTGCTGGGGACTTTGATGATCCAGCAGTGGCTTCAAAAGGTGGTGGAATAGGAGGTAATGAAGTGGACAACTGCTGACTTTTATCCACTGTTTGAGGACTTTTGTCAGCAGTGTTGGAGGATGTGGAAGCAGTGGTTGATGGGCTACTTTGGTCAACAACTGTTGAGGTAGCAGTGGTTGAGCTTTGACAACTGTTTTGAATAGCTGGTGCTTTTCCCTTTGTGGCAGACCTTTGAGGAATGATAATTTCATACCCATAGTCTGGTGTTGTATCCTCTGATGGACCTGCACTGTTAGTCTTGACAGCAGTATTTTCAAAAGTAAATTTTTCAAGATCAAACAAATCTGCAGGGTTTGCTGGGATTTTCATTGATGAAAGTTCATTGAACTTTACATTCAAAGTCTCCTCCACTGCCTTGGTCCGTGTATTGAACACTTTGTAGGCCTTTGGCAGTGGTTGAGTATCCCAAATGATAACCGCAATCAATTTTGGCTGCAAATTTTGAAATGGAATCTTTTAAGTTTAAAATAAAGCATGGGCAGCCAAACACCTTGAAATATGAGATCAGTGGTTTGATTTTATACAGAATTTCATAAGCAGTCTTTCTGTGCCTAGGGTTTATTAAAACTCTGTTCTGGACATAGCAGGCAGTGTTTACTGCCTCTGCCCAGAAAGTTAGTGGCAAACCTGAATCTGCAAGCATGGTTCTGGCAGCCTCAATCAGAGTTCTGTTCTTCCTTTCCACTACCCCATTCTGCTCTGGTGTTCTAGGGATGCTGTACTGCCTTACAATCCCTTTCTTCACACAGAAGGCATCCAACTCCTTATTTTTAAATTCTGTGCCATTGTCACTCCTAAAGCTTTTCACTGGAAGGTCAAATTGCTTTTCAACCTGTGTTACAAAGTCTTGCAAAATACCTGCAGTGTCATCTTTTGAGTGTAAAAAGAAAGTCCATGTAAACCTAGAAAAGTCATCAACAATAACCAAACAATATCTTTTCTTCTTGAGGCTCATGACTTGAACTGGGCCAAACAAATCCATGTGTAGCATTTGCAAACACTGGGTTGTTTTGGACTCTTCAATGGACTTGTAAGAACTTTTATGCTGTTTTCCTTTTAAACAGGAAATGCAATGTTCAGGACATGAAAACAATTTTTGTGGTAGGCCTCTCACCAAACCATTTTTTGAAATTTCTGTGATTGTTTTAAGATTTGTGTGCCCCAACCTTCTGTGCCAAAGTTCTGTCTCTTTGTTAGAGGCAGCTGAGAACAGACAAGCATCAGCTCTGGGACACTCTTTTGACATGTCAACAACATAAACATTGCCACTTCTTTGAGCAACAAGTTTAGTTTGAGCAGTTTTGATTATTGCTTCAATCTTTTTGACCATTTCTGGTCCAACAATCCTACAACAGTCTTTTGTGAAGAATGACCCAAATCCCTTGTCACTCATTTGGGACACACTCAGAAGGTTGAATTTTAGATTGTCTATTAGATTGACATTTTCGAATTTTACATTTCCAGATTGAACTGTACCAGACCCCAGAACCTTCCCTTTACTATTATTTCCAAAGGATATATCACCCCCTCCATGGATTTTGAAGTCTTTGAGGAGGGCTTTACATCCTGTCATGTGCCTGGAGCCTCCACTATCTACATACCAAAGACTATCAAAGCATGCAGAAGCTCCCTGCACATGAAGTAAAAGGATTAGTTCATCAAGGTCTCCAAAGCCAACAAGGCTTTGGATGGGGTCTCAACAGTGTCTGGGATGGATGCAGAGTGATGAACAGTGGTTAGGTCAGGGGTTTGGACTGTTCTAGGACAGTGTTTCTCTAACCACTGTTGTGGGTCCTGACCAATCACCTGCTGATAACCAAAAGGATGCCTGTTCACTTTGGGTTTAGAGGGCCTTTTGTAGGCCTCATAAACGTGTGGAATCCTTTGGTAAGACAGTTTTTCCTTGCCTTTTTCTGAATTGATTAGCAGGGGGTGCATCAGTAACCTGAACATCTCTCTTGACAGATGTTTGGTTCAGCTGTTTTGTGACAGCTGTTTGAACTGGCACAAACAGTGGTTGTTTCTTGGTGAACTTGACAGATGATGATGATGATGATGGACTCAAGGATGTTTTAGCCATGTACTCATTCTTTTTCACATCAAAGTTTTTGAGATACACACATGCTTGAGTTTTGTGGTTTGTTTTACCACAAACAATGCAACTTTCTGCTGAAACAATGACACTTGTTCTGTTTAAATCATAAGCTTTCAAGTGGAAACAATGACCCATCTTTCACAAGTAATCTGGGTGGATTCCAACTCCTTTTTGCAAACTTGGTATTTTTCTACCATAGTTTGAAGTTGGGTTTTGGTTATGCTTTGCTCTTCTTTCAGACAGCTGATCTCTTTTTTCCTTTTCAGTCAATTTGTTTTTAAGCTCTTTTAGAGACTTTTCAAATTTAACCTCATCAGTCAAGATTTTATCCCGAAGGTTTTCATTCACCTCTTTGATGTTAGCAAAAGCAATTATGCAATTGTCAGAACACAGTTTTTCAAGAACTTGAGGAGATACCTTGGCAGCTGCCATCATTGCACAATCACATTGATGATCTTCCTCATCATCAGCTTTCACTTTCTTTTCACCAGCCTTTTCTTCTTCTTTATCCTCTTCGGACCATGGATCTGTCATTGGTTCAATCAGGGTACCTGAACTTTCTCCCAACAGTAGTTCACCAGCCACAGCAGTAACCACTGCTTCAGTCACCTCATCCACTGTTTCAATGCTCAGCTGTTCCTCCTCAGTTTCAACCCCCTCCTGTATTGACTCTAATGCTATCAAACAAAATTCACTATTAGAATCATTAGAAGCATAGAGTGCAAAATTTTCATCACTAAGATCTTCAGGCATACTGCTCCAGTCAACAAACCCTTGAGTGAAAAAGCTTTGTTGATCTGGTTGTACTGCTGCTGGAGCAGTGGTTTGAGGTGCAGGCTGCACCTGAGCCTGGGGAACAGGGGTTTGAACATATTGGATCTGTGGAACAGTAGTTTGGACATAATGCACTGGCACAGGGGCAGCAGCATAGTGAGCAGTGTTCACTTGAGCTGCTGGGGCATACTGGGCATAGTGCACAGTGCTTTGGTTTTGAGGTCTAGGATTTGAGCTAGGATGAGTAATTATGGGACCAGTAGTTTGACTCCTACATTCCCTAGCGAAATGTCCCAACCTATTACACTTGTAGCACTTGATTTTTGATTTATCCAATCCAACCCTTAGATTCCCATGCAAACCTGGGAATTTTCGCCCTGTTCTTTTGTAAAATTTGCTAGTTCTAACACTTAGCAAAGCCAGTTGATGCAGGATATCCATTTCCTCTAAGTCAGTGGGATCAAAATGTTGCAAATCATTTAGTTCAAAGCTTAAATTGTCTGACATCTGGTTTTCGTTTGCAGTGAATGCATAACTAGCAGATTGAGGATCAGGGTTGTTAAAATTTGCACCAGCAGTTATGTCAATAAAGTGATCATAACCCTGATCCTTACCATTGCTCCCAGATTCTTCTTGACCCAGAAGAGCAGTATTACCGAAAGTGTAATCATCAGTAACTTTTCCTGACTCTTGTAACCTCCTTTTCTGGTTCAACTCCCTTTCGTAGGTCAGGAGTCGACCGTGGAGTTGGGTCAAGGTCAGATCCTTGAACTCAGGTGAGTTTCTGGTGACAAAAGCTATGGTGTCCCATTTTTCTGGAAGTGATCTGAGGAACCTGCTATTTTGAGTTGAGTTTGTAAAAGTGGTGTTAACAAGCCTCAGTTCACTGATGAGACAACTGAACCGCTCAAATTGTTGCGTTAGTGATTCACCTTTAACGTAACAAAATGTTTCATACTGTTGGTTCAGGATTTCCCTATTGTTTTCTATGACTTCTTCGATTCCCCCAAACTGTTCCTTAAGTGCGTCCCATAACTCTTTGGCACTGTTATAGTGTAACAGTCCAGCATATATCTCATTGGGCAGCGCTGATGCTATGATGCTAAACGCTTTAGCATTTAGTTCGATCTTTTGAAAGTCGGTTTCGGTATAATTTTCAACTGGTTTTGGAACTAACTTTTTAGCATCTTCAACGCTTGGCACTGACGGAACATGGGGACCATAAATGACAGACCTCTAACAACCTGTGCTTTGTTGAGCAAGGATGTGACCCATCCTCCTCTGCCAGATGTTGTACTCATTTCTTTTTAGCATAGGTGGTTTAAAAAGTGAGCCGATGTTGTTTTTATCATCTTGAGATTGTGACGTCATTCTTGTTGTTTTACAGACACTGAGAAATCAACTTTAATGGTGATTAATCCTTGCTCTGTTTTTCAACGGACGAACAAACGACCAGTATCAACTATTATGAGCCGAACTTTTTATGTCAAAATGATTGTTAAATCAAATTTGACTGTCCAGGCTCTGATACCAATTGTTGGATCTGAGTTTGTTTCTGATTGTATTTTCGTTTGAACTTAAGATGGAAATGAAAGAGTTGTGCAGCGGAATTAATATGGAAACAAACTTTGCATACAATCAAACGAGAGAAATGCTTTAATCAAGACATTTTTAACAAGGAACCGAATGATTGAATTATCTTTCAACAACGATTACAAGTAATGCTTGAATACAAACTCCCCCTCAACCAGAGCTCAGCGTTTGTTCGTGCAAAGAAGACGGTATTGCAAGAGCTAATAGAACAATACAAAGTACTGAACTATTTATAGGCACTAGCAAACCACTGAGCATCTTTAGCTGACATCACCATGAAAGTGACATCTAACCTCCTAACAAACTCTAACCTCTGATCAATACAAACACTGATGTACTAACTACTGCTATTACATTTCATTACATAAAAAGACTTAAACAGCTGCTGTATCCTTCCACTGCTGTGAACCCAGCAGTGCTTGTCCGGATCAGCAGTACCAGACTTCAAGGCAGTAGATTGAATCAGCAGGGCTTTGGTCTTCCATCAGTCTTTGACATTTGGCAGTAGATGCAAGACAACAGTTGTAGGTCAGCACTTAGTAAGATCAGCAGATAGGAGGTCAGCAGATATGAAACCACTTTCAAGGAGAGAGATTTGTATGTGAACATCTGCTTATTCTGGATCCACTGCTCTGATCCAGTTTTGGCTTTAATTATCTGTTCCTCTGATAGGGTTCAATCCCAACAAATTTAACTAAAACTTATTTGTTAGTATATACATATATACACAATAAAAAGATTATATTTTTAATATTTCAAGTCAAAGTTATTTGTTGATGTATATAAACACACATAATAAAAAGGAATTTAAGGATTACTATCAATAAACAAGTCATCATAGTTAAATGTTCCCGTCAAAATCATAAGGACCATGCTGCTAAATTTGGTGTTATTTGTTTATCATCTTCCTAACAAGTATAATCTTTTTTGTTATTAAATGAATAAATAGTTGATCCAATAATTATTTATCATTTTTATCCAATATGATGTCGGGTCAAATATCAATAATTAATTTGACGTATTTTGACGCATTTTGTCATTACGTATCGTTTTGTGAAGTATATGCTCTATACATGTTGTATCAGTGACGTTCAGTTACGTGTGGTATCGTATTCTATGATTACGTGTCATTTTCTTTTGAATCCACTTGTACTCTTACATGTCGTATTGTATTATACCTATACACGTCGTACCGTATCATTACTTGACGTATTTTGTCGTTACATGTCGTATTATGACGTATATTATCTGTATGTGTTGTATTATGCCATATATTATCTATATGCCCCATATCAATGTCGTTCGGTATTGTGACGTTTATTATCTGTATGTGTCGTATTAGGGTGTAGATTGTTTATATGTGTCGTATTATGACGTATTTTGTCTGTACTTGTCGTATTATTGTGTATTATGGTGTATTGTGTCTATACAATGTCGTAATTTGGTGTATATTGACGGTTACGTGACGTATTGTATCATTATACAAACAAAAAACACTTAAATACTATACTAAACTATAGAATAATATAGATCTCGTATTATAACATAGATACTATAGTATAATAAACTATAGGTGTAATATAATTCTCGTATAAGCCTATAGGTCTTGTATAGGCCTATGGTATGGTATGGTATAGTATAGTATATAATATGACTATAATATAGATACTATAGTATAAGTATAAGTATAGTATATAGTATAATAAACATGTACCAAAACTATACTACATGATAAATTTTATAAAAATGTTCTTGTTTAAAAAAAGAGTTTTTTTATTAAACTTGTTAAAACTATAAATTATCGTATAAAAAATTGTTAGAAAAAAACACAATTCAATACGACCCGTATATGCATATATAACTTGTGTAGGTCTAGCCGTCACTAGACAAGAACTGGCATTTACATATTTGACTTTTGTATCTATAGAACTCGTATAGAAGTCAAAAGGTGTTCAAATAGATTTCAGTGTATGCCAATAGACTGAGCCTTAAAAAAAACAATGAGCTAAACAATGAAAGGTAAAGTACTAAAAAATACTACCAACAATCTAAAACATACTATACAAGGAACAACATGTGGCTACAAAATATATTGTCAGACTAGATAACGGTGCAATACAACACTTTGACCAGTGGCGGTGATGAGGGTGTGTGGAGAGGATCACCGTATAGGGCCCGTGACTTTGAGGGACACATGTTTAATTAAAAAAAATCTGATATATATGTTAATTTTTTTAAATAGTATACCTTTACAAAACAATTTTTATGTGTAGAAGTTAGCCCATTGACATTAGAATTAGTGAGTTCAATATCCATTTGATTTTAAAAGATAAAAATATTACGAAAGAGAACATTTTTTCATACTCAAACAGGGTACATGAATTCTCAGAGACGTCTATGACTTTCATCAACATATATCCTAGAGCCCGAATCTGTGTTTGATCCAATTGAAAAGTTGCTATTTGATGCCCTCAATAATGTTTGTGACTGGAAGTTTCTCCATGTTGAAAACCAAGCATTCCTACCATTCTAAAAAAACTAGGTCAATGTCCATAATCCAACACTCTTATTGTCCTTTTTAGCTTGAGGCCTACAAAGTTGGTTAAAATATTAATATATGGTAAAGTAATATGTGATAATATAAATAATGTAAAAGTATTAAATATTTAATGAATTTTTCATGTACTAACATACATTCACATAAAACCGTGAATAATGAGCATTATAGGAGTATGAAGGGGTTTGATTACGTCATCAGTACCACCTCTTTAAGTGTTATAGGGACATGAAAAGGAGGGACGCTTCTAGTATAAGACCAAATGAGGAGAAAAAATTTGGAAAGTAATTGAAAGGACATTAAGGGACGTTAACTGATGTGTGTAAAATGCAACATATAAATTACATCAAATAAGGCATAAAACTAACCCTTTTTTAGTACTAATGTTGGAAAAAATATGTTTTTGTCTTCCTTTTGAATTTACAGGGTCAAATGAGCTTAAACGAACAACAAGAACAAAAATACAGCCAAAACCAACATAAATACAAAGAAAAGGAAGAAACGTGGCATGCCCGACCCCTCGACAACAACTCCCAAAGCAAAAACAAGAAGAAAGCAGAGCATGGGGCTGTGCCCAGCTGAGCATGGGGCTGTGCCCAGCCCGACACGGGGCGTGCCCAGCCCGACACGGGGCGTGTCCAGCTCAACACGGGGTCGTGCTCAGCGAACACGGGGCCGTGTCCAGAATGGTCAGCCCTGGCACAAAAGACAAACCTGTAGAAGCTTCTATTGCCCACCACGGGGCCGTGCCCAGCAGACACGGGGGCGTGGCGAAAGTACAGCAGGCGCATTAATTGTAATTGCGAATTACAATTAATGAAGAGAGAGAGTGTCAGACGGACACGGGGCCGTGCCCAGCGGACACGGGGGCGTGTGGAGCTAATAAAGACAAACTGTATTAATGAAGAAAGAGAAAAGGGTGGACACGGGGCCGTGTCCAGCGGACACGGGGCCGTGTCCAGGCTTCTGTACAGGCTATAAATAGGAGTGCTTGGCTCAAGCTCAAACTATCCCTTGGCACACCACCTCTCTCACACTTCATCCACCACCCACCACCATCACAACACCATCATCCACCACCATCATCCATTGTCCATCGTAGAGTGTGTGAGTCGTCTCGGGATCCAAGATTGATCGTAAGAGTTCTTGACAATCAAGGCCATGTTTGCCTAAGTCTCTTACATCACTTGGTGAAGACAAAGTGTCTAGTATAATACTTTTTATTTCTAATCTTTTGCACTTTTTATTTGGTTTTGTATTAATGACTTTAATAACTAGTTACTTATGTTGAAGGTGATCTTTCCTTATCGTTTGTCCGTGGTGTCTTGGCATTATTTTACTGTCTATATAAAATAAAGGATTTTCACCATTCATATCTCCACGGTCTATATGGAGATATGTTGGCTACCTGGTAGGGGGTTAAGGGAACGGTTTGGTAAAGGTCTTGCCATTGTTCAGCGTTTAGAGGTCCTGCAATGGACCTGGGTCAAATTTAGTAGGACCTCCTTCAATACTTCACGGTATTGGATGGCGGGGGTCCAAACTCTTTGATCCCCTCATAAGTTAACTACTATTAATACTATAACCCGGCTATTTAGGACTGTATCCCTGCTGACTCAGACTACTTAGCCGAGGGTAACGTCACCGCCAAAAGCGGGGCCTACCACAATACTGCATTAATAACTTAATTCATTATCTTCCAATAATCCACCCTTTTAGGATTGTATCCCTGCTGACTCAAACTACTGGGGTGAGGGTAACGTCGCCTTCAAAAGAGGGGCCTACTACAATAACTAAGATAATCTCTTAATTATGTGCAAAAGTGCGGAAATAATCAAAGGTTATACTAGATACGAGTCGGAACCAAGTGATTCATCTTGTCTATCTGTTTTTTATTTTATTTTTATTTTCAACATTTTAGTTAGTTTTACTTTTCTTAGTTTAAAAACATTTTTCTAAACTTTTATTTTGGTTAGACGTTGAGGATAAACCGGTACTAAAAGCTCTTGTGTCCTTGGACGACCTCGGTATCTTACCAACGCTATACTACACTCAACGATGGGTGCACTTGCCCATATGTGTGTTTAGTGTTAGTGAAATATCGTGTTTTATAAATTTAAAACTTGGCTAAAATAAGTGTTAAAAAGGGCTTAAAATATACACCTAATAAATACGACACTTCACACGCATCAAGTTTTTGGCGCCGCTGCCGGGGACACAAGGATTTTAGGAAAGCTTAAAATCGACGGCCTAATCAGTTTTTCAAAACCTTTTCAAAACGGGCCCACATTTTTCTGCATTTTAGTTTAGTTTTGCATTTACAGTAGGTTGAACACGGGCCGTGCTCACTGAACACGCCCCGTGCTCAACGAAATCAGTAAATTTAATTAAAACGCCCAGATACAGATCCTGAACACGGGGTCGTGCTCACTGAACACGGGGTCGTGTCCAGCCTCTGTTTCCGCTTTTATTTTTGTTTTCTGATCTCGAGACTTAGTTGTGGTCTGCTGAGTGATTCTTATGGATCAATACTCAGGAGGTTACAACTACACCTATGAGGAGGATGATTATAGGGGTAATTATTGCACTAATTGTCGTAACGCACGATTGGTTCAAAATAATCGCTCATATCAACCATCCAATTCATACACCTACTATGAGGAGCCCAGGTACGAGCCATCAACTTCATACACATCCTATGAAGACCAAAGGTATGAACCTCCTCCCTCATACTCATATTTTGATGAACCAAGGTATGAGCCTTCATACTCATACTTTGAGGAACCAAGATATGAGCCACCACCTTCATATGCTTATTATGAGGAACCATGGCGTGAACAACCCACCTCATATGAGTATTATGAAGAACAAAATTACGAACCTTATCCATCATATACTTACAATGAAGAACAATGGTGCGAACCATCTACTTCATATGGGTATTATGAGGAACAAAGGATCGAACAACCGGATTCAAGCTTAGAAAATACCGATTCTTTTTCTATAACCGAAGTGACCGATAGGATATTAGAACACATTAGAGTTATCGATCGATGTATAAAAGAAGCTCGCGCAAGGGAAGAGGAGTCCCGCGCAAGAGAAGAATTAAAAAAGGAAGAGATAACTGAAAGTGTAAAAATGGAAGAACAAATAAGTAAAAAACCTACACATGAGTTAAACAACGAAAAAGGTGAGTCCGACGACGTTAAAATTCAAGAAGAGTCTAATTTTGAAAAAATTAATCTCTTGTCACCTTCTTTCGAAAATCATTGTTTAGTACCCACTCATGCTAAGTTTTTAAAAGAGTTAAACACTAACACTAAAATTGACGAAACGGTAAGTGTTAAGTTAACTAATGATCAAACGTCACTAATAAAAGAAGACCCATTTGAAATTAACATTACACCGGTTCCATGTTTCTTTCAAAATTCGTTTATTAGTAATGTCCCAATCGATAAAGATCTTTGTGTTAACATAATGCCTAACTACATTTTCGAAAAATTAAGTATTAGTGATTTTTCTCCACTTCAAATACCCATTTTTCTATCTAATCGGAAAGTAATAAAATCAATCGGTATAGTTGAAGATGTCTTGGTTCAAACAAATCAAATGGTAATCCCGACCGATTTTGTCATCCTCGATGACGCTCCTCTAGTGTTGGGACGACCATTTGTAAAAACTCACGAAGCTTTGAAAAACCGGAAGTTCAACAATCTACCTCTTCAATTAGGGGCATTTAAAAGAAGTGTCGATCTTGAGCGATCAATGAAATATCCATTCGGCAATGACGACCCCCTAATTGAAGATGAGCCAGAACCACCCGATAAGGTGGGTCTAGCCAAGGACCCTTATAAACGTGGCGCACCACGGAGGCATTCCGCGGAACTATCCGTAGTTTAGTTTAGATTAACCTTTATGTTTTCTAGTTTAGTTTTTAATTTTCAGGAATAAAACACACTCGGGATGGTGAAGGATGATAAGGGAAGCTTGAACCAACACCCCATACACAGAAACAGAGCCTCCCGATGATTTTTCTTCATTACAGCAAGTTCAGCACGGGGCCGTGCTCACCCCAACACGCCCCGTGCCCAAGGTTATGTAGAAAATGCCCAGTTCAGGTACCTGGACACGGGGCCGTGCTCACTGGACACGCCCCCGTGCCCAGCCTTCTGTTTACTTTTGGTACTGGCAGTCTGGACACTGGGCCGTGCTCAGCCAACACCACCCCGTGTTCAGCTACCCAGTACCATAAAATCTTGTTTTTAACCCATTTTTACACATTTAATCAGCCTAAAAACTTATTTTTGGGACACATTGAGGACAATGTGTAATTTAAGTGTGGGGGGGATGCTAAAAGCTTGAATCTTGCAAGTCCTAAATACAAGCCTTACACAAAACTCTATTGGAACCGCTAATCACCCCGAATTTTTTCAAAAATTTTCATTTTTTTTACTTGTCTAGGTTTAATTTGGGAATTTCAAAATTCTAAAAAGGTTACATTTTTACAAATTTACAACCGATAGCGTCGTGATAAAAAGAACCAACATAAGAAATTTATGAAAAAGCATGACAAGCTTAGTTAAAATTTAATTATATATACTTGATCACATAAAAACCCATTCCCACAAAAGTGAGTTTTGAGCCTTTATTGAGCATACAAATATATACCTTTAAATTAAATGCTCATCTTTCGTTTCTTGTGTGAATAGCCGCTTGGTTCTTACGACTCTAGAACTTGCCATGACGATACATTCCCGATCCTTACCAACTTAAACCCGAGTAAGTAAATGATGGAGGCATTAGGACTAACCCTTTTTATTTCTACACCATTATTTTTGTTTTTTTTTTCTTACCACCTACCCAAAATCCCCCTAGTTAACCCCTTTGAGCCTAAACCTTTTCATTTCATAACCCAAAACAAAAACCCTTTCACCCACCAAAACCTTTTTATTTCTAACCCTTTGTTTTAGTAACAAGCTCGGTTTTTCTTATGACTTTCAAAAAAAAAAAAAAAAAGATGATGATGATGATGAAGCAAAAGAGAAATAAACAAACAAGTTTATCAAAAATAACTTTGTTTGAATAGTGGCTTCATCAAAAAAAAAAAAAAAAAAAAAGAGGTCTTACGAAAACCGATGCTTTTTACGCCTTTCGCCCTTTTGCTAACCACTAACCCAACCACCTACCTTTAAACCAAGCCTAACCCTTAACCCACAAAGTCCTCTTGATATTTACAAAGGTATATAAGTTAAAAAGGAGGAGGATTGATTGCTTGGCAAGCCTATGGTAGGAGTAAGTTCCATGCCGCTCTCGAATGTTTCACAAAAATACATCTTCGGCCGAGTGTTGAGTGATTCCCCGTGAGGTATGTGAACTTGTATATAAATAAAATTTTAAAGAGGCATGTTATGCCCAAATAAGTAATCTCTCTTATGAAAAGTTCAAAATAAATCATAACGAATAGGATTGTAAATAACATAAAAATAAAGCCTAATAAAGAATCTTGGATTCCCGGCACTCTATGACAAGCCCAACAACCTTCTCTTCTACCAATTCCATTTGGGAGTGTAAAGCCACATTATAAAGAGTTTTGCTTGAGGACAAGCAAAGATTCAAGTGTGGGGGTATTTGATGTGTGTAAAATGCAACATATAAATTACATCAAATAAGGCATAAAACTAACCCTTTTTTAGTACTAATGTTGGAAAAAGTATGTTTTTGTCTTCCTTTTGAATTTACAGGGTCAAATGAGCTTAAACGAACAAAAGGAACAAAAATACAGCCAAACCCAACATAAATACAAAGAAAAGGAAGAAACGTGGCATGCCCGACCCCTCGACAACAACTCCCAAATCAAAAACAAGAAGAAAGGTGAGCATGGGGCTGTGCCCAGCTGAGCATGGGGCTGTGCCCAGCCCGACACGGGGCGTGCCCAGCCCGACACGGGGCGTGTCCAGCTCAACACGGGGTCGTGCTCAGCGAACACGGGGCCGTGTCCAGAATGGTCAGCCCTGGCACAAAAGACAAACCTGTAGAAGCTTCTATTGCCCACCACGGGGCCGTGCCCAGCAGACACGGGGGCGTGGCGAAAGTACAGCAGGCGCATTAATTGTAATTGCGAATTACAATTAATGAAGAGAGAGAGTGTCAGACGGACACGGGGCCGTGCCCAGCGGACACGGGGGCGTGTGGAGCTAATAAAGACAAACTGTATTAATGAAGAAAGAGAAAAGGGTGGACACGGGGCCGTGTCCAGCGGACACGGGGCCGTGTCCAGGCTTCTGTACAGGCTATAAATAGGAGTGCTTGGCTCAAGCTCAAACTATCCCTTGGCACACCACCTCTCTCACACTTCATCCACCACCCACCACCATCACAACACCATCATCCACCACCATCATCCATTGTCCATCGTAGAGTGTGTGAGTCGTCTCGGGATCCAAGATTGATCGTAAGAGTTCTTGACAATCAAGGCCATGTTTGCCTAAGTCTCTTACATCACTTGGTGAAGACAAAGTGTCTAGTATAATACTTTTTATTTCTAATCTTTTGCACTTTTTATTTGGTTTTGTATTAATGACTTTAATAACTAGTTACTTATGTTGAAGGTGATCTTTCCTTATCGTTTGTCCGTGGTGTCTTGGCATTATTTTACTGTCTATATAAAATAAAGGATTTTCACCATTCATATCTCCACGGTCTATATGGAGATATGTTGGCTACCTGGTAGGGGGTTAAGGGAACGGTTTGGTAAAGGTCTTGCCATTGTTCAGCGTTTAGAGGTCCTGCAATGGACCTGGGTCAAATTTAGTAGGACCTCCTTCAATACTTCACGGTATTGGATGGCGGGGGTCCAAACTCTTTGATCCCCTCATAAGTTAACTACTATTAATACTATAACCCGGCTATTTAGGACTGTATCCCTGCTGACTCAGACTACTTAGCCGAGGGTAACGTCACCGCCAAAAGCGGGGCCTACCACAATACTGCATTAATAACTTAATTCATTATCTTCCAATAATCCACCCTTTTAGGATTGTATCCCTGCTGACTCAAACTACTGGGGTGAGGGTAACGTCGCCTTCAAAAGAGGGGCCTACTACAATAACTAAGATAATCTCTTAATTATGTGCAAAAGTGCAGAAATAATCAAAGGTTATACTAGATACGAGTCGGAACCAAGTGATTCATCTTGTCTATCTGTTTTTTATTTTATTTTTATTTTCAACATTTTAGTTAGTTTTACTTTTCTTAGTTTAAAAACATTTTTCTAAACTTTTATTTTGGTTAGACGTTGAGGATAAACCGGTACTAAAAGCTCTTGTGTCCTTGGACGACCTCGGTATCTTACCAACGCTATACTACACTCAACGATGGGTGCACTTGCCCATATGTGTGTTTAGTGTTAGTGAAATATCGTGTTTTATAAATTTAAAACTTGGCTAAAATAAGTGTTAAAAAGGGCTTAAAATATACACCTAATAAATACGACACTTTACCGCACATCATTAACCATCATTACACGTTTTTTGAAGGAGCGTTATGATGCTGATGTGACGGAAAATACCCCTTAGGGGGCTTTAACCATTATGGATAGCCTAATTGAATTGTGGAGAAATGTTCTCGTGAACATAACAAGAGAGAATATACAACATGTATATATGTCGAAATTTTACATTTCATCCCTAGCAGTGAGAATATAGAGTTTGGATGAACGTCACACATGTAGTCCCTACAATGAATGTCGTTAAAAGTGTGTTAATTCGTTGCAAAATGTTATTACCCTTAAATTTATAAACAAATACATCAAATCAAAGGTCAATTAAAGGACTAAATAGAAATAACCAACCATTTCGACGATCGTTCACCCCTAATCGATCTTAGGCCCCTATCCACCATCGACTTCTTCCCAACCCTCTTGCATCTCAAAAACTCTTAAGTGACATCCATCACATAAACTAAATGCGTGACATTCGTCCAAATTCCAAAAAGTAGGGACGAACCCACAATTTTCATACCCAAGGATGGAAGATAATATTTTAACATACCACAAAGGTCTGCCATGCAATTTACTCTAACATAAATAATATATGATTGTTGTTTGGTATAGAGAAAAATACTATGGTTGGGAATTGTTTGTATTGAAAATGTATTGTACTCAAACTAGGGTTACATAATAAGGTGTTTATATAGAACACCATTTTATACATTTACCCCTACACTATGACATATTGTTTACTTTCCAACACTCCCCCTCAAGTTAAGTAGTGGGATCACCAATACTTAACTTGCTCAAACAGCTACTAAAGGCTTTGTGAGTATATCTGCGAGTTGATCTTTTGCCGAAACATACGGGAGTTCTATGATTCTTTCTTCCAGCTTTTCTTTGATGAAATGTCGATCTACCTCCACGTGTTTTGTTTGATCATGTTGAACTGGGTTTTCTGAGATTTGTATTGCAGCTGTATTGTCACACATAACTTTACTAGGATCCTTTTGGGAAAAACCAATGTCTTCTAGCAGCTTCCTGATCCAAAGAACTTCGCTTAACCCTCGAGCTATACCTTTAAATTCCGCTTCTGCACTCGACAGAGCGACTACCTTCTATTTCTTACTCCTCCAGGTAACGAGGTTTCCACCAACCAAAGAAAAATATCCTGATGTTGACCTTTGGTTTCCCTTATCTCCTGCCCAGTCTGCGTCAGTATAGAGCTCAACATTTAAATGTCCATTTGTTTTGAACAATACTCCATGGCCTGGAGTTCCCTTAAGATATCTTAAAATTCTCTGAGCAGCATCCATGTGAGCAACTTGAGGTTGATGCATGAACTGACTCACCACTCCAACAGAATAAGCTATATCAGGGCGAGTGTGAGAGAGATAAATTAGCTTGCTCACGAGCCGTTGATACCTTTCTTTGTCTGCAAGTTCTCCATTGAGTTCCATGTGAAGATTGTGGTTCACCACCATTGGAGTATCTGCTGGTTTACAATCAATCAACCCAGTTTCTGCTAGGGATCAAGGACATACTTATTTTGGCAGATGAAAATTCCCCGTTTAGACCTGAGAACTTCTATCCCGAGGAAATACTTGAGATTCCCAAGGTCTTTCATTTCAAACTTTGAAAACAGATTTCTTTTCAGCCGTGCTATTTCTTCTATATCATCTCCGGTAATAATCATGTCGTCTACATATATGATCAAGCAAGTTACAAGGCCGTTTCTTCTCTTGAGGAACAAAGTACGATCAGCGTTACTTTGGTGATACCCATACTCTTTTGTAACACCCCAAAAATGGG
The DNA here is from genome assembly GCA_030545235.1 of Helianthus tuberosus. Lineage (NCBI taxonomy): Eukaryota > Viridiplantae > Streptophyta > Magnoliopsida > Asterales > Asteraceae > Helianthus > Helianthus tuberosus. Next base: position 54,641,618 of record CM060448.1, read on the forward strand.
TTTGTTAATTATACTAGATTAACCAAAAATAAACGGGTAAAATACTGTAGGTGGTAAAAGTAAACCCGGTGAATATTATGATTTAAATAAATAAATCTAATATTTATTAAAAGGATGAAAAAAATATACTTTGAGAAAACAAAGTATATAAAAGGTTCGAGTTAACGAGTTATGAACAAGATAAAATAACTAAGAATAAATAACCTAGTTAGTCACAAGTCTTGTAGTAATAAATGAATTGGTTAAAACACACTATATGCAACTTGGGGAAAGTAGAGGGGCCGAAAGTGATAAACTAGAAACTAGTTTGTAATAAATAAAATATCAAACACCAAAACACACACCTTGAGTGTGTGTTCTGGTCGACACTTTCAACAGGAGCCAAAGAACTCCCTTGTTCAAACCCTAACTAGCATAAATTCAAGCAAATTGGAAGGGCAAATCACACCCAAATTGAAATCCAAGCACGGATTAGTGATCACCTCAGTGAAGTGATCATAAGGTATGTCAAATTTCACTATTTTGTTCCATCTCAAATTCTTGATGAACTCTAGGAATTCGAAATTTGATCTTGAATGATGGATATTTGGGTGGAAATAGGATGTATGCATGATTAGAATCAAACCCTAGTTAATAAACTAAGGAATTTGAGTGCATGTTAGTAAAACTCATGATCTCTAACTAGGTGTTTAATGGGTTTTGTAGAAACATGATGAACCCTAGAAGCATAATGTTTAAATTGTGTTAATAGAACTCCCTGAAGTTAGATTTGAAGTTTGATGTTAGTACTTGTTAATTATGCTAGAATATAAGGATTTAGAACACTTAAATGGGCTGGAGAAATTAGATGTTTCGTGTTGCACACAAGGTGCTTCATGAAATGCTTGAACAAGAAAATATAACAAAGCCGATTGGGATTAAAAATTATTGGGCTGCAGTTTTAAAAAAATCATATAAAATCACTGGAACGACTTGTGAGGTTGAGCCTTATATGCTCAGAAAGCTATTGAAACATACTACGTTTTATGTTTGAACATATTGTTAAATTCTGATGTTAAACGGGTCACAACAGTGTCCGAAGTCGGCTGAACTGTTTTGACAGCAAGCTGATTGGAAGCATTTTGACTTCGGAGCTGATTTTGCAAAAAATCATAATTAATTCTAGGATGCTCGGATTGAGCTGATTCTTTTTGGGATGGAAAGATATTTTAGTATTCTTCATTTCATCTTTAATCATGAAGGGCTAAATAAGACCGTAAAGTGGTCAAAAGAGTCGATTCAGCAGCTATATTGTAAAGTTGCTGCACATTTTATTGATAAACTTAATCCAAGGAAAGTTGTATTTTGTTCATACTTTGCCTTGTTTATAAAACAATGGTTTCATGAATATTAAGCATGTCATTTTGCTTATTGCAAGTATTTAAAATACCTACAAATAAGCTTGTCAACGAAGTTGTGAAAATGAGAAAAAGAATGATTAAAGCATATAATACATATGGGTAGTTTGACTACTAAGAAAGTAAAACTGACCTATGATTTAGTTAAATAAATTATATGCAAGAAACCCCATAGGAAATGGTAGCCATAATATGAAATGACTAAACTAACCATTTTATAGGTAATATGATAGTTTGACTCTTGACGAGCTAGGTGAAGCTTGGAGGAGATGATCAAACGGGATAAAGGCACGAGTAAGACTTGCTTGGATGAAAGGTAAGTAAATCTTACACCGTTTCTTGTAGAATGTGTATTTATTCTATAAGCTATAAATGCAATAAATATAATGTTCGAAATATGGTTCCGACGCAAAAGATACGGGTCGGAATAAAAGTAAATGATAAAACCTTGGTTAATGGTAAAATGGGGCGGAATGGTAAAGTAGTTATGAAAGGACTTGGATAAAATAAGTTTTTGGAAAGACTACTTTATAAGTAAGCCTAAAAAAATAAAAAGGGTAAGACGATGATTTAGTCAAGTTTAAATGGTTCAAAGTTGAAGTTTAAAATGACACCAAGTGGCGTAAGCCATGTTGGGTAAATGTGTAAGAAACGGATTTAAGACACCTAACTAATTGGTGAAGAATCCGAAACGAATTATTTAACAGAATGGTAAATAAATGCCATTCATATATAAGCAGAAAGTGTTTAGTTGTTAGACCAAAAAGGGTCAAATGGTAAGTTGACACCATTTGACAATTTACGACTAATAATGTTTGTCGAGTCTTAAGCCCACAGGATAAAACGGTTTGAGAATTTGCGATGCGAAGAATTAGCCATTTAATTGATACAAGGTATTAGAACGGGTCAATATGTTGATCTGAACCAGGTACGCATATTGTGAGTTACAGTTAATAGTAATATGTTGGTCAATTATAAGCAAAAGCCCTTCGTCGTAAAATAAGGGAGTGAAATTGACCAAACTACCCCTGAATGCTAAAAGGGGTAAACGATGCTTATGAACCGATTAAGAACGTGTATTATGATCATGTAAGTTATAGATAAGTATACAGTAAATTGTGCATAACAAAGGGGAAAGACTAAAACTTAAAAAGGTCTAAATCTTTGAAATGGGTCAAATGAATTACGCGCGTAACTTGGGTGATTGCCGCGTAATGCACAAAAGTTATGAATCCAAGTTAGAGGTTTTGAGTGAAATACCTGGTATATGCTTTATGATTAATTAGAAACAAGTTTGGAGGTTTTAAACACAAACGGGTCAAAATGTTAATTTTGAACAATAAGCCGAATATTTAGAAATCTGGAATTTTATTAGTTCGAATGTCGGGTTTTAACTCCATGTGATGGAGAATTAAATTACGAACGCGTAGGAAAAAGAATCGCGTAAAACGGACAAGCGGATTAAAAGTTATGAAGGTTTTCGTTTTAGAAAACGGTAAACTTGAAAAATCCTACAGAGGCCACCGTAAGCTATCGTAACTTACGGTAGCCTTAAAATATTTACGCCACACACCCACTGCTTTACGATGGAAAAATCAACATTCAGGGGCTACCATAAATTACGGTAGTATAAGGACTCTAAAAAATGTCCTAAACTGAACCACAAGTGAACACCCGGACCCCTGAAACCATACTGTGCATAAAAAAAAAATCAAGAAATCAAAATTTATGGGTTTCAGGCGGGCCGCGTAAGCCTTAAGGGAAGCTTACGCGGGCCGCGTCAATGTATGGTTGACCGGATAAGCATTCCCGAGCCACGTATTGACCAGCTATCGAACCTACTCGTGACCAATCAGACCTACGCGTAGACTAGGTGGTTACGCGGGTCGCATAAAGATTAAACCAAGGTTTACGCGGGCCGCGTGAACCCTAAATTTCACCTATAAATAGCCTGTTGCATGGCCTGTTCTCTGGTGTCGAAATTCAAACACAAAAACGAAGTTTCACTACTCTGAAGTCGAATTTACTTTTATTATAGTGGGGTGCTGCTACGATACAGGGTATTAACTCGATCGCTTCTACGATTCAATGTCCGATCGATTAAAACTATCCAATGGATGTTTAAGTGCTGCCCACATTAGGGTTATGCTTTGTCATTCGTCGTGAATTCGATGGATGTTTAAGTATCCCACTTTTTCATTTATTGTGAGGGTTTAATCTCGTGAGTTATCGTAAATGTTGTATTAGTTATTGACCTAGTTCATGTGCATGTTATTAATTTAGGTTACAAGGCTAAACAGTAGGCTTAAATTCTGCCCGTTAAATCTGCAATGTGAGTCATTCTCTTTTTATCAAAGTACTTTATAAATTCTTAAAATATTTTCAAAGTTATAATTACAGGGATTAAGTCTTTGTAGTCTCCATATTACAGCCGGTATGTGGGGTTTTGTATACATTACTTGATAACCGTCACCATTGGACAACGGTTAGCCAAGGGGTGATATGACCATAATCACAGACACCATTAGACAACGAGATAGCCAATAGGTGGTCGAGTGATAAATACCATGGGTAGATGGTTGATATGTAGAAACATTGTAATCGCTCTTAATACTGTAAATTATAACAAATATGTCGTTTTTAGTAAAAAGAATGATTCACCAGTATTTCCCTGCTGATAAAACCTTTTTCAAACATGTTTCAGGTGATCTGTTGTAATCCAGGAAAAGTGCCGAGAAGCACTAAAAGCTTAAGAAAGGGGCTCAATATAAATAAAGAAACCTGTTTTGTAAAATAAAGATTTCTCAGTGAAATCATCTGATTGTAAATTACCGGGAGTTTTATCCCGAATTATGAAATAAAATAATTAAGCATTTTCAGTTTTAAAAGATCCTGCTAAAATCTTTCCCTGTCAATTCAATTAAATAAATACCACGGGATTTTCTGTTCGTGGCCTCTGAACTGGGTCAAACCGGATCGGGGGCCGTGACAGAAAATGGTGGTATCAGAGCCACTGAGTTAAGCTAATTAAGTATTTGAGAAATACTTAATTTTCCTGATTGCCATTTTGCGATTATGTGTTTTATTAACTGACTATTTGTTAGTTACAGTATGGGTAAGCAAAAGCTTTCGAACATCTATCTTAAATTAGATAGTTCGTCAAAAGAGAAGGGAAGTTCATCCCAATCAAAATCCTCAAGATACTCAGTAGATACTGAGGAGGGAATATTTATTCGTAAAGGCCATTATGAGGAACCACTTTCTCCTAATAAAAGAAGTTTAATTATTAGGAAAAGTCGGGAGAAAATAAAGAAATCTCAATCAAAAGAAATGAGAGTTAATCAGGAAATCAAGAAACTAGACAGTAAACCACCATGGGAAGACAAGTTAGATGAAAAATGGGCAGATCTTTATATGCTAGCCACTGTAGCAGTAAATGCAAATCTTTAAAATACCCTGACCCAGTATTAGCACCCTTATCACCTACAAGCCAGAAACTTTACCCAGTAAATAAATAAAGTTACAATAAACCCTAGTATGTTTAATTTTCAGTCATCCTTTGTATTAAATTAGTCACACGGTATGCAATAATACTTGAAGATTATCTGTGAAATTTTGTTATAAATTTTTAACTTAGTATTTTGCATATATTCTAAACAGCATGAATGAGTTATCTGAAGCCCTTCAGAATCTCAATCTTTATCCGGTGAAAATAGAAGTTTCCAAAGATTTTACTGGTTACAGACCCGATGCGGAAGAACCTATGGAATTCCATGCTTCACCTCTGGAAAAACCAAAGCCTAAGAAAAGAAGAAGATTTGTAGGCTGGAGGCGTGTACGCAGGAGGAAACCAGCAACTAGGAGAGTTCTAAAAATAGAAAATCCTAATGATAAAGGAAAAGGGATTGAGATTGAGGAAAATACCAGGCAAGTAGAAATGGAAATTGGGGAAAGTTCTAGGCAAGTCAATGAGTTGCCATTGCAGGAGGAATTGGATTGCATATTGGTAAGCTGTGATATCATTAGGCCTATCAATAATAACCTTTACCCTCATCCTGCCGAAACTCATCTTCCAATAAATTTGGAACCAGCCATCCCAGAACCTTTAATCCATACTCAACCTCTAGGAGAAATGGACGAGTGGTGGACAAATGATTGGCAGTTTCAAAACCTTCTCATTAACCCTTATACCTTTTTTCCTCAGTTCGATCCAGAACCTATACCAAATCCACCAATGAGCAATGAAAATTTAGCTGAACTCCGTCATTTTGGCGAGGAGCTGATGGATGCTGGGAATAGGATTCGGGAGATAGGAGGACAAATCTCCTGAAAGTATGACGAGAGGGAACATCGCTTTTGAAATACCAGCGGATTAAGGATAATGTGGTAATTATGATTGTATAATAATATAATAATCAAAATAAAACATGTAAAATAAATAATAAAACTTGTGTAAAATAATCAGTGTGTATGGAAGCATATTATAATATATAAAAATGAAAGTTGAGAAATTGATAATTTTGGTTATATATTTGTTTACGTGATTATATGCGATTGTTTGTTATATTTGATTGTCTCTTATTTTATACTAATCACTTATATATAAATTAATTATCAGATGGAAAATGCTAATAATGAACCAGTTAACGAGGTTAACCAATCTGAGCATCACCAGGAATATCAATTTATGACTAAGCAAGATATAGAAAATATTGTTGCTCAAGGAATAGCCAATGCTATTCCAGCAATCCTTGCTGCTGCCCAGAAACCAGTTGAACCTCAACAAATTATCCCTAGTAAACGCACACAAGGCGACAATTTTAGTAATAGTGTAAATGGAGGCGGTAACCATATTAATAACGACAATTATGAATTGCAAGCTCCACTCCTTAAGAAAATGAAAGCAGCAACACCTGGTTGCACTTACAAGGAGTTTCTTGCCTGTAAACCGGTTGAGTTTGCAGGAAATGAAGGAGCAACTGCCGCATTGCGTTGGATAGAGAAAACCGAGGCAGTAATTGCAATCAGTAAATGTGCCGAGGAAGACAAAGTGATGTACACTTCGCATCTGTTTAAAGAAGGGGCACTAGAATGGTGGAACACGGTATTTCAAGCTAAAGGAAGAAATGTGGCCTACGCCATGAACTGGGAAGAATTTAAAAGTTTGATGGAAAGAAAATTCTGTCCTGAGTATGAAAAGGAACAAATGGCGAATAAGTTCCTGAACCATCGGATGATGGGTGTAGACTGTCGAGGATATACTTCGACATTCTTCGAATATGCTAGAGTGGTACCAACGCTGGCTTCGCCAGAACCGGTAGTTATTTCTCGCTATATTTGGGGATTAATTGGCGAAATCCGTAATATCGTTAAAGCTGCGAGACCTTGCACTATTGACGATGCGGTAGAATTAGCTAACACCCTAACTGATGAACTGGTACGTACAAGAGATGAAAATAGGAAAAATGAACTGGCTCAGAAAATTACCCAAGGATTTCGTGTGGGTAATAATAGCAACTTCAAGAAGAGAGGAACAGGGCAATCTTCAACTCCGCCGTTCTGCAGGACTTGCAGAAAGAAACATTTTGGAAGATGTAATGTAACCTGCAACTTTTGCAAAGTTGTAGGTCATCGTGAAGAAGACTGCAGAAAGAAAACCAGGATCTGCTATAACTGTGGAGAAGCGGGGCATTTCAAAACAGAATGTCCTAAATTGGTCAAACCAATAGACAACAAAGTCAAGACAACTGACGGAGCTACTAAGAAGAATGCCAGAGCATTCCAACTGACCACTCAAGAAGCAGAACTCATTCCAGATGTGATAGCTGGTACGTTCCTAGTTCACAACGTGTATGCAAAAGTATTATTTGACTTTGGTGCAAACCAAAGTTTTATCAATACTTCATTCTGCCAAGCTCTTAATTTACCTTTGACCCACCTTAGGCAAATTTTTACAGTTGAAACGGTAGATGATTTAGCTGAATTCGATGTTGTATTAGGAATGGATTGGTTAGTAGCCAACCATGCTCGAATCCTTTGTGATAAGAATTCTATAGAGATTCATGCACCCACCGGAGAAGTACTCATGATTACAGGAGATAAGCCACGTAAACCGATGAAGTTCATTTCAGTAATGAAAGTTGCTAGTTATGAACGAAAGCAAAGAATAGTATATATATGATTTCAGTAATCATTAGTACTAAGGATAAAGAACTTAAGGAGATTCCTGTAGTCTCAGAATACCCAGATGTATTCCCGGAAGAACTTTCGGGATTACCACCCGACAGGGAAGTAGAATTTAGAATTCATTTAATTCCTGGAACTACACCGATAGCCAAGGCACCTTATCGGTTAGCACCTACAGAAATGTTAGAACTGAAAAAGAAATTAGATGAATTACAAAGCAAAAGTTTTATACAACCTAGTTCATCCCCTTGGGGGGCACCAGTGTTGTTCGTAAAGAAGATGTTGGATCTGAGTTTGGTTATGATTGTATTTTTCGTTTGAATTAGAATGAAGATAGATGAGTTGTGCAGCGGAATTAAGATGGAAACAAACTTTGCATACAATCAAACGAGAGTATTGCTTTGATCAAAACACTTTTCATAAAGAACCGAAAGATTGAATTTAATTTCAACAACGATTACAATGTAATGCTTGATACAAACTCCCCCTCAGCCAGAGCTCAGTGTTTGTTCGTGCAGAGAAGACGGTTTTGCAAAGAGCTAATAGAACAGTACAGAGCACTATTCTATTTATAGGCACTAGCAAACCACTGAGCATCTAAGCTGACGTCACCATGAAAGTGACATCTAACCTCCTAACAAACTCTAACCCCTGATCTATACAAACACTGCTATACTAAACTACTGCTTATTACATTACATTACATAAAAGACACTTAAATAACTGTTGCATCCTTCCACTGCTGTGAACTCGGCAGTGCTTGTCCGGATCAGCAGTGCTTGAACCAAGGCCGTAGATTGAACAGCAGGCTTTAGTCTTTCATCAGGTCTTTACTTGAACAGCAGTTGTAGGTCAGTAGTTTGCACAATCAGTAGATAGGAGGTCAGCAGATGTTGAAATCACTTTCAAGGGGAGAGACTTGTATGTAACATCTGCTTATTCTGAATCCACTGCTCTGACCCAGTTTTGGCTTTAATTATCTGTTCCTCTGGTAGGGTTCAATCCCAACAATCTCCTCCTGGAACAGATAATGCCAAAACTCTTCATTATTGTGGAAATTTTTATTGCCTCATCAGCAGTTCCCTTATCTGACCTTTAAATTGTAGTTCAAACTCTAGGGCATCTGTGTCATCATCATCCCTGCTAAGTGGGAGATTAAGGAGATCCTGCAAATCTTCAAGACTCAGGCCTAGAGCTTGTTCCCTTGATATTTTCTTCACTTCTCCACCAGACCTGAGCAAAGTCAATACGTAGGTCTGTTTGTCAGTTTCCCACTTTTGTATTTTTGAGCCTGGTGGGTTTCTCGGGAGAGTTTTATTTGCAGAGGTGTTTGGTGAGGCTGGCCTATTCATGACTGACTGAGCAGTACTTGCAAATTGTTTCAATTCAAGATCTTCTTTTATCATTACTTTAATGCCTTCTTTTACAACAACATTTCCAGCTTTTAGATCTTGAATTGTTTCAGCACCTGACCGGTTTTGACTCCTTCTTTTGTAGATGGCAGCACCAGCTGGAGTAGTGGTTCTTTTGATTCGCAGCTTTGGTGGTCTTTTTGAGACCTCTGCTTTGGAGTAATCAGGCTTTTGTGGAACTGTTGGATCTTTCTTTCTTAGTTCCTCTAACCTTTTGTAGGTAGCCCTGACCCTATCTTCTCCCCACTTTGTCACTGAATTCTTTGACCCATAATCAGCTGCTATCAGCTCCTCTTTCATTCTCTTCAACTCTAATGCCTTATCAGCTTCAAACTGCTTGAACTTTTCAGGAGGAGTCTGCTTGACCTTATTTTTGATCATTTCTTGAATCCTGGCTGCCTCTTTTTCAAGCTCAGGAATGGTCCAGTTTTTGTACATGTGTTTCTCCCCCTTGTATTTCTTGTAGGTCATGATGTTCTCAATGTAGTCTTTTCTCAAGGACTCATCTGCCCTTTCTGAAATTTACTGACATACATTTTTGGCAAATTGCTCCATAGCTCTGACCTGTGTGAGTAGAAACTGATAGTTTTGCTGAAATTCTCTATCAGATTTCCCTTGTCTATTTCTGATTGCGATATCCTCTGCTTGCTTGGCCTTGAGTTTCAAATATTCTTCAATATTGTTAGGCCTGGGATATCCTTCAACTGATGGCAAACTCCTTTTAGCTGGGTCATCCTCATAGTAAAAGGATTTGATTTCTTCCCTAACTGCAATGAGTTCCAGAGGAAATGAGACACCAGCAGGAGGTAATGGCTTTAGAATTTGAGCTGAAGAGAGAGGTATGGGTTTTGGAATTGTGACAAGTGACAGAGATTTTGAAGATGTTGGTGGTGAAGATGTATCATCATCTTTTAAAATTAGCCTTCTCCTTTTTGGTTGAGGAGGGACTGATGATGTTTTAGGTGGAACAGTGGTGGTAGATTGAGAAGCAGTGGTTTGTGATTGACTATCAGTTGTTGAAACAACTGGTGTTTCAACCACTATTGTCATTACAGCAGATGTTGTAACATCTGTTGTATTCTGCTTTTTGGCAGGAGGTGATGGTGGTGAGTTTGTTTTTGGTGGTGATGATGGTGGTGGTAAAACAGTGGTTGTGGTGTGTGTTGAAGTGATAACAGATGTTGAAACCTCTGAAGTACCAGCAGTAGTTGATACAGCAGGAGTTACAACAACTGTTTGAGTGGAGGTTTTGTGCTGATGGCTTTTGGATGGTGGGTTTGGAATATGCTTTGGAATTCTGGTTGGGATGGACTTAGGTTTCCTTTTTGGCTTAGGATTTTTCGTATCCTTTGACCCAGAACAACCCTGCGCATACAGTTCCATGAAAGCTCTTTTCTCCTCATTCCACCTTGAAATATCCTTTGCCATTCTATCCCTTTTTACACTTGCTACTCCTTCATCAAGTGCTTCTTGGGTTGCATCAACCTTTTTACTACCATCTGGCACAGGAATTTTTCTGGTCATAACATCCCTTTCAGGTTCAATGTACAGACCATCATCTATTCCCTTCTTTTTCCACTCCTGAATTTTCTCCCCCTTTTTGGCATTATCTTCTGGAAGTTGATCAATGAAAAGTACTGTTGGAGGAGCAGTGCCAGTGGTTTCCAATAAATGGGCCTTGATTGCCTTAATATCTGCTTGAGTGTTCTTGTACCTTGACTCCATTATGTTTCGCAACTTTTGGACATGTAGTTCATGTTGCTGATCAACCATTTCTTTTTGTTGTTGGAGAAAGGTCTGAAGAGGTTCCAGAGCTCATTTGTAGCAGATGCTTGTGGTGGAGCAAGTGCTTGAGGTGGAACAACAGTGGATTGCATCTTTTGTATTTTCAACACCTGTTGTAGCATGTCTTTAATATCTGCAACAGATGTATCCAATTTGTCAACTCGTTCCGTCAAATCCTGATATTTTAAATCATCACCCAATTTAATGGGATCATCTGATTTCCCACTAGTAGTGGTTTTATCAGTGGTTGTGGTAGGGAGTGTACTCCAAACACTAACCACTGATGCCCCTTTTTCTTGGTACTGGGTCTTCTTCCTGTCACACCCCGAAATTTATCAGAGCTTGGCGTGACTGGAGTGGTATCTTCATTGCACAGCGGAAGCAAATAAGCAAAGACTTCTAGAAAAAAAATGAACGCCGCTAAGTACTCGACTCCACATGGTTCTCCTATTCCAACCGTGCCCTGTCTTAGAACTGTAACCTGAGAAAGAAACATGCGAAAATCAACATAAAGTTGAGCGAGTTCATAGTTTGTTCGTAAAAGATTTGAGATAAATCTTTTGAGTTGTGAAAGGTTTGAAATAAATCTTTGGAATAACCGGTTTTTGAAATAGTATTGAGAAAATGAATTTAAAAATCATTTTCTTGCCAAGTTATATGGAAACGTTGTGTTTGTAACACGTTATGTTCATAAAACCATGTATTTGTAAAGCCTTGTATTTGTAATGTTCGCATAACCGTCAATGCCCACCCTGACTTTGACTCCATACCCGCATAATGCTTTGAATTTGTATAAAACATGGTAGTTAATTTGTATGAACAAGAAGTTCCGTAAGTATAAAATCCCTGGTATGTAGCAGATAAGAAAAAAGAGATCACCAATGGTTTGCAAGGCCATTGATATGTGTGAAGTGCAAGTAGGAAGACTCAAACCTAGCAGATTTCGCGTTGGGCACAAAGTCACCCCGAGGTCCGTTCTGGTTGGGCTCGCTACACCCAGATAGATCTACCGCTTACGTCCCTCGGTCCTACAATGAGGACCTAGCAGATTTCGCGTTGGGTACAAAGTCACTCAAGGTCCGTTCTGCTGGGCCTCTCAGAGGTCCGTTCTGTTGGGCCTAGAGTTGGGCTCGCTACACCCAGATAGATCTACCGCTTACGTCCCTCGGTCCTTCAATGAGGATTAATGGTCTCCAGTTTCTGCCTACCCACTCACATGATCTAAGTAGTAAACCTCCTTACGCTAACCATACCGTGTATAAAGTACTTGTAAACAAAGTAACATGTATTTCACCCCCGCAGTTAAGAAAACTGAAAACAGTTAGAGAAAAGGGGGACATGAACTCACCTGAATATTCATGTGCAGAGCTAGCTAATTTACGACTTCGTGATGTCGTTTCCAAGACTTGACTTGCTAGCGTGCATTCTACAATATTCCAAACATGGAATATCTAATAAGTTTCTAAATAAACTTAGTAACTAACTACGTGTCACCGAGCTCTACCGAATCGTTGACCTAACGATTTGACGGTAAATTGTTAACTTAAAAGAAGCGAGGAAGTTATACTTGTTAGCTCGTTTTAAGAAGTCGTATGTTGATATAAGGGAATATTCGTATGAAAGTAATATATAATAACTTGTATTATATATATCACGTCTTGTGTACATTTGCCAAAAATATACGTATATGCCGTCTGGGCGTATAAAATAAATATGAAGAGTTATATTTATTTTATAAAGAAATCGTCGAGTTGTTTTGTTTGAAAATAAATATAAACCATATTTATTTTTGTAAAAGATTTCGCGTTGTACGACATTTAGAATAAATATATAACTATATTTATTTTGTAAAAGTATACGAGTTGACGACGTTCGAAATAAATATAGCATTATATTTATTTGTAAAAGCGTTTGGAATTATCAAGGTTTGAAGTATTATAAACTCGAATTCCGTTAAGCGTCGTTTTTGAAATATAATACGTGTCGTGTTTAAGGGTTTTTCTCGAAAACGGGCAGAGTTTCCTCTATTTTTTGACGGCCCTGACAACTAAAGTGTCGTTAATTTTATCAAAAGCAACCAATATTCAATCAACAATATATCAATTTGACAAATATTTCATAAAATGGAAAATATAATCATGTCGGTTCGAGCTCGTTTTCACGCATAATTAAAATAAGGAATAGTTAATGAAAATAACCGCGGTTTAAACCATTACCCAAAACGCTCGTTGTTATGTTAACTGAGTTGACCGGCTGGCCGAGTCAACCGGGTTGACCGAGTTGACTCGCTGAGTTGACTGGGTTGACTCAGTTTGACTGAGTTGGGCCGGATCAAGCCGAAATGCACTGAGTTGAGCCGAGCCCGTCTCCGAAGCCGCTGACTGAGTTGACTCGGTTGACCGAGTCAACCGAAACCGGGACTGAATCTGAGCCAAAACTGATCCACGATCGAACCGCCTGACCGAACCGAAACCCGTTGACTGTCTTGTACCGGGAACCCGAACCGAGTTAACTAGAACCAGAACCAAAACTCGACTTGCTGAACCGGACCCTGAACAGACGCGAGTCTGACACGAACAAAACCACCAGCAGATTAAGAACATCATCATCTTCAACCAATCAGCAGCAATCACCATCCTTTAACATCAAAACCGACAGGATACGAAAAAGATCGGGACTTACCGTGAACTCACCGGATAATGTCAAGTACCGCCTGAATCGGGACAGGGACCGCCGATTAAATCACCGACCGCCGGATAATGGAGCCGACCACCGGTCCGCCGGTTCTTTCTCTCTTCCTCGGTCTCTCTCTTTCTCGTCTTCTCGTCCGCCACCCGATGCCACCCCCCCCCCCCACAGCGCCGTCGGCCGTGGGGTTCCGTTACACCGCCGTGAGCCGCCACCGGTGATGGTGGCTGGCCGATCTTCATCCAGCAGGGATAGGGGATCGAAAGTGTAGCAGGGGTTTCTTTTGTGTGTGATGTTGTTGCTGGATAATCATTAAGAGAGAAACAAGATAGATCTTGGTGTGTTTGTGTAAGTAATATCGAGAGGGAGAGGGTAAATGTGAGAGATGGATAGGATTTGTGTGTTGTTTGTCTGTGTGTTAAATAGAGCAAGAGCACTCTCAAGGTCTTTTATGTATTTAAGTTAACTTCAGGTCAAATCTTTTATCCCATGACCTAAAATCTCTTGGATAGATTTATTGAGATTTATGAGATTTTGCATGATTCTCTAAATCTGGTAGAGATTTACTAGGATTTTGTAGGGATTTAGTAGATCCCGATAAGATTTTGTAGGGATCTACACATTATGCGTAGGTTTAGGCTTGTGGATTTTGGGCTTGGGCCCAGGGCCTACAAGCTCAATCCCCGTTATAAGTGGTCTGTAATTCCTACGAGACCCGTTGTCGAATCCAGAACTCCGTTTAACGTCAAAAATTAAAATACACAAAAACACGGTCGGTAGTCGTTGTTTGCACGCCCGTTCGTCGATTACGGTAATAATCGCGAAAAATTGTATCGTTGCCGTCTTCTCCGTTTTTCGATCCGGTTTCGACTGTAGTCAATAAAATTTAATTACGAAGCTAAAACATATCGTAAAAATTTTATATTTGTCGGCGTTGTCAGTATCCTGTTCGGCTTCAATCTGTTGCCGTTTAACGTTTCCCAGGTTTCACTGTAAACCACCGTTCGCGCACTGTAAGGTCGGATAAACGTTCCTAGGCACTCCAAAGGCCTAATTAAGTTAATTCGCGCTGTAAACACTATTTATTATCGCATTAATTGCCTGTTAATTACGAAATCAAGGGCCGTAAATTACGGGTTGTCACATTCTCCCCCTGTTACAGAAATTTCGTCCTCGAAATTTAGACTATGTTATCCCCTCAGAATTGTGTTATTCGTAGGTAAGTCCACATAATAACAAAGTGAATGACCGCGTAATCGAAACAAGACTTGTGATATAGTCACCAGTGCGACTAAGTTAACAAGGATCCAACAATGAACAGGAACTTCGACCAATCGAATTCCATATGAACGTTTATAACATGTAAATGAGTTCTAGAAGTAATAACATCCACTGGATGAACTTAGAATCAACAATCTCAAATATAATAGTTTGCCTGAAACGCTCGATTGTGATCAGCGCAAGCTGCAAGTCATACCGACGCCACAAGGTGTCGCAATGAATGAAACAATTCAATAATAGGAGTGATCGAACAAATATCACCTGTGTTTTGCATGAAACGCTCAATCATGATTAGCCCAAGCTACAAGTTTGTACTGACACCACAAGGTGTCGTAGTGACTTAAATAATTCAATAATAGCGGTGATCAAACAAATCCACCGTGTTTGAAATCAAATGAAAGCGCCATGAAGTAAATATGAATGTTTGTTCCAACAAACATCGAAAGATTTTCAATTGAAAATGGAACATCAAAGAAATAATGTTTTCGATCGAAGATGAAGAAGCAATGAATATCGCAAAGCATTCGATCGATGTTGAATGAACCGTTATGAGGTACACCGGAATATGAAATGAATTTGTGTACCATTGTCTTAACACACAATTGTATTAAGATTGTGATAAATCGAAGCGGATTTAATCTGAATCAATAATTAAATCCGTGCATAAGATATGTAAATGAGTTTAGCGCAAGGTTCAAATATGTGAAAATACCACCACAAGGTGTCGAAATCAGCAAACAATTTAACGGAGTCGAATGCCAAACAAGTTTACTTCGACTCGGAACAGATGAAACGCTTGTTAAAACGAATTTTGAATATGATGTCTTCAATACATCATATGGTATCTTGAATTGAGTATGTGCAATGCAGAAGTTCAAACAATCGAACTTGGTTTTAGCGCAATCCGACAATAAATACATGTACCAACAAGACAACTTTCGGCATGGTCGCAATGAAAACCATGTATGTAACTTGTAAAGAAATGATCGTGACACAATGACCATTAAGAGGAGTAGAGATACGAAAATCTACTCAGTAGGTGTGAAATTCGAAATTTCAATAAAAGAAATTTGAGGACTTTACCTGGGGTTACGTGTGATGACCGGTTGTTAGGTGACATTACCATGGAATGTCGAACATAGCGTATTCGTCATTAGTTAGGTAGGGGGATGCGGAGACAATCGTCTTCTCCCTGGCGTGACTCGTGTCGTTGCAGGATCGCGTGACAAGTTGTCGTTTCCTGATTGTTAGTTCTCCTGCTGACAGGAATCTAGCGTCGTCGTTAGATTGCGTCACCGTTCCTTCTCAAAGGCCTTGCCTCGATAGTCGTGTATGTCGTATTTCAATCTTCGTTGATGTATAGCTTAAGTTTCACGTATACCTGTGCACTAGTGTTGTGTGCCGCGTAGAAGGTGATGTACCCCGACATCCGTTGGCGTAAAATTTGAGTTCTATGTATTCTCTTGCGCTAGCGTTTTGTTATGCGTAGGATTCCTGCTCGGGAAGTTAAAATATCATAGACAATATGGATAATAGTGTGCGCCCGAGTTAATATTCGCGGTTCCTACGTGTTGACCTTTAATAAACACACACATGCACAAATAACCAATAAGCAATCAAATAATCCTCCTAGTCCCACTAGCCTCCCAGCCTCCCAGACTGACTCCCTAGTCCTACTAGACAATTTTCCCAGCCTCCCAGACTGACTCCCTAGTCCCACTAGACTATCCTCCCAGCCTCTCAGACTGAATCTCCTAGTCCCACTAGACTATCCTCCCAGCCTCTCAGACTGAATCTCCTAGTCCCACTAGACTATCCTCCCAGCCTCGCAGACTGAATCTCCTAGTCCCACTAGCCTCCCAGCCTCCCAGACTGAATCTCCTAGTCTCTCAGACCAGACCCAGCCACCCGACTGAATTCCCTTTTCCGAAGGTCTTAAATGCATGTTTCCTAAACTCTCAGAGTGTTGTGTACTGTATGTAATTGTTTCGTGTACCGTGTATAAAACATCACAATAGCGTATGTTTGAAAACAAAATTTTGACTGTTTGTTTTTCGGCAACGGTTGGAGACCATATTCGAGTACTAGGTGTTCTGTATGTATTCAACGTCTTAATAGTCTAAGTCCCAGAGAAAAGTGAGGTTAGAGCCTAGGTATCACAACAGAAACCTAATTCGCTGTAACCTATAGCTCTGATACCAATCTGTCACACCCCGAAATTTATCAGAGCTTGGCGTGACTGGAGTGGTATCT
Source organism: Helianthus tuberosus (assembly GCA_030545235.1). Classification (NCBI taxonomy): domain Eukaryota; kingdom Viridiplantae; phylum Streptophyta; class Magnoliopsida; order Asterales; family Asteraceae; genus Helianthus; species Helianthus tuberosus. The sequence continues at coordinate 54,658,620 of CM060448.1, forward strand.
TCATTGCACAGCGGAAGCAAATAAGCAAAGACTTCTAGAAAAAAAATGAACGCCGCTAAGTACTCGACTCCACATGGTTCTCCTATTCCAACCGTGCCCTGTCTTAGAACTGTAACCTGAGAAAGAAACATGCGAAAATCAACATAAAGTTGAGCGAGTTCATAGTTTGTTCGTAAAAGATTTGAGATAAATCTTTTGAGTTGTGAAAGGTTTGAAATAAATCTTTGGAATAACCGGTTTTTGAAATAGTATTGAGAAAATGAATTTAAAAATCATTTTCTTGCCAAGTTATATGGAAACGTTGTGTTTGTAACACGTTATGTTCATAAAACCATGTATTTGTAAAGCCTTGTATTTGTAATGTTCGCATAACCGTCAATGCCCACCCTGACTTTGACTCCATACCCGCATAATGCTTTGAATTTGTATAAAACATGGTAGTTAATTTGTATGAACAAGAAGTTCCATAAGTATAAAATCCCTGGTATGTAGCAGATAAGAAAAAAGAGATCACCAATGGTTTGCAAGGCCATTGATATGTGTGAAGTGCAAGTAGGAAGACTCAAACCTAGCAGATTTCGCGTTGGGCACAAAGTCACCCCGAGGTCCGTTCTGGTTGGGCTCGCTACACCCAGATAGATCTACCGCTTACGTCCCTCGGTCCTACAATGAGGACCTAGCAGATTTCGCGTTGGGTACAAAGTCACTCAAGGTCCGTTCTGCTGGGCCTCTCAGAGGTCCGTTCTGTTGGGCCTAGAGTTGGGCTCGCTACACCCAGATAGATCTACCGCTTACGTCCCTCGGTCCTTCAATGAGGATTAATGGTCTCCAGTTTCTGCCTACCCACTCACATGATCTAAGTAGTAAACCTCCTTACGCTAACCATACCGTGTATAAAGTACTTGTAAACAAAGTAACATGTATTTCACCCCCGCAGTTAAGAAAACTGAAAACAGTTAGAGAAAAGGGGGACATGAACTCACCTGAATATTCATGTGCAGAGCTAGCTAATTTACGACTTCGTGATGTCGTTTCCAAGACTTGACTTGCTAGCGTGCATTCTACAATATTCCAAACATGGAATATCTAATAAGTTTCTAAATAAACTTAGTAACTAACTACGTGTCACCGAGCTCTACCGAATCGTTGACCTAACGATTTGACGGTAAATTGTTAACTTAAAAGAAGCGAGGAAGTTATACTTGTTAGCTCGTTTTAAGAAGTCGTATGTTGATATAAGGGAATATTCGTATGAAAGTAATATATAATAACTTGTATTATATATATCACGTCTTGTGTACATTTGCCAAAAATATACGTATATGCCGTCTGGGCGTATAAAATAAATATGAAGAGTTATATTTATTTTATAAAGAAATCGTCGAGTTGTTTTGTTTGAAAATAAATATAAACCATATTTATTTTTGTAAAAGATTTCGCGTTGTACGACATTTAGAATAAATATATAACTATATTTATTTTGTAAAAGTATACGAGTTGACGACGTTCGAAATAAATATAGCATTATATTTATTTGTAAAAGCGTTTGGAATTATCAAGGTTTGAAGTATTATAAACTCGAATTCCGTTAAGCGTCGTTTTTGAAATATAATACGTGTCGTGTTTAAGGGTTTTTCTCGAAAACGGGCAGAGTTTCCTCTATTTTTTGACGGCCCTGACAACTAAAGTGTCGTTAATTTTATCAAAAGCAACCAATATTCAATCAACAATATATCAATTTGACAAATATTTCATAAAATGGAAAATATAATCATGTCGGTTCGAGCTCGTTTTCACGCATAATTAAAATAAGGAATAGTTAATGAAAATAACCGCGGTTTAAACCATTACCCAAAACGCTCGTTGTTATGTTAACTGAGTTGACCGGCTGGCCGAGTCAACCGGGTTGACCGAGTTGACTCGCTGAGTTGACTGGGTTGACTCAGTTTGACTGAGTTGGGCCGGATCGAGCCGAAATGCACTGAGTTGAGCCGAGCCCGTCTCCGAAGCCGCTGACTGAGTTGACTCGGTTGACCGAGTCAACCGAAACCGGGACTGAATCTGAGCCAAAACTGATCCACGATCGAACCGCCTGACCGAACCGAAACCCGTTGACTGTCTTGTACCGGGAACCCGAACCGAGTTAACTAGAACCAGAACCAAAACTCGACTTGCTGAACCGGACCCTGAACAGACGCGAGTCTGACACGAACAAAACCACCAGCAGATTAAGAACATCATCATCTTCAACCAATCAGCAGCAATCACCATCCTTTAACATCAAAACCGACAGGATACGAAAAAGATCGGGACTTACCGTGAACTCACCGGATAATGTCAAGTACCGCCTGAATCGGGACAGGGACCGCCGGTTAAAATCACCGACCGCCGGATAATGGAGCCGACCACCGGTCCACCGGTTCTTTCTCTCTTCCTCGGTCTCTCTCTTTCTCGTCTTCTCGTCCGCCACCCGATGCTACCCCCCACAGCGCCGTCGGCCGTGGGGTTCCGTTACACCGCCGCGAGCCGCCACCGGTGATGGTGGCTTGCCGATCTTCATCCAGCAGGGATAGGGGATCGAAAGTGTAGCAGGGGTTTCTTTTGTGTGTGATGTTGTTGCTGGATAATCATTAAGAGAGAAACAAGATAGATCTTGGTGTGTTTGTGTAAGTAATATCGAGAGGGAGAGGGTAAATGTGAGAGATGGATAGGATTTGTGTGTTGTTTGTCTGTGTGTTAAATAGAGCAAGAGCACTCTCAAGGTCTTTTATGTATTTAAGTTAACTTCAGGTCAAATCTTTTATCCCATGACCTAAAATCTCTTGGATAGATTTATTGAGATTTATGAGATTTTGCATGATTCTCTAAATCTGGTAGAGATTTACTAGGATTTTGTAGGGATTTAGTAGATCCCGATGAGATTTTGTAGGGATCTACACATTATGCGTAGGTTTAGGCTTGTGGATTTTGGGCTTAGGCCCAGGGCCTACAAGCTCAATCCCCGTTATAAGTGGTCTGTAATTCCTACGAGACCCGTTGTCGAATCCAGAACTCCGTTTAACGTCAAAAATTAAAATACATAAAAACACGGTCGGTAGTCGTTGTTTGCACGCCCGTTCGTCGATTACGGTAATAATCGCGAAAAATTGTATCGTTGCCGTCTTCTCCGTTTTTCGATCCGGTTTCGACTGTAGTCAATAAAATTTAATTACGAAGCTAAAACATATCGTAAAAATTTAATATTTGTCGGCGTTGTCAGTATCCTGTTCGGTTTCAATCTGTTGCCGTTTAACGTTTCCCAGGTTTCACTGTAAACCACCGTTCGCGCACTGTAAGGTCGGATAAACGTTCCTAGGCACTCCAAAGGCCTAATTAAGTTAATTCGCGCTGTAAACACTATTTATTATCGCGTTAATCGCCTGTTAATTACGAAATCAAGGGCCGTAAATTACGGGCTGTCACACTTCCTTCAACACTTAACAACCTTTTGATGTTGCCAGTGGAAAAAATAAATCCACTGGTGGTTGACAGAGGTGCTATGTAAGGAATTGCCTCCAAGGAAGTCTTATTAATGTAACCACTGTCCAACTGTAAACCAGTGGGTTCAACAGTTGTAGTAGCTGCTTCACTTGGATTACCACCAAGAGTTACTTGTAACTCAAGGGGTGTAACCTCCTCAGGCTGTGTTGGTGGGTTAGCAAGGATTGATACATCAGACCCAGTCATTTGTTGAGGTATATTCTCATTAATAGGTGATTGAGAAGGACTGGTTAGTGCCTGGTTCAAATCAATTGCATCCAACAGAAGTTTAGTGGGTGTGGGAATTTTGGATGTGATGTTTGGTGTAGAAAGAGGATTTGCCCCGGGAATTGAGCTGTGGATGATGGAAACAAATGCTTCCAGAGCATCATGATGTGGTGTCCCAATTTGTACAACCTGTTCTTTTTGTGAAGAAGCAGGAGGAATTTCGGTTATGGGTTGAGATATTTGTACCAACTGCTGTGAGGAAGTAGCAGCAGTGGTTTCTTGTGGCATTTGTGCTGTCACATGCAGTAGCTCTGGTATCTCATCCTCCAGAGATGCCTTTTTGATGGGTTTGGGGGGTTTTTGAGTTTTTCTTTTTGTTGGCTTTTTGGTGATTTTAGGTGTGGGTTTCAAAGCAGTTGTTGTGCCACTTTGATCACCTTGAGCAGTGGGCTCAGCAGCAGATACCTGAGGAGCAGTGGTAACTGCTAAAATCTGCTCAGGCACCTCTGCTTGTGTTTTGCAAGGTGTTGACATCCTTGTAAAAGTTTCAGCAGTTAAACAGTTTATTTGAATAGATGCACCTTGTTTTATTGCAGCAAGATCACTCTTACCAAGTTTCTTTTCAAAATAATAGCTCAAAAATCTTGGAAATAGTAAGAATGCCTTTGTTTCAACATTTTTAACCAGGTCATTAAAAATTTCCCGAGAATAATTAAAATTTTCTCCTTGAAGAATAGCATATCCCAGATTTTGAATTTTTAATGGTATTTCGTTAAAAGAAGTGGTTTTGTTTGAAACACACATAAGAAGGGTATGAAATAAAAACCTTGTTGCAGAAGGGAAGTAACTTTTTTGTAAGGTATCCTTTTTGACTTCTGCATTATACCCTCTTTCCAGAAAATCATTTTTTAACTCGTTTTTAGGGAAAGAAATTGTACCTTCTTGATCATCGAGTTGAAAGACCTCTGAAATTGATTGTGGTGTAATCTTGACAGCTTTTCCCTTTAGAGAAGAGTTGATGGCTATTACAGTGTCTCCTTGTTTTTCAAGGGTTGCATTCTTCCAAAACTCTCTTTGGGTTGTCAAGTAAATTGGTGCATCTGCTGTTAACAAAGTTTTGTACTTTGTTGCGGAGATGGTAGCAAGGATGGAATCGAAAATATCTGTGGTGCCAGGTTTTGTGAGTAAACCCAGAAGATTGTGAGATGGTTTGTGTGGAATTTCGGTGGGTGTTGCCTTTTGAGAGGCTTGTTTAGACGTTGATTTGGAAGTGGGTTTTGCAGATGGCTTCGATTTTGTCATTTTGGAGATGATGATCGAAGAAATTTGTGAAGGAATTTTGAAGAAAAACTGTTTTGAGAATAGAATTTTTTAGAATTCAATTCGACAGTAACACCCTGTTTTTGATGTGAAGTGGGGGTTTTATAGATGAAAAAGTGAAGGCCGATGTGGCAGCGGTTACAAAAGTACTGATCACTATGTACTGCCCACATGCCAAACTCTGAAGAAATGGAGGACAGTACTTTTATGAAAGTTACCGATGAAGGCAGTGGTTACAACGGTATAATGAAAGCAGTGGATGATTTTCACTATCAGTGGATAGCATATCAGTGGATAAGACACTGCTTTTGAACAACAGAGTTTATCAAGGAAATAAGTGGACAGAGGATGGCTTTCAGTAGTGGACAGACTTTGAAGTAGAGCAGAATTTTGAACAATCAGTGGTTATGGCAGACTTTTAAGGATTTCAATGAAAATTTCATTTTTAGCTATTTTTAAGGATGGATTTTTGATTTTCTGAAAACATTTTAATGCTTTTATGCACAGAAAAACAAGATTTTGCTTGTTATTCTATGTTTAGCATGCCAATTCTAGAGACCAAGCTTTCAAAGGTGGCGGTATCTAATGCTTTTGTGAGAACATCTGCCAGCTGGTCTTTAGTTGGAACATGATGCAGAGAAATCAAACCTTTTTCATAGCAATCCCTCACAAAGTGATGTCTGATGTCGATGTGTTTGGTGGTTGAATGGGAAACTGGATTTTTGATGATATTTTCTGCTGCCTGGCTATCCAACATGAGTGGTGTCTTTAAGGCAGTGATACCAAAATCCAGCAACTGATTTTGAAGCCACATGAGTTGGGCTGTACAGCTTGCAGCAGCAATGTATTCAGCTTCAGCAGTGGATGTTGAAACAACTGCTTGCTTTTTGCTTTGCCATGAAACTAAGCAATCACCTAGAAACTGGCACCCTCCTGATGTGGACTTCCTTGTGGTGTTACATCCAGCAAAGTCACTGTCTGAAAATCCTGAAAGCTTGATATTCCCATTAGCTGGATACCAGATACCAAGTGTGGGAGCACTTTTTATATATCTGAATATTCTTTTTACAGCAATAAGATTGGATTTTCTAGGGGCTGATTGACTTCTTGCACAAACACATGTTGCAAACATGATGTCTGGCCTAGATGCAGTTAGGTACAATAAAGACCCAATCATGCTTCTATATAGAGTTTGGTCAATCAGCTCATCCTTTTCATCAGACATGACAAGCTTATTTGTTGCCATGGGTGTGCTGCATGGTTTACAATCATTCATATCAAATTTGTTTAAAAGTTCTTTTGCATATTTGCTTTGATGAATGAAAGTAGCATTTTGCATTTGCTGAACTTGGAGACCAAGAAAGCATTGCAGCTCACCCATTGCACTCATTTCAAACTCAGCTGTCATGAGTTCTCTAAACTCTTCACACATTTTGTTGCATGTGCTTCCAAAAATAATGTCATCCACATAAATTTGGACAATCATTAAATCCTTTCCTCTCCATTTTAGAAACAGTGTTTTATCAATGGTACCTCTTTTGAAACCATTTGAGAGTAGAAAGGTGGAAAGAGTTTCATACCAGGCCCTTGGTGCTTGTTTCAGGCCATACAGGGCTTTGTTCAGCCTGTAGACATGATCTGGATAAAATGGATCCTCAAAACCTGGAGGTTGACATACATACACCTCTTCTTGAATTGTACCATAGAGGAAAACACTTTTGATATCCATTTGGAACACCTTCATGTTGTGGTTGACAGCAAAGGCCAGGAACAGTTTTATAGCTTCCAATCTTGCTACAGGGGCAAAAGTTTCATCATAGTCAATCCCCTCTTCCTGTCTGTAACCTTGAACCAGAAGCCTGGCTTTATTCTTGACAACAATACCCCTTTCATCAGTTTTGTTCTTGAAGACCCACTTTGTGCCAATGGGACTAACCTCTTCTGGCAGTGGTACAAGCTCCCATACTTGTTGTCTTTTAAACTGTTGGAGCTCCTCTTGCATGGCTTCTACCCAACTGTTGTCTTTCAGTGCCTCTTGGTACTTGACTGGCTGATGGAGTGATAGAAAACCAGCAAAAAGACAAATGTTTTGGGTTTGGCTTCTTGTGAGCACCCCTTCATTGATGTTGCCAATAATTTGATTAGGTGGATGAGATCTCAAGTAGATTAAATCTCCTTGGTATGGAATGATGGCATTTATTGGTGAAGGCTGCAAATGTGTATCATCTGGGCTAACCACTGCTGGGGACTTTGATGATCCAGCAGTGGCTTCAAAAGGTGGTGGAATGGGAGGTAATGAAATGGACACATGCTGACTTTTATCCACTGTTTGGGGACTTTTGTCAGCAGTGCTTGAGGATGTGGAAGTAGTGGTTGATGGGCTACTTTGATCAACAACTGTTGAGGTAGCAGTGGTTGAGCTTTGACAACTGTTTTGAACATCTGATGCTCTTCCCATTTTGGCAGACCTTTGAGGGATGATGATTTCATACCCATAATCTGGTGTTGAATCCTCTGATGGACCTGCACTGTTAGTCTTGACAATAGTATTTTCAAAAGTGAATTTATCAAGATCAAACAGATCTGCAGGATTTGCTGGAATTTTCATTGAACTTTACATTCAAAGTCTCCTCCACTGCCTTGGTCCGTGCATTAAACACTTTGTAGGCCTTGGCAGTGGTTGACTACCCCAGATGATAACCACAATCAATTTTGGCTGCAAATTTTGAAATGGAATCTTTTAAGTTCAAAATAAAGCATGGGCAGCCAAACACCTTGAAGTATGAGATCAGTGGTTTGATTTTGTACAGAATTTCATAAACAGTCTTTTTGTGCCTGGAGTTTATTAAAACTCTGTTCTGGACATAGCAAGCAGTGTTTACTGCCTCTGCCCAGAAAGTTAATGGCAAACCTGAATCAGCAAGCATGGTTCTAGCAGCCTCAATCAAAGTTCTGTTCTTTCTTTCAACTACCCCATTTTGCTCTAGTGTTCTAGGGATGCTGTACTGCCTTACAATCCCTTTCTTCACACAGAAGGCATCCAACTCCTTATTTTTAAATTTTGTGCCATTGTCACTCCTGAAGCTTTTTACTGGAAGGTCAAATTGCTTTTCAACCTGTGTAACAAAGTCTTGCAAAATGACTGCAGTCTCATCTTTTGAGTGTAAAATGAAAGTCCATGTAAACCTAGAAAAGTCATCAACAATAACTAGACAATATCTTTTCTTTTTGAGGCTCATGACTTGAACTGGGCCAAACAAATCCATGTGCAGCATTTGCAAACACTGGATTGTTTTGGACTCTTCAATGGACTTATAAGAACTTTTATGTTGTTTTCCTTTTAAACAGGAAATGCAATGTTCAGAACAAGAAAACAATTTTTGTGGTAGGCCTCTTACCAAACCATTTTTTGAAATTTCAGTGATTGTCTTAAGATTTGTGTGCCCCAGCCTTCTGTGCCAAAGTTCTGTCTCTTTGTTAGAGGCAGCTGAGAACAGACAGGCATCAGCTCTGGGACACTCTTTTGACATATCAACAACATAAACATTGCCACTTCTTTGAGCAACAAGTTTTGTTTAACCAGTTTTTATTATTGCTTCAATCATTTTAACCATTTCTGGTCCAACAATCCTACAACACTCCTTTGTGAAGAATGACCCATACCCCTTGTCACTCATTTGTGAAACACTCAGAAGGTTGAATTTCAGACTGTCTATCAGATTGACATTTTCAAATTTTACATTTCCAGATTGTACTGTACCTGACCCCAGAACTTTCCCTTTACTGTTATTCCCAAAGGATATATCACCCCCTCCATGAATTTTGAAATCTTTGAGTAGGGCTTTACATCCAGTCATGTGCCTGGAGCCTCCACTATCAACATACCAAAGGCTATCTAAACAAGCAGAAGCTCCCTGCACATGAAGTAAAAGGATTAGTTCATTAGGGTTTCCAAAGCCAATAAGGTTTTGGATGGGGTCTCAACAGTGTCTGGGATGGATGCACATTGATGGACAGTGGTTAAGTCAGGGGTTTGGACAGTTTTAGTACTGTTTCTTGCTAACCACTGTTGGGGGTCTTGACCAATCACTTGTTGGTACCCAAAAGGATGCCTGTTCACTTTAGGTTTAGAAGGCCTTTTGTAGGCCTCATAAACGTGTGGAATCCTTTGGTAAGACTGTTTTTCCTTGCCTTTTCTAAACTGATTGGCAGGGGGTGCATCAGTAACCTGAACATCTCTTATGACAGATGTTTGGTTTAGCTGTTTGAACTGGCACAAACAGTGGTTGGTTCTTGGTGAATTTGACAGATGATGTTGATGGACTCAAGGATGTTTTAGCAATGTACTCATTCTTTTTCACATCAAAGTTTTTGAGATACACACATGATTAAGTTTTGTGGTTTGTTTTACCACAAACAATGCAGCTTTCAGCTGGAACAATGACACTTGTTTTGTTCAAATCATAAGCTTTTAAATGGAAACAGTCTTTTGTTAGATGATTCCTTTTCTCACAGAATTCACAAAACAGGTTATTGATCTTTTCTTTCTTCTTTCTCTTTTCGGACTCCTTTGCAGCAGAGGTTTTAACCTCTGTTGGGATGTCCTTGAGAGGAATGACTTTAGCTTTTGGAGCTTTGACACCATCAGTTGATGTAAAGTCCATGGGCTTGAAATTTTCAAGAATATCACACTCATCAAACCATTTTGGTTTAAATTGATAATTTTCAAGCTCCTCAAAAGTAGAAGATCCTATTGGTCTGTCAAGTGTGATTTTGTTACCAAGTTTATCAGTGATTTTCACTTCTTGGCCATTCTTGTTTGTGGGGATGAACTCAGTGGTTACATCAGTGGTTTGAACAGATTTTTCAAAAGTAGTGTTTTCATCATCATGTTTTCTATAACCAACACCAAATTTTACATTGCTTTTAATATGTTTTTCAAGCATAACCTCATACCCTTTGCATGATTCCACCCATTTTTCACAGGTGATCTGGGTGGACTCCAACTCCTTTTTGCAAACTTGGTATTTTTCTACCATAGTTTGGAGTTGAGTTTTGGTTATGCTTTGCTCTTCTTTAAGACTGCTGATCTCTTTCTCTTTTTCAGTCAATTTGTTTTTAAGTTCTTTTAAAGAACTTTCAAATTTGACTTCATCAGTTAAGATTTTATTCCGAAGGTTTTCATTTACCTCTTTGATGTTAGCAAAAGCAATAATGCAATTGTCAGAACACAGTTTTTCAAGAACTTGAGGAGATACCTTGGCAGCAGCCATCATTGCACAATCACATTGATGATTTTCTTCATCATCAGCTCTTACTTCCTTCTCACCTGCTCTCTTTTCTTCATCTTCTTACCATGGGTCTGTCAATGGTTCAATCAGGGTTTCTGAATTTTCTCCCAGCAGCAATTCACCAGCAACTGCATTAACAACTGCTTCAGTTACCTCATCCACTGTTTCATCACTTAGTTGTTCACCTTCAGTTTCAATCCCCTCTGGTATTGACTCTAATGCCATCAAACAGAATTCATCATTAGAAGGTTCAATAGAAGCATAGAGTGCAAAATTTTCATCACCAAGCTCATCAGGCATGCTGCTCCAGTCAACAAAGCCTTGAGTGAAAAAGCTTTGTTGATCTGGTTGTACCACTGCTGGAGCAGCTGCTTGAGGTGCAACAGGTTGCACTTGTGCCTGGGGGACAGGGGTTTGAACATATTGAATCTGTGGAACAGTGGTTTGGACATAATGCACAGGCATAGGGGCAGCAGCATAATGAGCAGTGTTAACATGAGCTGCAGGGGTATATTGGGTGTAGTGCACAGTGCTTTGATTTTGAGGTCTAAGGTTTGAGCTAGGATGAGTGATTATGGGACCAGTAGTTTGACTCCTGCATTCCCTAGCGAAATGACCTAGCCTATTGCACTTGTAACACTTGATTTTCGATTTATACAACCCAACCCTTAGATTCCCATGTAAACCTGGGAATTTTCGCCCTGATCTTTTGTAGAATTTGCTAGTTCTAACACTGAGCAAAGCCAATTGGTGCAGAATGTCCATTTCTTCTAAGTCAGTGGGATCAAAATGTTGCAAATCATTAAGTTCAAAGCACAAATTATCTGACATCTGGTTTTCAGTGTTTGCAGTAAAAGCATAATTGAAAAGAGTGAGGATCCGGGTTGGTAAAGTTACCACCAGCTATTATATCAATGAAATGATCATAACCCTGTTCCTTACTACTGCTACCAGATTCTTCCTGACCAAGAAGAGCTGTGCTACCGAATGAGTAATCATCAGTGGCTTTTCCAGACTCTTGCAACTTCTTTTTCTGGTTCAACTCCCTTTCATAAGCCAGGAGTCTACCATGAAGTTGGGTCAGGGTCAGATCTTTGAACTCAACGGAGTTTCTAGTCACAAATGCAATTGTGTCCCATTTATCAGGTAGTGACCTAAGAAACCTGCTATTTTGTGTTGATTTGGGAAATTCAACCTTAACAAGCCTTAGTTCACTGATGAGACAACTGAACCGTTCAAATTGTTGGGTCAATGATTCACCCTTAATGTGACAGAAGGTTTCATACTGCTGATTCAGAATTTCCCTATTATTTTCAATAACTTCTTTGGTTCCCCCAAACTGTTCCTTCAATGCATCCCATAGCTCTTTGGCGCTGTTACAATGTAACAACCCAGCATAGATCTCATTTGGTAATGCATATGCTATAATGCTAAATGCTTTGGCATCGAGTTCAAACTTTTGAAAATCAGTTTCAGTATAGTTTTCATAAGGTTTTGGTACGAACTTCTTTGGATCCTCAGCACTTGGCACCATAGGAACATGGGGACCGAAAACAACAGACCTCCAACATCCAGTGTTCTGTTGAGCAAGGATGTGACCCATCCTTCGCTCCCAGATGTTGTATTCATTTCTTTTAAGCATAGGTGGTTTAAAAAGTGAGCCAATGTTATTCTTATCATCTTGAGATTGTGACGTCATCCTGGTTGTTTTATAGACACTGATTAATCAACTTTAATGGTGATTAAACCTTGCTCTGTTTTTCAACACAAACGAACAAACTATCGATATCAACGATTTTGAGCTGAACTATTTATGTCAAAATGATTGTTAAATCAAATTTGACTGTCCAAGCTCTGATACCAATTGTTGGATCTGAGTTTGGTTATGATTGTATTTTTCGTTTGAATTAGAATGAAGATAGATGAGTTGTGCAGTGGAATTAAGATGGAAACAAACTTTGCATACAATCAAACGAGAGTATTGCTTTGATCAAAACACTTTTCACAAAGAACCGAAAGATTGAATTTAATTTCAACAACGATTACAATGTAATGCTTGATACAAACTCCCCCTCAGCCAGAGCTCAGTGTTTGTTCGTGCAGAGAAGACGGTTTTGCAAAGAGCTAATAGAACAGTACAGAGCACTGTTCTATTTATAGGCACTAGCAAACCACTGAGCATCTAAGCTGACGTCACCATGAAAGTGACATCTAACCTCCTAACAAACTCTAACCCCTGATCTATACAAACACTGCTATACTAAACTACTGCTTATTACATTACATTACATAAAAGACACTTAAATAACTGCTGCATCCTTCCACTGCTGTGAACCTGGCAGTGCTTGTCCGGATCAGCAGTGCTTGAACCAAGGCAGTAGATTGAACAGTAGGCTTTAGTCTTTCATCAGGTCTTTACTTGAACAGCAGTTGTGGGTCAGCAGTTTGCACGATCAGTTGATAGGAGGTTAGCAGATGTTGAAATCACTTTCAAGGGGAGAGACTTGTATGTAACATCTGCTTATTCTGAATCCACTGCTCTGACCCAGTTTTGGCTTTAATTATCTGTTCATCTGGTAGGGTTCAATCCCAACAAAGAAGGACAGTTCAATGAGAATGTGTATTGATTATAGAGAATTGAATAAGGTTACAATTAAGAATCGATACCCATTACCTAGGATTAATGATCTATTCGATCAACTTCAAGGAGCTAGATACTTTTCTAAAATAGACTTACGCTCCGGATATCATCAATTAAAGGTACAAGAAGAAGACATACCTAAAACTGCTTTCAGAACTAGGTATGGTCATTACGAGTTTACAGTCATGCCCTTCGGACTAACGAATGCACTTGCAGCATTCATGGACATGATGAATAGAATCTGTAAACCGTACTTGGATAAATTCATAATTGTCTTTATCGACGATATACTTATTTCTTCCAAAAGTCAAGAAAAGCATTGTCAGCACTTGCATGCACTCTTAACTTTGTTAAGAAGGGAGAAGCTCTATGCCAAATTCTCAAAGTGTGAATTTTGGCTACAAGAAGTGCAATTTTTAGGACATATGGTGAATCACGAGGGTATTCACGTAGATCCTGCTAAGATAGAAGCAATTACCAAATGGAAGGTCCCACAATCAGCAATGGAAATTAGAAGTTTTATAGGTTTAGCCGGATATTATAGACGCTTTTTTAAGGATTTTTCCAAGATAGTTGTACCATTAACTAAGCTAACCTGTAAATCAGTTAAGTATGAATGGGGACCTAGGCAAGAAGAGGCCTTTAGGATTTTGAAGCAAAAGTTAACAAATGCTCCAATTCTAGCCTTACCAGAAGGAACTGAAGATTTTGAAATATATTGTGATGCTTCTAAGCTAGGATTAGGATGTGTGCTAATGCAACGCAAGAAGGTAATTACGTATGCTTCAAGACAATTGAAAAAGCACGAGGAAAACTATACGACTCATGACTTAGAATTAGGAGCCATAATTTTTGCTCTTAAAATTTGGAGACATTATCTGTATGGAAGTAAGTTTACTGTCTATACGGATCATAAAAGTTTAAGGTACATATTTGGGCAAAAAGAATTAAACATGAGGCAAAGGAGATGGATGGAAATCCTAAGTGATTACGACTGTAATATTCAATATCACGAAAGAAAGGAAAATGTAGTTGCAGATGCCTTAAGTCGTAAGTACCATGAGAAACAACAACGGATTCGTGCTCTTAGATTAAATCTACAGTTAGATTTAATGGAACAACTGAAGAATATTCAGGAAACAACAATCAAGGATGATGCTAAAGGAATGAAGGGACGAATAAAAGAATTAAAGAAAGGAGGTGATGGAATTTGGAGATTCCAAGAAAGAAGGATTTGGGTACCTAAACAAGGAGAATTAAGAGATAAAATTTTTGAAGAAGCTCATAAATCTAGGTATACCATGCATCCAGGAAACAATAAAATGTACCAAGATTTAAGGAATATTTTCTGGTGGATAGGAATGAAAAAGGACATAGCTAGATATGTTTCTAAATGTCTTACTTGTTCACAAGTTAAAGCAGGACACCAGAAACCTTCAGGTCTACTACAACAACTAGAAATGCCTGTTTGGAAATGGGAACTCATAACAATGGACTTTGTTACTAAGTTACCCAAAACCAGAAAAGGTAATGATGCGATTTGGGTAATTGTGGATCGATTGACCAAGTCAGCTCATTTTCTATCCATGAAGGAAACCTTTAGCATGGAAAGATTAGCCAAATTGTATGTAGATGAAGTTGTATCCTTACATGGAGTTCCACTCTCCATTGTATCGGATAGGGATAGTCGTTTCACTTCCCATTTCTGGACTAGTTTCCAGGAACCAATGGGAACCCGACTAAATTTGAGTACTGCATATCATCCACAAACAGACGGGCAAAGTGAAAGGACGATACAAACCCTAGAAGACATGCTCCGAGCATGTGTGATAGATTTTGGTGGAAATTGGGATGACCACCTACCCTTAATTGAATTCTCCTATAACAATAGCTATCATGCAAGCATCGAAGCTGCCCCATTTGAAGCACTGTATGGAAGAAAGTGCAGAACACCGGTTTGTTGGGCAGAAATAAGAGAAAGTCAATTATCAGGTCCTGAAATAGTACAAGAAACCACTGACAAGATCATTCAAATCAAGGAAAGACTAAAGACTGCTCGAGATCGCCAAAAGAGTTATGCAGATAATCGACGCAAGCCGTTAGAATTCCAAGTTGGAGATAGAGTATTGTTAAAAGTTTCTCCTTGGAAAGGAGTAGTTCGATTCGGTAAGAAAGGAAAGCTAAGTCCACGATACGTAGGACCATTTCCAGTCATCCAACGAATAGGACCAGTTGCCTATCGCTTACAACTACCAGAAGAGTTAGCTGGAGTACATGACGTATTTCATGTATCCAATCTCAAAAAATGTTTATCTGACGAGTCCCTGGTAGTACCTCTTCAAGATATAGAGGTAAACGAAAAGTTAAAATTTGTTGAGAAGCCATTACAGATAGAAGACAGAAAGATCAAATTTCTCAAGCACAAGCGACTAGTTCTAGTCACAGTCAAGTGGGATTCAAAGAAAGGATCCGAATACACATGGGAGCTGGAATCAGAGATGAAGCTAAAGTATCCTCACTTATTTCAGTGAATCTCGAGGACGAGATTTTAAATAAGGTGGGAAGAATATAAGGACTCTAAAAAATGTCCTAAACTGAACCACAAGTGAAAACCCGGATCCCTGAAACCATACTGTGCATAAAAAAAAATCAAGAAATCAAAATTTATGGGTTTCAGGCGGGCCGCGTAAGCCTTAAGGGAAGCTTACGCGGGCCGCGTCAATGTATGGTTGACCGGATAAGCATTCCCGAGCCACGTATTGACCAGCTGTCGAACCTACTCATGACCAATCAGACCTACGCGTAGACTAGGTGGTTACGCGGGTCGCGTATAGATTAAACCAAGGTTTACGCGGGCCGCGTGAACCCTAAATTTCACCTATAAATAGCCTGTTGCATGGCCTGTTCTCTGGTGTCGAAATTCAAACACAAAAACGAAGTTTCACTACTCTGAAGTCGAATTTACTTTTATTATAGTGGGGTGCTGCTACGATACAGGGTATTAACTCGATTGCTTCTACTATTCAATATCCGATCGATTAAAACTATCCAATGGATGTTTAAGTGCTGCCCACATTAGGGTTATGCTTTGTCATTCGTCGTGAATTTGATGGATGTTTAAGTATCGCACTTTGTCATTTATTGTTAGGGTTTAATCTTGTGAATTATCGTAAATGCTGTATTAGTTATTGGCCTAGTTCATGTGCATGTTATTAATTTAGGTTACAAGGCTAAACAGTAGGCTTAAATTCTGTCCGTTAAATCTGCAATGTGAGTCATTCTCTTTTTATCAAAGTACTTTATAAATTCTTAAAATATTTTCAAAGTTATAATTACAGGGATTAAGTCTTTGTAGTCTCCATATTACAGCCGGTATGTGGGGTTTTGTATACATTACTTGATAACCGTCACCATTGGACAACGGGTTAGCCAAGGGGTGATATGACCATGACCATAATCACAGACACCATTGGACAACGAGATAGCCAATAGGTGGTCGAGTGATAAATACCGTGGGTAGATGGTTGATATGTAGAAACATTGTAATCGCTCTTAATACTGTAAATTATAACAAATATGTCGTTTTTAGTAAAAAGAATGATTCACCAGTATTTCCCTGCTGATAAAACCTTTTTCAAACATGTTTCAGGTGATCTATTGTAATCCAGGAAAAGTGCCGAGATGCACTAAAAGCTTAAGAAAAGGGCTCAATATAAATAAAGAAACCTGTTTTGTAAAATAAAGATTTCTCAGTGAAATCATCTTATTGTAAATTACCGAGAGTTTTATCCCGAATTATGAAATAAAATAATTAAGCATTTTCAGTTTTAAAAGATCCTGCTAAAATCTTTCGCTGTCAATTCAATTAAATAAATACCACGGGATTTTCTGTTCGCGGCCTCTGAACTGGGTCAAACCGGATCGGGGGCCGTGACAGGTAGCCACCGTAATTTACGGTAGACCCTGTAACAAAATGTATTTTATTCAGTTTCGCTTCCCGGACTCGTTTAGACATGTTTTAAACTCCGTATGACTAAAGCATTTCATGTTTATGAAATGTAGGTACATTTTGGATGCCGGAAGACGATCAAGCTCAACGAAGAACCGAACACAATAAAGATTCATGCTTCCGTACTTTGCCTCGTCGTAAATTTAAACGACGAATCCGATCACGTTATGTTGAATAACTTATGATTTGTAAAAGTTTTAATAAACCAGTATTTTTATAGTATGTGTACTCTTAACTATACATCTAATTGTTGGTATTTACATGTAAAACCGTTAAATAGTAACTAGGGTGTTACAAGTTGGTATCAGGGCCTTGGTTTAAGAGATTCAAGTATGGTTGAAAAACTATGCTTGGACTTAAACCTTATGCTCTTGATGAAGATTGGTGTTCGGTTCGAGGCTTGATCGCAAATCCGGTAAGTGCATGTATGTTAATGGTTTAGTGTATTAAACTGTTATAAACAACACATAGGGTTATCGCGTAATACACGTTACCCCAATTAAATGATAGATATAGCTAACAAATTGTGCGTTGACACATATAGTAGAAAAGCCTTGTATTATGATACGGGCGTTTAGTAAAGTTGGCATTACTAACTTTTGTGAATGTCTTAATTGGAGGACACTTGCATTTAAAGATGACAAGGGTTAAATAAATTACGGATATGATAGAGGAACAGTCCGAAGTATGACAAGAGGAGCATGCTCACCAAGGACTAAATCGCGTAACGACCGCGAACAAGGTTAATGGCAAGGAACGCCCGTCGGGGCAAGCATACCAGGTGCGTGCTTTTAAACATAATCGCACAAATAGCAATATGCAACAAACATGTAGAGGATGATTGTTTCATATGTAAATTAGAAACATGGAAAAACTGAATAGAATACCTATCCAGGATATTATTTCCAAGAAAACTAAATAGAGGCATTACTTACATAGGGTGTGATGTGAAAACTATAGAAAGGCCATGTGTGTCATGTGTTAATCGCTTACTCTGGCCAAGTAAGTAGTGGCATATGATACCATGGACTTCTTATAGCGGACACATTTACATCCGATGTAGTAAGAACGGGGTGAATGAGACAAATTAAAAAAGTACCCAAATGAGTCAAATAAGTAAAAAAATGTTGATAGTAAACGTAAACGCAAACGCAAGTCGGACAACGGAAGCGTATTACGTTAGAATAACGAGCCCGAGAGAAGGGACAAAGATTAAAGTAAATGAAAATACGAACCAATTAATGTGAATGCTAAGACACAGGGGATAAAGTTTGACTGTCACAAGTGATGAAATTCACACAGACAAGTAATGATAAGGCCTACGAGACCCAAAAAGACCTTTGGGTCGTAGATAGAAAGAAACGAACTGTTGGGGTCTCGCTTTAAAACGATAAAAAGGTGAAAATCTAGATAAATAGCCTACGAGGCTAAGTGATAGAACCTACGGGTCATTTGGGTTAAGTGTGGGAAAATATTTAAAATTCCACACATTAAATAATGACGGAAAGGAATAAATCCTCAGACTTAAAATTCCTAGAAAAAAAAAGAGGATGTAAGATAAGGTGAAAAGGAAACGTTAAACTAAAATTCAGTTTTAGTAAGAAACAACGTTTTAGCAAATATGGGTATTATGAGAAAAATTAGAAAAGGATTAATATTAAAGGATTTCGGTCTTAACACTGATAGGTGTAAAAACGAAACGTTCAAAAAGAAGATTCTCGATAATGAAAGGTTATATAAACTTAAACATGACGTGACATGAAAGTCACTCGTTAAACTTGAGTTATAAAAAGCGTAAAACATGAGATGGGAGTGATACGCTAAAATTGACAAGCCTGGGAATGGGTAATTATGGATTGAAACCAATGTTGATGAATTATGCAAGTACGTAACTTTGGTTCTGATACATTATACTTAGATATTGAATGTAGTTAGTAACTCGAAATAATGTTATGGGAAAATGTAGTGTGTTGTAGAAGTGACGAAGTTCACTAGATAATCAAAATGGGTCAAAAGATTCGTTAAGGCATGTTTGGTTGTCGTTGAAATGGTGGATACTATTAGATAACCAAATGGGTCAAACAAAGGTTGTTTTGGTAATATAGAAGTGACTTGAACGTCACTTGATGATTATGGATCATGAGGGCGTAAAACCATGGAATGGTAATGATACGCCAAAGACCACAAACCCAGGGAATGGGTAGGTATGTCTAGAAGTCATAAATTGTAAGTAGTAAGAAGGTATGATGCAAAACTAAACGGGTCAAATAAATAAAAAGGGTACAGTTAAGGAAAATTAATATGAAATATAACCACGTTATAGTGTGAACTATGAAATGAAAATAATAAAAGTTCGTAATCCTGGAGAAGGCAAAATGGATATACCCGAGCGAAGGGGTATAAGGTTAATAAGTCTAACCGCCAAGATAAGTAATTAATAGAGATAAGGGGCATAAGATGAAAGTAACGGCTAACGGGGCCTTACACGGGAAAAGCGCATACACTTCGGAACCAAAAAGACATTACCATACTCTTCTGGTAAGATTATTGAATTCGAGCAATGCTCAAGTAATTACCGAGACTAAGTCCATGGGGGATAAACCTAAGGAAACACATAAGAAAGGTTTCGGGGACGAAACCTCTTTAAGGGGGGTAGCCTTGTAACACCCCAAAAATGGGTTTGTTAATTATACTAGATTAACAAAAAATAAACGGGTAAAAAACTGTAGGTGGTAAAAGTAAACCAGGTGAATATTAGGATTTAAATAAATAAATCTAATATTTATTAAAAGGATGAAAAAAAAATATACTTTGAGAAAACAAAGTATATAAAAGGTCCGAGTTAACGAGTTATGAACAAGATAAAATAACTAGGAATAAATAACCTAGTTAGTCACAAGTCTTGTAGTAATAAAGGAATTGGTTAAAACACACTATATGCAACTTGGGGAAAGCAGAGGGGCCGAAAGTGATAAACTAGAAACTAGTTTGTAATAAATAAAATATCAAACACCAAAACACACACCTTGAGTGTGTGTTCTGGTCGACACTTTCAACATGAGCCAAAGAACTCCCTTGTTCAAACCCTAACTAGCATAAATTCAAGCAAATTGGAAGGGCAAATCACACCCAAATTGAAATCTAAGCACGGATTAGTGATCACCTCAGTGAAGTGATCATAAGGTATGTCAAATTTCACTATTTTGTTCCATCTCAAATTCTTGATGAACTCTAGGAATTCGAAATTCGATATGAATGATGGATATTTGGGTGGAAATAGGATGTATGCATGATTAGAATCAAACCCTAGTTAATAAACTAAGGAATTTGAGTGCATGTTAGTAAAACTCATGATCTCTAACTAGGTGTTTAATGGGTTTTGTAGAAACATGGTGAACCCTAGAATCATAATGGTTAAATTGTGTTAATAGAACTCCCTGAAGTTAGATTTGAAGTTTGATGTTAGTACTTGTTAATTATGCTAGAATTTAAGGATTTAGAACACTTAAATGGACTGGAGAAATTAGATGTTTCGTGTTGCACACAAGGTGCTTGATGAAATGCTTGAACAAGAAAATATAACAAAGCTGATTGGGATTAAAAATTATTGGGCAGCAGTTTTAAAAAAAATCATATAAAATCACTGGAACGACCTGTGAGGTTGAGCCTTATATGCTCAGAAAGCTATTGAAACATACTACGTTTTATGTTTGAACATGTTTGTTAAATTCTGATGTTAAACGGGTCAAAACAGTGTCCGAAGTCGGCTGAACTGTTTTGGCAGCAAGCTGATTGGAAGCATTTTGACTTCGGAGCTGATTTTGCAAAAATCATAATTAATTCTAGGATGCTCGGATTGAGCTGATTCTTTTTGGGATGGAAAGATATTTTAGTATTCTTCATTTCATCTTTAATCATGAAGGGCTAAATAAGACCGCAAAGTGGTCAAAAGAGTCGATTCAGCAGCTACATTGTAAAGTTGCTGCACATTTTATTGATAAACTTAATCCAAGGAAAGTTGTATTTTGTTCATACTTTGCCTTGTTTATAAAACAATGGTTTCATGAATATTAAGCATGTTATTTTGCTTATTTCAAGTATTTAAAATACCTACAAATAAGCTTGTCAACGAAGTTGTGAAAATGAGAAAAAGAATGATTAAAGAATATAATACATATGGGTAGTTTGACTACTAAGAAAGTAAAACTGGCCTATGATTTAGTTAAATAAATTATATGCAAGAAACCCCATAGGAAATGGTAGCCATAATATGAAATGACTAAACTAACCATTTTATGGGTAATATGATAGTTTGACTCTTGACGAGCTAGGTGAAGCTTGGAGGAGATGATCAAACGGGATAAAGGCACGAGTAAGACTTGCTTGGATGAAAGGTAAGTAAATCTTACACCGTTTCTTGTAGAATGTGTATTTATTCTATAAGTTATAAATGAGATAAATATAATGTTCGAAATATGGTTCCGACGCAAAAGATACGGGTCGGAATAAAAGTAAATGATAAAACCTTGGTTAATGGTAAAATGGGGCGGAATGGTAAAGTAGTTATGAAAGGACTTGGATAAAATGCGTTTTTGGAACGATTACTTTATAAGTAAGCCTAAAAGAATAAAAAGGGTAAGACGATGATTTAGTCAAGTTTAAATGGTTCAAAGTTGAAGTTTAAAACGACACCAAGTGGCGTAAGCCATGTTGGGTAAATGTGTAAGAAACGGATTTAAGACACCTAACTAATTGGTGAAGAATCCGAAATGAATTACTTAACGGAATGGTAAATAAATGCCATTCATATATAAGCACAAAGTGTTTGGTTGTTAGACCAAAAAGGGTCAAATGGTAAGTTGACACCATTTGACAATTTACGACTAATAATGTTTGTCGAGTCTTAAGCCCACAGGATAAAACGGTTTGAGAATTTGCGATGCGAAGAATTAGCCATTTAATTGATACAAGGTATTAGAACGGGTCAATATGTTGATCCGAACCAGGTACGCATATTGTGAGTTATAGTTAATAGTAATATGTTGGTCAATTATAAGCAAAATCCCTTCGTCGTAAAATAAGGGACTGAAATTGACCAAACTACCCCTGAATGCTAAAAGGGGTAAACGATGCTTATGAACCGATTAAGAACGTGTATTATGATCATGTAAGTTATAGATAAGTATACAGTAAATTGTGCATAACAAAGGGGAAAGACTAAAACTTAAAAAGGTCTAAATCTTTGAAATGGGTCAAATGAATTACGCGCGTAACTTGGGTGATTGCCGCGTAATGCACAAAAGTTATGAATCCAAGTTAGAGGTTTTGAGTGAAATACCTGGTATATGCTTTATGATTAATTAGAAACAAGTTTGGAGGTTTTAAACACAAACGGGTCAAAATGTTAATTTTGAACAATAAGCCGAATATTTAGAAATCTGGAATTTTATTAGTTCGAATGTCGGGTTTTAACTCCATGTGATGGAGAATTAAATTACGAACGCGTAGGAAAAAGAATCGCGTAAAACGGACAAGCGGATTAAAAGTTATGAAGGTTTTCATTTTAGAAAACGGCAAACTTGGAAAATCCTGTAGAGGCCACCGTAAGTTACGGTAGCTACCGTAACTTACGGTAGCCTTAAAATCTTTACGCCACACACCCACTGCTTTACGGTGGAAAAATCAACATTCAGGGGCTACCGTAAATTACGGTAGCCACCGTAATTTACGGTAGACCCTGTAACAAAATGTATTTTATTCAGTTTCGCTTCCCGGACTCGTTTAGACATGTTTTAAACTCCGTATGACTAAAGCATTTCATGTTTATGAAATGTAGGTACATTTTGGATGCCGGAAGACGATCAAGCTCAACGAAGAACCGAACACAATAAAGATTCATGCTTCCGCACTTTGCCTCGTTGTAAATTTAAACGACGAATCCGATCACGTTATGTTGAATAACTTATGATTTGTAAAAGTTTTAATAAACCCGTATTTTTATAGTATGTGTAGTCTTAACTATACATCTAATTGTTGGTATTTACATGTAAAACCGTTAAATAGTAACTAGGGTGTTACATCTTTCATGGCCAAAGTGAACTTTCCAAACCATGCCCGAGGAGACTGCTTTAGCCCATAAAGGGACTTTTTCAACCGACAAATTTCCCCTTTTTTAAAACTCCCAGAAAAACCTGGAGGTGCTTCCATATAGACTTCTTCTGTTAGGTCTCCATGGAGAAAGGCGTTTGTAACATCAAACTGGTGAAGGGGCCACTCCTTATTGGCTGCTACGGAGAAGAGAACTCGGATGGTATCCATTTTTGCAACCAGAGAAAATGTCTCAGAATAATCGATCCCATACGTCTGAGTGTAACCCTTGGCTACAAGCCGAGCTTTGTATCGCCCAATGGAACCATCTGGTTTATATTTGATTGGATACACCCACCGGCATCCAACTATTTTCTTTCCTTTAGGA
This sequence comes from Helianthus tuberosus, assembly GCA_030545235.1. Lineage (NCBI taxonomy): Eukaryota > Viridiplantae > Streptophyta > Magnoliopsida > Asterales > Asteraceae > Helianthus > Helianthus tuberosus. The sequence goes on from CM060448.1 coordinate 54,682,103, forward strand.
AGAATGCACTTCTCCCATGTGTTGTTTTTCATAAGAGCACACATCTCCACTTCCATTGCTTCCTCCCAGTTCTTCTTACCTTGAGCTTCCTTTACGGAATTAGGTATTTGTTCAGAGTATAGTGAAGTAACAAATGCTTTCGCACTGTTAGATAAGTTCCCGTTGACCATATTAGCTATAGGATACCTTGAATTTCTGGGTTCCCTCTCTGGGGAGTACCGTTTTGGAGGAACCCCTCTATTGGTTCTAGGAGGAAGAGAGAATCTTCCGGTTGTCTCTGCTGCAACTGGTGGTTCAACATGTTCAACCACTGGTTCAATTTCAACCTGTTCAACATTTGGTTCAACCTGTTCTGTAGGCTCTGTTATTGTCTCATAGTTACAAGACGGCGCATGACATTCAGGGTTCTCAGTATTTCTTACCTCAGGTATCACGTTGGATGGACTTTCTTAAGTGGTACTGTGCTCCGCAGATTGTGTGGCTGTGTTTGAAGGACTCGCAGTACTGTGAGGATTTTCTGTTGTTACTTCTTCAGATGAGGGAAGTTGGGTTAGCCAACTCAGAGGGTCTATACATTCATTCTCCCCCTGACCACTGAGTTGGGTGTCATAAAAGTATTTTGTTTCAAGAAAGTCAACGTTCATTGTGGTGAACATTTGATGAGTTTTTGGATTATAACACCGGTAACCTATTTGGTCGATCCCATAGCCGACAAACACACATTTCTCAGCACATGGGCCGAGCTTGTTTCGGTTGACTTTGGGTATGTGAACAAATGCGGTACACCCGAAGATTCGAGGTTCAAGTGTAAGGGGATGTGGAATACTGACAGACTTAGACAGACAATCTAAGGGAGTCTTAAATTTAAGAGCTTTTGTGGGAAGCCGATTCAGGAGATACACGGAGGTTGCAACTGCCTCTGGCCAGAAAGATTTAGGAACCTGAGATTCGATCAAAAGGGCTCGAGTCATTTCAAGAATAATACGGTTTTTCCGTTCGGAAACACCGTTTTGTTCGGGGGTATGAGAACAAGAGGTTTGATGAACTAATCCTTTGGTTTTAAAGAACTGTTTCATGGATGTATTGACAAATTCTCCCTTATTGTCGGATCGAAGGATTTGGATTTGAGTTCGGAATTGAGTTTGAATCATAGCATAAAACGTGATAAATTTTTCGTAAACTTCGGCTTTGTTTTTTAAAAAATATACCCATGTCATGCGAGTGCAATCATCCATGAATAGTATAAAGTACCGAAGACCCTGCCCCCCCATCACAGGAGCAGGACCCACACATCAGAATGGATTAGTGAAAAAGGTGATGCAACTTTTGTATTGCTAGGTTTAAATGGTTGTCGATGGCTTTTAGCACGAAGACAGGTTTCACAATCTATTTTTCCATTTGAAGGGAAGAGTTTTGGAAACAAAAGGTGCGAATAACCATGGGATGGGTGTCCCAAACGTCTATGCCATAGCCAAGCTTCCCGGTTTTCGGTTCCATGTGCCAACATCACAATACCCTGTTGAGTCACTTCATCCACATAGTATAATCCTTGGCGCTCAGTACCACGTCCGATAATCACACCCGTCCTGATATCATGTAGAAGGCAAAAAGTAGGATGCATTAGTACCGTGCAATTTAGCTCTTTGGTAATATGGCTAATTGAGAGCAGTTTGTGTGATAATGATGGAACATAGAGACAATTTGATACTTTCATAGTTGGGGAAGTTTCAATTGTTCCTCCTCCTCTCACTTGCATTGTTTCGTTGTTTGCGGTATGGATTTGAGCTTTTTGAGGATTGGTCATTGAACGGATGTCTAACGGTTCAAACGTCATGGTGTCAGTGGCACCATAATCGAATATCCAAGAACTGTTTATTCCATGATTGATTTCCATTTTTTTTGTTTTTTTGTGTTTTTGTAATTTTTTTTGTAAATAAGCTGTCGGTACGGATAAGACAGCAGACCAGCGTATTTAATAAATATGCTGGACACTTGAACTGGGCAACTTAAATCCGTCAGGATAACAACGCAAAAAACGTTGTCTTACCGGCGTATTTATTAAATACGCCAGGTAACTTGAACTCGCATTCAAGATTTGAGCCCGAACAAATCCGCTAGCTTTATAAACTCTCGTTCATTAAGTTAGGGGTTGTTTGTTTATCTCTTAATGAGACTCTTAATGGTTCAGACCTCTTATTTGTTCAACACTTAATGGTTCAGACTGTTTGTTTCGCGAGCAGATGTCTGAATGGTTCAGACATTTGCCTCTGATTGGTTAAGTATTATACTGAGTCTGAATGGTTAAGACCTTTAATCCGAATTGGTCAGACATTTGCCTCTGAACGGTTAAGCATTATATTTGCTCTTAATGGTTCATACCTCTTACTGGTTCAGCACTTAACCATTCAGAAGTTGCCAAACAGCCCCTTACTTGAGTAAACCCGCTTCTTGAGTGAATCCGCTAATAGGGTTAATAGAGTAAACTGCTTTTCATAAAAGACACTTCCTCCAACAGCCTTTACCTCCACCAAAAAACTAACCCTAATTTATCCTTGCCGTCACTTTCTCCAACAGCCTTTTGTCTTCGAAAGTAATAAAAAGAATTATCTCACTGAGTTGTTTCGAAAAAAAATAATAGGGATCTCCTCCTTGTGCTTCACGAAAACAATATACAATAATTGCCTCCACTGTAGGTTTCGAAAATAATAAAATAGATGTATGGAACCTCTCCACTTGCTGCCGTCAATTCTTTTGTCCTCTGTTGTTCTTTTCGAAAACAAATGATAGGTGATTTTGGTTTTTTGTTTTTTTTTTGGGGGGTTTTGTTGAGATAGATTGAAGATGATGAACAAGGTGTTTACGGATCAGAAACTCTGCTCTGATACCATGTTGTTTGGTATAGAGAAAAATACTACAAGAACAACCGTACCCAGTAAATCCCACAAACAGCAAAGCTACTTATAGGGTCTGGGGAGGGTGGGATGTAGACAGACCTTGCCTCTATCCATAGGGATAGAGAGGCTGCTTCCAGAGAGACCCTCGACTCGAAAACAAATAGCAAACCAACACACCAAGTCAAAGAATATAAAAGAATATAGAAATAAGAAGTCGCCCATACCAAGAAAGTGAACCGAGTGGCACAATATATTGTAGATCATGTAAAATAGCATACAACATCATTTGTGCATAAACACAAGAAGGCAATCACCGGAAAAGTCACTTAAAGAATAAGAAAAACCTACGACCCTGAAATACACCTAAGAGCTTACTGCCATATCCTCTAGAGGTCCTTAACCCTAATCCTACGCCTCCACGAAGTCCTATCATGGACCATGTCCTCAGAAAGATGCAACTCTAGTAAATCATGCCTGATCTGCTCATCCCATGTCAGTTTGGGTCTGCCTCTTCCTCTCCTCCCCTCCACAGTAAGAGTTTCCACTACTCTAACTGGTGCCGTCGTTTCCCTCCGCTTCACATGCCCAAACCATCTCAATCTCCCCTCCTTAATCTTCCCCGATATACTAGCTACTCCTAATCTTTCCCTAAAAACCACATTTCTTATCCGATCTAACCTCGTGTGTCCACACATCCACCTCAGCATCCTCATCTCTGCTACCTTCATCTTGCGTGCTTGTGTCTTCTTGATAGCCCAACAGTTTGTTCCATAAAGCATAGCTGGCCTAACTGCTACCCTGTAAAATTTCCCTTTTAGTTTAGTTGGGAACCTCCTATCGCATAATACCCCACTGGCTGCCCTCCATCTACACCAGCCAGCCTGTATGCGATGGGTTACATCACTATCTATGTCACCATCTCTTTGTACAAACGACCCCAGATACTTAAATCTAGTTACCTGCGGGACCAATTGATCCTCAATGGTGATTTGGGTGTCATCATCAACGGCTACACCGCTGAAATCACAGTGTAGATACTCAGTCTTAGATCGACTAATCCTTAGGCCCTTGCCCTCTAAAGCTACTCGCCACTCCTCTACCCTCGCGTTCAGGCACTGTTTAGTCTCTGCAATCAACACAATATCGTCTACAAAAAGCATGCACCACGGAACTGTCTCCTGAATCAACTTGGACAACTCATCCAAGACAACCGCAAAAAGAAAAGGGCTCAGCGCTGACCCCTGGTGGAGTCCTACCTCCACAGGAAAGAAGTTTGTATCTCCTACAGGCGCGCGAACACTAGTTTTCGTTCTATCATACGTATCCTTAATTACGTCTATATACTTCCCCGGTATCCCTCGACCCTCCAAACTATCCCAAATCAGTTGGTGTGGGACAGTGTCATACGCCTTTTCCAGGTCGATAAACATCATATGTAAATCTTGCTTCTTCGCTTATAGAGAAAAATACTGTGGTTGGGAATTGTTTGTATTGAAAATGTATTGTACTCAAACTAGGGTTACAGAATAAGGTGTTTATATAGAACACCATTTTATACATTTACCCCTACACTATGAGATATTGTTTACTTTCCAACAATGATATTATAATTGCCTAAAATGTGTAGCATGCACAAATTTTCAACAACTTATTCACATGTTTATCTTAGAACACAAAGATAAGGAAAACAAAAACCATTTGATATAAACTAGTGGGGTTCTTTGCGCTTTGCGGCGGCGGATTCTTGGTCGGTATCAGTTCAATTCGTTACCGTAATGGTATGATATAGACACTTGGTATAGCAATCAACACGTATTGCACATCAATCGAAAACTTTAAAAATGAATACCAGTACAAATGTTATTCAGACAATATTAGTTCGATTCACCATGGTACCAATATCGGTACTAGTATTCATTTATGCAGACAAAGTTGTAGAAATGATATAATATCGAAATTGAAAACCATAAAAATGAATACAAATATCAGTACTGATGTTGTTCGATTCGATACGTTATGGTAATGATACGGTGACAATTTATCAAAACATGAAACTATAAAAATAAATATTGGTACGGCGGTACCAATGCCGATGTTCTTTTAAATTTTTTAATACAAAACATAAAAGTACTTTGTTAGTTATGTCTATGGATTATTGCAATCAAATTTATCAGTAATGTTATCGAACATCGTAACAAACACGTAAAGCTTTAGTAAAAGGAAATATGCAAGCTTAATGTGTAAGGTTATGTCCAAAATACAAACATGTTTCGCATTGTCACCTCAACTTCTTGCAAGTTTGGAAAGGTTTTGACTGATAACGTTGGAAGTCAAAGTGTAAAAGTCTTTAAAAATGGCCATACGAAAAGTCAACGCTACACAAAGTGATATTTGCATACATTGTTGCGCAATCATCGTGGCAACTTTCCGGTCAACTCCTTTTAAGAAAATGAAGAAAGTTTGTCCTTTTTTTAAGAGTAAAATGCATGGATAGTCCCTGTGGTTTTGCAAAATAACACCTATAGTCCCCAATTTTTGGAAATTACACTGGTGCTCCCTGTGGTTTGACAGTTTGTTACTCGGATAGTCCCTGAAGTGGATGATGGTTAGTTTTTTCCGTTAAGTGGATGTAAAATGACAAAATTACCCTTCATCTTCTCCACATGAAAACAAAACAACCCCCACCCTAACCCCACCCACCCCCACCTTTCTCTCTATTTCCCCCCACCATTAACCACATCTACCAAACACCACCACCGTATAAATGAACTAAATTCTGCACACGATGCAAAATCAACTCGAAACAATTTGAAAAACTCGAACCTCAAGCTATATTTTCAACAATTTACATAAATGTTTCATCGATAAACGCAATTAATCATAGTTATCCGTATAAATGACCTAAATTTCGACATTCCGTGCACAGATGCAAAATCAACATAACAATTGGAAAAACTCAGAAGCTCCAGCTTCATTTTCCACAATTTCACATAAAATTTTCATCTGCAAACACAATTAACTACAACTATCTGTATAAATGACCTAAATTCTTTAAACGATGCAAAATCAACAAGAAACAATTCGAAAAACTCGAACCTCCAGCCTCATTTTCAACAATTTACATAATACGTTTCATCCTTAATCGCAATTAGTCATAACTATCGGTATAAATGACCTAAATTATGCACACAAAACAAAATCAACAATTCGAACCTCCAGCTTCATTTTCAACAATTCACACAAACGTTTCATCAGTAAACTCAACTAATCATACGCATCCATATAAATGACCTAAATATTTTACACGATGTGGTTAATGCTTGGGGAAACAGAGAGAAAGGTGAGGGGTGAGTGGGGTTGGGTTGGGTTTGTTTTGTTTTTATAGGGTGGAGAAGGTGGAGGGTAATTTTGTCATTTCACATACACTTAACGTAGAAAACTAACCGTCATCCACTCCAGGGACTATCCGAGTAACAAACTGTCAAACCACAGGGAGCACCAGTGTAATTTCCAAAAGTTGGGGACTATAGGTGTTATTTTGCAAAACCACGGGGACTATCCGTGCATTTTACTCTTTTTTTAATTTAATCAATAATAGGTTACATATTTTAATTATATAAAAAAAAGATAAACGATGTGTTGTCAATCTTAGAGGTGATGAAATACATAAACTAGAAGAATTTAGTAAAGCTACATTATTGGTCAAAAAAGTTTAGTTTAATATCGTAAAAAAGTGACACATATACCATGACTTGTTATCAATTAAAGAGGTAAAAATTCGGTAAAATGACGTCAAGGTGTTCATAAATGTTGAAGTGGTTTTTTTTTGGTTATATAACATAGTAGAATATTTATTTAAAACAACTAAATTTGATGACCTGGTGTTTTTTTTAACGACAACGTTCATTAAAACGATCAGCATGACGCAAGATAAACACACACACAAAAAAAAAAAAACAAAACAAAAAAAAACAAACAAACAAATTACAACGCCCATGGTCTCAAGCCCAACATCCTCTATGTCCTTAATCAAAGCCCAATGTCTCAAGCCCAAATATTTTAGTTAGCCTCGAAAGGCCACAAAGAATCACAAACTAGAAGCCTAAAACGGAATTTATCTAGTTTTTTTTTTTTTTTTTTTTTTTTCATAACTATCATAAACTAATAAAAAGAAACCGACTACTAAATGCTCAAATACGAAAACACTAACAAACAATGACAAACCGGATAATACCTCTAATATAGGTGTGTGTGGAAAAGATCTCTAAATGCTCAAGCTAGACTCGTGCAAAAACGTGTACCCTCTAATCTATTGAAGACTATCAGAATGAGCAAACGATAAACTCGTTGTTCAGGAGACCAACGACCTGAATACTGAAAAGCAGCCGCACTATCAATAGAGGAGTGTGTGTATCATCGTAATATCAAGGTGCTATGTATTTCAATATGATCCTATAGTTTTGATTTAAATCGAGTTGGATTTCTTCATTTATAATATAATTCTTGTTCCAATAATTATAGTCATTCAACGTTGTTATAACTTACAAGTAATTACTGTTTGTTGTACCAGCATCTATTCTTACACGAGCCTTAATGTGCAAACATACAATGATATCATTAGTAATGAGCTTATATATAATCCTGCTTAATTTCGTTTCCTTATCCAATTAGGTCACATCTCCACTGATAAATATTTTGTGCTCTGAACCAATTAACCATCTATAATCTATTAACATTGTCTTAATTTAGTGATCGATGTTCGTTTTCTTATCCAATGAGTTTAATCTATTAACTAGCTTAACATAAATGTTTACTGCATTGTGATACACACTTTTTCCCCACCTGACCATGTTTCCATAACCTTAAAAAGTTGAAAGAAGGGAGTAATTACGAGGAAGACGAAAAAAAGGAGAAGAATAGAAAAAAAAAAAAAAAAAAAAACAAGAGTTTTAGGACCACACTGAAGTTGGGAATACCATAAGGTAGTTTCTATGTTAAATATTATGGTAAATCACAAACATGTTTATTTTGACAGATTATATATATATATGGGTGGAGTTTTAGAGTGCACACTAGTGTATTTGTGAACTGAGTGAACAAATCCTGGCCATTTATTTACATCATCAAATCGTAGAATACACTAGTGGGGGGGGGGGGGGGGGGGGATATTCCACGGTCCTCCCAACCGCCGAGGTGATACCACCTCGTAGACCGCCACCCTGCAAGCCTGAGTCTGGGGGTAAATCCGCTACCGTAGGGGCATTGGGAGCGAGCCATAGGACTCGAACCCGCCACCTCCGGGTTAGAATGCGGGCAGGTGGCCATTGGGCTGACACCCAATGGTTGTAGAATACACTAGTGTATTTTCATCATCATCAAATCCTGGCCATTGATTTACACTTGTGTATTGATAATCAAGGGCTATGATTATAACCGACATGCTGGTTTGTGTAATGTGTCGCATGAATGGTTGTACCGCTTCAGTTATCAACCGATTAAAAGGAAACACGTTGGTTCTTATGTAGGATCGAGTGTGTTGAATTCACGAACAAGCACGATGCTTCGTGAAAATGTTTTTGAACACTATAAAATTGAAACCCCTCCCATTCTTTTAGATTATCCAATTTACACACAAAAATCTCTTTCAAATACTCTCTAAGCTCTCTCTTTTTGTACTAAATAGGGTAAATTACGCTTTTCGTCCTTTATGTTTGTATGAGATTGCGATGGATGTCCTTTAACTTCAATAATTATAGTCGCAATCCTTTATTTGTAAAACCCATCACACCCTACGTCTTTTGACCCTAACCTGGTTAAAATTTTCAGTTAATTATAGCATGTGCCTTGCAGATGAGGGTAGGTTGTCTATCTCTCTCTAGTCCTGTCTCTCGTTTTCTCTTTCTCTCTCTGCGTATTGTGAAAGGAAGCAAGTGGATATGGAGATGATTGGCGGTTTGTAGGAGCTGGTGATTCCATGGTGTGGCGGTGGTGGTTCTATGATGGTCGCTCAACTGATTTGAAGGTCTAGGGTTTCAACTTTAAAGATTGAAGAAGATACATAAAAAATAAATGGGGTCTGAATAAGTAAGGTTTGGAGATTTATATTAATGTTTTTTATAATTTAAATAGATTTAGGTGAAAAGACACAAAAGCCCTCATGTTCAAGGCACATGTCGTATTTAACTGAATTTTTTAATCAGGTTAGGGTTAAAGAATGTAGGGTGTAATGGGTTTTCAAATAAAGGATTCTGACTGTAATTATTGAAGCTAAAGGGTATCCACTACAATCCGATACAAACATAAAGAAGGAAAAATGTAATTTACCCTACCAAATATTATTACAACAACTTTGTGGTCGACATCCCTTAACCATCTCCAAATACCATTCTCTTCTTCAAATTTCATTTGTAAATCGCAACCAATTCAACAGTCACGCTCAACATCAAAGGTAAGTGTTTTCTATAATTTAGTACATCAAAGTTTTTAATTGTGATTATGCAGAGAGCACCAATTCAATTTAGATAGTTAATTGCAGAAAATTAAGACACAATTGATTGCGATTCACAGAGAAAACAAAGCAATTAATGACGGTGCATTTGGTGTTAACAAAATACAAGAAAAATAATCGATATTCTTCAACCATATATGAAGTCTATCTAATTATAAATCCATGATTACAATTAGAATTGCAATTGGCTCAATCATATTTGTCTTCAATAATCGTCATTTGTTTTTCTTTTGAATTGCAATTAGTGTATTAACATCCTGCCGCAATGTGCGGGCTAACGTCAACTCGTTTTATATATATAGATAATCATCTTGATTAATTTTCTAAGACCGCCTGTAATGGGGCGTTGTTTTTAAAAAAAATTCAACAAAAACGCCGGAACACGCCCGGCAACCACTACACCACGGCGTTATTTAGCGTGATTCGAGAAAAAGCCCCCTTGGTGTTTTTTGAAACACGCCTTGCCCCCTTCTCCTTGTCCAATCACCTTCCATCTCCCTTTTTGTTATCCAATAAGATTTTTTGAGGGTTTTTGTTTTATTTAATTATTCTACATCTCATTTAACATAATGCCCCACATCCCCACTACACCCATTTTGTAAAAACGCACAATAATGCACCATTGCTGACTGGGCTGCCACATGACGCAAAACGCCCTAAGGTGGGGCATTATTCACTCCAACGACTACGCGTGGTCTAACTAACATCTTAAAAAACAATTTTTAAGGGCTTAGGTATCAAAACATTATTAGTTCAACTAGATGGTCGCCTTTTGTCCTATTTAGCCCCAAACCATGTTTTTTGAAAGCCTAATTTTTTTATCCTTGTATTCTTTGTGACTTAAACTTAAGATCTCTTTCATCCAACCCTTATTTTTTTAAAACTTTGCCTTTGTCAATGGATCATCACCCATTGGTAGCCTAAAACCATATTATTTTTTATTTTTAACATTAAAACCATGTCAATATGGATTTTCATGGGAAAAACAATATCAACTATGATTTTAGTCCAGGTGGCGTGTTGTGTCCAAATATCATCACCCTTTTTATAAAGGCTATCAAATAACTATTTAAGCGCAAAGTTAGTTAAAATGGCCAATTTTGTAAAACTATTAACCTCTCATGATTTAATGTTGAATGGGAATAGTTTGGTAAGGTTCTTGCCTTGTTCAGTGTATATATCCTGTAAGGACCTGGGTCAAGCTTACTAGGACCTCCTTCAATACCGACTGGTATTGGATGGCGGGGGTGCGAATAGCTTGATCCCCTCATATGTAAACTACTATTAATACATTAACCCGGCTACTTGGGATTGTATCCCTGCTGACTCAAACCACTTAGCCGAGGGTAACGTCACCTTCAAAAGAGGGGCCTACCACATTACGCATTAATAACTTAATTAATTATCTTTCAATATTCCGACCCTTTAGGATTGTATCCTTGCTGACTCAAACTACTGGGTTGAGGGTAACGTCACCTTCAAAAGAGGGGCCTATTACTATAATTAAGATAATCTCTTAAAAAGTGCAAAAGTACGGAAATCATCAAAGGTTACACTAAAGGCGAGTCGGATCCAAGTGATTCATCTTGTCTATCTGTTTTTATTTTTTATTTTTATTTTTATTTTCAGCATTTTTAGTTTTTATTTTAATGTTTAAAACTTTTTCTAAACTTTTGATTTGATTAGACGTTGAGGATAAACCGGTACTAAAAGCTCTTGTGTCCTTGGACGACCTCGGTATCTTACCAACGCTATACTACGCTCACGATGGGTGCCCTTGCCCATATGTGTGTTTAGCGTTAGTAAAATATCGCGTTTTATAAATTTAAAACTTGACTAAAGTGTTAAAAAGGGCTTAAAATATACATAAAAATTATATAACGCTGCACACGCATCAGGCGGTGGAAAGTTTAAGTGGGTCGGACGGCCAATCGATCGGATGGCCATCCGATCGGATGGTCATCCGGTCGGATGTCCATTCGACCGGTTGATCGTTCGACCGGACGGCGCGTGCGAGTTAGTTTTCCACTTCCGTTTCGTGCGTTTAGCGTTGCGTTGCATTTAAGCGAGTTGCGAGTAAGCGATGCGATAATATTACCCATTAGTTACACAAATAACATAACTCCTAAAATGCATAAGAAGTACATCTGCGCTTTGAGTTTCGATGAGATTGCGATGCGATAGAGTTGTGATTGCGTTTGCGATTAACATTCCAAAACATATATAAAGCACACACAAGTAAGGCACATAGTAACACACATATAATAATATCAATAACTGCGTTTTGAATTGCGATAGCGATGTGATTGCGTCTAGTAATAGTGGCGCTTAGTTGCGTTTATCGCACTGTTACTTCACATAATAATTCGTAGTTTAAAACAACGTTAACTAATATATCGATTATCGAGTCTCGAGAGTACAAGGCAATAATTTAAGCAAGGAATGACAGATCTGAATAACAACCTGACGTTGACCTTGACTTTGACTTGTACTTTGACTTTGACTTCGGAAAGTCGGGTTTTTACATACAATATAGTATTTTGGGTTGATTTACCTTTGGATACCAGTACCATACCTTTTTCGGTAATTCCTACCCACTTTTTGCGTTTTTCGGGATCGATATTAATAGTTCGGTACCGAGCTTATCCTTATTCGTAAGAGTGCAAGTCTAATCCGCCCATTTCAATTGATTTTGGATTTGCCTCTACTCCGCTTCCAGTTTTCACGAATTTAACTGATGTCATCGATAGTCTCCTCATTACATATCCAAACCATCTCAATTTTCACTCACTTATCTTATCCGATATACTAGTCACCTATACTCTTTCCCGCAAAAACCCCATTTCTTATTTGATCCAACATCGTATGTCTCATACGCGGTTGAAAACCCGTTGTTTAACCATAGTAAGTTTGTGTTCTTACATGTATTTTGGTTTTGAATGGTCTACTTTGATAGATTTTGTGTTTTTCATGTCTAACGGAGTTTAAGGAGCTATTTGGGAGCTTTATGGAGCATCTAGATGCAATCGGGATCAACCGGGTGCAAGAAACGAAGAAAACCGGAGTTGGAACTGAACACCGTGTCAGCGATGGCCTAAATACGTGTCGCTAAAAATGGGCGTATACAATAGTGGAAGGTATTGGAGAAGAAATGAACCAGGAGAGGGCGCCGCTGATGCCCCCTGGAAAGTGGCGTCGCTGATTTTGTTGTTTGACCATTTTTTGACGAATTTGAAAGGCATAAAACACAAGTTACGAGTTGGATAGTTGATTATGAGTTCTTAGAGCCACAATGCACAAGAACCATCATCCCCAATCCATCTCTAATCACCAATCATCACAACCATCATCAATCATAATCCTAACCCTAATCCATCAATCATCATCATTAATCCAACATCACCCTCATCCATAATCCATCCAATACCACATAGATCACAACCATCATCCATTAACATCCAAAACCTAATCACCATCCAATCATTACCATTCCAATAAACCAATCCATCACTCATCATCATCATCCCTATCCCTAATTCCACCATCATCATAATCGAGGCCAAGCTTCAAGAATCAAGATGAACTCGTTCATGTTTCCAACATCCTTTGATTGTGTTCCGTCCACCATGAGTGGCTAATCTCACGGGTTTCACCCCGGTGTAGGTTTTTGTAAGAATTATGGAGTTTCAATATTTGTTCATGATTTGATTGGTGACAAGTTGTTTATGTATTTGAATCTTTTGATAATTGTCTTGCATTTGTATTGAATTCATGAATTGTCGAGTGAGTTATGAAATTTGACTTTGTGAAACGAATATGTGCAATTATGCCTTATTATAAGATAGGATTTACATGTTCTTGGTAACGAATGTAGCACGGTCTGTTATCTATGACGTTGATAGCTCTTGTCACCTAAGCCACGTGACACTAAATCCGTTAATAACTAAACTTCAACTAAATAGAGTCTAAAAAGTGTAGGAAAGCTAGGTTTTACAATTACCGAACCGGGTGTGAACCTTGTTCCAATTTACTGTTTTAAATCAAGTGTTTAAGTTTTTGCATCATTTCAAGAAACTCAACTCTCGTAGTTATTAAAACATTGTCGGTACATTTCAACATGTTTTCAAATAAACCAACAAACAAAGAAATACATCAATTTGCAAGCTTCATAAGTGTCTCAACTAAATAATCGACCAAGTCCCGACTCAAACCATAAACTCTTCGTGGTTCGGTACCTTACTACTACTAACTCTTAGTTTGAGGTGATTTGTGTTATAAATATTATCTTTGACCGGGGCGCGACACTTCGATCAATGTCCATGCATCCACTTTAGCGTCCTTATATCTAATGAATGATAAATTTATAAAGAAGTAACAATTTTTCTGAAACTACTACAAAAATACAAGTTAACTTTAATAACAATTTGATATAATAATATGATAATATATACGCATAATCATAAGAATTATAAAATGTAGTTATATAAAAAAAGCACCCCAGTAAGTTTAAAATGTTGAGTTATAGAAAAAAATGTCATGGTTGTACAAAATTTAATAAATTTATGAAACTGTTTTTGTGTGTCATCTTTTTAGCGTCATAAAAAAAATACTATATAAACATAAGGGTTAATTTCCTATAGAAGTTATTGTTTATGTAATATGAACATCATTGTTAATTTCCAATAGCAAATCATGAGAAAACTTGAAAACATTTAAAGGGAAAAAATTGTACGGACTTATGAAAAGTGATATATATCTAATATATTAATAAAAATATATATTAACGATGTCTCATTTAGGCTTATGAATTGGGTTGAGCTCGGGCTAGTTTACTTAGCGAGCTTGGTTTTAGGTTCAAGCTGGTTACACTTAGGCTCGTCATAGTGGTTTTGGGATGAACATGCCGTTTGGTGTTGGTTTTGGAAGGTACCCTATCACTACTACAAAAATAAAAATTCTGGGCGGCTAATAAAATAAATTTGGGTGGTATATACCATTAAGCCGCCCAAAATAATGTTTCACAATTTTTCTAGATCATAACCCGCCTAAAACAATTGCCCGCCACCTAAAATATACATGTTTTGAGAGACCCATTAGATTTTGGGCGATTTTTGTGTGGACCGCCCAAAAGGCAAAAACCATCCATTCATTTTCGTGCAAGACCAGTTATTACTTTGACTGGTTCAGTTGTTCACTTTAACTGATTCGGTTAATAACCAGTAATTTTCGGTGAATTTCATTTTTTCTCAAACTTTTTCGGTTTTTACCCTGGTTAACCAATACACATTTTTAAAAACCGGTTAAAGATAACCAGTTACTATCCTACACATATATGACTGGTTACAAACCTCTAGTTTGTTAACCACTAACTGGTTATTGATGTACGAGTTACCAACCGATTATGGTTCCAGTTAATAATCGGGTTCAGTTAATAAACCGGTTATTTTGCCCACCTGTACTTCAACTTTGAAAGGCTTCTTTCTTTTTTCTTTTGGGCCTTCCCAAGATCCGAGCCCACTGCAAAATTTGGAAGGGAAATAGTTTTTTTTCTTTGGTGCGTTTTATTATATATATCAAATAAAAAAAACTTTACGAGCCCTCTTAAGATTTGGGCCTCGGGCGATGGCCCGACTTGGCCGGCCCAATACCCCCACCATCGGATTACCCGTTATAACCTACCACGACTAAGTACAACCTGATATGACTCTCCAAGATATAATATGACGTCATGAAGACCATCATGGTCTAATTCAAGTTATGGAATACATTGGTCGATAAAATACCCAATATAACAACACATTGAGGAAAATCTAGCATGAATTTTCAGGACTTGTGTAAATCATTAAAATTCATGTAAGTCTAACTAGCATGATTTCGCAATATTCGCGGCGGGATTTCCCTATCTTCCAGGTGAATTTTCGATCAGTGTTGTTTAGTTTATTATAGTACCAGTACGATACCGACACTCAGTATAACAATCGACACGTGTCTTACATCGATTTAAAATCATAAAAATAAATACTCGTACCAATACCAGTGTTGTTCGGTCGATATCGGTTCGGTTTTTTTATTATACCGGCATGGTACTGGCACCCAATATAGCTTACAATACAAAAAAAAAACTTATTGTGAATAGTCGAATACAACTCTGTGTTCAAACGAATCCTATACCGCCACATCGAGAAAACCACAAAAGTGAACGCAATACAAAGTATCGGTGTTGTTTGTCGGTACCTGTTCAGTTTGTGGCGGTAAAAAAAAACTTAACTATGTATAAGCATGATATATTTAGAACTTTATAAAATATTATGTTATATTAATAAAAATGGAAAAAGGTAATCAACCTCTTTTTATAAAAAAAATAACTAAATTGATATTACACAGTACTGGTACCAATATTGTTCGGACGTTTTTGATAATATTAAAAAAAATGAATCATTTAAAGTTAAAATTAAAAATCCAAACATGTTTAAAGTTAAAGTTAAATATACTTGTTCGGACGATCTCGATAATATTAAAAAAATGAATCATTTAAAGTTAAAATTAAAATCCAAGTTTAAAGTTAAAGTTAAATATACTAATAAATTACATTTATAATATTAAAATAATACATATTTTATTAATACATGTATGGCCTTTTAGACCAAACTAACTCATTATTAGCTAATCAGATATAAGAAATAAATATAATATATACTTTTTACTATAAAAGGTTACCTATATCAATAACTAAGTATCTATTATTTTATTGAATGAAAGAATTAAAAAACAATGTATACTTTTTATACAACTCATTATCAAAACTTATTTAAAGAATTCATTTAAATGCAAAATAGAAGCTCCCTCTGCTGTTTCCCGCTCCCTAATTCCCCTTCCCCTAGTTTTACTCTTCCACTCTGATTTTCCCCACGATGTGTACATCTTGACCATCTATTTGATTGAGATCACTACCGCCACGGAACAACCATCACCAGACGACCAAACGTCATCGCTCGAATCGTCTAACATTGCTTTAGCCACTGGTATGGTGCTATTGCGATTGCGAATCAGGTTTAATCAAACCATCTTTCCCTTATATTTTTGGTTATGATTTCAGAATCTTGGTTTATCATTATGGTTTGTATTCGTGTTTATGTATATGTCTGTATGTATATGTATTAGTATTGATTATATGTATATACTTGCATTTATATGTAATAGGTTTTGTAATATGCATATGTGTATGTATATATACACAATAGCCATCTCTTTATATATATAAAAGAAAGGGTAATGACATCATCCTATTGCCCTACAATCACGGGTTTGATTTTCCTTTTAAATAAGTATTTGTAAAGCCTTATTATCTTAATTTATTTTGACTGAATTTTGGATTTTGGATTTTGAAGAAACCATTGGGTGTTGGCTGTACTAAATCTGAAAACAACTACTTGCTATTATCTTGATTCCTTATGGCCTAGAAGTGTCGATGGGCAGTTGAGACAAATTATTGATACGTAAGTAAAACAAATTATCATAATGGATGATAAAAGAGTTGGAATATACTTTGATATAATTTTGATTTTTTATAGGGCAATGGTCGTGTATGCTTCACGAAGTGGTGCCAACATAAGGGTTAAACTCATCTGGATTAACGCTAGGGTAAGCGCTTAATCCCTTATTTAAATTGTGGTTGTAATGATATTGTAAACATTGAAACCATTTAGTTTAAACTTAAATCGTAATGGTTTCACATTTCTTGATATTTTTAATTGTGTAGTGCCCACGTCAGCCAGAGGTACTGAATACGGCTACTATGTGGGATAGCTTAAGAAGGAGTTGAAATAATTGACAATGATAATGTAAGTTTAGTCATAATTTAGTGTGTATATTAGAGAAATATGTACTTATATATCCAAACAAATGCTTAAATTCACATATTAAGATTAAATTCTGATTTTTAAGATTTATTTTATTTAATTGTTGTCTCAGGTTTGGAAAGGAGTAGAGGAATACTCGGCTGTGGATATGGATGGCATTCACGAAGATTGGTCGACTTATGCGGTTACCTCTATTTTTAAAGGACAAATCGTATTTTAGGTGTTGACGATGTATTGACAAACAATTCTTTTTTTGGTTAATGTTAAAATATTTGTAGTATACTTGACAAAGGTTTTTGTAATGTATTGTTTTGGTATATATATATGTGTGTGTGTGTGTGTGTGCATTTGTTTTATGAAAAATATTTATTGTTTTTGTTACTAGAAATGTATCCAAGGCAAATTAGTAATTCTATAAAAAAAATTTAAACAATTAAAAGCATGACACACATAAATGAATATCATACGTATGTGTCATAAATGCTTGTCATGAACGTGTGTCATTAAAAAGTGTCATAAAATGAGTGTAATAAATGTGTGTCATTAAAAGGTGTTATAAAATGAGTGTCATGAATGTGTGTCATGAATGCGTGTCATTAAATGTGTGTCATAAATGTGTGTCATTAAATGTGTGTCATAAATGTGTGTTATAAAAACATGACATACAAATGCATGTCATGTTAATTTTATGACTCCTCAATCAACGACACGCTTTTGCGTGTCATAATTACAGTTTTATGACGCACAATGTGCGCCAAAAATGTCTATTTTCTAGTAGTGTTAGTGGCATAAGGACATAGGAATGTATGAAGAAATCATAAGTTTAAGTATGTTTAACAAAGTTTTTGTACAAAACAGAAAGTTTCTTGCACTTTTAACCCTATTATGGTGATGTTCCATCCTTGGTTTTCCATGGAAAATCTGTGAAAACATACCTAAGGTTGTTCCAAGTGCTAAGAAGCAAGAAGAAATGAAAAAGATGGAAGATAAGTGAGTTTATGCTCACTTTTGCAACTTGATATGCGTCTGATTTTCTACTGATTTCCCAGCTGATTTTTGAGTGTTTGAGAGTGAAAGTGAGGTGTTTGCAAAGTGGAAAATGTGTGGGAATGGGTTGGGTTATATAGGAGGTGATTAGGGTTGGTTAGTTGGTGGAAGAAACACAAGTAAATTAGCACAAATTCGCCAATAAACGAAGTTGATCCAACAATCTGTGGATTCCATTCTCTGGCGGGGCGCGAGAGAGTAAGGTGGGGGGGGGTGTCGCGGTCAGTGAGCTGTTGGTGCATATGTCTGTTGACTTCGTCTTATATCGAGTCTCGGTTTCGTTGCGAATCTGGTCAAGAATGATGTCATCATTCTCAATGATGACATCATACATGTGACATAATATGACATCATCATATGACATCATCATTTCAATATACACGAAACAGATAAGTCTAGGTCATATATGGTAGATTGTATAGAAGTTTAAGGGGTCTAAATGTAATTTTTATGTTATTTTTAAGGGGGACCGTTTGAAGGTGGCTTGTAACTTTCAAACGGACAGGATTTAGAGTCGTGACCGTTTGAACTGGTCGTGACCGTTTGAACAGGTCATGCCAGTTTCAAACGGACAGGGTGTTTGCCTATAAATAGGCTTGTGTGTTTCTCATTTCAAACGGCCAGCTCTGTCATGTACTGTTATTCTGCCGGATTTTCAAGTGATTAGTGAATGAGAAACGAGTATTAAAGTTACATTCTTCTGTTTTCTACTCCATTCTATCTGATTCTAAACTGTTTAGGTGTTTCCGCCACTTAAATAGTGTGTATTCACTCAAATTGACTCATTTGATCGGTCAAATCGATCCTACAATTGGTATCAGAGCCAGTTATGAGTAAATACACCTGAATCAGTTGGTTTTTCTACACAAAATTTGATTTCTGGACTTTTGGCCGGACAAAATGGACTGAATTTTGGACAGTGTGTGTAAAACTGAGTTTTAACAAACCCTTGAGAATATCAGATCTAAACTCGAAGTAAAAGTGGTAAAAATGGCTTGAAAACTGGTGACCGTTTGAACGTGGCTTGGCTGTCCGTTTGAAATCTGTGCCTGACCGTTTGAAATCAAGCACATGACCGTTTGAACAAGCATCTGACCGTTTGAACAAGCACCTGACCGTTTGAACAAGCACCTGACAGTTTGAACAAGCACCTGACCGTTTGAACAAGCACCTGACCGTTTGAACAAGCACTTAACCGTTTGAGCAAGCACCTGACCGTTTGAGGATCTGATTTCTCGAAAAAGTCCATAGTGTTCGTAATATTGTCCTATAGTCTGATTTTGTGAAAAGTGTGTGTTTGAAAACTTAAAAACTATTCGGTCATTTTGTCAACATTATCTGAAGTATCAAGTGAATCATCGGTGCATGTGATATTATCATTTTGTTTGAAAAGTTCAAGGTCTAGTAAATTGAAATAATCAGGTTGCATGTGATTTGTTTGAATAGAGTGATAAGAGTTGCATGTGATAAAGGAGGCCCAATTAGATTTCGAGATTTTGCATGTGAAACATTTAATATCTTGATCAGAGTTGTCGATCATTGAAATAGCTGTAATCATGTGAATTCGTGAATCCATTTATTGCATTAAGTCCATCGGCGGCCCATGTGACTTAAGCAATTTCGGTCCAATCAGATTTTGTTTATGTGAAGTTGTTAGTCAAGTGAGTCTTTGGTTTATTCGAGTTTTGAGATATCAATTTAGATAAAGTGTCAGTTGTGCATGTAATCTGATCATTTAGTTTGAAGGTCAAATCACTGTTTATTGCAGCCCATGTGAATGTGTGATGATATCTCAATTCATGTGATTCATTAAATCAAAAGTTTGTGTATTTGAATTGATTTGTGGTTTGTGTCAGTAGTCATCATGCGTGTTTATGAAATTTGCTTGAGATTCATTTTTGTCGTGTAGTACTATTAGTCAAGTGGTGGGTCAGATAGTTGATTTGTTTGATTCAAAGGATATTGTTTTGTTCAAATTTAAAGTGCAACAAATCGAGTGAAAATCCAAACGAGTTGCCTCCCGATCCTAATCAGTTCTTTTTCTCAGAGTTAAAGTGATTTGTCAAGCATCGAATACTCGCCCGAGCGAATCCCCACTCGATCCGCTGTCGTCTGATTTTTGTCACTCAATCGGATATTCATCTGATTAAGTGGTTTGATAAAGTGATTGAACTGATATTTGATTGTGTGAATTTTTTCGTATTGTTTGAAAATATGTCTTTGAAAATCTTTCAATAACGAAACATGGATTCTGAGTCGTATCGTGTTCAGAATCCAGCAGATATTGCACAGAAGAAATTTGATAGTTTTACGGGTATCAAGGGAGAGTCTATAAAAGAATTGATTGACCGGTATTGCCATCTAGTTTTGGAGATGGGGAGATTGAAGATAACCAAGACTAATGAGGAATGGGTTGACAAGTTGGCAAATGTTTTACCGGGTGATATGTGGGGAACGTATTTGTTAACTTTGAGGAAAATATATTTAGACTTGAATTTGAGCTTGTTTATCGAGAAGATCGAAGCTCAAGAACTTGAATCCCAAAAGATTAGAAAAATTAAGTCTGTTGATGAAAAATTCGAACCTGAGAAAAATGTTCAAGTGGTAGAGGAGCAGGTTAAAGAAATTTCAGCTATCAAGGTTGAGAAGAAAGCTGAAGCTGAAATGATGTCCGAGAAATGCTTAAACTGTTGAAAATCTGAATCAGACAATGTCAAACTCTTAAAAGAGTTGGAGAATTTGACATTGAAAATCAAAAATTTGAAGGATGAGAAGAAATCTGATGATAAACAGATTCTTGAAATACAGGAAAATTTTGAGAATTTGAAATCTGAAAAGGTCAAACTGTTGAGTGATTTGGATAGTTTGACATTGGAAAACAAAATTTTGAAAGTAAAGGAAAAAGATTTTGAAAATGAAAAATTAAAACTTGAAAAAGATTTTCAAAGTCAAATGAAGATTTTAGAAGATGAAAAATCTGTTATTTTTAAAAATAATCTTGAAAAACAGATTGAAATAAATTCTCATCTTCAGAAAATCATTAGGCTTGAAAATGAAGCTGAAATTGCTCGGAATAAAATTGATGAGCTTGAAAAGAAATTGAAAGGTTTTGTGAATTCATCAGTACTAGATTATATCTGTCCAAAACCGATCAATTTTGTTCCAATAAGTGACAATGTCACAAATTTTGACAAAGTCAAAATTGAAGATTGCGATGACAAAGCTGATGATGAAAAAGAAAAAGAAAAAGAAAAGAAAAATATTTTTAGAATTACAAGAAAATTTTCAAAATATTGTTTTGCAATCTACTGAAATAGGTGAATGCTCAAAACAAAAACCTGTTAAGAAGATTGTAGAACATAAACAAAGAGATAAAAAGCTGAAAAATCTTCAAAAAGAAAATAAAAGCTCATCAATTCAATCATCCAATCATGATAAAAAACCACAAAAATAAAAAAATCAAAACTCAAAAACTGTTGGTAATATGTGGTGCATGTTTGACCACAGTGCTTCAAAGCCAAATCCAGCTTTCAAGAGGAGTGCTGATTACCACAAAGCCAGACAATGCTATGATCTGAGTGTTTGGTGTGAAAGTGGTGAATGGTACGATAACAGAGTGTGTTACTCTTGTGGTGTTCGAGGACACATTGCTGTTAACTGCCAAAGTTGGAGATTTGAGACGAGGAGATGCTTTGAATGCCAAATCAAAGGTCACATTGCAAGAGATTGCCCAATGAGATCAATGGAAAGATCGAGGGCTGAATCTCAGAAAAAGATGAAGAAATCAGTCAAATTCGAAGTTAAGCTCAAAGAACAGAAAGTGGAAGAAAAGAAAGTAAAGCTTTCACAAGGGCAGAAAGACAGACTGAGGAAGAAGAGGAAGAAAGCTCGAGAGTATCTAGAAAGGATTTTGTCCTCGGGTACAACGGCTAATTCAGATAAAAGTTCTGATAAATCGTCTTGCTCTTCAAAGAATGACAAATCAAGCAAAACGAATTCATCAGATGCAAATATGAGGACAGAATGGAGTGTGAAGAAAGGAAATATTCCTGGCGATGAATTTGTTTCTTCGGAAACAAAGGAGCCACGTTCTGGCGATGATTCTGATTCGTCAAAATCCGAGGAGCCACAAGTTGAGCTCAAAAGTGAAAATTCAGTTTCGCCAATGGATGACACAAACTTTCCACCATTGCGAACTGAAAATTTTAAACAAAAAGTTGGTAAAGTGAAAATTTCGAATCGGTTCTATTCTGAAAAGAAAGAATTTGATATCGAAAAGGCTTTCAATAGCAAAGTAAAAAAATATGTTTGGAAAGATGGTTGAGGGTAAGGTAAAAGGAGTTAAAGAATTTTATGAATCAAAAAGGTATGTTCAAAACACCTAAGGACCGTCAGGCTTGGGTGAATCTCTTTAACTGAAAAACATGACTTGCCGGAGCTCCCAAGTTGGTAATCGTGGAGCAGGAATCGGCATATTTCTTGAGAAATTCACTCTGGTGATATTTCGACTTACAAGTGGTTAATCAAGGACATTAAGTTGTACTTGATTTAACTATTTTACAAGTGGTATGATTGTTGAAAAATGTGTATGTGAATTACATACAAGTGGTTTTTACAAGTGGATTGAGGAACAATGTGATGAAAACCCCATGTTTGTGATATGGCAAACAAAACTAATTTTTCGGAAAAACCATTTTGATTAAAACAAACTTAAGTGTTTTGAAATCATAATGGGAAAATAGTTTGTTGTCAGGGGGAGTTCTGATTGTTTAAGCCAAGTGGATGGCGAATTGAAGCGATTCGATATTATGTTGTCACTTTATCTGTATAGTTTGTTTTCAAATTTTCTCAGAAAATCAAAATTGAAACATATTTTGATTTTAGGGGGAGAAATTTAAAAAAAAATTAGAAAATTTGAAAAATTCATAAACATTTGAAAATTCAAAACGAGTTTTGTGTAAAAAGAGGAAATGATAGTACATCAGTGGACTATCACAGCATGCTAAAGAAATGAAATGTTAAAATGTGATAAACGGTCTCACTAAAGATGTGACGATAGGCTCAGCTAGACTAGTAGATTTGCGATAACGATACAAACGTAAATGAAAAAGCCTAGTTCTAGTGGGAAACATGGTTGAAAGCATAGTACTTAGTTTTGTCCTTCTTGATTGTCTGCCTACTCAGTAATCGTTGAATGCTAAAGAGCATAAAAACCGGTCAGTTTGTGAACTTTCACAACTTGCTGAAAAAGTCGTTGTGATTGTGCATTTCATTTTGCCAAGATTTAAACTTGTTTTATTTCTTTATTTTGTTTAAGAATTGGACATCCTCTGCGTATATGTGAGTATCGACCTGGATGTTAATGCCTAAACGTTCTGCTTTATTTTCTTTGGACCTCCTCTGCGTATACGGAAGTATCGACCTGGTGGTTAAAGCCTAAACAACTTCAACTTATTTTATTTTTCTTATTTTGTTTAAACATTGGACTTTCTTTGCGTATACGGAAGTATCGACCTGATTGTTAATGTTTAAACATTCTGCTTTGTTTTCGCACTTATCACAGTTGATGAAAGTTTAAAGGCATTACTCGAGTTAGTGTATTGCATGATGAGGGGATATGCTGAGATCGTGGGGTCCATAAGAACTTAGTGCAAAATTAATATACCTTAACGTATCAGTAAGCATTTCAAAAGTTTTTAGATTGAGTTTAAGTGGACAACAATATCGTCAATCTATGTGAATCGTTTAGAACTTAAAATGGTTAAAGCTTAACGGTGCTAGTGATTGGTCACATAAACTGATATGATCCTCTTATGCAAACTCACAAAAATATTGTATGTATATATTTCTTTACTGCATTTCATTAAAAACAAAAATCCAAAAAGATTTTAGTGTGTTTTAGCATAAATTTTTGAAAAAGCCAAAAAGATTTTCGTCAACTGATGTTGAAGAGCTGATTTTCAAAATCCCAAGTGCTAAACATGATGAACGACAGTGGGTTGGGAGAGTTTATTTGAGATGAGAAAGGTTTTTGAAATGACTAAATGGATCATTAATTTGAAACCAATTTTAATCATTTTAAAATCAAGTGGTAAGCATAAAGTCAAATCTTACTGTTGGTTAGAGTGTATGCAGATATGCAGCTAGTGAATTCCAGACTGCAATCCCAGTTTGTCGAAAGGGGGAGTTTGTAGACGTAAAAGCTAGGTTCCTGATCTTGTTGCTACGGAGAGCCAGGAGATGGTCCTGAATATGTGAAAGCTGCTAATGCTAAGAAGATAGAGAGTGCTATATCAGATTACGATCCCGGAACAACGTAAGGGGGAGTCTGTTAGCAATAGGGTGATTGAAGAGAGAGTGTGAAGACTGATTAAGACTGAAGTTTTGATGTACTAAAGTCTCGTACTGAAGACTCCGTCAACATCCAAGGGGGAGACTGTTGGTGCATATGTCTATTGACTTCGTCTTATATCGAGTCTCGGTTTCGTTGCGAATCTGGTCAAGAATGATGTCATCATTCTCAATGATGACATCATACATGTGACATCACAATATGACATCATCATATGACATCATCATTTCAATATACACGAAACAGATAAGTCTAGGTCATATATGGTAGATTGTATAGAAGTTTAAGGGGTCTAAATGTAATTTTTATGTTATTTTTAAGGGGGACCGTTTGAAGGTGGCTTGTAACTTTCAAATGGACAGGATTTAGAGTCGTGACCGTTTGAACTGGTCGTGACCGCTTGAAAAGGTCATGCCAGTTTCAAACGGACAGGGTGTTTGCCTATAAATAGGCTTGTGTGTTTCTCATTTCAAACGGTCAGCTCTGTCATGTACTGTTACTCTGCCGGATTTTCAAGTGATTAGTGAATGAGAAACGAGTATTAAAGTTACATTCTTCTGTTTTCTACTCCATTCTATCTGATTCTAAACTGTTTAGGTGTTTCCGCCACTTAAATAGTGTGTATTCACTCAAATTGAATCATTTGATCGGTCAAATCGATCCTACATGAGCCATGAGGGCTGGTGAGTTTGTTTGATTTCTTGACAATTTTAGTCCCTTTAGTTTCATATAGTTATGTTTTGATGTGTTTTAGGGTAATTTAAGTATAAAAGATAAGGTGTAAGGGTATATATGCAACTAAAACATAAAGATAAATATAAAATAAGTGTAAATAAGTATGGATGTCGAGAAATAGTAGCGTATACGCCTGAATTGAGCATGTATGTCAAGTATTTGTAAGTTTAACACATTTTGCAAGAATTATGAATAGTTTATCATATGTATACAGATTTCAAACGTATGAACATGTATGAAATATGTAGAACATGAATTAAAGAGATACGAAGTTTATTTATGATCCAAGTCTCGGATTTTACAACGATACAATGGAAAGATGATTACAAGAATTACAAGATTCCAAAGATAGAAATACGAACAATGCTTTCTAATTATGGAAAGTATGAAAAAGCAGGGCGTTACATGACTGGTATAGTTTCCTCAGTCCAGCGGGTTCAACTGTTGGACCAGGTTTTGCAATAGTGATGTCAACCTCGTCCTCGGAAGTTGACCAAGTTTTTCAACACCTGCAGTTAGGTGTCCACAAGCCCAATCTCTTAAACTTCAGTGGGTCAAGTATCTGTAGGCCCAATCTTTTCAAAACCTACGGGGTAGACGTCTTTAGGCCCAATTTTCTCTATACCCCGTGTCTGCTTCCTGCGCGAGTGCAAGACAAGCGTCGTCTAGGACAATTTTTTCTGTGCTTTTCTCTGCACCTTTTTCCGGTGTAGGTTAGGTTTCGTATGGACCAATATATATGCCGTTCTCGACACTTGGTTTCTTTTACTCCGCAACTCTCATGCATTCGGGTTCTTCCATGGATATACAAGATTCGCGACTACAACCTCTACTGGTGTTTCTGCTCCGCCATCTTCGACTATTAGTCTGTAGATGTAGCAGGAGAAACAACAACGCATGATGGCCGCGTTCGAGCAGTGGGAGCGCGAATACAAGTTGGTGAACATTCAAACACAATTAAACTTCATTGAAACCGTACACGCAACATCGCCACATACACTAACCCGTATACGGTCACGATATAAAGGCGCACCCTTAGGCGGTGGCGGAACTGGAGGATTCGATAATCATAACACACCACCACATGATCAGGGGTGCAAGGTAAACAATGCATATTTGGGATGAGATGATCTCAACAAACTTTACAGACCCGACATGTTTCTAGAGCACTCCAAATTCACAGCTCGCATCGCACAAGTCAAATTCTACAAGAAAGTAAAAATGCCCTCCATAGTGGGGAAATACAAACTTACAATGCATCTTGTTGGTCTTCCTCATTAAATTTATGATTGTTATTTTTATAGAACTAGATTTTTTTGACGTCGCGCGTTGCGGCGAAACCAAACAAATAATAATGTAAAACAAACGTGATTTGAAAATAAAGCATGTTGTTTAAAAAACCAAACCATTAGAACGGTTTAGTATACTATTGTACCGTTTATAATACCAAATAAACACTTTATTTTGAGAACAACGTCGTTTTTAACAAAACTTATAATGGAATGTCGAGGGAAAAAATCAAGCACAACTACGTACATAAATATTTAGAAAAAGTTATAAACGTAAATTATTAAAAAAATATCAAATTATTTAATAAATTAATATGTGTTTAACAAAAGAAAAAAAAGAATTATTAAAAAATGGTAAAGGAAATATATGGTTTTAAAAAAGGAAAAAAAATTAAAATATGTTATTGAAAGTAAATATAATAATAAATTTGTATAATATATTAAATAAAAAAATATTAAAAAGCTACAGATTATTTTAAAAATAAAATTACTATTCATCGTCACTCGTTAACTATATATATATATATTAAAATACGTTATTGAAAGTAAATATAATAATAAATCAGTATAATATATTAAATAAAAAAATAATAATAAGCTACGTATTATTTTAAAAATGAAATTACTATTCATCGTCACTCGTTAACTTTATATATAATATATATAATATAATTGATATTATACCCTATTTTACTATTAATTTTCTTAATTATTATTATTGTTATTTTCGTAGCTTAATTTATGTGTAATAAAAGCCACTTGAAATGCGAATGAGCTGGTGATGGAGTGGTAGGTATCCTAAGTGAACCAGGTTCGATTTCAGCCCCCTAATTTGTTTCTGCGACACATGGTAATGATGGGAGACTAGCCGGAGATCGCTAGTTCGATCCTTGAACTGAGTGAGTTTTACCTCATCGCACTGTCGTGCCTTCGGACGAGTTTTCACGGGCTTCGGCCAAGGTGACGGTTTTCCCTAGTTCGAAGGCAAGTGTATCCTGATGTGGTGAATTTAGCCAGTAGCCAATTTAGAGAATTCGTTGGCCGTTAAAAAAAGCCACTTGAAATGTCTTAAATGTCAGGATGTCATTAATAATCATTAGTTTTTTTAGAATGATAAGCAACACACTCTCTAATCTACACCTAAATTACACATTTTATTGTATACCACAAAAATTGAACACTCACCACTTGAAAAAGTAAACACTTATCCAACACCTTGATATCACTAAACCAAAAGCTATTTGGTTAAGTGTAGGAGGGGCGGAACCCTCATCAACCTCCTCACCACCAAATCAACTGTCGACACCTCATCTCCCCCAAGCGGCACCTGCTAGAACCCACTCTCTTGGCACCACTACCCCGCAAGCCGCAACCCTCAACTGTCACAAACACACTCAATCAATGATTAGTTTCTAGTCAAGGATTTTGGTACCCGATTGATAGGCGGCAATGTATCTGGTCCAAAATAAGTACCCGGATTAGGGTTACCGGCTATGCCCCGCCCATCCTATTAATCACTAGTTAACCACATGCTAAATAACAGGGCACTCGCCAATGTGGTGCTAACTACTTGGTAGAGACTCTTGTTTCTTAGGGGGAGGTCTTGTGTAAAGTAGGATTTATTTGGTGTAATTTAGGAGTGTAAGATTAGCCATTCAAAATAAATAAATAAGTAAATACATAAATAAATAACAGAGCACTCTTTAATCCAACTTCCTGCTTTAATGAGACATCAATTATATTGTGATTTATTAGTTAAATAAATACGACATACTAGCAACTACATGCGTACTTAAACTACCATCAATTATATTGTGATTTATTAGTTAAATAAATATGACATACTAGCAACTACATGTGTACTTAAACTACAATAAATAGCAACCAAAACAAACTAATAATATTGCGTAGTGGATCTCTAAGTTCCAACCAACAGGTACCACCTTTGCAAATTGCAATTGTAGTTATGTATGGACCATGATACCATATGGGTGCTAGGCTAATTAATTCACATCAATAATTTGTTGAAACAATAAGTGTTATAAATTGCGATTAATGGTATAATTGAAGTTACTGCAAACCATAAGTGTTAATTAATTGGCATAATGCCATCACTAAATATTCTCGTCCTTGTAGTTGGTTTTTCGTCGGCATAGAGTTTTTTCTTGTAGTGAATTTGGTTTTTCTTATTTTGACGTAGTTAGTTTTTCGTCGGTTTTTTCTTGTAGTGAATTTGGTTTTTCTTATTTTGACACAATTGCTATTCTCTCTATACTAGGGATAATTTCGAACCGTGAAAAAAAAAACTTATTTTGAAAAACTAGAAAACGTAATATATTCTGATTAATTGGACTCTATCCAGAAAAAAACCTAATTGAAAGTTAAATAGAGTTAGGTTAACTACGCAGAATAACATAATAAGAACTTATGTTCAAGGGTTATCATAAAGTTCTTTCTCTACCAAATACACTTATTTTAATTAAAAAAATCTTCAATTCTATAACAAAAATACGATGAACTCAGATCATCAAGACAGACTCCCTTGGTTCCACTTTTGGCTATGCAAAATCCAGCGTTGTGTTTAAATTAGGCATGGCAAACAAAACCCAAATAAGTTATTTTGGGTAATTTAAAAAATGAGATAAGTCATACTGGGCTAGAAAATAATAATGGGTGAGTCACGATGGGCTTTTAACTATCAATTAAAAATATCTAATGTGTCAGGATTAGTAAGTGGGTAACCTTAAGTGTAATCTTCATACGTCGCCCCACTGAATCAGAATCGTTCAACACCACTTCCGCTCCGCTGTAACACGGCTTCTACTCGCCCCAACATCTCCGCCAGGGGCGGACCTACAGCCACCATTGGGTGGGCGGGCGTACCCCTTAAAAATAACATTTTAGTGTAATATACCCCATAAAATTTTCAGTCGCTCCCTTGAACTCTCTAATGGTTAAAATAAAAAGAGAATAGAGAAATTAACAATTGTCACCTGAAAATTTAAAAGCAAATAACGACTTCATGGCTCCATCTTATTACAGAAAAGAAGAGTGAGGAAAATGATAGGAAAAATAATTAATTAAATATAAACTTTAAATGTATAAGTTCCCTTATTTTAAATTCACATCGGTTCCTTAGTTAAAAACCAGCCCTCTATGTTTGATTTTTTTTAATCAAACAATTAGACATGGTTTTTCTTTAACAACCTTATACAGTAATACACTATACAAGTAATTTTTGTTTTAAAGTTTAACTAAAAGAACATAATTTTTATTTTACTTATAAAAACTAATTTTCTTAATAGAAAGAAACAACTTTCTTCGTAACAACATGAAAATCCACAAGTCTTATCATGCCGACCTGTTTAAGACACAACATCTGTTAAAAGGTCAAACACGAACCTTTGAACGTTGTGTCGTTTCATGTTTTCGTGTCCGTTTCTGAAATTACCAGCCCAATGTGAAATTAGAAAAATGTTAACATATGAAAATGTAACAGATTCTCTCTCCTCTTTTCACTTTCACTATTATGAAAAGTACAAAAAGTGTGTTAGTGACAGTAACATTTTGTAGTGAAAAAATGTAACACGTGGCATTCTAGTATCTATCCATTCGATTTTCAGAGTTTTTGTAACTCATATAGGATTTCTCTCATTAATTCACACACACGCATACACACACAGAGACACATATATAGGGTGTGGACCATTTAGGAACCACCATTTAGGTTGAGAACTAGTGTGAACACAAACAAAACTACCTAAAAAAGCTTAAAAAACGCACAATTTTTTAAAAATTCTTTCCATTAAAATCGATACTTTTTATTAATAATTTTTTGAGTTAATTGCCAAAATCGTCCCTGAGGTTTGGGCACATTTGCCTTTTTCGTCCAAAATGAAGTTTTTGTACCATTTTGCCCCCACGTTTGTAACTTGTTGCCATTTTCATCCAAATACCTATGCAAGTTACTTTATACCTTATTATAGGGTATTTTTGAAATTTATCAGTTATAAGGGGGTAACTTGTAAATTATCTTCTAGATATTATATATCAGCCTTTTATAACATACCTTCTTCAGCCTTTTATAACATACCTTCTTCATAAAACCCATTTACACAGAGAAGAAAAAAACCCTAATTTCAACGAATCGGTGAAGAATAACCCTAATTGTGGAGGTTGTCGCACATTGCTAATGTATACACGTGGCGCTACAAGTGTCAGATGCTCTTGTTGTCTTACTGTGAATCTCGCACCAGGTATGATGTGTGTGTATATATTTATTTTAATAGAATTTTGTTTAATGCTTTTGTATATATTTGTTTGATAGTTGCCAATCAGCTTGCTCAAGTAAATTGTGGAAATTGCAGAACTACGCTGATGTATCCATACGATGCTCCATCAGTTAAATGTGCAGTATGTCAGTATATTACAAATGTTAATGTGAGTACAATAACCAATCTATCATCTTGTTGTGAAAATCGCAAAACCTATGATGCAAGACACACACACACACTACAATACAATACAGTTTCATTTGCATTGATAGAGGGGCTTTCTTTTTTTAATTTATTGCAGATGAGCAATGGAAGAATTCCGGTTCCGGTGCGACCAAATGGAACCGCAACATCAGGATCAATGCCCCCTGTTTCTACCGTGAGCTCTTGTTTCTTCCTTTAAGCCCTAGCTTAGAGGCAATTCTCAGATGATGATGATGGATAGAACATACCATATGTAATGTCGGGATTGAAATTTTCGTTTTCACCTCTGATACACCAATTATCTGGCTTCAAATCACTAGACGATTGGGCCATTGCTGATTCTTCACCGATTCGTTGTTATTCTTCACGGATTCGTTGAAATTAGGGTTTTTTCTTCTCTGTGTAAATAAGTTTTATGAAGAAGGTATGTTATAAAAGGTTAATATATAATATCTAGAAGATAATTTACAGGTTACCCCCTTATAATTGATAAATTTCAAAAATACCCCATAATAAGGTATAAAGTAACTTGGTTAGATATTTGGATGAAAATGGCAACAAGTTACAAACGTGGGGGGCAAAATGGTACAAAAACTTTATTTTGGACGAAAATGGCAAATGTGCCCAAACCTCAGAGATGATTTTGGCAATTAACTCTATTTTTTATATTTTTTATTAATAAAAAGTGTTGATTTTAATGGAAAAAAATAAAAAAAATATTAACTTTTTTAAGCATTTAGTTTAGGTGTTAGGTTTTAGCATTTAGCTTGGGTGGGGATGTGGTGAGTGAGGGGTTTTGCGCAGGGGGGCTAGGTATTTTTTTCGGGTGGGGGTGGGTAGGGGGTTTAGGTTTTTGGGTGGTGGGGGTGGGTGTGGGGGTGCGGGGTTCATTGTTTGTGTTTAATTTATTTATTTTTGTTTTCGATTTATTTTGTTTGTGTTCACACTAGTTTTCAAGTGCTCTCCTTAAGGCTTTACAAGGATCAAGTTAATGCGAGAACTCCTCTGAATTGCGAGAACTTGAGAACTCCGATGGAAATCCTATTTCTTGAGGGAGTTTTGCAACTAAATTTTGCACAAACGTAGATGAACATCTAAATATCACGTCTGTAAAAAAATGCCGAGCCGGCACTAATTTGTTTTACCTTGATGTAAATTTCTTTTACACTGATGTAAATTAACTTTTACATTTATTTATTTATTTTTCGAAAGAGTCACATTATTTTAACAAATTTTGGCAAATTCTTTTTCTGAAAAAAGATGTTTTTTCATAAGTTCTCTCGATTCTTATAACTTACACTATAGAAAACTGCTACTATTCTGACGTCAATTCTCGTGGGTAACTACAGTTACTCGCGGATTTCCCACGAAAATGGGCTGTGGGAATTCTACTCGTGGGTAATTTTTTTCTGACGCATTTCCTACAGATTTTCCTACTCCTTTCCCACTCACATGTTTCGTTAGAATTCTCCTACTTATTTCTCACGGAATTAATTTTCATAACTTTCCGACGCATTTCCCACGGAATATTTATTTTTTAAAATTTTGTGTTTAAAACAATTATATTTATATTTATTATATAATACTTATTAAATTTTATTTTTCTTACATAATTCCTACGAATTTGTTTTTTCTTCCTACACAATTCAAACGGAATGTATTCGTTTTCCCTATACAGTTCCTACGGAAATATTTTTTTCCTACACAATTCCAACTGAATGTATTCATTTTTCCTATGCATTTCCTACAAAACTAGTTTTTTTTTTCATACACAATTCTAACGGAATGTATTTCTTTTTCCTACGCAATTCCAACAAAATTGGTTTTTTTCCTACACACTTCTAACATAATGTATTCTTTTTTCTTACGCATTTCCTACGAAACTAACTTTTTTTCCTACAGAATTCCAACGGAATTTGACAAAACCTGTTGAGTCTTTTTCCTACATATTTCTTACGGATACATTTAAAAAATAATAGAAAAAACAAAAAATTCCTACTTTTATCCTGCTGAAAGATGCACATTGATAAATATGATTTAGAATATAAATTTAACAAAAACAAACAACATAAATTCGAAGCACGTTTAAATTACAAAATCATCCATTGTTAAACATAAAGTGTCGGAATAAATAACAAAAATTCCGAGCCCGTTTCAATCACAAAACTACCGTTGTTAAACATAAAGATCTGAAATAATTAAAAAACTAATGCTAATGACTAAAGGGAGGCTGATTTTTTTTATAAACTCTTCAAATGGTTTTTGCCTCCTTTCTTCATTTTCTTTCATTTATTTTTCCCTCTGTTGCACTTTTTGCTCCAACTCTTGTCTTGCATCCCTTTCATTTGCAAGTTCCTTTTCCATTTCAACTCGGACTTTGTCAACCTAAATTGTTAAAACATGTCAATAATCTAAGTTATTGTTTTCTACTAATTAATTGTTAAAAACTATATAATTTATAGAATTGCAATACTTTGTAAGAAGTAAACAATAATTGTGTTAAACAGATTGTCAAATACATTTTTCTCGATATGCATCACATCAAGGTTGTGTCGAATCAGCAACTTACCCCAATACGGAAGATCCCAAAAGATACTTCTCTTTATCCAATTATGTGTCACACCGAAACCATCTATTTTGTCGTTTTCTTTATGGTGTGGGTTGCATGGGCAAACAATGGGGAAATCTTTAATAGTTTGCCATATTTCCTCCATGCTTGGCTCTGGGATAAGTCTTGCATGGCCCGAAAACTTTTTGTTTTTGCGAAAGTTAATTATATTTTTTTCGGAAACAATGGTTGGAAGGAAGATGTTGTCTATGACAGTCAAACCAACACACTTTCCTTTCGAATTGAAGCTGGAATGATCCAGATTCATTTGAGCAATATGGTCAAGCTA
The DNA here is from genome assembly GCA_030545235.1 of Helianthus tuberosus. Taxonomy (NCBI): domain Eukaryota; kingdom Viridiplantae; phylum Streptophyta; class Magnoliopsida; order Asterales; family Asteraceae; genus Helianthus; species Helianthus tuberosus. Next base: position 54,716,162 of record CM060448.1, read on the forward strand.
ACTTACCATGTGTGCTCCATCCAGACAACATTGCGTACGCAGGGAAGTCACTAATTGTCCATAGCAATACAACCTTCATTTGAAAATTGTTCATTCAGTAGGCATCATAAGCTTCAATACCATGTGTGAACAAAAAAATTAGCTCGTCTATGAAAGGTTGTAGAGAAATGTCCAGATTTTTTGTGGGGCTCTTCGGACCGGGAATGACCAAAGGAAGTTATACATATCGCTCTTTCAAAGACAACCAAGGAGGTAGATTGTAGATCGTAATAAACACCGAATATGAGTTCCCATTTGTATTATTTGGATTAAACCCGTCAGTACACAAACCGAGACGAACATTACGTGTCTCTTGTGAAAAATCACGAAAGACTGAGTCAAAATAGTGCCAAGCCAGACCATCACTAGGATGACTCATCGTTTCTGGTTGTCTAGGGTGATCTGCGTGCCAAGTCATATGTCAGGCCATCTACTTTGAATAAAACAATCTTTGAAGTCTTGGTCCAATAGGGTTGTAACGCCCTGCTCTTTCGTACTTTCCTTAATTAGAAATCTTGTTCGTATTTCTATTTTTGGAAATCTTGTATTCTTGTATTTCGTCTTTTCGTTGTATCGTTGTAAAATCTGAGACTTGGATCATAAATAAAATCCCTTATTTCTTACAATTCATGCTTTACATATTCGTACATGCTCATACGCTTGAATTCATAAAACACTTGATACTTTATTCATAATTCTTGAAAATGTGTGGTAAACTTGCAAATACGTGACATACATGAACTATACGCTTTCTACGCATGGTTTGGACTTATACGACACTTATACTCGATATATATAGTTAATCATACATGTCCATAGTTGTTTTTATGCTAATGATACTTGAACACCCTTTATAATATGCTTTTATTTCATAAAACACCCTAAAATACACTGAAACATATCTATTATAAACATCAGGGACCTAAATTGCCAAAAACAAAAATTGAATCCGGAACCTAGCACCGTCGCACGACGCGACGGGTATGCTTGTTTGTTGTCGCGCAACGCAACACCCTCGATCCGCCAGAGAGTTGTTTCCAGCTCGATTATTGGTCAATTTTGTGTGTTTAGTTGTGTTTCTTGCACTTAATGTCACCTAACTCAACCCTAATCACCTCTTATAAAACCCAGCTCAATCCCACATTTGTTCCACTTTGCAAACTCACTAATCCTCACTCTAAACACTCCAAATCAGTAGCTAAATCTCAGATTAAACTCAGTTTCAAAGCAGGAACTTCTAAGTGCAAAAGTGAGTCAAAACTCACCTTTCTTCTACATTTCTTCACTTATTCTTCTTCAACAAAGTATGGAACACCTCTAGGATTGTTCTCACAAGGTTTTCCATGAAAATCCAAGGTGAAACATCCCATTTTTGAGGTCCAACTTTCTGTTTTGGAAGAAAACCTTGTTAAACATTATTTAATCTTGTGTTTTGACCATACAAACCTATGTCCTTATGCCACTAATCAAGACTATGATTAAGTGTGCTTAAAAACAAGGTTGTTATATACAAATTCGGAGGTTTTACTCCTCTAAACTTTATGTTTTGTAAGGGTTTCTAACCCACAAGTGTTGAACAAGACTTGAGCTTGTGTATGTATATGTATGATTACTTGGAAAGCTTGGGCTATCCTACTTACAATCCACACATCACTTGATGATTTCCTCTTAATTAATATGTATGTTTCATTTCCATATTATTCATTCATGACCATCCTTGTTGTTTTTAAACAACTTGTACATTGGTGAATCTAAGAAAGAGGTTTTAAAAGGATGGTTACCCTCCTACCTCTATGCATGACTTATATGATAATCCTTGATATTCTTGTTGGACTTAAACTATATAAAATACATATGATACATATAATAACCGAACCCTTGATATTAATCAAATAATTATTCATCAAGGTACTAAGTTACATAATCTAGGTACTTAGTTTCTCGTTACGATTCTAATGGGTACTTTAACCCATGAAAACATTCTAACCCCTATGGGTTTCATAGTGTCAAAAATGAGTATTAAGTGCTAGATGATTATTTTCTCGTATACTTACTTTCTATATACTTTAAATTCCGAAATCCTAAATCCTCTGTTATCATCTAAATACTCATACACCTACGTTTCCTCGTGTAAAAGGACTTGGTGTTCCATCCTAAAACAACCAACAACTCGTCACGGAATAACAAGTGGAAGCTTGCAAAACCGTGAGTACACTTGACCCATTTTCATTTTAACACTTTTTGGGTGCAATATGTTAACCTTATCAAAAATCACAACACAATATTCTTTATGCAAATACACAAAACAATCCAAATACATGTAAACTACTTGTTATACTTGATACATATACTTGGGTGATTCTTATGTGATACTATATTCATTAGCTTCGTACGAGCCTCCATTTAACATGTATAGCGCTATAGGATTAACGCACCACCTGTGAACGAGAGGTCATGTTAAATTTTATTCTTTATTTGCATAAACAAAGGGTTTACTAGAAATATTGCATGCCATGATATGTTGATCTTGAATAACTTAGGTTGTCATGTGGATTCGTTTTAAACTTTTTATACTTATACTTATTTACTTAAACTTGTGTACTCGCCAATGCATTTTGTGTTGAACTATACTTTGTTAACATGTTGCAGGTTGATGAGGTTGATTATGACGAAATCTAGTAGGGACGACACTAGAAACGCACATTAAACTACTAGATTTGTTACTTTATTTTTGAATTTGTTGTATTGTACTTTGAATTTCTTGATGTAATTGACAATTTTGCTATGATATGAAAACGATTTTGAATTAATTATTGTCGCAAATAGTGTTATGTGTGATGAGCAATCTTTTTCGTCCAACTCCGATAATTCAGCCATTGGTTGGGGTGTGACAAGGGTGATCTGCGTGCCAAGTCATATGTTGGGCCATCTGCTTTGAATAAAACGATTCCTATGAATTTCCGACTAATGGTTAAAATGAAAACGGATTTCGTCGGAGATCTGTCGGAGTTTTCCTACATTTTTCCTACGCAAACCAATTTGTTGTTTTTTTTGTCGCTTTTTTTGTCACAAAACTAAGACCTTTCTAATACGTTGGAATTTCGTAGGAAATGTGTCGCCATTTTCGTTCGTAGGAAATGCATAGGAAATTTTGGTAGAAATAATAGCAGTTTTCTAGTAGTGAGGGCAATTCTTATTTTAACATTCATGTGTTAACGTTTAATAAAGTTATCACATATGGTGGTATCAATGAATATATTCGTATTCAAATATAAACTAAAGAGCAAGCAACATATTATTTTAAAGAACTAATATCCATGAGAAAGTTAATGAAGCGATTAATCAAATAGCAAGTTACATGTATTGAAACAATACAAAAGTGAATTGAACATACGTATCAAGAAAACAGATTTGAGTACAAACTATCACCTACATAACAAAAAGTCATAATAAAATAATAAAATGATTTTTTCGTGATACAAATTTGTATTTATATAGTATAAACATTTAATTTAAATTATTGTTATTTTTTTAAGTTTTTGTTAAGCTTGATATAAATTTATATAAATTCATAATTAAATGTATTTGTTTATAATCACATTTACTTAAACAATCAAATTCATCCAAAGTAATTATTTATCTTATTACAATCAATATACTTATAATATCACGTACCAAATTACAAGTAAATTGTTTTAAGTTATTCAATATCAAGATTTAAGAACTTTTTTGTAAGCTATAACACTCATACTGATAATTGATTACCCAAATTTAGTAATATCTGATTAACAATGAACTAAGATCATATGTGTCCAATTAGATAACCTATCGGTCTAGAATACCATGAACATTTGATAATGTTTACCGCGTAATATATAACTTACACAAGACTAATAACAAAGTTACAATCGATCAAATTACCTCTAACGAGAAGTGACTCCGTATATGATTAACATCATCTATATATTATTCTTTTATTAAAATTATTATCCATGTGACATGGTTGGTAATGGTGATACACACACTTTTTCTTATTTTCACACCTCTCAAAGCGCCAAAGCACGACGTTTAGGGTTCTTTTCTAGACAAAATGTGATGAGACTTTGGCCAAACCGCGGCGCTTCGACCCCAATTTCTGGTGCTTTTAAGAAGGCAGACGATGCATTTGATATTCATTCAAAATTCGAAATCGTAAACCGTGTTTCATTCTTTCGGGTGTTTGTTGTTTTAGTAGTGTTTCTATACGATGTCCTGGTTTAGCAACTACCTTTTTGGTGAATACTCTGACGAGTCCATTGTTCCAGATTCTTACGAGGGAACCGCTAATTCTGCCTCGTACGATAAACCGATCCCTTCCAACACGAGGGAGGAGGAGGTTGTATTTGGCATTCGTTATCGTGACAATACGGTGCAGCTGGACTTGAATATCCTTATGGAAGACTCGTACACACAACACGGCTATTCGGATTACGGATACGGAGATGAACCATATCCTTAGGTTGAATATCTGTACGGTCAACCAAACTATCCCGACCACGGTTACGGTGGTTAGTAGAGCTATGTACAACAAGACTATCCCGACCATGGTTACGGAGGTGAGCGGAGCTATGTACAACAAGACTATCCCGACCAGGGAGAGGGTGGTGAGCAGGATGAGGAATGCTCTTATCCAATTATATTTTCTTTTGATACAAACCGTACCTTTTCGTCACATGATGAGTTGGTGGATTGGGTACAGAAGACGGGAAAGGACAATGGCTACGTCATTGTGATTAAAAGGTCGAACAAAAGAGGAAGTAATTTCAAGGTTTGGTTTCAATGCAGCCTTGGTGAGGAGTACAAGAGTGTAGCTACAGCGAGGAAAACATGTAGCAACAAAATAGGTTGCCCGTTTGAGTTGATAGGGTTTACGAAATCAAAGGGAAGTGTTTGGAGGATAGAGGTGATGAATGCGAGGCACAACCACACTCCTATTGAAAACTTGGAGGGTCACGCGTACGCGAGAATGCTTTCTTCGAAGGATAAAAGACTGATTGAGCAGCTGGCAGAGCAAGATATTCCAAACCGTAGCATCTGGCGTACGTTGACGAAAAAGAACCCAGATAAAAATATAATTCCGAAAGACAATGCTGTTTAGAAGATCAATGCCGGAAAGAGGGTCGGAGAATCTCCAATGCAACAACTCGAAAACCTTCTTGTCAAAAAAGATTTCACCTATTACATGCGTGAAAATGAGATCACGAACGCAGTTGAAGATATCTTCTTTGTCCCCAAACTTTCATTTACTACGTGGTGTGCGTTCCCGCATGTGCTAATGATTGACGCCACCTACAAAACAACCTTGTACAATCTTCCGTCTGTGTAGGTCATAGGTATGACTTCGACAAACCAGTCATTTTCGGTTGCTCATGCGTTAATTTCTGCAGAGAAGGCAGAAAACTATATATGGGTGTTGGAGATGATCAAGTCTATGTTGGTGGACTATATGAAGCCGCGTGTCATCATAACAAACAGGGACTTGGCGCTAATGAATGCGTGTGAACAAGTTTTCCCGAAAACGAACAAGTATCTTTGTCGGTTCCATATTCATCAAAATATCAATAAGAACAGCAAGAAGACATTTACTAAGAAGGAGTGGAAAGAATTTCTTCCTTCGTTTTCAACATTGTGTTAGTCTTCCACAGAGGAAATATTCATGTATAATTTTCCAAACATTGAAGCACAGTTGAAAGAAGTTGGTAGTGGACGTGAATATTTGTTACATAATTTTTAAATTACTTTTTTTCGTACATACATACGTACATACATACCTCACAAGTTATGGTTATATTTTTAGAGGTTTTTGAGTATATGAAGAAATCATGATTGGATCCATACCATGAAAAGTTTGTAGCTGCATGGAGTTACAAAACACTTATCTTTTACCATACTACAACCAACAGAGTTGAGAGCATGCATGCATTGCTAAAAAGTCACCTTCCAAGTCATCACAACACGCTGGTTAAACTTGTGGGGATTGTTGATCATATTCTTGAGAAACAATATACAGAGATTAAAAGAGGTTACGAAAGAAACCTTAGAAAAGTATTGAACCACCACAAGGTTCACCCTAAAGTATTTGTCTATTCGGTGACAACTTTTAATGGAGTTGCGCATGAACGAGGGTATTTGGAGGCAAGTCTTCGATCCGGAAAACGTACGACATTGTGATGGGCTATTTAACATGATAAGTTTTCAGGGAGTGGGTAGAGCAGAGTCTAAAAATTATATGGTGATGCCTGAGACGTGATTTCTTATTGCTCAAAGATATGGTGTGATTGTTCACACATTGGACATTCGTGGCAGCGACACAATTTTCCCTCTGTTGGGCGGTCCGGATGAAGCCGAGGAACCTCCTCAAGTGGTTGCGGCTGTGTTCGTCGACGGTGGACATTTCATCCACGTAAAGCTTGAAGAATCCTATCCAATGCCTCCCCCGAACTATCTTTGGACTTCGAAAACAACAAAGAGTGCAGTAGCCTGGCAGGACTTATACAAGGGTCGAATCGACACATATCGAAGGCTAATGTGCACACCTGTTGACCTCAATGTTTTCCCAGATGTTCAAGATATAGGTTAAGTATGTATAATTGTAATCCAATTAAATCAGTTATAATCCAAAAGTGTGTTTGTGAATGTCACCGACTCGACCCATACGACCAAAATACGCGATAGTACAAAACAATAGTGACAATAAACATCATAATACGACACTTAATGACAAAATACGTCAAATACTGATCCGGTAGGACGTGTATACATACAACATGGTACATTGGACTACAAGTGAAATCAAAACAGAATCATACGAAATCATGGAATACGCCCACACAGGTGACCGAACTTATCTGGAACGTGCCGTATAGACCGTAAACTTCGTAAAATGACTTGTAATGGAAAAATACGTCACGATACGACAAGTATAGGTACGTTTTTGAATTAAAATGATTTTAAAAAGAATTAAAAAACCCCCAAAACGCCCCGCTTTGGCCAAAGCACTGCGTTTTGGGGTTCAAACGTTACATATTTGCCACAAAGCGCAGCAACTTTGGGCCAAAAATGTAAAATTGACCCCCAAAACGCCCCGCTTTGGCCAAAGTGGGGCGTTTTGGCTCTGCGTATAACATCAAAGCTGCACAACTTTGGTTTAAACTCACCCAAACACACAAATACACACACATAACAGTGCGATTTTGTCACGGCCCCCGACCCGGTTTGACCCGTTTCAGGAGCCGCGAGACAGAAAATCCCGTGGTATTTATTTAACAGCGGAAGTTTTCTTCAAGATCTTTTTAAAACTGCAAATTTCCCGATTATTTTATTTCACAACTCGGGATAAAACCCCGGTAATTTACAATCATGAGAATTCACGGAGAAATCTTTATTTTTACAAAACATGTTTCCTTATTTTATATTGAGCCACTTCCTTAAGCTTGTAGTGCTTCACGGCACTTTTCTTGGATCACAACAGATCATCTGAAACATGTTTGAAAAAGGTTTTGTCAGTGGGAAATACTGGTGAATCATCCTTTTTACTAAAATGACACATTTGTTATAATTTACAGTATTAAGAGCTATTACAATGTTTTCTGATATCAACCAACTACCCACAGTACTTGTCACTCGACATTCATCGGTAGCCTCTGAACCCGATGGTGTCTGTGACTATGGTCATATCACCCCTTGGCCCCGTTTTCCAATGGTGAAGTTTATCATGTAATGTATACAAAACCCCACATACCGGCTGTAATTTGGTGACTACAAAGACTTAATCCCTGTAATTATAACTTTGAAAATAAACATGCTTTTGAAATTAAATTTGATAAAAAGAGAATGACTCACATTTCAGATTTAATTGAGCAGAGCCTAGCCTACGGATTAGCCTTTTAACCTAAATTAATAATCACGCACACGAACTCGGTTAGTAACTAATACAGCATTTACGATAACTCACGAGATTAAAACCTTCACAGCGACTGACAAAGTGCGATACTTAAACATCCATCGATTTAACGACGAATGACAAAGCATAAACCCTAATGTGGGCAGCACTTAAACATCCATTGGATAGTTTAATCGATCGGACATTGAATCGTAGCAGCGATCGAGTTAATACCCGGTATCGGAGCAGCGCCTCGCTAATTATATATGAATTTTCGACTTCAGAGTACTATTCTTTCGTTTTTGAAAGTTTTGATCGACACCAGTGGACTGTGCAAGTGACGGGCTATTTATAGGTAAAATTAGGGCCTTACGCGGCCCGCGTAACCTATCCCATATATCTTATGCGGCCCGCGTGGCCGCCCAGTCTACGAATAGGCTTGACCAGTCACGAGTAGGTTAGCCAGGTGGTCACTACGTGGATCCGGAATACTTATCCGGTCAACCCAACATTGACGTGGCCCGCGTAAGACATGCTTGTCTCTTACGCGGCCCGCCTGAAACCCATAAGTTTGGTTTTTCTTGATTTTTGATATAGGGTAAGGTTTCAGTGGTCCGGGTTTTCATTTACGGGTATTTTTATAATAATTTTGAGAGTCCTTACATTCTCCCCACCTTATTTAGAATCTCGTCCTCGAGATTCATTGGAATAAGTGAGGATATTTTCGCTTCATCTCTGATTCCAGCTCCCAAGTGTATTCGGGTCCTCTCTTCGAATCCCACTTGACTTTGACCAGTACTAATCGTTTATGTTTAAGAAATTTCACCTTTCTGTCTTCTATTTGAAGAGGTTTCTCAACAAATTTTAACTTTTCGTTTACCTCTATATCTTGGAGAGGTACTACCAAAGATTCATCTGATAGACATCTCTTGTGGTTGGATACATGAAATACGTCATGTACTCTAGCTAACTCTTCTGGTAGTTGTAAACGATAAACAACTGGTCCTATACGTTGGATCACTGAAAATGGTCCTATGTATCGTGGACTTAGCTTTCCTTTCTTACCGAATCGGACTACTCCTTTCCAAGGTGAAACTTTTAATAGTACTTTATCTCCTACTTGGAATTCCAAAGGCTTTCGTCTATTGTCTGCATAACTTTTCTGGCGATCTCGAGCCGTCTTCAATCTTTCCTTGATTTGGGTAATCTTGTCGGTCGTTTCTTGCACTATTTCAGGACCTGACAATTGACTTTCTCCTATTTATGCCCAACAAACTGGAGTTCTGCACTTTCTTCCATATAGTGCTTCAAATGGGGCAGTTTCAATGCTTGAATGATAACTATTGTTATAGGAGAATTCGATCAAAGGTAAGTGATCGTCCCAATTTCCACCAAAATCTATTACACATGCTCTGAGCATGTCTTCCAGAGTTTGTATCGTCCTTTCACTTTGCCCATCTGTTTGTGGATGATATGCAGTACTCAGATTTAGTCGAGTTCCCATTGCTTCTTGGAAACTTGTCCAAAAATGGGAAGTGAAACGACTATCCCGATCCAAAACAATGGAGAGTGGAACTCCATGTAAGGATACAACTTCATCTACATACAACTTTGCCAATCTTTCCATGCTAAAGGTTTCTTTCATAGGTAGAAAGTGAGCTGATTTGGTTAATTGATCCACAATTACCCAAATCGCATCATTACCTTTTCTGGTTTTGGGCAACTTAGTAATAAAATCCATTGTTATGAGTTCCTATTTCCATACAGGCATTTCTAGTTGTTGTAGTAGACTTGCAGGTTTCTGGTGTTCTGCCTTAACTTGTGAACAAGTAAGACATTTAGAAACATATCGAGCTATATCCTTTTTCATTCCTATCCACCAAAAGTTATTTCTTAAATCTTGGTACATCTTATTGTTTCCTGGGTGCATGGTATACCTAGAGTTATGGGCTTCTTCTAAAATCTTATTTCTTAACTCTCCCTGCTTAGGTACCCAAATTCTGCTTTTGTGGAATCTCCAAATTCCATCAGCTACTTGCTCTAATTCTTTTATTCGTTCTTTCATTCCTTCAGCATTATCCTTGATTGTTGTTTCCTGGACATTCTTTAGTTGTTCCATTAAATCTAATTGTAGATTTAACCTGAGAGCACGAACCCGTCGTTGTTTCTCATGATACTTACGACTTAAAGCATCTGCAACTACATTTGCCTTTCCTTCGTGATACTGAATATCACAGTCGTAGTCACTTAGGATTTCCATCCATCTTCTTTGTCTCATGTTTAACTCTTTTTGCCCAAATATATACCTTAAACTTTTGTGATCAGTATAGACAGTAAATTTACTTCCGTATAAATAATGTCTCTAAATCTTAAGGGCAAAAATTACGGCTCCTAATTCTAAATCATGAGTCGTATAGTTTTCTTCGTGATTTTTCAATTTTCTTGATGCATACGTAATTACTTTCTTGCGTTGCATAAGCACACATCCTAATCCTAGCTTTGAAGCATCACAGTAAACTTCAAAATCTTCAGTCCCTTCTGGTAAAGCTAGGATTGGGGCATTTGTTAACTTTTGTTTTAGAATCTTAAAAGCTTCTTCTTGCTTAGGTCCCCATTCAAACTTAACTGTTTTACAGGTCAGCTTAGTTAATGGTACAACTATCTTGGAAAAATCCTTAATAAACCGTCTATAATATCCAGCTAAACCTATAAAACTTCTAACTTCCATTGCGGATTACGGAACCTTCCATTTGGTAATTGCTTCTATTTTACCAGGATCTACATGAATACCGTCATGATTCACCATGTGTCCTAGAAATTGCACTTCCTGCAGCCAAAATTCACACTTCGAGAATTTGGCATAAAGTTTTTCTTTTCTTAACAAAGTTAAGAATGCATGCAAGTGCTCACAATGTTCTGTCTGACTTTTGGAATAAATAAGTATATCGTTGATGAAGACAATTACAAATTTATCCAAATACGGTTTACAGATTCTATTCATCATGTCCATAAATGCAGCATGTGCATTTGTTAGTCCGAATGGCATAACTGTAAACTCGTAATGACCATACCTAGTTCTGAAAGCAGTTTTAGGTATGTCTTCTTCTTGTACTTTCAATTGATGATATCCAGAACATAAGTCTATCTTAGAAAAATATCTAGCTCCTTGAAGTTGATCGAATAGATCATCAATCCTAGGTAATGGGTATCGATTCTTAATTGTAACCTTATTTAATTCTCTATAATCAATACACATTCTCATCGAACCATCCTTCTTCTTTACAAACAACACTGGTGCTCCCCACGGGGATGAACTAGGTTGTATGAAACCTTTACTTAGTAATTCATCTAATTGCTTTTTCAGTTCTAACATTTCTGTGGGTGCTAACCGATAAGGTGCCCTGGCTATCGGTATAGTTCCTGGAATTAGATGAATCCTAAATTCTACTTCCCTATTGGGTGGTAATCCTGGTAACTCTTCTGGGAATACATCTGGGTATTCTGAGACTACAAGAATCTCCTTAAGTTCTTTACCCTTAGTACTAATGATTACTGAAATCATATATACTATTCCTTGCTTTCGTTCATAACTAGCAACTTTCATTACTGATATGAACTTCATGGGTTTACTTGGTTTATCTCCTGTAATCATAATTACTTCCCTAGTAGGTGCCTGAATTTCTATAGAATTTTTATCACAAAGGATTCGAGCATGGTTGGCTACTAACCAATCCATTCCTAACACAACATCGAATCCAGCTAAATTCATTGGCAATAGGTTTGCATGAAATGTATGACATGAAAGTTCTATAATTTCTTTTTGCAAAACCTTATCTATTTTGACAGAATTTCCGTCTGCCGTTTCGACTGTAAAAATCTGCCTAAGTTGGGTTAAAGGTAAGTTAAGAGCTTGACAAAATGAAGTATTTATAAAACTTTGGTTTGCACCAGAGTCAAATAATACTTTTGCGTAAATATTGTTAACTAAGAACGTACCAGCTATCACGTCAGGAATTAGCTCGGCTTCCTGAGTAGTTAACTGGAAGGCTCTAACATTCTTCTTGGAAGCTCCGTCAGCTGGCTTGACTTTGTTATCTACTGGTTTAACCAATTTAGGGCATTCTGTTTTGAAATGTCCATTTTCTCCACAGTTATAGCAGATCCTGGTTTTCTTTCTGCAATCTTCTTCGCGATGCCCTATAGTTTTGCAAAAATTGCAGATTATATTGCATCTCTCATAATGTTTCTTTTTGCAATTCCTGCAGAAAGGTGGAGATGAAAATGGCCCTGTTCCTCTTCTCCTGAAACTACTATTATTACCCGTACGAAATCCTTGGGTAATTTTCTGAGCCAGTTCCTTTTTCTTATTCTCATCTCTTGTGCGTACCAGCTCGTCAGTTAGGGTGTTAGCTAGTTCCACCGCATCGTCAATAGTATGAGGTCTCGCAGCTTTAACGATGTTACGGATTTCACTAATCAGTCCCCAAATATAGCGAGAAATGAGTACTGGTTCTGGCGAAGCCAGTGTTGGTACCACTCTAGCATATTCAAAGAATGTCGAAGTATAACCGTGACAATCTACACCTGTCATACGATGATTTAGGAACTTATTCGCCATTTTATCTGTTTCATATTCGGGACAGAATTTTCTTTCTATAAGACTCTTAAATTCTTCCCAGTTCATAGCGTACGCCATCATCCTTCCTTTTGCTTGTAACACTGTGTTCCACCATTCTAGCGCCCCTTCTTTGAAAAGATTTGACGCATACATAACCTTATCGTCCTTGTCACATTTACTTATTGTAATCACTGCCTCGGTTTTCTCTAACCAACGTAGTGCCGCAGTTGCTCCTTTATTGCCTGCAAATTCAGGGGGTTTACAAGCAAGAAATTCTTTGTAAGTGCAACCAGGCGTTGCAGCTTTCATTTTCTTAGGGAGCGGAGTCTGCCGTGGATTATTATCGTGATTAGTATGATTACCGCCTCCGTTTACGCTATTACTGAAGTTATCTTTAGAAATACGTTTGCTAGGAATGATTTGTTGAGGTTCAATTGGATTTCTAACAGCAGCAACTATTGCTGGAATAGCATTGGCTATTCCTTGAGCAACGATATTTTTGATATCTTGCCTATTTAGAAATTGATCCTCCGGATGTTGCTCAGATTGATTAACCTCATTAACTGGTTCATTATTAGTGTTTTCCATCTAATAATTAATATATATAATTTATTAGTAGTGAATAAATAACAATTATACACAAAACAATCATACAAAGTTCACAACACATATATAACCAAAACTATCGATTTCTCGATTCCCATTTTTATATATAATATGCGTCCATACACACCTTTATCTTACAAAGTTTTATTTTAGGTTATTTTACAAGATTTTTATTATACAATCACAGTTTTAACAAACCCACTAGCCTTTGTCAGTTGATATTTTAGTAACGACGTTCACTCTCGTCGTATTTCCAGGAAATTTGTTCTCCTACTTCCCTGATCCTATTTCCTGCATCCACCAACTCCTCGCCAAAGTGACGGAGTTAAGCTAAATTCTCATTGCTCATAGGTGGGTTTGGTATAGGTTCTGGGTCAAACTAAGGAAGAAAGGAATAAGGGCTGTTGAGCAGGTTTTGGAACTGCCAATCATTTGTCCACCACTCGTCCATTCCTAGAGGTTGGGTGTGGATTATAGGTTCTGGAATTACTGGTTCCAAATTCATTGGAAGTTGAGTTTCAATAGGATGAATAAAAACATTTTTATTGACAGGCTTAATAGTACAACAGCTTGCCAATATAAAATCTAACTCCTCCTGCAATGTCATTTCCTGGTTTTGCTTAGAGCTTTCTCCAATTTCTATCTGGGTTTGTTTAGAACCTCCTCCAATCTCCATTTCTATTTGCTTAGAATATTCTTCAAACTGTATTCCCATCTGCCTAGATTCTTCCCCGACTTCAATCCCTTTCCCTTTGTCTAAGGGATTTTCTATTTTAGGAATCTTTCTAGTGACGGGTTTCCTCCTACGCACACGCCTCCATCGCACGAATCTTCTCCTTTTTTTAGGCTTGGGTTTCTCCGGAAGTGGAGCATTGAATTCCATAGGTTCTTCTATATCTGGTATATACCTATTGAAATCCCTGGAAACCTCTATTTTTACCGGATAGAGATTTAAATTCTGAAGGGCTTCAGACAATTCACTCATGCTGTTTAGCACATATGCAAAATACACAAAAAAATTTGCTAAGTTAAAATTTTATAACAAAATTTCATAAATAACCTTTAAATATTATTTCATACCGGGTGACTACAAAAATAACTGAAAATTAGAACACACTAGGGTTTACTGTAAACTTATTTATTTACTGGATAAAGTTTTTGGATTGTAGGTGATAAGGATATTAAAACTTTAAGTTAGAGATTTGCATTTTCTGCTACAGTGGCTAGCATATAGAGATCTGCCCATTTTTCATCTAACTTGTCTTCCCACGGTGATTTATTGATTAATTCCTGGGTTTCCTGTTTAACTTTCTTTTCTCGGGATTTCTTTATTTTCTCCTGACTTTTCCTAATAATCAAACTTCTTTTATTAGGAGAAAGTGGTTCCTCATATTGTGCCTTACAGACAAATATTCCTTCATCAGAAATTACAGAGTGATTTGAGGATTTTGTTTGGGATGAACTTCCCTTCTCGTTGAATGACCTATCTAATTTAAGATAGATGTTTGAAAGCTTTTGCTTACCCATACTGTACACAAATATTCAAGTAATAAAACACATAATCACAGAATAGCAATTAGTAAAATTAAGTATTTTCTAAATACTTAATTGGCTTAAATCAGTGGCTCTGATACCACCTTTTTCTGTCACGGCCCCCGACCCGGTTTGACCCGTTTCAGGAGCCGCGGGACAGAAAATCCCGTGGTATTTATTTAACAGCGGAAGTTTTCTTCAGGATCTTTTTAAAACTGCAAATTTCCCGATTATTTTATTTCACAACTCGGGATAAAACCACGGTAATTTACAATCATGAGAATTCACGGAGAAATCTTTATTTTTACAAAACATGTTTCCTTATTTTATATTGTGTCACGGCCCCCGACCCGGTTTGACCCATTTCAGGAGCCGCGGGACAGAAATCCCGTGGTATTTATTTAATTGAGTTTAACAGCGAAAGTTTTCTTCAGGATCTTTTAAAACTGAAATATTTCCCGATTATTTTATTTCACAACTCGGGATAAAACCCGGTAATTTACAATGTTGAGATTTCACGGAGAAATCTTTTATTTTACAAAACATGTTTCTTTATTTTATACTGAGCCACTTCCTTAAGCTTGTAGTGCTACTCGCTACTTTTCCTGGATCACAACAGATCACCTGAAATATGTTTGAAAAATGTTTTGTCAGCGGGAAATACTGAGTGAATCATTCTTTTATAAAAAAAACGACTCGTTTATTATAATTTACAGTATTAAGAGAGATTACAATGTTTATTTCAACCAACTACCCACAGTATTTGTCACTGACTCGTTTCGGTGACTGTGGTCATATTACTATTGAGTCCGTTCACCCAATAGTAACGAGTATCATTAATTAGGTTCGCCCACCTAAAGTGATAAAAACAGTAATGTGCACAATACCCCACATACCGGCTGTGAATTGGTGACTACATATACTTAATCACTATAATTATAATCTTGAAAATAAACATACTTTTTGGAAACAGATTTGATAAAAAGAGAATGACTCACATTGCAAGTTTAATTTGAGCAGAGCCTAGCCTACTGATTAGCCTTTTAACCTAAATTAGTAACAAGCACATATTTCGGTTAGTAACTTAATACAGCATTTACGATAACTCACGAGATTAAAACCTTCACAACGAATGACAAAGTGCGATACTTAAACACCCATCGAATTAACGACGAATGATAAAGCATAAACCCTAATGTGGGCAACACTTAAACATCCATTGGATAGTTTAATCGATCGGACATTGAATCGTAGCAGCGATCGAGTTATTACCCTGTATTGCGGCGTCGATTAGTGATCTGTGTGTGTTAATTGTGGTAAACAGTACGTAACTCAGTGCATGTATCAAAGTTTTATGTCGTTTGAACTTCAGGAGTCGAGTCCCAAGGCCCTCTATTTATACCCAGAATTTGGCCAGGCTTGCGCACCGCAAGCCCAAATCCCTTACGGTGCGCAAGGGACACGTTTTCACCCTAGGTCAACCACGTCTGGGACTAGCCTTGCTGAGTTGATAAAATCGTAAATTTCAAATTTGACAGAGTGTTATATGGATAATCGTAGCTTAGGGTTTACCCCCCCTAAGTTTTAGGGGCCCCGATCCTGATTCTGAAAATTCTGAAAATTTTAGGGTTTGTGCGGAATCACTTGGGTGTCTCAATTAGGGTTTCCTATTGATCAAATTAATTTAATAAATAGGACTTTTGATGAGAGTTGTTAAATTCTCCCCACCTTAATAAAAATCTCGTCCTCGAGATTTACTGGACTAAGTAGGGATACTTTTTCTTCATCTCTGATTCCAGTTCCCAAGTATATTCAGCTCCTCTCTTTGAATCCCATTTTACTTTAACTAGCACTAGTCGTTTGTGCTTGAGAAACTTCACTTTTCTGTCTTCTATCTGAAGAGGTTTCTCTACAAATTTTAACTTTTCGTTTACCTCTATATCTCGAAGAGGTACTAACAGAGATTCGTCTGATAGGCATTTCTTGAGATTGGATACATGAAATACATCATGTACTCCAGCTAATTACTCTGGTAGTTTTAAACGATAAGCAACTGATCCTATATGTTGAATCACAGGGAATGGTCCTACGTATCTTGGACTTACCTTTCCTTTCTTACCAAATCTAACCACTCCTTTCCAAGGAGAAACTTTCAACAGTACTCTGTCTCCAACTTGAAATTCTAACGGCTTACATCTATTGTCTGCATAACTCTTCTGGCGATCTCTAGCCGTCTTCAATCTTTCCTTGATTTGTGAAATTTTGTCGTTCGTCTCTTGTACTATCTCGGGACCTGACAATTGACTTTCTCCTATTTCTGCCCAACAAACTGGAGTTCTGCATTTTCTTCCATACAATGCTTCAAATGGGGCAGTTTCAATTCTTGAATGATAACTATTGTTATAGGAGAATTCAATTAAAGGTAAGTGATCGTCCCAATTTCCACCAAAATCTATCACACATGCTCGGAGCATATCTTCTAGAGTTTGGATCGTTCTTTCACTTTGCCCGTCTGTTTGTGGATGATATGCGGTACTTAGGTTTAGTCGAGTACCCATAGCTTCTTGGAAACTTTTCCAGAAATGAGAAGTGAAACGACTATCCCTATCTGATACAATGGAGAGTGGAACTCCATGTAGAGATACAACTTCATCTACATATAACTTTGCCAATCTTTCCAGGCTAAAGGTTTCTTTCATTGGTAGAAAGTGAGCAGATTTGGTTAATCGATCCACAATTACCCAAATTGCGTCATTACCTTTTCTGGTTTTGGGTAACTTAGTAACAAAATCCATTGTTATGAGTTCCCATTTCCATATTGGCATTTCTAATTGTTGGAGTAGACCTGAAGGTTTCTGATGTTCTGCCTTAATTTGTGAACAAGTAAGACACTTAGAAACATATCGGGCTATATCCTTTTTCATGCCTATCCACCAAAAATTCTTTCTTAAATCTTGGTACATCTTATTGTTTCCTGGATGAATTGTATACCTTGACTTATGGGCTTCTTCTAAAATCTTATTTCTTAATTCTCCCTGCTTAGGTACCCAAATTCTGCTTTTGTGGAATCTCCAAATTCCATCAGCTCCCTGTTCTAATTCTTTTATTCGTCCCTTCATTCCTTCAGCAAAATCCTTGATTGCTGTTTCCTGAATATTCTTCAATTGTTCCATTAAATCTATTTGTAGATTTAATCTGAGTGCACGAACTCTTCGTTGTTTTTCATGATACTTACGACTTAAGGCATCTGCAACTACATTTGCCTTTCCTTCGTGATACTGAATATCACAGTCGTAATCACTTAGGATTTCCATCCATCTTCTTTGTCACATGTTTAACTCTTTTTGCCCAAATATATATCTTAAACTTTTGTGGTCGGTATAGACAGTAAATTTACTTCCGTAAAGATAATGTCTCCAAATCTTAAGGGCAAAAATTACGGCTCCTAACTCTAAGTCATGAGTCGTATAATTTTCTTCGTGCTTTTTCAATTGTCTTGAAGCATACGCAATTACCTTTTTTGCGTTGCATCAGCACACATCCAAATCCTAGTTTTGAAGCATCACAATATACTTCAAAATCTTCAGTTCCTTCTGGTAAGGCTAAGATTGGAGCATTGGTTAGTTTCTGTTTCAAGATTCTAAAGGCTTCTTCCTGTTTAGGTCCCCATTCAAACTTAATGGCTTTACAGGTTAGCTTAGTTAATGGTACATCTATCTTGGAAAATCCTTAATAAACCGTCTATAGTAGCCAGCTAAACCTATAAAACTTCTAATTTCCATTGCAGTTTGTGGAACCTTCCAATTGGTAATCGCCTCTATCTTAGCAGGATCTACATGAATACCTTCATGATTTACCATATATCCTAAAAATTGTACTCCTTGCAACCAAAATTCACCCTTCGAGAATTTGGTATACAACTTTTCTTTTCTTAACAAAGTTAAAAGTGCATGCAAATGCTCACAATGTTCTGTCTGACTTTTGGAATAAATAAGTATATCGTCTATGAAGACAATTACAAATTTATCCAAATACGGTTTACATATCCTATTCATCATGTCCATGAATGCTGCGGGTGCATTCGTTAATCCAAAGGGCATGACTGTAAACTCGTAATGACCATACCTAGTTCTGAAAGCAGTTTTAGGTATGTCTTCTTCTTGTACCTTCAATTGATGATATCCGGAACGTAAGTCGATCTTAGAAAAATATCTTTCATCATTTGTTTTCCTATAAACAATAGTTTCATAAACCTACTATCTTTCATCATTTGTTTTCCTATAAACGAAGCTCCCTTTCATCATATTTCCAGGCAATTTGTCCCCTATCTCCCGGATTCTATTACCTGCATCCATTAACTCTTCGCCAAAATGGCGAAGTTCTGCTAAATTCTCGTTACTCATGGGTGGATTTGGTAATGGTTCCGGGTCAAACCGAGGAAGGAAGGAATAAGGATTGTTGATCAGGTTTTGGAATTGCCAATCATTTGTCCACCACTCATCTATTCCTAGAGGCTGAGAGTGGATAATAGGTTCTGGGATTGCGGGGTCCAAGTTCATTGGTAGTTGTGTTTCAAGAGTAGGGTATAAATTATTATTAATTGGCCTAACGGCATCACAGCTCGCCAATGCCCGATCTAATTCCTCCTGAAAATGTAACTCCTCAACCTGTCTAGAACTTTCCCCAACTTCCCTCTGAGTTTGCTTAGAACCTTCTCCATATTCCATTCCCGGTGGTCTAGAATCTTCTCCCAATTCCAATTCCAGTGGCGTATAACCTTCACTGACTTCCACCCTTTTTCCTTTGTCTAAAGGATTTTCTATTTTAGGGATCTTCCTAGTTGTAGGCTTCCTCCTACGCACACGTCTCCATCCCACAAATCTCCTTCTTTTCTTGGGTTTAGGTTTCTCCGGAAGTGGTGAAGCATTAAATTCAATAGGTTCTTCTATGTCTGGTATATACCTATTGAAATCTCTGGAAACCTCTATTTTTACCGGATAGAGATTTAAGTTCTGAAGGGCGTCAGACAAGTTGTTCATGCTGTTTAGCAAAATACACATAATTAAAAACAACATTTTATAGAAAACTTTTAAATATTATTTCAGACTGGGTAACTACAAAATAACTGAAAATTAAAACACACTTGGTTTTATTATAAATTTATTTATTTACTGAATAAGGTTTCTAGATTGTAGATAATAAAGGTGCTAAAACTTGAGTCAAAATTATCAAAGATTTGCATTTACTGCTACTGTAGCTAGCATATACAGATCTGCCCATTTCTTATCTAGCTTGTCCTCCCAAGGTGTTTTATTGGTTAATTCCTGGGTTTCCTGTTTAACTTTCTTTTCTCGGATTTTCTTTATTTTCTCTTTACTTTTTTCTAATAATCAGACTTCTTTTACTAGGAGAAAGTGGTTCCTCATAGTGTGCCTTTCGTACAAATATTCCTTCTTCAGGGATTGCAAGATGATTTGAGGGTTTAGTTTGGGATGAACTTCCCTTCTCGTTGGATGACCTATCTAATTTAAGATAGATGTTTGACAGCTTTTGTTTACCCATACTGTAACTAACAATTAGTCAGTTAATAAAACACATAATCACAAAATAACAAGTAGAAAAATTAAGTATTTTCTAAATACTTAATAGGCTTAAATCAGTGGCTCTGATACCACCTTTTTCTGTCACGGCCCCCGACCCGGTTTGACCCGTTTCAGGAGCCGCCGGACAGAAATCCCGTGGTATTTATTTAATTGAGTTTAACAGCGGAAGTTTTCTTCAGGATCTTTTAAAACTGAAATATTTCCCGATTATTTTATTTCACAACTCGGGATAAAACCCGGTAATTTACAATCTTGAGATTTCACGGAGAAATCTTTTATTTTACAAAACATGTTTCTTTATTTTATACTGAGCCACTTCCTTAAGCTTGTAGTGCTACTCGGCACTTTTCCTGGATCACAACAGATCACCTGAAACATGTTTGAAAAAGGTTTTGTCAGCGGGAAATACTGAGTGAATCATTCTTTTATAAAAAAACGACTCGTTTATTATAATTTACAGTATTAAGAGAGATTACAATGTTTATTTCAACCAACTACCCACAGTATTTGTCACTGACTCGTTTCGGTGACTGTGGTCATATTACTATTGAGTCCGTTCACCCAATAGTAACGAGTATCATTAATTAGGTTCGCCCACCTAAAGTGATAAAAACAGTAATGTGCACAATACCCCACTTACCGGCTGTAAATTGGTGACTACATATACTTAATCACTGTAATTATAATCTTGAAAATAACCATACTTTTTGGAAACCGATTTGATAAAAAGAGAATGACTCACATTGCAAGTTTAATTTGAGCAGAGCCTAGCCTACTGATTAGCCTTTTAACCTAAATTAGTAACAAGCACACAATTCGGTTAGTAACTTAATACAACATTTACGATAACTCACGAGATTAAAAGCTTCACAACGAATGACAAAGTGCGATACTTAAACATCCATCGAATTAATGAAGAATGACAAAGCATAAACCCTAATGTGGGTAGCACTTAAACATCCATTGGATAGTTTAATCGATCGGACATTGAATCGTAGCAGCGATCGAGTTATTACCCTGTATTGCGGCGTCGATTAGTGATCCGTGTGTGTTAATTGTGGTAAATAGTACGTAACTCAGTGCATGTATCAAAGTTTTACGTCGTTTGAACTTCAGAAGTCGAGTCCCAAGGCCCTCTATTTATACCCAGAATTTGGCCAGGCTTGCGCACCGCAAGCCCAAATCCCTTACGGTGCGCAAGGGACACGTTTTCACCCTAGGTCAGCCACGTCTGGGACTAGCCTTGCTGAGTTGATAAAATCGTAAATTTTGAATTTGACAGAGTGTTATATGGATTATCGTAGCTTAGGGTTTACCCCCCTGAGTTTTAGGGGCCCTGATCCTGATCCTGATTCTTAAAATTCTGAAAATTTTAGGGTTTGTGCGGAATCACTTGGGTGTCTCAATTAGGGTTTCCTATTGATCAAATTAATTTAATAAATAGGACTTTTGATGAGAGTTGTTACATATTGAGCCACTTCCTTAAGCTTGTAGTGCTTCACGGCACTTTTCTTGGATCACAACAGATCACCTGAAACATGTTTGAAAAAGGTTTTGTCAGCGGGAAATACTGGTGAATCATCCTTTTTACTAAAATGACACATTTGTTATAATTTACAGTATTAAGAGCTATTACAATGTTTTCTGATATCAACCAACTACCCACAGTACTTGTCACTCGACATTCATCGGTAGCCTCTGAACCCGATGGTGTCTGTGACTATGGTCATATCACCCCTTGGCCCCGTTGTCCAATGGTGAAGTTTATCAAGTAATGTATACAAAACCCCACATACCGACTGTAATTTGGTGATTACAAAGACTTAATCCCTGTAATTATAACTTTGAAAATAAACATGCTTTTGAAATTAAATTTGATAAAAAGAGAATGACTCACATTGCAGATTTAATTGAGCAGAGCCTAGCCTACTGATTAGCCTTTTAACCTAAATTAATAATCATGTACACGAACTCGGTTAGTAACTAATACAACATTTACGATAACTCAAGAGATTAAAACCTTCACAGCGAATGACAAAGTGCGATACTTAAACATCCATCGATTTAACGACGAATGACAAAGCATAAACCCTAATGTGGGCAGCACTTAAACATCCATTGGATAGTTTAATCGATCGGACATTGAATCGTAGCAGTGATCGAGTTAATACCCGGTATCGGAGCAGCGCCTCGCTAATTATATATGAATTTTCAACTTCAGAGTACTATTCTTTCGTTTTTGAAAGTTTTGATCGACACCAGTGGACTGTGCAAGTGACGGGCTATTTATAGGTAAAATTAGGGCCTTACGCGGCCCGCGTAACCTATCCCATATATCTTACGCGGCCCGCGTGGCCGCCCAGTCTACGAATAGGCTTGACCAGTCACGAGTAGGTTAGCCAGGTGGTCACTACGTGGATCCGGAATACTTATCCGGTCAACCCAACATTGACGCGGCCCGCGTAAGACATGTTTGTCTCTTACGCGGCCCGCCTAAAACCCATAAGTTTGGTTTTTCTTGATTTTTGATATAGGGTAAGGTTTCAAGGGTCCGGGTTTTCATTTATGGGTATTTTTATAATAATTTTGAGAGTCCTTACAGATTTCACACACTCGAAGAATACGTGATCAATTCAAGACCATTTTCAACGATTCGACTTCTATAAGGTGCGATTACTAGTCCCCGTTCATGTACATTTCATTATATTTATGATTGTTTGAGTTGTTATTCGTTTTTGGGTTGAATCGGAGCCGTTGGTGGGTTTTTTTGAAAAACAGAAGGGGCAAAGCGCGACGCTATGCCCCCCCTTTATTAAAAAAATTATAAATTTGTTTTTAAAAATAAAAAAAAATTGTTTTTAAATTTGTTATAAAATTGTATTTAAAAATTGTTTTTAAATTTGTTATTAAATTGTTTTTGAAAATTGTATTTAAAAATTGTTTTTAAATTTGTAATTTTTAACACACAGATATGGATATGGATATGGATTTCGACGTGGATATGCATATGAATCAGGATCCGGTCGCACTTGATCCACTATATGGTCACGTATATCTGAAGTTCCCGTTGGCGTCAGATAGGCATTAGAGGTGTGCGAATCTGCGCACCATGGAGATAGGGGGCATGTCGGGATTGATTGGGAGCTTTTAGAGATAGTGGACGAGGCCTCGAGGGCGAGGGAGATTATTGGGTTGGATACTCCATTTGCGCATTTGTTCCAGACTGTGTTGGAGGACTCGTATCATGAGATTACGGTCGAGTTTATTTCTTCATTTATATACGCGCCGCATCCGGAGGATTACGTGGAGGACCTGCACCATGTCGTGCACGAGATTACTTTTCGTCTGGCCGACTAGGAGTTTGGGATGAGTCTACAGGACTTTGCCGTCCATTCAGGTTTGTACACACAGGCCGAGCTTGATACAGATTTTTATACGCAGTGGGTTAGAGCCTCAGACAGGCAGACCCTTATTAGTTTCTAGATGGCGATTACGAGGGTTCCCTTTGGAAAATCCTCGCAAAAGGCCACCGCCATCAGAGACCCCCTGTACAGATATCTTCACCGCATCATTAGGTCATCGATCGTGCCCCGTACTCACAGCCGGGACAAGGTCAACATGGGTGACCTTTTCTTTCTTTACTGCCTGTTGCTGCCCCATCCGTGCGTGCTAACTGCGTGACTGGCGGAGTACTTTGCTGCCGCTTATCATAGGTAGGAGCGCGGTAGGATCTACGGTGGGTCCACGTTACCGCGATCGCGCGCTCTTTAGTGATCGTGCTCGAGAGTGACCCGCTGTTGTCCCCGGCCATTCCGTCGACTAGATTAGGCCGAGTGTCAGTATCGAGCATGCGTTTGACGCACCAGTTTAACGGGACTGGCCTGCGCTTTCGGACACGCGATTACCAGGTTTGGGAGCCCGAGGTGTTGCCGGAGGTGATCACAGTAGTCATTGAGCTTAGGGACGGAGTACTAGCGCCTCCTGCTGTTTAGCAGGCGGCTCGGCAGGCTCTGCGTGAGGCTCTGGGTCTAGATGAGCCTGAGGATCAGGCTCAGCCTCCGCCTCCTCCGGATTTGCCTCCAGCTGATCACGTCGTTGACGACGAGATCACACCACCGCCGCCGCCACCTCCGCACTCGCCGCAGTACCCACAACAAGTCTTTGCAGACCTGTCTCCTGTTGCGCAGGCGGTGGCTCGAGACTTCGATCGGCGCCTCCGACGTTCTGTCCGACAACAGACGTGGATCATAGAGACGCTCATGGAGATCCGAGCTCATTTGGGATTGCCGCCCCATCCACTGCCACCGTCCCCACCGCCAGATGATCAGTAGCTTTAGTTTTTATTTTGTATTAGACATTCAGTTGTACTTTGTTTTGTATGTACAAACTGATTTTATATATATTTATGCAGTTGATCTTTTATTTACACGATGTTTGTTTCGATTGTTTGCATTTATGTCATACGTCTCTTTCGCATCTTATTATACGTTGTTTTAATTAAACATGTTCGTTTAATTGAACAAAATAAAATCGGTTGGCATTTATAGAAACAATGGCATAATGAAACGTATCTTAAAAACGATATACTCACGTTAAATGACCGTTATAAATCAACTTTATATTATATACATTTTATAAAAATAAAACAAAAATCTACAACTTTTCAACAAAAAAACCACAATCAAACAACAAACAAGCACCCCAGTTTTTCCACCAAACCCTCACTTTTTCACCCAAAAAAGAAACTGTCACACCTAAGCGTGACGCTTTGGCCAAAGTGCAGCGTTTAGGTACGAGGTCAACAGACAAGGACTGACAGGTTCAGTCCCATGTCAGTCCTTGTCTGTTGACTTTACACCAAAACATTGCGCTTTGGGCAAAGCGTGACGTTTCAGTTTGTGTGAATAGTCAATGGTCGTGTGTAAATAGCCTGAGTCTACCAATTATACCAGTTTCTACTGTCTACATAGTAGGGATGAGCATATGAATACCAATACCGATCCCATACCGATCCCGTACCGATCCCGTACCGATCGGTATCGGTATCGGTATCCCGATCGGTATCCACATTTTGGCGATTTCGGTATCGGTACGGTACGGTATCGGTATTATACCGATACCGACCCTCAAAATACGGTATAATACCGATACCGTACCGATACCTAACTGACATGTTTCGGTATCGGTATCGGTAGCTAGTTTGGGTGAAAATCGGTATCGGTATTAGTCGGTATCGGTATCGGTACGGGACGGAATACCGACATGCTCATCCCTACTACATAGAATATGATTCTTAAACAGTGGAACTATTGATAAATAGTTGTGAAATACTGAAATAAGCCAACTATAAACACTTTACTGTTCGATTATGATTTGATTGGACCCCTCTAAAATAGTATATATGTTAATGTGACCCATATATAGGACCCCTAATATCATATCTCATTTTTTTAACGGCCAAAAAACTTAATCCCGAGCCCTCTCAGGGCACCCACTGGACAAACGGAGTACTCCGACAGTAACTCGAGTCCATAACCAATTCCGGGGAAAACCCGGTAACCCACCCACCCGTAGGCACGACGGTGAAATTACCGGTAAAACCCGTTTGGCTCAAGGATCCAACCCAGGTTTCCCTGGGTCTCCTATCATTGCCCACCAGTGCCTCACTCTGCACACCAAGTGAGAGTCGAACCTACATCTCTCAAGAGAAATGCAAGTTCTCTACCACTTGATCTAGAGATCATTGGAAATATCCTATCTCATCTAAATTGCCATCTCAATCTACCAATATTCACGTGAAGCTAATTAAAGTAAGATTTTAGTTCTCTCTCTCTCTCTTTGTGTAAATAAAAGAAAGACAACACATACCTGTTCTTTGTCTCTTTACTGTCTGAGATGCAACTTTTACAAGCTGTAGATTATTAAAAACTAACAGAGAATTTAAGAATCCTCCAACTCATATCTCAATTCCAAAGGAGTGGCCACGCTTCATTCTTTTGCCATTACACATTTTAAAACAACAGAATATGACTCACCCATTTGTTTTATAGTATTTGGAAGGAGGATATGTGTCTATCCATCTACTGTTTTTGATCTTTCTTGATCACCCTTCAAAAAAGTTCAAAACTTTATTATTTTTCTCTAATTCTTTCATCATTTTTTGTAACTAGATAAGCAAAACTGCAAAAGTACTAATGGCTTCTTCAGAAAAACCAATTGCTCTCCAAAATCAACTGCAGCAAAGGCAACAACAGGTCTTGAAGTGCCCAAGATGCAACTCCTTGAACACCAAGTTTTGCTACTACAACAACTACAGTTTGTCACAGCCTAGACATTTTTGCAAAGCCTGCAAGAGGTATTGGACAAGGGGTGGCACTTTAAGAAATGTTCCAGTTGGTGGTGGTTGTAGGAAGAACAAGAGAATGATCAAGAGACCATTCTCAGCCGTTGATGATACTCCTAACCCTAATCTTGATCCTGATCTTGATCACTCAACACCTTTGTATGGGTTACTGCAACTAAACTCTAAGTACCCAAGATCATTCAATACTAGGGTTGTTTCTGATGTTTCAAGGTATGATCTTGTTGTTCAACCTCAAATGAGTTCTCTTGGATTAGGGTTTTCATCATCAGTGGCTCAAGATCATAATTCAGTGCCAGTTGTTTCAAACTACCCCTCCATGTTTAATGGTGGATTGATTACTTCTAGCTTCAATAGTGATCATAAGATGTCTTCTTTATTAGCTTCAAACATTCAGCAACAACCAACAGTTCAAGGGTTTGCACCATATACAGATGGAGGTGGTTCGGTTGTGAATGAAGTTCAAATGGGTACTAGTTTAATAGGTCAGAATGATAATGATCAAGTATTCAAGGGGTTAGAATCATCTGATCCAACTTCTTTTCTATGGACCTTAACTGGTGGTGATGGTGGAGATCAGTGGCATGATCCTACAAGCAATATTTCTGTTCCTTCTTTGATCTAGTCACAACAACTTGGTCAACTGTTTTCTCATCAACATATTCAATATACCATCTAATTAAATATTGGGTGCAACATCTACAATCTAGTGAGTTTGTTTTTATATTTTATTTTGTATGAAAGTGATTCCGCTCTAAAATCTTTATATATTGTGTTTGGGGTATATGGTATAGGGATTTCTAAACATAAGTTTTGGACCTCATTTCAATGTTTTTGTTTGGGTGATTGGTATAGGATAATAGAAGAGAGGGTGATATGTTCATTTGTTATATTTTTCATGTTATGAATATACGATCTTCATATGTATTTATGAGGATAGAGTCATATACTTTTTGGAAAAAGTTAACAAACTGATTTATATTTGAACTCACAACTTGAGGATTGCAAAGTTCATGATGTCTAACACTTGGCTTATACAATCCATCAAACTTAAAAAAATAAAATAATGCACCTCTATATTTCTTGGCAATTCATTTTCTTTTCATAATTATGCCTTATTTCTTGACAGACATGTTTCAAACTAAAAAATGGAAGATAAAGTTGTATAAAATGGTAATGTATCATAGTCTATGTTTACTTGGTTGTATGCACTTTACTTTTTACCTACTAATTAAAGACAACATAGTACTAGAAAAGATTTGAAAAGGTAACTTGAACCTAAAAAGAGAGACATATAAACACATTTTAATTAAAAGGTAATCTAATGGTAATCACTTATAAATGTACTTGAATTTCTTTCTGATACTTAACCAGGAACCATACAACGTATCGTGATTCGATTTACATTGTGTGTTATCTATTTATGTATCATGTTGTTAATATGGTTGAACTTCAAGTCCCTACCTTGTTTCAACACTTGTTAGGAACAAATCAATTGAGAATGCATACACTGTTGATTTACCCTTACAGGAAAAAGAGCGAAGAACATGAGATTGTGACTTCCCTCGGTTTCCTATGTCCGAGCATATTATGTACCATATTTTCGTCTGCATGTAATACTTTTTAGTCTGGTTTTTAGGTGATTAGGTTGAGATATAAATAGAGTACTCTGTTTAGTATTTATTTTTCCAATGTGCTTCATTCAATTAGACACCCACATATAAATTAGATAATTTAATAGTGACTTTAAAGTAATTAAAAGCACATGCTTAATTTTTTGTAACCAAATTTTTAGTCATCTATTTTTTTTTTCAAACTAAAAGTATCTCTTTGCTTGGCCATCATCTAAATGCAATCCAGGCTATGTACATTATTAGAGCCATTGATAGTTTTTCTCATTTGTATTCATTATTTGTTGTATTTACTTTTATGTTGATTGTATCCTTTCACTTTCCTTTACCATCTCTGTACAAAGTGATGGCTTTGTTTCTTGAATATATGGTTATTAATTCTACATTACAAAAACATCATATAGATATTTGTTTACCTTTTAGGGTATCAACGCCACACATTTTAAGGTATCAACGCCACACTGGGTGAATTCAAGAGTAATGAGAGCGGTAGATTATAACTTAGAGAATCAAGCTTCTGGTGCTTGCGCGGCCATAAATAGCCTATTGCAACTAGCTACAAAGTCAACAAAGTCTAGAGGTTGTGTCATATTTACCGTCTCAATCAAATTTCCATGAAGCAATACATTGTTGAAATCAAAACCATCTAATGTGCCATCCATGGAAAAAGCCAAAAAGGTTATTGATAACACCAACCTAATAGTGGTTGGTTTAACAACTGTGCTAAAGGACTCACTATAATTAATCTGCTTTGTCTTATGGAAACCTTTGACGATTTGTTGCGCTTTATACCGACTAAAACATCCATTGGGTGTCTTTTAATCTTGTATACCCACTTACATCTAACAATGTTGGCATTAGCTAGAGCTAGAACCAATACTCAGGTTAAGTTAGATTGTAAGCACCAAATTCAGTTTGGTATGCCTAGCATCCACCATATGGGTCCTTTCTGATCCTAAAAGAAGTGGTGGTCGGGCTAGATGGCAGGATAAGAAGTGGTATAAAGAATAATATGATCGAGGAAATGCTTAGGTTGACGAGTGTTGTCACGAGAACAGATGACCATTAGATGTGTGGGGCGAGAGGATGTAGACGTAGCCTCATAAATTGAGGGTGGGGATAATGTTGAAGGTAGAGATGATGTGCCAGATGTAGATGATATAGGTTGTGGAATAAGAGAGAGATAAGGTAAGGTAGTCATAGCGGAATCAGGAGCAAGGGCCGATCATAAAACTAAATAGTGTGAGTAAAAGAGTAACGGGTAGGTTAGTTTAGAGTTGGGGAAGACTACCGATTTATAAGAAAGACAACTATAGCATAAACATCATACACGAATTTTTGGGGGTAAATATGTATGGAAGGGTAAAGTTCGAGCAATCTCGGATTGATATGTAACACCCCGAAAACAGGTTTGGTAATCAAACCACGTTAACATTTATGAACGGGTAAAATACCGTTAGTGGTAAAAATTAACCTGGTAAATATTAGGATTGAAATAAATAAACTTGATATTAATTAACAGGAGGATAAATACTTTGAGAAAACAAAGTATGTAAAAGGCCCGAATTAACGGGACTTAAAACAAACGGATTATGACTTCCCGAACCCATCAAGTTAACTAGGAATAATTAACCTAGTTAATAAGAGGGAATGTTACTAGAAATAAGTAGGTTGTGGCCAACTTAATATCAAAACAAAACATGAAGGACTAAAGGTGGGTAAATAGGAAAATGTTTTAATTAAAACATTTATAAAAGAAAAATTAAAACCCACACACCAGTGTGTGTTCTAGTTCGATCGACCAGGGGAGAAACAAAAGGGGTATAACCCTAATTTCAACAAAAGCATTAAATTGAAGGTCCAAATCAATCCAAAATCAAAATCTGAGCACGAATTAGTGATCTCCACTGAAAAAGGAGTCACAAGGTATGTAAATTTCATGAGAAATCTCTAGTTGAATTTCTGAGTAAACCTAGAGAATTCAAAAATTGTTGATGCATGCTTGTTATATGGATGAAATAGGAACATTGTAGTGTTTAGGAGTAAACCCTAGACAAGTATATATTGAAATCATGCCTAGCTCAAGTAAATTCAGATTTTTTTGATGCTAAATTCATGTATGAGATGTTTTTAGGGTTTTGATTGCTAAAAAAATAGTGTTATGATGACAAGAACATGATTTAATTGAAAGCTGAATTCAAACAGCTCCTGATAAGAATTTACAACCGACTTGTATTGGCTTTAACATGGACAAAATGTGACAAAAACATGTGTTTCTTGAGTCTAAATGTAATTCCAGGAAATATCTTTAAAACCCCACTGAAATCGCATTTTTTCGACAAAATTGAGCGTTTTATGAATTTTTTCGTATCGAAGGTTTAAGCTGCGTTTTCTGGCAGAATTTGCAGCCCATTACGAATGTCATAACTCAATTTAGAAATTTAGTTATGATCTCAAATTTTTACTGTAGATAGTTTTAAGTGATTAAAATAATCTCCAATTGGAATTTCATCAATCGGATAAACGAGGAATTTTAAATGAATTTTTCCGTAAGTTGCAGTCAGAAGTGACGAATCTGATTGCAGCTTAGTAAATGAATTTTTACGAATTTTTGGTAAAGAGTTAGATCTTGAAATTTTTAACACAAGGCCTAACCCTCCGAGAGGTATGCCACATAAAAAATCATAATTTTTGAAGACTTGTAAACAGGTTAAACAAGTCACCAAAAACAACCCGTTTTCAGTGATATGAAATGCCTTAATGAAATCGCGGTCTACTTGGTTGTGTGTAAAACGTGATTATATTAAGTGTTCGGATGAATGCATAGAAATATGTAAGGTGGAAGATCATATTAAATTATGATTAATCTAACCACCTTGTGAACATTGGATAATAGTTTGGTGCTTAACAAGCTAGGTGGAAGCTTGTGGATGAAGCGGGTCAAACAGAGCGAGTATGGAAAGAAAAGCGTGACATGGATGCAAGGTAAGTGAATCTTACACCTTTTTATCTTATAAAGGTTATGAAAATGATAAGCTAATATTTGAAATGTGATGTTCCGACGTAAATTGAAATGGGTCGGAATAAGCGAAAGTGATGAAAACCATAATGAAAGGTAAAAATGGGTAATATTGGGCATATATGCCAAACAGTTCGAATGGTGGTGACAACGCCATTTGACAATAGCGACTAATGTGGTTGTCAAGTCTTATATTGACAGGAGCGATTAGCAAATCGGATAATTGCGTCGCCATAGATTGTGTGATGATTAAATGGAGGTATAAATCGGGTCTATTTGTTGACCCGGGACAGGTACGCATATATATAGACTTATAGTTAAAAGTGCAATTTTTGGTTAAATAATTAGTTAAAGTCCTTCGTCGTAAAATAAAAGACTAGAATTTGACCGAAAAGCCCTTAATGGGTAAAACGAGCAAACGACCCCTAGAGGCCGTTTAGAAACTTGCATTGTAATTATGTAACCCTTAGATACATGTAAGAGTTGTAGGCATAAACTTCGTAGTTCAAATGCCTAAAAATGGTCATTTGCGTAAAATGACTAGTTAAATGGTAGAATTGAGGAAAAGGGGTTCGTTATGTTAAATCCACCACAAAATAGTTGTGGTGGATTATATATAGTTATTTAGATATGGAAATATTGTAGTGTCAAAAAGAAAAGAGCAAGTTTTAGACTAAATTGCTTCAATCAATCAATCAATCATACCCAGTAAAATCCCACAAAGAGCAAAGCTATTTGTAGGGTCTGGGGAGGGTGGGATGTAGGCACACCTTACCTCTACCCCTAGGGATAGAGAGGCTGCTTCCAGAGAGACCCTCGGCTCCAAAACACCCAGGAAAGAAATAAATAGAGCATGGGGTGTGTGTGTGTATATGTGTATGAAGCTACCAATGTAGTATGAGTTGCAAAATAGTGCATGGTAGAACAGAACAAATATGACAACACAAACAGTCTATACACATAGTTACATATTTACGACCATACACTACACCTAGAAACACAACTGTACAAAACATCCTATACACATAGTTACTTATGTACGACCATACACTCCACTACCCCTAAAAACACAATTGTACCCTTTCCTAGAAATCCTTAACCTTAATCCTACGTCTCCACGAGCTCCTATCATGGACCATGTTCTCAGAGAGGTGCAATTTTTTGCAAATCCTGCCTAATCCGCTCATCCCAAGTAATTTTGGGTCTGCCTCTACTCCTCCTCCCCTCCACCTCGAGGGTTTCAACCACTCTAACTGGTTCTATCGTCTGCCTCCTCTTCACATGCCCAAACCATCTCAATCTTCCCTCCTTTATCTTATCTGATATACTAGCTACTTGTAACCTTTCCCTAAAAACATCATTTCTTATCCGGTCTAACCTTGTGTGGCCACACATCCATCTTAGCATTCTCATCTCTGCTACCTCCATCTTGCGTGCCTGTACTTCCTTAATGGCCCAACATTCGGTTCCATATAACATAGCAGGTCTAATTGCAACCCTATAAAATTTCCCTTTCAATTTTGTTGGGAACCTCCTATCGCACAATACCCCAGTGGCAGCTCTCCACCTACACCATCCAACCTGGATGCGGTGGGCAACGTCACTATCTATCTCCCCATCCCTCTGGACAAACGATCCTAGATACTTGAACTTAGTCACCTGCGGGACCGCTTGACTGTCAATGGTGATCTGAATGTCCTCATCGTTGTCTACTCCACTAAAGTCGCAATACAAGTACTCAGTCTTAGATCGACTAATCTTTAAACCTCTTCCCTCTAAAGCTGCTCGCCACTCTTCTAACCTCGCATTCAGGCTTTGTTTACTATCAGCAACTAACACAATATCATCTGCAAAAAGCAGGCACCACGGAAGAGCCCCCTGAATTAACTTTGTCAACTCATCTAGGATAACTGCAAATAGAAAAGGGCTCAAAGCGGACCCTTGGTGGAGTCCTACCTCCACCGGGAAAGAATCAGTATCCCCTACAGGCGCTCGGACCCTAGTCTCAGTCCTAACATACATATCCCTAATTAAGTCTATATACTTCCCAGAAACCCCTCTACTCTCCAAACTATCCCAAATCAGTCTACGTGGCACACTGTCATAGGCCTTTTCAAGATCAATGAACACCATGTGTAGGTCCTGTTTCTTCTCCCTATACTTCTCCATCAATCTCCTTAGAATATGTATTGCCTCCGTAGTCGATCGCCCTGGCATAAAACCAAATTGGTTTACCGTGACTTGAGTTTCTCTTCGGATTCTCGTCTCAATTATTCTCTCCCATAATTTCATAGTGTGTCCTAGCAACTTAATCCCTCTATAATTCCCACAACATTGGGCGTCCCCTTTGTTCTTATACACAGGAACTACTACACTATTCCTCCATTGATCTGGCATTTTCCCAGATTTGAAAATAAGATTGAATAAAATAGTTAGCCAATGTACTCCTTCTTCTCCCAAGCATTTCCATACCTCAATCGGTATGTTATCTGGCCCAACTGCCTTAGCCCTTCCCATCTTTCTAAGGTTTGTTCTCACCTCCTCCCGTGTGATACGTCGACAGTAGCCGTTATTCCGTAGTCGCCTTTGCGTAGGTGAATCATCATTTTCTTCAATTTCTCCAATTTCTTGTTGGTAATCCCTCCTGCCATTGAAAAGATTGTAGAAGTACACTTGCCATCTCATCTTAATGTCGTGTTCTTTGACCAAAACGCATCCGTCCTCTCCCTTTAAAAACTTCACTGCTCCTAAGTCTTGCCTTCTACGCTCTCTAGCCTTTGCAATCTTGAACATGTCATGCTCCCCCTCCTTTGTTTCCAGTCGATCATACATCTGCTTGTAAGCTGCGTTCTTCGCCTCTGACACTGCCTTCTTCGCCTCTCTCTTAGCCTCTTTATATCTATCCCTTAAAATCACTTGCTCCTCCTCGACTGTACACCTCAAAAGATCCCTAAAGCACCCTTGTTTAATCCTTATTTTAGTATGCACATCCTCATTCCACCACCATGACTCCTTATGGCCACACCTCTTTCCTTTTACAACCCCTAGCGTTTCCTTCGTCACATTAGTAATGGTGTTTGCCATGTCCTCCCACATTTGGTTTGCGTCCCCATCTACTCTAGGCGATGTCATTAAGAGGACCTTATCTCTAAACACTTCGATTTTGTCGCCCTTTAACATACCCCATCTAACCCTAGGACGCATTACCTTCTCTCCCTTGGTCAGTTTTCCTCTCATGACTATATCCGCCACCAATAAACGGTGTTGAGTCACTGCTGTCTCCCCTGGTATAACCTTGCAGTCCCTCCACCACCTTCGATCTCCTAGCCTCATCAAAATATAGTCAATCTGAGTGTTACGTCCGCAACTTCTAAAAGTAATCAACTGTGATTCTTTCTTCTTAAAGAAAGAATTCAGAATACCTAGGTTGTGGGCCACCGCAAACTCTAGCAAATCCCTACCAGGGTTGTTCCTATCACCAAAACCAAAGCCCCCATGAACCTCACTAAAACCATCACTATGCCTACCAATATGGCCATTAAAATCGCCTCCTATGAAAATTCTTTCTTCCCTAGGTATGGCCCTCACAACTCCGTCTAGGCAGTCCCAAAAATCTCTTTTCTCTTGATCCCCTAATCCCACTTGTGGGGCATATGCGCAAACAACTGTCACCACTTCCTCTCCTAGTACTAATCTCAACACCATGATCCTATCGTTGTATCGTATCACCTCTACCACATTTTTATACAAGTTTATATCTACTAGAAATCCTACCCCATTCTTTACCCCATCAGACCCTGAATATAACAACTTGTACCCATTGCGCTCATCCCCTTTATGTCCCTAAACGGGTCAAAACAGTTTATGCACATAGCTTGCGTACTAGTCGCGCAAATTATAGCACTTACGAACCCGAGCTAAATATTTTGTGTTAAATACATTGGAACATGTATTTTGATTAGTTAGAAACAAGTTGGTGGTTTTAAATACAAACGGGTCAAAATGTTGATTTTGAATAATAAGCCGAATGCTTAGAAATTTGGAATTTTATTAGTTTGAATGCTGAATTTTAACTCCATGAAATGGAGAACTAAATTACGGTCACGTAGGAAAAAGAATCACGTGAATCGGATAAGTAGAACAAAAGTTATGACATTTTAAAGTTGAATTTCGATTAAACTTATAGCTGGGCAAATGCAGGTTTCTGCAACAAACCCGCTGGAAATTGGTTTCCCCCGCGCCAGGCGACGGGTCACAATGTGTGGGGCGCGACACGAGACAGACGTCGCGCCACGCGACAGACGTCGCGCCACGCGACAGACGTCGCGCCACGCGACAGACGTCGCGCCACGCGGCAAGTCTGTCAGAGTCTCTCGCGACACGCGAGAGACATAAAAGCTGGAAAAAATATTTTTAATTATCGTTTGACGCGTAGAACTTGTTTAAACTTATATTTTGGTTATCAAAACTAACTTTTACGTTGGTTTTGATCATAGGTGATATCAAGTGTACCCGAATGGAGATCAAGCGATGGCAAAGGACCGAACACACGAAAAATGAAGCTTCCGCAAGTTGTTTCGTCGTTATTCTAAAACGATGAATTAAATCACATTATGTTGTATTACTTTAAATTGTAAAAGTTTTTAATAAACCCGTATTTTTCATTGTAATTGTAACTGTAATTACATGATTATGGACTTAAATTATACGAAAATCGTTAAATAATAGCAAGGGTGTTACAAGTTGGTATCAGAGCTCATGGTTAAAGAATAAAGTGTGTTCGGTTCGAGGCTTGATCGCAAATCCGGTATGTACATGTATGTTAATAGTTTAGTAGGATTAAAGTGTTGTGAACAACACATAGGGTATCGTGTAATACACGTTACACCAACGAAAATGATTAGTATAGTTAACGAAATCATGTGTAGTAAAAAGCCTTGTATTACAATACGTGCATTTATTAATGTTGAAATTACTAACTTTTGTAAATGTTTAGTTGAAGTATACTCGCATCTGAAGATGACGAGAGTTGAACGAATTGTGGATATGACGGTGGAACGGTTCGAGGTATGACAAGCAGAGCATACTCATCAAGGACCTAAATTGCGTGACGATCGCGAACAAGGTTAATGACATGGAAAGCCCGATAGGGCAAGCATTTACAGGTGCACATTTTAAATTTGTTGCACGAATAGTAATATGCAAAAAATACGTAGAGACTGACCATTGCATATGTAATTAAAAACTTGGAAAAAGCCTGAATAGAATGCCTATCTAGGATATTATTTCCAAGAAAACTAAATAGAGGTGTTACTTACATGGGATGTAATGTGAAAATTATAAAAGGGCATGTATATCAAGTGTTGAACGCTTACTCTGGCCAAGTAAGTAGTGAACACGTGGTACCATGAACTTTTATGATGGACACATTTACGTCCGATGTAGTAAGGATGGGGTGAATGGGACTAACGTAAATGGTACCCAAATGAGTCAAACAAGTAAGATGTTTGATAATAAACGTAAACGCAAGTCGGATGATAGGGAGCGTATTACGTTAGAATAACGAGCCCAAGAGAAGGGACAAAGATTAAAGTAAATGAAAATACAGAACAACTAATGAGAATGCTAAGGCATAAAGATAAAGTTTGACTGTCATAAGTAATGAAATTCACACAGACAAGTCAAAGGGGTAGAATAAAATAATAAAAGACTTGACTAAATAAAAGCTATGGATTTCGCTAAGACGATCAAATAAATTAAGATGATGTCTAAAACCATACAAGAATGGTTACTTGATGATAACTTCGGTAAAGATACCCGATAGATGGGTAGGATTTTGAAAGCATGTGTAAACCAAGAGACGGGTACGCGAAATAGAAAGTCAAAGGACTCGGATTAAGAGTCATGACTAAAAGACGATGGGAATTTGCAAACATAAATTTTGATAACTACGTTCAACTATTCTAAAGTTGAACGGGTCGAATAAAGAATGAAGTTTGACGTTCATGAGTAATGAAATCTCACATGAATAAGTCAAACGGGATAAATAAAGTATAAAATCTTGGTAGTGCAAGTAAGCGCAACCGAATAATGGAAGCGCGAAATAATAAAGAACCTGGGTAACGGGTCGTAAAGAAGTATAATTACGAACCGGGGAAACGGTGAGCGTAGAACAAACCGACGTGTAAATGGCGTAAAGAGCCATAAAGTCGGAAGATTAGTCCAAGAGTAAACGAACGAAGCTTTAGACTACGGTCAAGGCCAACTAAAGTTCAAAAGCGAAAATAAACGATTCCAAAAGTAATAAGAGATGCTTTGAAGCTATATATGTATATATACATTTGAATATAGACATGGATAAAAGACAATCTACGGGATCATCATAACCTACGGGATTATAAATAGTGTTAAAGTCTACGGGACCAAAAAGACCTTCGGGTCACAAATAGAAAGAAACGAATTGGTGGGGTTCTCACCTTAAAAAGGTGAAAATCTAAAGAAAAAGCTTACGAGGCTAAGTAAAAGAACTTGCGGGTCACTTGGATAAAGCGTGGAAAACTGGTTACAATTCTCCATGTAAAATAATAACGTTCAGGAATAAAACTTAGACAAAAATTCCTAGACATAAGGAAAAGACATAAGACAGAGAAAACGTAAACAAAAAAAATTAGTTTTTAGTCAAAAGCAATGTTTTAACAAACATAAGTAGTATAAGGTGGTTTAGAAAATCTTAAACACACATAAGGCCAGAGATGGCAAAATAGTATACCCGGGTGACGGGGTATGAAGTGATGGTGACTAATTAGTCTAGCCGGTAAAACTTTTCAAAGTCAAGAAAACGTTATGACAAATACAAAGAGCTTGTTAATATAAGATAAGCGCGGAATAAACTTGTTAACAGACTGACGCGACCGAGTGGTCAAGCGACAACTCGGTCAAATAGGTGACAAGATAAGAAATATAAGATGAAAGTTACGGTTCGTAAGGACTTACACATGAGAGACATACACGTCAATCCGAACGATAAATATTGACCAAAAGGAATGAATGCTTTAAAAAGAAACCAAGTCCGTTTGGTTTAAACCAAAGAACTACGCAAATAAGGTTTCGGGTACGAAACCTTTTTAAGGGGGGTAGACTTGTAACACCCCGAAAACGGGTTTGGTAATCAAACCACGTTAACATTTATGAACGGGTAAAACACTGTTAGTGGTAAAAATTATCCCGGTAAATATTAGGATTGAAATAAATAAACTTGATATTAATTAACAGGAGGATAAATACTTTGAGAAAACAAAGTATGTAAAAGGCCCGAATTAACGGGACTTAAAACAAACGGGTTATGACTTCCCGAACCCATCAAGTTAACTAGGAATAATTTACCTAGTTAATAAGAGGAAATGTTACTAGAAATAAGTAGGTTGTGGCCAACTTAATATCAAAACAAAACATGAAGGACTAAAGGTGGGTAAATAGGAAAATGTTTTAATTAAAACATTTATAAAAGAAAAATTAAAACACACACACCAGTGTGTGTTCTAGTTCAATCGACCAGGGGAGAAACAAAAGGGGTATAACCCTAATTTCAACAAAAGCATCAAATTGAAGGTCCAAATCAATCCCAAATCAAAATCTGAGCACGAATTAGTGATCTCCACTGAAAAAGGAGTCACAAGGTATGTAAATTTCATGAGAAATCTCTAGTTGAATTTCTGAGTAAACCTAGAGAATTCAAAAATTGTTGATGCATGCTTGTTATATGGATGAAATAGGAACATTGTAGTGTTTAGGAGTAAACCCTAAACAAGTATATATTGAAATCATGCCTAGCTCAAGTAAATTCAGATTTTGTTGATGCTAAATTCATGTATGAGATGTTTTTAGGGTTTTGATTGCTAAAAAAAATAGTGTTATGATGTCAAGAACATGCTTTAATTGAAAGCTGAATTCAAAACGCTCCTGATAAGAATTTACAGCCGACTTGTATTGGCTTTAACATGGACAAAACGTGACAAAAATATGTGTTTCTTGAGTCTAAAATGTAATTCCAGGAAATATCTTTAAAATCCCACTGGAATCGCTTTTTGTTTACGAAAATTGAGCGTTTTATGAATTTTTCCGTATCGAAGGTTCAAGCTACGTTTTCTGGCAGAATTTGCAGCCCATTACGAATGTCATAACTCAATTTAGGAATTTAGTTATGATCTCAAATTTTTACTGTAGATAGTTTTAAGTGATTAAAAGAATCTCCAATTGGAATTTCGTCAATCTGATAAACGAGGAATTTAAATGAATTTTTCCGTAAGCTGCAGTCAGAAGTGACGAATCTGATTGCAGCTTAGTAATTGAATTTTTACGAATTCTTGGTAAAAAGTTAGATCTTGAAATTTTAACACAAGGACTAACCCTCCGAGAGGTATGCCACATAAAAAAATCATAATTTTTGAAGACTTGTAAACAGGTTAAACAAGTCACCAAAAACAGCCCATTTTCAGTGATATGAAATGCCTAAATGAAATCGCGGTCTACTTGGTTGTGTTTAAAACGTGATTATATTAAGTGTTCGGATGAATGCATAGAAATGTGTAAGGTGGAAGATCATATTAAATTATGGTTAATCTAACCACCTTGTGAACATTGGATAATAGTTTGGCGCTTAACAAGCTAGGTGGAAGCTTGTGGATAAAGCGGGTCAAACGGAGCGAGTATGGAAAGAAAAGCGTGGCATGGATGCAAGGTAAGTGAATCTTACACCCTTTTATCTTAGAATGCGTAATGATTATAAAGGTTATGAAAATGATAAGCTAATATTTGAAATGTGATGTTCCGACGTAAATTGAAATGGGTCGGAATAAGCGAAAGTGATGAAAACCATAATGAAAGGTAAAAATGGGTAATATTGGGCATATATGCCAAACAGGTCGAATGGTGGTGACAACGCCATTTGACAATTGCGACTAATGTGATTGTCAAGTCTTATATTGACAGGAGCGATTAGCAAATCGGATAATTGCGTCGCCATAGATTGTGTGATGATTAAATGGAGGTATAAATTGGGTCTATTTGTTGACCCGGGACAGGTACGCATATATATAGACTTATAGTTAAAAGTGCAATTTTTGGTTAAATAATTAGTTAAAGTCCTTCGTCGTAAAATAAGAGACTAGAATTTGACCGAAAAGCCCTTAATGGGTAAAACGAGCAAACGACCCCTAGAGGCCGTTTAGAAACTTGC
This sequence comes from Helianthus tuberosus, assembly GCA_030545235.1. NCBI lineage: Eukaryota > Viridiplantae > Streptophyta > Magnoliopsida > Asterales > Asteraceae > Helianthus > Helianthus tuberosus. The sequence goes on from CM060448.1 coordinate 54,756,728, forward strand.
ATTGTAATTATGTAACCCTTAGATGCATGTAAGAGTTGTAGGCATAAACTTCGTAGTTCAAATGCCTAAAAATGGTCATTTGGTAAAATGACTAGTTGAAGGGTAGAATTGAGGAAAAGGGGTTCATTATGTTAAATCCACCACAAAATAGTTGTGGTGGATTATATATAGTTATTTAGATATGGAAATATTGTAGTGTCAAAAAGAAAAGAGCAAGTTTTAGACTAAATTGCTTAAATTCCCTACACGGGTCAAAACAGTTTATGCACATAGCTTGCGTACTAGTCGCGCAAATTATAGCAATTACGAACCCGAGCTAAATATTTTGTGTTAAATATATTGGAACATGTATTTTGATTAGTTAGAAACAAGTTGGTGGTTTTAAATACAAACAGGTCAAAATGTTGATTTTGAATAATAAGGCGAATGCTTAGAAATTTGGAATTTTATTAGTTTGAATGCTGAATTTTAACTCCATGAAATGGAGAACTAAATTACGGTCGCGTAGGAAAAAGAATCACGCGAATCGGATAAGTAGAACAAAAGTTATGACATTTTAAAGTTGAATTTCGATTAAACTTATAGCTGGGTAAATGCAGGTTTCAGCAACAAACCCGCTGGAAATTGGTTTCCCCCGCGCCATGCGACGGGTCACAATGTGTGGGGCGCGACACGCGACAGACGTCGCGCCACGCGACAAGTTTGTCAGAGTCTCTCGCGACACGCGAGAGACATAAAAGTTGGAAAAATTATTTTTAATTATCGTTTGACGCGTAGAACTTGTTTAAACTTATATTTTGGTTATCAAAACTAACTTTTACGTTGGTTTTGATCATATGTGATATCAAGTGTACCCGAATGGAGATCAAGCGATGGAAAAGGACCGGACACACGAAAAATGAAGCTTACGCAAGTTGTTTCATCGTTATTCTAAAACGATGTATTAAATCACATTATGTTGTTTTACTTTAAATTGTAAAAGTTTTTAATAAACCCGTATTTTTCATTGTAATTGTAACCGTAATTACATGATTATGGACTTAAATTATACGAAAATCGTTAAATAATAGCAAGGGTGTTACATGATAGCGAGTTTCTTCTTAACTACCTCATTTGATGGTTGTGTATACTCTAATACAATGAGTAGTCGATATTAAAACTCGATGTCTATCCAAGATTGCTCAAACTTTACTCTTCCATACACATTTACCCCAAGAATCAGTGAGAGTTTAATTAAAGTGACAAACTCGAAAAGGTATTGACCCGTGTGCCCATGAATGAGCTCGTGAGCACCGCCACATTGTAGGTATTTAATGGTGCAGGAAGCTGGTACTTGATGAGAGTTAAAAGTGACAAAAAATCAACGTCATCATGAGATAAAAGGTACATCGAGGTGAACATGCTAAAATCATAATTAAATGTGAAAGTGAAACGATGGAAAAGGCTCCCCAAATATCATAATGAATGATCAAGTGCAATGGTAATGCACTATGAGACAAAGATGGTAAAATGGCAATATGAAAGAGTTAAAGATAAGCATTACAATTTTTATTTGAAGATTAATTAGAAACATGAAAGATAAGATAAAGTGGCAACCTAGTTAAGAGTGCCATAGCTCACAAGATGTAGATTGAGTAGGTGAAAGGAAGTTAAACCGTTCTGAGCTAAATGGCAGAGAACCTATCTTCTCAGAACGTGAATAGACAAACAAGGTTAGAAATTACAATGATAATGGCAATTTTGTACAAGATAATAGCTTTTTATTTATATGTGGAACAACAAGAAAACTTCTAGGTTCAAACGTGTAATGAAATAATGAGAGCACAAAATGACCTATATATGGGAGATATGAAGTCTCTCCAATATCAAGTTTAAGATAAGGTATTGTATGTGAAAATTCATATTTGGTGCCTTACTTTAGTGTGTCGAACCCGAAGGGAACAATCACTTAATCAAAACAATTAACATGAAAATCTTTGGAATTCAAGTTGGCAGGCTAGAGAATGGTGGTAACAAAAATCCTTAAAGTCGAGTACTATTGGTCCAAAAAGGGTGTTAGTGTTGAAAAATTAAAAAATGTGAAATAAGCAAAGGCATGACCCAATGTGTCATATCTTGATGAATAGAATGATTCCAGTTACCGGAACTTGACTTTTTCATAAATGGGTGATTAACATTGTCTGGCCATTACTGGCGGCAGAATGAAGAGTAAATTTCTCTAAAGAGCATTATACATCAGAATGTTTATCGATAACCCCTTTCAAACAGTGGTGTGAAGATCTCCACATCCAATAAGAATTCATATTAGTACTTCCTTCCTAAGGAAACAGACAGGTGGAAAGAACAAACTACATCATGTTAGCAGTACAAGCGTAGAAGCTTAGTGAACGGAATTTCTTACATAGGTGACAAGAACAACCAATAGTTAGTGTCACACCCTGATATTTCCACATATTTCCGGTGGGCCCGGCGGGGAGTATCGTGACGTAGTTGATATCATCATTGTCAATTAACACAATTATAGCACAGCGGAAGGCTTGGAAGTTAATTACTATTACAATCCATAATGTGCGAAAGTCCAAAACAAAAGAATATACAGACTGATTGTAATAGAGATCCACTGGCGGATCATAGAATCAAATACATAAAACTGAGATTAACAGACTTCAGGCATCTAAGGATTTGCAAGATCCTCTTAATTGACACCAAGTAGCTCCAGCCTAATTTCGAGAGGTACCTGCCACTTAGTCTTTGGAAAATACGTCCGTTTTCACTGGTAAATACAATTAACTGACTCTTTTGAAAAACATTTAAGAAAATTGATTTAGGCGCACAAGGCACAAATCATTTATAATTTGGTATAATTCTTATTAAAATCTTGTATACAGATTTACATGTTTGTCATACATATGGGGCCGGGTTGAAAGCCGGACATGATTAACTGACTCGCCACTTACAAACCCACAAAGGAGTTATCCCCAACATGTGGGTTAATTAATATTTTAGCATTTTGCATCTGTCACGTGTATGCCTACACCCCGTGCATAAGTCGTGGCCATTTGCAATTAAATGAGCCGAGGATATCCAAGACATGGTCGTTAACCCCCAATGTTTATGTTATCAAACAATTCAGATTAAAACGGGTTATGTGGATTTATTTAAATCACAATCCGACTCAATAATCCCATACCCGACCAAGCGGTAATAATTTACCGTATCCCAATCCCGTATAGGGAAAATAAGTTAAAAGTATTTACCTGAGTTAATATCCAAGGAAATGAATCTTATGAAAATATCTTCTACCGAAGCTACTTAATCTGTAAGGAAGGTTTTATTAACCTATTAGGATACTAACGGGTCTTATTTAAGTCAAGGACTTAGACCGGTTAGTTATAAGGATGTTTTACGGTACAAAACGCTAGATTAAGCGGAGATCGGAATGGAATGTGATTTAGACCCAACAAGTTTGAATACTTGTATAATATGGGTAAACTAAACACACTCTGGATTTTGAAGTTTAGATGATAAGGTTAAACCCGTTTCGGCTAATTCATGCAACTAGTTACATAAACCGCACCGAACGTGTATAAGCGTAACGGGTAACCGAATGAACCATATACAAGTATCATATATTACTATGCTTAAAATATGTTAAGACATCAGTAAGATGTTAACATATATGCCCAAAAACAATTTTAAACCGAATTAAGTTTCGTAAGGGCATTTTGGTTATTTTAAGATTTATAAAAGAGGTTTAAAGGTAAACTGAGGTTCTGGTAAAAAAAAATCAACAAAAATATTTATTTTATGATGTTATAACAGTAGAATATCATACATATGTGTGGTATACCATTTATGGCCAAACTATGCCTCGAAAGGGTATTTTGGTCATTTCACATATGCTTTTAAGGACATAATTGAAAGTCTGAGTTCATGACTTATACCTACTCTAAAAATATTAAAATTTATTTATAATTTCAGTAGGTATAAGTCGTAGGCGTTAAATATGGTTTTAAACCATACTATGCACCTAATTAGCGTAAAAGTCGATAATTGACGATATTTGCAAAGTTTATATGATTCTGAGATTTTGACCAGCCTTGGATGGTCAAAATATTTTATTTATCATATTAGGTCAGTAGGAAAAGGTTTTGCATGCTAATCATACATAAAACACATTTTATTTGTAAAAAGGGCATTATCGTCAATTATATGATTTATACAAGAACTCAATGTTAAGGTCAGTATCTATTCTGACCCTAAATTCCAAAAATCCCTAAAAATGATATCATAAGAGTAGGTTAAGAGTTTTGTGTCAAAATTTATGTTTAAACATGATTTATGCACTAAAGGGTAATTTAGACTTTATAAAAGTTAAATTTACGATATTCTGCATAACATCAATCTGAGACCAGAATATAATGTCAAAATAATTTAGACATGTTTACAAATCAATACTTAACTCATTTGTATGACCATATATTCAAAAATCTCATTTTTAAACTATAAGGGCATATTGCTCAACATTAAGCATAAGAACGGAAACATGCATAAGATTCCGAATTTCCAAATGATCATGTAATATAATCTCAGAGAGTTATACTACAATATTATATGGTCATTATGGAAGCTTAAAACATAAAAGAATTAAGCTTAATTGGGTCAGAACTGAAAGTCAAAGCAAAAGTCAAGCTTTTGTGACTTTCGGTTGCGCACCGGGCCTAAACTCATAATTGTCGGGTTGAACATGTTTAAACATGTTCTAATAATATTTACCAAGTTATTTAAGTGACAAAATGTGATTTATATCCTCTACATTATCAGATTATGTTTTTATTTAAAAATCTGATTAGTTTGACTTTTTATTTAATTACTTTGACCCGACAATTAACTAAGTAAATGTGATAATTAGGAGGTGCCATTTTGAGGGATTAACACCTACCTAATTATGATCACGTAGCTATATTCGCCTCGAACAATGGCTGTACCATTTAGGTCTAAACCGAAGGTCAAAGCCGATTTGCGGCAACTTTGACTTTCGGCCTTTTACATAAAAACTGAACTAGAGTGGCTATGGACACTTACATAAGGTCCTAGCACGAATGTTGTACTATAGGGAGTCTCCTTAAAGAGCAGGAATGAGATAAGTGAGAAATATGAGGTGCAAGATCAAATGGCAACATTTAGGCTCTATTTATAGTGAATCAAAGAGTCTTATGATGAAGCCAAGTGTCTAGGATGATCCCTGATCATTACAGATGTCATAGCAGTAATATAAAACCAGCAACAAGTCCATAGGAACGGGTAGGAAGTTTGTGTGGTGGCCAAGGTGAAGAAGAGGCAGCTGGCAGTTGCATTCTGCCCAGATACAGGCTTTACGGACCGTAAGCCTACCCCTTTACGGTCCGTAACCGATATTGAATTGTATCGCCCCGTTACGTCCTTACAGACCGTAAGCCTGTGACCTTGCGGTCCGTAAGAGATTGATCAGAGAACCAAAATTTGAAATCTTACACCTTTAGCCCTTCAACTATTATATTCATTTTTAATCATTCCCGAGAGAATGAAATAGCATTATAAAACTTCGGGTTTGATAAAAGGTCACTCAGAGGCATAAATTAGCATGTTGTCACTTGTGGTCCCTCCGCATACGTATTTTCAACGATTGTCAAATTTGGTCCTTCGGAAAAAAAGATCCGTTACACGTTTAGGGTTTAGGACACGTGTCCTTATATGAATTGGTCACGATTTTACGAGGTGTTACAGTTAGACACTTTTTAGTCTCACCTAAGAATTTGTAGATGTGATTCTAACAGAGATTGGCCTCCTATCCACTAGGATAAGGCTATCCATTATGGGCTTCGTCTCAGCCCCGTCCCGGATCGGCGCCGCCATGTTCACCATTTCACCCCCCCTTACGTTGTCCTCCCTGTCTCCCCCAGGACGTTTGAGATGTCCACTAAAAAACAAAAAACAATCCCCAAAAAATCCGACCGTTTGGGCTTATGACCATTTGAAAAGAAAAAAAATTAAATACAACCCCCAAAAATTCAAATGGCTATTTTTTTTAAAAAAAACCCCAAAATTCAATAACTTTTTTTATAAATACAACCCAACACCCCATTTTTTACCCACTTCAACCCCATCTCTCTCTCAACTTTCATACTTTTATAAAAATTAGCCATGTCTTCATTTTCTTCTTCAATGTGGTATTCGTTATCTTTGGGTGAGAACGAAGCATTTTTTGCAAACGTCATTATGTACGCGGCTCAGATGTTCATGGAGGAGGATGAAGAGTCTAAAACGTCGTCACAATGACAAAGTAGGAGAGCCGTCTTAAACATAGTCAAAGAAGGTAATTTAATTTTTTAGAGTATGTTTATTTAAATTTAATAATGAATTTCATTTATTTTTTTAATATATAGCCGCCCATGATAAATTAGTGGCCGGTTATTTTGCCGAAGAACCTGTGTACACGAACGAGATGTTTTGACGTTGGTTCCGAATGAGCCGTCGACTTTTTTTACGTATCGCAGATGAGTTGGCCCAGTCTAATCCGTTTTTCACACTGCGATGCGATGCTAGGGGCCAAAGAGGTTTCACTACTTTACAAAAATATACGTCGGCCATTCGCCAACTCGCATATGGGTACACACCCGATTTGTTGGACGAGTGTTTAAGGATGTCCGAAAGAACCGCACGTGAATGTTTGCACAGGTTTTGCGAATGAGTCGTGAAATTATATAGCAAGAAATACCTGCGGAAACCAAACGCAAATGACGTTCAAAAATTATATCAAGTACACGAACAAAGACACGGTTTTCCAGAAATGCTCGGGAGCATTGATTGCATGCACTGGTCGTGGCAGAACTGCCCTACTGCTTGGCAAGGTCAGTATACTCGGGGAGATCATGGTCATCCAACTATAGTTCTAGAGGCTGTTGCGTCACAGGATCTCTGGATCTGGCATGCTTTTTTTAGTTTACCTGGTTCACTTAATGACCTTAACATCATCTACAGGTCACAGATATTTAACGATATAGTGGCAAGAACTGGTCCAGACACCAGTTTTACGGTTTCGGGGGTGGAATACATGCGGGGTTACTACCTTGCGGATGGAATATACCCAACGTACTCTACAATCTTAAAAACTATTCCGCACCCGACAGACGATAAAAGAAAGAAATTTGCGAAGTTTCAAGATGGTGCGAGAAAATATATTGAACGGTGTTTTGGGGCTCTACAAAAAAATGGCATACCATTGAACATCCAGCACTTTCTACTACACCAAAGAGGTTGTGACACATTATGTACGCTTGTATCTTGCTGCATAACATGATCATCGAAGACGACGGTAGAGCGATATGTGAGTACGACGAAAAATTGTCTAACGAGAATTCTGTTCCAGTTAGTTTGGAACAACAAGATTTAAACGAATTCTCTCTACGTAACGAGTACACACCTCAAAACCTACCAGCGGACTTGATGGAGTACATTTAGAACAACGCACAAAACGAACCTAACGAACACATGCCGAATGAAAACTAGTAGTTTTTAATATTTTTTTAAGAATATGTTAGTGTTTTTAATATTTTTTAAGTTCTTAGGATTTTTATTTTTTAAGTTTATGTTTCTTTTTAACCTTTGTAATGTTTGCTTTTTTAATATTAATGAATTTTTTTTAACTTATGTAATGTTTGGTTTTTTAAAAAAGGTAGATAAATTAAAAAAAAAGTTAATATGGTGGGGTAGGATCATCCTCCATTTCTAGTGATTCTACCTTAGAGGGGCATCCTCCAAGTGACTATGATGTGTCGCCTATGTGGCGGATCATCCTCCAAGCATCACCATACCGCATAGACTAACTCAAAATGAAACAACTAATAATGAGTTCGAATTGTACCTTGACCTTCTAGAATACCGAAGAGAAATAGCAGCTATCAAGGAGGCAAAATATAAAAAGACCATAAGAAATATCAATGAACAAGTCTGCCCAATACCTATCACCCCGAAGGCTATGTTTTCCGAAGTTTTCCCATAAAAAATCGTAAAGGCACATAACAAAGGCTCATACAAAGTGGCTTATCTAGATGGCACACCCATCCCCAAAACATGGAATTAATTATAGATATGAAAATACTACAAGTAGTTTCTGATTTGTGTCATCGTTGTAAGTTAAACTGTTGTGAGCTAAATGGCAGAGAACCTATCTTGTCAGAACGTGAATAGACAAACAAGGTTAGAAATAACAATGATAATGGAAATTGTGTACGTGAAGGTTTTTTTGTTATGCGTGGAACAACAAGAAAACTTCAAGGTTCAAACGTGTAATGAAGTAATGTGAGCACAAAATGACCTATATATGGGAGATATAAAGTCTCTCCAATATCAAGTTTAAGATAAGGTATTGTATGTGGAAAATCATATTTGGTGCCTTACTTTAGTGTGTCGAACCCGAAGGGAACAATCACTTAATCAAAACAATTAAGATGAAAATCTTTGGAATTCAAGTTGGCTGGCTTGAGAATGGTGGTAACAAAAATCCTTAAAGTCGATTACTATTGGTCCAAAAAGGGTGTTAGTGTTGCTGAAAAATTCAAAAATGTGAAATAAGCCAAAGGCATGACCCAATGTGTCATATCTTGATGAATAGAATGATTCCAGTTACCGGAACTTGACTTTTTCATAAATGGGTGATTAACATTGTCTGGCCATTACTGGCGGCAGAATGAAGAGTAAATTTCTCCAAAGACCATTATACATCAGAATGTTTATTGATAACCCCTTTCAAACAGTGGTGTGAAGATCTTCACATCCAATAAGAATTCATATTAGTACTTCATTCCTAAGGAAACAAACAAGTGAAAAGAACAAACTACATCATCTCAGCAATACAAGCGTAGAAGCTGAGTGAATGGAATTTCTTACATAATATGGACACAATGAAGGGTGACAAAAACAACCAATAGTTAGACACTTTTTAGTCTCACCTACAAATTTGTAGATGTGATTCTAATAGAGATTGGCCTCCTATTCACTAGGATAACTCAAACTGAAACAACTAATAATGAGCTCGAATTGTACCTCGACCTTCTAGAATACCGAAGAGAAGTAGCAGTTATCAAGGAGGCAAAATATAAAAAGACCATAAGAAATATCAATGAACAAGTCTGCCCAACACCTTTCACCCCGAAGGCTATGTTTTCCGAAGTATTCCCATACAAAATCATAAAGGCACATAACAAAGGCTCATACAAAGTGGCTTATCTGGATGTCACAATCATCCCCAAAACATGGAATTAATTATAGATATGAAAATACTACAAGTAGTTTATGATTTGTGTTATCATTGTAAGGTTGTTTCTAACAGTCAACTCAATTAATGCATGCATTTTCCATTCGTATATCATGGTTGAAGCTTCGATCTGAAAATAACTATTATTCTAGGTCTAAGGACCTCGATGGGTCTTGCCTACAGGTTAACAAATTATTCAAGGTCTCCAAACCTGAGACAGTCTTGCATTAATGGTCTGGATGATGCATTTACGTATGCATTAACGCACATAAATGTGATGCACGAGCAAAAAGCTGATATACGATTAAGTGTCACGTATGTATATCTTGGCTATATATATGATTATTGGGCAACTTTTAAGTGAACAACATATAGTTAGCTTTTTACCTTCTCATTTTATGAGCTTGGAAAGAAGGATGGAATTCAGTAATATGTGATGTGAGATGAAAAGAGTTAATTAAGAAGATTGAGAAAAAAGTTGGAAAACTCTAATAGCCGATGTGAGATGTGAATTAAACCACAAACAATTGAAAAAGTAGAAGAAACAAGTTTTGAACTTGAGGCCACCAAAACAATGTGTAGGGTAATTTATTAACCAACCTCATGCTTGTTTTATGCCTAGTATTTGAAAAAGACGTGCGGTTGCTCATGAGTCGTACTTAATCGTTTTTTTCATGAGAAAAGTTCATTTGATGGACTACTCTGACATCCTAACTTACAAACCTTGGTTTTAGTTTATTATACAACATTAACTTACTCCACCAAGTTTGCCTTTTCAGGTCAGATATGTGATTATCATTAGAATTATGGGTTAGGATTGTCTTTTTTATTATCTTTTCCAAATAGTGTTTGATCCCACCCTTCATCAAATATTAGACACACACAATCATATAAAGGCTTCTTGTTTCACTTGGATCAAATCCGTCTTATTACGACACCAAGTAGGTTCTATGTGGACCACTACAGGATGGTTTTAACCCCAATTACAATTTTCATCCATTAAGAAGGCAAACCCATAGAACATTTTTCCTAATGTTTTGTTAGTTTCAATGGGTTTATGAATGACCATGCTCAAGTGTGATTCACTAATTTCAATCATGGTTGAGTGTGATTGGCCTCGTTTGACTATGTTTAACCAAACTATAACCATGATAGACTAAGTTTAAAAGTTATTGGTTTTGTTTGACTCCGTTGGGCTATTTCCAACCAAGTTTGCCAATGAACTATGATGTTTGACCAGTTTTGGGTGTTTTTAGTGTGACGACCATGTTTGACGATGATCAGCCAATATTTCGCTATTATTTACCAAGAATGACATTGATATACTGTTGGGATTGAACCCTATCAAAGGAACAAATAATTAAAGCCAAAACTGGATCAGAGTAGTGGATCCAGAATAAGCAGATGTTACATACAAGTCTCTCCCCTTGAAAGTGGTTTCAACATCTGCTGACCTCCTATCTACTGATCGTGCAAACTACTGACCTACAAACTGCTGATCAAGTAAAGGCCTGATGAAAGACTAAAGCTCTGTTGTCCAATCTACTGCCTTGAGTCAAGCACTGCTGATCCGGACAAGTACTGCTGGGTTCACAGCAGTGGAAGGATGCAGCAGTTATTTAGATGTCTTTTATATAATGAAATGTAATAACAGTAGTTAGCATAGCAGTGTTTGTATTGATCAGAGGTTAGAGTTTGTTAGGAGGTTAGATGTCACTTTCATGGTGACGTCAGCTTAGATGCTCAGTGGTTTACTAGTGCCTATAAATAGAACAGTGCTCGGTACTGTTCTATTTAGCTCTTTGCAAAATTGTTTTCCTGCGCGAACAAACACTGAGCTCTGGATGAGGGGGAGTTTGCATTCAATCATCGCATTGTAATCGTAATTGAAATAAATTCAATCTTTCGGTTCTTTGTAGAAAATGTTTGATTAAAGCAATTCTCTCGTTTGATTGTGTGTAAAGTTTGTTTCCATATTAATTCCGATGCACAACTCATCCATCTTCATCTTATTTCAAACGTGAAAACACAATCAATACCAAACTCAGATCCAACAATTGGTATCAGAGCTTGGATAGTCAAATTTGATTTAACAATCATTTTGACATAAATAGTTCAGCTCATAATAGTTGATACTGATAGTTTGTTCATTTGTGTTGAAAAACATAGTAAGGTTTAATCACCATCAAAGTTGATTAATCAGTGCCTGTAAACAACCAGGATGACGTCACAATCACAAGATGATAAGAATAACATTGGCTCGCTTTTTAAACCACCCATGCTTAAACGTAATGAATACAACATCTGGGAGAGAAGGATGGGTCACATCCTTGCTCAACAGAACACCGGATGTTGGAGGTCTGTCGTTTTTGGTCCCCATGTTCCTATGGTGCCAAGTGCTGAGGATGTAAAGAAGTTCGTTCCTAAACCAACTAAAAACTATACTAAAACTGATTTTCAAAAGTTCGAACTCGATGCCAAAGCATTTAGCATCATAGCATCTGCATTACCCAATGAGATCTATGCTGGACTGTTACATTGTAATAGTGCCAAAGAGCTATGGGATGCATTGAAGGAACAGTTTGGGGGAACTGAAGAAGTTATTAAAAACAATAGGGAAATTCTGAATCAGTAGTATGAAACCTTCTGTCACATTAAGGGTGAATCATTGACCCAACAGTTTGAACGTTTTAGTTGTCTTATCAGTGAGCTAAGGCTTGTTAAAGTTGAAATTCCAAAATCAACACAAAATAGTAGGTTTCTTAGATCACTACCTGATAAGTGGGACACAATTGCATTTGTGACTAGAAACTCAGCTGAGTTCAAAGATCTGACCCTGACCCTGACCCAACTTCATGGTAGACTCCTGACCTATGAAAGGGAGTTGAATCAGAAAAAGAAGTTGCAAGAGTCTGGTAAAGTTGCTGATGATTATTCATTCGGTAGCACAGCTCTTTTTGGTCAGGAAGAATCTGGTAGCAGTGGTAAGGATCAGGGTTATGATCACTTCATTGATATAACTACTGGTGGAAATTTTAACAACCTTGATCCTCACTCTGCAAATTAAGCTTTTACTGCAAATTGTGAAAACCAGATGTCAGATAATTTGTGCTTTGAACTCAATGATTTGCAACACTTTGATCCCACTGACTTAGAAGAGATGGACATTTTGCATCAGTTGGCTTTGCTTAGTGTAAGAACAAGCAAATTCTACAAAAGAACATGGAGAAAATTCCCAGGGTTACATGGGAATTTAAGGGTGGGGTTGGATAAATCTAAAATCAAGTGTTACAAGTGCAATAGGCTAGGTCATTTTGCTAGGGAATGCAGGAGTCAAACTAATGGTCCTATAATCACTCATCCCAGCTCAAACCCTAGACCACAAAATCAAAGCACTGTTCACTATACCCAATATACCCCTGCAGCCCATGTTAACACTGCTCACTATGCTGCAACCCCTGTGCCTGTGCATTATGTCCAAACCACTGTTCCACAAATTCAGTACGTTCAAACCCCTGTCCCTCAGGCACAAGTGCAACCTGTTGCACCTCAAACAGCTGCTCCAACAGTGGTACAACCAGATCAGCAAAGCTTCTTCACTCAAGGCTTTGTTGACTGGAGCAGCATGCCTGATGAGCTTACTGATGAAAATTTTGCACTCTATTCTTTTAATGAACCTTCTAATGATGAATTTTGTTTGATGGCATTAGAGTCAATACCATAGGGGGCAGAAACTGAAGGTGAACAGCTAAGTGCTGAAATAGTGGATGAAGTGACTGAAGCAGTGGTTACTGCAGTTGCTGGTGAACTGCTGCTGGGAGAAAATTCAGAAACCCTGATTGAACCACTGACAGATCCCTGGTCCGAAGATGACAAAGAAGAAAAGGAAGAAAAGAAAGCATGTGAGAAAGAAGATAGAGCTGATGAAGAAGGTGATTATAAATGTGATTGTGCCATGATGGCTGCTGCTAAGGTAACACCTCAAGTTCTTGAAAAACTGTGTTCAGACCAATGCATTATTGCATTTGCTAACATCAAAGAGGTAAATGAAAACCTTAGAGATAAAGTCTTGTCTGATGAAGTCAAATTTGAAAAGTCATTAAAAGAACTTAGAAACAAATTGGCTGAAAAGGATAAAGAAATCAGTGGTCTCAAAGAAGAGCAGAGCATAACCAAAACCCAACTTCAAACCATGATAGAAAAATATCATGTTTGCAAAAAGGAGTTGGAGTCCACCCAAGTCACATGTGAGAAATGGGTGGAATCATGCAAAGGCTATGAACTCTTGTTGGAAAAACAGAGAAAAAGTAATGTGAAATTTGGAATTGGTTTTAGAAAACATGATGAAATTGAAAACACTGCTTTTGAAAAATCTGTTCAAACCACTGATGAATCCACTGAATTCATCCCCACAAACAAGAATGGCCAAGAAGTGAAAATCACTGACATACTTGGGAATAAAGTCACACTTGACAGACCAATGGGATCCTCTACTTTTGAGGAAATTGAGAAATACCAGTTTAAACCCACTTGGTCTGATGAGTGTGACATTCTTGAAAATTTCAAACCCATGGACTTTACTACCACTGATGGTGTTAAAGCTCCAAAAGAAAAAGTCATTCCTCTTAAGGACATCCCAACAGAGGCTAAAAACTCTGTTGTAAAGGAGTCTGAAAAGAGAAAGAAGAGAGAAAAGATCAATAACTTGTTCTGTGAATTTTGTGAAAAGAGAAACCATCTAACAAAAGATTGTTTTCATCTAAAAGCATATGATCTAAACATAACAAGTGTCATTGTTTCTGCTGAAAGCTGCACCATCTGTGGTAAAACAAACCACAAAACTCAAGCATGTGTGTATCTCAAAAACTTTGATGTGAAAAAGAATGAATACACTGCCAAAACGTCCTTGAGTCCATCAACATCATCTGTCAAATTCACCAAGAACCAACCACTGTTTGTGCCAGTTCAAACAGCTGTCACAAAACAGCTGAACCAAACATCTGTCAAAAGAGATGTTTAGGTTACTGTTGCACCTCCTGCCAATCAGTTCAGAAAAGGAAAGGAACAACAGTCTTACCAAAGGATTCCACACGTTTATGAGACCTACAAAAGGCCCTCTAAACCTAAAGTGAACATGCATCCTTTTGGGTACCAACAGGTGATTGGGCAAAATCCACAACAGTGGTTAGAAAGAAACAGTCCTAAAAACTGTCCAAACCCCTGACCTAACCACTGTCCATCAATCTGCATCCATCCTAGACACTGTTGAGACCCCATCCAAAGCCTTATTGGCTTTGAAAACCCTAATGAACTAATCCTTTTACTTCATGTGCAGGGAGCTTCTGCATGCTTAGATAGCCTTTGGTATGTAGATAGTGGAGGCTCCAGGCACATGACAGGATGTAAAGCCCTACTCAAAGATTTCAAACTTCATGGAGGGGGTGATATATCCTTTGGGAATAATAGTAAAGGGAAAGTTCTGGGGTCTGGTACAGTACAGTCTGGTAATATAAAATTTGAAAATGTCAATCTGATAGACAATCTGAAATTCAACCTCCTGAGTGTTTCACAAATGAGTGATAAGGGAATGGGTCATTCTTCACAAAGGAGTGTTGTAGGATTGTTGGACCAGAAATGGTCAAAAAGATTGAAGCAATAATAAAAACTGGAAAAACAAAACTTGTTGCTCAAAGAAGTGGTAATGTTTATGTTGTTGATATGTCAAAAGAGTGTCCCAGAGCTGATGCCTGTCTGTTCTCAGCTGCCTCTAACAAAGAGACAGAACTTTGGCACAGGAGACTGGGCACACAAATCTCAAGACAATCACTGAAATTTCAAAAAATGGCCTTGTAAGAGGTTTGCCATAAAAACTGTTTTCATGTCCTGAGCACTGTGTTTCCTGTTTAAAAGGAAAACATCATAAAAGCTCTTTTAAGTCCATTGAAGAGTCCAAAACAACCCAGTGTTTGCAAATGCTGCACATGGATTTGTTTGGCCCAGTTCAAGTCATGAGTCTCAAGAAGAAGAGATATTGTTTGGTTATTATTGATGACTTTTCTAGGTTTACATGGACTTTCTTTTTACACTCAAAAGATGGGACTGCAGGCATTTTGCTTGACTTTGTGACACAGGTAGAAAAGCAATTTGACCTTCCAGTAAAAGTATTCAGGAGTGACAATGGCACAGAATTCAAAAATAAGGAGTTAGATGCCTTCTGTGTGAAGAAAGGGATTGTAAGGCAGTACAACATCCCTAGAACACCAGAGCAAAATGGGGTTGTTGAAAGAAAGAACAGAACTTTGATTGAGGCTGCCAGAACCATGCTTGCTGATTCAGGTTTGCCATTAACTTTTTGGGCAGAGGCAGTAAACACTGCTTGCTATGTCCAAAACAGCGTTTTAATAAACCCCAGGCACAAAAATACTGCTTATGAAATTCTGTATAAAATTAAACCACTGATCTCATATTTCAAAGTCTTTGGCTGCCCATGCTTTATTTTGAATTTAAAAGATTCCATCTCAAAATTTGCAGCCAAAGTAGATAGTGGTTATCATCTGGGATACTCAACCACTGCCAAGGCCTACAAAGTGTTCAATACACTGACAAAAGCAGTGGAGGAGACTTTGAATGTATAGTTCAATGAACTTTCATCAATGAAAATCCCAGCAAATCCTGCAGATCTGTTTGATCTTGAAAAATTCACTTTTGAAAATACTGCTGTCAAGACTAACAGTGCAGGTCCATCAGAGGATTCAACACCAGACTATGGGTATGAAATCATCATCCCTCAAAGGTCTGTCAAGATGGGAAGAGCATCAGATGTTCAAAACAGCTGTCAAAGCTCAACCACTGCTACCTCAACAGTTGTTGACCAAAGTATCCCCTCAACCACTGCTTCCTCATCATCAAGCACTGTTGATAAAAGTCCTCAAACAATTGATCAAAGTCAGCATGTGTCCACACCTTTACCTCCTATTCCACCACCTTTTGAAGCCACTGCTGGATCATCAAAGTCACCAGCAGTGGTTAGCTCAGATGATACACATTTGCAGCCTTCACCAACAAATGCCATCATTCCATACCAAGGAGATTTAATCTACTTGAGATCTCATCCACCTGATCAAATCATTGGCAACATCATTGAAGGGGTGCTCACAAGAAGCCAAACCAAAAACATTTGTCTTTTTGCTGGTTTTCTATCACTCCATCAGCCAGTCAAGTACCAAGAGGCACTGAAAGACAACAGCTGGGTAGAAGCCATGCAAGAGGAGCTCCAACAGTTTAAAAGACAACAAGTATGGGAGCTTGTACCACTGCCAGAAGAGGTTAGCCCCATAGGCACAAAGTGGGTCTTCAAAAACAAAACTGATGAAAGGGGTATTGTTGTCAAGAATAAAGCCAGGCTTGTGGTTCAAGGTTACAGACAGGAAGAGGGGATTGACTATGATGAAACTTTTCCCCTGTAGCAAGATTGGAAGCTATAAGACTGTTCCTGGCCTTTGCTGTCAACCACAACATGAAGGTGTTTCAAATGGATATCAAAAGTGCTTTCCTCTATGGTACAATTCAAGAAGAGGTATATGTTTGTCAACCTCCAGGCTTTGAGGATCCATTTTATCCAGATCATGTCTACAGGTTAAACAAAGCCTTGTATGGCCTGAAACAAGCACCAAGGGCTGGTATGAAACTCTTTCCACCTTTCTACTCTCAAATGGTTTCAAAAGAGGTACCATTGATAAAACACTGTTTCTAAAATGGAGAGGAAAGGATTTAATGATTGTCCAAATTTATGTGGATGACATTATTTTTGGAAGCACATGCAATAAAATGTGTGAAGAGTTTAGGGAACTCATGACAGCTGAGTTTGAAATTAGTGCAATGGGTGAGCTGCAATGCTTTCTTGGTCTCCAATTTCAGCAAATGCAAAATGGAACTTTCATTCATCAAAGAAAATATGCAAAAGAATTGTTAAACAAATTTGATATGACTGACTGTAAACCATGCAGCACACCCATGGCAACAAATAAGCTTGTCATGTCTGATGAAAAGGATGAGCTGATTGACCAAACACTTTATAGAAGCATGATTGGGTCTTTACTGTACCTAACTGCACATCATGTTTGCAACATGCGTCTGTGCAAGAAATCAATCAGCCCCTAGAAAATCCAACCTTATTGCTGTAAAAAGGATATTCAGATACATAAAAAGTGCTCCCACACTTGGTATCTGGTATCCAGCTAATGGGAATATCAAGCTTTCAGGATTTTCAGACAGTGACTTTGCTGGATGTAACACAACAAGGAAGTCCACATCAGAAGGGTGCCAGTTTCTAGGTGATTGCTTAGTTTCATGGCAAAGCAAAAAGCAAGCAGCTGTTTCAACATCCACTGCTGAAGCTGAATACATTGCTGCTGCAAGCTGTACAACCCAACTCCTGTGGCTTTAAAATCAGTTGCTAGATTTTGGTATCACTGCCTTAAAGACACCACTCATGTTGGATAGCCAGGCAGCAGAAAATATCATCAAAAATCCAGTTTCCCATTCAACCACCAAGCACATCGACATCAGACATCACTTTGTGAGGGATTGCTATGAAAAAGGTTTGATTTCTCTGCATCATGTTCCAACTAAAGACCAGCTAGCAGATCACAAAAGCATTAGATACAGCCAGTTTTGAAAGCTTGGTCTCTAGGATTGGCAAGCTAAACATGGAATAACAAGAAAAATCTTGTTTTTCTATGAATAAAAGCATTAAAATGTTTTCAGAAAATCAAAAATCCATCCTTAAAAATAGCTAAAAATGAAGTTTTCATTAAAAATCCTTAAAAGTCTGCCATAACCACTGCTTGTTCAAAAGTCTGCTCTACTTCAAAATGACTGTCCACTGCTGAAAGCCATCCCCAGTCCTCTCATTTTCTTGATAAACTCTGTTGTTCAAAAGCAGTGTCTTATCCACTGATATGCTATCCACTGATAGTGAAAATCATCCATTGCTTCCATTTGTTACAGTTGTAACCACTGTCTTCATCAGTAACTTTCATAAAAGTACTGTCCTTCATTTCATCTGGGGTTGGCATGTGGACAGTACATTGTGGTCAGTCCTTTTGTAACCGCTGCCACGTCAGCATTCACTTTTTCTCCATAAAACCTCCACTTCACACCAAAACAGGGTTTTAATGTCGAATTGAATTCTCAAAAATTATCTTCTCAAAGCAGTTTGTCTTCAAATTCCTTCAAAATCTTCTTTGATCATCATCTCCAAAATGACAAAATCGAAGTCATCTGCAAAACCCACTTCCAAATCATCTTCAAAAGATGCCTCTCAAAAGGAAAAACCCACTGAAATTCCACACAAACCATCTCACAATCTTCTGGGTCTCCTCACAAAACCCGGCACTATAGAAGTTTTTGATTCCATACTTGCTACCATATCTGCATCGAAGTACAAAACTTTGTTAACAGCAGATGCACCAATTTACTTGACAACCCAAAGAGATTTTTGGAAGAATGCAACCCTTGAAACACAAGGAGACGCTGTAATAGCCATTAACTCTACTCTAAAGGGTAAAGCTGTCAAAATTACACCGCAATCAATCTCTGAGGTCTTTCAACTCGATGATCAGACATGTATAATTTCTTTCCCCAAAAACGAGTTAAAAATTGACTTCATTGAAAGAGGGTATGCAGATACAATAATGAAGAAGGATACCTTACAAAAAGGTTTCTTTCCTTCTGCAACAAGGTTTTTATTCCATACCCTCCTAATGTGTGTTTCAAACAAAACCACTGCTTTTAATGAAATACCATTAAAAATTCAAAACATGGGTTATGCTATTCTTCATTGAGAAAATTTCAATTATTCTCGGGTAATTTTTAATGATTTGGTTAAAAATGTTTAAACAAAGGCATTCTTACTATTTCCAAGATTTTTGAGTTATTATTTTGAAAAAGAAACTTGGTAAGAGTGATCCTGCTGCAATAAAACAAGGTGCCTCAATTCAAATAAACAACTTAACTGCTGAAACTTTTACAAGGATGTCAACACCTTGCAAAACACAAGCAGAGGTACCTGAGCAGAATTTAGCAGCTACCACTGCTCCTCAGGTATCTGCTGCTGAGCCCACTGCTCAAGGTGATCAAAGTAGCAAAACAACTGCTTTGAAACCCACACCTACAATCACCAAAAAGCCAACAAAAAGAAAAACTCAAAAACCCCCCAAACCAATCAAGAAGGCAACTCTGGAGGATGAGATACCAGAGCAACTGCCTGTGACAACACAAAAGTCACAAGAAACCACTGCTGCTTCTTCCTCACAGCAGTTGGTACAAATATCTCAACCCATAGCCAAAACCCCTCCTGTCTCTTCTCAAAAAGAACAGGTTGTACATATAGGGACACCACATCATGATGCTCTAGAATCACTTGATTCCATCATCCACAGCCCATTACCCGGGGCAAATTCTCTTCTCACACCAAATCTCGCATCCACAATTCCCCCACCAACTAAACTGCTGTTGGATGCAATTGATTTGAACCTGACACTAACCAGTCTTTATCAATCACCTATAAATGAGAATATACCTCAACAAATGACTGGGTCTGATGTATCAATCTTTGCTAACCCACCAACACAACCTAAGGAGGTTACACCCCTTGAGTTACAAGTAACTCTTTGTGGTAATCCAAGTGAAGCAGCCACTACAAGTACTGAACCCACTGGTTTGCACTTGGAAAGTGGTTACATCAATAAGACTTCCTTGGAGTCAATTCCTTACATAGCACATCTGCCAACCACCAGTGGATTTGTTTTAACCACTGGCAACATCAAAAGGTTGTCAAGTGTTGAAGGAAGAAGACCCCAGTACCAAGAAAAAAAGGCATCAGTGGTTAATGTTTGGAGTACACTCCCTACCTCAACCACTGATAAAACCACTGCTAGTGGGAAATCAGATGATCCCATTAAATTGGGTGATGGTTTAAAATATCTGGATTTGACGGAACGAGTTGACAAACTGGATACAACTGTTGCAGATATCAAAGACATGCTACAACAGTTGTTGAAAGTACAAAAGATGCAATCCACTGTTGTTCCAACTCAAGCACCTGCTCCATCACAAGCACCTGCTACAAATGAGCTCTGGAATCTATTTCAACCTTTTCTCCAACAACAAAAACATATGGTTGATCAGCAACATGAAATACATGTACAAAAGCTGAGAAACATTATGGAGTCTAGGTTCAAGAACACACAAGCAGACATCAAGGCACTCAAGGCCCATATCTTCAATACCACTGGTACTGCTCCTCCAACTGTCCTTTTCATTGATCAATTACCCTCAGATAATGCCAAAAAGGGGGAGAAAATTAAAGAATGGAAGAAGAAGGGAGTAGATGATGGTCTCTACATTAAACCAGAAATGGAGAATATGACCAAGCAGATACCTTTGCCAGATGGTAGCAAAAATGTTGATTTTACCCAAAATGCACTTGCTGAAGCTATAGCAAGTGTAAAAAGGGGACAGAGCGGCAAAGGATATGTCAAGGTGGAACAAGGAGAAAAGAGCTTACATAGAGCTGAATGCGCAGGGTTGTTCTGGGCTAAAGGATGTTCAAAATCCGGAGCTAAAAAGAAATCCCACTAGAAAAGTGAGGGAACCCAAGTCCACACCATCCAGACTCAAAAAGCATACTCCTAAACCATCATCCAAAAGCCTCCAACATCAAACCTCCATCCAAATAGCTGTTGTAACTCCTGCTGTATCAACTACTGCTGGCACTTCAGAGGTTTCAACATCTGTTATCACTTCAACACACATCACAACCACTACCTTACCTCCACCACCATCACCACCAACAACAACCTCACCACCATCTTCTCCTGCCAAAAAGTAGAAGACAACAGATGTTAGTCAATCACAAACCACTGCCACTCAAATCACCACCACTGATCCACCCAAAACATCATCTGCTTCTCCTAAAATAAAAAGGAGAAGGATTTTCATACCAGATGATGATTCACCATCACCACCACCAACATCTTCAACATCTCTATCACTTGTTACAATACCCAAACCTGTTCCTCTCTCATCAGCACCAGTACAACAATCAATCATTGTCATTACTCCTGCAGGTGTCAAATTTCCCCTAGAACTTGAAGCAGTTAGAGAAGAGATCAAATCTTTCTACTATGAGGATGACCCTACTAAAAGGAAGTTGCCATCAGTTAAAGGATATCCAAGGCCAAACAATATTGAAGAATATTTGAAAGTCAAAGCTAAACAAGCAGAGGATATCTCAACAAGAAATGCACAAGGAAAAACTGACAGAGAAATTCAGCAGAATCATCAATTCTTGCTAACACAAGTCAGATCCTTAGAGCAATTTGCCAAAAATGTATGTCAACAGATCTCAGAGAGAGCAGATGAAACCATGAGAAAAGACTACATTGAAAGCATCATGGCAACCAAAAACTACAAGGGTGAAAAGAACTTGTACAAGGAGTGGACCATTTCTGAACTTGAAAATGAAGCAGCCAGGATTCAGGAAATGATAAAGCATAAGGTCAAACATACTCCTTCAGATTGGGCAAAGTTCAAAAAGATTGTACCTGATAAAAAGGTAGAGCTGAGGAGAATGAAAGAGGAATTGGTTGCTGCTGATTATGGGTCTAAAAATCAAGTGGCAAGATGGAAAGAAGATACAGTCAGGGCCACCTACAAAAGGGTGGAGGAATTAAGGAAGAAAGATCTCACTGTTCCACAAAAACCTGACTATCCTGAAGCAGAGGTTTCAAAAAGACCATCTAAACTGCAAATCAGGAGAGCCACTACTCCAGCTGGTGCAGCCTTCTATAAAAAAAGGCAACAAAAATAGTTGGGTGGTGAAACCATCCAAGAGCTGATAAAAGGAGATGCCCTTGTAAAAGAAGGCATAAAGAAAATGATTATAGAAACTCTTGGTTTGGATCAAACTGCAAGTGCTGCTCAGACAGTCATCAATAGGCCAGCTTCACCAAACACCTCATCAAATAAAAATCTCCCAAGAAACCCACCAGGCTCAAAAGTAATAAAGTGGGAAACTGAAAAACAGACCCATGTATTGACTATGTTCAGGTCTGGTGGAGAAGTGAAGAAAATAACAAGGGATGAAGATGACACAGACGCCCTAGAATTTGAGTTACAACTAAAAGGTCAGATAAGGGAGCTGTTGATGAGGCAATAAAGTTCCACAATAATGAAGGGTTTTGGCATTATCTGTTCCAGGGGGAGATTGTTGGGATTGAACCCTATCAAAGGAACAGATAATTAAAGCCAAAACTGGATCAGAGCAGTGGATCCAGAATAAGCAGATGTTACATACGAGTCTCTCCCCTTGAAAGTGGTTTTAACATCTGCTGACCTCCTATCTACTGGTCGTGCAAACTGCTGACCTACAAACTGCTGATCAAGTAAAGGCCTGATGAAAGACTAAAGCTCTGCTGTCCAATCTAGTGCCTTGAGTCATGCACTGCTGATCCGGACAAGTACTGTTGGGTTCACAGCAGCGGAAGGATGCAGCAGTTATTTAGATGTCTTTTATATAATGAAATGTAATAACAGTAGTTAGCATAGCAGTGTTTGTATTGATCAGAGGTTAGAGTTTGTTAGGAGGTTAGATGTCACTTTCATGGTGACGTCAGCTTAGATGCTCAGTGGTTTACTAGTGCCTATAAATAGAACAGTGCTCGGTACTATTCTATTTAGCTCTTTGCAAAATTGTTTTCCTGCGCGAACAAACACTGAGCTCTGGATGAGGGGGAGTTTGCATTCAATCATCGTATTGTAATCGTAATTGAAATAAATTCAATCTTTCAGTTCTTTGTAGAAAATGTTTGATTAAAGCAATTCTCTCGTTTGATTGTGTGTAAAGTTTGTTTCCATATTAATTCCGCTGCACAACTCATCCATCTTCATCTTATTTCAAACGTGAAAACACAATCAATACCAAACTCCGATCCAACAATTGATATCAGAGCTTGGACAGTCAAATTTGATTTAACAATCATTTTGACATAAATCGTTCAGCTCATAATAGTTGATACTGATAGTTTGTTCATTTGTGTTGAAAAACAGAGTAAGGTTTAATCACCATCAAAGTTGATTAATCAGTGCCTGTAAACAACCAGGATGACGTCACAATTACAAGATGATAAGAATAACATTGGCTCGCTTTTTAAACCACCCATGCTTAAACGTAATGAATACAACATCTGGGAGAGAAGGATGGGTCACATCCTTGCTCAACAGAACACCGGATGTTGGAGGTCTGTCGTTTTTGGTCCCCATGTTCCTATGGTGCCAAGTGCTGAGGATGTAAAGAAGTTCGTTCCTAAACCAACTGAAAACTATACTGAAACTGATTTTCAAAAGTTCGAACTCGATGCCAAAGCATTTAGCATCATAGCATCAACATTACCCAATGAGATCTATGCTGGACTGTTACATTGTAACATTGCCAAAGAGCTATGGGATGCATTGAAGGAACCGTTTGGGGGAACTGAAGAAGTTATTGAAAACAATAGGGAAATTCTGAATCAGTAGTATGAAACCTTCTGTCACATTAAGGGTGAATCATTGACCCAACAGTTTGAACGTTTTAGTTGTCTCATCGGTGAGCTAAGGCTTGTTAAAGTTGAAATTCCAAAATCAACACAAAATAGTAGGTTTCTTAGATCACTACCTGATAAGTGGGACACAATTGCATTTGTGACTAGAAACTCAGCTGAGTTCAAAGATCTGACCCTGACCCTGACCCAACTTCATGGTAGACTCCTGACCTATGAAAGGGAGTTGAATCAGAAAAAGAAGTTGCAAGAGTCTGGTAAAGTTACTGATGATTATTCATTCGGTAGCACAGCTCTTTTTGGTCAGGAAGAATCTGGTAGCAGTGGTAAGGATCAGGGTTATGATCACTTCATTGATATAACTGCTGGTGGAAATTTTAACAACCCTGATCCTCACTCTGCAAATTATGCTTTTACTGCAAATTGTGAAAACCAGATGTCAGATAATTTGTGCTTTGAACTCAATGATTTGCAACACTTTGATCCCACTGACTTAGAAGAGATGGACATTTTGCATCAGTTGGCTTTGCTTAGTGTAAGAACAAGCAAATTCTACAAAAGAACATGGAGAAAATTCCCAGGGTTACAGGGGAATTTAAGGGTGGGGTTGGATAAATTTAAAATCAAGTGTTACAAGTGCAATAGGCTAGGTCATTTTGCTAGGGAATGCAGGAGTCAAACTAATGGTCCTATAATCACTCATCCCAGCTCAAACCCTAGACCACAAAATCAAAGCACTGTTCACTATACCCAATATACCCCTGCAGCCCATGTTAACACTGCTCACTATGCTGCAACCCCTGTGCCTGTGTATTATGTCCAAACCACTGTTCCACAAATTCAGTATGTTCAAACCCATGTCCCTCAGGCACAAGTGCAACCTGTTGCACCTCAAACAGTTGCTCCAACAGTGGTACAACCAGATCAGCAAAGCTTCTTCACTCAAGGCTTTGTTGACTGGAGCAGCATGCCTGATGAGCTTACTGATGAAAATTTTGCACTCTATGCTTTTAATGAACCTTCTAATGATGAATTTTGTTTGATGGCATTAGAGTCAATACCATAGGGGGCAGAAACTGAAGGTGAACAGCTAAGTGCTGAAATAGTGGATGAAGTGACTGAAGCAGTGGTTACTGCAGTTGCTGGTGAACTGCTGCTGGGAGAAAATTCAGAAACCCTGATTGAACCACTGACAGGTCCCTGGTCCGAAGATGACAAAGAAGAAAAGGAAGAAAAGAAAGCATGTGAGAAAGAAGATAGAGCTGATGAAGAAGGTGATTATAAATGTGATTGTGCCATGATGGCTGCTGCTAAGGTAACACCTCAAGTTCTTGAAAAACTGTGTTCAGACCAATGCATTATTGCATTTGCTAACATCAAAGAGGTAAATGAAAACCTTAGAGATAAAGTCTTGTCTGATGAAGTCAAATTTGAAAAGTCATTAAAAGAACTTAGAAACAAATTGGCTGAAAAGGATAAAGAAATCAGTGGTCTCAAAGAAGAGCAGAGCATAACCAAAACCCAACTTCAAACCATGATAGAAAAATATCATGTTTGCAAAAAGGAGTTGGAGTCCACCCAAGTCACATGTGAGAAATGGGTGGAATCATGCAAAGGCTATGAACTCTTGTTGGAAAAACAGAGAAAAAGTAATGTGAAATTTGGAATTGGTTTTAGAAAACATGATGAAATTGAAAACACTGCTTTTGAAAAATCTGTTCAAACCACTGATGAATCCACTGAATTCATCCCCACAAACAAGAATGGCCAAGAAGTGAAAATCACTGACAAACTTGGGAACAAAGTCACACTTGACAGACCAATGGGATCCTCTACTTTTGAGGAAATTGAGAAATACCTGTTTAAACCCACTTGGTCTGATGAGTGTGACATTCTTGAAAATTTCAAACCCATGGACTTTACTACCACTGATGGTGTTAAAGCTCCAAAAGAAAAAGTCATTCCTCTTAAGGATATCCCAACAGAGGTTAAAAACTCTGTTGTAAAGGAGTCTGAAAAGAGAAAGAAGAGAGAAAAGATCAATAACTTGTTCTGTGAATTTTGTGAAAAGAGAAACCATCTAACAAAAGATTGTTTTCATCTAAAAGCATATGATCTAAACATAACAAGTGTCATTGTTTCTGCTGAAAGCTGCACCATCTGTGGTAAAACAAACCACAAAACTCAAGCATGTGTGTATCTCAAAAACTTTGATGTGAAAAAGAATGAATACACTGCCAAAACGTCCTTGAGTCCATCAACATCATCTGTCAAATTCACCAAGAACCAACCACTGTTTGTGCCAGTTCAAACAGTTGTCACAAAACAGCTGAACCAAACATCTGTCAAAAGAGATGTTCAGGTTACTGATGCACCTCCTGCCAATCCGTTCAGAAAAGGCAAGGAACAACAGTCTTACCAAAGGATTCCACACGTTTATGAGACCTACAAAAGGCCCTCTAAACCTAAAGTGAACAGGCATCCTTTTGGGTACCAACAGGTGATTGGGCAAAATCCAAAACAGTGGTTAGAAAGAAACAGTCCTAAAAACTGTCCAAACCCCTGACCTAACCATTGTCCATCAATCTGCATCCATCCCAGACACTGTTGAGACCCCATCCAAAGCCGTATTGGCTTTGGAAACCCTAATGAACTAATCCTTTTACTTCATGTGCAGGGAGCTTCTGCATGCTTAGATAGCCTTTGGTATGTAGATAGTGGAGGCTCCAGGCACATGACAGGATGTAAAGCCCTACTCAAAGATTTCAAAATTCATGGAGGGGGTGATATATCCTTTGGGAATAATAGTAAAGGGAAAGTTCTGGGGTCTGGTACAGTACAGTCTGGTAATATAAAATTTGAAAATGTCAATCTGATAGACAATCTGAAATTCAACCTCCTGAGTGTTTCACAAATGAGTGATAAGCGTATGGGTCATTCTTCACAAAGGAGTGTTGTAGGATTGTCGGACCAGAAATGGTCAAAAAGATTGAAGCAATAATAAAAACTGGAAAAACAAAACTTGTTGCCCAAAGAAGTGGCAATGATTATGTTGTTGATATGTCAAAAGAGTGTCCCAGAGCTGATGCCTGTCTGTTCTCAGTTGCCTCTAACAAAGAGACAGAACTTTGGCACAGGAGACTGGGCCACACAAATCTCAAGACAATCACTGAAATTTCAAAAAATGGCATTGTAAGAGGTTTGCCACAAAAAGTGTTTTCATGTCCTGAGCACTGTGTTTCCTGTTTAAAAGGAAAACATCATAAAAGCTCTTTTAAGTCCATTGAAGAGTCCAAAACAACCCAGTGTTTGCAAATGCTGCACATGGATTTGTTTGGCCCAGTTCAAGTCATGAGTCTCAAGAAGAAGAGATATTGTTTGGTTATTATTGATGACTTTTCTAGGTTTACATGGACTTTCTTTTTACACTCAAAAGATGGGACTGCAGGCATTTTGCTAGACTTTGTGACACAGGTAGAAAAGCAATTTGACCTTCCAGTAAAAGTCTTCAGGAGTGACAATGGCACATAATTCAAAAATAAGGAGTTAGATGCCTTCTGTGTGAAGAAAGGGATTGTAAGGCAGTACAGCATCCCTAGAACACCAGAGCAAAATGGGGTTGTTGAAAGAAAGAACAGAACTTTGATTGAGGCTGCTAGAACCATGCTTGCTGATTCAGATTTGCCATTAACTTTTTGGGCAGAGGCAGCGAACACTGCTTGCTATGTCCAAAACAGCGTTTTAATAAACCCCAGGCACAAAAAGACTGCTTATGAAATTCTGTATAAAATTAAACCACTGATCTCATATTTCAAAGTCTTTGGCTGCCCATGCTTTATTTTGAATTTAAAAGATTCCATCTCAAAATTTGCAGCCAAAGTAGATGGTGGTTATCATCTGGGATACTCAACCACTGCCAAGTCCTACAAAGTGTTCAATACACGGACCAAAGCAGTGGAGGAGACTTTGAATGTAAAGTTCAATGAACTTTCATCAATGAAAATCCCAACAAATCCTGCAGATCTGTTTGATCTTGAAAAATTCACTTTTGAAAATACTGCTGTCAAGACTAACAGTGCAGGTCCATCAGAGGATTCAACACCAGACTATGGGTATGAAATCATCATCCCTCAAAGGTCTGTCAAGATGGGAAGAGTATCAGATGTTCAAAACAGCTGTCAAAGCTCAACCACTGCTACCTCAACAGTTGTTGACCAAAGTAGCCCCTCAACCACTGCTTCCTCATCATCAAGCACTGTTGATAAAAGTCCTCAAAAAATTGATCAAAGTCAGCATGTGTCCACACCTTTACCTCCTATTCCACCACCTTTTGAAGCCACTGCTGGATCATCAAAGTCACCAGCAGTGGTTAGCTTAGATGATACACATTTGCAGCCTTCACCAACAAATGTCATCATTCCATACCAAGGAGATTTAATCTACTTGAGATCTCATCCACCTGATCAAATCATTGGCAACATCAATGAAGGGGTGCTCACAAGAAGCCAAACCCAAAACATTTGTCTTTTTGCTGGTTTTCTATCACTCCATCAGCCAGTCAAGTACCAGGCTTGTGGTTCAAGGTTACAGACAGGAAGAGGGGATTGACTATGATGAAACTTTTGCCCCTGTAGCAAGATTGGAAGCTATAAGACTGTTCATGGCCTTTGCTGTCAACCACAACATGAAGGTGTTTCAAATGGATATCAAAAGTGCTTTCCTCTATGGTACAATTCAAGAAGAGGTATATGTTTGGCAACCTCCAGGCTTTGAGGATCCATTTTATCTAGTCATGTCTACAGGTTAAACAAAGCCTTGTATGGCCTGAAACAAGCACCAAGGGCTGGTATGAAACTCTTTCCACCTTTCTACTCTCAAATGGTTTCAAAAGAGGTACCAATGATAAAACACTGTTTCTAAAATGGAGAGGAAAGGATTTAATGATTGTCCAAATTTATGTGGATGACATTCTTTTTGGAAGCACATGCAATAAAATGTGTGAAGAGTTTAGGGAACTCATGACAGCTGAGTTTGAAATGAGTGCAATGGGTGAGTTGCAATGCTTTCTTGGTCTCCAAGTTCAGCAAATGCCAAATGGAACTTTCATTCATCAAAGCAAATATGCAAAAGAATTGTTAAACAAATTTGATATGAATGACTGTAAACCATGCAGCACACCCATGGCAACAAATAAGCTTGTCATGTCTGATGAAAAGGATGAGCTGATTGACCAAACACTTTATAGAAGCATGATTGGGTTTTTACTGTACCTAACTGCATCAAGACCAGACATCATGTTTGCAACATGTGTCTGTGCAAGAAATCAATCAGCCCCTAGAAAATCCAACCTTATTGCTGTAAAAAGGATATTCAGATACATAAAAAGTGCTCCCACACTTGGTATCTGGTATCCAGCTAATGGGAATATCAAGCTTTCAGGATTTTCAGACAGCGACTTTGCTGGATGTAACACAACAAGGAAGTCCACATCAGGAGGGTGCCAGTTTCTAGGTGATTGCTTAGTTTCATGGCAAAGAAAAAAGCAAGCAGCTGTTTCAACATCCACTGCTGAAGCTGAATACATTGCTGCTGCAAGCTGTACAGCCCAACTCCTGTGGCTTCAAAATCAGTTGCTGGATTTTGGTATCACTGCCTTAAAGACACCACTCATGTTGGATAGCCAGGCAGCAGAAAATATCATCAAAAATCCAGTTTCCCATTCAACCACCAAGCACATCGACATCAGACATCACTTTGTGAGGGATTGCTATGAAAAAGGTTTGATTTCTCTGCATCATGTTCCAACTAAAGACCAGCTAGCAGATGTGCTCACAAAAGCATTAGATACAGCCACCTTTGAAAGCTTGGTCTCTAGGATTAGCATGCTAAACATGGAATAACAAGAAAAATCTTGTTTTTCTATGAATAAAAGCATTAAAATGTTTTCAGAAAATCAAAAAACCATCCTTAAAAATAGCTTAAAATGAAGTTTTCATTAAAAATCCTTAAAAGTCTGCCATAACCACTGCTTGTACAAAAGTCTGCTCTACTTCAAAATGACTGTCAACTGCTGAAAGCCATCCCCTGTCCTCTCATTTTCTTGATAAACTCTGTTGTTCACAAGCAGTGTCTTATCCACTGATAGTGAAAATCATCCACTGCTTCCATTTGTTACCGTTGTAACCACTGTCTTCGTCAGTAACTTTCATAAAAGTACTGTCCTTCATTTCATCTGGGGTTGGCATGTGGACAGTACATTGTGGTCAGTCCTTTTGTAACCGCTGCCACGTCAGCATTCATTTTTTCTCCATAAAACCCCCACTTCACACCAAAACAGGGTTTTACTGTCGAATTGAATTGTCAAAAATTCTCTTCTCAAAGCAGTTTTTCTTCAAATTCCTTCAAAATCTTCTTCGATCATCATCTCCAAAATGACAAAATCGAAGTCATCTGCAAAACCCACTTCCAAATCATCTTCAAAAGGTGCCTCTCAAAAGGAAAAACCCACTGAAATTCCACACAACCCATCTCACAATCTTCTGGGTCTCCCCATAAAACCCGGCGCTACAGAAGTTTTTGATTCCATACTTGCTACCATATCTGCATCAAAGTACAAAACTTTGTTAACAGCAGGTGCACCAACTTACTTGACAACCCAAAGAGAGTTTTGGAAGAATGCAACCCTTGAAACACAAGGAGACGCTGTAATAGCCATTAACTCTACTCTAAAGGGTAAAGCTGTCAAAATTACACCACAATCAATCTCTGAGGTCTTTCAACTCGATGATCAGACAGGTATAAATTCTTTCCCCAAAAACGAGTTAAAAATTGACTTCATTGAAAGAGGGTATGCAGATACAATGATGAAGAAGGATACCTTACTTAAAAATTCAAAACTTGGGTTATGCTATTCTTCATGGAGAAAATTTCAATTATTCTCGGGTAATTTTTAATGATTTGGTTAAAAATGTTGAAACAAAGGCATTCTTACTATTTCCAAGATTTTTGAGTTATTATTTTGAAAAGAAACTTGGTAAGAGTGATCCTGCTGCAATAAAACAAGGTGCCTCAATTCAAATAAACAGCTTAACTGCTGAAACTTTTACAAGGATGTCAACACCTTGCAAAACACAAGCAGAGGTACCTGAGCAGAATTTAGCAGCTACCACTGCTCCTCAGGTATCTGCTGCTGAGCCCACTGCTCAAGGTGATCAAAGTAGCAAAACAACTGCTTTGAAACCCACACCTACAATCACCACAAAGCCAACAAAAAGAAAAACTCAAACCCCCCCCCCCCAAACCAATCAAAAAGGCAACTCTGGAGGATGAGATACCAGAGCAACTGCCTGTGACAACACAAAAGTCACAAGAAACCACTGCTGCTTCTTCATCACAGTAGTTGGTACAAATATCTCAACCCATAGCCAAAACCCCTCCTGTCTCTTCTCAAAAAGAACAGGTTGTACATATAGGGACACCACATCATGATGCTCTGGAATCACTTGATTCCATCATCCACAGCCCACTGCCCGGGGCAAATTCTCTTCTCACATCCACAATTCCCCCACCAACTAAACTGCTGTTGGATGCAATTGATTTGAACCTGGCACTAACCAGTCCTTCTCAATCACCTATAAATGAGAATATACCTCAACAAATGACTGGGTCTGATGTATCAATCTTTGCTAACCCACCAACACAACCTGAGGAGGTTACACCCCTTGAGTTACAAGTAACTCTTGGTGGTAATCCAAGTGAAGCAGCCACTACAAGTACTGAACCCACTGGTTTGCACTTGGAAAGTGGTTACATCAATAAGACTTCCTTGGAGGCAATTCCTTACATAGCACCTCTGCCACCCACCAGTTGATTTGTTTTAACCACTGGCAACATCAAAAGGTTGTCAAGTGTTGAAGGAAGTAGACCCCGGTACCAAGAAAAAGGGGCATCAGTGGTTAATGTTTGGAGTACACTCCCTACCTCAACCACTGATAAAACCACTGCTAGTGGGAAATCAGATGATCCCATTAAATTGGGTGATGGTTTAAAATATCTGGATTTGACGGAACGAGTTGACAAACTGGATACAACTATTGCAGATATCAAAGACATGCTACAACAGTTGTTGAAAGTACAATAGATGCAATCCACTGTTGTTCCAACTCAAGCACCTGCTCCATCATAAGCACCTGCTACAAATGAGCTCTGGAATCTATTTCAACCTTTTCTCCAACAACAAAAACAAATGGTTGATCAGCAACATGAAATACATGTACAAAAGCTGAGAAACATTATGGAGTCTAGGTTCAAGAACACACAAGCAGACATCAAGGCACTCAAGGCCCATATCTTTAATACCACTGGTACTGCTCCTCCAACTGTCCTTTTCATTGATCAATTACCCTCAGATAATGCCAAAAAGGGGGAGAAAATTAAAGAATGGAAGAAGAAGGGAGTAGATGATGGTCTCTCCATTGAACCAGAAATGGAGAATATGACCAAGCAGATACCTTTGCCAGATGGTAGCAAAAAGGTTGATGTTACCCAAAATGCACTTGCTGAAGCTATAGCAAGTGTAAAAAGGGACAGAGCGGTAAAGGATATGTCAAGGTGGAACAAGGAGAAAAGAGCTTACATAGAGCTGAATACGCAGGGTTGTTCTGGGCTAAAGGATGTTCAAAATCCGGAGCTAAAAAGAAATCCCACTAGAAAAGTGAGGGAACCCAAGTCCACACCATCCAGACTCAAAAAGCATACTCCTAAACCATCATCCAAAAGCCTCCAACATCAAACCTCCATCCAAATAGCTGTTTTAACTCCTGCTGTATCAACTACTGCTGGTACTTCAGAGGTTTCAACATCTGTTATCACTTCAACACACATCACAACCACTACCTTACCTCCACCACCATCACCACCAAAAACAACCTCACCACCATCTTCTCCTGCCAAAAAGTAGAAGACAACACATGTTACAACATCTGTTGTAATGACAATAGTGGTTGAAACACCAGTTGTTTCAACAGCTGTTAGTCAATCACAAACCACTGCCACTCAAATCACCACCACTGATCCACCCAAAACATCATCTGCTTCTCCTAAAATAAAAAGGAGAAGGATTTTCATACCAGATGATGATTCACCATCACCACCACCAACATCTTCAACATCTCTATCACTTGTTACAATACCCAAACCTGTTCCTCTCTCATCAGCACCAGTACAACAATCAATCCTTGTCATTACTCCTGCAGGTGTCAAATTTCCTCTAGAACTTGAAGCAGTTAGAGAAGAGATCAAATCTTTCTACTATGAGGATGACCCTGCTAAAAGGAAGTTGCCATCAGTTAAAGGATATCCAAGGCCAAACAATATTGAAGAATATTTGAAAGTCAAAGCTAAACAAGCAGAGGATATCTCAAAAAGACATGCACAAGGAAAAACTGACAGATAAATTCAGCAGAATTATCAATTCTTGCTCACACAAGTCCGATCCTTAGAGCAATTTGCCAAAAATGTATGTCAACAGATCTCAGAGAGAGCAGATGAAACCTTGAGAAAAGACTACATTGAAAGCATCATGGCAACCAAAAAGTACAAGGGTGAAAAGAACTTGTACAAGGAGTGGACCATTTCTGAACTTGAAAATGAAGCAGCCAGGATTCTAGAAATGATAAAGAATAAGGTCAAACATACTCCTCCAGATTGGGCAAAGTTCAAAAAGATTGTACCTGATAAAAAGGTAGAGCTGAGGAGAATGAAAGAGGAATTGGTTGCTGCTGATTATGGGTCTAAAAATCAAGTGGCAAGATGGAAAGAAGATACAGTCAGGGCCACCTACAAAAGGTTGGAGGAATTAAGGAAGAAAGATCCCACTGTTCCACAAAAACCTGACTATCCTGAAGCAGAGGTTTCAAAAAGACCATCTAAACTGTAAATCAGGAGAGCCACTGCTCCAGCTGGTGCAGCCTTCTATAAAAGAAAGCAACAAAAATAGTTGGGTGGTGAAACCATGCAAGAGCTGATAAAAGGAGATGCCCTTGTAAAAGAAGGCATAAAGAAAATGATTATAGAAACTCTTGGTTTGGATCAAACTACAAGTGATGCTCAGACAGTCATCAATAGGCCAGCTTCACCAAACACCTCATCAAATAAAAATCTCCCAAGAAACCCACCAGGCTCAAAAGTAATAAAGTGGGAAACTGAAAAACTAACCCATGTATTGACTATGTTCAGGTCTGGTGGAGAAGTGAAGAAAATAACAAGGGAACAAGCTCTTGGCCTGAGTCTTGAAGATATGCAGGATCTCCTTGATCTTCCACTTGGTAGGGATGAAGATGACACAGACGCCCTAGACTTTGAGTTACAACTAAAAGGTCAGATAAGGGAGCTGTTGATGAGGCAATAAAGTTCCACAATAATGAAGGGTTTTGGCATTATCTGTTCCAGGGGGAGATTGTTGGGATTGAACCCTATCAAAGGAACAGATAATTAAAGCCAAAACTGGATCAGAGCAGTGGATCCAGAATAAGCAGATGTTACATACAAGTCTCTCCCCTTGAAAGTGGTTTCAACATCTGCTGACCTCCTATCTACTGATCATGCAAACTGCTGACCTACAAACTGCTGATCAAGTAAAGGCCTGATGAAAGACTAAAGCTCTGCTGTCCAATCTACTGCCTTGAGTCAAGCACTGCTGATCCGGACAAGTACTGCTGGGTTCACAGCAGTGGAAGGATGCAGCAGTTATTTAGATGTCTTTTATATAATGAAATGTAATAACAGTATTTAGCATAGCAGTGTTTGTATTGATCAGAGGTTAAAGTTTGTTAGGAGGTTAGATGTCACTTTCATGGTGACGTCAGCTTAGATGCTCAGTGGTTTACTAGTGCCTATAAATAGAACAGTGCTCTGTACTGTTCTATTTAGCTCTTTGCAAAATTGTTTTCCTGCACGGACAAACACTGAGCTCTAGATGAGGGGGAGTTTGCATTCAATCATCGCATTGTAATCGTAATTGAAATAAATTCAATCTTTCGGTTCTTTGTAGAAAATGTTTGATTAAAGCAATTCTCTCGTTTGATTGTGTGTAAAGTTTGTTTCCATATTAATTCCGCTGCACAACTCATCCATCTTCATCTTATTTCAAACGTGAAAACACAATCAATACCAAACTCAGATCCAACAATTGATATCAGAGCTTGGACAGTCAAATTTGATTTAACAATCATTTTGACATAAATAGTTCAGCTCATAATAGTTGATACTGATAGTTTGTTCATTTGTGTTGAAAAACAGAGTTGATTAATCAGTGCCTATAAACAACCAGGATGACGTCACAATCACAAGATGATAAGAATAACATTGGCTCGCTTTTTAAACCACCCATGCTAAAACGTAATGAATACAACATCTGGGAGAGAAGGATGGGTCACATCCTTGCTCAACAGAACACCGGATGTTGGAGGTCTGTCGTTTTTGGTCCCCATGTTCCTATGGTGCCAAGTGCTGAGGATGTAAAGAAGTTCGTTCCTAAACCAACTGAAAACTATACTGAAACTGATTTTCAAAAGTTCGAACTCGATGCCAAAGCAATTAGCATCATAGCATCTGCATTAACCAAAGAGATCTATGCTGGACTGTTACATTGTAACAGTGCCAAAGAGCTATGGGATGCATTGAAGGAACAGTTTGGGGGAACTGAAGAAGTTATTGAAAACAATAGGGAAATTCTGAATTAGCAGTATGAAACCTTCTATCACAATAAGGGAGAATCATTGACCCAACAGTTTGAACGTTTTAGTTGTCTCATCAATGAGCTAAGGCATGTTAAAGTTGAAATTCCAAAATCAACACAAAATAGTAGGTTTCTTAGATCACTACCTGATAAGTGGGACACAATTGCATTTGTGACTAGAAACTTAGCTGAGTTCAAAGATCTGACCCTGACCCAACTTCATGGTAGACTCCTAACCTATGAAAGGGAGTTGAATCAGAAAAAGAAGTTGCAAGAGTCTGGTAAAGTTGCTGATGATTATTCATTCGGTAGCACAGCTCTTTTTGGTCAGGAAGAATCTGGTAGCAGTGGTAAGGATCAGGGTTATGATCACTTCATTGATATAACTGCTGGTGGAAATTTTAACAACCCTGATCCTCACTCTGCAAATTATGCTTTTACTACAAATTGTGAAAACCAGATGTCAGATAATTTGTGCTTTGAACTCAATGATTTGCAACACTTTGATCCCACTGACTTAGAAGAGATGGACATTTTGCATCAGTTGGCTTTGCTTAGTGTAAGAACAAGCAAATTCTACAAAATAAAATGGAGAAAATTCCCAGGGTTACATGGGAATTTAAGGGTGGGGTTGGATAAATCTAAGATCAAGTGTTACAGGTGCAATAGGCTAGGTCATTTTGCTAGGGAATGCAGGAGTCAAACTAATGGTCCTATAATCACTCATCCCAGCTCAAACCCTAGACCACAAAATCAAAGCACTGTTCACTATACCTAATATACCCCTGCAGCCCATGTTAACACTGCTCACTATGCTGCAACCCCTGTGCCTGTGCATTATGTCCAAACCACTGTTCCACAAATTCAGTACGTTCAAACCCCTGTCCCTCAGGCACAAGTGCAACCTGTTGCACCTCAAACAGCTGCTCCAGCAGTGGTACAACCAGATTAGCAAAGCTTCTTTACTCAAGGCTTTGTTGACTGGAGCAGCATGCCTGATGAGCTTACTGATGAAAATTTTGCACTCTATCCTTTTAATGAACCTTCTAATGATGAATTTTGTTTGATGGCATTAGAGTCAATACCATAGGGGGCAGAAACTGAAGGTGAACAGCTAAGTGCTGAAATAGTGGATGAAGTAACTGAAGCAGTGGTTACTTCAGTTGCTGGTGAACTGCTGCTGGGAGAAAATTCAGAAACCCTGATTGAACCACTGACAGATCCCTGGTCCGAAGATGACAAAGAAGAAAAGGAAGAAAAGAAAGCATGTGAGAAAGAAGATAGAGCTGATGAAGAAGGTGATTATAAATGTGATTGTGCCATGATGGCTGCTGCTAAGGTAACACCTCAAGTTCTTGAAAAACTGTGTTCAGACCAATGCATTATTGCATTTGCTAACATCAAAGAGGTAAATGAAAACCTTAGAGATAAAGTCTTGTCTGATGAAGTCAAATTTGAAAAGTAGTCTGAAAAGAGAAAGAAGAGAGAAAAGATCAATAACTTGTTCTGTGAATTTTGTGAAAAGAGAAACCATCTAACAAAAGATTGTTTTCATCTAAAAGCATATGATCTAAACATAACAAGTGTCATTGTTTCTGCTGAAAGCTGCACCATCTGTGGTAAAACAAACCACAAAACTCAAGCATGTGTGTATCTCAAAAACTTTGATGTGAAAAAGAATGAATACACTGCCAAAACGTCCTTGAGTCCATCAACATCATCTGTTAAATTCACCAAGAACCAACCACTGTTTGTGCCAGTTCAAACAGTTGTCACAAAACAGCTGAACCAAACATCTGTCAAAAGAGATGTTCAGGTTACTGATGCACCTCCTACCAATCAGTTCAGAAAAGGCAAGGAACAACAGTCTTACCAAAGGATTCCACACGTTTATGAGACCTACAAAAGGCCCTCTAAACCTAAAGTGAACAGGCATCCTTTTGGGTACCAACAGGTGATTGGGCAAAATCCACAACAGTGGTTAGAAAGAAACAGTCCTAAAAACTGTCCAAACCCCTGACCTAACCACTGTCCATCAATCTGCATCCATCCCAGACACTATTGAGACCCCATCCAAAGCCTTATTAGCTTTGGAAACCCTAATGAACTAATCCTTTTACTTCATGTGTAGGGAGCTTCTGCATGCTTAGATAGCCTTTGGTATGTAGATAGTGGAGGCTCCAGGCACATGACAGGATGTAAAGCCCTACTCAAAGATTTCAAAATTCATGGAGGGGGTGATATATCCTTTGGGAATAATAGTAAAGGGAAAGTTCTGGGGTCTGGTACAGTACAGTCTGGTAATATAAAATTTGAAAATGTCAATCTGATAGACAATCTGAAATTCAACCTCCGGAGTGTTTCACAAATGAGTGATAAGGGTATGGGTCATTCTTCACAAAGGAGTGTTGTAGGATTGTTGGACCAGAAATGGTTAAAAAGATTGAAGCAATAATAAAAACTAGAAAAACAAAACCTGTTGCTCAAAGAAGTGGCAATGTTTATGTTGTTGATATGTCAAAAGAGTGTCCCAGAGCTGATGCCTGTCTGTTCTCAGCTGCCTCTAACAAAGAGACAGAACTTTGGCACAGGAGACTGGGGCACACAAATCTCAAGACAATCACTGAAATTTCAAAAATGGCCTTGTAAGAGGTTTGCCACAAAAACTGTTTTCATGTCCCGAGCACTGTGTTTCCTGTTTAAAAGGAAAACAACATAAAAGCTCTTTTAAGTCCATTGAAGAGTCCAAAACAACCCAGTGTTTGCAAATGCTGCACATGGATTTGTTTGGCCCAGTTCAAGTCATGAGTCTCAAGAAGAAGAGATATTGTTTGGTTATTATTGATGACTTTTCTAGGTTTACATGGACTTTCTTTTTACACTTAAAAGATGAGACTGCAGGCATTTTGCTAGACTTTGTGACACAGGTAGAAAAACAATTTGACCTTCCAGTAAAAGTCTTCAGGAGTGACAATGGCACAGAATTCAAAAATAAGGAGTTAGATGCCTTCTATGTGAAGAAAGGGATTATAAGGCAGTACAGCATCCCTAGAACACCAGAGCAAAATGGGGTTGTTGAAAGAAAGAACAGAACTTTGATTGAGGCTGCCAGAACCATGCTTGCTGATTCAGGTTTGCCATTAACTTTTTGGGCAGAGGCAGTAAACACTGCTTGCTATGTCCAAAACAACGTTTTAATAAACCCCAGGCACAAAAAGACTGCTTATGAAATTCTGTATAAAATTAAACCACTGATCTCATATTTCAAAGTCTTTGGCTGCCCATGCTTTATTTTGAATTTAAAGGATTCCATCTCAAAATTTGCAGCCAAAGTAGATGGTGGTTATCATCTGGGATACTCAACCACTGCCAAGGCCTACAAAGTGTTCAATACACGGACCAAAGCAGTGGAGGAGACTTTGAATGTAAAGTTCAATGAACTTTCATCAATGAAAATCCCAGCAAATCCTGCAGATCTGTTTGATCTTGAAAAATTCACTTTTGAAAATACTGATGTCAAGACTAACAGTGCAGGTCCATCAGAGGATTCAACACCAGACTATGGGTATGAAATCATCATCCCTCAAAGGTCTGTCAAGATGGGAAGAGCATCAGATGTTCAAAACAGCTGTCAAAGCTCAACCACTGCTACCTCAACAGTTGTTGACCAAAGTAGCCCCTCAACCACTGCTTCCTCATCATCAAGCACTGTTGATAAAAGTCCTCAAACAATGGATCAAAGTCAGCATGTGTCCACACCTTTACCTCCTATTCCACCACCTTTTGAAGCCACTGCTGGATCATCAAAGTCACCAGCAGTGGTTAGCTCAGATGATACACATTTGCAGCCTTCACCAACAAATGCCATCATTCCATACCAAGGAGATTTAATCTACTTGAGATCTCATACACCTGATCAAATCATTAGCAACATCAATGAAGGGGTGCTCAAAAGAAGCCAACCCAAAACATTTGTCTTTTTGCTGGTTTTCTATCACTCCATCAGCCAGTCAAGTACCAAGAGGCACTGAAAGACAACAGCTGGGTAGAAGCCATGCAAGAGGAGCTCCAACAGTTTAAAAGACAACAAGTATGGGAGCTTGTACCACTGCCAGAAGAGGTTAGCCCCATAGGCACAAAGTGGGTCTTCAAAAACAAAACTGATGAAAGGGGTATTGTTGTCAAGAATAAAGCCAGGCTTGTGGTTCAAGGTTACAGACAGGAAGAGGGGATTGACTATGATGAAACTTTTGCCCCTGTAGCAAGATTGGAAGCTATAAGACTGTTCCTGGCCTTTGCTGTCAACCACAACATGAAGGTGTTTCAAATGGATATCAAAAGTGCTTTCCTCTATGGTACAATTCAAGAAGATGTATATGTTTGTCAACCTCCAGGCTTTGAGGATCCATTTTATCCAGATCATGTCTACAGGTTA
The DNA here is from genome assembly GCA_030545235.1 of Helianthus tuberosus. Lineage (NCBI taxonomy): Eukaryota > Viridiplantae > Streptophyta > Magnoliopsida > Asterales > Asteraceae > Helianthus > Helianthus tuberosus. The sequence goes on from CM060448.1 coordinate 54,796,798, forward strand.
AACAAAGCCTTGTATGGCCTGAAACAAGCACCAAGGGCCTGGTATGAAACTCTTTCCACCTTTCTACTCCCAAATGGTTTCAAAAGAGGTACCATTGATAAAACCCTTTTTTTAAAATGGAGAGGAAAGGATTTAATGATTGTCCAAATTTATGTGGATGACATTATTTTTGGAAGCACATGCAATAAAATGTGTGAAGAGTTTAGGGAACTCATGACAGCTGAGTTTGAAATGAGTGCAATGGGTGAGCTGCAATGCTTTCTTGGTCTCCAAGTTCAGCAAATGCAAAATGGAACTTTCATTCATCAAAGCAAATATGCAAAAGAATTGTTAAACAAATTTGATATGAATGACTGTAAACCATGCAGCACACCCATGGCAACAAATAAGCTTGTCATGTCTGATGAAAAGGATGAGCTGATTGACCAAACACTTTATAGAAGCATGATTGGGTCTTTACTGTACCTAACTGCATCAAGACCAGACATCATGTTTGCAACATGTGTGTAACACCCCGAAAACGGGTTTAGTAATTAGACCCCGTTAATACTAAACAGCGGGTATAATACCGTTAGCAGAAAAGATTAAACCAGAAATTATTAGGATTTAAATAAATAAGCTTAATAATAAATAAAATGAGGTTAAATACTTTGAGAAAACAAAGTATATAGAAGGCCCGAGTTAATGGGACTTAAAATAAAACGGGTTCTGACTTCCCGAATCCATTAAATTAACTAGGAATAATTAACCTAGTTAGTAATATGTGATTAAGTTATAAATAGTGAATTATAGCTTAAAATGATCAAAATAAAACATAAGGGGCCATTATTGCCAAAAGGGCAAACTAGTTTTATTAAAAAAAAAGAAAACAAAACACACACTTGGTGTGTGTGTGTCGATCGACCAGAGCAGGAAAAAAAGGGCTCAAACCCTAATCTCTACAAAATCATCAAATTGAAGCTTGATTCAAGGTCAAAACCAATGCATGAATACATAGAAACGATCACCTGGTCGCAAGGATCGTAAGGTATGTCAAAATTTTGATATTCATGAAGTTGGGATTCTTGATGAGTTTATGAAGTTTGAAATTTAAGCTTGAATGATTGTTGTTTGGATGAAATTAGAGTGAAATAATGTCTAGGAACAAACCCTAGTTATTAGATTGTTGAAATTGTGCTCAATGCTTGAGAATTTCATGATCACCATTGAAGGTGATAAGTGGGTTTTGACTAAATTCATGTATGAGATGATTTTAGGGTTTTGATTGCATAAAAAATAGTGTTATGATGTCAAGAACATGCTTAAATTGAAAGTTGAATTCAAACGGCTCTTGATCAGAATTTACAGCCGACTTGTATTGACTGTAACCTGGACAAAACGTGATAAAAACATGTGTTTCTTGAGTCTAAAATGTAATTCCAGGAAATATCTTTAAAACCCCACTGGAATCGCATTTTTTCGACGAAAATTGAGCGTTTTATGAATTTTTCCGTATCAAAGGTTCAAGCTGCGTTTTCTGGCAGAATTTGCAGCCTATTACGAATGTCATAACTCAATTTAGGAATTGAGTTATGATCTCAAATTCTTACTATAGAAAGTTTTAAGTGATTAAAATAATCGCCAATTGGAATTTCGTCAATCGGATAAACGAGGAATTTTAAATTAATTTTTCCGTAAGCTGCAGTCAGAAGTGACGAATCTGATTGCAGCTTAGTAAATGAATTTTTACGAGTTTTTGGTAAAGAGTTAGATCTTGAAATTTTAACACAAGGTCCAACCCTCCGAGCGGTACGCCACATAAAAAAATCATAATTTTTAAAGACTTGTAAACAGGTTAAACAGGTCACCAAAAATAGCCTATTTTCGGTGATACGAAACTTGATTGTTGATGTTATAAATTATGCCCACAATGTTCATATGTTGAAATTATGAATCAAACGCGTAATTTCCTAGTTCGACTAATTACGCGTGATGTGGGGTAAAACAAATTTTAATCATGAAGTCGATTTAGCTTATATGCACATATCATATAATTAAGGGTAGTTAACTTTTGAAGAGTTAAACTAACCATGGACGGAGTTGAATAGTAGTTTTGACATAGAAAATACGTAAGGTGGAATAGTCGTGGTTATAATGACTAATCTAACGACCTTGTGAATTATGATGATAGTTTGACTCTTGACAAGCTAGATGGAGGCTTGGGAATGAAGCGGGTCAAACGGAGCAAGTACGAAAAGGAAAGCGTAATTTGGATGCGAGGTAAGTAAAAGCTTACACCATTTTTTAGTATACATCAGTTGTGTGTATTGAAAATGAATAAAGGATGTTTAGTAATTTTTATAGATTTTTATAAAGTTGTTCGACAAGGTTTTCGCGGATGTTTTGTCAATAAATTATTTGTTGACAGCAACAGTTCCGCTACTTGCAGAAATTATTTCGAGGTCTTAACCATTGAGTTTTGACACAATATTTGACCAGAAGTTGGTTTACAACATAAAGGATGTTTAGTAATTTTTATAGATTTTTATAAAGTTTTTCGACAAGGTTTTCGCGGATGTTTTGTCAATAAATTGGTTGTTGACAGCAACAGTTCCGCTACTTGCAGAAATTATTTCGAGGTCTTAACCATTGAGTTTTGACACGATATTTGACCAGAAGTTGGTTTACAACATAAAGGATGTTTAGTAATTTTTATAGATTTTTATAAAGTTTTTCGACAAGGTTTTTGCGGATGTTTTGTCAATAAATTTGTTGTTGACAGCAACAGTTCCGCTACTTGCAGAAATTATTTCGAGGTCTTAACCATTGATTTTTGACACGATATTTGACCAGAAGTTGGTTTACAACATAGGGGATGTTTAGTAATTTTTATAGATTTTTATAAATTTGTTAGACAAGGCTTTCGCGGATATTTTGTCAATAAATTAGTTGTTGACAGCAACAGTTCCGCTATTTGCAGAAATTATTTCGATGTCTTAACCATTGAGTTTTGATACTATATTTGACCAGAAGTTGGTTTACAACATAAAGGATGTTTAGTAATTTTTATAGATTTTTATAAAGTTGTTCGACACGGTTTTCGCAGATGTTTTGTCAATAAATTAGTTGTTGACAGCAACAGTTCCGTTACTTGCAGAAATTATTTCGATGTCTTAACTATCGAGTTTTGACATGATATTTGGCCAGAAGTTGTTTAACAACATAAATGATGTTTGGTAAGTTTTATACATTTTAGACATAAGCCTTTTTGGGTCAAGTGCCTATAAACGGGTCTTTTCCGTAAAACAACCAACCGAAGTGTAGAATCCGGGAAAATTGGTCAATTATACTAAATCCACCACGAGTATAGTTGTGGTGAAATGTAAATAGATAATTCAAATTTGGGAAAATGATGGGTGAAAAGAATGAGCGAAATTTAAACTTAAAAGTTTAAATTCTCTAACGGGTCAAAACAAATTACGCGCATAACTTGGGTATTGGTTGCGTAATTCACAAAAGTTACAAACGACAGACTTCGGAGATGGCAAATATATATATATATATATTATAATACGTTCATTCTGAATTTCAGACTTGTTTAAACTCGTTATTTAACTACCAAAACTAATTTTTGAGTTGGTTTTGATTTTAGGTGAACATCAGAAATACTCGGATGAAGATCAAGCGGAGTACAAGAACCGAACACATGAAAAAGAAGCTTCCGCACATTGTTTTGTCATTATTTTAAAACGACGAACTCAATTACATTATGTAGTATTATTCTAAGATTGTAAAAGTTTTAATTTACCCGTATTTTTCAACGTATATGTAAATCATAATTACTTGTTTATTTTCGTAAACTATACGAAAACTGTTAATTAATAGTAAGGGTCTTACAATGTGTCTGTGCAAGAAGTCAATCAGCCCCTAGAAAATCCAACCTTATTGCTGTAAAAAGGATATTCAGATACATAAACAGTGCTCCCACACTTGGTATCTGGTATCCAGCTAATGGGAATATCAAGCTTTCAGGATTTTCAGACAGTGACTTTGCTGGATGTAACACAACAAGGAAGTCCACATCAGGAGGGTGCCACTTTCTAGGTGATTGCTTAGTTTCATGGCAAAGCAAAAAAGCAAGCAGCTGTTTCAACATCCACTGCTGAAGCTGAATACATTGCTGCTGCAAGCTGTACAGCCCAACTCCTGTGGCTTCAAAATCAGTTGCTGGATTTTGGTATCACTGCCTTAAAGACACCACTCATGTTGGATATGATCAAAAATCCAGTTTCTCATTCAACCACCAAGCACATCGACATCAGACATTAATTTGTGAGGGATTGCTATGAAAAAGGTTTGATTTATCTGCATCATATTCCAACTAAAGACCAGCTAGCAGATGTGCTCACAAAAGCATTAGATACAGCCACCTTTGAAAGCTTGGTCTCTAGGATTGGCATGCTAAACATGGAATAACAAGAAAAATCTTGTTTTTCTTTGAATAAAAGCATTAAAATGTTTTCAGAAAATCAAAAATCCATCCTTAAAAATAGCTAAAAATGAAGTTTTCATTAAAAATCCTTAAAAGTCTGCCATAACCACTGCTTGTTCAAAAGTCTGCTCTACTTCAAAATGATTGTCCACTGCTGAAAGCCATCCCCTGTCCTCTCATTTTCTTGATAAACTCTGTTGTTCAAAAGCAGTGTCTTATCCACTGATATGCTATCCACTGATAGTGAAAATCATCCACTGCTTCCATTTGTTACCGTTGTAAACTCTGTTGTAAAGGAGTCTGAAAAGAGAAAGAAGAGAGAAAAGATCAATAACTTGTTCTGTGAATTTTGTGAAAAGAGAAACCATCTAACAAAAGATTGTTTTCATCTAAAAGCATATGATCTAAACATAACAAGTGTCATTGTTTCTGCTGAAAGCTGCACCATCTGTGGTAAAACAAACCACAAAACTCAAGCATGTGTGTATCTCAAAAACTTTGATGTGAAAAAGAATGAATACACTGCCAAAACGTCCTTGAGTCCATCAACATCATCTGTCAAATTCACCAAGAACCAACCACTGTTTGTGCCAGTTCAAACAGCTGTCACAAAACAGCTGAACCAAACATCTGTCAAAAGAGATGTTCAGGTTACTGATGCACCTCCTACCAATCAGTTCAGAAAAGGCAAGGAACAACAGTCTTACCAAAGGATTCCACACGTTTATGAGACCTACAAAAGGCCCTCTAAACCTAAAGTGAACAGGCATCCTTTTGGGTACCAACAGGTGATTGGGCAAAATCCACAACAGTGGTTAGAAAGAAACAGTCCTAAAAACTGTCCAAACCCCTGACCTAACCACTGTCCATCAATCTGCATCCATCCCAGACACTATTGAGACCCCATCCAAAGCCTTATTAGCTTTGGAAACCCTAATGAACTAATCCTTTTACTTCATGTATAGGGAGCTTCTGCATGCTTAGATAGCCTTTGGTATGTAGATAGTGGAGGCTCCAGGCACATGACAGGATGTAAAGCCCTACTCAAAGATTTCAAAATTCATGGAGGGGGTGATATATCCTTTGGGAATAATAGTAAAGGGAAAGTTCTGGGGTCTGGTACAGTACAGTCTGGTAATATAAAATTTGAAAATGTCAATCTGATAGACAATCTGAAATTCAACCTCCGGAGTGTTTCACAAATGAGTGATAAGGGTATGGGTCATTCTTCACAAAGGAGTGTTGTAGGATTGTTGGACCAGAAATGGTTAAAAAGATTGAAGCAATAATAAAAACTAGAAAAACAAAACTTGTTGCTCAAAGAAGTGGCAATGTTTATGTTGTTGATATGTCAAAAGAGTGTCCCAGAGCTGATGCCTGTCTGTTCTCAGCTACCTCTAACAAAGAGACAGAACTTTGGCACAGGAGACTGGGGCACACAAATCTCAAGACAATCACTGAAATTTCAAAAAATGGCCTTGTAAGAGGTTTGCCACAAAAACTGTTTTCATGTCCCGAGCACTGTGTTTCCTGTTTAAAAGGAAAACATCATAAAAGCTCTTTTAAGTCCATTGAAGAGTCCAAAACAACCCAGTGTTTGCAAATGCTGCACATGGATTTGTTTGGCCCAGTTCAAGTCATGAGTCTCAAGAAGAAGAGATATTGTTTGGTTATTATTGATGACTTTTCTAGGTTTACATGGACTTTCTTTTTACACTCAAAAGATGAGACTGCAGGCATTTTGCTAGACTTTGTGACACAGGTAGAAAATCAATTTAACCTTCCAGTAAAAGTCTTCAAGAGTGACAATGGCACAGAATTCAAAAATAAGGAGTTAGATGCCTTCTATGTGAAGAAAGGGATTATAAGGCAGTACAGCATCCCTAGAACACCAGAGCAAAATGGGGTTGTTGAAAGAAAGAACAGAACTTTGATTGAGGCTGCCAGAACCATGCTTGCTGATTCAGGTTTGCCATTAACTTTTTGGGCAGAGGCAGTAAACACTGCTTGCTATGTCCAAAACAACGTTTTAATAAACCCCAGGCACAAAAAGACTGCTTATGAAATTCTGTATAAAATTAAACCACTGATCTCATATTTCAAAGTCTTTGGCTGCCCATGCTTTATTTTGAATTTAAAGGATTCCATCTCAAAATTTGCAGCCAAAGTAGATGGTGGTTATCATCTGGGATACTCAACCACTGCCAAGGCCTACAAAGTGTTCAATACACGGACCAAAGCAGTGGAGGAGACTTTGAATGTAAAGTTCAATGAACTTTCATCAATGAAAATCCCAGCAAATCCTGCAGATCTGTTTGATCTTGAAAAATTCACTTTTGAAAATACTGATGTCAAGACTAACAGTGCAGGTCCATCAGAGGATTCAACACCAGACTATGGGTATGAAATCATCATCCCTCAAAGGTCTGTCAAGATGGGAAGAGCATCAGATGTTCAAAACAGCTGTCAAAGCTCAACCACTGCTACCTCAACAGTTGTTGACCAAAGTAGCCCCTCAACCACTGCTTCCTCATCATCAAGCACTGTTGATAAAAGTCCTCAAACAATGGATCAAAGTCAGCATGTGTCCACACCTTTACCTCCTATTCCACCACCTTTTGAAGCCACTGCTGGATCATCAAAGTCACCAGCAGTGGTTAGCTCAGATGATACACATTTGCAGCCTTCACCAACAAATGCCATCATTCCATACCAAGGAGATTTAATCTACTTGAGATCTCATACACCTGATCAAATCATTAGCAACATCAATGAAGGGGTGCTCAAAAGAAGCCAACCCAAAACATTTGTCTTTTTGCTGGTTTTCTATCACTCCATCAGCCAGTCAAGTACCAAGAGGCACTGAAAGACAACAGCTGGGTAGAAGCCATGCAAGAGGAGCTCCAACAGTTTAAAAGACAACAAGTATGGGAGCTTGTACCACTGCTAGAAGAGGTTAGCCCCATAGGCACAAAGTGGGTCTTCAAAAACAAAACTGATGAAAGGGGTATTGTTGTCAAGAATAAAGCCAGGCTTGTGGTTCAAGGTTACAGACAGGAAGAGGGGATTGACTATGATGAAACTTTTGCCCCTGTAGCAAGATTGGAAGCTATAAGACTGTTCCTGGCCTTTGCTGTCAACCACAACATGAAGGTGTTTCAAATGGATATCAAAAGTGCTTTCCTCTATGGTACAATTCAAGAAGAGGTATATGTTTGTCAACCTCCAGGCTTTGAGGATCCATTTTATCCAGATCATGTCTACAGGTTAAACAAAGCCTTGTATGGCCTGAAACAAGCACCAAGGGCCTGGTATGAAACTCTTTCCACCTTTCTACTCCCAAATGGTTTCAAAAGAGGTACCATTGATAAAACCCTTTTTTTTTAAAATGGAGAGGAAAGGATTTAATGATTGTCCAAATTTATGTGGATGACATTATTTTTGGAAGCACATGCAATAAAATGTGTGAAGAGTTTAGGGAACTCATGACAGCTGAGTTTGAAATGAGTGCAATGGGTGAGCTGCAATGCTTTCTTGGTCTCCAAGTTCAGCAAATGCAAAATGGAACTTTCATTCATCAAAGCAAATATGCAAAAGAATTGTTAAACAAATTTGATATGAATGACTGTAAACCATGCAGCACACCCATGGCAACAAATAAGCTTGTCATGTCTGATGAAAAGGATGAGCTGATTGACCAAACACTTTATAGAAGCATGATTGGGTCTTTACTGTACCTAACTGCATCAAGACCAGACATCATGTTTGCAACATGTGTGTAACACCCCGAAAACGGGTTTAGTAATTAGACCCCGTTAATACTAAACAGCGGGTATAATACCGTTAGCAGAAAAGATTAAACCAGAAATTATTAGGATTTAAATAAATAAGCTTAATAATAAATAAAAGGAGGTTAAATACTTTGAGAAAACAAAGTATATAGAAGGCCCGAGTTAACGGGACTTAAAATAAAACGGGTTCTGACTTCCCGAATCCATTAAATTAACTAGGAATAATTAACCTAGTTAGTAATATGTGATTAAGTTATAAATAGTGAATTATAGCTTAAAATGATCAAAATAAAACATAAGGGACCATTATTGCCAAAAGGGCAAACTAGTTTTATTAAAAAAAAAAAGAAAACAAAACACACACTTGGTGTGTGTGTGTCGATCGACCAGAGCAGGAAAAAAGGGGCTCAAACCCTAATCTCTACAAAATCATCAAATTGAAGCTTGATTCAAGGTCAAAACCAATGCATGAATACATAGAAACGATCACCTGGTCGCAAGGATCGTAAGGTATGTCAAAATTCTGATATTCATGAAGTTGGGATTCTTGATGAGTTTATGAAGTTTGAAATTTAAGCTTGAATGATTGTTGTTTGGATGAAATTAGAGTGAAATAATGTCTAGGAACAAACCCTAGTTATTAGATTGTTGAAATTGTGCTCAATGCTTGAGAATTTCATGATCACCATTGAAGGTGATAAGTGGGTTTTGACTAAATTCATGTATGAGATGATTTTAGGGTTTTGATTGCATAAAAAATAGTGTTATGATGTCAAGAACATGCTTAAATTGAAAGTTGAATTCAAACGGCTCTTGATCAGAATTTACAGCCGACTTGTATTGACTGTAACCTGGACAAAACGTGATAAAAACATGTGTTTCTTGAGTCTAAAATGTAATTCCGGGAAATATCTTTAAAACCCCACTGGAATCGCATTTTTTCGACGAAAATTGAGCGTTTTATGAATTTTTCCGTATCAAAGGTTCAAGCTGCGTTTTCTGGCAGAATTTGCAGCCTATTACGAATGTCATAACTCAATTTAGGAATTGATTTATGATCTCAAATTCTTACTATAGAAAGTTTTAAGTGATTAAAAGAATCGCCAATTGGAATTTCGTCAATCGGATAAACGAGGAATTTTAAATTAATTTTTCCGTAAGCTGCAGTCAGAAGTGACGAATCTGATTGCAGCTTAGTAAATGAATTTTTACGAGTTTTTGGTAAAGAGTTAGATCTTGAAATTTTAACACAAGGTCCAACCCTCCGAGCGGTACGCCACATAAAAAAATCATAATTTTTAAAGACTTGTAAACAGGTTAAACAGGTCACCAAAAATAGCCTATTTTCGGTGATACGAAACTTGATTGTTGATGTTATAAATTATGCCCACAATGTTCATATGTTGAAATTATGAATCAAACGCGTAATTTCCTAGTTCGACTAATTACGCGTGATGTGGGGTAAAACAAATTTTAATCATGAAGTCGATTTAGCTTATATGCACATATCATATAATTAAGGGTAGTTAACTTTTGAAGAGTTAAACTAACCATGGACGGAGTTGAATAGTAGTTTTGACATAGAAAATACGTAAGGTGGAATAGTCGTGGTTATAATGACTAATCTAACGACCTTGTGAATTATGATGATAGTTTGACTCTTGACAAGCTAGATGGAGGCTTGGGAATGAAGCGGGTCAAACGGAGCAAGTACGAAAAGGAAAGCGTAATTTGGATGCGAGGTAAGTAAAAGCTTACACCATTTTTTAGTATACATCAGTTGTGTGTATTGAAAATGAATAAAGGATGTTTAGTAATTTTTATAGATTTTTATAAAGTTGTTCGACAAGGTTTTCGCGGATGTTTTGTCAATAAATTATTTGTTGACAGCAACAGTTCCGCTACTTGCAGAAATTATTTCGAGGTCTTAACCATTGAGTTTTGACACAATATTTGACCAGAAGTTGGTTTACAACATAAAGGATGTTTAGTAATTTTTATAGATTTTTATAAAGTTTTTCGACAAGGTTTTCGCGGATGTTTTGTCAATAAATTGGTTGTTGACAGCAACAGTTCCGCTACTTGCAGAAATTATTTCGAGGTCTTAACCATTGAGTTTTGACACGATATTTGACCAGAAGTTGGTTTACAACATAAAGGATGTTTAGTAATTTTTATAGATTTTTATAAAGTTTTTCGACAAGGTTTTTGCGGATGTTTTGTCAATAAATTTGTTGTTGACAGCAACAGTTCCGCTACTTGCAGAAATTATTTCGAGGTCTTAACCATTGATTTTTGACACGATATTTGACCAGAAGTTGGTTTACAACATAGGGGATGTTTAGTAATTTTTATAGATTTTTATAAATTTGTTAGACAAGGCTTTCGCGGATATTTTGTCAATAAATTAGTTGTTGACAGCAACAGTTCCGCTATTTGCAGAAATTATTTCGATGTCTTAACCATTGAGTTTTGATACTATATTTGACCAGAAGTTGGTTTACAACATAAAGGATGTTTAGTAATTTTTATAGATTTTTATAAAGTTGTTCGACACGGTTTTCGCAGATGTTTTGTCAATAAATTAGTTGTTGACAGCAACAGTTCCGTTACTTGCAGAAATTATTTCGATGTCTTAACTATCGAGTTTTGACATGATATTTGGCCAGAAGTTGTTTAACAACATAAATGATGTTTGGTAAGTTTTATACATTTTAGACATAAGCCTTTTTGGGTCAAGTGCCTATAAACGGGTCTTTTCCGTAAAACAACCAACCGAAGTGTAGAATCCGGGAAAATTGGTCAATTATACTAAATCCACCACGAGTATAGTTGTGGTGAAATGTAAATAGATAATTCAAATTTGGGAAAATGATGGGTGAAAAGAATGAGCGAAATTTAAACTTAAAAGTTTAAATTCTCTAACGGGTCAAAACAAATTACGCGCATAACTTGGGTATTGGTTGCGTAATTCACAAAAGTTACAAACGACAGACTTCGGAGATGGCAAATATATATATATATATATATTATAATACGTTCATTCTGAATTTCAGACTTGTTTAAACTCGTTATTTAACTACCAAAACTAATTTTTGAGTTGGTTTTGATTTAGGTGAACATCAGAAATACTCGGATGAAGATCAAGCGGAGTACAAGAACCGAACACATGAAAAAGAAGCTTCCGCACATTGTTTTGTCATTATTTTAAAACGACGAACTCAATTACATTATGTAGTATTATTCTAAGATTGTAAAAGTTTTAATTTACCCGTATTTTTCAACGTATATGTAAATCATAATTACTTGTTTATTTTCGTAAACTATACGAAAACTGTTAATTAATAGTAAGGGTCTTACAATGTGTCTGTGCAAGAAGTCAATCAGCCCCTAGAAAATCCAACCTTATTGCTGTAAAAAGGATATTCAGATACATAAACAGTGCTCCCACACTTGGTATCTGGTATCCAGCTAATGGGAATATCAAGCTTTCAGGATTTTCAGACAGTGACTTTGCTGGATGTAACACAACAAGGAAGTCCACATCAGGAGGGTGCCACTTTCTAGGTGATTGCTTAGTTTCATGGCAAAGCAAAAAAGCAAGCAGCTGTTTCAACATCCACTGCTGAAGCTGAATACATTGCTGCTGCAAGCTGTACAGCCCAACTCCTGTGGCTTCAAAATCAGTTGCTGGATTTTGGTATCACTACCTTAAAGACACCACTCATGTTGGATATGATCAAAAATCCAGTTTCCCATTCAACCACCAAGCACATCGACATCAAACATTAATTTGTGAGGGATTGCTATGAAAAAGGTTTGATTTATCTGCATCATATTCCAACTAAAGACCAGCTAGCAGATGTGCTCACAAAAGCATTAGATACAGCCACCTTTGAAAGCTTGGTCTCTAGGATTGGCATGCTAAACATGGAATAACAAGAAAAATCTTGTTTTTCTTTGAATAAAAGCATTAAAATGTTTTCAGAAAATCAAAAATCCATCCTTAAAAATAGCTAAAAATGAAGTTTTCATTAAAAATCCTTAAAAGTCTGCCATAACCACTGCTTGTTCAAAAGTCTGCTCTACTTCAAAATGATTGTCCACTGCTGAAAGCCATCCCCTGTCCTCTCATTTTCTTGATAAACTCTGTTGTTCAAAAGCAGTGTCTTATCCACTGATATGCTATCCACTGATAGTGAAAATCATCCACTGCTTCCATTTGTTACCGTTGTAACCACTGTCTTCATCAGTAACTTTCATAAAAGTACTGTCCTTCATTTCATCTGGGGTTGGCATGTGGACAGTACATTATGGTCAGTCCTTTTGTAACCGCTGCCACGTCAGCATTCACTTTTTCTCTATAAAACCCCCACTTCACACCAAAACAGGGTTTTACTGTCGAATTGAATTCTCAAAAATTCTCTTCTCAAAGCAGTTTTTCTTCAAATTCCTTCAAAATCTTCTTCGATCATCATCTCCAAAATGACAAAATCGAAGTCATCTGCAAAACCCACTTCCAAATCATCTTCAAAAGATGCCTCTCAAAAGGAAAAACCCACTGAAATTCCACACAAACCATCTCACAATCTTCTGGGTCTCCTCACAAAACCCGGCACTACAGAAGTTTTTGATTCCATACTTGCTACCATATCTGCATCAAAGTACAAAACTTTGTTAACAACAGATGCACCAATTTACTTGACAACCCAAAGAGAGTTTTGGAAGAATGCAACCCTTGAAACACAAGGAGACGCTGTAATAGCCATTAACTCTACTCTAAAGGGTAAAGCTGTCAAAATTACACCACAATCAATCTTTGAGGTCTTTCAACTCGATGATCAGACATGTATAATTTCTTTCCCCAAAAACGAGTTAAAAATTGACTTCATTGAAAGAGGGTATGCAGATACAATGATGAAGAAGGATACCTTACAAAAAGGTTTCTTTCCTTCTGCAACAAGGTTTTTATTCCATACCCTCCTAATGTGTGTTTCAAACAAAACCACTGCTTTTAATGAAATACCATTAAAAATTCAAAACTTGGGTTATGCTATTCTTCATGGAGAAAATTTCAATTATTCTCGGGTAATTTTTAATGATTTGGTTAAAAATGTTGAAACAAAGGCATTCTTACTATTTCCAAGATTTTTGAGTTATTATTTTGAAAAGAAACATGGTAAGAGTGATCCTGCTGCAATAAAACAAGGTGCCTCAATTCAAATAAACAGCTTAACTGCTGAAACTTTTACAAGGATGTCAACACCTTGCAAAACACAAGCAGAGGTACCTGAGCAGAATTTAGCAGCTACCACTGCTCCTCAGGTATCTGCTGCTGAGCCCACTGCTCAAGGTGATCAAAGTAGCAAAACAACTGCTTTGAAACCCACACCTACAATCACCAAAAAGCCAACAAAAAGAAAAACTCAAAAACCCCCCAAACCAATCAAAAAGGCAACTCTGGAGGATGAGATACCAGAGCAACTGCCTGTGACAACACAAAAGTCACAAGAAACCACTGCTGCTTATTCCTCACAGCAGTTGGTACAAATATCTCAACCCATAGCCACCTGTCTCTTCTCAAAAAGAACAGGTTGTACATATAGGGACACCACATCATGATGCTCTGGAATCACTTGATTCCATCATCCACAGCCCACTGCCCGGGGCAAATTCTCTTCTCACACCAAATCTCACATCCACAATTCCCCCACCAACTAAACTGCTGTTGGATGCAATTGATTTGAACCTGGCACTAACTAGTCCTTCTCAATCACCTATAAATGAGAATATACCTCAACAAATGACTTGGGTCTGATGTATCAATCTTTGCTAACCCACCAACACAACCTGAGGAGGTTACACCCCTTGAGTTACAAGTAACTCTTGGTGGTAATCCAAGTGAAGCAGCCACTACAAGTACTGAACCCACTGGTTTGCACTTGGAAAGTGGTTACATCAATAAGACTTCCTTGGAGGCAATTCCTTACATAGCACCTCTGCCAACCACCAGTGGATTTGTTTTAACCACTGGCAACATCAAAAGGTTGTCAAGTGTTGAAGGAAGAAGACCCCAGTACCAAGAAAAAGGGGCATCAGTGGTTAATGTTTGGAGTACACTCCCTACCTCAACCACTGATAAAACCACTGCTAGTGGGAAATCAGATGATCCCATTAAATTGGGTGATGGTTTAAAATATCTGGATTTGACGAAACGAGTTGACAAACTGGATACAACTGTCGCAGATATCAAAGACATGCTACAACAGTTGTTGAAAGTACAATAGATGCAATCCACTGTTGTTCCAACTCAAGCACCTGCTCCATCATAAGCACCTGCTACAAATGAGCTCTGGAATCTATTTCAACCTTTTCTCCAACAACAAAAACAAATGGTTGATCAGCAACATGAAATACATATACAAAAGCTGAGAAACATTATGGAGTCTAGGTTCAAGAACACACAAGCAGACATCAAGGCACTCAAGGCCCATATCTTTAATACCACTGGTACTGCTCCTCCAACTGTCCTTTTCATTGATCAATTACCCTTAGATAATGCCAAAAAGGGGGAGAAAATTAAAGAATGGAAGAAGAAGGGAGTAGATGATGGTCTCTACATTGAACCAGAAATGGAGAATATGACCAAGCAGATACCTTTGCCAGATGGTAGCAAAAAGGTTGAAGTTACCCAAAATGCACTTGCTGAAGCTATAGCAAGTGTAAAAAGGGACAGAGCGGCAAAGGATATGTCAAGGTGGAACAAGGAGAAAAGAGCTTACATAGAGCTGAATACGCAGGGTTGTTCTGGGCTAAAGGATGTTCAAAATCCGGAGCTAAAAAGAAATCCCACTAGAAAAGTGAGGGAACCCAAGTCCACACCATCCAGACTCAAAAAGCATACTCCTAAACCATCATCCAAAAGCCTCCAACATCAAACCTCCATCCAAATAGCTGTTTTAACTCCTGCTGTATCAACTACTGCTGGTACTTCAGAGGTTTCAACATCTGTTATCACTTCAACACACATCACAACCACTACCTTACCTCCACCACCATCACCACCAAAAACAACCTCACCACCATCTTCTCCTGCCAAAAAGTAGAAGACAACAGATGTTACAACATCTGCTGTAATGACAACAGTGGTTGAAACACCAGTTGTTTCAACAGCTGTTAGTCAATCACAAACCACTGCCACTCAAATCACCACCACTGATCCACCCAAAACATCATCTGCCTCTCCTAAAATAAAAAGGAGAAGGATTTTCATACCAGATGATGATTCACCATCACCACCACCAACATCTTCAACATCTCTATCACTTGTTACAATACCCAAACCTGTTCCTCTCTCATCAGCACCAGTACAACAATCAATCCTTGTCATTACTCCTGCATGTGTCAAATTTCCTCTAGAACTTGAAGCAGTTAGAGAAGAGATCAAATATTTCTACTATGAGGATGACCCTGCTAAAAGGAAGTTGCCATTAGTTAAAGGATATCCAAGGCCAAACAATATTGAAGAATATTTGAAAGTCAAAGCTAAACAAGCAGAGGATATCTCAAAAAGAAATGCACAAGGAAAAACTGACAGAGAAATTCAGCAGATTTATCAATTCTTGCTCACACAAGTCAGATCCTTAGAGCAATTTGCCAAAAATGTATGTCAACAGATCTCAGAGAGAGCAGATGAAACCTTGAGAAAAGACTACATTGAAAGCATCATGGCAACCAAAAAGTACAAGGGTGAAAAGAACTTGTACAAGGAGTGGACCATTTCTGAACTTGAAAATGAAGCAGCCAGGATTCAGGAAATGATAAAGAATAATGTTAAACATACTCCTCCAGATTGGGCAAAGTTCAAAAAGATTGTACCTGATAAAAAGGTAGAGCTGAGGAGAATGAAAGAGGAATTGGTTGCTGCTGATTATGGGTCTAAAAATCAAGTGGCAAGATGGAAAGAAGATACAGTCAGGGCCACCAACAAAAGGTTGGAGGAATTAAGGAAGAAAGATCCCACTATTCCACAAAAACCTGACTATCCTGAAGCAGAGGTTTCAAAAAGACCATCTAAACTGCAAATCAGGAGAGCCACTGCTCCATCTGGTGCAGCCTTCTATACAAGAAGGCAACAAAAATAGTTGGGTGGTGAAACCATCCAAGAGCTGATAAAAGGAGATGCCCTTGTAAAAGAAGGCATAAAGAAAATGATTATAGAAACTCTTGGTTTGGATCAAACTGCAAGTGCTGCTCAGACAGTCATCAATAGGCCAGCTTCACCAAACACCTCATCAAATAAAAATCTCCCAAGAAACCCACCAGGCTCAAAAGTAATAAAGTGGGAAACTGAAAAACAGACCCATGTATTGACTATGTTCATGTCTGGTGGAGAAGTGAAGAAAATAACAAGGGAACAAGCTCTTGGCCTGAGTCTTGAAGATATGCAGGATCTCCTTGATCTTCCACTTGGTAGGGATGAAGATGACACAGACGCCCTAGACTTTGAGTTACAACTAAAAGGTCAGATAAGGGAGCTGTTGATGAGGCAATAAAGTTCCACAATAATGAAGGGTTTTGGCATTATCTGTTCCAAGGGGAGATTGTTGGGATTGAACCCTATCAAAGGAACAGATAATTAAAGCCAAAACTGGATCAGAGCAGTGGATCCAGAATAAGCAGATGTTACATACAAGTCTCTCCCCTTGAAAGTGGTTTCAACATATGCTGACCTCCTATCTACTGATCGTGCAAACTGCTGACCTACAAACTGTTGGTCAAGTAAAGGCCTGATGAAAGACTAAAGCTCTGCTGTCCAATCTACTGCCTTGAGTCAAGCACTGCTGATCCGGACAAGTACTGCTGGGTTCACAGCAGTGGAAGGATGCAGCAGTTATTTAGATGTCTTTTATATAATGAAATGTAATAACAGTAGTTAGCATAGCAGTGTTTGTATTGATCAGAGGTTAGAGTTTGTTAGGAGGTTAGATGTCACTTTCATGGTGACGTCAGCTTAGATGCTCAGTGGTTTGCTAGTGCCTATAAATAGAACAGTCCTCTGTACTGTTCTATTTAGCTCTTTGCAAAATTGTTTTCCTACACGAACAAACACTGAGCTCTGGCTGAGGGGGAGTTTGCATTCAATCATCGCATTGTAATCGTAATTGAAATAAATTCAATCTTTCGGTTCTTTGTAGAAAATGTTTGATTAAAGCAATTCTCTCGTTTGATTGTGTGTAAAGTTTGTTTCCATATTAATTCCGATGCACAACTCATCCATCTTCATCTTATTTCAAACGTGAAAACACAATCAATACCAAACTCAGATCCAATGTCATTAACCAAATGTGACTATGAGTAAACATATGTATTTGACTATAAATTAAAATTTATGTTTGACTACGATTTGCTAATGTATTTTAGCTTCCTAAATGGGCTAATTAAGTATTAAATTGGGCAAAATCATGTATTAACAATTAATTAGTCGATATATGGTATTATTTACTTGTGTAGGTTGTTGAAGGTTGTTGTGATTCGTTAGTGATCCATGAAGTGAATATATGGATAGATATGTATGTATTAATATAGCTATATTTGACCAATTTTGATTCTGTTTGACACAATATAAAAATGTTTGGCTAAGATTGACTATGTTTGACTATACTTATTTGTATGATCAAATATTACCATGTTTTACTAAGTATGAATACGTTTGACCAATTATGGCTTTATTTGACAAAAAGTGGAAAATGTCGATCGTATTTGAGAAAGCCAAAATATGTTTGACCAAGATTAACTTTTACAACCATGTTTGACCAATTATGACAAAGGTTAACTATGATTAATCAAGTCTGACTATTATCGGCCAAGTTTTGACTATGGTAAATGAATTTCATCATATGGGTGAAGGGAGTGGCTCGGCAAACCAAACGGCAAAGGTGTTTGCTGCGCGGCAACACCGCCGCCGGCCACCTTTGCCGCTCGGCAAACTTGAACAATCGGGGAACCTTTGCCGAGTGACCAAAGAAGAGAGAGAGGGGGGCAATAATGATTGGAGCATGATTGGAGCATGTTTTTCCGTGCTACGACGGCGGTGGTTTCCAGTGGCGGTGGTGGTGTTGCTATGGCGGTGGTGAACAGGAGGTGGTGGAACCGGTGGCGGTGGTGGTGTTGCTACGGCGGTGGTGAACAGGAGGTGGTGGAGGTGATAAGGGTGGGTTGATTTTGAGGGTGGTGGTGGTGGAGGAACCGGTGGTGATGGAGGAACCGGTGGTGATGGAGCTGATATAGTAATTGTTTTTTTAATTAATTTGATGTTTTATTTGTTTTTATTTAACACATATTTTTTTTTAAAAAAGAAAAAAAAAAGTTTGCCACTTTCAAGTGTCTACACCACTGCCAACACTTTTCACCAAAGTTTAAACTCTTCACACTTGCTGACATGGCACACTCTGATTGGTCCATTTTAAAGTTTGCCACTTTCACCTGTTTAACCACTCCCTTCACCCTAAGTTTTTAGTGTGATTGACAATGTTTCACTATGATTGACCGAAGTATGAATCTAATCGACTATGTGTGACTTTGACTAACGATGATTGTTATTAGTGAAATACAACTATGCCCAATCAACCATTTTGACTTTAATTATAATATTTTGGTAGTTTTTACAACAAAAATCAATATATGGTCAAATTTGATTATTTATGTTGTATTTCTGGACAACTTAAGTATCCTATTGTTCATCCGAATTGTTGACTGTGTTGAGAATGCGAACAGAAAATTGACATATTAGTAAGAAAAAAACTTATAGTGAAATTACTTTTTATCCAACAAAATTCTAACTAATAGTGAGCTTTAATTTTATTTTGGATGGCGCCAAACATATAATTCACTACTAAAAAACTGTCTTGTATCCGACTAAGGTTTTTGTCGGAAAACGGCGTTTCCGACCAATTTCCGACAGAAATACGTTTGTCGGAAAAATCCTTGTAGGAAAAGATTTCCGACAAGTATCCGACTAAATTGGCGACAAATTTCCGACAAAAAAGAAGTTACTATTTCCGACAAAGTCCCGACCACAATTTTCCTACAGCTTTCCGACCGCCGTTTTCCTACTATTTTCCGACCACCGTTTTCCTACTATTTTCCGACCAAAAGGTTCCTACAGCTTTCCGACCACCGTGTACCTACTATTTTCCGACCACCATTTTCCTACTAATACACACATACACATACAAATAGAGACAAGAAATACATTTATATATATAGATATACACCTCCGCATAATTAAATATGAAAAAATAGATGTTTTAGTCGGAAATTAGTCGGAAATTACTGACAACTTTCCGACCAAAAGTTATGTTTCGTTGGTAAGTGGTCGGAAATTTCCGACCATTTTCCGACACCCATATCCATTTTTCGGTTTTTCAACCTTCTAACATGGTTTTTTCATTACGTATTTTGTACACCTTAGTTATACACGAAAAGCTCTTACTTTACCAACTTATACGTATAATTATACCCAGTCATACGTGCGTGTACGCTATCGGGACCCATTACTTAAACTAGGCTTTTTCTATTGTATAAGTGTGTATATATGTATATGTATATGTATGCTGAGACAACTACATACTAATACACACATACACATACATATAGAGACAAGAAATACATTTATATATATAGATATACACCTCCGCATAATTAGATACGAAAAAAATAGATGTTTTAGTCGGAAATTGGTCGGAAATTACCGACTTAATGTTATGTTTCGTCGGTAAGTGGTCGGAAATTTCCGACCATTTTCCGACACCCATATCCGTTTTTTTCGGTTTTCAACCTTCTAACATGGTTTTTTCATTACGTATTTTGTACACCTTAGTTATACATGAAAAGCTCTTACTTTACCAACTTATACGTATAATTATACCAAGTCACACGTACGTGTACGCTATCGGGACCCATTACTTAAACTAGGCTCTTACTATTTTATAAGTGTATATATATGTATGTGTTTGTGATGCTGAGACAACTACACGCTAATACACACACACATACATATAGAGACAAGAAATACATTTATATATACAGATATACACCTCCGCATAATTAAATATGAAAAAAAAATGCTTTAGTCGAAAATTGGTCGGAAATGTTTTTACTTTACCAACTTATACGTATTATACACATTCATACGTGCATGTACGCTATCGAGACTAATTACTTAAACTTGTCTTTTATTATTCTATAATTATATATAGGTATATTATATGTGTGTGTATGTGTATACTCCGAGTCATATACATACACATACATATATATAGACACAAGCAAATACATTCACATGTATACATATAGCTCAATATAATTGAATAAAAAATAAAGGTTTTAGTCGGAAAATTGTCGGAAATTTCCGACAACTTTCCAACCAATTTTTTTTTCTTTTTTTTATAGTTTTTTTTGTCGGAATTTATTCGGAACTTTCCTTCAATTTGCCGATGACTTTTTTCTTTGTCGGTAAGCGGTCGGAAATTGGTTGCTAATATTTGACTTTTATTCTAGTCGGAAGTTTGTCGGTAAGTGATTGGAATTTCCGACTGAATTTTTTTAGTCGGTAATTTTGGTAGGAAATCCACAATTTTCTAGTAGTGATTATATGATAATATCAAGAAGAGTTAATTACACCGTTAGTTTCTGTGATTTATGGAAAGTAATAAGACAGGTATTAACAGTTTAAAATCACATTCTAGGGTTCTAATTTTTCATTTTGTAACAACCTAGGGTACTAACGCTAACTTTTGTTAACTTTTCTGTTAAGTTAGAATGAAATTACTAAAATACCCTTATATAATTACACGAGCCTTTTATATAATTAACTTTATTTTAATCTATGGACCATTTGTGTAATTAATCTATATATGTATGCAATGAGAGAGATACCAAGAGAGAAATAAATTACGGTAGAGAGGGAGGCAGGAGCGGAGACACGGCGGCGGTGTTAGTGTACTGCCCGAAAACACGGCGGTGACGACTGTGGTTGACGTTGCAAGCTCCAGTTCCGGCAAGAGAGGATCTGATTCTTTTTCTTAATGCAAGAAAGAGAGAGAGAGGCATGGGGTCCTAAAAATTGTTTTCTTTCTTTGTTGTTTCGTCGCGAGGTGAAGCATCGCAAGTACGCCATGACATTCCCATTTTCTCCTATCGTTATTCTCCTTACCACTGTCCATGCACCCGTGTCTATTGGAAAGAGAGAACAAAAGAGGGATAGAGAAATATTATCCTGGAGATTCCATGTCGGCAGAATTGAGTGGGAAACGTCGCATGCATCGGCGGATCAGGGCAGAGAAGACTGAATTGTTACGATATGAAGTTATTGGGTTTTCAGTTATGTTTTTTATGGGTTGCTAATGGCTTAAAACTTTGGGGTTTTTTGTTTGAATTTAAATGGTGAAATTGTAATGTTTTTTTTTTTTCTCGAAGTAGACCTTGATGAAAGAAAAATATGTAATCTTCCTTAATCTGTTGTTTGATTGTATGCTCTAGTTGATCATGAAGATTTTGTGAAAGAATTTTGCCACAAAGAGTAAATTCTTTAATAAAAAAAAATTAAGATTTTCATACATCTTGTATAAGCAATTTATTTAATTAACATTTGTGATTGATTAGTCAGCCTATTTCTTAATCAGAGTTATGAAAGAGCATTTTCAACGTGAAGAATTTGCGTTAATTCATGGTTGGTCCACGCGGTCGTTAAAATAAAACTAATTACATAAAAGGCCCTTGTACTTGTAAAAAGGTATTTTAGTAATTTCCCTCTAACTTAATAGAAAAGTTAACAAAAGTTAGTGTTAATATCTTAGGTTGTTACAAAATGAAAAGTTAGAACATTAGAATGTGACTTTAAACTATTAGTACCTGACATTGTTACTTTCTATAAACCACAGGGACTAATGGTATTATTAACTCCATCAAGAATCAAGATATATATATATATATATATATATATATATATATATATATATATATATATATATATATATAACGACAAAGTTTTTTTATTCATACCCTTAATAGTAATTCAGAAAATATATAATTCTAACTTACCTAAACAAAGTCTTCACTTTCTAACTATTTTATAAAAAGTCTAACTATTTCATAAAAAAGTCTGTAAAGATTTCTTTTATGTATAGCATTTATCATTCATAAATGGACAAACATAACAAAAGATATCTAAGAAATTGTGATTGATATCAAGGAGATGGAGGCTTGTAACATTGAAGAGGGTCACCTTCATTGTCCATGTCCATGAGTTCAGACCACTCGTTGATGCCAATAACATTTGCAGGGGCAATTGCATCCCTAGATATGGTCGGGATGGTGCTAGTAAGGTCCATGTTTTGACCTGCCCATGTTGTAGGTGGTTGTGGCTGTGGTGGTGGTGGTGATGATGATGGTTGGTACTGAACAAAAGGTATGCCAAATTGACCTGCCCATGTTGTAGGTGGTTGTGGCTGTGGTGGTGGTGGCGATGGTTGGTGCTGAACAAAAGGTATGCCAAATTCTCCAAAATAATTTAATGGGGAAAGTTGAGGCAACATCAGGGTTGATGAAGCTGGTTGGGGAGTAGCTCCACCACCAAACGCTACATTAACTGCACCAAAAGCCGAGTTCACACCACTTAATTCATAGTTTGGGTTAAACAAGAAAGGTGGTTGGTAAGAAAATCCACCGCCATTAAATGATTGCATAGTTTGCGTGATTTCTGGCTTAAATGTGCCATGACCATCACTTGAGCCTGCACCAACATTTGGAGGGTTATAAGCATGTGTCATGCTCCCACCCATGGGTGGTGGTTTAGTGATTTGTGAAGACGAGGATGCACCATCAGCCCTACCCCTCTTACGATTAGTTCCACCGCAAGGAATGTTTCGCAGGACCCCACCATGGGTCCAATAACGACGACATTCCTTGCATATATAGCGTGGTTGTGACACGCTATAGTTGTTATAGTAACAAAACTTGGTGTTACTCGAGTAACACCTAGGACAGTTCGGAGGAGGGAATGGAGGTGGCGCACGAGGATAACTCGGCTGCTTTCCGGCTTCCTTCTCCGTCATCTTGCTGGATATCTCTTGGTATACTTTTTAGCATATGTTGATCATTTCATTAAATGACTATTTATAGGGGTTATGGGGTTTGACCATGCAGTCTTCATGTTATGGAATATGTGTAAAAACAATCTAAAGGTATATTTGTTTTCAATTAATTCACTTGAACCATTTACATTATCTCATGTGTGTACAATAATCATATCAAATGTTTGCAAGAAGATTTTCTTTGTTGAATGTTGACTCATGTAAGTACAAGTCAAGGACAAGGAATAAATTTACACAGATTTAATATTTTTATTTTATTCATATGTTATTGGATGAAGGGAAACACCCTACTATCACACCATGTTTATTCGAATATTAATGTATTAACTAACTAGCCAAGTTAACTTTTTAAATATTTGATAAAAGCATATTTAAATGAATAGACCATTAATAGATATATTATTATAAACCGTTTAATAATTTAAATAATATAAATTCAATAACAACAAAAATTAGATTTGGATAAGCATTATATATACGCATAATGGTGGGTTCTAAAGTGAACACTATTGTATTTGTGAACTGGGTGAACAAATCCTGACCATTGATTTACATCATCAAATCGTAAAGATACCGTTTAGATTACTTTTCATACACACAGTAGGTACAATGTATTTCGTTTGAATGAGGTTTTATATACACAACAACTTATTTTGCTTTCTTTTTTGTCCTTTTCTGTAATGAATGAATTGTAGCATGTAAAATTAACTTGGATATTTAGATTATTGATGAGTAAATCGTATCAAATCCTGTAATCAAACCGGTATCGTATCGGTACCAAATTTACTATACCAAATCATTTCGGTAACAATTTGGTACCCACCTTTTGGCGTTTTCAGAATCGTTACTTTTGGTTCGACACCGGTCTAGCACCATACCTATATTTATTGATTTTTACCTTCAAATAACATACCGTGTTTTACTGAGTATTTTCGGTGCTGGTACCTAATTCCGAGGATTTTCCAGATCGGTACTTTCGGTGCCGTTACCGTACCGAGCTCATCTATGTTTTAACGTGTTAGCACCGTAATAACTGAACTGAAAACAACCGAATTTCCAACGTATAGGACGTGTGGGTCCTATTATTATATATTATGTTATTTAAAATCGTTTTTTTTAGGACGGAGTGACTATCCTTACCACGTCATTTTTATTTATGTTTTGGTATTCGGTATCCGCTTGCCATTGCTGACACGCGTTTTACAGTCATTGGATCCCCGCCGCAACGCCCGGGTGAAAAATCAACTAGTTACCTATCATTTTGGTTATAGACAAGTTACTTCTAGTCCTTATATTTATCAGGTATGAATATAAATGAAAGATGGTTCTTATAATATATTTTCTTATAAAATATATTTAAACAATTTGTTAGTTATAATAATCCATGAGTAATTTTAAGCGATATATATACCTTATAAAATAGTAATTAAGTTTCAATATTTATACGTTTTTCGATAGTCACACATGTTTAATGTTATTCCATAGATATAAAAAAATTCATGACTTTTTAAAATTGAATGACAAATATAGAATAATGATTAGAATCTATTATTATTTTGTGGCCTTTTTAATTTCTTCCTAAGTACCTCCTCCTCCATTTGAGGGCCGCTTTGGGTTTTTTTTAATGAAATTCTCCTTTCAAAAAAAAATACCTCCTCCATAATACGGGAAACCATAAAATATTGTTTTTACAAGATTTTGTCTAACTCAAGGTATAGTTTTTAATGGAAAATATCAAATAGGAAGATTAATTTCGCTAAGAAGGATAGGAAGCAATAAGAGGATGATATGTGGTAACATTTAAAATAAAGAAAAAGGGTATTTTAGTCAATCCAACCCTTTCTTCTTCCTTTTTCAAAACCCAGTAACTTCAAAACCCACCATTTTCAAAACCCACCATCTTCAACCATTTCTTCAATTTCTATCTCAATAATCACTACATTATAGTGCGATTTTCATCACCAATCAATGATTCAAACCCCCGATCAACGTGTTCTTCAGTTTTTTTTTAAGAAAACCCAGTTTAATTTCATACAAAATCTCGTTTTTTCCGGTGATTTTGAAGATAATCACTCGATTTGTTCGATTCAATCGCTGATAAGAGTTTCTATCATTTCAAATTTCGTCAATTGATGAAGGAACCTGCTTCGATCCATGTAAGAAATTCTTTAATTTCATTTTCACGATCTGGGTTTTTATTTAGTCATTGCGTCTTACGATCTTGGCGGGGGTCCAGGGGCGGCAGCCCCCGGTAGCGGGGTCCCAGGGGCGGCAGCCCCTGGCTGGGGTTGAGCTGACCTGGTAAACCACATTTTTAGGTGTTTTCAGTAATTCGTAGACAATTCAGACAGTTCACAGACAATTCACAAACAGTTCAGAAACAGTTTTATGTGTCCATTGCGTTTTAGAAATAAGAGAGTTTTATGTGTTTTCTGGCTATTGCGTTTTTGAAAAAACACATTTTTAAGTATCTTTAGTCATTGCGTTTTAGGTAAAACACATTTTTGAAGTGTTTTTAGTCATTGCGTTTTAGGTAAAACACATTTTTAGGTGTTTTCAGTCCATTGCGTTTTACAGGGAACACTTTCTTTTGTTTTTTTAGGTCATTGCGTTTTAGAAATGAGACATTTTTAAGTGTTTTCTGGCCATTGCGTTTTACAAATAAAACATTTCTTTGTGTTTTCTGGCCATTGCGTTTTACAAATAAGACATTTCTTTGTGTTTTTTGTGCATTGCGTTTTAGGTAAAACATTTTTTTATGTGTTTTCAGTCTATTGCGTTTTAGAAATAAGACATTTCTTTGTGTTTTCTGGCCATTGCATTTTACAAATAAGTCATTTCTTTGTGTTTTTTGTGCATTGCGTTTTAGAAAAATGTCATTTTTTAGGATTTTTTTCATTGCGTTTTACGTAACTGGTGGTTTTTCTATTGCGTTTTACACAACTGGGTTTAATTTTTTTTTTTTAAATATAGCAATAGTATACTCGTTTTAAAGATAAAAAAACGCTCGTTTTTTTTTGGTGAAATTTTTATAAAAAAATAATGTCGTATGAAAGAGTTATTAACGTTTAAAAAATGGGGGGGGGGGGGGGGAATTGGAGGAGAGATAAACTATTGGCTTGGATTGACTAGAATGCCCTTGAACAAACTCACGCGCCTCTTTTCTTCTTTTCAATTTCCTTGATTTAATCTTAGCCCTTGATTAAGTAAATAGATAGTCAAGATCACTTCCTAGCCTTCCTAGCCAAATTAACTTCCTATTGTATCTCCACCCTAGTTTTTAATTGTTTAGCGATCAGAGAAAAGATTAACTTGACATAAACTAATCAAAACTTTGTAAATTCACAACTAAATGAGAGAAAAGAAAGCTAAGATAGTATGGGAAGGTGTCTATTTAAAGTTGTTTTATCCTAATTTGATCATGTCATATAGTCGTTTTTAACATATTTTCGTTAGTCTTTTTAACTTAGTTATTCATGACTTAAGACCGCAAGAAACGCACGAAAAACAGTCTATCGAATATTATGATTTAATCAACAACTTTATCTTTACAAGAATAATTAGTTATGGCAAGAGTTACTTAGAAACACAATAAATGTCTAAATTATAGTGGCTACAAAATAAACCATTACCTAACTCGGTGGCGGGAAGTTTTGTGGCATGTTTTTGAATGGCAAACATATCTGCTCGTCAATGTTTTAAAATCCGGCTTTTTAATCATAACGGATTAGACTCAAAAATGGTTTTAACCGGTTGAACCGGGTGGTGCCGGGCGGTTCAACCGGGTTGACTAGTTAATTGTATATTTTCATAAATTACAGCATTAACTCAGAAAATAATCCAAAATTGGATTAAAATGGAAATCTGGAACTAATGATGGGGTGATGAAAGTCTGGAACAAGTCACGAATGATGGAGTTATGAGGCAAGTTTTGAATTTTGATCGACGGAGATAAAATATTAAATGGAACAAGTCACGAATGATGGAGTGATGAAGCAAGTTTTGAATTTTGATCGATGGAGATAAAATATTAAAAGTTGTTAGGTTAAAGCTAAAGAGTAAACATGGAGATGACACGATATAAAGTAAAATCCTAACCCAAAAACAGACTTGAGATGGTACCGGTATAATGGATTTTACTAGCGGTACAAAGTCTATGCCGTTTCTCCTACTTACCGGGGTGTTTCTAACCGGATTTACATCCGAAAACGATAATACCGGTATAATCGGCCGGTATTTACCGGTTTTTAAAACATCGCTACTCGTAATTTATGAGTTTACCCTTTCATTTTGCTTCAATCCGTGCATGTTTCTCTGCCTTTAATGGAAGTAAATCCAACCATACTATAATAACATCGGCTACTCGCATTGTTGTTCGGCTATATTGGTGGTTCTATCCAGTGGCGGAACCAATGTACAAGAAGGGGTAGCCCGGGCTACCCCTCAACTCCCTCTTCGTAGTGTAAAAATACCCATCAACTTTATCTAAGTAGTGTAAAAAAATTTTCTTTTTATATAAAGGATACCTTTAATCCCCCAAAAAATTTGTGATACCCCTGAATTTTAGGGTTAACTCCGCTGCTGGTTCTATCCCCTGTCCGAGTCCCACTATTGCCAATGCATCTGATTCAACTAGTGATGTCAAAGTTAATCCCAACTATCAATCTTGGATCGAAAATGATGCACGTGATCATTATCTACACTATCTCGGAAGCATCATTTGCACATATTTAAGGGACTAATTGCCAAGAATCGTGGGACCCTCTTGCTCAAGCTTATGCCCCACACACAGCCTCCAAGGAATATATACTTAAGATACAACTTCTTAAGTTGAAGATGAAAGGCGGTGAAACACCTCTTGCTTATCTTAGTCGTGCACAAGAGTATGTATCCACACTCGCTAACACTGGTGAGCAAGTAAAAGACAAAGATCTGGGCTTGCATGTGATATCTAACTTACATGAAGCATACAATGGTCTTAAAACAATTGTTTCAACTCCTTCGGCATTCAATGAGCTATTTGGTCGATTCACAAATCATGATTACAAAGCCAATACCCACTGATGTTGTTGCCTTTGTTGCCTTGACAACTCCTATTCAATCTCCTAGGTAGCTCTTGAACAAACTACAAATGGGCTCTTAACTTGGCTATCAACTTCTGCGAAGTGTCGCTGCTGCAGCTCCGCCTCTTCAAGCTCGCATACCAAGTAAAAACATTATTAAGTGTGTAATTGTAATTGTTTATTTGATTGATTGTGGTTAGGATTTACCATGATAGATAAGAGGATTATATACTTAAACCCTATTTACATAAAGCTACCTCTAATTTTGACTGATTTACATTGTGTCTAATATATATGTTTCGAATTATACATACATTAACATTACTACGTTATCATCCTGAACTCACGAGCTGGAAATTTTTATTTACATTGACCATAAATCTAATAAAACGAATACAAACAAAGTAATATATTATATAAATAACAAATATATAGGAAATACAATTAAAAATACATATAAGTTTAATATATTTGATTTTTTATCGTTGATTATGTCAAGGATTAAGGGTATGCACATTTCTTGGATGCTTTTATCTTAATTTTTCATTATATTACTAATCAAATTACTTTAAATACTTTAAGGTAACATAAATAGTTCAAATTGTGTAAACATCTAGCTGTAAAAAAATATGATATTGTGTGTTAACTTGTTTATTGTAATGCCCCGACAATTTTCAATTAAATCCTAGCTTGACACGTGTCTAGAAACCTTCCACACATTCACAAAGTTGAAGGGAAGGTTCAAAAATTTATAAAAATATTAAAAGTTTAAAGTTGAGGGGCTAAATCTGCCTTAAAGGAAAATCTTTGATCTGCTGAAGGTCCTTATGGACCGTATCAACATACCCTTGCGGTACGCAAGGGTGATTTGAAAAGAATGTGCGTCTGAGGTCCCTTACGGTCCGCAAGGGTCCCAGACAGCCAGAAACTCGCTGGCAACAACCTTTGCGGTAATTTTGACACATAGACACCATCTTTGCCACCTTCTATATGGTGTTAACACCTCTTATGCCACTAGTATCATTCTTAACACATTAAGAGACACTTGCCATGTTCTAAGCACTTGAAGATTAGTATAAATAGGACTAGTTAGTTCATAAGTTCTTCACTCCTTCACATTCTTACTCTCAAACTTCTTATGGAGCTTGATTCTACTTAGGAGCCTCCTCTCTCTAGTTCTTAGTTTTTCCTTCAACACTAGTAAGTGTTCTTTCTAGTTCTTTTCAATTATTTGGCTAGTTATTAGCCGAAAGTCAAGCAAATTGACTTTTGCTTTGACTTTCGGTTCTGACCATTTTGGTCAAGTCAAAGTTCAAGTTGAAATTTGCAACGTGATCGTAATAATGAAGGTATGAATCCCTTGCGATCATACCCTCCGAGGATCACGTTAAGTACGTGAAATGACGAGTCAAGCATGTTATATATAAAGTCAAAACTAGAAAAATATTTGTTTTGCGATAATTGGACTTCTAACTATCTAAACCAATTATTTTGACATCATTACAGTTTGTAAAAACTTATAAAGCTTATTTTGACATGCCCAACTCGTCATATTCAATTTAGACTTCAATTCTATACCGAAAGTATGTTTGACTTTTGCGATGACTTTCGATTCTGACCCGTTTTGTCTACTTTAGAACCCAACCAAGGCACGTCTTGTGACCATAATATTATAGGGAATAACCCTATGGGGTTATACCTTATTGTCATACCATTTGAAGGGTAAATTGACAAATCCATTATATATACTTTTAAAAATGTCAAAAATGCCTTTTTGGCATAGAAATGGTTTTAAACCAAAGAGGCATATAATTTGACCTCCAAACTAATTATATAACATTTGGAAATATATTTTGACATAACCGACTCGTCATAGACCCATTTGACCGCCTGATGCCGTGTTTGCGCATATGACTAGTTTAATATATATAAAATATATAAACTAGTCAATTTGGGTTTAAACCTTTCAAAATCATTTCAAATCAGAATGTTTTGTTAAATAACTCATATCCAATGAGGCTTCACACTCGGAAGGGTATAAACCACATTCTAACCGGTCAACGCTTAATCTAGCAAAACCAAACAATATTCTAAGTAGCGAGTCAAGTAATATAACTTACAAAAAGACTCATGAACATTCTAACGGATATTTATATCTGTTTTACTCTGGACTATAGAGCCTTTCAGATAATTGTGCCTAGGATAAACAACCTGAAATACGGTTTTCTTCAAAGAACTTATTTGAACAGAATATTTGCTAAGCAAAGGTAAATACTCTTAGCCTAGTTTTATTTGAAAACTTGGGATACGACATTAGCCTCTTGGAGCTGATATTATATAAATGGGCAAATGCTTTCATAAATATAAAAATCCGGTTTAAGCTTGACTAACATTAAACACTGTGGGTAATGGTACCGTGTCTGGGCGTCCCGACTCATCAAATAGGAATGGTCATATAAAATACGTGCATGGTAGTAGGCATACTCCCAGAAGACGTGTGTTAAAGGTGGTGTGTACCATCATCACATACCGGCGTAGATTTCTGGTACCCAGCTATATTGACAAGCATGTAAAACTGGTGACAAGAAATGTATCCCAAAAGAATACTAAATGATTAACCTATGGGTAATCATAACATGTATCAAATGATTTATTAAAATTATTTTTAAACGAGTTGGTTAATTGTATTTACCAGCTTAAGCTGACGTATTTTCAAAAGATTAAACTGCAGGTAACGAACCCTGAATATAGGGTGGAATGGTTCAGTCAAAAAATAAGTTTTGGAATTTGCGACTCCACTGCTTAAAGGCCTATGATGTCCTAAGCTTCCTTTTATTTCAGATCCTACCTTGTGGGACTTGTATCAAACAAAGTATGAAATCTTATTTAATAAATTTCAAATCTTTTATGATTATTACTTTATAAATCTATCTTCCACTGTATATTGTGAAACTGTTATCAATCGTCACACATAAACCCACTGACCGAGCTCACCAGAAATTGGTGTGTGACATTTATGGTCAAATTAATGGTTTAAATATTTGATATACATGTGTATAAACTAGATAGGATGAAAAAAAAACAAAGATGGAATAATCAATAGATGAAAATATTTTAACAAAAACCATCAAGTTCTAGATACACTAAAACAATACACCTAAGCAATTAAAGACAATGCAAGAAGGTTGAGGACATAATTTACCTAATGAAATAAACATATAGCCAACATAAAAAAAAACTATAAAATAAACATATAGCCAACATACTATCATAGGTTTAGGAGCCTTTGCCAATAATAACTTTTCTTTTTGTTGACCATTTGAAAACACAAGTATAACCTATTGAAATATCCTCTACAATCATCGAATCACCCCATCCAACGACACTAAACCTTATATATAATAATAAAATAAGAGTAAATTACTTTTTGAGTCCTCGTATTTTACTGGTTTTAACCAGTTGACTCTAAAATCAAAAAGTTTAACGCTTGGAGTCCCTTACCGCTTATTTTATAACGTTTTGAGTCCATATGTTTTAGTGTTTTTAACCACTTGAATCCAAAAGAAAAAGTACAGGTGTTATAAATTAGACTCAAAACATTATAAAATGAGTGGTTAGGGACTTAGGACGTTAAACTTTTTTATTTTGGAATCAAATGGTTAAAACTACTAAAACACAAGGACTCAAAAAATATTTTACTCTAAAAATAATAATATTATTAATATTACATAAGTAAATTAATCAATACAAAATATCAATACATTATTAAGTTAACAAACCTTGCAGGACAACCAAATTTGTGTGTATTAATTTGCATTTCACATTCATCTCAATCAATAACTTTGATAATGAGTTTTAATACTATAATAACAACAAAAAATAGATGTAAGGTTTACTAATTTTAAAAATAGTGGAACATTATAGTAAAACAATAGTACCAGCTTGTGAAAAGTTTACCAATTGACTGATGAGTGATATGCATTTCAAAAATATAATATTTTTTTTATCATCAATAACTTATAAATTATGATACTCGTCAATGATATCCTCAAATTTGAATTCTCCAAAAAGTATCTTAGAGAGTAAAATCTGATGTCCAGTTATATTAAAGATTCAGATATTAACACGTGTGTTATCATGCAGAGTTAATTGTCAAAATCGTCCCTAAGGTTTGGGCACATTTGTCATTTTCGTCTAAAATGACACTTTTGTACCATTTTGCCCCCCACGTTTGTAACTTTTTGCCTTTTTCATCTAAACCACTAACTTAGTTTATTTTTCTGTTAAGTTGAATGATATTTGGATGAAACTGGCAAATATAAACCACATGGACGATTTTGACAATTTACTCAAACTCTTTTTAATTTGTTTTATTTAATTAATTTTGTCACATATATAATAAAAAAGAATAAACATGCAATTTGAAATTAATTTTCAATTTCTTTATATAAATCAGTTCTTTTAAAAGAAAAAACTGGTATATACTTTTCAATATTTTCACTCTTAAACTTTTAATAAATATATGCAGTTTGAAATATAAGAAGAAAAATAAATCATACGTTTTCTATTAGTTTTTTTCGTTCTTATCCAAAGAAAAAGAAATCATACATTTTCCGTTAGTTTTTTTAGTTCTTATCTATTTTTAGTTTATTTTTATGTAAATGTATTATTTTGCTTGTAACATATTCTATTGCTTTTTTTTTATTACCTGAGTTTTATGAAATTTTTTATAAAAGTTATTTGATTTGTTATCCTTAGTGATGATTTCTGAAAGATTTGGGAGTACCATAGCCCAAACTCAAATTACGTAAAGCTGTTCACTTTTTTATTCCTTTATAATATTATTTTATTCAAACAGTTATCAACTTTCAACCTTTATAAAACTTTGTCAAATAAAGCTGTTCACTTTTTTATTCCTTTATAATATTATTTTATTCAAACAGTTATCAACTTTCAACTTTATAAAACTTTGTCAAAAACTTTTATAAATATTTAGTTATATACTTATATACGTCTCAATATTTTATAGTTCTTAAATTTTTAATATAATTATATAATTCGAAATTTAAGCAAAAAAAGTTTTTACACTTTTTTAGTTCTTATATATATATTTTTTTGTTTTTTAGTTCTTCAATTATAAAATTTAACTTTAAGTTTATATGTTTGTTACAAATTCTTTTGTTTTTTACTGAATTATGAAAATGTTTGTTAAAATTACTCAATTTGTTTTTTTTTTCCTAATGACAATATTAGACGTTTGAACTAAATTCACAAAGTTTGATTGTATCATCCCATAACTTTTAGTTACATAATGCTTGAGTTACAACATAAAGCTCACTACAAAGAAAAACCACCTAGCGTGACGATTTATTACATTTCCTTGACTAAAATACTCAAATAGTGTGGTCACCCGTTAATAGAATATGTTACAAGCAAAATAATACATTTACATAAAAATAAACTAAAAACTAAAGATAGATAAGAACTAAAAAAACTAACTGAAAATGTATGATTTCTTTTCATAAAAAAATTGCATGTATTTTCTTTTTTATTATATATGTGACAAAATTAATTAAATAGAAGAAATTAAAAATACTTTGAGTAAATTGCCAAAATCGTCCTTGTGGTTTATATTTGACAGTTTCATCCGAATATCATTCAACTTAACAGAAAAAATAAACTAAGTTACTGGTTTGGATGAAAATGACAAAAAGTTGCAAACTTGGGGGGAAAAATGGTACAAAAGTGTCATTTTGGACGAAAATGGCAAATGTGCCCAAACCTCAGGGATGATTTTGGCAATTAACTCTATCATGCATTTCAAAACAAAGAATAAAAAAGAAATTTACTCTAACTTGTAAAACAAAAATTAGGAGAAATCTTTTTCAAGTTGGCATTCAATTGATGATCATTGAATACATAAGGGTTACCAGAGTGGATGGCAGAGCTTTTCTCTAATGTTTTGCCACAAATGATATATGTAGAACATGTATAAAATTCAAGAAGATAGTATACATAGGTAAGTGTTATAACATGTTCATATTAAGTATTAAACATAGTATAGATTGAAAGAGTTTAAACAAAATACGCATGGGATGAGTCAAGAATAGTTGGTCAAATATCTTGCAAAATCAAGGTGCAGGTTGTTTATTAGGGTTTTGGTGATAACAATTGATGAGGAAAGTAGATTCACCAACGTAGTTGGACATAATAAAGCAATGAACATCTAAACATAAAGCATATACCACCAAAAACTATCCATCCATTAAATAAAATTGGTTGTGAACTAAATCCACATCAATAGATCATGTTTGACCCTCAAAAGTTTTAATAGTAGCAGTGGAATTTTGTAAATTGTTCCTAAAAAGAATTTACTCATAATAGTACGTAGCGGTTACAAAGGAATAATGTGTGTTATAAAAAACATAATTTATTTACCGTATTACCAATATGATTATAAATAATTTATAACAAAGTTTTGAAGTCATAAAAGAAAATGTTTACTAAATGAGATGAAACAGGATCGAGTAGAATATGTAAAACCGTGTTCCGTGTCAATAAGACAGTACCTGATAAATGATTATAAAATAATGTAGATATATGACTTCAAAATATGATTTAATAACGATATAGTAGGTTACACATTTGTTATATTCAATTATGTTGAACATAATCATGAAATCTAGCAATTTAGCTTGAAAAAGTATACAAAAATACTGAAATTTTGAAGACTAATTGACCCAAACATTATAACTTATGAACTCGATAAATCATGTTGTAAATGCGAATGCGAATACGAATATAACTACATACATTTATAGATTATACTCATCCAAATAGTTAAATTAGAATTATATAAATAAGTCATATAAAAGTAATAATAAAGTCATATCCAAGGTTTATGTATGTATGTATGTATGTACGTATGTATGCATGCATGCATGTATGTATCTACGTATGTATGTATGTATGTATGTATGTATGTATGTATGTATGTATGTATGTATGTATGTATGTGTAACACCCCGTGTTTTCACAAGTCAAGGTCAAAGTCAACGACCGGTTAAACGGATTTGACATATAGAAATCTCTTTATTTTATTTGT
The DNA here is from genome assembly GCA_030545235.1 of Helianthus tuberosus. Taxonomy (NCBI): domain Eukaryota; kingdom Viridiplantae; phylum Streptophyta; class Magnoliopsida; order Asterales; family Asteraceae; genus Helianthus; species Helianthus tuberosus. Next base: position 54,832,383 of record CM060448.1, read on the forward strand.
ATTATGTGGAGTAAGTGTTGTTAATTACAAGCCACCGACGTATTATTCAATCGACTAATCGACTGTGAATTATAGGAAGTAACAATGCGATAAAGTTAATCAACTAACAATCAGGCTATGCTACTCGACATCGAATCGTGATACGAACCGCAACTCGACTTAATTTGGTTATTATACGTGTGTGTGCGCCTTATGTGTTACTTGTGCGTGTTATATATATATATATATAGGGTAGGGTTCCAGCGTGAACAACCTCCCAAGAGTGAACTGCGTGAACAGATATGGACCATTGATTTCCTTTTTAGTTGTTAAGGGTAGGATTGTAATTATATAAAAAATTTGATTTTAATCATTATTTTAATAATTGAATTAAGTTACATCTTTCCTAATTTAAATTCATTATCCACATTATGTTTATTTATTAATAAGATAATTATCAAAACTAACAACAAATCACTAGATTTCAATCTTAATTTTTATTTCAGATTTCATCACCAGAATTCAAATTTTGATTTTTAAGATCCACGTAACCTTCATATTTCAACGGTATACACATGTGTACTTGGATATAAATAGAATAGTACACATTGGTACTCAGCATCGTTCATATGTGTACAGTAATTCACAGGTGTACATCAACATTCAATACAAAAAAATTCCGAGATATCACAAAAACAGACGATATACACATGTGTACATCGCATTAAAAAGATGGCAAAATCAGAATACACATGTGTACATCGCATTTAAACAAATAATTATTTTAATAATTGAATTAAGTTACATCTTTCCTAATCCGGATTTATGCAATCAATTTAAGAGGATAATTGATTACTTGATTTGTGAGAGATTTATGCAATCAATTTAAGATTGAAAATACACATATACCCTTTTTGTATTTAATTAAATTGAAAAAATTAACCAAATAATTACCATCATGCCACTCACTTTAATCTCAAGATCATAGAAATCAAGGGCCCAGATCAGTTCACGCAGTTCACTCTTGGGATTTTGTTCACGTTTGAACCTAATCCTATATATATATATATATATATATATGTTGTGGAAATCAATCGAACTCAATCGAAACTCGAATCCGAATCGAAAATCGAACTATGAGAATTAGTAGTTGGGACTAAAAGTAATTTGACTAGAAAACCCTATCGTGACGAGTCGTTCGCAATCGGAATCGAAACATCAAAAATCGTCGCGTCAAACAAACGAACCAAGTGCCATCCGGCCGGATAGCCATCCGACCGGATCGTCATCCGGGCGGTAAGCCATCCGATCGGATAACCCTTTCCTCTTTTGGAATCCTATAAATACCCCTGTCATTGTCATTCTTTCCACTTTTGGAAGTCCTTATCCGAACTGTTCGTGCTCCTCACCTTTTCTTCGATTTCTCTCGATCAAGGTAAGATCCCGTCCTAAATCTTGTACTTTCTTGATCTACACGCACTCCTACACCTTTCTATCTTTTAAATCTTAACTTTTAACCGTGAAATCACTAGATTTCGGGTGTTCTAGGATGATGTCATCATGTGTTCTTCAAGAACTTCATGTTTTGGCCTCAATCCACCAAGAATAACTTAGATCTAACCGATTTCCACAAAGATCTTGTAAAGATCTCGACATGAGTGTGATGAAAGAGGATTGAAAGATGGTTTTTAACTTTCTTTCAACTCTTTTACACTCAAAACCGGTAGAATCGGGTTCTGATCTAGTCTCCTACTCACCCTTAGTATTGTACTAGCTCAGATCTGGACTCCGCCCACGAGACCACCAACTTCGGGTTAAACAAAACAATCGTCTAGAGCCGGTAACTGACCGAGCTAGGGTGATTCCTGGTCGGTTTAGTCATCTGGGTCAAAATGGGGGTTCTGTTGGTTAAGACGTTGTCATAGCGTCTCGACATAACGACAAACCATCAAAACGACCAAGTATAGGACGAACGGAACAATCGGAACGGATTGCTGTCCGACCGGATTGCTGTCCGATCGGATAGGTCTTCCGAACGGATCACACTTGGGACCCACACTTGACAACCTTGTCTAAAGTTTGAGTATTGAACGAAATGTAATCCGATCGGACGACCATCTGAATGGATTACTCTTCGGATCATGAGATACTAAGGCTTTAAAGACTTAAACAATTTTCAACATGTTCAATAACAGGGTTACCATCCGATCGGATTGCCATCCGATCGAATGACACTTCTGTTATGAACTTGCTTTCATTAATAAAATCTCGCCACTAAGTTACCGTCCGACCGGACCACCGTCCGACCGGATGGCCATCCGCACGGATTTTCATCCGCACGGATTGTCATCCGCACGACCCACCATCCGATCGAACGACTTGATGGATAGAGATACTTCAATGCATTCAAAATACTACAACAAAAACTTCAAAGTCAAGCCATCATACACAAACACATTCTCCTTTTATAGGAAGAAACAATCCACTCGAATCGCCATCCGACCGGACCACTGTCCGACCGGATGACCACCCGAACGGATTGTTATCCGCACGGATTGCTGTCCGATCGGATTACCACCCGTTCGAACCACTATCCGACCCTTTCATACTTTGTGACGTTTTACACATCACTTATCGTTATGCTATCGAATCTATTCAAGCTAATCTTACTCGTTAAGCGCTCCCTTCAATCCATCAATCGCTGTGAGTATACTTGATCCCTTTTTGCTTTACGCACTTTTGGGTGTTACATACGTTACGAATATTCAAACTACAACAATCACACTACTCAATACTATTTGAACGCTAACCATTAATGCATGTTATACGTGGATTATGAAAGCTTGTTTGTTATGTTTACACATGGAATGTTGTCTACCTGCCTTAGCAATGATAGTACCATAGTTTGGACTCAGCACCCGTTCGCACGGGGGTTGTTAAGGACAATTACTTGCATGGATTACGGTGGTAATCATGTATTGCGAACTGCCTCGTGCAGTCAACCCACAGTCATTGGTATCGATGGGTCTATTGTAACACCTCGAAAAATTCACGTCCTATAATGTGTTGACACGTGTCATAGGTTTGAACGTGCGAAAGAATGTCCTGGAAGGACTAAAGTTGACAAACATGGAAAGTATGTGAAAATACGGGTTCTAAATGTCAACAGTGAATAAATATATTGTATATTAACCCTACATGATGCTCATACCTTCAAACGAATAAATCATGGATCATACGAAGCTAAAAGTGAGAGATTACAAACTGCAGGGGCTAAATGTGTCAACATGTTTAAGTTATACCTCTGAGTGACCTTTTGACAAACCCGAAGCTTTGTAACGATTAATTATGCTCACTAGAATACACGATAAAAATTTCATAAAGTTTCGTTATCGTATGAGAAAGTTATGATCAAATTCGTGTGTGAGGGGTTAAAGCGTCAACGTTGAAAGTTAGGACTTTTCGGGTAACAATAATGTTAACCGGGGACTTAACAAAATGGGTATATGTCTTGAAGCCCCTAAACATCAATTTGGAGGGCTCAAAGTGCAAGAAACAAAAGTCTAATCGAAGTTTGAAGAGCCAAGGATCAAAACGCAAAAATCTAAAAATTCAGATTTGCTGCAGGAGGGCCTCGCGCCACGCGAAGCCCAAGGGGGGTCCTTCGCGCCACGCGAGGGTCTGTCTGATCCAATTTTTTGGGGTTTTTCCTGATAAGTGCTTTCTACTCGACTTTTATCCGATTTTCCCCATAATGGGCGACCCCTAAATGCCTCCTAGAACCTTAGGGACATGTGTTGATGATTCATAGTCCATGATAGCTTGAGTTGTCAACAATCTATGGTGATTTAGGCACTATAAAAGGCCATGAGTTGCAACCAAGTTCTTCACACCTTCATCTACACTTTGGAGCATTTCTGGAGCACAAGACCTCTCCCAAGTGATCTCTGGTCATTCATAGGACTCTTGTAAGTTTGCTAATCCTTTCTTAATTAAGTTTTAGCATAGTTATAGCTTAAAAGTCAAACCGTCATAATTTACGGTTGACTTTAAAATTAATCACTAATGGTCCAGTGATTAGTCAAATCAAAAGTAGTTAAAAGTTGGTAATTATGTGGGTAATAAACCCTCAAAAGGGTTCCCCCTGATTCCCACTCTAACTAGGTCTAATGTCGGGTCAAACTTGTTAAGAAAAAGTCAACAGGATCCTTAAATTCTAATTTATGCATAATTAGCATCGTAGAACATATACAACCTGTTTGATCATTAATATAACTTTGTAATAAGTGTAAGAACATGTCTAAACATGTTCAACCCGACAATTTCCTGTAAACACCCGGTTCGGAACCGAAAGTCGCATAGTTTGACTTTCACTTTGACTTTCAGTTCTGACCCGTTATGGTATGTTTTAGAAATACCTTAGAGCTTCATTTGGACCAGGTTACATACTAGTATAACCCTCTGTGATTATACTCAATGGTTCATTAGTTAACCAATTAATACGCATGATTCCGTTAATTGCTCATATGTTGACCATTATGCCCTTTTCACCTTAAAACGTGAGTTTTGGAAATGTAAAAATGTAGAAACCTTAGTTACTGATATATAAACTTGTATGCAAAGTTTGACATCAGTTGGAGGTGTAGATTAAGAGTTATGCTCGTTAGCGTAAAATGAAAGCGTTATGTTAATAAAACGGCGTAATTAGCGTATAGCCTAGTTAAGCCTACTTTTTGATATCAAACTCTTTACCCACTGATGTAATATGTTATTTTGGGATTTTTGAAGATTTTTAATTAATTTTAGGCTGAGCATAACTTATAGTCGTAGGCTTAATCCGGTAATTGTCGGTTTTGCCCTTACGGGCCATAAAATGAGTTTTACATATCTAAACGACTCCAAACCTTTTGCTACTGATTAAATATGATAAATAAATTATTTTAAACCTCCTGGAATAATAAAAACATCATATTTCTATATAGAACCCGGAAACGGCTTCTAATCGCCTAATTAAGCGTTTTTAACGCCTAGTATGTACTAGAACTATTTTAAACATACTAAGGGTGATACCTACTGATATTTGAGGTAAATAATAATATTTTAACAGTAAGCAAAAGTTGTTAACCTCAGACTTCAGTTTTGAGTTGTTCGGCTTATGTGAAATTACCAAAATGCCCCTAAGGTGCATAGTTTGGTTATAGTTGATAAATTTCACATATATACTTTACCCTACTGATATAACTTAGCAAATTGATTATCTTTGCTGATTACATCAGACCTGTAACTCAAGATATTACTTAAACTCTTTTATCACCTTATAAATGACCAAACTACCCCTACGGGGCATAGTTTGTGTTTAAATTCATTTTGGGCATAATAAAAGACATCTTACTGATGTCACAACATATTTGAAGCATATTAACTTAGGAAACCTGTATATGGCTCTTACGGATACCCGTTACGCTTATTACGCGTTCGGTTCGGTTTATGTAACAAGTTTACATAAATTAGCCGAAACGGGTCAAACCTTATCGGTTTTATCTCAAAATCCAGAGTGTGTATGAAATACCCATATTAAGCAAGTCTCCAAACTTGACGGGTCTAAATCACATTCTATCCGGTCTTCGCTTAATAGTGCGTACGAACCGTATCATTGAAACTAACCGGTCTAAGCTAAGGCTTAATTAAGGACCCGTTAGAAATCTAATAGGTTATTATAAACCTTCGTTCCAGATTAGGAGCCCAGTAAAAGTACTTGCATTTGCTGTATTTGATTGATACTTTGCTCAGGTAAATACTCTTAACTTATTTCCCTATACGGGCTTGGGGTACGGTACTATAAAAGTACCGCTTGGTCGGGTATGTAGTCATTTAAATCGTATTGTGATTAATGTATTTACATAACCCGCTTTGTTCTGTATTATTTGATGTATGGCCCTTGGGGGTTAAATGACCATGTCCCGGATATCCTTGGCATCATTTTACGAAATGGCCACGACCTAAGCACGGGGTGTAGGCGTACACCTGACAGATGCATTATGTAAAAACTGGTAATCCACTAAAGGAATCAACCTTGTGGGCACTATACCTGTGGCGTGTCATTTAACTTAAACCGGCTCTTCTAACCGGTGCTAATGGACGGCAAATGAGTAAAACTGTATACAAGATTATATACAAATAATTGTCCCAAGTTATAAAGATATTTTGTGCCGATGTGCATTCAAATCAATTTACAAACTCTTTTCAAAATAAGTCAGTTGAGTTGTATTTACCAGTGTAAACTAACGTATTTTCCAAAAAGGTTAAGTGCAGGTACTAGACGAAATAGGCTGGCTACTCCAGGCATCATTACTCAAGTCTCGCAAGCTTTAGATGTCAAAGTCTGTTGAACTATTGTTTCTATTTTATTTTCGATCCGTCTGTGGATAAACTTCCGAATATTGTGACATTTGATATTACAATATTAAATTTGTTTGTATTATATCTTACAATTTGCTTCCGCTGTGCATATATATAATTGTGTTGTTTGACTATTATGTTGCCAACCACGTCACGATACTCCCCATCGGGCCCACCGGGCCCACCGGTGACACGTGGAAAACCGGGGTGTGACATCTATGTCGATAACTAACGTGCTTCATCTCACTATGTGTACGTGCTGGTTATGCGTAAACAAATTCGAACTCTATATGCTATTATCAAACTTGTATGCTCACCTTTACATTATATGTATTGACTCTATTTTAACGTATGTGACAGGTGCTTAGTTTGTTTGTATGACTAGCTCACTGTGAAATCGAGGCTAGGAAAGGTCTAGGATGCTCTCTGCGCAGTGATGAAATCGAAGCTAGGAAAACAGGTCCTAGAAACCAATAAATAAACTATCTATGTATAAATCTGAGTTGTCGAAACAGAATTTCTTGCCTAGATTTTATCTGTAATAATTTGTTTACTGTTTGAGACATGGTATGGGACATGTTAATTTAAATTGAATGGTAATGATAGTTGTTATGGAAACTTCTGGACAATCTGTTTCGCTCAGTGCCATGCCCCGATGATTCCGCCATCGGTTGGGGTGTGACAGATTGGTATCAGAGCCATAACTATAGGGAATTAGGCAAGACTCGACCTAGTCCGGGTCGGTGTCTTAGAAACCTAGTCTATAGTTAGGAACCAACAGACCGATTGTGCATAACCAGTAGGGATTATGTACGAGCTTATTCCTCGCTATTCTCGTTTATGCTACACTATCACTACACTCGAATTTACAGCTATAAATAGGCGATAAAGTCGAGATTAGGGGTGAAAACCACAAACTCTTGACTAAATTGCTTGAATTAATGCTGATTTATCGACTTATCAATGATTTCTTCTTTCTTTTTCAATAACGAACGCTTGTTCGACGGGGAAATTATACCAAATCAGGAGTGAAATCCATATTTTGATGAATAATCTCCTCTATTTTATAAAAGCTCAGGAGCACAAGTTGTTAAGTCAGGGGTGAAACCCGAACCTTGATAGCAATTCCTGACTCAATTTGGTTTTACAAACTCTCACCAAAGTCTCGACGGACTTCAACGACCTGAAGTCACAATACGACTAACAGGATGTGTGCCAACGCCCAAGAATCGAGGCAAAGGCATAGTCCTGGAGGTCAAATGTGCACAATGGATCCTTCCAAATAGTTGAATCAGTTTGGTTAGTCGAAGTCTACTAGTCGCAGACAATCTACATCTCGAATCTTATGTTCTTTGATTCTGAGGCCGCAACTGCCGACTCTGCTGATTCGTCGATTTTATGTGCTTATATATGTGTTTACCTATTTATGTGTTTAAATTTTTGGAATTTACTCGATTTCGCTTTCACTTCGATCGACACGTACGGTTCACACTGCATTTCTATCCCAAAACGTTAACAAGTCGTTGAATTATGGCCGACCTTATGCTACGATATACGCTTATACTACGCTATTCGATATACTAAACGTGACCGCTATATTCGAACGATCGCGAACTGTAAATGATAGGTTTCTGTATTCTGACTACCTCATATGACTACATGGTTAGGTGCTTCTGTGATTCTGTGCCCTACGTGCTTATGTGCTTCTGTGTTTATATGGATCTGTGATTATGTGCCTATGTGTTTTATGTGATACATGTCACATTGCGTGTTCCTAAGCTTTAGTAGTAGTAGACGTGTGAGGTGAGATTCGAATACATGTGTTGAGTCCTGTGATGATGTCTGTTGCAGACAATGTCGTCTGGATCCCGTCACGCAATTTCTCGTCAAGAAAAGAGAGACAAACGCCTTGCTGCCATCATCACTAAGAGCGTGGCAAAAGCCGTGAGTGATGTTTATGAGAATGCCAGCAAATCGTCTGAGGAATCGAGGACCGAAGCTCCTAAAGCTACCGCGAAGACCTTCAATTTCAAGCAATTCAATTCGTGTGGGCCAAAAGAATTCACTAGCGAGGGAGGTCCTACTGCATTATTCCACTGGTTTGATTCCATTGAGGTTACTCTACGACAAAGTGGTTGCCCTGATGACCTCCGTACTCTGAATGCTACCAGGGTTTTCCAGTCCCGTGCACTAGACTGGTGGACGACCGAGAGGAACAAGCGAGGGAACGATGCAGCCTACGGTCTGTCATGGGACGAGCTCAAGGAAGTTATGCTAGAGGAATTCTGCCCTCCCACGAACGTCAAAAGCTAGAAGATGAATTTTGGCACATACAGCAAAAGGATGGTGACAATGCTGCTCTCACTGCTCGTTTCAAACAGCTCAGCATTATCTGTCCCGACCAAGTCATAACTCCAAACATGGCAATCAAGAAGTACATCCGGGCCCTGCCCGACTGCGTTGCTGATTTCGTGCAAGCGGCTAAGACTACGACGATCGAGGAAACTTATCTACTGGCCGCTGAAATCAACGACAAGAGGGTTAAGGCTGGCGTCTGGGATAAGACTTCGAAGCATCTGCATCAAGCTACCGCCACCGCACCAACTGCTGAAACCACCACCTCATCGAGCAACAAGAGGAAGAACAAGAGAAAGAACAGCTCCAGCAACAAGAACTGTGCGATCACTGCTGCACCAGTTCAAGCTGTACCAGCTCAACAGCGCCAAGTGGTAGCGCCTGTGGCCAATGCACCCCTTGCTAAGCGTGAATACACCGGGCCACATCCGCTCTGCCCTACTTGTACCTACCATCACCCAACTTCCATTGCTTGCCTTTTTGTGCTCATTGCAATGTATACGGCCATTTTACTGCCAACTGCCGTATTCGACAAGCTCCTGCTCAGCAAGCTCTACTCACTGCCCCACAGGGTCAACAAGCTCCTCCGGCACCCGCGGTCAAAGCCAGAGCCTGCTTCGCATGTGGCGATCCTAACCATTTCGCCAACATGTGCCCAAACAGGTTTGTGAAACAAGAGCCCCAGCAGCAACCGCCTCAACAGCAGCAGCAACACCAGCAACAACAGCAGCAACAGCAACAACAGGCCACACGCGCCAGAACTTTCAACATCAACGTGCGCCAAGCCCAAGACGACAACAACGTGGTTAATGGTACGTTCCTTGTGAATGGTATTTATGCATCATGTTTCTTTGATACTGGAGCTGATAATTGCTTTGTGTCGTTCGAATTCGAGAAGCTCCTTAATCGTAAACGCTCCCAACTCTCCTCGATGTTCGATGTTGAAGTCGCTACCAGAAGAACCGTCACCGTCAATTCCGCTATCCTTGATTGTACTCTTGAGCTCAACAATCACATCTTCCCAATCGACCTCATTTCGATGCAACTCGGAAGTTTCGACGTCATAGTAGGCATGTACTTTCTACGCGAAAACCATGCTGAAGTTGTGTGTTACGATAAGATGATTCGATTTTCGCTCACGAATGGTGACTTATTATGTGTATACGGTGATATTACTTCGAAGGGTCTCAAGCTCATGTCGTGTTTCCAAGCTAGCAAGTACCTCCGCAAGGAATACAGAGCTTTCTTGGCGAACATTGTAGTAGCAGAGAAGGAAAAGAAAAAGAAGAATGAAGTGAAAGACGTTCCTGTGGTTCGTGAATTTCCTCATGTGTTTCTTGATGATCTTCCAGGTTTGCCACCAAGTCGTGATATCGACTTTCGTATCGACCTCATTCCTGGAGCAAATCCTGTTGCCAAAGCTCCCTACCGACTCGCGCCGTCCGAAATGCGCGAACTCTCAAACCAACTCCAGGAATTACTTGAGAAAGGCTTCATTCGCCCGAGCACCTCTCCATGGGGCGCTCCAGTCCTTTTCGTCAAAAAGAAGGATGGCTCGTTCCGGATGTGCATCGACTATCGGGAATTGAATAAGTTAACTATCAAGAACCGCTATCCCCTACCTCGCATTGACGACTTGTTTGATCAACTACAGGGCGCTACGTATTTCTCAAATATCGATCTACGTTCAGGCTATCATCAACTACGCATACAAGAGGAGGATATACCCAAAACCGCGTTTCGCACCCGATACGACCACTACGAATTTGTTGTTATGCCCTTTGGTCTAACCAACGCACCCGCGGTCTTCATGGATCTTGTGAATCACGTGTGTAAACCATATCTCGATCGTTTCGTCATCGTGTTCATCGACGATGTCTTGATTTATTCCAAATCGAAAGCCGAACACGCGCAACATCTACGTTTGGTTCTCGAGCTACTCCAGGGGAACCAACTCTATGCCAAGTTCTCAAAGTGCGAATTTTGGTTGGAGGAAGTTCAGTTTCTGGGTCACATCGTTAATAGTTAAGGCATTCACGTCAATCCTGCGAAGATTGAAGCCATTAAGAGTTGGATTACACCAAATAATCCGTCCGAAGTCCGTTCTTTCCTCGGATTAGCGGGCTATTATCGACGATTTATCGAGGGATTCTCAAAGATCGCTGTGCCACTTACCTCTCTCACGCATAAAGATCAGCCTTTTGTCTGGGGAACCAAACAAGAGACTGCCTTTCAAACCCTCAAGCATAAGCTTTGCAATGCTCCTGTTCTCACATTGCCCGACGGAAACAACGATTTCATTGTCTACTGTGATGCTTCCAACCTTGGTCTTGGTTGTGTTCTCATGCAACGGGACAAGGTCATAGATTACGCATCTCGTCAGCTCAAAATCCACGAGAAGAACTATACAACCCATGATCTCGAGCTAGGCGCGGTTGTTTTTCCATTAAAGATTTGGCGACACTACCTGTATGGTACCAAGTGTACGATCTTCACCGATCATAGGAGCCTACAACACATCTTTAATCAGAAGGAACTTAATATGCGTCAACGCCGATGGGTAGAACTTCTCAACGATTACGACTGTGAGAGCCGTTATCACCCAGGAAAAGCGAATGTTGTTGCCGACGCACTCAGCAGACGGAGTTATCTGCTTAGCACTCGTAATGTCCAAGACCAACATGACCTCGAAACCCTCATCCGCGACGCTCAACATGCATGTTTTAACGAACACACTCTGAAGAAAGAAAGAATCTACCACGATGGAGCCCAGCTTGTGAGCAAATCGAACGGGATATTCCACTTCCTGGACCGAATTTGGATTCCCAAACGAACCAATTTGCGACAGATCTTGATGGACGAAGCCTACAAATCCCGGTATTATGTTCACCCCGGTGCCGACAAAATGTACCAGGATCTTCGCTATAAGTACTGGTGGCCGGGCATGAAGAGGGATATCGCTCTTTACGTTGGAAAATGCCTAACTTGTGCTAGAGTCAAGGCTGAACATCAAAGACCCTCTGGCTTACTCGAACAACCGCCAATTCCCATGTGGAAGTGGGAAAGTATAGCCATGGACTTTATAACCAAGCTACCACATACATCATCAGGTCACGACAGCATATGGGTTGTTGTTGACCGCTTGACTAAATCAGCTCACTTTCTGCCGATACGAGAAGACTACAAGGTAGAACGATTAGCCTGAATCTACACCGACGAGATCATTTGTAATCATGGGACGCCTCTTGACATCATCTCTGATCGTGATGCTCGGTTTACCTCGCGAATGTGGGAAACATTTCAAACGGCACTCGGTACATCACTTAATCTAAGTACCGCATTCCACCCTCAAACCGACGGTCAGACTGAAAGAACGATTCGTACTCTTGAAGACATGCTCCGTTCGTGTGTCTTAGACTTCGGTGGTAATTGGGATAAATACCTGCCGTTAGTCGAATTCTCGTATAACAACAGCTATCAGTCTAGCATCCAAATGGCACCATTCGAGGCATTGTACGGAAGAAGATGTCGATCGCCTATTGTGTGGCACGAGATCGGTCATTCGCAATTAACCGGTCCTGAGTTATTACAAGAAACGACAGACAAAATTTTCCAAATTCGAGACAACCTGGTGAAAGCTCGGGATCGACAAAAAAGTTACGCTGATAAGAAACACAAGCCCCGTGAATTTGACGTTGGAGACTACGTACTCCTAAAGGTATCACCTTGGAAGGGTGTAGTCCGATTCGGAAAAAAGGGAAAACTCGCGCCTCGATATGTTAGACCTTTTAAGATTCTGGAAAGGATCGGAAAAGTCGCCTACAGACTCGAACTACCGGAGGAACTTAGTAATGTCCACCCGACTTTCCACGTGTCAAACCTCCGAAAGTGCCTAGCCGATCACAACTTACACGTTTCTCTCGATGATCTGCAAGTAAACGAAACATTACACTTCGTGGAAAAGCCTGTCGAAATCATGGATCGCCAAACCAAGCAGCTCAGACGCTCCCGCATTCCTATTGTGAAAGTCCGATGGGAAGGCAAACGAGGCGCGTAGTTCACTTGGGAACTCGAAAGCGACATGAAGGCAAAGTACCCGCGGTTGTTTAGAGAGAGAAGCTAGAGAGAGAAAACGACATTGTGAATCAAGTGCTTTGTACGATTTCATATCAATCAATAGAATCACCGATTATATTACGTTCTCGTGTGTCAGCCACGTTCGTGTACGGATTCCGCACGTCACACGTTCGGTTCGTAATCATTTCGGAACCAAAACCGGTCCAAACACCAAGTTCTCAAACGTGATTCACGGAGTTGTACAGCTTCCAGCTTAATTTCGGGACGAAATTCCCTAAACAAGGGGAGGCTGTAACACCCCGTGTTTTCACAAGTCAAGGTCAAAGTCAACGACCGGTTAAACGGATTTGACATATAGAAATCTCTTTATTTTATTTGTATTATGTGGAGTAAGTGTTGTTAATTACAAGCCACCGACGTATTATTCAATCGACTAATCAACTGTGAATTATAGGAAGTAACAATGCGATAAAGTTAATCAACTAACAATCAGGCTATGCTACTCGACATCGAATCGTGATACGAACCACAACTCGACTTAATTTGGTTATTATACGTGTGTGTGCCTTATGTGTTACTTGTGCGTGTTATATATATATATGTTGTGGAAATCAATCGAACTCAATCGAAACTCGAATCCGAATCAAAAATCGAACTATCAGAATTAGTAGTTGGGACTAAAAGTAATTTGACTAGAAAACCCTATCGTGACGAGTCGTTCGCAATCGGAATCGAAACATCAAAAATCGTCGCGTCAAACAAACGAACCAAGTGCCATCCGGCCGGATAGCCATCCGACCGGATAGCCACTACGCCACAGGTCAGGTATCATCCGACCAGGATGTCATCCGACCGGATCGTCATCCGGGCGGTAAGCCATCCGATCGGATAACCCTTTCCTCTTTTGGAATCCTATAAATACCCCTGTCATTGTCATTCTTTCCACTTTTGGAAGTCCTTATCCGAACTGTTCGTGCTCCTAACCTTTTCTTCGATTTCTCTCGATCAAGGTAAGATCCCGTCCTAAATCTTGTACTTTCTTGATCTACACGCACTCCTACACCTTTCTATCTTTTAAATCTTAACTTTTAACCGTGAAATCACTAGATTTCGGGTGTTCTAGGATGATGTCATCATGATGTTTTGGCCTCAATCCACCAAGAATAACTTAGATCTAACCGATTTCCACAAAGATCTTGTAAAGATCTCGACACGAGTGTGATGAAAGAGGATTGAAAGATGGGTTTTAACTTTCTTTCAACTCTTTTACACTAAAAACACTCAAAACCGGTAGAATCGGGTTCTGATCTAGTCTCCTACTCACCCTTAGTGTTGTACTGGCTCAGATCTGGAATCCGCCCACGAGACCACCGACTTCGGGTTAAACAAAACAACCGGCTAGAGCCGGTAACTGACCGAGCTAGGGTGATTCCTGGTCGGTTTAGTCATCTGGGTCAAAATGGGGGTTCTGTTGCTTAACACGTTGTCATAGCGTCTCGACATAACGACAAACCATCAAAACGACCAAGTATAGGATGAACGGAACAATCGGAACGGATTGCTGTCCGATCGGATAGGTCATCCGAACGGATCACACTTGGGACCCACACTTGAACAACCTTGTCTATAGTTTGAGTATTGAACGAAATGTAATCCGATCGGACGACCATCTGAATGGGTTACTCTTCGGATCATGAGATACTAAGGCTTTAAAGACTTAAACAATTTTCAACATGTTCAATAACAGGGTTACCATCCGATCGAATGACACTTCTGTTGTGAACTTGCTTTCATTAAGAAATCTCGCCACTAAGTTACCGTCCGACCGGACCACCGTCCGACCGGACCACCATCCGCACGGATTGTCATCCGCTTGACCCACCATCCGATCGAACGACTTGATGGATAGAGATACTTCAATGCATTCAAAATACTACAACGAAAACTTCAAAGTCAAGCCATCATACACAAACACATTCTCCTTTTATAGGAAGAAACAATCCACTCGAATCGCCATCCGACCGGACCACTGTCCGACCGGATGACCACCCGAATGGATTGTTATCCGCACGGATCGCTGTCCGATCGGATTACCACCCGATCGAACCACTATCCGACCCTTTCATACTTTGTGACGTTTTACACATCACTTATCGTTATGCTATCGAATCTATTCAGGCTAATCTTACTCGTTAAGCGCTCCCTTCAATCCACCAATCGATGTGAGTATACTCGATCCCTTTTTGCTTTACGCACTTTTGGGTGTTACATATGTTACGAATATTCAAACTACAACAATCACACTACTCAATACTATTTGAACGCTAACCGTTAATGCATGTTATACGTGGCTTATGAAAGCTTGTTTGTTATGTTTACACATGGAATGCTGTCTACCTGCCTTAGCAATGATAGTACTATAGTTTGGACTCAGCACCCGTTCACACGGGGGTTGTTAAGGACAATTACTTGCATGGATTACGGTGGTAATCATGTATTGAGAACTGCCTCGTGCAGTCAACCCGCAGTCATTGGTATCGATGGGTCTATGTCGATAACTAACGTGCTTCATCTCACTATGTGTACGTGCTGGTTATGCGTAAACAAATTCGAACTCTATATGCTATTATCAAACTTGTATGCTCACCTTTACATTATATGTATTGACTCTATTTTAACGTATGTGACAGGTGCTTAGGTTGTTTGTATGACTAGCTCACTGTGAAATCGAGGCTAGGAAAGGTCTAGGATGCTCTCTGCACAGTGATGAAATCGAAGCTAGGAAAAGAGGTCCTAGAAACCAATAAATAAACTAACTATGTATAAATCTGAGTTGTCGAAACAGAATTTCTTGCCTAGATTTTATCTGTAATAATTTGTTTACTGTTTGAGACATGGTATGGGACATGTTAATTTAAATTGAATGGTAATGATAGTTGTTATGGAAACTTCTGGACAATCTGTTTCGCTCAGTGCCATGCCCCGATGATTCCGCCATTGGTTGGGGTGTGACTGTATGTATGTATGTATGTGTGTGTGTATGCATGCATGCATGCATATGTATGTCTTTTTAAAGACGAAAACAACAAAAATGACGTATAAGAGTCTTATCAATTTAAAATCATTTAACAATAACATAAATAAAACTTAAAACTTATCGAAAATGTTTGTGATTGTATATAGGGCTGTAAACGAACTGAACGTTCAGCGAACAGTTCGTGAACCGTTCGGCGGGAAGTTCGTTTATGTTCGTTCGTTTAATAAACGAACGGACATGAACAAAAAATTTCGTTCGGTTAGTTAAATGAACGAACATGAACAGAGGTCTCGTTCGTTCGATTGTGTTCGTGAACGTTCGGTAAGGTGTTCGTGAACGTGTTCATGAACATTCGTTGATTTGTGTTCGTTTATGTTCGTATGTATGTGTTTTAATTGAATATCATTCTACTTACATATATTTTATGTGTGCTTTTTATATTATTAAACTTTTATTTATTTTATTACCCTAACAATTAAACTAGGAAACCCTCTTTCACCTTGTTTATGCACTATTTCCCTTTCATTTCTCATTATTTACATCTGCGAATACGATCGACCCTATTCCACAATAAAGGATTCAAGTTCGAGTGCTACCCTCTGGGCCATCTATCTTTATCCTTCCCCGCGTTCGCCAAATTTATTTGTGTTCGTTTGTGTTCGTGAACCGTTCGCGAACACACTCATTTCCTTAATGAACGAACACGAACATAAAATCTCGTTCGGTAAGTGTTCATGAACCGTTCGTGAACACATTTATTTCCTTAACGAACGAACATGAACAAGGCTTTGTTCGTGTTCGTTCGGTTCGTTTACAGCCCTAATTGTATAGCTGGAATTGAAGAATATCAGTAATGCATAAAGTTATAAACCTATATCAAACTTCTAGAGAGAACTGCTATAGTATAAAGATAATTTTTTTAACGGTGAGAATCTTTAACTTGTTGTGATAGAGATCTCACACACTCCTAAACAAAGGGTCCTAACCCCACTCTGGCCAGGCTATGTTGTTTTAACCGGGCCCACGCTGGCATCAGAGTTTGGCTAGCGGCGTTCCCCGAAAAACCATACCACCCACTGCAAGAGGCAAGGGTTTGTGCCGCCACAAGAGAGAACCTCTCTAGTGTAACACACGGTGGACTAAAACCCAGGGTGTCTCGGGCTCGAACTCTTGGCCTAGGGTCTGGGAGAACTAGCCTTCATTGCCTTTATCCATCAAATGTGGCACTAGTGTGGATTGAATTTGAGTCTCCAAGGAGAACCCAAGTCTTTCCAACCACTAGACCATAAGTGTTGGATAGTATAAAGATAAATAAAGAATAAAAATGAATTAGCATACATTTTGCACCAAATAATGAATGTTAATAACGTTCATATCAGGATAACAAACAAAACTTATTTCGGCTACACGTTACAACATTCGAGAACGTTTAGATCAAAATGAGACATGAATTGTTAGCTGTTAAAAACATTACGATGGATAGAAAAACTTACATGTGTGTCGTCGGCTTCCAAGTGTAACACCCCAACCAATGGCGAAAAAATTGGAACGAAACGAGAATTGTTCAAAAGCTCATGATCACTATTAAAATTAAAATATTTTTATTAAAAACCAAAGAAAGATCCATACATAAACAAAAGATAAATAGTTCAACAATGACGAAATAATCCAATTAAAGTTAACTAAGTCCAAAGCTTCTATGTGATTCAAGGTTGATAGTGCTTCATGCATTGTTCCTTGAAACATGTTTAAGATAATAGGTCAACAATAAGTAGTTGATGAGCATACATAGGTTTACATAGATATAAGATAAAAGTTATGTTTAACAATTAGCATGCCAATGGTTTACCAAAAGCAAACTTGTGAAAACAACAAACTGGGAAACAAGGTGGTGTATAATCAACCCTTGTGACTGAAGGCATGAGTTAACCTTTGTTATTGTTGATCAAAGTTAATGATTGTACTAATTTTTTATGTTAGTTCCCAAGTAATGTTCAAGATAAGATGCATAGAGATAACATGAATGGACATAAGTAATTGTTGTTGTTCAAATAGTTGTACATGTTTCACCCCAAAATAGTTAAAATGGGAAAAATGGCTATGTAAACTCACCTTGATAAGCTAGCTAGTGATAACACAATGTTGTTCTTGTAATTGGGAGAATTCCAATGAATTAACCTAAATAGTTCAAATGATAATGTTCAATAGGTGTGGACTTAGTTTAAAGTCAAGGGAATTCTAGGCCTATAGGCGTTTAGAGATTCTAGATCAAATTTGGTAATAATTAGTGTTTTATGATCTAATTAATAGTTATTGTTTATTTATTTAAAAAACAACATAATTTAAAGTTACTAGTTACATGATGAGAATTGTAAAAATATGATACACCATAATTAATTTACAGTTTAATTATCAAAGGTTAAATGTGTTGGATAAGATATAAGTGATTGTTTATTTGTTTATAAACAATTTCAAAATGTAATTATTTCCATAAATACATAATTATTTGTTTAGGTTAAATAGCGAAACTAATTAAATAATTTAATTATTTAAGGATTTATGAATTTATTTTATTTAAAATATTTAAATAAAATAAGTTTAATAAGTAAAGTTTATAAATTTATCTAATTACATTAATGATTTAAAAATTAATTGTATAAAATAAGTTCAATGAAAATCATTAAAATTTATAAAAAATAACTTGATAAAATAGTTTTTATAAATTCGATATTATTTTTCTGTTTCATTTATAAATTTAAATCATTTTTTTGTTTTTAAAAATTGATTTTAAACAATTTAGATATAAATTAAGTCCTATAAATACTTGTTAACACTTTATATAAATTAAATAACTGAAATATTTTTTATTAATTGGAATGTGTTTCCGGTTTGTTTTTCATTAAAAAACAACAGATTGTAAACTTATGAAATGTATTATTTATAAGAATATACAATTTCTTAATTTACAAGAATAAGTTTAAAACTTATAAAATTTTTATATTAATTAGTGAAATAATTTATAAAAATCAGATTTTTGGTTTCAACTTAATTATTATATAAAACAGTTTTAAAAGTTTTATAGAAATTATTTTTTTTAATCTAGATTTATATATAGGTTTAAAAAAATAAAAATGGTGCAAAATGGGGTGCCCAGATTCAAACCCGGGACCCTAGCCAGTTCACTGAAACAACGCTACACAACCAAACCATCTAGGCTACCGGTCTTTGTTGGTAATCTAGTAGGTTTTAATTATATTTATACACTGGTTGAAATTATCCCCAATTGCCAATTTAATTCTTAGAACCCTAATTCCTTATCCTCTAAAATTGAAATCGAAAATGTTATTGTTAACATAATTTAATAGAGGGATTTTGATCATGATGCCTAAACAAACAAAATGTATATAGGAATTACCTGGAAAACGAATGGACATAGTGGATTCAGACCGTTGCCAGAGTTTCAAAGAGTTCTGGCAGCTCCGATTGAAAACAGAAGGCACTAAACGAGGAAATTGAGAGTATTATGATTTCGGGAAAGGTTCAAGCAAAAGCTTTGTGGTAGGTTTTTTATAGCAGATTACACCTATTAACAGTTTAGGTATGATTAGAGATTTACCGAAAAAGATGGGTTCTTTAATTTGAGTTAACTAGGCAGTTACAACCCGTAACGTAAAAATGGAATAATCAACGAAAAGTTAAATCGTGATTAAAACTGACAAACGGGTAATTACCAATTAATTAATCAATCCCATAATTTCCGGGATCTAGGATTGTCGATGAAAACGGATATTGGATAAACGGGATGATTTGGGGGAGGGGGAAGGGGATTGATTTGATTTCAAATGTTTCACAATTTGGCAAATATAGTCCCTATAGTTTCAAATGTTTATAAACTAAATGAAAACTCCATAAACTTAAATATATCAATTTTCTAAATTTAATTTATAAAATCATAAAATCTAAATCTTACACTTATTCATAAATTTTAACCCTCTCCTACCTTTAAATAATAAATCAATGAATTCTTATCTATAAAAGTATCTCATAAAATTCTAGAAAAATATATTAAATAATTTCTTATTTAATATTTTTATATAATATTCTAACAAATAGAATATGTTTGTATGGCATTATGGATTTTAATGTTGGATACATAATTATACATATGTACATATAGGTTTAGAATCATGTAAAAAAGATGAAATTTGTGAGAAGGATAAGAAAGAATATGATGAGGACACATGTCATTATTTAATTTATTAGGATAAGGGCAATTAAGTAATTAATAAATAAACTTAATTAAAGATAAATTTCAAAAACCCACATGCAATGCACATCCAAGTTTCGCCCGTCTTTTTTAAACGTCAATAACTTTTTATATGTAACCTTTTAAAAAAAATTACACCATAATAACGAGTGTTTTTTATCTTTAAGATTAGTACCATATTGCTATACTTATATAGAGAAAAAAATTACGTTTCGATCGGATGTTTTAGTCCATGGTGTTTTGTGTATGTTGTTTTAATTGTATAGTTATTCAAGGCATTGTGTTTTACAGTAAAACACCATGAATGTATATAAGACACTATAACATTGCAAATACCATTTATATTCAATCTTTTAATCTTGTTTTCTATTTTGTTTTATTTTAGCAATTCAAAACAGATTATGGTGTCTTATAAAGGAAAAAGTTAGCTCATTGAATATAATGCTATTTTTTATTACTAATGGAATGGTGTCTTTGTATACTTGTATGGTGTCTTGTTTTCTATGGAGTTTTATTTTAGTTTTATGGTGTTTCTGTATAAGAAAATGGTAGTTTGCTGGATTCAATGGTATTTGCAATGTTATGGTGTTTTACATACGTTCATGGTGTTTTATTTTAGTTTTATGGTGTTTCTGTATAAGAAAATGGTAGTTTGCTGAATTCAATGGTATTTGCAATGTTATGGTATTTTACATACGTTCATGGTGTTTTACTCTAAATAGTTTGCTGAATTCAATGGTATTTGCAATGTTATTGTGTCTTATATACGTTCATGGTGTTTTGCTGTAAAACACAATGCCTTGAATCACTATACATAGACAAAACACCATGAACTAAAACATTCGATCGATATATAATTTTTTTTCCTATATAAGTATAGCAATAAGATACTCATATTAAATATAAAAAAACACTCGTTATTTTGGTGTAATTTTTTTTTATAAAAAATGTTACATATAAAAAGTTATTGACCTTTAAAGAACACGGAAGGAACTTGCATGTGCATTGCATGTGGGTTTTAAAAATGTTAAATTTACCTTTATACCCTTAATATAAAAAAAATAATTATTTTAATGGTAAACACTATTTACAATTTTGCCATTATAATCTCAACCGTTAGATTATAGATCAAATGTTCTAGATTCCTTCCTACACTTCTTACAAAACATACATTTTTTACAGTAATCCTACCATGTACATATATACACATTATACTATATAATTAATTAAAATGAGTATAAATGTTAGTATATATATATATATATATATTCAAATGAATTTATAATGTAATAACAAGGTTAAACAAAAAAATCCCAAGGGGTTTTTCAATTACGAAATTTAAGTTTTAAGAAACAAATTAAAAAAAAATCATTGGTAAATTCCAAACAAAACAAAACATACGAATTAAAAACAAAAAAAAAATCACCAGTCTATGTCTTTATTTTTAGTTTTATATGTGTAAATTAGAGACTATTATAATTATCGATATTTATTTTGTTTTAATCCTTAATTAGTGTATTATATAACTTAGACAATTTTAGCAAACTTACAAATGTATTGTTTTCTAAAAAAAATAGTAACTAACAAAACACAACCTAGTTTACATCGAAGATAAAAACATTCTGATGTACACAATTCATAAGTTTAAAAAAATAAAAAGAAATTCAAAGTTACATTAAATTATACATTTTGAAAAACATAATTAGGATTCGTAACTAAAGTACTTCTTAATTACTTACTAGAACATTAATATCTAATATGGAAAGATGTAATCCTCAATCAAAATTAGCAACAATGATAGAGAATCCATTGATTTATTTACAAATCATTTAAAAAATCGTTGGAACTATTTTTTTCTTGAGTTGATATTAAAAATATTTTCAAATTCAAACTATATTGTAAATTTTGTAAACACTATAAACAATAATTAATTTATTACGTATTTCTTTTTTTTACTCTTCCGAAAGTATTTCTATTATTAATTATATAGTGTTTTGCTTTCTAAATTAATACAATTGATTATGAATTTGACTGTAGATGTTTAATTTTTAGTAATCCAATAGATCCTTTTTTGACCATCTAAATTAATTATTTACCTCATAGAAATAAACATTAATACACTCGCCTAACAAACTCATTAATACAAAATTGATTATTTACCAAAATTAATACAAACTTTTTTTATCGGCAAACAACAAGCTTTATTCCAACATCAACATATAGTTACAAAGTAAAAGTGTCTTATTCCTTAATATGCGTGTTATGTAATTTAGACAATTTTTTGAAACTTACAAATGTATTGTTTTCTCAAAAAAAAAAAGTAACAAAAAACAACCTAATTTACATTGAAGATAAAAACATTCCGATATACACAATTCATAAGTTTAAAAAAATAAAAAGAAAATCAAAGTTACATTAAATTATACATTTTGAAAAGCATAATTAGGATTCCTAATTAAAGTATTTGTTAATTACTAACTAAAACATTAATATCTAAATGGGAAGACGTTAATTTATACGACGTAATCCTCAATCAAAATTAGTAACAGAGAATCCATTGATTTATTTACAAATTATTTAAAAAATAATTGGAATTATTTTTTTCTTGATTTGAAATTAATAATATTTTCAAATTCAAACTATATTGTAAATTTTGTAAACATTATAATTAATAATTAATTTATTACGTATTTCTTTTTTTTACTCTAATGAAAGTATTTCTATTATTAATTATATGATGTTTTGCTTTCTAAATTTATAAAATTGATTATGAATTTGACTATAGATGTTTAATTTTTAGTAATCCGATAGATCCTTTTTTTGACCATCTAAATTAATTAATTACCTAATAGAAATAAACGTTAATAAACTCGTCTGACAAATTCATTAATAAAATTTTGATTATTTACCAAAATTAATACAAACTTTTTTTTATCGGCAAACAACAAGCTTTATTCCAACATCAACATATAGTTACAAAGTAAAAGTGTCTTATTCCTTAATTTGTGTATTATGTAATTTAGACAATTTTATGAAACTTAAAAATGTATTGTTTTCTGAAAAAAAAAATAGTAACAAAAAACAACCTAATTTAATTTGAAGATAAAAACATTCCGATATACACAATTCATAAGTTTAAAAAAATAAAAAGAAATTCAAAGTTACATTAAATTATACATTTTGAAAAGCATAATTAGGATTCGTAATTAAAGTATTTCTTAATTACTTACTAAAACATTAATATCTAAATGGGAAGACGTTAATTTATACGACGTCATCCTCAATAAAAATTAGTAACAATGATAGAGAATCCATTGATTTATTTACAAATTATTTAACAAAATAACTGGTGTTTTGCTCTACCGAAAGTATTTCTATTATTAATTATATGGTGTTTTGCTTTCTAAATTAATACCATTGATTATGAATTTGACTATAGATGTTTAATTTTTAGTAATCCAATAGATCCTTTTTTGACCACCTAAATTAATTATTTACCCAAATAAAATAAACATTAATACATTTGTCTGAGAAACTAACTGATAAAAAATTGATTATTTACAAAAATTAATACAAACTTTTTTTTATCGGCAAACAACAAGCTTTATTCCAACATCACCATATAGTTACAAAGTAAAAGTGTTATTCCTTAATTTGTGTATTATGTAATTTAGAAAATTTTAGCAAACTTACAAATGTATTGTTTTCTAAAAAAAAATTAGTAACAAAACACAACCTAATTTACATTGAAGATAAAAACATTCCGATATACACAATTCATAAGTTTAAAAAAATAAAATAAAATTCAAAGTTACATTCAATTATACATTTTGAAAAGTATAATTAGGATTTGTAATTAAAGTACTTATTAATTACTTACTAAAACATTAATATCTAATATGGAAAGATGTTAATTTATGCGACATAATCCTCAATCAAAATTAGTAACAATGACGGAGAATCCATTGATTTATTTACAAATTATTTAAAAAAAAATCATTGGAATTATTTTTTTCTTGAGTTGATATTAAAAATATTTTCAAATTCAAACTATATTGTAAATTTTTTTAAACATTATAAACAATAATAAATTTATTACGTATTTCTTTTTTACTCTACCGAAAGTATTTCTATTATTAATTATATGGTGTTTTGTTTTCTAAATTAATATAATTGATATTAATTGAGTTAATTACATAGTTAGTCCATGTGGTTTGCAAAAAATAACATACTTAGGTACTAATAGTTTAAAATCACCTTCTAGGGTATTACCTTTTTATTTTGTAACGTTTGGAGGTATTAACTTCTAGTGTATTAACATAGTTAGTCCCGATGGTTTGCATAAAATAACATACTTAGGTACTAGTAGTTTAACAAACAATTAACATTAACATCGAAACATTAAAAAATGAAAAGTTAATACCCTAGAAGGTGATTTTAAACTATTAGTACCTAAGTATGTTACTTTGTGCCAACTACAGGGACTAACTATGTAATTAACTCATTATTAATTTGACTATAGATGTTTAATTTTTAGTAATCCATTAGATCCTTTTTTGACCATTTAAATTGATTATTTACCTAATAGAAATAAACATTAATACACGCGCCTGACAAACGCATTAATACAAAATTAATTATTTACCAAAGTTAATACAAACTTTTTTTATCGGCAAACAACAAGCTTTATTCCAACATCAACATATAGTTACAAGTAAAAGTGTCTTATTCCTTAATTTGTGTATTATGTAATTTAGACAATTTTAGGAAACTTACAAATGTATTGTTTACTCAAAAAATATAGTAGGAAAAAACAACCTAATTTACACTGAAGATAAAAACATTCCAATATACACAATTCATAGGTTTAAAAAAATAAAAAGAAATTCAAAGTAACATTGAATTATACATTTTGATAAGCATAATTAGGAATCGTATTTAAAATACTTATTAATTACTTACTAAAACATTAATATCTAATATGGAAAAACGTTAATTTATGCGACGTAATACTTAATCAAAATTAGTAACAATGACAGAGAATCCATTGATTTATTTACAAATTATTTAAAAAAATCATTTACATTATTTCTTTCTCGAGTTGATATTAAAAATATTTTCAAATTCAAACTATATTGTAAATTTTGTAAACACTATAAACAATAATTAATTTATTACATATTTCTTTTTTTACTCTATCAAAAATATTTCTATTATTAATTATAGGGTGTTTTCCTTTCTAAATTGATATAATTTATTATGAATTTGACTATAGATGTTTAATTTTTAGTAAACCAATAAATCCTTTTTTGACCACCTAAATTAATTATTTACCTAATAGAAATAAAACCTAATACATTCGCCTGGCAAACTAAGTAATAAAAAATTGATTGCTTACCAAAATTGATACAAATTTTTTTTTATCGGCAAAAAACAAGCTTTATTCCAACATCAACATATAGTTACAAAGTAAAAGTGTCTTATTCCTCAATTTGTGCATTATGTAATTTAGAAAATTTTAGCAAACTTACAAATGTATTGTTTTCTCAAAAAAATAGTAACAAAACACAACCTAATTTACATTGAAGATAAAAACATTCCGATATACACAAATCATAAGTTTAAAAAAAATAAAAGAAAATTCAAAGTTACATTCAATTATACATTTTGAAAAGTATAATTAGGATTTGTAATTAAAGTACTTATTAATTAATTACTAAAACATTAATATCTAATATGGAAAGATGTTAATTTATGCGACATAATCCTCAATCAAAATTAGTAACAATGACGGAGAATCCATTGATTTATTTACATATTATTTAAAAAAACCATTGGAATTACTTTTTTCTTGAGTTGATATTAAAAATATTTTCAAATTCAAACTATATTGTAAATTTTTTTAAACATTATAAACAATAATAAATTTATTACGTATTTCTTTTTTACTCTACCGAAAGTATTTCTATTATTAATTATATGGTGTTTTGTTTTCTAAATTAATATAATTGATATTAATTGAGTTAATTACATAGTTAGTCCATGTGGTTTGCACAAAATAACATACTTAGGTACTAATAGTTTAAAATCACCTTCTAGGGTATTACCTTTTTATTTTGTAACGTTTGTAGGTATTAACTTCTAGTGTATTAACATAGTTAGTCCCGATGGTTTGCACAAAATAACATACTTAGGTACTAGTAGTTTAACAAACAATTAACATTAACCTCCAAACGTTACAAAATAAAAAGTTAATACCCTAGAAGGTGATTTTAAACTATTAGTACCTAAGTATGTTACTTTGTGCAAACTACAGGGACTAACTATGTAATTAACTCATTATTAATTTGACTATAGATGTTTAATTTTTAGTAATCCAATAGATCCTTTTTTAACCATTTAAATTAATTATTTACCTAATAGAAATAAACATTAATATACTCGCCTGACAAACTCATTAATACAAAATTAATTATTTACCAAAATTAATACAAACTTTTTTTATCGGCAAACAACAAGCTTTATTCCAACATCAACATATAGTTACAAGTAAAAGTGTCTTATTCCTTAATTTGTGTATTATGTAATTTAGACAATTTTAGGAAACTTACAAATGTATTGTTTTCTCAAAAAAATATAGTAAGAAAAAACAACCTAATTTACATTGAAGATAAAAATATTCCAATATACACAATTCATAGGTTTAAAAAAATAAAAAGAAATTCAAAGTAACATTGAATTATACATTTTGAAAAGCATAATTAGGAATCGTAATTAAAATACTTATTAATTACTTACTTAAACATTAATATCTAATATGGAAAACGTTAATTTATGCGACGTAATCCTTGATCAAAATTAGTAACAATGACAGAGAATCCATTGATTTATTTACAAATTATTTAAAAAAATCATTTACATTATTTTTTTCTCGAGTTGATATTAAAATATTTTCAAATTCAAACTATATTGTAAATTTTGTAAACATTATAAACAATAATTAATTTATTAAATATTTCTTTTTTTACTCTATCAAAAATATTTCTATTATTAATTATAGGGTATTTTGCTTTCTAAATTGATATAATTTATTATGAATTTGACTATAGATGTTTAATTTTTAGTAATCCAATAAATCCTTTTTTGACCACCTAAATTAATTATTTACCTAATAGAAATAAAACCTAATACATTCGCCTGGCAAACTAACTAATAAAGCCCATGGCTTTATAGCCTAGTGGCATCTTGGTGGTGGGATAAGACTTTGGGACCAATAGGTCCTGGGTTCGATTCCCACAAGGGGGGGTTTTCTCATATTTATTGGGTTTCCTCCTGAATTGGTGTATAGGCATTATGCCTAGTGGAGATGGATATGATCGGGTGGTTCCTCTGGTGGCACGATGATACTCCAGTGGTCCGTCAGTGATCCAAATTTGCCGTTAAAAAAAAACAAAACTAACTAATAAAAAATTGATTGCTTACCAAAATTAATACAAACTTTTTTTTATCGGCAAACAACAAGCTTTATTCCAACATCAACATATAGTTACAAAGTAAAAGTGTCTTATTCCTTAATTTGTGCATTATGTAATTTATAAAATTTTAGAAAACTTACAAATGTATTGTTTTCTCAAAAAAATAGTAACAAAACACAACCTAATTTACAATGAAGATAAAAACATTCCGATATACACAATTCATAAGTTAAAAAAAATAAAAGAAAATTCAAAGTTAAATTAAATTATACATTTTGAAAAGTATAATTAGGATTCATAATTAAAGTACTTATTAGTTACTTACTAAAACATTAATATCTAATATGGAAAGACGTTAATTTATGTGACGTAATCCTCAATCAAAATTAGTAACAATAATGGAGAATTTATTGATTTATTTACAAATTATTTAAAAAAATCATTGGAATTATTTTTTTCTTGAGTTGATATGAAAAATATTTTCAAAATCAAACTATATTGTAAATTTTGTAAACATTATAAACAATAATTAATTTATTACGTATTTATTTTTTTTACTCTATCGAAAGTATTTCTATTATTAATTATATGGTGTTTTGCTTTCTAAATTAATACATTTGATTATGAATTTGACTATAAATGTTTAATTTTTAGTAATCCAATAGATCCTTTTTTGACAACCTAAATTAATTATTTACCTAATAGAAATAAACATTAATACACTAGTCTGACAAACTAACTAATAAAAAATTAATTGTTTACCAAAATTAATACAAACTTTTTTTAATTGGCAAACAAAAAGCTTTATTCCAACATCACCATATAGTTACAAGTAAAATTGTCTTAATCCTTAATTTGTGTATTATGTAATTTAGACAATTTTAGGAAACTTACAAATGTATTGTTTTCTCAAAAAAAAAAAAAAATAGTAACAAAACACAACCTAATTTACTTGAAGATAAAAACATTTCGATATACACAATTCTTAAGTTAAAAAAAAAATTCATAGTTACATTAAATTATACATTTTGAAAAGCATAATTAGGATTCGTAATTAAAGTACTTTTTAAATCCTTACTAAAACATTAATATCTAATATGAAAAGACATTAATTTATGCGACGTAATCCTCAATCAAAATTAGTAACAATGACAGAGAATCCATTGATTTATTTATAAATTATTTATAAAAATCATTGGAATTATTTTTTTCTTGAGTTGATATTAAAAATATTTTCCAATTCAAACTATATTGTAAATTTTGTAAACATTATAAAGAATAAATAATTTATTACATATTTCTTTTTTTACTCTACCGAAAGTATTTCTATTATTAATTATATGGTGTTTTGCTTTCTAAATTAATACAACTGATTATAAATTTGACTATAGATGTTTAATTTTTAGCAATCCAATAGATTTTTTTACCACCTAAATTAATTATTTACTTACTTAATAGAAATAAACATTAATACACTCGTCTAACAAATTAACTAATACAAAATTGATTATTTACCAAAATTAATACAAACTTTTTTTATCGGCAAACAACAAGCTTTATTCCAACATCACCGTATAGCTACAAAGTAAAAGTGTCTTATTCTTTAGTTAGTGTATTATGTAATTTAGACAATTTCAGGAAACTTACAAATGTATTGTTTTCTAAAATAATAGTAACAAAACGCAACCTAATTTACATTAAAGATAAAAACATTCTGATATACACATTTCATAAGCTTAAAAATAAAAAAACTTCAAAGTTATATTAAATTAGACATTTTGAAAAGTATAATTAGGATTCGTAATAATACTACTTCTTAATTATGTACTAAAACATTAATATCTAATATGGAAAGACGTTAGTAATAATCATGGAGAATCCATTGATTTATTTACAAATTATTTAAAAAAATATCATTGAAATTATTTTTTTCTTGAGTTGATATTAAAAATATTTTCAAATTCAAACTATATTGTAAATTTTGTAAACATTATAATTAATAATTAATTTATTACATATTTCTTTTTTTACTCGACTGAAAGTATTTCTATTATTAATTATATGATGTTTTGCTTTCTAAATTAATACAATTGATTATGAATTTGACGAGTTAATTGCCAAAATCGTCACTGAGGTTTGGGCACGTTTGTCATTTTCGTCCAAAATGACACTTTTGTACCAAATTGTCCCCAACGTTTGTAATTTTTTGTCATTTTCATCCAAACCACTAACTTAGTTTATTTTTTCTGTTAAGTTGAGGATATTCGGATGAAACTGACAAATATAAAACCATAGGGACGATTTTGGCAATTTACTCAAATCCTTTTTAATTGATTTTATTTAATTATTTTTGTTACATATATAATAAAAAAGAATATACATGGAGTTTTTAGAAGAAAAAAAATTAATAGTTTTGTCAAATAATTTTTGTAATTTTTCATCCAAATCACTAACTCAGATTATTTTTTCTGTTAAGGTGAAGGATATATTAAATTTTATAAATTAAGACAGAAATTAATTTATAGCTTCTTTATATAAATCAGTTTTATAAAGAGAAAACGTCATTGGTGTGCAACACATAACAATCAATTACAACTTTTAGTATTTATCAACTGTAGAGATAGAAAAAATAGTAAAACGTTACATATTTTTTAAATGTGTTGAGCACCTAAGAAATATGTTGGTAGAAATAAAATATTTATTTAATTAAGATTATGAGGGTAACTAACTAATACTTATTCTGAGTGGCTTGAGTAAAGAAACTTTTGGTTCATAACTTATAATTACAATTTGGTGGGTAATTTTAAGGTTTGGTAACGATACGTTGTTTGATGGGGGGGGGGGGGGGCACTGGCTTCTGTTTTCCTTATGAGCGAATTTAAAAGAGTAGAAGATGAATTACAAACTTGGTACATATGATAAGATTTTTTTATTAGACCTTTTTTTAATAAGGTCACCAGCATTTTAGTTTTATAAAATTTAGAGGTTTAAGTAGATTTATTTTTATAAAATTGATCTATATAAAAAATTAGAAATTAATTTATGTCTTAGTTTATAAACATCCTTCGCCTTAATAGAAAAATTAAATTAGTTAGTGGTTGGATGAAAATTTATAAAAGAGTTAATTGCCAAAATCGTCCCTGAGGTTAGGGCACATTTGCCATTTTCGTCCAAAATGACAATTTTGTACCAAATTGCCCCCCAACGTTTGTAACGTTTTGCCATTTTCATCCAACCCACTAACTTAGTTTTTTTTTTTTTTTTGTTAAGTTGAGGATATTTGGATGAAACTGGCAAATATAAAACCACAGGGACGATTTTGGCAATTTACTTAAACCCTTTTTAGTTTCTTTTATTTAATTATTTTTGTTAGATATATAATAAAAAAGAATATACATGGAGTTTTTAGAAAAAAATTAATAGTTTTGTCACATAATTTTTATAAATTTTCATCCAAATCACTAACTCGGTTTATTTTTTCTGTTAACGTGAAGGATGTTTTAAATTTTATAAATTAAGACAAAAATTAATTTACAGCTTCTTTTTATAAATTAGTTTTATAAAGAGAAAACATCATTGGTGTGCAACACATAACAATCGATTACAACTTTTAGTATTTATCAGTTGTAGAGATAGAAAAAAATTGTAAAACGTTACATATTTTTTAAATGTGTTGAGCACCTAGGAAATATGTTAGTAGAAATAAAATATTTATTTAATTAAGATTATGAGGGTAACTAACTAATACTTATTCTGAGTGGCTTGAGTAAAGAAACCTTTGGTTCATAGCGTTATAATTACAATTTGGTGGGTAATTTTAAGGTTTGGTAATGATGCATTGTTTGATGGGGGGGGGGGGGGGGCACTGGCTTATGTTTTTCCTTAGGAGCAAATTTAAAAGAGTAGAAGATGAATTACAAACTTGGTACATATAATAAAAAAAATTATTTGATCTTTTTCAATAAGGTCATCAGCATTTTAGTTTTATAAAATTTAGAGGTTTAAGTAGATTTTATTTTTATAAAACTGATCTATATAAAAAATTAGAAATTAATTTATGTCTTAATTTATAAAAATCCTTCGCCTTAATAGAAAAATTAACTTAGTTTATAAAAATTATGTGACAATAAAAGAAATTTAAAAGAGTTTGAGTAAATTGCCAAAATCGTCCATGTGGTTTTATATTTGCCAGTTTCATCCAAATTTCTTTAACTAAACAGAAAAAATAAACTAAGTTAGTGGTTTGGATGAAAATGGCAAAAAGTTACAAACGTTGGGGGCAATTTGGTACAAAAGTGTCATTTTGGACGAAAATGGCAAACCTGCCCAAACCTCAGGGACGATTTTGGCAATTAACTCAAAAAGACAAAGCTATTGTTTTTTTATATAAAAATTGCATGTATATGTCACACCCCAACTGATGGCAGAAACATCGGGGCGTAGCACTGAGCGAAACAGAATGTTCTAGAGAATCCATAACAACTATTAATTACCATATATTTAACATTCACGTCCCATACCATAAACATATAAAGGATAAACAATTATTACAGATAGTTGTCTAAAAATGGCACTTTCATCCATCAAGGCTTGATGATTGTCCAGATTTATGTGGATGACATCATTTTTGGAAGCACATGTTCTAAAATGTGTGAAGAGTTCAGACAACTCATGACAGATGAGTTTGAGATGAGTGCAATGGGTGAACTCCAGTGCTTTCTTGGTCTCCATGTAAGGCAACTGCAAAATGGCACTTTCATCCATCAAGGCAAATATGCCAAAGAACTTTTAAAGAAATTTGAGATGGATTATTGCAAACCATGCAGTACACCCATTGCAACCACAAAAATAGTTATGTCTGATGAAAAGGATGATTTGGTTTATCAAACTCTATATAGAAGCATGATTGGGTCTTTATTGTACCTAACTGCATCTAGGCCAGACATCATGTTTGCCACATGTGTTTGTGCAAGATCCCAATCAGCCCCTAGAAAGTCAAACCTTATTGCTGTAAAAAGGATATTCAGATACCTAAAAGGTGCTACCATACTTGGTATCTGGTATCCAGCTAATAGAAATATCAAGCTTTCAGGTTTCTCAGATAGTGACTTTGTTGGATGTGACAAAACAAGGAAGTACACTTCAGGAGGGTGCCAACTCCTAGGTAGTTGCTTAGTGTCTTGGCAAAGCAAAAAGCAAGCAGCTGTTTCCACATCCACTGCTGAGGCAGAGTACATAGCTGCTGCAAGCTGTACAACCCAACTGTTATGGCTTCAAAATCAATTGCTGGATTTTGGTATCACTGCCTTAAAGACACCTCTCATGTTGGACAGTCAGGCAGCAGAAAAAATCATCAAAAATCCATTATCCCATTCAACCACCAAGCACATTGATATTAGACATCACTTTGTGAGGGATTGCTATGAAAAAGGTTTGATTTCTCTGCATCATGTTCCAACTAAAGATCAGCTGGCAGATGTGTTAACAAAAGCAATAGACACATCCACCTTTGAAAGCTTGATCTCTAGGATTAGCATGCTGAACATGGAATAACAAGCAAAATCTTGTTCTTCTATGAATAAAAGCATTAAAATGTTTTCAGAAAATCAAAAATCCATCCTTAAAAATAGTTAAAAATGAAATTTTTCATTAATCCTTAAAAGTCTGCCATAATCACTGTTTATGGTTCAAACATCTGTTCTAATAATATTGTCCACTGCTGAAATTCAACCACTATTTCTCTCATTTCCTTGTTAATCACTGTTGTTCAAAATCATTGTTATTTAACCCACTGATGGCTATCCACTGATAGCTAAAAATCAGCCACTGTTTTCATTTGACCTTTCAGCAACCACTGATACTTGTTCCATCAGTGGTTTCCTAAACAACTGTCTTCCATTATTCATCAGTGGTTGACACGTGGTCAGTACATATCCGTCAGATCTTTTGTAACCGCTGCCACGTCAGCATTCACTTTTTCCCTTTATAAAACCCTGCTCAAAACCCCAAACAGGGTTTACACTGTCAAATCGAATTCAAAAATTCCTTTCTCTCAAAGCAGTTACCATCCATTTCTCTCAAATCACTCATCATCTTCTTCCTCTCGCAACCACCCTAAAATCGCCATGGCACTTCCTTTCAAAGCTCCTCACAATTACTCGGGTCTACTTGAAAAACCCAGTCATACCACCACTTTCGACTCCGTCATAGATGCTCTTTCGTCCTCAAAGTACAAAACTTTGTTGACCTATGATGCTCTGGTTTACCTGGAAACCCAACAAGAATTTTGGAAAAATGCTAAACTTGATTCCAAGGATAAAAAGCCTTTGGCCATTAATTCTTCGATAAAGGGTGTTCCAGTCATAATAACACCTCAAACCATTTCGGAAGTCTTTGAACTCGATGATCTTCAAGGTAAAACTTCTTTCCCTAAAACAGAGTATCAAACAGACTTTCTTGAGAGGGGGTATGAAGAGGAAATGAAAAAAAGACACTTTATAAAAGGCAGTTTTCCTCCTGCTGCAAGGTTTTTATTTCATACCCTCTTAATGTGTGTTTCAAATAAGCCCACTGCTTTCAATGAAATTCCATTGAAGATCCAATACCTGGGTTATGCTATTTTGAATAAGGAAAACTTTAACTACTCCCAGGAGATCTTAAATGATTTGGTAAAAAAATGTTAATAAGAAATCATTTTTACTATTTCCAAGGTTCTTAAGTTATTATTTTCAAAAGAAATTTTCAAAGGATAATGCTCATGTGCTTATCCACGGTGAACCTTGTCAAATAAACAGCCTAACACCTGAAACATTTACAAGGCTGTCCAAAATTTCCAAAACACAAGCAGAGGCTCCTGAGCAGACTTTAGCAGCCATCACTGCTCCTCAGGTACCTGCTGCTGAGCCCACTGCTCAAGGTGATCACAACAGCAAAACAAGTGCTGTGAAACCCACACCTAAAACCACCAAAAGACCAAAACAGAAAAAATCACAAAAGCCCCCCAAACCTACAAAAAAGGCAACTCTGGAAGATGAGATCCCAGAGGAAATGCCAGTGACATCACAAAAGTCACCAATAACCACTGCTGCTCCTTCCTCACAGCAGTTGGAAGAAAGATCTCAACCTGAGCCTCAAACTCCTCTTGCTTCTTCTAAAAAAGAACAGGTTGTAAGAACAGTGACACCAAATTATGATGCTCTAGAATCACTTGATTCTATCATCCACAGCCCAGCTCCCGGGGCAAATTCTCTTTCCACACCCATAATCACTGCCACAATCCCACCACAAATTACCCTTGTTGGATGCTCTTGATATAACTCAGATAGAAATCAGTTCCTCTCAAACACCTATCACTGAGGGTATGCCACAACAAGTGACTGAGTCTGAGCTCCCTATCATTGCTAACCCACCAACAACTGAGTAAGTTACACCCCTTGAGTTACAAGTAACTCTTGGTGGTAGTTCAAGTGAAGCAGCTACTACAAGTGTTGAACCCACTGGTTTACACTTGGACAGTAGTTTCATCTATAAGACTTCCTTGAAGGAAATATCTTCTATGGGAACCATAATGCCCACTGGTGGATATCCAATATACACTGGTGAGCTTAGAATGGCAACCTCTTTTGAAGATAGAAGACCCCAGTACCAAGAAAAAGGGGCATCAGTTGATGATTTCTGGGATACTCTCCCTAAGTCAACCACTGATACAACCACTGCCAGTGGGAAATCAGATGATCCCATTAAGTTGGGTGATGGTTTAATGTACCAAGAATTGATGGATAGAGTTGAAAAACTTGATACATCTATTGCAGAAATCAAAGACATGCTGCAACAGTTGTTGAAAGCATAAAAGGTCACACCCACTGCTGCACCAGCTCAAACAGCTGCTCCGTCATCTGCTCCTACTCCCACTGAGCTCTGGAGTTTATTTCAACCTATGCTTATTCAACAAAGACAATATGCTGATCAGCCACATGAAATTCAAGTTCAAAAGAACAGAAATATAATGGAAGCTAGGTTTAAGGATACCCAGACAGATATAAAGGCAATCAAGGCCCATTTGTTGAACACCACTGGCACTACTCCTCCCTCAATCATTTTTGTGGACAACCCACCACCTAATGATCCCAAAAAAGGGGAGAAACGAAGCAGTTAAAGAAAAGGGGATATGAAGATAGTCTAGACATTGCACCAGATAATTCTAGTATGCTTGCAGACATCCCTAAGCCAGATGGTTCTAAAAAGGTTGATGTAACCTTAAATGCCTTAGCTGGTGAAAAGACAAGGCTGAAAAAGGATATGGAGGCAAAGGGCAAGTCAAGGTTTGAAGAGGAGAAGAAAGTTTTTATGGCAATGAAAGATCAGGGTACTTCAGAGCCTAAGGATGAAGAAAATCCTAAGCCACAAAGAAGACAGCCCACTAGAAAAGTGAGGCAACCCAAATCCACACCTTCCAGAATCACAAAACATGCTCCCCAAACTCCCAAAAACTCCTCACATCAACCCTCCAAACTAGCAGATGTTAAAACACCTGTTGTATCAACTGCTATTGGTACTTTAGTGGTTTCAACACCTGTTAAACCAACAACTGCCACCACTACATCAACACACACTTCAACCACTGCTCCCACTTCAACTACTGCCCCACCAAAAATTCCATCACCACCACAATAGC
Organism: Helianthus tuberosus; assembly: GCA_030545235.1. NCBI lineage: Eukaryota > Viridiplantae > Streptophyta > Magnoliopsida > Asterales > Asteraceae > Helianthus > Helianthus tuberosus. The sequence goes on from CM060448.1 coordinate 54,868,646, forward strand.
CTCCTGCCAAAAAGCAGAAGACAGCTGATGACACATCATCAGTTGTAATGACAACAGTGGTTGAAACACTAGTTGTTTCAACAGCTGTTTGTCAGCCACCTACCACTCAAATCACCACTTCTCAACCCACCAAAACACCACCAGCCTCTCCTAAACTAAAAAGGAGAAGGATTATACTGGATGATGATTCTTCTTCGCCTCTAACTTCTTCACAACCACTGACCCTTGTTACCATTCCAAACCTTGTTCCACTCTCTTCGGTACAAGCTCAAAATCCAAACACTGCCATTGTTCCTGCAGCTGTTCAGTACCCATTAAATCTTCCAACAGTTAGAGAGGAGATAAAATCCTTCTACTCTAAAGATGATCCTGCAAAAAGGAACTTGCCATCTCTTCAAGGATATCCCAGACCTAACAATATTGAAGAATATTTTAAATTAAAGGGTCAACAAGCAGAGGATATCTCTAAAAGAAATACTGAAGGCAAATCAGACAAAGAAATTCAGAGAAACTATCAATATCTACTCACACAAGTCAGAACTTTGGAGCAGTTTTCAAAAGATTTGTGTCAAAAGCTTTCAGAAAGAGATGATGAAAGCCTGAGAAAAGATTATATTGATTACATCATGGCATTCAAAAGATACAGGGCAGATAGGGTTCAGTACAAAGAATGGACCCTTGGTGAGCTCAAAGAGGAGTTAGAGAGAGTTGAAAAGATGAACAAAGACAAAGTGAAGCATACTCCTCCTGTTTGGTCAAAGTACAAAAAGAATGTACCTGAAAGGACCTTAAGACTGAAGAGAATGAAAGAAGAGCTAATTACAGTAGATTTTGGGTCAAGGAACCAAGTGACAAGGTGGTAAGAGGATAAAGTGTTGGCCTCCTACAAAAAGTTGGAAGAGTTGAGGAAAAAGAATCCAAATGTGCCACAAAAGCCAGTTTACCCTGAAGCAGTGGTTCCTGCAAAACCACAAAAACTGCAAGTCAGGAAATCCACTGCTCCTCCTGCTGCCATCCTTTATCAAAGAAGGAGACAAAAGCAGATGGATGCATAAACAACAGAAGATGTAGCAGCAGGGGATTTCATAATAAAAATGGTCCTCAAGCAGATGATAGCTAAAAATCCTGAACTTGCAAAAGCTCAAAGTACTGCTCAACCAGTTATCACCAGGCCACCATCTCCAAACTTATCTTCAAATAAACATCTCCCAAGAAACCCAAAGGATTTAAAAATACTAAAGTGGAAGTCTGATAAACAGGCCCACATATTGACATTGCTCAGATCCAATGGTGAAGTGAAGCACATATCAAGGGAACAAGCCCTTGGCCTGGGTGAAGAGGATCTTCAAGATCTCCTTGAGCTTCCACTGTGTAGGGAGGAGGATGACACAAGTTCCGTGGACTTTGAATTATAATTCAAAGGCCAAGTTAGGGAATTTTTGATGAGATAATAAAGATCCATAATAATGAAGGGTTTTGGCATCATCTGTTCCAGGGGGAGATTGTTGACCAAAGGAACAGTTGATTAAAGCCAAAACTGGATCAGAGCAGTGGATCCAGAATAAGCATATGCTGTATTCCAACTTTCCCCTTGAGAGTGGTTCTAACAACTGATGTCATTCAACAACTGATCAAGTCTAAAGACTGATGAAGACTAAAGTACTGATGCTCAATCTACTGCTATGGGTCAAGCACTGCTGAAGATATAAAGTACTGCTGGAGTCACGACAATGGAATGAGAAGCAATAGTTTAGTTTACTTATTATATTGTAATATAATCAGTGGTTAAGATAACAGTGCTTGTATAGAACAGTAGTTGTAGGTTGTTAGGAAGTTAGATGTCACTTTCATGGTGACGTCAGCAAAGATGCTTCAGTGGTTTGCTCGTGCCTATAAATAGAACAGTACCCTGTACTGTTCTATTAGCTCTTTCATCACTTGTCATTCTGTACGAACAAACTATTGTGAGCTCAGGCTGAGGGGGAGTTTGTAATACATGCATGCATTTGTAATTGAAGATTGAAATAAATTTAATCATTCGGTTCAAAGTTAAACATGTATGTTGAAAGCATTTCTCCTGTTTGATTGTGTGTGAAAGTTTTGTTTCCATTTCAATTCCGCTGTAATTCTCATTCATCTTTATAATTATAAAACAAAAAACACAATCATAAGAAACTCAGATCCTAACACCTTACACCAAAACTTCAACTCCCAGCTTACACCTAAAGTAAAAAAACAAAAACAGAAACATATAGTTCAAGTTCAAGTAATACTAAAATTCACCCAACTATCCCTTTGTATACTATTGTTTTTTTTATCTATGTTTGATCCACATAAATGGCAAGGTTTGCATTTCACCAAAAATTCTATCGATTGCTACTCGTTTTCAGTCGAAAAGGAGTATGTTTCGCGCCTTCCAAATTGCCCAGCAGGAAACTAAAATTATCACCTGAATTATACGCCTATTATGTTTGGACACTGCCACTCCTTTATTCACTTGGAAGATATCACAGATACTGAACGCGAAGAGCTGGGGAATGTTGCACCACTCGCTCACCTTATTCCACATCAACGCTGCAATATAACAAGATACAAACAGAATCTTAGCATCTTCTTCAGCTTCACCACATAAACGATGTCACACCCCAACCAATGGCAGAAACATCGGAGTGAGACGAAAGAGATTGCTCGAGACTTCATAACACTATTGTGACAATATTTAATTCAAGACCAATTTCATTTCATAACAATAATTGTCAAGTTACAACGTATGAAATCAAAGTACAACATAGAAAAGATAGAGTACAACAAAATTCAACAATAATATGATAACAAAATCTAGTATTTCTTAAATGCGTTTCTAAGTCCTCCCTACTAGATTTCATCAACCTCAACATCATCAACCTGCAACATGTTTAAAAGTATAATTCAACACACAAGGTATTGGCGAGTCACAATTTTAATAATAGCATAAGTATGAAAAAGGTTTAAATGAATCCACATGGCAAAACTAGATTAATGTATCATGGCATGCAATTATACAAGTCAATCCTCTGACTACCACATGAATTAAAGACTTAACATGACCACAAGACTACGGGCGGTGCATTACTCTTATAGCGCTATACATGTTAAGGGAATGCTCGTACGAAGTTAATGACACGTTTATCACATAAGAATGTTCCAAGAATACAAATCAAGTATCACGTATTTAAGCATGTATTATGGATTGCTTGTGTTAGCATAAAGTATAAGTGTGATTGCGTGTAATTTGATAAGTTAAACATATTACACCCAAAAAGTGTAAAGCGTAAAAAGGGCGTTCGAGTGTACTCACGGTTTTTCAAAGCGTTCCTTTGGTAATCTCGTAAAGAGTTGGAGGTTGGAAACACCGAGGTCACCCTACATGGGGTAAACGAAGGTGTATGAGTATTCGGAATTATGACGAAGGATTCGGATTGGAATTTAAAGTACAAAAAGTATGTATCTTTGTCTAAGTACTCGTTTTGACACTAAGTTGTACATAATTTCATGGGTCCTAGTTTACCCATTAGAATCAAGAACGAGAGACTTAGAACATTAGATAAGGTAGCCTATGTTCCTGAAAAATAATCATAACCCGATTATCATCATGAGTTCGGCCATGTTTGTATATATATATAGGGGGCCGCTAGAATGAAAACCACCCCCAGTTAAGAGAACCACTTCCCAACCATTGATCTCTGAAGATGGATGAATGAGATTAAAAGTTATAAAAACAATATTAAATTCTTTTTGTCTTATTATATATTTAATGTTTTAATGTTAAAAGGGCAGTTTAGTAAATTTGCTTATTTTGTCTTATTGTATATATTGTTTTTTATTACTTTTTTTCTCTTATTAATATAATTTTTTTATTAAAATCAGATTTTTTTAATTAAAAAACATTTTAAAATCTGATTCTTTTTACAAAAAACAAATTTTGTCAGGATTTTTTTTACAAAAAAAAAAACGTTTTTACGAGCCGGTTTTTTTACGAGCCGGTTTTTACGCCCCATTTTACGTGTCGTTTTTACGCCTGGTTTTATGCGCCGTTCTTACGCCCGGTTTTACGCGCCGTTTTTTTAAGCCCGGTTTTACGCGACGTTTTTTTATACACACGTTTTTAAAATTTTTATACGGTTTTAAACCTTTATTTACGAAAACTTTTTTTCCGATTTTAGACTTTTTTTTACAAAAACTTTTTTTATACACACGTTTTTAAACTTTTTTACGCTTTTTTACAAAAAACTTTTTTTACGGTTTTAAACTTTTTTTTCTACAAAAACTTTTTTACCCAATTTTTTTTACAAATTGTTTTTATAAAACTTCTTTTACAAAAGACAAATTTATACGAAAACTTTTTTACGGTTTTAACCTTTGTTTTACAAAAACCTTTTTTTACACACAGGTTTTTAAACTTTTTTACATTTTTTACGAAAACTTTTTTTATGGTTTTAAATTTCTTTTACAAACACTTTTGATGGAGAGAGAGATGATTTGACGGGGAGAGAAATTGAAATGACTTTAAAAAGAGACTTAAAGAGGAGAGAGAGTTGATTTGATGGTTTTGATTAAATGACTATATTACCCTTTTGGGTGTCATTATCTGATTGGTGGAGAGTGATTCTCGCAACTGGGGGTGGTTTTCATTTTAGCGCTAAAATGAAAACCACCCCACAGTTGTAAGAACCTCGAGAATCACTTTCCACCAATCAGACTTTGCCAACATAAAGGGTAGTTTGGCATTTACTCCATATGTCATTTCATCTGTCTCTTTTAAAAGTATGTCTACTCTCTTTCTTCATTTACTATCTCATCACTCTCTTTCTTCATTTACTCCCAAATTTGAAACGTAATCTCTCGTCTCTCTCTCTTGAATTCTTCCACCCCCATCATCTTCAAGATCTGTTCACCACCATGAAATCTTGAAGATCTTTTCACCACCATCATCTTCAAGATCTGATGAAGGGAAGGAGGTGGCGGTTCCGGTTGTGGTGAGGAGCGACGGTGAATGGTGGCTGGTGGCGGGGGGTGACAGTGTTGGTTGCTTATAACGTTGGGGTTGGTGGCGGCGACATCTCTGGCCTCGCTTTCCTCTCCGCTGCCCCCTTTCGCGACCAGTTTTGGTGGTGATTGCGTTGAGTTTGGTGGCGGACCACTGTAAGCCATCGTCAGAAACGGCCTTGCTGGGTTTATTTTGGTATGTTGGGGGTTGATTTGGGTTTGGGGTTTCTTTGATTCTGTTTGATGGCGATTATGTTGGTTTGGGATTCTTTGATTTTGTTGGTATTTCTTGGGGGTTTGATTTTTGTGGGATTGATCTGTTGTAAAAAAATTTTGGTTTCTTTTAATTTTTGTGGGTTTGAACAGTGTTGTGGTTGACATTGTTGCCGGCGATCTGGTCTCCAGATCTCGTTTTGCCGTTGATGACATCATTGTTTCTTGATGTTGTGGTTGTTGGTGGCGGTGAACGATGGGTGAATGTTTTTTGCCCCGATCTTTGATCTTGTGTCTCTGTTTTTGTCCCTGTTTTTGTCCCAATCTTTCAGTTGCACTTGTTTGGGCGGGCAATGATGCAAAAAATGAAACATAGTTTTTGGCGACGATGGCGCTGCAAGGATGGTGGAGGGTAGGTTTTTGAACCTGCAACCCCACTTTACAGCCTTTTGATTATCGGAAAATCTGAGCCAAGCCCTGTTTTTTCGAGATACACATTGTTTTGATGTTGTTGGTTTTTTTCACCAGTCGATGATGATAACAATCTATCTGAGACACCTACCGAGTTTGTGATTTCTAGGTGCGTTCATTTTGCGTAAAAAAGTTTTTGTAAAAAAAAGTTAAACCGTAAACCTTTAAACGTAAAACGTAAACTTTTTAACGTAAAAAGTAAAAACGTAAAACGTAAAACGTAAAAAGTTTAACGTAAAACGTAAAAAGTTTAACGTAAAACGTAAAAATTTTAACGTAAAACGTAAAAAGTTTAACATAAAACGTGAAACGTAAAAAGTTTTACGTAAAACGTAAAAAGTTTTACGTAAAAGGTAAAACGTAAAAAGTTTAACGTAAAACGTAAAAAATTTAACGTAAAAACGTAAAACGTAAAAAGTTCAGCGTAAAACGTAAAATGTAAAAAGTTTAATATAAAACGTAAAAAGGTTAACGTAAAAACTTAAAACGTAAAACGTAAAAAGTTTAACGTAAAACGCAAAAAGGTTAACGTAAAAACGTAAAACATAAAAAGTTTAACGTAAAACAGTAAAACGTAAAAAGTTTAACGTAAAACATAAAAACGTAAAATGTAAAAAGTACAAAAAAATCTGAATTTAAAAATGCTTTTAATAAAAAAAATTATGTTTAAAAAAATAAAACTAATATAATAATACAAAAAAGTAATAAAAAAACAATAAAGACAAAAGGACAAAATCGAGTAATTTTACTAAACTACCCTTTTGGATTAAAATATTAAAGACATAATAAGACAAAAAGAATTTAATATTAATTTTAGTTACTTTTAATCTCATCCATCCATCTTGTTGGTCTAATGGCTAGAAAGTGGTTCTCTCGCTTCTTACAACTGCATGTGGTTTTCATTCTAGCGCTATATATATATATATATATATATATATATATATATATATATATATATATACTACTTTAACAAGCATATAGGAAGGGTAACAATGGTCATTTGCCATTGTACAATCATTTTAAGCGCAGAATACAACCTTTAAAGCATAAAGGTGTTGAAAAATCCTTCAACACATGCGGAGCAGCTCATATAAGCTAACCGGATCTCTTTGACCCGTTTTACTCAAATGGATCCAATATATACTTTCTTTCACTAAATCTAAACCCTAAATTCATTTGATTCACATCCGCCCCCACTCTTCTCTCTCTCTCTCTCACCAGACGCGGTGTCTGCATGCGACGGATTTCACCATCCTTCTTCTCAGGTACCGTCTTTTTAACGTGATCGGCATTTTTTTGTGAAATTTTAGGGTTTGACTTAGATCTGTGAAATTTTAGGGGTTCTTTCTCCGGCGATTCCGACATCAGATCGACTGGGTTCAACTTCTTTTAGGGTTTCTTTCTCCAGTGGAAAAAAGATCCAGGTACTTTTTTTGGCCAAATGTTTTCTTGGATCTATTGTACCAGTGTCGACTTAGAGGTTGTTTTGTTTGTTCTGTTATAGATGAAGATGGAGCGGTGGAGATACCGTCGACTTAAATCTACCTTACCACCGTCGAGCCAGGTAATTTTTTTTGCTGAATTTTTTCTCAGATCTACCGTCATTTTTTGAGGATTTTTGATGAATATTGACAGATCTGAGGTTACACGACTTGCAGATATGAGTTCTTAGAGGAATATTGACAGCTCGGATCTGGTATGTTTGTAGCTGATTATGTTTGTTACAGATCTGGTATGTTTGTAGCTGATTTACATGCTTATGTTACTGATTATGTTTGTTACAGATCTGGTATGTTTGTAGTTGATTATGTTTGTTATAGATCTGGTATGTTACTGATTAAATATGTGTACTTTTTGTGCCCGGATCTGGTATGTTTGTAGCTGATTATGTTTGTTACAGATCTGGTATGTTTGTAGCTGATTTACATGCTTATGTTTGTAGCTGATTATGTTTGTTACAGATCTGGTATGTTTGTAGCTGATTATGTTTGTTATAGATCTAATGTTACTGATTAAATATGTGTACTTTTTGTGCTTGTAGCTGATTATGTTTGTAGCTGATTATGTTTGTTACAGATCTGGTATGTTTGTAGCTGATTTACATGCTTATGTTACTGATTATGTTTGTTACAGATATGGTATGTTTGTAGCTGATTATGTTTGTTATAGATCTAATGTTACTGATTAAATATGTGTACTTTTTGTAACATTTTATGATATAGGTCTCGCAGTATGTGGTGTATTTTGGAAGGGCAAGAATGGTCATTTGCCATTGTACAACCATTTGAAGCCCATTGTACAAGCATTTAAGCATGAATGTGTTGAAACTTTCTTCAACACGCGGAGCGGCTCATGGATCCTAACCGGATCTCTTTGACCCATTTTACTCAAATGGATCCAATATAAACTTTCTTTCACTCAATCAAAACCCTAAATTCATAAGCTGAGCTGAAAGTTTTGAGGCTATGATGTTGAGGCGATGATGCATAAGCTGAGCCTGTGAGGTTATGATGCATAATATGTCTGAACTGAAAGTGTTGAGGCTATGATGCATAAGCTGAGCCTGTGAGGTTACATATGTGTTTCATGTGCTTAAAACACTTGTACATCATGCTTTAAAGGTTGTTTAAGTTTAGTGGCAAATTACTCTTATACATCATGCTTTAAAGCGAGGTTACATAACACAATAGACTGTGATGATGATTGTATTTTGAGGGTACATAGAAGATCCGAGTAGCATCTTGGCGGGGCAATATCAAGGTTGCATAGTTCTCAACCTGCAACCGTGTGTTTGCAGCCATGGCTTTACCCGGTTTGTAGCTGTGTTCATCTCTCAATTATATGCCTGAGTCTTCCAGATGTTTTGATAAGCAAATGAGCAGGTGGTGTATCGAAATCATCTTCCCCTTAGGCGGTTGAACCCACCGCAAGTCGATAAAATGAAATGGCAAACCCTAAAATCGATTGTATAGTACACCGTGTTTTTCTTTTTAATCCTAAAGCTTTGCAGATTGTACATTATGCTTTAGAAGGTTGTAAATGTTGAAATAGCTGTGAAGCATAAGCTGAGCTTCAAACGCTTATATGAGCTGCTCCGCGTGTGTTGAAGGATTTTTCAACACCTTTATGCTTTAAAGGTTGTATTCTGTGCTTAAGTTTAGTGGAAAATTACTCTTGTACATCATGCTTTAAGGGAGGTTACATAACACAATAGACTGTGATGATGATTGTATTTTGAGGGTACATAGAAGATCCGAGTAGCATCTTGGCGGGGCAATATCAAGGTTGCATAGTTCTCAACCTGCAACCGTGTGTTTGCAGCCATGGCTTTACCTGGTTTGTAGCTGTGTTCATCTCTCAATTATATGCCTAAGTCTTCCAGATGTTTTGATAAGCAAATGAGCAGGTGGTGTATCGAAATCAATCTTCCCCTTAGGCGATTGAACCCGCCGCAAGTCGATAAAATGAAATGGCAAACCCTAAAATTGATTGTATAGTACACCGTGTTTTTCTTTTTAATCCTGAAGCTTTGCAGATTGTACATTATGCTTTAGAAGATCCGAGTAGCATCTTGGCGGGGCAATATCCAGGTTGCATAGTTCTCACTCTGCCCTTCTAATTTCTTATTTGATATTACAACTTATGATTATGGAGTAGTTAAAGATCTGATTTATTAAACCGAAATGTTGTGCTACTAATATTTTGTTATACGGTTGTGGACTAGCTCAATGTGAAAGCATAAAAGAGATGCTGGAGTACTTTAGAAGTCAAGTTGGGTCTAAGGCTTGGAAGAAGGTGGGAGTTGTGGCTTTCGCTACGATATGGAGCTTTGACCATGTTGATATGTGTACTAGTTTTGTTTTGATAGTCATTATGTATGATTTCAGAAGCTTGGACCATGTTGATATGTGTATTTCAATTTGTTGTATTTATGAACACAAATTATATTAAGAAAAAAAGAAAGTTATTTTTGTATTGTGTAATCATCATCTTCTTAGAGTTTTGGCGTGGTTTGATTTCATTCTTTGATGCGCAATGGAAAGAATCTTACTTTCACTTATACTTGTAGCATTCATACACGAAAACTGACCCGACCTGAGACCAACCCAAAATTCATACAAAGTGGTTTAGTCTCGGGTTCATTGTTTAGCTTTTGAAAGACTTATGCAACTGTTTATTCAGTGTTTGTATACGAAAGCCAATTGTTTGTGTTGTGTTTTCCGTTGCATCGCGAAATTGGTTTTGCTTATGGCTCAAAACTAAACTGTCCCGTACATAGGCTGCATAATCTTATATTCTTTTGACTACATGAATATTTGAAAAAAATGTCTTTAATACCAGAATTGCCTGTTTGATTTGTTAACCCGTCCTATTCATTTCCACCTTTGATTTATATTTTAACTTTCAGGCTGTAATGAAGGTTCTACCAGAACTAAATGGAAAACTGACAGGCGTCGCCTTTAGACAAAACGTATATTAAATGTAAATTTTTAATACATACAATACAGAGACAAAACGTCATACCAACTTCGTAGACTTGACAGAACTTACAGACTCGATAACAAAAGACCGTAACATACAATACAGAGACAAGCAATTATGGATCTTTACTGACGGGTGCACTTCGGAATGTAGCAGATATGAATGAATATAACCCCAGTGGTAGATATGTAATTAGCGAGCTCTTGAATTTCAAGGAAAATCGAAGAGCTACACTGGGGTTATATTCATTCATATCAATCACTTCCTTATGTGCACCGCACCATCTTCTAGGAGGTTGTCAAGTGTTCTCGCCTTCGTAGTTGGTGTTTTGCATATCTTTACATCCGCAGCCATTCTGTACAATATTTTCACAAAAAAACATCACAAACAAACCTGAACAAAGAAAAACAAATCAACCCTCTGTTTTTTCAAAGCAAAACAAACATGAAGAACCCTTTGTTTTTTCACAAGCAAAACAAACATGAAGTACCCAAATAACTGATTATCATCGAATCAAACACATTCAAATGACCAATAAACACACTCTGTTTTTTCAAAGCAAAACAAACATGAAGAACCCTCTGTTTTTTCACAAGCAAAACAAACATGAAGAACCCAAAATACCCAAATAACTGATTATCATCGAATCAAACACATTCAAATGACCAATAAACACATTCTGTTTTTTCAAACCAAAACAAACATGAAGAACCCTCTGTTTTTTCACAAGCAAAACAAACATGAAGAACCCAAAATACCCAAATAACTGATTATCATCGAATCAAACCAAAAATCAAAATGAGGAACACATTCAAATCATCGAATCAAACCAAAAATACCCAAATAACACATTTAAATAATCGAATCAAACCAAAAATCAATATGAGGAACACATCAATCCGAAACTGATCTGATCAGTTCTTTTTAAGCAGTTCTCAAACAACCAACGAAAACGATTCGAAATTTACCAAAAATCAATTTTCACATTTCAAGTATCAATATTGATGTGTTCAAATAACTACACACTTGTTTCTTCGCATTTGATTCAGAAATTAAAATAAACAAGCATCATAGTTTCAATAAACAACCTACATCTGTACTCTAATCAGCCAAATGATCACATGAGATCTGAAACTATAGAATCAAACAAAACCAAACCTCTGTTTTTGTAAGGACCGGTTTCACGACCTAAACGAGTCGGTTCAGAGGAATTCTATCAAATACAGGTGCGGAAAACAAGTATTTGACGTGTAAACAGCTTAATCTTCACTTTAACACTGACTTGTATTGATTAGAAAGCAATTACAATCAGTTCTCACACCGGCAGCACCTCGGTATGGAAAACTCTCTCTCAAAAACTATGATTTCGCTTGACCTAACATCCCTATATATAAACTTGGAGATTTCGCTTGGAATGACCTGAAGCGAAATCGTTACATGTTGATTTCGCTTGAGGCTTCAAGCGAAATCCTTTACAAATCCAAATGTTCAAGCTAAATCTTGCTAACACTCTCGTTTTACGTGCCCTGATCTATTCTAGCAAGTCTAAGACTCGATACAAGACGAAGTCGACAGATGTAGTGCACCAACAGACTCCCCCTCAGATGTTGACGAGTCGACTATCGAGTCACACCAATGCTGTGTCTTCACATCTTCAGTCTTGATCAGTCTCTGGGCTTTTCTCTCTCTATCTTCTTCTCTAGAAACTCCTTGCTCTATCAGACTCCCCCTCACGATTTGCTGGTATTCATTTGTTCTTCAGCAACATCTGCTTTAGGATCAATGTCTGACTCAAATGTTGTATACAAGATCATTGCCTGGCTTTTATCTAATTCTCTTGATCAGATCTCTTGATTCCTTAAGTTCATCAGCATCAGCAGCTATCAAACTTTTAGATTCATGATCAGATTCTTACTTTTGTAAACTTTGAATGAATTAACCTAGCTCACCTGTAACAATCTTAACCCAGAAATAAATTTTCTAACTTTAACGAGTTAAATGCACCATCAATCTGATATAATCAGATAAATCTCTCTTCTATCATCAACCACTGATGAACCAAATGTAGGTTTTAACAATACCAATTGTAGGATTTATCAAACCTTTTTAGCATTTTCAAATTCACTCTCCCTCACAACCAAGTCATCATGTTTAGCACTTGAAATTTTGACAATCAGCTTTCCAATACCAGTTGTCGAAAATCTTTTTGAATTTTTTCAAAATTTATGCTAAAACACACCAAAAATCTTTTTGTAATTTTTGATTGTAAAGGAATGCAATAAAGAAATATTTACAAACAATATTTTTGTGAGTTTGTGCAAGAGGATCATATCAGTTTCTGAGACAAATCACTAACACCGTTAAGCTTCATTTCATTTTAAGTTCTAAACAATTTACCTAGATTGTCAGTATGTTTGTCCACTTAAATTTTCACACAAAGTTCAACTGATTCGAGATACGTGATTAATGTTTTAAGCAACTTAAACTTATCCGTGTGTCCCACTACTTGAATATACTCCCGTATCCAGAATCTCAATAATCAGTCTTACAGGTGAGAATACTACAATGATATATGTATATAATTTAGGTGTGCGAGGGCCGAGGGATCTCAGATCGATACTTCCGTATACGCAGAGAGATATCAGCTTCGACTTTTCGGTGTGTCCCCTTTAGAGGATCTTTTTGCTTACAACAGCAGCATATATCAATTTTATTGTTTCAGCATGCTGAGGGTTTAATGCTGTGTTTCAAGCATTGCAGCAAGTATTAGCCAGGGACTAGGTCAGAACTACCGTTCAGCAGAAGTCCCGGAATAATACCCCAGATATCATAGAGTATAAAGACCTAGTATATCAGATTAAGAGACCTTTCAAACAAGATTTCAGGGGTTACCTATATATCCAAGTTTGTGTTAACCCACAGAACAAGCAAGTTTGAAATTTAAGTTTATATCTCGTCACAATCTACTAAATGTGCAAAAACCTACTGACATATCCACAGTAAGATTGTTTATCACATTTTTCTATACATTTCCTTAGCATGTTGTGATCGTTCACTGATGTACTATCATTTCCTCTATATGCAACAAAAACTCATTTTTGAATTTTATCATGTTTTTATCTTTTTCAAATTTTCAAATGTTTTTGGATTTTCTGAAATTCTTACTCCCCCTAAAATGCAAACACATTTTAGGAAATTTGAAAACAAACTGTACAATAAAGTGACAACTGATATCGAATCGCATCAAATAGCCATTCACTTGGCATAAACAATCAGAACTCCCCCTATCACAAAACTATTTTCTCATTTAGATTTCAAAACACTTAAGTTTGTTTTAATCAAAATGATTTTTCCGGAAAAGAAGTTTTTATGATATAATCATTTGAAGATTCGGAGTGTGGTTCATCACATTGTCTATTTGAAATACCAATTGTAAGTATGGTCCAATCAAGTTCAACTTAATGACTTTGATTAACCTTTTTCATGTATGCACCTACTATACCAAACACAATACCACTTGTAGGAATGTTACGTCTACATCATCATTTTACCAATCAAAATGCCGATTCCTGCTTCGCTCTTACCAACCTGGAAGCTCCGGCGTAGTCCTTCAACCTATAAACATCCAAACACTATCAAAATTTTTCAACTAAAATTTTCAAACACTAGAAAGATGCCGATACCTGATCCACGATAAAAACTTGGGATCTCCGGCATAGTCTAAGACTTTAAGGAAAGCAAACTTCCACCCAAGTCTTATTTGACTTGGTGGCTTCCAATTCCTGGGCAGTAGGGTTGTAAGTTGCCTTTTTAGTTGCATAAAAATCTTTAACCCCCTTTACTTTCCCATCAAGCATTTTCTTGAAAATTTTCTTAACATTTCCATTGAATGTTTTTTCAATATCAAAATCTGAGATTTCTATTTTACCAACCATTTGTTGAATCTCTTTCACACTCATTGATTTAATATCAGCATCATTCAACAAATCGTTAATCTCATCTTGTGACTCCTCTGATTTTGTGGAATCAGATTCATTGTCAGAACTATCAATCGATTTCTTAACAACCCATGTTTGGTTGTCTTTTGCCTTCTTGTTGTACATCTTTTTAGAATTTTCACCAACTTCATTCTTTGAATTGTCAGAAATTTTGAAATTTATAGTTGGTGATCCATTCTTTTCAACCATTTTTTCTTTAAGTTTTTCAGAGATTCCCTGTTTTCTGTTGATTTTGTTTGGACAGTTGTGAGCAATGTGTCCAACGATTTGACATTGAAAACAAGTTCTTGTATCTCTTGGAATGTCTCTTGAATGAAAAACTCCAGTTCCTGTTCTTTTTCTTTCAACAAGAAACTCCTGATTTGTTTCTTTCCAGAAAGGTTTCTTCTGTTCATCTTCAACACTTCCACCTGAAACAAATTATGTTTTTAGTTTAGAATTGTTTACATTTCTGTAACTTTCTTGCTTAATAAAACCTAAACCTTTTCTTTTGTAATTACAATTTTGGTTTGTTTTCTTTTGAAAACCAGAACTAAAATTATAATCCTTTTTCCCTTTTTTCTTGTTTAACCTTTGTTGAACTCTTGAAGTGTATTTTTTAGGTTTTTCATTAAGATTTAAATTTTTAGTATCAGAAATATTAATTTCTGTGATTTTGAAAACCTTTTTGATCTTGTCAAATCTAACACTATCCATCGGAAACTCTTCATCAGAGTATAATTTGTCAGAACCATTTAAATTATATGCAACTTTAAATGTTTCATCATCCAAATTTGCTTTTGATAACAAAAATTCTTTACTATAAGACCGTTTTTCCGATGACTTTGAACTGTTGACTGACGAACTTGAACCATCAGACTCAAATTTTGACTCAGACACCTCCTCAGTATCCAACACCTGATCAACCACCCTTTTGATTAACTCAGACTCATGATCAGTATCAGACGTGGTAAATGTGATGTCAATGTTATCTGGTAAAACGTCAGTTGTCTCTGATTTTAACTTTATATTGACTGCTTTTTCGACTTGTTCCTCATTTGGTTTTCTAGGAGAGTACCCTTCCCAGATAGGAGGCGGACACTTGTTGTATTTAACAGTTGATTTCTTACCAGTCTCAGTCTTTGTCTTTTCATCCTGAAATGCTTCAAAACCTGCAACAGTAGGATAAACTCGATCAATAACATAATCAGAACAAGAATAACTCAGTAATAACCTTCTGATCCTTTCATTCTCAATCTTTTCTTTCTCCAACTCTTGCTTTAGATTAGCATTTTCTTCGATGTAATGATTAATTGCCTTTTGCTTTGCCATCAGCGTAGAATTCGTCATTATTAACGCCTTTTCTCTTTCAGAATTTGTTGTTTGAAGACTTGTCACTGTTCTGTTCAACACGTTATAAGATTCTTTCACATAGCTGATGTCAGATAGTAACTTTTCTATCAATCTTTCTCTATCAAACAGAGTCACATCTTTTTCTTCGCAATTTTTGCAAGCTTCCAAACACTTCTTGCAAGGCTTTTCAATTTCAACAATCTTCTCAATCTCGATTGTTTTTACTACTTCAATCACTTTTTCTTCCTCAGTTACTTTCTCAGCTTCAGTCACCTTTTCTTCAACAACTACTTTAACTTCCTCATTCGGTTGTTGTTCTTTAGCAGCTTGTTTCTCCTTCAGTTTCTCCATGCGATCTGCAAAATAAAAATGAAAACTTTCAGGAGAAAGATGATGTTTAGCCACATTAATATGTTTCTCTTCCTCATCATCACTGCTACTCTCAATCGGTGTTTTATCAAACTGTGCAGATTTGTCAGAATCATCTTCAGATACACCAGAATCAGATGGTGTTTGATCAAATGTAACTTCCTTTTCTGAAGAAATATCATTCAGCACACTTTCATCTGTACTTAGTGAATCTGCATCAACACTTTCTGAGCTTTCTTCAGATGTAACTGAAAGTTCTTTCATTGTTTCACCAATAGATCTCATCCAGGTTGCAAACAAGTCTGGTTCTCTAACAATCTTTGCAATGAAAGCTTTGAAGTCACCCTTTTTATCAACAAACATATCCCAACTGAAACCTTCAGGTAATCTCTCATCATCTTGATCGACTGTGCATGCTTTGCTATCAGAAGATATATAGTTGCTCCAGTTGAAATCTACCAAACATCCTCTCTTTGAATCTTCAATCTTTCTACCATGAGCTGTTTGTGAGTCTTGTAACTGACCAACTTGTTGATAAATGGCTTTCCGGTAGTAATCGTCTTTTCCAAATGGATTCTGAGCGCCACTAACTTCTCTATTCTTGCTCTCCCGCTTAAAATGACCTTTTTCTCTGCACCTGAAACAAGTAACTTTAGATTTATCAAAACCTAAAGTAGAAACACAAGCATCAAGAAAATCATTTCTCCCAGTAATTGTTTTGAACTTTTCAGCCCGTCTAAGAACACTTGCAAGACACCATTTGATATCCATTAATTCCAACTCTTCAGCATCTATCTGGTCGTAATCCTCTTTGGTAAGCATAGGATTTCCAATTCGACCAGCCACTAAACCTTCATATGAAATAAGTACGGAACCAAGTAATGCCATATGATCTTTTGCAATGTCTTCAGAAAAACTTTGACCTTCTGGAAGATTTAGAGCAATGTTGCATTGAATCACACAACCATTTCCCATCTTTGTGCTTTGAGACTGAAAATTTTCTGATGAAGTCTTTGGATTGACACTTGGATAGAATGAGAATCCACTGCTGCTTTTGTTTGAGCTTTGATCAATCTTTTCTGTAGAATCTCCAGCACTAAACGCAGTCTGGATTTTCGGACTTCTTTCAGCTTCTGGAACCGGAATGCTACCTTTGTAGTACATCTTTACATCCTGTTGACCACTTGGACTGTTCATCCTCGCAATCTTCTGCTGTTCCAAATCCTGACTTTCAATCTTTTCAATGAACTGAGAGATCGACAATCTATCATAAACCCCAGTATTCTTCAGTATCATCAAATAAGTTCCCCACTCTTTCTGAGGTAATGCATCAGCAAGTTTATCCACCCATTCGTCATTTTCCTTTTTAATGTTCATCATTGACATTGTTCTTACTAAGTGACAATATCGTTCAATGAGTTTCTTCGTATCTTCTCCGGGCAAACTTGTGAACAAATCAAATTCCTTTTTAAGCAATGCCTTCTTGCTTTTAATCATACTCGTACTGCCTTCAACTTTGATTTTTAGAGCATCCCATATTGATTGTGATGTTTTGTCATGTTGAAGTAGTATGAAGATGTCTTCTTTGACGGCCTGTTGAAGTAAACTGATCATCATCTTTTCAGCTCGGTATATTTCCCTTTCTTCCTTACTAAAATCTGAAAGCTGTTTTTCAGTCTGCATTTCGGTTTGTGGTGGAGTATACTTTGTTAAAATACATTCCCATGATCTCAAATGATTTGCCTGCACCCAGTTTTCGAATCTATCTTTCCATCCGTAGTATTCTTCAATTCCCATTAGCTTCGGGGGTTTCTGAGTAGTCCCCATTTCATTTTCAGAATTCATGTTCTGAGCAATGGAAGATGAACTAGACGATGTTGCAAAAGCGTTGTGGAAATCGTTATCCATGTTTCAGACACTTTCAAGCGGTACCCTTCAAGCGAAACAATTTAAACTGAACAACTCTCAAGTGAAATTCTTGAAACGAAACCCTTTGAAGCGATCCTGAATGAAACGAACACCTTGAAGCGAAAACTTTGAAGCGAAATCGTTCAAGCAACAGTTTCTGAAGCGAAATCGTTGAAGCGACGGCCCTGAAGCGAAATAGAATGCTGTTTGAAGCGAAATCTAGGTGTCGTTTGAAACTTCAAGCGAAATCTACTACTGAAATCTGATCCGTTCAAGCGAAATCCATTCGGAGGTCAATTTTAATCACTTTTAGGTCAAATTTGGCTGTGAAACTTTCAAGGATTTGTTATCTTGTACTTTTAAACAATCTGTGAGAATTTGAGATGATTTAGACCGTGAAAAGTTTCTGAACTGTTAAAAGAAGGTGTAGAAGTAAGAGATTTTGATGAATTTCGGCTGAATTTTGCAGAACTCCTCCTCCTGAGCTCTGATACCAATTGTAAGGACCGGTTTCACGACCTAAACGAGTCGGTTCAGAGGAATTCTATCAAATACAGGTGCGGAAAACAAGTATTTGACGTGTAAACAGCTTAATCTTCACTTTAACACTGACTTGTATTGATTAGAAAGCAATTACAATCAGTTCTCACACCGGCAGCACCTCGGTATGGAAAACTCTCTCTCAAAAACTATGATTTCGCTTGACCTAACATCCCTATATATAAACTTGGAGATTTCGCTTGGAATGACCTGAAGCGAAATCGTTACATGTTGATTTCGCTTGAGGCTTCAAGCGAAATCCTTTACAAATCCAAATGTTCAAGCTAAATCTTGCTAACACTCTCGTTTTACGTGCCCTGATCTATTCTAGCAAGTCTAAGACTCGATACAAGACGAAGTCGACAGATGTAGTGCACCAACAGTTTTGAAGACGAACCTGATGAAGATGATGAAGATGAAGATGATTTGTTCGATGTCGATGAAGATGATGATGATTATAATCGGCGGTGTTGGGTGTTGGGAGTTGGGAGATGATGTTGAGAAGTGTGATGAAATTGTGATCATATCTGCTATAGTGTAGATATTAAGGGATTAGGTTAAGGGTATAAAGGACTTTTCATAATTGTAGAGACTATTTGTGTAATTAACTTTAATAGTTATAAACCAACAACTAACTAAACTAATGAAAACTCAAGGTTGGTAACATGACCCAGGTTGGTAGTCGATCCAAGATCACATTGTAAATTGTCGTTGCATCACGAATTTGGTTTTGGTTATGGCTCAAAACTGAACCTCCCCGTACATAGCCCTAAACTCACCAACCTAAGTGATATATTTCCCACCACATCGCGCGGGTAAACGACTAGTATATATATATATATATACACACATACTTGGTAACTTTTCAATGTGTATTTTTGTAGGAGTATTTTGTGGGTATTTAGTTAAATATAATTTCCTATATTTACAGTAAAAATATAACACATAAATATACACATAATCACATATTTGTGTGGTTGCTATATATATATATATATAGGGAGCCGCTAAAATAGAAACCATCCCCAGTTGTAAGAACCGCGAGAACCACTCTCAACCAATCAGAATAAGGGGTAATTTGATCATTTCGTTCAAATATCCAATCTCTCTCTCTCTCTCTCTTCATTTAAAGTCATCTGACTTTCTTAATACCTCTCTCATCTCTCATATCTCATATATCACTTTCCTCCCTCTCTCTCTCTCTCTTCATTTCAACTTTTGAAAAATATCAGAGCATCTCTCTTTTCTTCATCTCTGATGAAGATGAAGACCGGCGACCCCAAAACACCACCGTCTCCCACCTCCACCCAACCTCTAAAATGTCTTCCACCTACACCCCCTCCTTCTCCGGTGACCCACTCCTTCTCCGGTGACCCACTCCTTCTCCGACGACCCCCTCCTTCTCCGGCGACCCCCTCCTTCTCTGACGACCCTCTATCTTTCTCCATAGTTGTAGCTCAAGCTAATAATTTATTAGAGTATTAGATCCAGCTTGAAAGGCGGTGTAGTGGGTTTTTCTTTAGGATTTTTCTAGGGGGGGGGGGTTCTTCTAGTGGTGGTGGGTTTGACGGCGACGGTGGTGGTGGGTTTTGACGGAGACTGTGGTGGTGGGTTTTGACGACGACGGAGACGGTAGTGGTGGTGAGGATTAACTATAACAACCCTCCTAAAATATTTCCGACACTCCTAAAATAATTATAACACCCCTATCCGTCCCAAAATACACCCTGTATACGAAAAATAGGCCCGAATTACATTTAAATTAACAAAAAAATCAAATAAAAACAATTATTTAAGTCTATCGGGGGCGCGACAGACTGTTCTTGATCCTTCGCGGGGCGCGACAACTTGGCCCCCAGGCCGCCCCCTGAGCCGCCACGTGTCCAACGCGTGTGGAAGCTAGCAAGTCAACTCAGCAGCCCTATACGAGACACGTCATCTCTCGTGGGCCGCGTAAGCCTAACCCTCATCTGTCGCGGGGCGCGACAGACTCCCTGAGCAGCCCTATAAATAGGTTCGATCAGATTCAATTGAATTCGTTCATGAATTTCTAAACTCTCTCAAAATCTGAAGTATTAGAATAAATATCGGGCATAATACCCCCTAATTAGCGAAGCTCTGCCTCGTTGTAAGTATTATAACCCCCGGTTACGTATTAGATACGCTGCCCGATTGATCCAGTGCTCCTAACGGCTGTCGAGGCTTTGCCTGACGTAGTCGTTGGAGTTCTGTCTCGGGGAGGGTATAACTAATGTAAATACTGGGTTATTATACTAACGTGTGTGCATTGTTTAAATTTATAGATTATAACCAGGAAGTCACAAAGGAAAAACCTAAATTAGCAATGTGAGTTTATCCTTTTTTTATAAATGCTTTTCAAAAACTGTTTTTACAAAACCTCAATTATTTTACATGATAATTAACAGTGATTGAGTATTTGTAATTCTAAAATTATCGTCGGTATGTTGGGGTTTTGTATACAAAATGTGTTACTACACTGTGAGTAGTAACATTACCACAAGTCAGGATTGACAGTGCCATGGGTGATAATTAAAGTAAGAATTTGAAACAAATATATTTGCGAGATCGCCCTCAATGTTGTAAAATGATAAAATCTGTCTTGATTAAATTGGGATTCACTCACTAGTATTTCCCACTAACAAATGTTTTTAAAACGCGTTTCGGGTAACAAAATGTGAAAGCCAAATAGAAGCCAGCCGGACAGCACTGAAGGCTTGGAAAATGTGGCTATAAAAGTTACCTAAATAAAGAAGATGTTTTATTCTAATAAATTAGGGTTTATCCCTAAAAACATGTTTGTAATGGAAATTTAGGAATTTCCCATGTGTTTATTATTAAAAATGTGGTATTTTACTCTGATAAAAATATTTCCTAACTACGACCCTGATGTAAATTCCGCTGCCAAACTGATAAATATCGATACCACTGATACTGGCTCCCGACCACCAGTTCCCAAGAGATAGGGGTTGGGGGTTGCGACAGGGAAAAGTGGTATCAGAGCTACAACCACTTATCTGAGCCACAGAAGTGTTCTGCTGACAATGAAATTGTCAATTCTGTTAGGAAATAATCTAGGTGATTATGTGCAAACGTGTGTATTATCATTTTGTGTTATTTGACAATTTGTTAGTTTACAGTATGAGTGATCAAGGACCATCGGATGCGTATCGTCAACTGTCTAGTTCTCCTATAGATGAAGGAACTTCTTCCCAGCCTGTGACACCTGCGCCTCCACGGCCATCAAACAAATACCAAACTAATGAAATATTATATTCCACACTTGGTATTTGTATAAACATGTGTATCATTTGCACATATCAATTCTTGTTCAATTTCAAACTCTATATCGCTTTCTGGAGAGTTATACGCAAACTGGTGCGTAAACGTCATCAGTTTAATGCGACAAATACACTGGAACATCAACATATACTTAACATACCTTAAATAACCTTTACATAACTTAGAAATAAGTTTTGAAGGCTTTGGTATGGCAAAAACAAGTTAATTCGCTTACAGGGACTAAAATTGACAAACTGCGAAAGTATGCCGATTTGAACTGTAACGGGCATTCCGGAACATGGCCATAAGTTAAACACACCCTAAATATCCTTTAAATGGCTTAGAAATAGGCTTTTAGGGGTTCGGTGTGCTAAAATAAACTTGTGGGTCATTCAGGGACTAAAAGCGTCAAAAAGTGCACAAGTGTGCACTTTCGCGCATAACTTAAGTTCTGAATCCATCCGGACATCCAAAAATTTATGTAAGCACTAAAATATTTTATTTTAGTGTTTGGCATAAGAAAAATACATTCGTCGCGCAATTTGGATCGTTTTTCGCGCTTATGCGCATTCCGTCGTAATTAAGCGATCATCGCGATAGTACGACCAAACGAACCAACATCCGGCATATTTTTGAGCATGTTTCATGTCCACAATGTTTAGGCATCATTTTATGGCCTTAAAGTTGGCTTTACGGGCCTTAGAAGTGTCGGAAATAGCTTAAACGGGCTGCAGGGACCAAATTTGACATTCTGCCAAACTAGGTCCTTGCGCACCGCAACAATATAACTGTTACGGTGCGCAAGCAGTGCCCAGAACAGCAGAATGTTGCAAACAGCCTGTTTTCAGCTGTCATACACTCCAAAACCACTTGCAAACGGTTTTTACAATACCATGGGCCATTTCTATGGGTTCTAATGGTTTAGTAAAACTAGGGGCACACTTGGACGGTTGAGATCGAGGCACGTTTTTCGACGAACGATCCTAACGGCTCTACATTTCCTATAAATACCCCCCCATGTTTGCTCTTTTCCCTCACACCTAAATCTGATTCTAACTCTCTAAGTGGAAGTGTTTGTGCTTCCTACCTGAGAGTGAATCGGGTTTAATACTTGTGGGGACCTTCTGTAAGTATTCCTTCGTTCTTTTCTTTCGTTTTTATGCTTTAAAGTCAAACTGTGTTTGACTTTCTGCATTGACCAGTTTATGGTCAATGCGAAGTTCGTTTGAACTTCATAACGTGAGCATAATCACGATGGTTATAGTCCCTAGTGACTATACCTACTGATTACCACGTTATCTAGGCTCAGTGACGAGTCGTAGTTTCGGGCAAAATGCGTGTTCTCACGTATTTTGTAACCAAACTACTCTGGGGTATCAAAACCGTTTGTTTTGATACCAAACTTGTTTTCTAACTTAACTAAACATGTCCTAGCATGTTTAGCTCGTCACTTTTAGATTTGTGCTTGTTTAGGGTCGTAAGGGTAAGCGATCTAATCAATCGCTCATGCTTTCGAACCCGACCCATTTGGTCGATCATTAGGATCCGACCAAACACTTTAGGTGACCATAGTTATATAGGGAATAACCTTTCGAGGTTATACCTTATGGTCACATCGTTTAAGTAGTTATATGATAAGTAGTTCTTATGCCTTAGGTAAATTACCAAAATACCCTTTTTGCACCAAAATTCATTTTAAGCCTATGTAACATAACTTTTGATATCTAAACTGATTTAGCAACCATATTAAACATGTTAAGGCATATCTTACTTGTCATAGGGCTAGTTAGGCGGTCCGAACGCGTTTTACTCAAATGACGCGTTAAAGTAGCATAAGCTACCTAAACGGGTCGTAACGGGTCAAAAGCACTTAGGATAAGTTTCATTTTAGTATGTAGGCTTTGTTAAACCATATTACATGAGTTCCTACACTCATTTGGTTTACGAACCCTCATGCTACCCGATCCTCCGATTAGGTCCGTTTATTAATATAGTTACCTATATTAGGTGACGTTTGAATCCGTGATTTTCTAACCTTGCTTGGTGGATATCTAAAGTCTATTGAGCAATCTCAAGTGAGTACATAGACCCCTCTTTTACTGTTTTCAAACTGTTTTGGGGGTGAAACACATGTGCCTACTTGTTACTTTCATGCTTTCCTGCTTTCACATCATATACTTGCTATGTTCATTAGTACATTTATAGTACATGATTTCATTGTGTTTCATGCTATGTATGCCCATTGTGTGCGTACTTAGTACATTGTTTTCATTACATTTCACGCTATGTGTGCCCATTGTGTGCGTACCTAGTGCATTGTTTTACATTACCTTTTCATGCTATGTATGCCCATTGTGTGCGTACTTAGTACATTGTTTTCATTACATTTCACGCTATGTGTGCCCATTGTGTGCGTACCTAGTGCATTGTTTTACATTACCTTTTCATGCTATGTATGCCCATTGTGTGCGTACTTAGTACATTGTTTTCATCACATTTCACGCTATGTGTGCCCATTGTGTGCGTACCTAGTGCATTGTTTTACATTACCTTTACATGCTACGTATGTTCATCATACTTAGTGCATTTGCTTTACATTACATCTCTGTTGCATATGTTCCAGTAACATATGGACACATTATTTTACACCTCTACCTTGTATGTTTACTTAGCATACTAGGTACATTATTTTCATCACATGCTTACATTTTGATATGACATTTGATTTGTTTAAATGGGACTTATATACATTCATTAACATTAGATACGCCGCTCGTTAGTAGGTAATGGTACCATAGGAATTGACAACTCCCGTTCCTGACATCCTAGGTATGTTTGGATGAAAGGAATGACCGAATTCGAATACATTAACTCAGATAAATCTTTAATTTGTTTAAAGGTTTATCACCACAGTCTCAAGGCTTGAATGTATGCATTTTCACAATACCGCATAAATGTTTGTATTCAGTATAGCATGCATTATTCTACAAAACATAACTTTTGATTTATTCAAATACTTTGTTTTGTACATTTTTACTTGTGGTTTAAACAGTCTCATTTTATTTACCATACATAACTTTTGTTTACACATTTCATGATTTACATTTGATGGTTTTCACACAAACATTTGACTATACATAAACATTTTTACATTGATGGTTTAGACATGGGCATTTTTACATTGGTGGTTTGTTTGGGTAAGTGGTTTGAGTAACGAGGCGTGTGTAATATGATATAAGCATGGTGGATACGCCGCTGGTACTTCCTATATATAAGTGCTTGTATGATATTACATATCGTAGCATTATTTAAATCATATCAGTTTAAACATATAACATTTTTTTTATATACAAGTAACATATTTTTCACAAGATATTGTTTTTCAAACAACTTATCTTATACAAACTCATTTTACTTGGTTATTCATTAAATCTTACATTATTCTTTTACATATCATTTACATATCTTCGTTTTTCAAATGATTTATAAAACAAAACATTTTACAAGGATTATGACTGACTTTTGTTAAACAACCTTCTTCTAAACATTAAGTCATGAATCCTATTTTCACAAAACCTATGTACTCACCGGCATTTTTATGCTGACGTACCTATTTTCACATGTGTTTCAAGAAATGATGTATAGGATTGATCAAGATACACTTAGGCGGACTTGGGCCTTAGTGACAATAAAAGATGGAAGACTAGTTAATTTTGTTATACTTCTTTGTTTGTTAAGACATTGTGACTCTTTTATTCAATAAAATAATATTTCAATTTTCCATGTGTTATGAAACAATGATTCTCTTACAACACTCCCCGACGATTCCGCCACGTTTTGTTGTTTTTACGTGGTCGGGGTGTGACACAGCCTACCCCCTCGGGGTATTCAGCTGACACAGAGGAAGGCATTTTCATATTTAAAGCACAATCCGAAGAGCCATTCCCTACCAAAAAGAGAGGATGGTTCAGTCGGGGAGCTCATGAGCATAGGAAAAGAATGAGAAAGTTACAGCAACAGCGAGCTTTAGCAACTGCGAATAGGGAGATGAACACCCAAACTCAAGATATACTCAATAGGAGACTAGCCAACTTTCATATCTTAGCTACCACAGTCGCAGACCCAAACTTAGAACAAATCATAGCACCACAGCCACTACCGTTGTTTCCAACTCAACCCATGGAAGTAGAAGTTAACCTAGCAGACCATATTCCTTTACCTGCCTTCGACCCAAATGAAATCCCTAGAGTCTCAGCACCCCATCCTCCAGTTTATGACCCATACTTTGACAACCATAGGGATTATCAAGAACTTTACCCACTAGAGGATCCCATACAAAACCCAGTAGCACCTTATCCAAACCTGGATCCTCTAGATCCATACTGGGATAATGACTAGTATATCCGGGAAATCCTAGAGAACCCGTACCCATACGAAGAACCCATGCCACAGCATCCTGACCGGATACCAGCACCCGCACCGCCCATGAGTACTGAAAATGTGCAGGAACTCCGCACGTTTGGTGAGGAGTTGTTAGATGAAAGTGAAAAGATAAGAAAAATATGAGAGAGGCTCGTTTGGAAGTACGACGAGCGTAATATGCAGTATTTGATGGACCCCCACTAATAGTAATAGTAATAATATATATATGAGTAGTCTGAAAAAAAAAAACTAAAATTAAAATAGATAATCTAAAACTTACTGATGCATAACTAGTATTGTATTTCAAATTCCAGTTGTGGTTTGTATTAGATGCATAATATATAAAATAGAGTAAATGTCGCAATACACGACGATTTTGATCAATGTGTTGTTTGTGTGATTATTCGCATTAAACATTGATCTGAGATATTAATACTTGGTAATTGTTTGTAAATCCAGATGGCCAATGAAGCACATCAGGAAAACCAAAATAATGATAATCAAATAAATAACAGTGCCATTCGACACATAGTAACCCAAGGAATTAGAGATGCTATGCCATATATCATCCAAAACGTTAGAGAAACGGAAAATAATAATAGTAATAATGGAATTAAGCGACCATCAGCTGAACCTAGTCACAGCGTGAACAATGGACCATTACTTCAATTGCCTATACTGAAAAAAGAAGGACCATGTCTTATGTTTGTTCTTACAAAGAATTCTGGTCCTGTAAACCAATAGAATTCTCAGGCAATGAAGGAGCCATTGCAGCTCTACGCTGGATAGAAAAGACAGAATGCAGTCTTAAAAATAAGCAAATGTGCAAAGGAAGACAAGATCATGTTTGCTTCCAATCTGTTTAAGAATGCTGTACTAGAATGGTGGAACACTATTCTCCAGTCCAGGGGAAGTGACAGAACCTATAATATGGAATGGATTGAGTTTAAGAACATGGTTGAAAGGAAATTATGTCCTCCCAATGAAAAGAAACAGATAGCCAATAAATTCTTAAACCTTAGAATGACTGAAGTTGACTGTAAGGGTTACACTACTATATTCTTCGAATATGCTAGAATAGTGCCAACCCTAGCTTCACCAGAACCAGTATTAATCTCTCGTTACACCTGGGGATTAATCAGTGAGATTAGACACGTAGTCGAGGCAGCTAGACCACAAACTATAGAAGAAGCTGTAGAAATAGAAAATACCTTGACTGATGAACTAGTATTTACGCAAGAAGAGAACCAGAGAAAGAACCTAGTCCAGAAACTTACCCAAGAATTTCGCTATGGAAATTCCAATCGTGGGAAAAATGTAGGTTCTACTTCTACACCTTATTGTAAGGCCTGCAAGAAAAAGCATTCAGGAAGATGCTCCACGTACTGCAACTTTTGTAAAATACCAGAACATAAGGAAGAAGACTTTAGGAAGAAACCCAGTAACGGAGTATGCTTCAATTGTGGAGAAAAAGGACATATCAAGCCGAACTTTCCGAAACTAGTTCTAGCCATGAACAACAAGACTACTAAGAATGCTAGGGCATTTGTTTTGACAACTGAAGAAGCAAAGATGATTCTGGACGTGATTGCCGATACGTTTTTAGTTAATGATGTTTTTGCTAATTTATTATTTGACTCTGGTGCGAACCAAAGTTTTATTAATACTTCTTTTTGCAAACTTATCAATCAACCATTAACTAAACTTCAACAAGAATGTCTAGTAGAGATAGCCAATGGGGAATCCATTAACATCACTGAAATCTTGCAGGGAGCAAGAATAGAAATTTTAAACCAAGATTTTATTGCTAATCTTTACCGAATGAATCTGGCTGGATTTGATATTGTATTAGGAATGGATTGGTTGGTAGCCAATAAAGCCAGTATTCTATGTGATCAAAAGTTAATTCAAGTAAATTCATCAAAGGGTGAAAAGTTCACAATTAAAGGAAATAAACCATCTAGATCCACGAAATTCATCTCTGTGATGAAAACTGCAAGTTGTGCAAGAAAAGGATCCCTAGTATATATGATTTCCATAATCATTAACACTAAAGGAAAAGAACTGAAAGATATTCCCATAGTATCTCAATTCTCAGATGTGTTTCCAGAAGAACTACCAGGACTACCACCAGATAGAGAAGGCGAATTCAGAATTCACCTGCTACCAGGAACATCACCGATTCCCAAGGCACCTTACCGTTTAGGACCAGCAGAGATGCAGGAACTGAAGAAACAGTTGGACAAACTTCTAGAGAAAGGATTCATACAGCCAAGTTCATCACCTTGGGGAGCACCAATCTTGTTTGTCAAAAAGAAAGACGGGTCAATGCGTATGTGCATTGATTACCGAGAGTTGAATAAAGTCACGATTAAAAATCGGTACCCATTACCGAGAATCGATGATCTGTTTGATCAATTTCAAGGAGCTCGATTCTTTTCAAAATTGAATTACGCTCAGGATATCATCAATTAAAGGTACAGGAAGAGGACAGTCCTAAAACTGCCTTCAGGACAAGGTATGGCCATTATGAATTTACAGTCATGCCATTTGGTTTAACCAATGCCCCAGCCGCATTTATGGACATGATGAACATAATATGTAAGTCATATCTGGATAAATTCATAATTGTCTTTATAGATGATATTCTCATTTACTCTAAGAGTAAAAAGGAACATGCAGCGCATCTGCATGCACTCTTAAATTTGCTGAGAAAAGAAAAGCTTTATGCTAAATTTTTGAAATGCGAAGTTTGGTTAGAAGAAGTGTAATTTCTTGGACATTTAGTTAATCATGAAGGGATTCATATGGATTCCACAAAGATTGAGGCGATTACTAAATGGAAAGTCCCTAAATCACCAACGAAGGTGAGAAGTTTTCTAGGACTAGCCGGTTATTATAGATGGTTTATTCGATATTTTTCTAGAATAGTCATTCCCTTAACCAAGTTTACCTGTAAGTCTATTAAGTTTGAATGGGGATCAAAACAGGAAGAAGCCTTTAGAATTCTTAAGCAAAGATTAACCAACGCACCCATACTAGCGTTACTAGAAGGAGCTGAAGACTTTGTAGTCTATTGTGACGCTTCTAAGTTAGGTTATGGATGTGTGTTGATGCAACGTTAAAAGGTTATAGCCTATGCTTCTAGACAACTTAAGAATCATTTAGAGAATTATTCAACCCATGATTTAGAGTTAGGAGCCATAATTTTTGCCCTTAAGATTTGGAGACACTATTTATATGGAAATAAATTTGTAGTCTTCACAGATCATAAGAGTTTAAGGTACATTTTTGGGCAAAAAGAGTTGAATATGAGACAGAGACGCTGGATGGATATTCTTAGTGATTATGATTGTAATATCCAGTATCATGTAGGAAAAGCTAATGTAGTAGCTGATGCTTTAAGTCGAAAGTATCACGAAAAGCCAAGGAAAGTACGTTCTCTTAAATTAAATCTGCAGATAGATTTAAACGAACAAATTAGAGTCGTACAAGAATCAGTAATCAAGGACGATACTGAAAAATTGAAAGGAATGATTAAGGAATTAGAACAAGGAACACATGGAATTTGGAGATTCCATAAGAAAAGGATGTGGATACCCAAACTAGGAAACCTACGCCACCGAATATTAGAGGAAGATCATAAGTCTAAATATACGAAACATCCTGGAAGTGATAAAATGTATCAGGACTTAAGAAAGAATTTCTGGTGGATAGGAATGAAAAAGGATATAGCAGCTTATGTTGCTAAGTGTTTAACCTGTTCACAAGTTAAAGTTGAACATCAGAAACCCTCAGGTTTATTACAGCCATTGGAAATGCCTGTATGGAAACTGGAATTGATAACAATGGACTTTGTTACTAAATTACCCAAGACACGAAAAGGTAATGACACAATCTGGGTGATTGTAGATAGGTTAACCAAGTCTGCTCATTTCTTAACAATGAAGGAAACCTTCATAATGGAACAGTTAGCCAAGCTGCATGTAAATGAAATAGTTTCATTACATGGAATTCCTTTATCAATTGTTTCTGATAGAGATAGCCATTTTACTTCTCATTTTTGGACAAGTTTCCAAAAAAATATGGGAACCAAGCTAAATCTAAGCACCGCTTATCATCCTCAAACGGATGGACAAAGCGAAAGGACAATTCAGACAATGGAAGATATGCTTAGAGCTTGTGTAATTGATTTCGAAGGAAATCGGGATGATCATTTACCATTAATAGAATTTTTCTATAATAACAGCTATCATACCAGCCTCAATGCTGCGCCATTTGAAGCACTTTATGGACGAAAGTGCCGAACTCCAGTCTATTGGGCAGAAATTGGAGAAAAGCAATTATTTGGACCAAAAATAGTACAAGAAACAACAGACAAGATTATTCAAGTCAAGGAAAGACTAAAAGCAGCACACGATCGCCAAGAGAGTTATGCTGATAACAGGTGAAAGTCATTGATATTTCAAGTAGGAGACAGGGTATTATTAAAAGTTTCTCCATGGAAAGGAGTAGTTAGATTCATCAAAAGAGGATAGCTAAGCCGTAGGTATGTTGGACCCTTTGAGATTATCAAAAGAATAGGACCAGTAGCTTATCAGTTACAACTGCCAGAGGAAATGGCAGGAATACATGATGTATTTCATGTATGTAATCTCAAAAAGTGTTTAGCTAATGAATCATTAGTGGTACCTCTTAAGGACATAGAGGTAAATGAAAAACTTAAGTTTGTAGAAAGACCTCTACAAATTGAAGATGGGAAAATCAAGAATCTCAAACACAAGAGATTAGTTCTAGTCAAAGTGAGATGGGATTCCAAGAGAGGACCAGAATACACTTGGGAGCTTGAATCAGAGATGCAGAGGAAATACCCACACCTGTTCCAGTAGACCTCGAGGTCGAGTTCTAACACAAGGTGGGGAGGATATAACAACCCTCCTAAAATATTTCCGACACTCCTAAAATAATTATAACACCCCTATGCATCCCAAAATACACCCTATATACGAAAAATATGCCCGAATTACATTTAAATTAACAAAAATCAAATAAAAACAATTATTTAAGTCTGTCGGGGGGCGCGGCGGACTGTTCTTGATCCTTCGCGGGGCGTGACAGCCTGGCCACCAGGCCACCCCGTGAGACGCCACGTGTCCGACGCGTGTGGAAGCTAGAAAGTCAACTCAGCAGCCCTATACGAGACACGTCGTCTCTTGCGGGCCGCGTAAGCCTAACCCTCATCTGTCGTGGGGCGCGACAGACTCCCTGAGCAGCCCTATAAATAGGTTCGATCGGATTCAATTGAATTCGTTCACAAATTTCGAAACTCTCTCAAAATATGAATTATTAGAATAAATATCGGGCATAATACCCCCCATAATTAGCGAAGCTCTGCCTCGTTGTAAGTATTATAACCCCCCGGTTACGTATTAGATATGTTGCCCGAGTGATCTAGTACTCCGTAACGGCTGTCGAGGCTCTGCCCGACGTAGTCGTTGGAGTTCTATCTCGGGGAGGGTATAAATAATGTAAATATTAGGTTATTATACTAACGCGTGTGCATTGTTTAAATTTATAGATTATAACCAGGAATTCACAAAGGAAAAACCTAAATTAGCAATGTGAGTTTATCCTCTTTTTATAAATGCTTTTCATAAACTGTTTCTACAAAACCTCAATTATTTTACATGATAATTAACAGTGATTGAGTATTTGTAATTCTACAATTATCGTCGATATGTTGAGGTTTTGTATACAAAATTTGTTACTACACTATGAGTAGTAACATTACCACAAGTCAGGATTGACAGTGTCATGGGTGGTAATTAAAGTAAGAATTGGAAACAAATATAATTACGAGATCGCCCTCAATGCTTTAAAATGATGAAATATGTCTTGATTAAATTGGGATTCACTCACCAGTATTTCTCACTGATAAACGTTTTTAAAACGCGTTTCAGGTAACAAAATGTGAAAGCCAAATAGAAGCCAGCTGGACAGCACTGAAAGCTTAGAAAATGTGGCTATAAAAGTTACCTAAATAAAGAAGATGTTTTATTCTAATAAATTAGGGTTTATCCCTAAAAATATGTTTGTAATGGAAACTTGGGAATTTCACATGTGTTTATTATTATAAAAATGTGGTATTTTACTCTGATAAAAATATTTCCTAACTACGGTCTTGATGTAAATTCCGCTGCCAAACTGATAAATATCGATACCACTGATACTGGCTCGCGGCCGCCCGTTCCCAAGAGATAGGGGCCGAGGGTTGTGACATTGACGGAGACGGTGGTGGGTTTTGACGGCGACGGTGGTGGTGGTGGTGAGGATTGACGGATATGGTGGTGGTGGGTTTTGACAGCGACGGTGGTGTTTGGTTAGCTCTGTTTCTCTGAGATATTTTATCAAGCACTTTTTTTGTGATTTTGGTTTGCACCTTCATCTTGTTTGGTTAGCTCTGTTTCTCTGAGATATTTCTCTGAAATGGCAGTTTGAAGGTAGAATACTGTTTGAAATTTGATTATTTGTTTTCCTTGATTTGGGTATTCTTTATGAAAATGGGTGCTAGATGTTTTATTAGAGATGCTTTTTGTGTGCTTCTGTTGGCCGGCTTCGATGTCGACTGTTTTTACAGGTGACCGGTTTTGCAAGCGGTGGCCGGTGGTGCCCCGTTGTGCCGATCGAAAAGTTGTCGGATCAAGGAGTGAGTTTTTTTGTGTGGTTTGGTACTGATAATGCGAAACTTTTTTTTCGGACAATTGATATTTACGATGACGTTCTTGGCAGTGATGATACAAAAAAACGTAGATTTTGATGACGATGGCGCAGCAAGGATGGTGGAGGGTAGGTTTTTGAACCTGCAACCCCACTTTGCAGCCTTTTGATTATCGGAAAATCTGAGCCAAACCCTGTTTTTTTTTTCGAGAATCCACACATTGTTTTGATGTTGTTAGTTTTTTACATTTCTTTCCGAGTCGATGATGATAACAATCTATTTGAGACACCTACCGAGTTGCGATTTCTGGGTGCGTTCGTTTTTGCATAAAAAAATTTGTAAAAAAAAAAGTTAAAACCGTAAACTTTTTAAAGTAAAACGTAAAGTTTTTAACGTAAAACGTAAACTTTTTAACGTAAAACCTAAACTTTTTAACGTAAAACGTAAAAATTTTAATTTAAACGTAAAAAGTTTAACGTAAAACGTAAAAAGTTTAAAAAAATCTATTAAAAAAATCTGAATTGAAAAATGCTTTTAATAAAAAAATTATGTTTAAAAAAATAATAACTAATATAATAATACAAAAAAGTAATAAAGATAAAAAGACAAAAAAGAGTAATTTTTACTAAACTGCCCTTTTGGATTAAAATATTAAAGATATAATAAGACAAAAAATACTTAATATTATTTTTAAATACTTTTAATCTTGTCCATCCATCTTGTTGATCTAGTGGCTAGAAAGTGGTTATCTTGGTTCTTACAACTGGATGTGTTTTTCATTTTAGCGATCCCCAATATATATATATATAGGGAGCCGCTAAAATAGAAACCACCTCCAGTTGTAAGAACCGCGAGAACCACTCTCAACCAATCAGAATATAGGGTATTTTGGTCATTTACTACAAGTGTCTAATCTAGCTGTCTATTTTGTCTTCCCACACTCTCTCTCTCTATCACTTCAAGTCAGACATTTCTCTCACCTCTCCCCTCTCTTCAAAAACACATTCCTTCAAAAAAATACACAGAGCTTCAACACCCACTAATTTCTCTCTTTCTCTCAAAGTTGTTCAACACCCATCTTCCCTCATCTTGATTCACAGACCTCCGGCGGTGAAAGGCAGTTGTGGTGGTGGGGGGGGCTGTTGATCGATCGTGAGGAGCGACGGTGTTGGTGGCTGGTGGAGAGGAGCGACGGTGTTGGTGGCTGGTGGAAAGGGGGTGACGGTGAATAGGTGGCTGGTGGAGACGGGGTGACTGTGAATGGTGGCTGGTGGAGAGGGAAAGACTGGTACCGTCGGCGACGGGCTGACGGCAGCGCCGCCGTGAACAGCGGCGGTCCTGGTCTCCCGACGAGCTGTGAATGTAGAAGATGATGATGTTTCAACTCAGAGTTGTTGCTCGGGTCGACTTTGGAGGTTATGGGTTTTGTTGGTTTAAGACTAGTTCATCAGATTCTTTGTTCGAGTAAGTTGCATATTCGGTGGATTTGATCTGTTGATTTTTGATATGTGGGTTTGATCTGATGATTTTTGATCTGTGGGTCACGAACAAGAATCTGATGAACTTTGTGGGTTTGATATATTTGATTTATTGATCAGTGAACTATGTTCTTTTCTTTTCTAGTGATTTTTGATTTTCTGCTGAATTTTTGGCATGTGTTTTTGATTTTCTGGTGATTTTTGATCAGTGAACTATGTGGGTTTTGATTTGTTGGATTTGGGTGGCGATGATGCAAACAAAAAAAAACTAGATTTTGATGACGATGGCGCGGCAACGATGGTGGAAGGTAGGTTTTTGAAACTGCAACCCCACTTTGCAGCCTTTTTGATTATCGAAAAATCTGAGCCAAACCCCGTTTTTTTTTCGAGATACACTTTGTTTTGATGCTGTTGGTTTTTTATATTTTTTTCCCTAGTCGATGACGATAACAATCTATCTGAGACACCTACCGAGTTTGCGTTTTCTGGGTGCGTTCGTGATGCGTAAAAAAGTTTTTGTAAAAAAAAATGTAAAACCGTAAACTTTTTAACGTAAAACGTAAACTTTTTAACGTAAAACGTTAAAAGTTTAACGTAAAACGTAAAAACGCAAACTTTTTTTACGTAAAAACGTAAAACGAAAAAACGTAAAACGTAAAAAGTTTAACGTAAAACGTAAAAAGTTTTTCGTAAAACGTAAAAAGTAATACGTAAAACGTAAAATTTTTTACATAAAAGGTAAAACGTAAAACGTAAAATTTTTTACATAAAAGGTAAAATGTAAAACGTAAAAAGTTTTACGTAAAACGTAAAAAGTTTAACGTAAAATGTAAAAAAAAATTTCGTAAAACGTAAAAAGTAATACGTAAAACGTAAAAATTTTAAAAAGTTTAGCGCAAAACGTAAAAATTTTAACGCCGCGTTAAAACAGGATGTAAAAAACGGCGCTTTTAAAAAAACGCCGCTTGAAAAAGCCCAGCGTAAAAAACGACGCATTAAAAACGGAGCGTAAAAAAGCCGGGCGTAAAAAACGGCGTGCAAAAACCGACACGCAAAAAAAAATTGTCTTGTTAAAAAAATTTGAATTTAAAAATGTTTTTAATAAAAAAATCTTTTTAAAAAATAAAAAGTAATATAATAAAACTAAAAAGTAATATAATAAAACAAAAAAGTAATAAAGAAATAATAAAGATAAAAAAGAGTTATTTTTAGTAAACTACCCTTTTGGATTAAAATATTAAAGACATAATAAGACAAAATGTATTTAATATTAATTTTAGTTACTTTTAATCTCATCCATCCATCTTGTTGATCTAAGGGCTAGAAAGTGGTTCCCATGGTTCTTACAACTAGAGGTGGTTTTCATTTTAGCGATCCCCTATATATATATATATATATATATATATAATCCAATTTAAATTTATGAAAATTCTTAGTTTCCAAGACTTATATTTTCACCCAAAACTTTGTAAACTTATGTTTAGTGTTTTAAAGCATTTTAACTTGTAAAATACTTGTTTAAACACGCTTATATTTGTAGAAATTTTTTTGCCATAGTTTCTCCTAAAATATGGACTTTTCCCATATTTTATAACATGTTTAAATCAAAATTTTCAACTCATCAAGATCATCAAAACTCAACAAGAACATTATATATATAATAGTTAATTACATAGATAGTCCATGGGTTTACACAAAATAACATACTTATGTACTAATAGTTTAAAATCACATTCTATGGTATTAACTTTTCATTTTGTAACGTTTGGAGGTATTAACATAGTTAGTCCCTGTGGTTTGCACAAAAAAACATACTTAGGTACTAATAATTTAACAAACAATTAACGTTAATACCTCCAAACGTTACAAAATGAAAAGTTAATACCCTAGAAGGTGATTTTAAACTATTAGTACCTAAGTATGTTACTTTGTGCAAACCACAGGGGCTACTATGTAATTAACTCTATATATAAAATCTCAATAATAAGTTTATGAACTTGTAAACAACTTAAATCTTTTAAATCAACAACTTTCTCATGTTCATCATCATTTTTAAAAAGTTTGTGTTAAACTTTATTTTATACTTTTTCAAGATCAAAACCCATCAACATGATTCTTACATTCTTTTACATATTAAACTTTCCAAAACTCATGTTAACACCACTTTCAAGTTCATATCACTTCTTGTTGGTGGATCTTGCTAGATCTAAACATATATATGTTAGATCTTTATTTTTAACATACTTTTAACAAGATCTTTTTTCCATAACAAAATCAACACTAAGATCTACCACAAAAATCAACTCAACAACAAGTATATAAGTTAGATTTTTATAGTTTTAGTTACGGTTTACCATGTATTTTTAAGTGAGCTTCAAGATGATTTACTTGTACTTTTAAAAACTACATGTAATAAGAAGCTTAAATATGTGTTATAGAAGCTTACTACTAACACAAAGGCTAGGGAAGAACACAAGATGAAGTAAAGAAGAAGATGAATAAGATGAAACTTCAAGTGGTGGATAAAAGCTCCTTAGATGGTCCTTGCGCTTGAAATCACCCTAGGTGTTCTTAAAATGCATCTTGAAGCCTTGTGTATATTTGAAGAAGATTGAAAGATGAAGATGAAGGGGTGTATGATTATGGCCAAAAATTTGAGGGAGAGTGTGGTCTACTATGTGTGTTTTTTTAGTGTGAAAAGTGAGATGAGGATAAGGTTTAAGATCCTTAGGTTTCTTATAAACACAATCTCCAACCTTATTAACCAAAGGATTATAAAAAGAGTATCTTTGAGTCAATGTTGACCAAGACTAGCTTTGGGGTGGGCCCCACATTGGTGTGGACAGTTGGGAGTGGGGAGGGTCTTGTTTGGTGAAAATTCTGTTAAGTGTATGAATTATATAATTTGCAAAATTATTTATGGTATATACTAGATCATGTTATATTATGATGTAGGATGATTTATTCTAGCTTTACATTGTCCAAACAATGTTAACTAGTTTATGAATTATGTCTAGTTAGTGTTCGGATAATCGGGTGCTAGTTTCGTGTATGGATCGTTAGAAGGTAATATGTGTAACTTGTATGGTAAAAGATGTTCATATATCCTTATGATATTTTCAATATCTTTGATGTTGTTTATGATGTTTAACATCATTTGTGGATCTTATAATTACCATAAAATGCTATATTTTGTTACTAGATGTTGAAAATTGCATATTTTTCGGTAAGTCTTAACATGTATCCTTATTTTCCCACTTGGTTTTGGTATAACCTTGATGTTAGACCAAATTCTAAGTCCTATACTTGTCGTTTAGGTGAGTACCGGAACCGTGCTGACATAACTAGTCTAGCCGGACAATCTACCAATAGTCTTTGTGCATAGTTTGTATTGTTTCGCGATGCGGCGAATAAAATCATATGATATGCAAATGTTATGCATTCCCTGAGATTGCTAGACTTATGAGACTCAAACGTATTGTAATTAAGTCTAATGCACGAAATTGTATAATTAAATAGTTAATAAGTGTACGGAATTACCGAATAAATTTTCCATTTGTCACAGTGTTGAACTCTATTTGTGGAGGTTGGTTGTAGAACGATGTAGACTCAAATTCTGGATGTTATGCTGGGGCATCGAATGGGTTGTAATTTTTTGGTTTTGACGAGGCTTGCAGAATTTTGGGTTAGTTTTCTTTCATGAAGAACCACCTTGTCTTTTCATTTTTCCTTTTTTTTGTGTGTGTGGATTGAATGTGGGAAATGATAATTTTTGGAGAAGAGAGAGTAATAGATTGGAGAAGGAATGAGTGAAATGGTTATTTTGTGTGAAAAATGGGTGAAATGGAGAAAGGTATTTATAGGATTTAAAAAAAATGTATATATTTTTTTTAAGTAACGGTCATTTGACCGTTGTCCACCCACACAAACTTTCCCCCATCAATCGGTGCTAGCTCCCCATTAGCGGGGTTAAAAAGTTTACCGGAACCGAGAGGCGATGTTCCCGGACGGAGTCGTGCTTCACCGAGCCCCCCTGGCTCCCACATCGAGCACCTTAATGGTGGAGGGTGTTTCCCATTTTCCCCAGTTTTCTCCGTGTGATATATCAGCGCCACATTAGTTTTTTTCCATTTTTTCCCAAATTTAAACTATTTTAATTTAATTAAAAAATTAAAACATAATATGTTTATAAAGGAATTCTAAATACACATGCTATTATACTTAAAATTTATAAAACAAATTACATAAATATCACACAAGCACATAAAATTTATTAAAAAATACATAAATATTACACAAACCTAATATCATAGTAGAGTAAATTATTGTTTTGGCCCCCGTGGTTTAACCATTTCAGACAAAAAATGAATCTTTTAACATATCAGACCCCGATGTTGCATTTTATAACAGTTTTAGCCCCTGACACTTACTTGGTTATTTTTTTATGGTTAAGTGTAAGGGTAATTAGGTCATTATATACCTTAGGGGTTGTTTTTTATAATTACAAAGTTGTTTTAATATTTAAGAGATTATTAATGCAATTACTCAAGTTTTTTTTTATTATTTCGTTATTTTCATGATTATTAATTAACAAAATACGTTTTAAATATACAAATAAATGTGTATTTTCATTAACCATTTATTTTTATAAATGTCGTTTTAAAAACTAATTTGTTATTTTACATTTGTTTAAACCATCTATCGTTTTTAAAAATTGTTCCTTTTTAAACAATTTGTTTTTTTTAAATTGTTCTTTTTAAAGTCATTTGTATTTTGAAGTTTTTTTAAACACTTCATTTTATACCATTTTTATAAATCATTTATTTTTAACCACTTATAAACTACTCACTTTTTAGGTCGTTCATTATTTGAATTTTACAAAACGACGTGTATAAAAAACAAAAGAAATGTAATTTTTTTTAAAGCATTCTAATAAAAACTTTGCAAAAGATCGTTCTTTTTTCAAACTTTTTTTAGAATAGTTTATTTCTTTTTCAAATCTTCCATTTCTCTGGATCGTTTGTTTATTCAAAATTCGTTCTTTTTTTCACCTTTCGTTTATTAAATTCGTGCATTTGCTAGTTGCTTACACTTGTTAACTTATTTTTTTAAGGTTTTGTTTTGTTATAAACATCATTTTTTAATCTTCGTTTTTTAAACCACTTGTTCGTTTAAAATTGACCGTTTTTAAATTTCTTCGATTTTTGAAATCGTTCATTTTCTAACGTTACTTTTCTCTAACGGCTATAAGTAAACTGAATACAAAGTTTCAAAAATGAACAGTATCAAAAACGGTTCTAAAAGGAACTGTTTAAAAAGAAACGCTTTTAAAATTTAATGACTAAAAAACGAATTGTTTAAAAAAGTTTAAAAAGTGATTTAAAAAGAACGGTAAAAAAATGAATCGTTTAAGAAAAACACTAAAAGACAAACAACTTTAAAAAGAACTATTTTAAAAAACAAGCGGACTAAAAATGAATAATTTTAAAAACGACAGACGGTTTAAAAAAAGGTTAAAAAACAAATGATTTTAAAAACGGCGTTTATAAAAAAACAAACACTTAGTGAAAATACATTTTTATTTGTATATATAAAACATATTTTGTTAAATAATAATCGTGAAAATAACAAAATAATAAAAAAAACTTGAGTAATTGCATTAATAATCTCTTATATATTAAAATAATTTTGTAATTATCAAAAACAACCCCTAAGGTATATAATGACCTAATTACCCTTACATTTAACTGTAAAAAAGTAAAAAAGTTAGTGTCAGGGGTCCAAATCGTTATAAAATGCAACCTCGGGGTCTGATATGTTAAAAGATTCCTTTTTGGGCTGAAATTGTTAAACTGACTAAACCACTGGGGCCAAAACAGTAATTTACTCCCTGACCTTGGCCGCTAGTTCCGCCAGATTTGCCACTATGTTCATTGCAGTTGGCGTCATAATGGGTAATTGCTTGCGAAATTCGCTCTTCAAGGAGCTGATTCAGTTCCGCCTGTGTAGTAGGCATAGGGTCTGAGGTGTCGCGCCTAAGGTTCCTCTGTTTCGATGCCATAGTCTTCCACACACAAGTAACGAACGGGTCAGACTAATATTAATATTGTCGGCAAAATAAATACTAATCATCACACCAGCTAATCCATCAATAATCCACAACCAATCAGTCACGCATAAAATAAACCACAATGTGCAAACAAAGAAAACGTGATACCGAGCTTATATATATATATATATATATCGACAACTTGATACATTGTTTTGTGAAGAAAACAAATGGGCACGGGGCTACATTACCCTGATTGTGCAAGTCTATATATATATACATATACATATATATATATATATATATATATATATAAGTGGCAAAATATTTTCCTCCACATTGTTCTTCAAGGTCTTCAAGTGTCATAGCTAGTACGTAGTCTTCATATATCCCTCAAGAGTGAGTCTTCTAGTCCCAAGCATAAGTGCTTGCAAATAAATACCTTAAGGGTAGGGGAAGATGGGTAAGGGGTAGGAATGATTAGGTTACGAAGATAGGTACACTCATCCCCAAGCTTAAAAATACTGCAAGAAAGAACACTCGTCTGCTGTTGGAGCACTAAGACGTGTGCTCTAATGAAGATATCAAAGTCGACAGGTGAGGTATGGTGTGGTGGTGATGATGGTGGTAGTGGAGTAGATGGTGGATGGTAGGCTAGTGGTGATGAGGGCATTGCGTCAGCACGACGCGCCATCTCTAGATTCTCCTACAGAGAGTCTCAATCTATAGCTGCAGGGCGGGAATCTCGTCCTCGTCATCAAATAACTCCATAATAAAGGGAATAACAGCAAGGGGATCGCATCAATGGGTAAGATCACTACGAGATGCTCGCCATCATGATGGCTAACAATAATGGTGTCGTGGAATGGGGGTGGTTCAGATAAATCATCGTCCTCCACAGGGACGTCCTCAACAAAATGCATGAACTCGTCCAAAGAGATATCCCTAAAGTCATGGTCGTCGTAACTACCAATACTAGCAGATGAAGCCATAGTACCCCGGCAAAAATAATCCGTACAACATGTATGTATGTATATATATATATATATATATATATCAATAAATAATCCCATTACTTATTATTTATATATATATATATATATACAAATATATGTTTCTCAAATATAACCACGTAAGTTGTGCGAGTCGATCTAGTTTATCAAGTCTATCCCACATAGACTAAGCCCCAATTAATGTCGCCTAAACAATGCGAGGACATTATTTTTTTATTTATTTTTGAAATACGTTTTGGGTAGTGGATCTTGTGCTTCGTGTATGCAATGAAAACCATGTATTTTCTAAAATCGTTTTCATGAGAGGATCCTAGTGATTGTAGACTAGACTCGAGAGGGAATCCTGGTTCACTACAATCGTAGCTCTCATACCAACCTGTCACACCCGTGTCAAAGTCGGAAGCGTGTAGTGTGACTTAATTGGTTTCCATAGAATATGATGTAAGTAAACAAACAATATGATATAAAACATACACGATGTTCATCCATTCCATAATGTAAAGAGACAAGTCATAAGTTGTTTTGTAGAAAAAAGACGACATAAGTTTATAAGTTTTACAAACAAGACTTGTTCAAAATAAAGTTATTAAAATAATGAGGTTTTGCATCCTATGTCCCGTTCGAATACGGGATATATGGATCAAACACTCCAAAATACGGATGACAACGTCTTCATAATAAACTTGGAACTTCATAATTCGTTGCACCAAGATCCACTTAGTTACCTGAAATACATGTAAGTTTGAAAACATCAACAAAAGCTGAGCGAGTTCATGTGTTTTAAGTTCGTAAGCATCAAATGAATCTTTAAAACATTTGAAAGTTCAGATATCGAAATCCGGTATGTAAAGCGTCAATGAACATGTTGATCATTAATGTGTAGCTAGGACATTAATATGTATGCCGACATAGGAAGCCACCAACCCGTAAGTGATTTAGTACCAGTCCACCCGGCGAGGGTAACAAAGGAAACTCCATCTGGCCACACAAGGACCCATGAGTGGGGCTTGCCCTGTACCCGATAGATCTACCCCCTTTGTTCCTTGGTCTTAAACATGATTAATGGTGCTTTAAGTATCAGCCTATTCGCACATAATCTACTAATTCATTCAATAGCTTAACCATACCAAAGTAACATGTATTCCCCCCCCCCCCCCCTAGAGTTATAAAATCGAAAATGTTAAAAAGAAAAAGGGGACATGAACTCACATTATTGCGTCCAGCAATAAGTTCTAGCAACTGTGTTCTGTAAGCGTGAGTTAACCTACAAGGGTTCTAACTCGTTAGACACGTCGGTCTCTTCTAGACCTTGTACTCGTTTTTCATCTTGAACATTATTGTATACGTTTTGTTTTTGGAACACTTGTGTATTTTAGATATGTTGGCATTTGTTTCGTATGTTTGTTTAATGTGTGTGTATATATATATATATATATATATAGGGGACCGCTAAAATGAGAACCACCCCCAGTTGTAAGAACCGTGAGAACTACACCGTACGGGGCGAGGTGGACCAAATTTTTTTTTCATAAATGTAGATGCGTGTATTATAAGCACATTTGTAAAAAAAAATCAAAAAAAAATGTTGTGTGTGTAGTTTTGAGCACCACAAGTT
Source organism: Helianthus tuberosus (assembly GCA_030545235.1). Lineage (NCBI taxonomy): Eukaryota > Viridiplantae > Streptophyta > Magnoliopsida > Asterales > Asteraceae > Helianthus > Helianthus tuberosus. Next base: position 54,911,579 of record CM060448.1, read on the forward strand.
TGTGTTTACGGGTACCGTAAAATTTATTTAAAATTTACGGTACACGTAAACACAAACATGTGGTGCTCAAAACTACACACACGACATTTTTTTTTTTGGAATTTTTTTTTACAAATGTGTTTATAATACAAGTATCTACATTTATGAGAAAAAAAAATTGGTCCAACTCGCCCCGGATCAAAAAGTTCTCACGGTTCTTACAACTGGAGGTGGTTCTCATTTTAGCGGTCCCCTATATATATATATATATATATGCACACTTCTTGAGTTCATAATGTGTTAGAACGGGCATCACCCTTTGTAAGTATTCGTGATTCGCACGAGTATATGTGGGTCTAGCCAGTATAAGTCCTTGTGTCTCGTACAAGTATAAGTGGACCAAGCCCTATAGCGTCTTTGTGCCGCGCACGACGCAAGTTTGTTGTATGAAATATATATTCCTCAAAAATATATATTTTCAAGTTCGGTGAACGTCGTTTACATGTATACGTATGATCGGTTTGTTTTAGGTATATATTTCTTTCACAAATATATATGTATATGTATATCTTCTCAAGATATAGTTGTCAAAATATTTATTTTTAGCATCGTATATTTGTTAATGTACGTGTCTGGTATCCCTTTGTGAGTGTACGCTTCAGCAAGTGTATATGAGTACGTCGCTATGTATTTGCGCATTTTATATGTATCGGAATACAGTATTTATACATGTACGTATACCGTATTTATACGTGTAGGTATACCGTATTTATATGTGTGGTATACCGTATTAATTATTAATGTTTATGTATAAATGGGCCTAGCCCAAATGAATTATGTATAAGTGGGCCTAGCCCTGATTAAGTTATGTAAATGGGCCTAGCCCAAAGTATTATATTATGATGGGCCTAGCCCAATTAATGTGTTAAAGTTATAAAATGATTTTAGCCCATTTTACATGTTAATGTGCTTAGCCCAACTTATTAAATAAATGGGCTTTTACTAGCCCATTATCACGCCAAGTATTCTTGTATTTTTTACAAGTGTCTTTTGAGTGTATTTTATACGTATTCGTATACATACATACTTGTATTTGTGCACACTTGGTGATTCTCGTTATATACATTCCGAAATTTTGGGCGTTGAAATACATATATTTCATGTCTCAAAATGTATTATTTTTAGAGTTCATCGTAGGAGTCGTTATGTGACAACTGACACCAAACCGGTAATTTCCGTACAGTTTAATTATTATTTAACATCTGTAATTATGTGCTTAAATGTCAACATTGTCTGATTACATGCTATACATGTGAATTCATGCCGTTTTATACTTCAAATATGGCTTTATGCATTACTATTAGCGTTGCGTCAGAAAGACTAGTAAACTCACCGGAAAGACACACTGTGTCAGCAACTCTGCAGAAAGCAGTCAGATAATGAAATTAGGGCCAAGGAGTAGGTCCAACATCTAAAATACATTAAAACCCAAGTATGGATGCAAGGGTTAACATATAGACTTTCCGGAAGCTAGAATATGCACTAAAAAGCACCCGGAACACACTTTAAATACTGAATCTTACATATTTCAGAATATTTAAGCAAAATTCAGCATTGTAACAAGTTAGTAACTTGTAAAAATATGACTAAACGGTCCTGAATGTTTTCCTAAGTGTCGGGAATTGTAAGCGTCACAAAAGGGTACTTAAAGATCACTAAACTGAGAAGTTTGACACCTTAACGAACCGGTATCTAACCGAACAATCGGACACTACCCGAAACATCAAAATTATACTAGAAGCATTGTTTTACTATTTCTAAGCTAGTTATGATCCCCGAACACCCTAACACCTCTTATAACATATTAACACCTTAAATCCCTAATCAAGACACTTGAAACTTAACTTATTTATGTAATTAGTGATTGAAACTTACACTTTACCCCCCCCCCTTTGTTGGGACGGTCACAAGGTGGCCCCCATCAAGATCCTTACTTGATCTTATTAGATAGCATATGATCTTGTGAGATTTGATTAGAAGATTGTGTGTGTACTTGAAGAACATATTAACCAAAGGATAATGCATCAACATATAAGAAGACTTAGTGTCCATCATCTCTCACACACCAAACCCACACCACACTTCTCCTTCCCTTGCTCCCCACTTTCGGCCGAGATCAACCCACATAACCACCACCATCTTCATCCAATTCTCCTCCCCTTGCTCCCCACTAGTAGTAAGCTCCTTGTCACTTGATTTTACTTCATATTTAGTTGGTTAAAAGATGATGAACATTGTTAATCTTGAAGAACACTAAAGAACATGATCATGATACTTTAACATAAGCTTAATAACATAAGAATACACGTTGATTGTGTTGATTTGCTCCTTGATGATTGATGATTTGTGTTAGTGATGTTAGACATCATATGAAACCTACTAGATTGTGATTAAACTCATGATCTAGTAAGTTAAGGTGATGATCTTGTGAAAGACCAAGATCATCATACTTTATGTTTTGCATGAACTTGAAAATAAGAATGATTTAGAGTATGATGATGGTTGATACATGTCAAAAGTCTTGTAAATAGATGATTACAAAATAATTTTCTCAAGAAACCAAGTTTATTTTCAAGATTTACAAAGCCATGGTTTCTAAGTAAACCAATCATATTTTTAGTATTTAAACAAGTCTAGAAACATGTTTGTAACAAGAAAAATACAAAAGAAATATTTTTAGAAAAATCATCTTACAAGTTGTAAATGACTAAATTATTCAAGAATGTGATTTAGAAACAAATAAATATGTTTTTAAGGGTAACTAAACCTACTAAATAACATGGTAAGTTACTACAAGTTTTTACAAAAACTTCAAGTTCATGATGTAGAGTAATTTACTTGATTTTGGCACTCGGTAAGTGTTGAATGAGCTGTTGATTGTCGTTAATTGGTTTTGATGATTGAAAAGAAAATAAACACATGTTTTGAAAACATGGGAAACCTCCATTTTTAGGGGAAGCTATGTCAAAATTTCTATAAAATTTTGACACTTAGAAAATATAAGTTTTGGTGAAACTTATTCCCTAAAAATTCACCTAAAAATATTTACCAATGTTTCCCTAATTTTTGTGTAAATTTCAAGTTAAGATATGATGATTTCTTCAAGATAAAAAGTGATATTAAGTATGTATATTTTTGAGGAAAATATATATATTTATTGGTCACCAAATTTTGTGCTAAGTGTATGTAATGTGTATTATATGTAATAGTGTATTAGGACTTGAAAATACACTAAATACTCCTAAGGAGTAAAAATACAAAAATACACATACAACATGCATAGACGAATACAAGAGAATATATTTATGAAAATATATTTCTTAATAGATTATGTAACTTGGACAAGTTATGCACTTAAAATGTATTTTTGGACAAAAATACATAACTCGGGTGAAAAATACAAGATACTTATATTTATTGGAAAAAATAATATAAGTAAGATACATAGTTAAAAATATAAATTATTTTTAACAACAAGGAACACATACATAAAAGATGGTGACTTGTACTTGTGCGATACAAGTCTAGTGACTAACGTTAATAAAACACGTATAGGTCACGACGCTATAAAAACCAACCGGTGAATTTTACGGCGCAGAATACGTAAAGTTGTGAGTTCATGTCCCCCACTTTTAAACTTTTACATGCTTTTTAAACTTGGGGAAAATACATGTGCTATGGTATGTTGAATACAAAAACTAAGGAATGATACTTTAGATCATGTCACGAATACGGTGTCATAAGCACCATTAATCAGTTGCATACCAAGACGCGGAACAAAAGGTTAGATCTAATGGGTTTCAGGCAACCACACTCTTGGTCATACTAGTACCAAGCAGTGCTTTTGTGTCTCTAGTCGTGAATCGACAGTCATGGATTCGACAGCTAAAAATGCCTATGGTTTGGATGCTTCCTATGTCGTGTCACATGTTAATGGCCTTGCAAACCATTAGCGATCTCGATTTCCTTATATTTACAGAAATACTTGTTTCATACAAATTACATACCATGTTTTCATTCAAGTATACAAACGTTCAATACAAAAACTGCATGAATTCACACCAACATTATGTTGACGATTTTCCAAAAACTCACATGTATTTCAGATAACTAAAGTGGATGTGCGCGCGGTCTTACTCTTGCTCTTGGATGTTGTTTATGTTGTTAGCTATGTTGTGTCAAGACTCCTTTGCCGTTTTGCTGGGTTTGGTTGTATGTCCCACTCCGTGTGGTGATATAAGGACAAAAACCTTTATGTTTATCTTTGAATAATGTTGTAAACTTTTCAGACAACGTTTTATGCTGTGATGTAGACTCTAAACTTAACCTATGTTTTTGGTTACGTAATGTTATTGGCATTTGGAGTTATTTTTACGAGCATGTAGTATGTTTACCATTTGTATGCAATGAGAACCTTTCAAGATCACACCTCGTGCTTCCACCTTAGAAATGGGTGTGACAGATTGGTATCAAAGCTGCAATTGTAGTGAACCAGGATTCATTCTCGAGTCTAGACCACAATCTCTAGGATCCTCTCACGAAAACAATTTTTCGAAAGTTTTCATTGCATAAAACGTTCTGCGACATCCACTACCTGAAACTATTTTCAAAGAGTCAAGTAAGGACACTACGAAACTTAGGGTGCACTGGAGTAGCACTTGTGTTTGACTAGAAATTACTTGCAACTATGTGTGAGAATTAATATATACATATACTAGAAATAGAATATCTCAGGTACTCGTGTCTTCACCTGAAAGTAGTGGCCTATCTGAAGGAAGTGATCCGATGATGAAACGAACTGTGCGGACTATGCAAGGACTTACGTAATTATGGATGCATACATAATTATGGAATTCAGTGCACAGAAACCACAGCAAGTCTTATCACGTGTCAAACAAGATTCTTTCAATGCAAAAAAAAAAGGTCAAACGTGAACACCCTCACCCCTTCCCCAACCTATTAAATACTCTTTTGGAGTAGTGATTTAGGTTATAAAGACAAAAACCGCCAATGTGAGAAAGATATTTTGTCCTTTACATATATTAAACTTGTACATTGGGGAGATGTAACCCTTATGCATTTTGTTTACCTCGCAAACAATGATGTAACAAGTTGCCCTGATATGTGTAAAGACTCGGTGAATATCTTATGACACATCAGTATTTATCTATTTATGCACGCTTGTTGCTGTATAATTTGATTTATACGTTTGGTGGATTGCTTGATGTCACTTATGTGGGTATATGCTTGTGTATATATACTACTACTGTCTCGTAGGAAGATATCAAACAAATGTCTAACCCTACTGTGTTGTGTTCTTTCAGAACATGGCACCTAGGAGAGCTGTGAACAATCAGGATTCCGATCAACCCCCTCCTCCTCTACTGCCGAGGACTGCTGAAGAACTGAATGCCCTACTGGAAGAAAGGATCTCCGCAGCTATCGCCCAATACGAGGCGAACCGCACCGAACAAAGTGAAGGACCAAGCAATGCTAGACGTAATGGACAAGGAGATACAACTGGAGGAAACACAGCTCAAGGCTGCACTTTCAAGCAGTTTCTCGACTGTAAGCCACTGAACTACGACGGCACTGGAGGTGCAGTGGCTTTTGTACGCGGGACGGAAAAGACGGATTCCACTATCCGTATGAGCAAGTGTACTGTGGACCAGCAAGTCACTTTTCTTACGGGGTTGTTTGTTGATGAAGCTTTGACTTGGTGGAATTTGCAAGTCCAGACTCTGGGTGAGGATGCTACGTACGGCATGACGTGGGATGAGCTAAAGGAACGAATGAGAGAGAAGTATTGCTCTCGTGCTGAACTCCAAAGGTTGGAGACTGAGTTCTGGCACTTGACCATGGAAGGTGCAGACATTACTGGTTATACCCGAAGGTTCCACGATTTGTCAAGAGTGATCCGCTATATGGTGACTCCCGAATTTAAGCGCGTTGAGCGCTACATCTGGGGATTGGCTCCAGAGTTTCGCAGCATGGTAACTTCGGCTAAACCTGAAACGATCACTCAGGCTGTAACTCTGGCTGTCAGCCTTACTGAAGATGTTGTTCGTATGAAGAAGTTATCACTGAACCCAACTAAAAAGACCGAGACGCATGCTGAGTCGTCTGGTGACAAGAAAAGGAAGCATGCGGGCCTGAATCAAGCGACACGTAACAACAAGGGTTCCAATAATAAGAAGCGCGGCCCCAACCCGCCACAGGAGGCAAGAACTCTTGCAGCCATGAATGACGCTCCTGCCAGAGGATACCAGGGCACTCTGCCCATCTGCAACCAGTGCAAGCATCATCATGAAGGAGCTTGTCGCGTTCCAAAATGCGACAAGTGTGGAAAACTGGGTCACCATACTGAGAACTGTTGGGGAAAAGGAAATGGAAATGGTAATAGGAACGGGAATGGAAACCGCAACGGTGCTGGTAATAGAAACGGTGGTAGACATGGCATTGGCAATGGTAACTGGAATGGTAATGGAGCTGGGCAGAACCAAAGATGCTTTGGTTGTGGAAGCAAGGATCATTTCAAGAAAGATTGCCCAAGGGAAAACAATGCTCAGGCTCGGGCATTCGTGATTGGAGCAAGGAACGCACGCGAGGACCCTAATGTGGTCACCGGTACGTTTCTCGTTAACAATCACTTTGCATCCATACTATTTGACACTGGTGCCGATTATAGCTTCATGTCTGTGGAATTTAAACGTATGCTTGGAATAGAATCTAGTAGATTAGATATTCCTTATTCCATAGAACTATCCGATGGTAAACTTGTTGAATCGGGTGAAGTTGTTAGGGGTTGTACATTAGAACTTGGTGAGCGAAGATTTAGCATCGACCTCTTACCAATTCAATTGGGTAGCTTCGATGTAGTGGTCAGGATGGACTGGTTGTCCAAGTACAAGGCTGAAGTTGTTTGTCACGAGAAAATCATTCGCATCCCTTTTGCGAATGATGAAACTCTCATCGTGCATGGAGAAAAACGAGACACGCCTCTGCGAATCATCAGTTGTGTGAAGGCGGAGAAGTGCTTAAGGAAAGGATTTGTTGCTTTCCTAGCACACGTTGTAGATAAGACGGCTAAGGAGCCGAAACTCGAAGACATTCCTGTGGTGAAGGAATTCCCTGATGTTTTTCCCGAAGATCTGCCAGGACTACCTCCGCAACGACAAGTCGAATTCCATATAGACTTGGTTCCAGGAGCCGCTCCTGTAGCCAAGGCACCCTATCGGCTTGCACCATCCGATATGCAGGAATTATCTACACAACTCCAGGAGTTGTTGGATAAAGGATTCATAAGGCCAAGCTTCTCACCTTGGGGAGCTCCAGTATTGTTCGTGAACAAGAAGGATGGAACACTGCGGATGTGTATCGACTATAGAGAGTTGACCAAGCTCACCGTCAAGAATCGGTACCCACTACCGAGGATTGATGACTTATTTGATCAGTTGCAAGGATCGAGCTACTATTCCAAGATTGACCTTCGATCTGGATACCATCAGTTAAGAATCCAAGAGGAAAGCGTACCAAAGACTGCATTCAGAACACGTTATGGGCATTACGAGTTCCTTGTGATGCCATTCGGACTGACGAACGCGCCAGCGGTATTTATGGGTCTGATGAACCGCGTATGCAAACCATATCTCGATAAATTCGTGATTGTATTTATCGATGATATCCTGATTTACTCGCGAACGAAAAAAGAGCACGAGCAACACCTCAGGACCATTCTGGAACTACTAAAGAAAGAGAAACTTTATGCAAAGTTATCAAAGTGTGAATTCTGGATTCGCGAAGTACAGTTCCTTGGTCACGTTGTGAACAAGAAGGGCATTCATGTAGACCCATCCAAGATTGAAGCAATAAAGAATTGAGAAGCCCCCAAAACCCCAACTGAAGTTTGAAAATTTTTGGGCTTAGCGAGCTATTACCGGCGATTTATCGAGAATTTATTAACCATATAAGATTATAGGTTTGGTTAAATTTATTAACCACTAGTAACTAGTTTATTTTTAATATAAATATTCAACCCAAATAGTTTCAAACACTATTTTATATAGTTAGGTTGAAATATTATATTAAATAATTGGCCTGTATATGGGTGACCTTTATAATAAAATAAAAGTCTATATAAACTCATATAATTAAATGGGTAGATTACGGGTAAGTTGACTGTAAGAAATATGAAGTACCTAGACGGGCCCATGAACCGTATAATAATTAAATTATAAAAATACATTGTACTTTAAACCTACTCTATTTTTAATGAAACTTAGACCCAAATGTAGATAAAAATATTCTCGTTCTAATAACATATTTATTATTTTCTAGAACGCCATACTTTAGAAGTTATACGCGCCAAATAAATAAAGCAGTTAAAATTAATTATAATATATAAATAATAATAATAATAAAACTTACGAATGAAAATAATATAATAATATATTTAACATTTGAAATTTAGATTTTTGTGAAAACTTGTGTGTCGAAGACAACTAGAAAAGAATAATAATTTAAAGTGGAAAAACTCTATAATATTGAAATGGTGGACACATACAACTTACGTGTCTTTCAAAGCTACGTGTAAACATCCAAGAAGTTTGAAGGTAGTATAAATAGGAATTCATTTCAACGATTGAAATGGCTAAAAATCCATCCCATCTCTTCTGTCGCCTTTTTCTTATCTTTCTTTTCTTTTTACATATTAAGCCAATTATACTCTAAAGGCTTGCCCCGTTTTAAGTGTTTTAACTCCCGATCACCGCTACCCTTTCCGATTGATCTGAGCCTCATAGCTTATGTCAGGGCTCTGCCCGACTAAGTTGTTGGGATTCGGTCTCGGAACATCGGGACAAGGTTGAATTAGGGGTACTATATTTAATACGAGTGCATTATATATTTTTAAATAGCTCAGAAGTTATACCCAAAATTTATACCAGGAGTCTTTCTAGTTGAACCCTAAAGTTATCAAGTGGGTCCATTCTCTTTTCTCACTATTTTATTCCCTTTTTCTTTATGATATAACTATATTCCTTTTTGTCCCAAACCATAACAACTCTCATCAAAACTATTAATTATTATTATATTTTATTTAAAAAGAAACCTTAGTTAAGACCCTTAAGTAATCCTACATAAACCTTAAAATTTTCATAACAATCAGAATCAGGATCAGGGCCCTTAAAACTCAAAGGGGGTATTCCCTACTTAACGATTATCCTTATAACTCGTTGTAAAATACGAGATTCTTCGATCCGTCGACTCAGCTAACCTACAAACACACGTGGCAACCATATGATAAAAAGTAACCCGTCGGGCCACGCGACAGGCGCATATGTTCCTGTCGCGACACGCGGGGGAACCATTTTTCAAGTATAAATAGAGGGGTGTGGGACTTGATTTCCTGCGTTCGTTCGATGTTCAAATTCATTTCGTACGTCCAGATATTCACAGTTTACTACCAAACACACACTAGCTCGAATTCTGCTACGATACCGGGTATTAACTCAATCGCTGCTACGATTCAATGTCCGATCGATTGAAACTATCCGATGAATGTTTTAGTACTATCCTTTGTCATTAGTCGTGATTCCGACAGGATGTTTGAGTACCAACCGAACTCGGGGAATACTCTGTCATTCGTTGTGAATCCGATGGATGTTTAAGTGATTGCACTTTGTCATTCGTTGTGAGGGTTTTAATCTCGTGAGTTATCGTAATTGTTGTATTAAGTTACCTACCTAGTTCGTGTGCGCTAGGTTACAAGGCTAAATCCATAGGCTAAGCTCTGCCTGTATAAATCTGCAATATATCAAGGCTTATCTGTAGACTAAACTTTGGCTGTATAAATCTGCATGCTTATAATGTGAGTCATTCTCTTTTTATCAAATTAAATTCCAAATTATGTTTGTTTTCAAGATTATAATTACAGTGATTAAGTATATGTAGTCACCAATTTACAGCCCGTATGTGGGGTATTGTGCACATTACTACTGTTTTTATCACTTTAGGTGGGCGAACCTAATTAATGATACTCGTTACTATTGGGTGAACGAACTCAATAGTAATATAACCACAGTCACCGAAACGAGTCGAGTGACAAATACTGTGGGTATTTGGTTGAAATAAACATTGTAATCTCTCTTAATACTGTAAATTATAACAAACGAGTCGTTTTCATAAAAGAATGATTCACTCAGTATTTCCTGCTGACAAAACCTTTTTCAAACATGTTTCAGGTAATTACAGTAGATTGGAGTAAGAAATGGATACGACACTGAAAGGCATCAAGAAGTGGCTTATTTTATTAAATAAATCAAATTAAGAAATATTGTTTTATGTAATCAAATTTATCTTTATTAAAGCTACCATTCTAAAACATGGGTTTATCCCATACATTTAATAAATAAAATCCGGTGTTTTCTAAACTCTGATATTTTTCCTAACTCACGGTCCTGATGAAATTTTCGCTGCAATATTTAAAAAAAATCACCGGTACCACTAGGCTGTTCGCGACTCCCGATTCCGTCCAGGGGGGTCGAGGGTCGTCACAGAAGGTGGTATCAGAGCCACTGCTTCAAGCCTTTAGGTGTTGTGATAATAATACCTAAATTGGTATAAAAGAGTTAGGAGATTGCTAGTAACTGGTAGCACACATTATAGCATTTAGACTTGAACTTAAGAAAAGATGCCTTAGTATCAGCTTCGAGATAAACTAAGTACTTGTGTAAATAAAGTATGATGGGTTTTGATATACCATAAGAATGGTAATTAGAATATTGCAAGATATGATAAATAAGCAAGAATTAATAGTAATTATTGCTTATTGATATTACTTGGTCTAGAATAAAGATATGTTACGAGAATACAAGTTTCCTTAATTATGGATAAAGGCCCTAATAAAAGAGGCACTTTTAAAATCTTGAAAAGATACTATTTATGGGAAATAGAAAATTTTCTCTGGCAAGACTGGGTATGGTATAGTAGACTCTCCAGTTTGTCCAGATATACTGAGGTTACCGCTCCAGCGCGAATCGGATAAGACGGGGTATATAATATGTCAAACAAGTGACAAGATTTCCCTAAATAGTATCATGATCTGATATCTGACTTATTTGTGGAAATATGAATCTGTTAAACGCATTGACCTGATAGATGGTATGTTTATTTCAGCATGTGGAATATATGATTATATAAGAAATTTCAAAAAGTCAATTAGGAATAAAGCACAAGTATATGGGTCTAGATTTCTTTATTAGGAATCTCTTTTCTGATATCAAACATTATTTCGTTTGATTATTTGCCTAGTAACTCGAGCGACAATAATAACAATAGAAACCCATTAAGTTGGGATACCATCAAAAGTATAAAGAATTTCTAACACGTTACTATAAACTATTAACGCAAGTAAGAAGCATGTAAAGTTGTGATAATGTACAAGAAAACACATGAAAATTCAATTATAAGTCCACAGAAGTTGAAGTATATCACACACAACTTTCGAGGCAAGACTTTGGAAAATATAATTAGGCACGATGACACCAATACTAATTCTGTCAGTAGAAAAACTATTAATAAAAAAGAAGCACTTTGCCATATGATCCTACAACCGACATAAATCTCGCTAAAGTACGCTAGCACAAGATTTCACAAACATCCGTGCACAGTCTAATCGGAGTCATAATTATTATCACTGCAAAAGGAGTCACATACCTTTGCAAATTCTCTATTTCATTTTATTCGACATTCTCTGGTAATGTCATTTAACAACGGTTATCACACGAAATTCCAGATAAAAGTTCTTATATTTCTTTCGTTGAAATTTTGACTTCTGCATATAATGAGTTGACTTTCGTGTTTCTACTTCCCCTAATAGTCATCAGACCATGAGGATTTCTTTCATAGTAGCAAATATTGATCTATTTCATTTCTTGGTAAATTCACACGTTACACATGCACTGATTGTTGCGCATGTGGTTCGTTTGATTTATGAAGACCACTAGAGGGCTTCATTCTGATTTGTTATTCAAATATCATTTCACTATACTTGATTTTGGTACTATAAACCGCATTATTACAAAACGATAACTCTTTGATATCGAGTCAATGAATTTCTTGAAAAACTCAAATTTCTTTACATGGTTTTTGTTATGACCATGTCCGAACTTATTAAAACTCATTTTGTTTAAACCAAGTTCAATTATTTGAATTTACTCGCATTATATATTCAATTCAAGGTTACATATGATGAATTAAAACCATCATATTCGAAATAATCTTAACAAGCATTTCAATTTTCTTGAACTATAATATGCTTGTGTGATCCTCGACTTCATTAAATCATTTCTTTGATCATGATCATCTTATGGTGATGTTTTCACAAAATCTGAAGATTGCGTTAATCTCGGATTTAATTATTTGATCATTTATATTGAATCCGCTTGGTTGATTTATTCTATATAAGCTATCTTAACACAAATCGTGTGTTAAGATAATGATACACAAATTCTTGTCATATTTCAGTGTATCTCTTAATGATTCTTACAACATCAATCTAGCTTTTCGTGATAATTATTGCTTTAAATCGAAAAACATTATATAAAATTAATTATATATGAAAACTTACATAAGTAATTATCTAATTTATAAAATAGTATTACTATATTCTTATTAAACCATTGAGGTGAAGAATTTATATTTTTATTTGAGGTATACTCTCATTTAAATTTATGTTTAAGTTATTTATTATTGATAATTAATATTAGTTTTATTATTAGTAATAAAATATTAAATAGCGTTAGTGTTATTTTAAAATACTAGGGTTATTATCAGGGGCAGGTATTGGATAGCCTAGCCTTAGTTAGGCATGGACTGGCCACCTATGCTTAAACAAGGCAGCACTAATCAATATCCAACCATGATAATGACTAGTTAATATATATAAATTAAGTCATCATACTTATTTAATAAATTTTAATTATATATGAAAATATTTTGTACTGTAAAGAGAAGACATATTTTCATAAAATAATATAAGAATTAGAGGGACAAATAAAACTATATAAATAATAGTCTATCACATGTTTTATGGTAACTATGTATAGTAACGTTCTGGCAAGAAAATGACCATATAAGAATAATATGGTAGTCATCAACTACGTTGGGTTAAGGAAACATGGTAATATATAAGAATAGTCCCCGTTTTCACTTATTTACAATATTTGTAAATACATTCACAACGTTATATGATTTCAAAATGAAAATAAGTAATCAAATAGAATTGATCCATTAAGTGTTATATATTTACAAAATATTTTACAAATACTTTTGTACAATAAATATTTTTACACCTTTATTTAACATTATAAATAAAAATGATTTCTTTTACAAAATAATTATACTAAAATATTTTGTAATGTAATAACTTCATTGCAGTATTTTGTAATATATATTACATAGTAAATATAAGTTATTATACATAGTATAGTAAAATACTAAAATAACATTTATTTAAAAGTGGTGACCATTTACATATAATAAAAATACGTAATAAATAATATATATTACATAGTATTTATATTTGATATGTAAGATATGGTTCAGACAAGTACACAAATAATATATATTACATTTGCTTTACAAATATAATATAAATTGAGCATGCCAAAACAACTTGTTCTTATTATATTTCGATCTCTAGGACATAGTATGAAAAATATGATCACTAATAATGTACTATTACATTATTTCACAATTAAAACAAATTGGAACTCTAAACAATGATACACTAACTTTATTATCTTTTGGTGTATCTTTGTAATTCACTCATTTCAACACTTTGATTTTCTCATTTCATAAATATTCAACAAATCATTTTTCATGCTTTTATTTCATTTTGAACCTGTCAATTCTAAGTCTTCCTCAGTTTCCAATCAAAGTAAGCTTTCTTTTGACAAAGAATTTTATTAATTCTAGAAGTCTTTCACATTCATTTTAAAATATCTATTGATCATATATCTTTTGGCTTGAACCTAGTCACTTTGGAAACTATATCATTCCATCTCATTCATTTGACATCGATTTCTTGAACTAATTCCGTTGAACCATTGAATCCTACTTATTATACAACTCATATTCACAAAATTTGATATTTTGTTTCTGTGTCATTTATCTTAATATTGTTTTTATTGAAAAAAAAGTCTAAAAGAAACATCATAACCCAAATCTCGAGGACGAGATTTAAAACAAGGTGGGGAGAATGTAACATTCCTATTTTTATCATATAAGATTATAGGTTTGGTTAAATTTATTAACCACTAGTAACTAGTTTATTTTTAATATAAATATTCAATCCAAATAGTTTCAAACACTATTTTATATAGTTAGGTTGAAATATTATATTAAATAATTGGCCTGTATATGGGTGACCTTTATAATAAAATGAAAGTCTATATAAACTCATATAATTAAATGGGTAGATTACGGGTAAGTTGACTGTAAGAAATATGAAGTACCTAGACGGGCCCAGGAACCGTATAATAATTAAATTATAAAAATACTTTGTACTTTGAACCTACTCTATTTTTAATGAAACTTAGACCCAAATGTAGATAAAAATATTCTCGTTCTAATAACATATTTATTATTTTCTAGAACGCCATACTTTAGAAGTTATACGCGCCAAATAAATAAAGCAGTTAAAATTAATTATAATATATAAATAATAATAATAATAAAACTTACGAATGAAAATAATATAATAATATATTTAACATTTGAAATTTAGATTTTTGTGAAAACTTGTGTGTCGAAGACAACTAGAAAAGAATAATAATTTAAAGTGGAAAAACTCTATAATATTGAAATGGTGGACACATGCAACTTACGTGTCTTTCAAAGCTACGTGTAAACATCCAAGAAGTTTGAAGGTAGTATAAATAGGAATTCATTTCAACCATTGAAATGGCTAAAAATCCATCCGATCTCTTATGTCGCCTTTTTCTTATCATTCTTTTCTTTCTTTTCTTTTTACATATTAAGCCAATTATACTCTAAAGGCTTGCCCCGTTTTAAGTGTTTTAACTCCCGATCACCGCTACCCTTTTCGATTGATCTGAGCCTCATAACTTATGTCAGGGCTCTGCCCGACTAAGTTGTTGGGATTCGGTCTCGGAACATCGGGACAAGGTTGAATTAGGGGTACTATATTTAATACGAGTGCATTATATATTTTTAAATAGCTCAGAAGTTATACCCAAAATTTATACCAGGAGTCTTTCTAGTTTAACCCTAAAGTTATCAAGTGGGTCCATTCTCTTTTCTCACTATTTTATTCCCCTTTTCTTTATGATATAATTATATTCCTTTTTGTCCCAAACCATAACAACTCTCATCAAAACTATTAATTATTATTATATTTTATTTAAAAAGAAACCTTAGTTAAGACCCTTAAGTAATCCTACATAAACCTTAAAATTTTCATAACAATCAGAATCAGGATCAGGGCCCCTAAAACTCAAAGGGGGTATTCCCTACTTAACGATTATCCTTATAACTCGTTGTAAAATACGAGATTCTTCGATCCGTCGACTCAGCTAACCTACAAACACACGTGGCAACCATATGATAAAAAGTAACCCGTCGGGCCACGCGACAGGCGCATATGTTCCTGTCGCGACACGCGGGGGAACCATTTTTCAAGTATAAATAGAGGGGTGTGGGACTTGATTACCTGCGTTCGTTCGACGTTCAAATTCATTTCGTACGTCCAGATATTCACAGTTTACTACCAAACACACACTAGCTCGAATTCTGCTACGATACCGGGTATTAACTCAATCGCTGCTACGATTCAATGTCCTATCGATTGAAACTATCCGATGAATGTTTTAGTACTATCCTTTGTCATTAGTCGTGATTCCGACAGGATGTTTGAGTACCAACCGAACTCGGGGAATACTCTGTCATTCGTTGTGAATCCGATGGATGTTTAAGTGATTGCACTTTGTCATTCGTTGTGAGGGTTTTAATCTCGTGAGTTATCGTAATTGTTGTATTAAGTTACCTACCTAGTTCGTGTGCGCTAGGTTACAAGGCTAAATCCATAGGCTAAGCTCTGCCTGTATAAATCTGCAATATATGAAGGCTTATCTGTAGACTAAACTTTGGCTGTATAAATCTGTATGCTTATAATGTGAGTCATTCTCTTTTTATCAAATTAAATTCCAAATTATGTTTATTTTCAAGATTATAATTACAGTGATTAAGTATATGTAGTCACCAATTTACAGCCGGTATGTGGGGTATTGTGCACATTACTACTGTTTTTATCACTTTAGGTGGGCGAACCTAATTAATGATACTCGTTACTATTGGGTGAACGGACTCAATAGTAATATGACCACAGTCACCGAAACGAGTCGAGTGACAAATACTGTGGGTATTTGGTTGAAATAAACATTGTAATCTCTCTTAATGCTGTAAATTATAACAAACGAGTCGTTTTCATAAAAGAATGATTCACTCAGTATTTCCCGCTGACAAAACCTTTTTCAAACATGTTTCAGGTAATTACAGTAGATTGGAGTAAGAAATGGATACGGCACTGAAAGGCATCAAGAAGTGGCTTATTTTATTAAATAAATCAAATTAAGAAATATTGTTTTATCTAATCAAATTTATCTTTATTAAAGCTACCATTGTAAAACATGGGTTTATCCCATATATTTAATAAATAAAATCCTGTGTTTTCTAAACTCTGATATTTTTCCTAACTCACGGTCCTGATGAAATTTCCGCTGCAATATTTAAAAAAAAATAATCACCGGTACCACTGGGCTGTTCGCGACTCCCGATTCCATCCAGGGGGGTCGAGGGTCGTGACAGTACTCAATGTACAATCTTCACAGATCACTAAAGCCTACAACACATATTTGATCAGAAGGAATTAAATATGCGTCAGCAACGATGGGTCGAGTTGCTGAACAATTATGACTGTGAGATTAAGTACCATCCTGGAAAGGCAAACGTTGTAGCAGACGCGTTAAGTCGAAAAGAAAGGGTTAAGACCCTAAGAGTTCGAGCATTGGAAATGACTATTCGGACGAACCTCACTGCTCGCATTCATGACACTCAACAAGAAGCCCTTAAGATGGAGAATCGTAGAGCTGAATACCTCCGAGGTATGCTGAAGAATTTGGCGGAAAACAAAGAGGGAACCTTATACTTTAAGGGGCGTATTTGGGTTCCGCTCTATGGCGGTATTCGAGAAGTCATCCTTAATGAAGCTCACAAATCGAGATACTCGATCCATCCAGGATCGGACAAAATGTATCAAGACTTGAAAGAATACTATTGGTGGCCGAGGCTTAAAGGCGACGTTGGACTTCATAACAAAATTACCTAACATGTGCTAAGGTTAAGGCTGAATATCAAAAACCGTCTGGCCTACTGCAACAACCCAAGATACCCATGTGGAATTGGGAGCAAATCTCGATGGACTTCATAACAAAATTACCCAGGACCCCTAGAGGACATGATATGATATGGGTGATAGTCGATCGATTAACAAAGTCTGCGCATTTCCTACCAATCCGAGAAAAGGATAGCACTGGAAAGCTTGCTGAACTGTACTTGAAAGAAATCGTGGCACGTCATGGAGTGCCTATCTCAATTATCTCGGATAGAGATGGACGTTTTGTATCAAGGATCTGGCAATCCTTCCAGGAGACCTTTGGATCTCAACTAGATCTAAGCACGGCCTTCCATCCGCAAACAGACGGCCAGAGCGAACGGACCATACAAACGTTAGAAGATATGCTTCGCGCATGTGTTATGGACCTAGGCGGCAGCTGGGATACTCACCTACCTTTAGTTGAGTTTTCCTACAATAACAGTTACCATACGAGCATAAAAGCCGCACCGTTCGAAGCTCTATATGGCCGCAAGTGCCGCTCGCCATTATGTTGGGCAGACGCTGGAGACAAACGTATGGTTGGTCCTGAACTTGTTCAAGAGACAACCGACAAAATCATGCAGATCCGAGAGCGCATTAAGGCGGCTCGAGATCGACAAAAGAGCTACGCTAATCGAAGACGAAAAGCCTTAGAATTCGAGGTGGGAGACGAAGTTTTGTTGAAGGTCTCACCTTGGAAGGGCATAGTAAGATTCGGAAAACGTGGAAAGCTGAATCCACGATACATCGGACCATTCAAGATATTGGAAAGAATTGGTACCGTGGCTTACAAGTTGGAATTACCGGAAGAACTTAACGGAGTACATGATACGTTTCATGTGTCCAACCTCAAGAAGAGTCCAACCCAAGAAACAGTGATAATCCCTGCGGATGAAATGCATATTGACGACACACTCCGATTTACAGAACAACCCGTTGAGGTTACAGATCGAAAAGTCAACAAGACCCGGAGGAGTAGTGTCAAACTTGTCAAAGTACGTTGGAACTCTAAGCACGGACCGGAGTACACATGGGAACGTGAACACCAGTTTAAAGAAAAGTACCCCCACCTGTTCAAGAAAACTCCTGCGAGAGTTAGCTCAGCCTAAATTTCAGGACGAAATTCTTTTAACGGGGGGAGACTGTGACAACTGGCACCAAACCGGTAATTTCCGTACAGTTTAATTATTATTTAAGATATGCAATTATGTGCTTAAATGTCAACATTGTCTGATTACATGTTATACATGTGAATTCATGCACGTTTTATACTTCAAATATGGCTTTATGCATTACTATTAGCGTTGCATCAGAAAGACTAGTAAACTCACCGGTAAGATACACTTTGTCAGCAACTCTGCAGAAAGCAGTCAGATAATGGAATTAGGGCCAAGGAGTAGGTCCAACGTCTAAAATACATTATAACCCAAGTATGGATACAAGGGTTGACATATAGACTTTCCGGAAGCTAGAATATGCACTAAAAAGCACCCGGAACACACTTTAAATACTGAATCTTACATATTTCAGCATATTTCAGTAAAATTCAGCATTGTAACAAGTTAGTAACATGTAAAAATATGACTAAACGGTCCTGAATGTTTTCCTAAGTGTCGGGAATTGGAAGTGTCACAAAAGGGTACTTAAAGATCACTAAACTGAGAAGTTTGACACTTTAACGAACCGGTATCTAACCGAACAATCGGACACTACCCGAAACATCAAAATTATACTAGAAGCATTGTTTTACTATTTCTAAGCTAGTTATGATCCCCGAACACCCTAACACCTCTTATAACATATTAACACCTTAAATCCCTAATCAAGACACTTGAAACTTAACTTATTTATGTAATTAGTGATCGAAACTTACACTTTACCCCCCCCCCCCTTGTTGGGACGGTCACAAGGTGGCCCCCATCAAGATCCTTACTTGATCTTATTAGATAGCATATGATCTTGTGAGATTTGATTAGAAGATTGTGTTGTGTACTTGAAGAACATATTAACCAAAGGATAATGCATCAACATGGTTATAAGAAGACTTAGTGTCCATCATCTCTCACACACCAAACCCACACCACACATCGCCTCCACTTGCTCCCCACTTTCGGCCGAGATCAACCCACAACACCACCACCATCTTCATCCAATTCTCATACAATCCCAAGTTATCACAAGGTGCTAGAAGGTGTCTAAGGAGGTTTGGAGCTTGTGGATCTTGAAGGACCTTTCCCATTTGCTTTTATCCAACACATTTGTCATCTTCAACCTCTTGTGTTCATCCCTAGCCATAGAGCTAGTAGTAAGCTCCTTGTCACTTGATTTTACTTCATATTTAGTTGGTTAAAAGATGATGAACATTGTTAATCTTGAAGAACACTAAAAAATATGATCATGATACTTTAACAAAAACTTAATAATATAAGAATACACGTTGATTGTGTTGATTTGCTCCTTGATAATTGATGATTTGTGTTAGTGATGTTAGACATCATATGAAACCTACTAGATTGTGATTAAACTCATGGTCTAGTAGGTTAAGGTGATGATCTTACCAAGATCATCATACTTTATGTTTTGTATGAACTTGAAAATAAGAATGATTTAGAGTATGATGATGGTTGATACATGTCAAAAGTCTTGTAAATAGATGATTACAAAATAATTTTCTCCAGAAACCAAGTTTATTTTCAAGATTTACAAAGCCATGGTTTCTAAGTAAACCAATCATATTTTCAGTATTTAAACAAGTCTAGAAACATGTTTGTAACAAGAAAAATACAAAAGAAATATTTTTAGAAAAATCATCTTACAAGTTGTAAATGACTAAATTATTCAAGAATGTGATTTAGAAACAAATAAAAATATTTTTAAGGGTAACTAAACCTACTAAATAGCATAGTAAGTTACTACAAGTTTTTACAAAAACTTCAAGTTCATGATGTAGAGTAATTTACTTGATTTTGGCACTCGGTAAGTGTTGAATGAGTTGTTGATTGTCGTTAATTGGATTTGATGATTAAAAAGAAAATAAACACATGTTTTGAAAACATGGGAAACATCCATTTTTAGGGGAAGCTACGTAATTTCTATAAAATTTTGACACTTAGAAAATATAAGTTTTGGTGAAACTTATTCCCTAAAAATTCACCTAAAAATATTTACCAAGGTTTCCCTAATTTTTGTGTAAATTTCAAGTTAAGATGTGATGATTTCTTCAAGATAAAAAGTGATATTAAGTATGTATATTTTTGAGGAAAATATATATATTTATTGGTCACCAAATTTTGTGCTAAGTGTATGTAATGTGTATTATATGTAATAATGTATTAGGCCTTGAAAATACACTAAATACTCCTAAGGAGTAAAAATACAAAAATACACATATAACATGCATAGACGAATACAAGAGAATATATTTATGAAAATATATTTCTTAATAGATTATGTAACTTAGACAAGTTATGGACTTAAAATGTATTTTTGGACAAAAATACATAACTCAGGTGAAAAATACAAGATACTTATATTTATTGGAAAAAATAATATAAGTAAGATACATGGTTAAAAATATAAATTATTTTTAACAACAAGGAACACAAACATAAAAGATGGTGACTTGTACTTGTGCGATACAAGTCTAGTGACTAACGTTAATAAAACACGTATAGGTCACGACGCTATAAAAACCAACCGGTGAAGTTTACGGCGCAGGATATGCAAAGTTGTGAGTTCATGTCCCCACTTTTAAACTTTTACATGTTTTTTAAACTTGGGGAAAATACATGTGTTATGGTATATTGAATACAAAAACTAAGGAATGATACTTTAGATCATGTCACGAATAGGGTGTCATAAGCACCATTAATCAGTTACATACCAAGACCGCGGAACAAAAGGTTAGATCTAATGGGTTTCAGGCAGCCACACTCTTGGTCATACTAGTACCAAGCAGTGCTTTTGTGTCTCTAGTCGTGAATCGACAGTCGTGGATTCGACAGCTAAAAATGCCTATGGTTTGGATGCTTCCTATGTCGTGTCACATGTTAATGGCCTTGCAAACCATTAGCGATCTCGATTTCCTTATATTTACAGAAATACTTGTTTCATACAAATTACATACCATGTTTTCATTCAAGTATACAAACGTTCAATACAAAAACTACATGAATTCACACCAACATTATGTTGACGATTTTCCAAAAACTCACATGTATTTCAGGTAACTAAAGTGGATGTGCGCGCGGTCTTACTCTTGCTCTTGGATGTTGTTTATGTTGTTAGCTATGTTGTGTCAAGACTCCTTTGCCGTTTTGCTGGGTTTGGTTGTATGTCCCACTCTGTGTGGTGATATAAGGACCAAAACCTTTATGATTATCTTTGAATAATGTTGTAAACTTTTCAGACAACGTTTTATGCTGTGATGTAAACTCTAAACTTAACCTATGTTTTTGGTTACGTAATGTTATTGGCATTTGGAGTTATTTTTACGAGCATGTAGTATGTTTACCATTCGTATGCAATGAGAACCTTTCAAGATCACACCTCGTGCTTCCGCCTTAGAAAGGGGTGTGACACGTTACCATGTACTTTATCATCGGGAATGCCCGCGTGTCGTCCGTGATAGGTATTCATCCCGTGTCGTGTCGTTATGGCGACCGTTGCCGATGGCGACGCATTTATCCGCTATGACGTTTATTTGATATTCCCCGTCGGTTTTTGGTTATATATATTATTTGGTCGATATATATATTATTTGCACGGTTCGCCCGAGGTCCAGTTGTCCGTTATCCGCGCTTCATGTGAAAGTGTAGTATATCTTGTATTGGTTTCCTCATGTGTTTTACAATCGTTCATCGCTATGTTTTTTTTAGAGTTTGTTATGTGTAGTGTATTTTGTATTTAGTTAGTAGAATCCTAACTCTAATACATACACACATTATACATGTATTTATACACCTACACATATGATAGTTGCAAAATATATAAATATATTTTTGTCCCTAAAAATATATATATATATATATATAATAAATAACAAATATTCGCTTTTTAACTGATAAAAAATATATAAGTTGTTTATTAGAGTTTCTTGGAAGATTAGAGCTTACCCCTTTTTATTAAAACTTCCTTAAAAACGATTAAGATCACTAATCACGTTTAACTTTGTTAATCACCTGGTTAATCATACTTTAATCGCGATTAGGTTTTTAGAAAATTTCACCATAGTTTCCCCTAAACTATGGTGTTTTCCATGTTTAAAAACGTATTTTAAACATGTTTAAGTCCCTTAATCAAAATAAATATTCAAATCAAGTTCCAAAACACTACTTTTTCAAGTAATATATTCCACATAATTATCCATATAACCTTTGAACTTCATATATTCTTAATCACATTTTTAATAAGAAAATGCTAGCACTTATTAATATCTTTTAACAAGTTTACAAAAAAAATTAACATACTTTTGACACTTTTATAGTGTAAATCATGATGTTTATTTTTTTATAAAAGTTATTTTGGCCATAAATCATTTTTAAGTTTAATATAAAGTTCATGTATTATATGGATGATGATCTTGTTAAGATCTAAACATAAAAATGTTTAGATGATCCTTATTAGTCTAATTTACACAAGATCATGTTTGTAAACACTCCACTTTAACATAATCAACATTAACATAAGCATAATCTAACACATATTAACATAACCAACACAATATACATCTTATTTATTAGATGTTTATGGTGAGATTAGAGTTTTTAAGCTTGTTTTTGTTGTAGGGTTCAAGATGATCAACTTGTACTTTAGTAAACTACATAATATAAGAAGCTTAAAAATAGTGAAAGATGATCTTACAAATTTGCAAAGCATTTATGGACTTTAAGATAAAGATTAAGAAGACTTGAAAGCTCTAAAATAATCTCCAATGATTCTCCAAGTATGCAAGTTCCTTAAACACCTTAAAATGGCTTTTTAATGATGTAAATTATGGTGTTTTAGAGAATGAAAATGAGGATATGGTGGGGTGTGTGGTTGCCGTGAATAAAGAATAGGAAAGAGGGGAAGTTTGCAAGTTTGGAAATGTAAGAAAGTTGTGGAATGATGTGGTGTGTTTAGTGGTTCATATCTTTCAATATCTTGGTCAAAGATTATATATATCAAGCCATGCTTCTAATCTTTTTCTCATATATTTTCATCATCAAACCTAGTATACGGGGAGGTATGGCCGAATATTGGGGGGTATGGTGGTTATGATTAATTTTTTTTTGGGATTGATCGAGAAAGATCTCTTGTTCTTATTATAAGATCGTGATTGGATCCGCATATTTTGGTAAAGAGAATAATCAAAAGCGGAAAGTGCTCAATTGGAACATGAAAACCTGACTAAATTGGTCCTAGTTACTCTTCGGGACGGAGTGGAAGAAGGGAGGGGATTCTTGAACGCGAAAAAGGATCCAAGAACTCCGAAATAATTGAACGAGGAGTCGTATGAGGTGAAAATCTCATTTTTTTATAATTTTAAGCATATAAAACATGTGCACAAATTGTTAAATGGCTAGATATTTTAGTAACTAATTTAGTTAGGGTAATTAGGGTGTTAATGATAGTTTAGGGTATTAAATAAAGTCTAATTAGTTTAACAGTTTAGTGGGTATAAGTTTTGGATGGTAAAAATACCACTAGTTCGCTCACCGGTTCGATATCGGATGTTATATGAAAGTTATAGTTTAATACCGGGAGCTATGGTTTTAAGTTATCATCGAGGTTATGGCATCTATTCAAGGAGTTTACGACGTCAAAATATCGCTCACTAGTTCGCTAGATGCTTCGTTTAGAAGTTAGGGTGATAAGAATATTGTTTACTAGTCCGTCGGGTCAATAACGGACAAGTTGTGCAAGTAGCGACGAAACACCGGTAACTTGTGTTTCGGTTATCCCAATGATATTTCCAAGCTTATTTAAGTTGTAAAATATTATCTACAAGTTCTACGGACATTAAAATGTCGTATTTTAGTGTTGCGGACAATTTGTTTTTGTTACAGTTTTTGCGCGATCGGACACTTTATGTTTAGGTGCATTTTCTGGAAATTTTAAGTGTTTTAACATTTTGTGCCCCTAATTAGGGGTTTTTATTTGTATTCCAACGATCATAATCTTTCATGCCATTCATTGCTCGTTCAGACAGTTTTCGGAACTTGCTGGCATGAATAGTGTGTTCAGGTGAATAGTGTTTTCAGCATTTCGCCAACATATTTGGACATAGTTTGTGGTTTTCTCGCGACGCGGCGAATGTATTAATTTGTTTAGCATATGAAACCATGTCCTATGATTGCTTGCCTTTACGTGCCCTAATCACACATTAATAACATCGCAACGAACGCAATTTACTGTATAATGAAGTTGTTAAGTTGTACGGAATTACCATTATTTTTGCCGGTTGTCACATTCTCCCCCCGTTAGAAGAATTTCGTCCTGAAATTCAAGTCGTGTTACCGGTTGTAGGGGAGTCTTGAAACAGGTGAGGGTACTTGGATTTTGTTTGATATTCACGTTCCCACGTGTACTCGGGACCGTGACGCGAGTTCCAACGAACTTTCACTAGTTTCTACAACTTCTCCGTGTCTTGTGAACTTTCCAGTCCGTAACCTCAACAGGTTCTTCGGTAAACTGGAGTTTGTCGTTGACGTGTATCTCGTCCGCTGGGATGACGATCGTCTCTTGAGTAGGAATTTTCTTGAGATTAGACACGTTAAACGTGTCGTGTACACTACTGAGCTCTTCTGGTAGTTCCAATTTATAACCAACTGTTCCGATCTTTTCTAGGATTTTGAAGGGTCCATTGTAGTGTGGATTCAACTTTCCATGTTTACCAAATCTTACTACGCCCTTCCAAGGCCAGACTTTCAACAATACCATGTCTCTGACCTTGAAAGCTAATGGTTTGCGTCGTTTATCGGCGTAGCTCTTTTGTCTATCACGAGCCACCTTAATACGGTCTCGTATTAGAACGATCTTGTTTGTGGTTTCCTAGACTAAATCTGGACCAATGAGTTGGTTATCCCCGGTATCCGCCAAACATAGCGGGGACCGACACTTTCGTCCAAACAAAGCTTCAAACGGGGCGGCCTGAATGCTAGTGTGATAGCTATTATTGTATGAGAACTCCACTAAGGGTAAGTGAGTATCCCAGTTTCCACACAAGCACGTAACATGTCCTCAAAGCCTGTATCGTTCGTTCACTTTGGCCGTCTGTTTTAGGGTGAAAGGTTGTACTAAGATTCAGTTGTGATCCAAAGGCCTTTTGAAATGATTGACATATCCTTGACACGAACCGACCATCTCGGTCCGATATAATAGAAATAGGTACTCCATGTCGTGCCACGATCTCTTTGAGGTATATTTCAGCCAGTATCTTAGTACTATCCTTCTCACTGATCGGTAGAAAATGTGCGGACTTTGTAAGTTGGTCTACAATTTCCCAAATCATATCATGGCCTCTTGAGGTTCGGGGTAGCTTAGTAATGAAGTCCATCGAGATTTGTTCCCATTTCCATACGGGAATTTCATGTTGTTGCAGTAACCCTGAAGGCTTCTGATATTCCACCTTAACCTTGGCGCATGTAAGGCACTTTCCGACATAAGTAGCAATATCGCCTTTAAGATTAGGCCACCAATAAAATCCTTTTAAGTCTTGGTACATTTTATCCGATCCTGGATGAATAGAGTAGCTTGACTTATGTGCTTCATCTAGAATCATTGCCCGTAAGTCGCCAAAAAATGGAACCCAAATTCGTCCCATAAAGTACAGTGTTCCGTCCTCCTTTGGCACCAATTGTGCCTCCATTCCCCGTAAGGATTCGGCTAGTATATTTTTTGGTTTAAGCGCTTCCTGTTGAACATCGCGAATTCGATTCGTGAGTTTTGACTGAATTGTCATTTCTAAGGCTCGCACTATTAGAGGTTTCATACGTTTCTTGTGGCCCAAGGAGTCCGCCACAATGTTCGCCTTGGCCGAGTGATATCTTATTTCACAGTCGTAATCGTTCAACACCTCGACCCAGCGTCGTTGCCTTATATTCAATTCCTTCTGATCAAATATGTGTTGTAAACTCTTGTGATCTGTAAAGATTGTACAACAAGTACCATATAAGTAGTGACGCAAGATATTCAACGCGAATACCACCGCACCTAGCTCAAGATCGTGCGTGGTATAATTTTTCTCATGCACCTTCAATTGATGATATACGTACGCGATGACTTTGTCTCGTTGCATCAACATGCAACCGAGACCTTGATGCGATGCATCACAATAGACCATGAAGTCATCGGTACCGTCGGGTAAGGATAAAATAGGTGTGTCACAAAGTTTATATTTCAGTAGCTGAAAAGCCGCCTCTTGTTTCTCGCCCCAATCAAATTTCTCGTCCTTTTGCGTTAAGGACGTTAGCGGTTGAGCAATTTTTGAAAAGTTCTCTATGAATCGTCTATAATAGCCCGCTAATCCCATAAATTGTCGTATCTCAGTAGGGGTCTTAGGTGCTTCCTAGTTCTTGATCGCCTCAATTTTATCCAGATGGACATGAATTCCTTTCTCGTTCACCACGGGTCCGAGAAATTGTGCCTCGCGAATCCAAAATTCGCACTTTGAAAAATTCGCATACACTTGTTCCTTCTTTAAAAGCTCCAAAATAGATCGTAGATGTTGTTCGTGTTCCTCCTTTGACCTTTGACCGTGAATATATTAGGATATCGTCAAAAACACGATCACGAATTTATCCAAATATGGCCTACACACGCTGTTCATGAGGTCCATGAATACCGCTGGTGCATTTGTTAAGCCGAACGACATAACAAGAAACTCGTAATGTTTGTAACGACTTCTAAAAGCCGTCTTGGGAATGCTTTCTTATTGTCTTCTCAACTAATGGTATCCCGATCTTAGATCGATCTTAGAGTAGTAGCTGGAACCTTGTTGTCACGGCCCCAACCCCGGTTTGACCCGGTCAGGAGCCGCGGGGCAGGAACCCATGGTATTTATTAAATGATGCGACAGCGGAAGATTCAACAAGATCTTTTTAATAATTGAAAATGCCCGATTATTTTATTTCATAATTCGGGATAAACCCCGTAATTTACAATAGAGGAATTTCACATGTAAATTCCCTGATTTATAAAACATGTTTATTCATTTTAACTGAGCCACCTCTTCAAGCTTGTTAGTGCTCCGTAGCACGTTTCCTTAATTTACAGCAGGTCGCCTGAAACATGTTTTAAAAATATTTTGTCAGCGGGGAAATACTGGTGAATCATTCTTTTTGCACAAAACGACACATAGTTATAAATTACAGCATAAGAGCGATTACAATGGCTTTTATCTTATTTTTATCTGGCACCGTGTCACCTGGTGACGACGGTCATACCACTATCGTGTTTTTCCCCAAGTAGTGATGTTTATCACTGTTAGGATTTATTAGCCTAACTGTGAGAAATTAGTAATGTGCACAATACCCCACTAGCCAGTGATTCAAGATAACCACGACTTAATCCCTGTAATTATAACATTTGAAAATGGAGTATTGTAAAATACTTTTTGATAAAAGAGAATGACTCACTTAGCAGATTTATACGGACAGAGCTTAGCCTACTATTAGCCTTGTAACCTAATTTAAATAATAATGCACACGAACTAGGTTAGTAACTAATACAGCATTTACGATAACTCACGAGACTAAAACCCTCACAATGAATGACAAAGTGCAATACTTAAACATCCGTCGAATTCACGACTAATGACAAAGTATGGCCCTAATGTGGGCAGCACTTAAACATTCATCGGATAGTTTTACATAAATCGGACATTGAATCGTAGCAGCGATCGAGTTAATACCCTGTATCGTAGCAGCGCCTCGCTAATTTGAAAGTTAAATTCGACCTTTGGATAGTATATTTTCGTTTTTTTGAAAGTTGATTTCAACACAGATGAACTGCTCGTAACCCCTTCTATTTATAGCAGAAATTTGGTTCTCATGCGGCCGCGTGAACCTTCACTCGACCCTTACGCGGCCCGCGTGGAGGTCTAGTTCATAGATTAGGGCATCCGTGTCATACGTAGGTGTGCCACGTGGTCGACACGTGGATCTGGATGCTTATCCGGTCAACTCCACATTGACGCGGCTCGCGTCATCTTAAGCTTGGCTTTTACGTGGCCCGCCTGAAGACCATATTTCTTGATTTCTTTATTTTTTATATCGATTAGGGTTTCAGGGGTCCGGGTTTTCACTTACGGTTAAATTTGGGACATTTTTGAGAGTCCTTACATCCTCCCCACCTTATTTAAAATCTCGTCCTCGAGATTCATTGAAATAAGTGAGGATACTTTCGCTTCATCTCTGATTCCAACTCCCAAGTGTACTCGGGTCCTCTTTTGGAATCCCATTTGACTTTGACTAATACTAATCTTTTGTGCTTGAGAAACTTGATCTTTCTGTCTTCTATTTGTAGTGGTTTTTCAACAAATTTTAACTTTTCATTCACCTCTACATCTTGAAGAGGTACTACCAGTGATTCGTCAGACAGACACTTTTTGAGGTTGGATACATGAAACACGTCATGTACTCCAGCTAACTCTTCTGGTAGTTGTAAGCGATAAGCAACTGGTCCTATACGTTGGATTACTGGGAATGGTCCTACGTATCTTGGACTTAGCTTTCCTTTCTTACCAAATCGAACTACTCATTTCCAAGGAGAAACTTTCAATAGTACTCTATCTCCAATTTGGAATTCAAGTGGCTTGCGTCGATTATCAGCATAACTCTTCTGGCGATCTCGAGCCGTCTTTAGTCTTTCCTTGATTTGAGTGATCTTGTCGGTAGTTTCTTGTACTATTTCGGGACCTGATAATTGACTTTCTCCTATTTCTGCCCAACAAACTGGAGTTCTACACTTCCGTCCGTACAGTGCTTCGAATGGGGCAGCTTCGATGCTTGAATGATAACTATTATTATAGGAGAATTCAATTAAGGGTAGGTGGTTATCCCAATTTCCACCAAAATCTATCACACATGCCCTGAGCATCTCTTCCAAGGTTTGGATCGTCCTTTCACTTTGTCCGTCTGTCTGAGGATGATATGCAGTGCTTAGATTTATTCGAGTTCCCATTGCTTCCTGGAAACTTGTCCAAAAATGGGAAGTGAAACGACTATCCCTATCCGATATAATGGAGAGTGGAACTCCATGTAAGGATACTACTTCATCTACATACAACTTGGCTAACATTTCCATGCTAAAGGTTTCTTTCATAGGTAGAAAATGAGCTGATTTGGTTAATTGATCTACAATTACCCAAATCGCATCATTACCTTTTCTGGTTTTGGGCAACTTAGTAACAAAGTCCATTGTTATGAGTTCCCATTTCCATACAGGCATTTCTAATTGTTGTAGTAGACCTGTGGGTTTCTGGTGTTCTGCCTTAACTTGTGAACAAGTAAGACACTTAGAAACATATCTAGCTATGTCCTTTTTCATTCCTATCCACCAGAAATTATTTCTTAAATCTTGGTACATCTTGTTGTTACCAGGATGCATGGTATACCTAGATTTATGGGCTTCTTCTAGAATCTTATTTCTTAATTCTCCTTGCTTAGGTACCCAAATCCTTTTCTTGTGGAATCTCCAAATTCCATCACTTCCTTGTTCTAATTCTTTTATTCTTCCTTTCATTCCTTCAGCATCATCCTTGATTGCTGTTTCCTGAATATTCTTCAGTTGTTCCATTAAATCTAACTGTAGATTTAATCTAAGAGCATGAACTCGTTGTTGTTTCTCATGATACTTACGACTTAAAGCATCAGCAACTACGTTTGCTTTTCCTTCGTGATATTGAATATCACAGTCGTAGTCACTTAGGATTTCCATCCATCTCTTTTGCCTCATGTTTAATTCTTTTTGCCCAAATATATATCTTAAGCTCTTATGATCTGTATAGATAGTAAACTTACTTCCGTACAGATAATGTCTCCAAATCTTAAGGGCAAAAATTATGGCTCCTAATTCTAAGTCATGAGTCGTATAGTTTTCCTCGTGCTTTTTCAATTGCCTTGATGCATACGCAATTAACTTCTTGCGTTGCATTAATACACATCCTAATCCTAGCTTAGAAGCATCACAGTACACTTCAAAATCCTCTGTTCCTTCTGGCAAAGCTAGAATTGGGGCATTTGTTAACTTTTGCTTAAAATCCTAAAACCCTCTTCTTGCTTAGGTCCCCATTCAAACTTAACTGCTTTACAGGTTAGCTTAGTTAATGGTACAACTATTTTGGAAAAATCCTTAATAAATCGTCTATAGTAACCAGCTAACCCTAGAAAACTTCTAATTTCCATAGCTGACTGCGGGATCTTCCATTTGGTAATTGCTTCTATCTTAGAGGGATCTAGATGAATTCCTTCGTGATTCACCATGTGACCGAAAAATTGCACTTCTTGTAGCCAAAATTCACACTTTGAAAATTTGGCGTAAAGCTTCTCTTTTCTTAACAAAGTTAAGAGTGTATGCAAGTGCTGACAGTGTTCCTCTTGACTTTTGGAATAAATAAGTATATCGTCTATGAAGACAATTACAAATTTATCCAAATACGGTTTACAGATCCGATTCATCATGTCCATAAATGCTGCTGGAGCATTGGTTAACCCAAAGGGCATGACTGTAAACTCGTAATGACCATACCTAGTTCTGAAAGCAGTTTTAGGTATGTCTTCTTCTTGTACCTTCAATTGATGATATCCGGAGCGTAAGTCGATCTTAGAAAAGTATCTAGCTCCTTGAAGTTGATCGAATAGATCATCAATTCTAGGTAATGGGTATCGATTCTTAATTGTAACTTTATTTAATTCTCTATAATCAATACACATTCTCATTGAACCATCTTTCTTTTTCACAAACAACACTGGAGCTCCCCACGGGGATGAACTAGGTTGTATGAATCCTTTACTTAATAATTCATCTAATTGCTTTTTCAATTCTAGCATTTCGGTGGGTGCTAACCGATAAGGTGCCTTAGCTATCGGTGTAGTTCCAGGAATTAGATGAATTCTAAATTCGACTTCCCTATTGGGTGGTAATCCAGGTAGTTCTTCTGGAAAGACATCCGGATATTCTAATACTACTGGAATTTCTTTGAGTTCCTTACCCTTAGTGTTAATGATCACCGAAATCATATACACAATTTCTTGTTTTCTTGAATAACTGGCCAATTTCATTATTGAAATGAATTTCATTGGCTTTCGTGGCTTATCTCCTGTAATCACCACTAATTCTCCTAGGGGTGTATGAATTTCTATGGAATTCTTATCACAAAGGATTCGAGCATGATTGGCTACTAGCCAATCCATTCCTAACACAACATCAAATCCGGCTAAATTCATAGGTAATAGGTTTGCCGAAAATTTATGACCTAAAAGTTCTATATTTCCTTCTCGCACAACCTTATCTATGTTAACAGAATTTCCATCTGATGTTTCGACTGTAAAAATCTGCCTAAGGTTGGTTAATGGTAGGTTAAGAGCTTGGCACAATGAAGTATTTATAAAACTTTGGTTTGCACCAGAGTCAAATAATACTTTTGCATAGACGTTATGAACTAAGAACGTACCAGCTATCACGTCAGGAATTAGTTCTGCTTCCTGAGTAGTCAACTGGAAGGCTCTTACATTTCTCTTGGTAGTTCCTTCGGTAGGTTTGGCTTTATTATCAGCTGGTTTGGCCAATTTAGGACAGTCTGGCCCAAGATGTCCAGCTTCTCCGCAGTTGTAACAGACTGTTGCTTTCTTCTTCCTGCAATCTTCTTCTTGGTGCCCTGGGATTTTGCAGAAATTGCAATACCCTTTGCATCTTCCAAAATGCTTTCTTTTGCAGGTATTGCAAAATGGAACAATGGAAGATTGTCCAGTTCCCTTTCTTTTGAAATTACTTCTGTTACTCATACGGAATCCCTGGGTAATCTTTTGGGTCACTTCCTTCTTCCGGGTTTCTTCTCTTGTGCGTACCAGTCCGTCAGTTAGGTTGTTAGCTAATTCCACAGCATCGTCAATAGTGCGAGGTCTCGCAGCTTTGACGATATCTCGAATTTCGCCAATCAATCCCCAAATATAGTGGGAAATAAGCACCGGTTCTGGCGAAGCCAAGGTTGGTACTACTCTCGCATATTCAAAGAATGTCGAAGTATACCCTCGACAGTCTACATCCACCGTCCGGTGGTTCAGAAATTTATTTGCCATTTGTTCCTTTTCATACTCGGGACAGAATTTTCTTTCTACTAGCTGTTTAAATTCTTCCCAACTCATTGCATAAGCCATATTTCTTCCTTTGGCTTGAAGTACCGTATTCCACCATTCTAGTGCTCCTTCTTTAAACAGATGCGACGCGTACATGACCTTGTTGTCCTCGGCACATTTACTTATTGTAATCACTGTCTCGGTTTTCTCTAACCAACGCAGTGCAGCAGTCGCCCCTTCGTTACCTGCAAACTCAACCGGTTTACAGGAAAGAAACTCCTTGTAAGTGCAACCAGGCGTTGCAGCTTTCATTTTCTTAAGGAGTGGAGCTTGCATCCCGTTATTTTCGTTATTATTATGGTTGCCGCCTCCGTTTACACTATTACTGAAATTATCTTCTTGAGTACGTTTACTAGGAATAATTTGTTGAGGTTCAATTGGATTTCTAGCAGCAGCAAGTATTGCTGGAATAGCATTGGCTATTCCCTGAGCAACGATATTCTCGATATCTTGCCTATTCAGAAATTGATCCTCATTGTTATGCACAGACTGATTAACTTCATTATCGGGTTCATTACCAGCGTTTGCCATCTGGTAATTAATTTAGATAAGTAATTAGTATAAAATAATTAATAACCAAATATAACAAAAATAATTGCACATTATCACATTAACACGTATATCCAAAATTGTCGATCTTTCGACTTTAGATATTTTATATATTATAGGCATCCATACAAACTGATTATTTTACAAAGTTTTATTTTTAGGTTATTTCACAAAGTTATATTTTATTAATATTATTATTATACAACCACAACCATGCCTTCACACCATCCTCGTTAGTTGTTATCTTAGAAGCGACGTTCCCTCTCGTCGTACTTCCAGGAGATCTGTTCTCCCACCTCTCAGATTCTATTCCCTGCATTCATTAGCTCCTCGCCAAAATGGCGGAGTTCAGCCAAATTTTCATTGCTCATTGGTGGGTTTGGTGCAAGTTCTGGGTCAAACTGAGGGAAAAAGGTATAGGGGTTATTGAGAAGGTTTTGAAACTGCCAGTCGTTGGTCCACCATTCAACCATTTCTCCTAGAGGTCGGGTATTGACAAGGGGATCTGGGATGGTTGGTTCCAAGTTTATTGGAAGTTGGGTTTCAACAGGATAAGTAAAAAGGTTTTCATTGACAGGCTTAAGGGTATCACAGCTTGCCAGTATGAAATCTAACTCTTCCTGTAACGTCATTTCCTTGGTTTGCATAGAACTTTCCCTAATTTCTTGCTTGGAGTTTTCTCCAATCTCTATTCCTTTTCCTTTATCAATGGGATTTTCTATCTTGGGAATTTTCCTAGTTGCTGGTTTCCTTCTGCGCACACGCCTCCAACCTACAATTCTTCTCCTTTTCTTTGGTTTGGGTTTCTCCGGTGGCTGAGCTTGAAATTCCATAGGCTCTTCCACATCGGGATAATAACCAGTAAAGTCTTTGGAAACTTCCACCTTAACCGGATAGAGATTGAGATTTTCAAGAGCTTCAGATAATTCATTCATGCTGTTTTAGCATTTATGAAGAAACACACAAAATTTTTAGGTTAAAGATTTTGAATTTCCACATAATCACAGATAGGAAATTTGAAAATTTAAAATTTAATAAAACTAGGAATTATTATGATTGTACATTACAACTAAAAATATACTAAGGATAATTTATTTTGGTCCACCTTTTCTTACTAAGTTGTTTATTTAATGGACAAAGTTTCTGACTTATAGATGATATGGGTATTGATGATTTAATCAAAAGTTAGCATTTACAGCTACAGTGGCAAACATGTAGAGGTCTGCCCATTGTTCATCTAACTCATCTTCCCATAGTGGGTTATTGCCTATTTTCTGAGTTTCCTTATTACTCATCACTCCTTTTGATTGTGACTTCTTTATTTTCTCTTGACTTTTTCTAATAATCAAACGTCTTTTATTGGGAGTAAGTGGTTTCTCATACTGTGCCTTACGAACAAATATTCCTTCCTCAGTATCTACTGAGTACTTTGAGGAATTTGATTGGGGTGAGGATCCCTTATCTTTTAGTGCACTATCTAATTGATGATAGATGTCTGAAAGTTTTTGCTTACCCATACTGTAACTAACAAGTAGTCAGTTAATAAAACACAAAATTACGAAACGGTAATCAGGAAAATTAAGTATATTTAAATACTTAATAGGCTTAAATCAGTGGCTCTGATACCACCTTTTCCTGTCACGGCCCCAACCCTGGTTTGACCCGGTCAGGAGCCGCGGGGCAGGAACCCGTGGTATTTATTAAATGATGCGACAGCGGAAGATTCAACAGGATCTTTTTAATAATTGAAAATGCCCGATTATTTTATTTCATAATTCGGGATAAACCCCGTAATTTACAATAGAGGAATTTCACATGTAAATTCCCTGATTTATAAAACATGTTTATTCATTTCAACTGAGCCGCCTCTTCAAGCTTGTTAGTGCTCCGTAGCACGTTTCCTTAATTTACAGCAGGTCGCCTGAAACATGTTTTAAAAATATTTTGTCAGCGGGGAAATACTGGTGAATCATTCTTTTTGCACAAAACGACACATAGTTATAAATTACAGCATAAGAGCGATTACAATGGCTTTTATCTTATTTTTATCTGGCACCGTGTCACCTGGTGACGATGGTCATACCACTATTGGGTCTTTCCCCAAGTAGTGGCGTTTATCACTGTTAGGATTTATTAGCCTAACTGTGAGAAATTAGTAATGTGCACAATACCCCACTAGCCAGTGATTCAAGATAACCACGACTTAATCCCTGTAATTATAACATTTGAAAATGGAGTATTGTAAAATACTTTTTGATAAAAGAGAATGACTCACTTTGCAGATTTATACGGACAGAGCTTAGCCTACTATTAGCCTTGTAACCTAATTTAAATAATAATGCACACGAACTAGGTTAGTAACTAATACAGCATTTACGATAACTCACGAGACTAAAACCCTCACAACGAATGACAAAGTGCAATACTTAAACATCCTTCGAATTCACGACTAATGACAAAGTATGGCCCTAATGTGGGCAGCACTTAAACATTCATCGGATAGTTTTACATCAATCGGACATTGAATCGTAGCAGCGATCGAGTTAATACCCTGTATCGTAGCAGCACCTCGCTAATTTGAAAGTTAAATTCGACCTTTGGACAGTATATTTTCGTTTTTTGAAAGTTGATTTCAACACAGATGAACTGCTCGTAACCCCTTCTATTTATAGCAGAAATTTGGTTCTCATGCGGCCCGCGTGAACCTTCACTCGACCCTTACGCGGCCCACGTGGAGGTCTAGTTCATAGATTAGGGCATCTGTGTCATGCGTAGGTGTGCCACATGGTCGACACATGGATCTGGACGCTTATCCGGTCAACTCCACATTGACGCGGCCCGCGTCATCTTAAGCTTGGCTTTTACGCGGCCCGCCTGAAGACCATATTTCTTGATTTCTTTATTTTTGATATGGATTAGGGTTTCAGGGGTCCGGGTTTTCACTAACGGTTAAATTTGGGACATTTTTTAGAGTCCTTACACTTGTAGATGATCGAACAAGTCTTCGATTCTCAACAAGGGATATCGGTTCTTAATAGTAAGTTTGTTCAATTCTCGATAATCTATACATATGCGAAAGCTACCGTCTTTATTTTTAACAAATAGTACCGGAGCTTCCTAAGGTGAGAAACTCGGTCTAATGAATCCTTTATCTAGCAACTCTTGCAACTGAGTAGATAGCTCTTGCATTTCAGACGGAGCTAGTCGATATAGTGATTTCGCCAATGGTGCCGCTCCTGGCACCAAATCAATTCGAAACTCCACTTGGCGCTGTGGAGGCAGTCCAGGTAAGTCTTCTGGAAAGACTTCTAGAAATTCGTTTTACCACGGGGATGTCTTCTATCTTCGGCTCTTAGGTTTCCTTGTCGACTACATGGGCGAGGAAAGCTATGCAGCATTTTCGGAGACACTTTTGCGCCTTCATACACGTAATGATTCATGGGGGTGTCTCACGCTTCTCCCCATGAATGACAAGCGTTGCACCATCTGGCAATGGGATGCGGAAGGTTTTCTCGTGGCAAACCACTTCCGCCCGATTGTCAGACAACCAATCCATTCCGACAACAACGTCAAAGCTACCCAATTGAACAGGCAAAAGATTGATAGAAAATTTTCGCTCTCCGAGCTCAAGTGTGCAATCTTTAATAATTTCTCCCGATTCGACCAACTTACCATTTGCCAATTCTATAGAATATGGGACATCTAGTTTACTCGACTCCAAACCGAGCATATTTTTAAATTTTATAGATATAAAACTAAAATCGGTGCCAGTGTAAAAAAGAACGGATGC
Organism: Helianthus tuberosus; assembly: GCA_030545235.1. Lineage (NCBI taxonomy): Eukaryota > Viridiplantae > Streptophyta > Magnoliopsida > Asterales > Asteraceae > Helianthus > Helianthus tuberosus. Next base: position 54,948,750 of record CM060448.1, read on the forward strand.
AAAGTGTTGGTTTATAAGAAACGTACCCGTAACAACGTTCGGGTCCTGTCGTGCATCTCGGGCTTCGATTACAAAAGCTCTCCCATGAGCCTGATTTTCCTTAGGGCAATCCTTCCTATAATGCCCGTTGTTTCCACAATTGTAACATCCTTGCCCCTTTCCAGCTCCATTTCTGTTTCCATTGTTGTTTCCATTGTTGTTTCCATTTTCGTTTCCAGTTCCATTCCCGTTGCCATTTCTACCTTGATTGTTGTTACCATTTCCTCCACGGTTTGTATTTCCTTTTCCCCTTCCTACCCAACATGTTTCCTTATAGTGACCTATCTTACCGCATTTATCACACTTTGCACAACAGCCCTCATGATGATACTTACACTTGTCGCATTTAGGCAGGGTGCCTAAATAGCCTTTACCCCTAGTTTCGTTGGTTGCCACGAAAGCCTTGCCACCTCTTGGTGGGTTTACTTCCCTTCGTTTGTTAGCATTGGTGTCGCCGTTTTTGTTCACACGCATACCCTTGTTGGAGTGTGAAAATTTTTGCTTTCCACCACTAGTAGACTCTATGTGAGTCTCTTTCTTTTCTGAACCCTTCGCAGGAATCTTCTTCATTCTCACTGCCTCCTCAGTGAGGCTCACTGCTAAGGTAACAGCTTGAGTTATGGAGGTAGGTTGTGCCGAGCTGATTAGACTCCTTATCTCGGGGTGAAGACCCCATATGTATCGTTCGACTCTTGTGAATTCCGGAGTAACCATATACGGAACCACCCGTGATAAGTCATGGAATCTCTGGGTGTATCCTGAAATGTCAGCACCTACCATTTCAAGGTGCCAAAATTCTGTCTCCAGCTTTTGCAACTCAGCTCTAGAAGATTTTTTTCTCTCATGCGTTCCTTTAATACCTCCCAAGTTAGCCCATAGGCTGCATCGTCTCCCAGAGTTTGAACTTGAAGGTTCCACCAAGTTAGAGCTTCGTCCATAAATAGCCCTATAGCGTAAACCACTGTCTGTTCAGGAGTGCATCGGCTCATGAGAATAGTGGACTCAGTTTTCTCTGTCCATCGTACAAACGCCACTACGCCTCCAGTACCATCATAATTGAGAGGCTTGCAGTCGAGAAATTGTTATACGTGCATCCATTTGTGGTGTTGCAACCAGATGTGTGTCCCTGACCTTGGCCTCCAGTTCCGCCAGATCCGCCACTATGTTCATTGCAGTTGGCCTCATATTGGGTAATTGCTTGCGAGATTCGCTCTTCAAGAAGCTGATTCAGTTCCGCCTGTGTAGTAGGCATAGGGTCTGAGGTGTCGCTCCTAAGGTTCCTCCGTTTGGGTGCCATAGTCTTCCACATACAAGTAACGAACGGGTCAGACAAATATTTAATAATAAATATTGTCGGCAAAATAAATACTAATCATCACACCATCCAATCCATCAATAATCCACAACCAATCAGTCACGCATAAAATAAACCACAATGTGCAAACAAAGAAAACATGATACCGAGCTTTTATATATATATATATATATCGACAACTTGATACATTGTTTTGTGAAGAAAACAAATGGGCACGGGGCTACATTACCCTGATTGTGCAAGTCTATATATATAAAAGTGGCAAAATATTTTCCTTCACATTGTTCTTCAAGGTCTTCAAGTGTCATAGCTAGTACTTAGTCTTCATATATCCCTCAAGAGTGGGTCTTCTAGTCCCAAGCATAAGTGCTTGCAAATAAATACCTTAAGGATAGGGGAAGATGGGTAAAGGGTAGGAATGATTAGGTTACGAAGATAGGTACACTCCTCCCCAAGCTTAAAAATACTACAAGAAAGGACACTCGTCTGTTGTTGGAGCACTAAGACGTGTGCTCTAATGAAGATATCAAAGTCGACAGGTGAGGTATAGTGTGGTGGTGATGATGGTGGTAGTGGAGTAGATGGTGGAGGGTAGGCTAGTGGTGATGAGGGCATTGCGTCAGCACGATGCGCCATCTCCAGATTCTCCTACAGAGAGTCTCAATCTATAGTTGCAGGGTAGGGATCTCGTCCTCGTCATCAAATAACTCCATAATAAAGGGAACAACAGCAAGGAGGATCGCAGCAATGGGTAAGATCGCTATGAGATGCTCGCCATCAGGATGGCTAATAATAATGGTGTCGTGGAATGGGGGTGGTTTAGCTAAATCATCGTCCTCCACAGGGACGTCCTCAACAAAATGCATGAACTTGTCCGAAGAGATATCCCTAAAGTCATGGTCGTCGTAACTACCAATACTAGCAGATGAAGCCATAGTAACCCGGCAAAAATAATCCGTACAACATGTATGTATATATATATATATCAATAAATAATCCCATTACTTATTATATATATATATATATACAAATATATGTTTCTCAAATATAACCACGTAAGTTGTGCGAATCGATCTAGTTTATCAAGTCTATCCCACATAGACTAAGCCCCAATTAATGCCGCCTAAACAATGCGAGGACATTATGTATTTATTTATTTTTGAAATACGTTTTAGGTAGTGGATCTTGTGCTTTGTGTATGCAATGAAAACTATTTTGTAAAACCGTTTTCATGAGAGGATCCTAGTTATTGTAGACTAGACTCAAGAGGGAATCCTGGTTCACTACAATCGAAGCTCTGATACCAACATGTCACACCCGTGTCAAAGGCGGAAGCGCGTAGTGTGACGCAATCGGTTTCCATAGCATACGATGTAAGTAAACAAACAATATGATATAAAACATACACGATGTTCATCCATTCCATAATGTAAAGAGACAAGTCATAAGTTCTTTTGTAGCAAAAGACGACATAAGTTTATAAGTTTTACAAACAAGACTTGTTCAAAATAAAGTTTTTAAAATAACGAGGTTTTGCATCCTATGTCCCGTTCGAAGACGGGATATATGGATCAAACCCTCCAAAATACGGATGACATTGTCTTCAGAATAAACTTAGAACTTCAAAATTCGTTGCACCAAGATCCACTTAGTTACCTGAAATACATGTAAGTTTGAAAATATCAACAAAAGTTGAGCAAGTTCATGTGTTTTAAGTTCGCATGTGTTTTAAGTTCGTAAGCATCAAATGAATCTTTAAAACATTTGAAAGTTCAGGTATCGAAATCCGGTATGTATAGCGTCAATGAACATGTTGATCATTAATGTGTAGCTAGGACATTAATATGTGTACCGACATAGGAAGCCACCAGCCCGTAAGCGATTTAGTACTGGTCCACCCGGCGAGGGTAACAAAGGAAACTCCATGTGGCCACACAAGGACCCATGAGTGGGGCTCGCCCTGTACCCCATAGATATACCCCCTTTGTTCCTTGGTCTTAAACAAGATTAATGGTGCTTTAAGTATCAGCTTATTCGCACGTGATCTACTAATTCATTCCGTAGCTTAACCATACCAAAGTAACTTGTATCCCCCCCCCCCCCCCCGAGAGTTATAAAACTGGAAACGTTAAAAAGAAAAGGGGGACATGAACTCACATTATTGCGTCCAGCAATAAGTTCTAGCAACTGTGTTCCATAAGCGTGGGTTAACCTACAAGGTTTTTAACTCGTTAGACACGTTGGTCTCTTCTAGACCTTGTACTCGTTTTACATCTTGAACATTATTGTATACGTTTTGTTTTTGGAACACTTGTGTATTTTAGATATGTTGGCATTTGTTTCGTATGTTTGTTTAATGTGTATATATATATATACACACACACTTCTTGAGTTCATAATGTGTTAGAACGGGCATCGCCCTTTGTAAGTATCCGTGCTTCGCACGAGTATATGTGGGTCTAGCCCGTATAAGTCCTTGTGCCTCGTACAAGTATAAGTGGACCGAGTCCAATAGCGTCTTTGTGCCGAGCATGACGCAAGTTTGTTGTATGAAATATATATTCCTCAAAAATATATATATTTTTAAGTTTGGTGAACGTCATTCACATGTATACGTATGATCGGTTTTTTTAGGTATATATTTTTTTCACAAATATATATATATGTATATGTATATCTTCTCAAGATATAGTTGTTAAAAAAATTATTTTTAACATCGTATATTTGTTAATGTACGTGTACGGTATCCCTTGTGAGTGTATGCTTCAACAAGTGTATATGAGTACGTCGCTATGTATTTGCGTATTTTATATGTATACGTATACCGTATTTATACGTGTAGGTATATCGTATTAATTACTAATGTTTATGTATAAATGGGCCTAGCCCAAATGAATTATGTATAAGTGGGCCTAGCCCATATTAAGTTATGTAAATGGGCCTAGCCCAAAGTATTATATTATGATGGGCCTAGCCCAATTAATGTGTTAAAGTTATAAAATGATTTTAGCCCATTTTACATGTTAATGGACTTAGCCCAACTTATTAAATAAATGGGCTTTTACTAGCCCATTATCACACCAAGTATTCTTGTATTTTTTTACAAGTGTATTTTATAAGTATTCGTATACGTACATACTTGTATATGTGCACACTTGGTGATTTTCGTTTTATACATTCCCAAATTTTTGGCGTTGAAATATATATATTTCATGTCTCAAAATGTATTATTTTTAGAGTTCGTGGTAGGAGTTGTTACCATGTACTTTATCATCGGGAACGCCCGCGTGTCCTCCGTGATAGGTATCCATCTCGTGTCGTGCCGATATGGCGATATGGCGACGCATTTATCCGCTATGACGTTTATTTGATATTTCGCATCGGTTTTTGGTTCTATATATTATTTGGTCGATATATATATTATTTGTACGGTTCGCCCGAGGTCCGATTGTCCGTTATCCGCGCTTCGTGTCAAAGTGTAGTATATCTTGTATTGGTTTCCTCATGTGTTTTACATTCGTTCATCGCCATGTTTTTTTTTTTTTTTTTGGAGTTTAATATGTGTAGTGTATTTTGTATTTAGTTAGTAGAATCCTAACTCTAATTCATACACACATTATACATGTATTTATACACCTACACATATGATGGTTGCAAAATATATAAATATATTTTTCTCCCTAAAAATATATATATAATAAATAACAAATATTCGCTTTTTAACTTATAAAAAATATATAAGTTGTTTATTAGAGTTTCTTGGAAGATTAGGGCTTAACCCTTTTATTAAAACTTCCTTAAAAACGATTAAGGTCACTAATCGCGTTTAACCTTGTTAATCACCCCGTTAATCATAGTTTAATCGCGATTAGGTTTTTAGAAAATTTCGCCATAGTTAACCCTAAACTATGGCGTTTTCCACGTTTAAAAATGTATTTTAAACATGTTTAAGTCCCTTAATCAAAATAAATCTTCAAATTAAGTTCCAAAACACTACTTTTTCAAGTAATATTTTCCACATAATTATCCATATTACCTTTGAACTTCATATATTCTTAATCACATTTTTAATAAGAAAATTCTAGCACTTATTAATATCTTTTAAAAAGTTTACAAAAAAAAATTAACATACTTTTAACACTTTTATAGTGTAAATCATGATGTTTATTTTTCTATAAAAGTTATTTTGGCCATAAATCATTTTCAAGTTTAATATAAAGTTCATGTATTATATGGATGATGATCTTGTTAAGATCTAAACATAAAAATGTTTAGATCATCCTTATTAGTCTAATTTACACAAGATCATCTTTGTAAACACTCCACTTTAACATAATCAACATTAACATAAGCATAATCTAACACATATTAACATAACCAACATAATATGCATCTTATTTATTAGACGTTTATGGTGAGATTAGAGTTTTTAAGCTTGTTTTTGTTGTAGGGTTCAAGATGATCAACTTGTACTTTAGTAAACTACATAATTGCCCTTTTTCGTGTGGAATGATATTGGTATGTTTAATATATATATATATATATATATATATATATATATATAGGATAAGGATCATGTGAGAAGTAGTATGCTAAATGAGAAACTTGAGAAGCATTCTGGACCACACATTTTCACTAAGCAAAAAAATGCAAAAAAAAAGGTGAAAAATGCAAAAAAAAAAAAATTTTTTTTTTTTTTTTTTTGGGAAAAATCGCAGCTTTTTCTTTAAGAATTAAATTTTTTTTTTTTTGATTTATACACATGTGTATATTGTTAATCTTTTAACTATACATATATGTATATTGTCAATTATACATATATGTACATGTTTAAAATTGAAAAATAAGTGTTATTTAGGGTTTAACATTAGTATTTAGGGTTTAGCATTAGGGTTTAGGGTTTAGCTTTAGGGTTTAGCTTTATGGTTTAGGGTTTAGCTTTAGGGTTTAACATTAGGGTTTAGTATTAGGGTTTAGCAATAGTATTTAGGGTTAAGCATTAGGGTTTAGCTTTTGGGTTTAGCATTAGGGTTTAGCTTTTGGGTTTAGCTTTAACTTTTGGGTTTAGCTTTATCTTTAGGGTTTGTATTAGGGTTTAGCGTTAAGAGTTTAGCTTTAGTGTTTAGTTTTAGCTTTTGGGTTTAGCATTAGGGTTTAGCTTTAGGGTTTAGAATTAGGCTTTAGCTTTAGGATTTAGCTTTAGGGTTTAGCTTTAGGGTTTAGAGTTTAGGGTTTAGCTTTAGTGTTTATGGTTTAAGATTAACAATATACACATTTTTTCAATTTTAAACATGTATATACATATATGTATAATTGACAATATACATATATGTATAGTTAAAATATTAACAATATACACATGTGTATAAATCCAAAAAAAAAATTTTTTTTTTTTTTAATTTTTTTTTTTTTAATCCTTAAAGAAAAAGCAGCGATTTTTCAAAAAAAAAAAATTTGCACTTTTTTCACCTTTTTTTTGTATTTTTTGCTTAGGGAAAATGTGTGGTCCAGATTGCTTCTCAAGTTTCTCAAATAGGGTGGAGTTCTCTTAGGATCCCTACCCTATATATATATATATATATATATATATATATATATATATATATATATAAGAAGCTTAAAAATAGTGAAAGATGATCTTACAAATTTGCAAAGGATTTATGGACTTTAAGATAAAGATTAAGAAGACTTGAAAGCTCTAAAATAATCTCCAATGATTCTCCAAGCATGCAAGTTCCTTAAACACCTTAAAATGGCTTTTTAATGATGTAAATTATGGTATTTTAGAGAATGAAAATGAGGATATGGTGGGGTGTGTGGTTGCCGTGAATAAAGAATAGGAAAGAGGGGAAGTTTGCAAGTTTGGAAATGTAAGAAAGTTATGGAATGATGTGGTGTGTTTAGTGGTTCATATCTTTCAATATCTTGGTCAAAGATTATATATATCAAGTCATGCTTCTAATCTTTTTCTCCATATATTTTCATCGGCTGATTCTAAACACACCTCCCCCTCCTTCCTGATTATACCCCCCTTGTGAGAGGAAAACTGTCGGTCTCACGCGGGCCCCACCTGTAAATATGTGAGAGGAGGGGGTGTAAAAAGTAATTAGGGGGGTGTAGAAAGTAGCACCCATTTTCATCATCAAACCTAGTATACGGGGAGGTATGGCCGAATATTGGGGGGTATGGTGGTTATGATTAATTTTTTTTAATAATTTTAAGCATATAAAACATGTGCACAAATTCTTAAATGGCTAGATATTTTAGTAATTAATTTAGTTAGGGTAATTAGGGTGTTAATGATAGTTTAGGGTATTAAATAAAGTCTAATTAGTTTAGCAGTTTAGTGGGTATAAGTTTTGGATGGTAAAAATATCACTAGTTCGGTCACCGGTTCGATATCGGGTGTTATAGGAAAGTTATAGTTTAATACCGGGAGCTATGATTTTAAGTTATCATCAATGTTATGGCTTCTATTCAAGGCGTTTACGACGCCAAAATATCGCTCACTAGTTCGCTAGATGCTTCATTTAGAAGTTAGGGTGATAAGAATGTTGTTTACTAGTCCGTCGGGTCAACAACGGACAAGTTGTGCAAGTAGCAACGAAACACCGGTAACTTGTGTTCCGGTTATCCCAATGATATTTCCAAGCTTATTTAAGTTGTAAAATATTATCTACAAGTTCTACAGATATTAAAATGTCGTATTTTAGTGTTGCGGACAATTTAATTTTGTTACAGTTTTGGGGCGGATCGGACACTTTATGTTTTGGTGCATTTTTGTTACAGTTTTAACATTTTGTGCCCCTAATTAGGGGTTTTTATTTGTATTCCAACGATCATAATCTTTCATGCCATTCGTAGCTCGTTCAGACAGTTTTCGAAACTTGCTGGCATGAATAGTGTGTTCGGGTGAATAGTGTTTTCAACATTTCGCCAACATATTTGGACATTGTTTGTGGTTTTCTCGCGACACGGCGAATGTATTAATATTGTATAGCATATGAAACCATGTCCTATGATTGCTAGCCTTTACGTGACCTAATCACACATTAATAACATCGTAACGAACGCAATTTTTTGTATAATGAAGTTGTTAAGTTGTACGGAATTACAATTATTTTTGCCGGTTGTCACACTTTAATGGAAATAAATCCAACTATACTAACAGACAATAACATGCCCCAAACAAAGAAAATTGTCTCTGAAGGCATCTGTGATCAGAAGACTGTAGAGGGTAATGTCATGTAAAAGATTATGTGTTGTATTCTCAAGTTATTCGCGAGGTTTTTTTCTGAGTTGGTGCATGAAATGGGAGGTTGTGGTCATCGGTTCAAGTACTATAAATAAACATCATTAGGCTAATATAAAGATTACAATGTCAGGATGCTGCGGATTTCGGGTTGCTGCAGATGGATTAAACATAATCAATCAACTCAAACTCTACTCGGTTAGTCATATTTTGTCACAGTCAAACTTGGTCAAACACAGTTAAGCATAATCACTCATGGTCAAATATAGGTTTTTTTTTAACGTCTAACTTCATTAAAAGCGACTAGCAAGAAACTAGCGCACAACTTACACCATCAAAAATTGAAATTACACCAATCGCTCCAACTCAATGTATTAAAAGGGGATCTATTCTTTAACCAAAGGTATCCAAGAGCCTTGATGTCTTCCATCGCTTTAGAGACCGTAGCCGCTTTGTTTGTGAACAATTATTCATTTCTAATCTTCCATATGCACCAACAAGCCGTCATAATAACCCCTTGGAAAGCTTTATTTTTCCGCTCCCAAGTCTCGAGTTACGGTGTAAACAAAGTAAATCCCGCACCGAAAACACGAAGATCGGAGGAACGCCACACCAAATACTAATATGATTCCACACGGCCGAAGCAAAATGACAAAAGATAAGAAGATGCTCACTGGACTCGTCATGGTCGCCACACAAGCCCACATAATACGGCCTCCATATTCATGTTCATATTTCTGAACGCCACTAAAGTCGGGATATGGTCCATCTCCGCCTTCCACATAAAAATGTTAAGAGGCTTCAAATACCACTTGTTTCATCGATGCCACAGTGAACCGACCATCCACCTCTTTAGCCCATTCTCATTTGTCAGGTTGATTTGAGAAGAAAAATCCATGAAGCAAGTTGACCAAGTCATTGAATTCCTTGCTTTCTTGATTCATGGAGTTATTTTTCCATCTCCACTTCCAAGCAACCACCTGATCCACTAACTCAACACAATCTTGAATTAAGACATTCTTCTTTTCTTTCCAAAGCAAACAGGATTGGAAATAAAATTTTCAGAATAGCATGCTTCATCCATCAGTCGACCCAAAAACGGACTTTTTTCCAGACCCCACCTTCCCTTTGAAAAGATTACTAATAAAAACTTCAGATTTGGCCAACCTATCCTCCAAAGCAGCTATCAAATTCCATGTCCCGGAGATAGACTTCACATGCAGGAAACCCGTTGGGAGCCAACTCGAGCCGTGAATGGCAACTATAACTCTCCGCCAAAGAGCATTAGGCTCGGTTTTAAACTTCCACCACTATTTGGATAAAAAAGAGTTATTCACATCATGAAGGGGGAGAGACCCAACCCGCCTGTTGGTATCACAGTTAACAGGTTCCCAGGACCGAGATGAAAGATGATTACACAAATACTTAAAATCTCCACAAACATCACACCACTTCATCTTAACTGAAAATACAAGAATTGAAAAGACAACTAACCGAAAGTATTGAAACTAAAACTTGATAAACTTGAACTTGCAATTGTTTATCAAACGAAACTTGCATACATTGACCGAGGTTTGAAACCCTATAAATACATGATCAACCGTTGCATGATGAAGAGGTACGTCGCTTGGAAACGTTGTGTCGATTCCAAGTTAACCGCTCATGCGGTTATATCCCTCGTAAATGCCGCTTCACAAATTAGGCCCAAATATCAAGTTAACCTAGTGAGCTCTAAAACATAGTGGACCTATAAGTGTTTGTTGGCCCGCGGCCCAATTCGAATAACAAATAAAAATATAAAATGTCTGACCCATTAAAACTAACAAATAGTAAACATAGTGCGAGCGGCCCAAATCCGGATCATCGGAAGTTCTTGATTATCGGCTTCAATCTCTTTCCTAAGCATGAACATCCGTGATCCGCTTGCTTCCTTTAATCATCGTTGTTGCCGGTGACTTCAATGGTTATCACCAAGTCCGGCTCTTCTTCGCTTTCGACTGCTTCTTCTTGTGGCTTCTTCAAGTTTGCTGCATTCGCGTCTGGTGCATTCTTGTCTTGCTTTTTCTTCATCAAATCAAAGTACCACTAGATTAATTCTATATAGTGAATGTAGGCAACCTTTACTACATGCGCGCCGTCCGGTTCATAACCACACTCGAATGCTACTTCATCCCAAAGATCATCTTCAATCACTTTCTTTATTCCACCTTTGACGGTTACCACTCGGTGTGGCAAGATTAAACTTGTTTCCCTAACGCCAATCAATGTTGGTGGCATTGTGTTTTCCTTGAAAATCCTGAGGAAACACGACATAAACCATAAGATAATTTCCTCGAAAGTGGCACGATAAAACCTTCCATGCCCGACCAACTCTTCATGTAGCAATATCAAATCCAACGCTTCTAAACAACTTTCAACAATCATGTCATTTTCAATGACATCCTCCTCATCTTGGGAAAGAACCACCGCCCTTTGACGTAACTCCTCTCAAGATTACGACGGATTATCCTTCAAACCCTCCTAGTAAATCATGAATCCGACTTTTGCTTTCTTCAAGTAAACGATCTCCTTCTTTTTAATACCCGATGTGCCTTCACCGTTCAACCTCCTATTTCTCTCTTTCTCGTAATACCTCTCGACATATTCCTTGAGTTTTTCCTTTTCTTTGTGGTGCCCATTTTCGACATATAGGACCTCATAGAACTTGTCTAGATATTCCTCTTCCAATTCTATCTCCGACTTATTCTCAAAAACATCAAACCCTTTCACACGACTACCGAACATTTTCTTTAAAACACACGTGTCATCGGTACTAACCGTTTCAATTCCTTGAAACAATAATTGCTCTAGGCTTAAAACATTTTTCTTGAGACTCGGAACGTAACTAACACACAGTATGGTTTTACTTTTTCCATCCATCAGTATCTTAACTTCACCAACTCCATGAACGAGTGAAAATTCTTTTTTCTTATCATTCGTCGTCACACCAAAATGCCTTTTAAAACGTTTGAACATACTCCTATTGCCCGTCATGTGTGTCTTAAAACTTGGATCCACTACCCAAATCAAATCCCAACATCCTTTGCAAGTATCATTAACCAAGTAATCATTTTCTACGGGTAATGGGCTAAGGTTAATGTAGTTACTCGGACATATAGAAGCAATGTGCCCGAATTGTTTGCACATGAAACTGCAAATCCCGGTCTCCCGACTGATGCATTTCCCTTACGGCCAAACTTCTTCGTGAAACCCCTCGGAACCATCTTCTTGGAAAAGTTTTTGATGGGTGATTTCCATGACCGACTGGATGGCTTCCCCTGCGCGTACTGTTTACCTTTCTGCTGCCCTGACCGCACTTTCCAGTGTTCATCCCGGCATCACCGAAATTGGCACCAACCGACTTCCCTTTATCCCTCAGACGATCTCCAGAACCATCATCATCATTCTCGGTCTTCACAGAACCTTTGGCCCTGATACCACAGTTAACGGGTTCCTAGGACCAATCGGACCCAGAAGAAAGATGATCACATATTGAGCCTCGGACAACTCACAGAAATTGGTTGCAAAGTAGTTACGAACGGAGACTTACTAACACTCCGCGACAGAAATAGAAAGTTACTAATGCGAAGGAGAATGAAGAACGGGCTGTATAAAGTAAAGTTGAAGGTTGGAAGGCCAATCTCACTGCTCTCAAACACAGAAGATTTAGCATGGTTATGGCACGCAAGGTTAGGCCATTTACATTTCGATGCTATTAAAGAAATGACTCCGAAGAATTTGGTACATGGAGTTCCTCAAATAAGTCATGCCAGTCAAGTGTGTGACGCATGCTTATTAAGAAAACATAGAAGAACACCATTTCCAAATGAGTAGAAATTCAGATCCTTAAAACCTCTGGATTTAGTCTATGGAGATTTGTGTGGTCCTATATCTCCACCAACACATGCTGGGAAGAAGTACATATTCCTACTTGTAGACGATTGTACTTGCTACATGTGGGCATATCTACTAACTTCCAAGGATCAAGCATTTGAAACTTTCAAGCAGTTCAAAGAAAAGGTGGAGACAGAAACTCGAACCAAGTTAAAAATGTTAAGGACAGACAGAGGAGAAGAATTCACGTCGGCTGAATTCAACAAGTATTGCAAAGACAATGGCATAGCAAGACAGCTTACATAAGTATTGGATTTCATATAATTTATTTTTAATCCCGACACCAAGTGAAAACATCTAAGGATACAAGCCATGTTTAACACGTTTTCTCGGGACCAATCACCAATAATAAGTGCATCATCTGCGTACAATAAATTAGAGATAAGTGGCCCATTATTCGGTAACTTGAAACTTTGGGTCTTAATTGAAACCTGATATTGACAAATTAGGTCTTAATTGTATAAATTTACCAATCTAGTGTGAATTACAACTTCTCAAAAGACTTTGGAACCTCCTCATGGGTTTTAAAAAATTTTCTTAAAAATGTTTATTTGTGAGATGTAGCAACTATCATACCGTGTTAATGAGGGTAATCACCGGCTAATCATGTCAAACTATTATTTTAAAACAACCTGGTAGTAAACTTAATAAACAGTCGCACCATGTTGACATGCGATAAAACATCACTCATTGCTTATTTCAAGTTGAAGCCCAACACAAACTCATCAATGTTTCAAAATGAAATACATATACATGTAACTGCATAATTCTAAAACTCTTGTCCAGCGCAGCCTTCTCCCTTCGCTTCAAAAGCCCCATTTTCAGGCATCAGGCCCATTTCTCAGGCCAAAAATCGTCTGAACCAATTACACCAGCCCTAAACAAACCTGAAATCAACCTATAAAAGCCTAAACTAGCCCTAAAGAAGCCTAAGCATGTCTAAAACCCCTAAAAATTGTATTTTTATACTATGTGCCTCGCTTATAAAAGCCCTCATTTTTAAGCCCCATGCACCTTTGATAACTATTGTAATAAAAATGAAAAATAAATCCACAATAAAGGTTGATTTACAAGGTTGGTTCAAAGCTCCAAACCGTCGGCCAGACCACCAAAACCAAAGGGTATAAGTTTTAAACTGGCTGGCCTGCTTCTTTTTGGGTGGTTCGGCCTTGCACTCATGAACCAAAAATCTTAAATTTATGCAACTGTAATGTCAAGGTAGACATGAACTTTTGTTAATGTGGATCGCAAAGATTATAGAAGATGTTATTGTATGAGTTTTCAAAACAAATCGAATTATTTGACACATTGCTATTGAAATGTATTACAGAGTCACGCCAGTACATATTAAAAAAATGATCAAAACAATAACTTTTCTAACATCACTAGGTTCTCAAACTGATAACAATGAAGGGTTTAAGGGCGTATCTTTATATGCTCTTTTCCTTCGTTGACTCTGCTTGATTGGGTACTAATCCTATCTCCTGCATTTGATGTTCAACTGAAACCAACCCGGTCTGAGCAAGAAAGCTGCATAGACACCAAAAACCAATTGTTATAACAAGTAGATGATGTTTGTTCCTAATATTTTAAATTATATTCAAACGTTAGAGGTCCTTTCGACTTCAATCTAAAAATCACTCTTGGATTATGTATAAACAAACATCACATCCATCCATCAATACAACAATTTCTTTTCAAGATATCCCCAATAAGATACAACCGTTCCCTTGTTGGAAAAGTTTAAATTTATTTTTACCTCCTTGGTGGTTAATAACCATTCCAAGATATTAGTAACATGATATTATGCCACAAGATTGCTCATTTCTTTGTGTGTGAGTGTGTGTGTGTGTGTGTGTGTGGGGGGGGGGGGGGGGTTATGATATATAGACACAGCTTAAAGTTACCAACCTGTAGCTTTAGAATTTGAATCTAATGTAGTTTCATAACTCAAAATTGACCCATAAAACAACTAAATCAACAAGTGCCTCCTAATTCTAATATTACTTACATTTGTAATCTTTTATATTCAAGAAACCTATGCAGTTAGTATCTGTGATCGGTCAGATATATTGACCGATATATCACCAATTTTACTAATTGTTAGTGTTAAATGTTGGTGTTTTAAGTCTTAAGGGATGTTTGTTTCAGCTTTTAATGGTTCAGCACTTAATGGTTCAGATTGTTTGTTTCACGACCAGATGTCTGAATGGTTCAAACATTTGCCTCTGAATGGTTAAGCATTATACTGAGGGACTGTTTGTTTAGCTCTTAATGAGGCTCTTAATGGTTCTGACCTCTTACTGTTCAACACTTAATGGTTCAGACTGTTTGTTTCGCGAGCAGATGTCTGAATGGTTCAGACATTTGCCTCTGAATGGTTAAGCATTATACTGAGTCTGAATGGTTAAGACCTCTAATCTCAATTGGTCAGACATTTGCCTCTGAACAGTTAAGCATTATACTAGCTCTTAATGGTTCAGACCTCTTACTCGTTCAGCACTTAACCATTCAGAAGTTGCCAAACAACCCCTGAGTCTGAATGGTTAAGACCTCTTATCCGAATTGGTCAGACATCTGCCTCTGAATGGTTAAACATTATACTGGCTCTTAATGGTTCAAACCTCTTACTAGTTCAGCACTTACCCATTCAGAGATTATCAAACAGCCCCTTAATCAATTCCTACTTGCTACAATTGTTAGTGTTTTGCAAGTTGGAAAAGGTTAAGTTGTTAACGGTAGGAGAGTATACTGAATTGTTAGTGTTAAATTCCCATATATATAAATTCTGCATGATATTAAAATTACCGATATCCCTGTAGGATCGTGAAACGACCTAACGAGTCGATCAGAAGAGTGCTTAGACAGAATCAGAGGCGGAATTCATTGATTCTGTCTTTGTTTAGCTTGTAACACACCAGAAATACTATTTACTGTCTCTTGTATTGATCTATGAAAGATTACAGCCTTGGAGACACCTCGACAGCACTTCTGTGTCGGAAACTAACAACTGAACTATCCCTCTACAACTGATTACGCTTCAGGGTATTTATAGGCATGAAGGTTTCGCTTGAGCACTGTTCAAGCGAAATCAAGTCATGTGGATTTCGCTTGAACTTGCTTCAAGCGAAATCTTCTCTAAATATCCCTTGAAGCGAAATCATCTCCTAAACACACTAAATCATGATATTTTCTCATATTACAAGCCCTAATCTATCAGTTCCAATCTAAGACTCGAACGAAGATGAAGTCGACAGACAACTGCACCAACAATCCCACCACGATAACCTATATCTCAACAATATTTTACCGGATTAACTGCTTAGCAAGAAACATCATTAAAAGAAGCAAAAACCATCAGTACTTAAGATTTCATGTTCATATTCTCACACATAAATCAAACAGCTTGAGCAATTTGAAAACATTTACCTGCTGAGAAGGAAGAAGAGAGTGCCAGTGATAAAAACAAGAAAAGTAACATGAAGCACCAATGTAAAATCACTAGAGGAGAAAGCCAAGCCCAACATAACACAAAGACAAACACCCAACATCAAGAAGGCTCCTTTCAATGCATTCCAAGTGGGACCCTGATACCAAAACAACAAAAAGATGAGTAATTGTTCTTCAAAAACCAAAACTTTATGATGTTCTACAAACATTAACACCATGGGCTAGTGCTCCAAGAAACACTGCTGTTGCTGATGACACTTCTTCTCTCTGCTTTCCCTCCATTCTTGATTAGGGTTTATAAGGAAGAACAATTGGGTTTTTATGTTTGTGAAGATTTGGAGCGAATCGAGTTTTCAGATCCCAGAAAGTTGAGTCTACTGTGCAGCAAAGTGTTGGATTTTGAACGGGATGTTGAACTGCTCAAGTTGTAATTTGTTTCTGAAAGAATTAAACCGATGGTCGAGCAATTACGATGAGTACAGTTTTAGGTTTGATCCGATTTAAGTTTCGGTTTTCGGGTTTGGCACTTTGGCCCATCAAAACATGTTTGACCTAAACTAGAACCAAATTAGGAATATAACCCAGTTTGTGCACCACGCAAAAAAACATATTGGCTTGGTTCACGAGCGATTAGGCCGAAAGGTATCCATCTTTTTCGTCCTAAATGGGGTATCCATCGTTTTCATCGCACAACCAGTTTATAAAGCGTGTACCTATTGGCACACCAATGTGCCTATATGCACACCAAAAAGTGTTTTTTTTTTTGTCCTATATACACATCCTGCAGTGTCGAGCTGTGGCCAAAGCAGCTCGACACTGCAGGGTGTGTATATAGGACAAAAAAAAACACTTTTTGGGATGGCTATCTGCACACCAAGTGTGAAATAGTTTGAGCCTTCATAAAAATAAATGCTTAGGTGACATGAGATGATTGGCAATAAAGAGTTGGTTTGTCTCGCCATTTTTCTGAATTTGTGCGGTACGGAAAAACAAGGATTGGCATTTCAATTCCCGGTACCAAATCCACAATCCCCCAATACAGTGTGCTCATATGACAAATAAACTAGAGCATCAAAACATCCCATAAGTATTAGCAATTAAGTTTAAAAAAAAACTATGAATACTATAATGTCATAAACTTGAACCTATAAAGGCTTGTTAGACGTCACATAACAGTATTTTAGGACAATGCAGTTCGGTTAGGTTTTGTCGGTTAGTTTTTTCAGGCAATTGGTCCATGTCGAATAATCGGGCCAGACCAAAACTGAAATTTAAAATTCGTCAAGAAAGACCTGGCGAGTTCAGCCTCAGTCGACTTCGTCCAGCTCAATTCGGTCCAGACCATTCTTCGACATGGACCAATTGCTCAAACTCAAAAATGTTCCAATTTTTTTTTCACATGAGATATCTTTTCTTCCAAAATCACTCTATAATAACAACAAATTCACTGTACAACTCTATGATGCAATCCAGAAACATAAAAGATAGATATGCAAAGTATCACAAGTAAAACATATTCATATATCAAATATATGCATAATCATGATTCAATTCCCCATGTATGGATGACCTCTAAATGGAGAATCAGCTTGCAACTGCCATTCCCTTTCTTTCAACTGCTGCAAACCAGGTGGCTGTCCTATCCTTAGCTCACCACCTCCGCCCCCACCGCCGCTAACGTTCGGTCTCGGGTACCCAAACGGGTTCTCAAAGTACACCATTCGGTTGGTAAGCAACGGGTTACCCCACTTGTCGATAAGATCAAACCTAGGACCACCATCATACCCATGAAAGTTTCCAAGATTTCCGGGAGCATTGTTACCCAAAACGGGCCAATGATGGTTAGCACCGGGCTCCAGACTGAGGTTGTTATTATACCGGTAAAGCCATTCAGAAGAACTTAATCCAAATACGGGTGGACGATACGCGTCAACAAACCCAGGCATCCCCGAACTGAAGTCCAACGGTTCTTGTGGTAATCTGCTGACTGGTGGTGCACCGAGTATACCATGATCTTCGGGTAACAATGGTGCTGAAGGAACAGGAGCAATGTATGCAGCTTCGGATATTGACATGTCAGCTAACGAGGATGTCGGGATTTCGGAAATAGGAGCCAGTTCTTGCTTACTTGAACTTCTTGATTTTCTTTCCGTTTCGAGATTTAAACTTTCGCGGTTAAGAACCCAACCACTAAGTGAAGGAGGTCCAGCGGAATACGGTTGACCCCTTTTTGATGAATCATGCGGCCCATTTGACCCGTTTTGCGCACCGATTAGTGAGGAAGAACGGCGCAAACTTTCTTCAGAGGTTTCGGTTTGGTCATCCGGTTCATCACTTGAGGTCTGAATTGGTTCCGAGTTGTATCTAGTGAGAGGCTTGAAGAGAATCACCTCTTCTTCTTCGATTTCTTTATCGTTTTTCTTTGGAATCTTTTCGGAATCTTTGCCTGCGTAGAACTTTCTCGCTGATTGATCATAAACGATTTGACTTTGAGAAGAATCTTTGAATCTTTCAGTGATTTTAACAGAAGCATGTAAAATGCGTGTAATTCGGATTGAGTTTCCATCTTCATATCTACTTCGGTTTTCAGAACAGAAATCTAACAAGTTGTTTGATTCGGATATGGGTTCGAACCCTCTTAGCTCATGGTCTTCCCACAAAGCAGTTTGACTTTCCTTGACCATTTTGTGTTCTTTAACATCGAACGCACTCAAAAGATCAACCAAAGCACCAAAGAAATACGACTTCGCGTTAAACACTTTCTCATCCTTACCAAAAGTTTCGGCATAGTCAAGAAACCCGACATACCATTCCAAAAACACGCGTACAGCTGGCAACAACGCGCAGCAATTTTCTTGATCATTGCTTGTGATACACCGTTGGATAATATGGCCCATGAAAGAAAATGTGCAAGTCCATGCCCATGTTGTACATGTCGAAATCTGTTCATCTTGTTTCCCTTTGATTAAACTTTGAATTACAAATATGAGGATTGTGACGGCTTGAATGGCCCGATAAGGGCCTTTTCGTGATGAATCGAATGGTTCGTATGGTTCTAATGAGGAGTTTAATTCTATATCGTTTAATGCCAACAGGGATTCTAATTCTTTCATTGTTGATGCAAAGGTGTGAGGTAAGTCCTCAAAGCTGCATATCAAGTGACAATGTTTCAATTATCTAAAAACAATTTTCCAAATTAAAGCATTTATAAACAGAATGGGATGCAACTATGCAAGCGAAAGGTGTGTACCTGGTTTTAACCAGAAAGAAACTTATCATCCTCACAAAAAGAAGCCATAATTCGGTTTTTACAACTGGAACGTGCTCGTTGGCTCTTAATTTGTTGATATTTGTTGAATCTATGCTTGAGTGTGACTTAATTTGCGACGAAAGCCTTTTTAACGGCTTTGTGAAATCAATGTGGGCGTCTGTAGAAAGTGATTGCAATTTCGATGATTTATTCTGCAACGTAATTTACGAAATAATTAACCAGTAGTTTGTTTCTAATCTTATTAAAAGGTGATGATGAGTAATAGATGAAAATTAGAGATGGAAAATGGGTGGTTCGGCATATTGGGTAACGGGTTCGAGTCAAAACAGGTAACTTATTCGTGCATGTCGTGGTGGGATGGATTGGATTAACCATGAAACTCTTTTTGTAACAGAACAATTAACTTTTTTTATAAATACATAGTGTGTCAAATATGATTTACGAAGAGACTTAACTGCCATTTTCATCCTTGTGATTTGGCCGTTATGTCAGTCCAGGCCAAATTTTAAATTTGTATCCGTCCCTAACATTCTTGAAACATGCTAGTTCTGTACAGAAACTTAACGTTTGTTAAAACCTATCGTTTAATGAAGGGTAAAAATGTCATTTTCCTTTTTACACCATTTTCCCTTTTTTATTTTCTATTTAATAGGGTATAAAAAGGGGAAATGTAAAAAAGGAAAATGACAGATTTACCCTTCATTAAACGGAAGGTTTTAACAGACATTAAGTTTTTGGACGAAACTGGCATGTTTTAAAAATGACAGGGACGGAAATCACACAAATTTGAAATTTGGTCTGGACTGGCATAATTGGACAAACCACAAGGACGAGAATGGCAGTTAACTCTTTATGAAGATCATATTATTTCAATAACAATCTTTTGACCCGTTAGAAATAAAACATACCCCAAATCAACCAACTCATAATATAACGGGTCAACATTGCCACCTCTAAAATGGCGTTAGTCCGTTTACCTTCTCAAAGAGTAACATAATGTTGTCTCTGGCATCAGGAAACGGCTCTTTGACAGCCAAACTTCTTATACAATGATATAACGCAAGGAAATCGTCACCAATATACGTTGCCAACAGTGCCAACTGCAAAATAGCTCAGAAATTACAACTTCCATCATTCATATTATTTTTAACTACTTTCTAAATAAATTTCATATAACAAACACCTGATTCTGGGGGTTTCCACTATATGGCCAAACCGTTGTTGCTTCTAAGTAATATGTAGCTGCAACAGCCCATTTTTGAACATCGGGTTTTTTACAAAGCTCCATATATCTCGAAACATCGCCGAGACAAACTAAAAACCGATGGCATACGTAATGGCTTTTTTGCAACATTGCAGGTTCACAAACTCTTCTGAATTTTGCGATTAGATCTTTGTAAAACTCAGCAACTTCCGATAGAAACGACTTGAACCCTTCCACATGACTATTAAGGTTGTTTGTGCTTTCTGCACTAGCGGAAATTTTCTTGATTTTCTTTCGGTATTCGTCTATATGCTTGTAATGAAGCTTCCATAGTGAGTATTCAAGTTCTTGAAGATCAACGGTTTGGTAATCGTTGATGATGATTTTCTCGTAACGAGAGCGTGCCTTACGATACAGATCTTGAACCTCTGGATGCGATATGCCTTTGTGTTGAATTGTTGCCCATAATAGCTTTTCGATATTAACAACCTGAGAAGAAGTAAGCCAGAAAAAAGGTAATAACAGAGATTTTACTAAATATTGTTGACATAGATATTCATTCATTTACCTCAAGAAATGAAGCTTGTTTTTCCGTTTGATCTCTAACTGTTGCAGACGGGTTTCCGTTCATGATTATGTACAAGATGTTGAAAAACTGATTCTACGGTTTAGGTACAGATAATTCGAACCTTCCTGTGTAATAAAAATTATACATCATAAAGGTAAAACGTCGATACATCCGTTGATCACTCAAATTCTCAAGAAATACTCATACATCAAACATTAAAGATGATCATATAGATGAACCAAACAAGAGAATTTTAGACCTATGGTAGCTTCATCTATAAGTTGATTACTTGATTATACTATATGCAAGTGCTTATGTCATCTTACACCAACTTGGACTAGGGTCTTTGACCAAATATTTTGTACAAAATATGTTCTAATTTGGGGACCATTAGAAATACTAATCAACTTCACTTCAAACATTTCACTTTGTACATATATAGATTATATAATCAACCCTTGCAAATGAGCAGAACATAAGAAAACCGAAACCGAAAACACGAAATATGAAGCAACAACTAAACAAGTAACTCCTACTCTGATTACTCTCAGTGGTACTATAATTCTATAACTAATCAACTCAGTCAGACAATATATCAAACACTTGAACTGCATAGTTCAAAACAGAGTGATTATGAAAAATTAATCATTAATTTCAACACAAATTAAAAACCCATGTATAAGAACACTTAAGATAATCAACAAAAGTTTCAAACTCTAAAAAAAACTTATAAAAAAGGTAAATTTATATATATTTTTTTTTATGAAAAAAGCACGTTACTTGAAGAAGATCTTGCACGGCTCTGCAAAATTCAGATGAACAACTCCAAAATCTATCGATTTGTAAAAAAAAAAAAAAAATACATATAAACACAGAAGATTGAGAAGAAGAAGTGAGTTTGCTTTGTGATTTGTGCAGAATGTTTGTAGTATAATGAACCTTGATGCTGTTGATTTACCCAGAAAAAAGGGAAGCTGCTTTTGCAAATGACGATCATGCCCTCCATTTGCATTTCTGTCATGGAAATGATAATGTATAGAAAGTTAGTATCCAATCATGGAAAGACACCTCATAAGTTTTTATTTTGGGCTAACACAATATAATAAATTTTAATTTATTTTTTTATTTTAATATGGTAAGTGTGTTTTATATATATCAAACTTGATTCTGAATAATAGTCTTATTTTTATTATTATTTTATTATAATAATTAATTTTGAATTTGTTCTATTATTACTTTAAAATAGAGTTAATTGCGAGGATAGTCTCTATAGTTTGTCATTTTTTCATCTTTATTCCTCACCTTTTTAAAATAGCATGTATAGTCTATGTGGTTTAACAAACTGTTACTCGGATAGTCCTTATAACGGATGGGCATTAAATAATTCAGTTAAGTGGGTGTAAAATTACAAAAATACCCTTATAATTACAAAAGAAAAATAAAACAATAAAGAAAAAATTGTAATTGAACTCAAGTGGGCCCACCTAATAAAAAAATAAAATAACAGCCCCACCCCCACCCCTTTCTTCTCCACCCAAACTGCCGCCACCATGATTTTCCGGCGACCATCGAACCACCGCCATTTTCGGGCGACCACCGCACCACCGCCATCGACACCTTTAAGCATTATACAGAGTCTGAATGATTAAGACCTCTAATCTGAATTGGTCAGACATTTTCCTCTGAACGGTTAAGCATTATACAGGCTCTTAATGGTTTAGACATCTTACTGGTTCAGCACTTAATGGTTCAGACCTCTTACTGGTTCAGCACTTAACCATTCAGATGTTGCCAAAAAGCCCCCAAGTCTTTGTTTGGTATGGCTTAACGGTCAAATTACCGTTCATTAAGTTGCATGGTGTGAGCAAGTGCAAGTTAACAATAAAGTCTCTCACTTATTTGCATATCACAAATAAAAAAAACTAATAGTTAAAGTGGTTTTATTTCATACCGTAGAACTTAACAATAAAGTCCTCCGCTTATGTGACGCTGATGTAGCGTGATAAATCCCCTAAAACCATTTGTAGCGGGTAATGTGATTGGGCGTGAAGTGGCAAAGATCACGCCCCATAATGCCCTGTACACCGCTCCCTGGGCGTGATTTTCAGAAAATTGGTGTTGGCGTGATTGTGAAAACGTCAGTGAAGAAAATTGAGGGGCTTGATCTTGGAGGGGGTGTCTTGATGTCACATGTCACATAACTTCTATAGAAACCATCACTAGTGCTCTAGTGGTGGCCACGAGTATTTAAGTTCCACCTATGGTAAGCTCGGGTGAGTTTTCCTTTACAGGTCTCAAGTTCGAGTCTGGGTGTTAGAGATTTCTCATTGAGGGGTTTAAATTGGGGATATACTGACATACTGTGCGAGGGGGCTCTCTAGCGCAGACCCGGTTAAGACAACATATGCTAGAACTCCTGACATTCGCAAATAATTCACATCTTTAAAAAAAACATAACTTCTATAGAAAGGGCATTATCATAATGCCCCATTACATATAGTCTAAGAGCTTTATCTCACACTAAGCAACCTAACCAGTTATACCAAACGTTGGTATAGGGCCGTCTACGAAAATCTTCGAAAATTTGTGGGCCCTGTACGAAGTTAAAATACGGGCCCCTAAAATATAAACTTTTTAAAAAAGAATATAAAAATGTTTTAAATATATGAAAATGAATTAAAAACTTGTGTAATCACCTGCATGTTGTGGCAGGCTGCTTTTTTACGTGGAAACGTAGATAAAAAGCACATCACACGCGCATTTGGACAACAAAACGTAGAATGAAACAAGTTGTAAGGGTAAATTAAGAAAATACGGAATAGTTACGTCGTAATTTTAAAAGTCGTTATTTACGATCATATAAAACCATCGTAACATATCCAAATTTATTTAGAAAATACACAGAGTTGAAAGAGAAAAAAAAAAATAAGACTTTTTCATAAAAAAAAAGATGAAACACACAAAAATAATTGTAGATTAAATAATATTTTAAGAATTAACATAAATAATCATTTTTAAACTAGAGCTGAGAAGTAACTATGATTCCCATTTTGATTTAACGTAACACAAAATTAGTCAATTAATGTCATTTGCATTTAATGTATAGGTAACAAACATAAAGGAAAAAAATCAACTAAAAATGAAGCTATCAATATTAGAACCCAAGGTCTACTTGCTAAGACCGTGCGTAATCATTAAAATTGAGGGCGTTTTTATACCCAATAACGCCCAAACACGCCCCGCCACGGCCCCCGGAGGCGGTTTTTTTTTGGTTGTTTGGCGTTGTTTTTTCCACACCCAGCCCCTTTTCTTGTGTAGTTGTTTCCAATCACCTTCATTTTCCTTTTTTTGTAAAACCAATCAAATTTTTTTTATGTTTATTTATTTGATTTTATTGCAAACATAATGCCCCACAATGTCCACATCCCCACTACACACATTTTAGAAAATGCCCCATAATGCCCCATTACTGACTGGGCTGTCACATGGCGCAAAACACCCAAGACTGGGGTGTTAACCACTACACATGGTCTAATAAAGTGAAATGGGAACCACCAAACCATGCACCAAATCATGTCATTTTCAATTCAGTAATTATATATTCTAAGTTATATAACATAACTTTATTAAAAAAAAAAATTGGGCCCCTAGAGGGTTTGGCCCATGAGCCATCACCCACCCCTAGAGGTGTATAAATCGGTTTTTTTCAAAAACTGGTTTCGGTTATTAACCGAACCGGTTTTTCTCATCCAAAATGAAAACCGGTTTTTTTAATAACCGGTTTCGGTTACTAACCGGTTTTTCAAGTCCAAAACAATAACCGGTGTAATCAGTTGGGATCGGTTTTTAACCGGTTTTTGCAAAAAAAAAAAAAACCGGTTTTTAACCGGTTTAACCAGTTTTTTTTTTTTTTAAAAACCGGTTTCGGTTATTAATCGGTTTTTCATACCAAGAATCTTAACCGGTTTATAACCGACGATTCGGTTATAAAACCGGTTCGGTTATAAAAAACCGGTTAAAAAAACCGGTTTCGGTTTTTTCTCGGTTTCGGTTCTAAAACTGGTTTTTTTGTACACCTCTACCCACCCCACACCCCTCCGAGCCGGCCCTTCGTTGGTAATCCGTCTTTAAATTCCCATTTTTTTTATTTTATAGTTAGTTATTTGTTAAAAACACGGCAAATATATAACAAAGGCATTTTTGCCAACGTTTTTTTCATTGGTTACCCATTGCAAATCATGATTAGCGACGTTTCAGCTGTCGGTGATCCTTCTTTTATCTACTAGCTAGTAGCCTAGTACCTAGGGCTGTAAACGAACTGAACGTTCAACGAAAAGTTCATGAACCGTTCGGCGGGAAGTTCGTTCATGTTCGTTCGTTTAGCTTAGCGGACGAACATGAACAAAAATTTTCGTCCGATAAGCTTAGCGGACGAACATGAACAAACGTCTCGTTCGTTCATTTATGTTCGTGAACGTTCGATAATGTGTCCGCGAACGTTCGTTTGATTACGTTCGTTTATGTTCGTTCGTTTACGTTCGTCCATGTTTATTTGTTTATATTATTCATTAAACAATAAATTTTTTTTATATATTCTATTTAAATTATATTATCTTTTCTTTTTATATTTGTGATATTCATATATATGTATTAAAAGACAATAATTTTTTTTTATATATTCTATTTAAATTATATTATCTTTTCTTTTTATATTTGTCATATTCATATATATGTATTAAAAGACAATATATAATATATAATTACATTAATATTTGTTTGTTTTGTGTTCATGAACCGTTCGTTTATGTTCATAAACTGTTCATTTATGTTCATGAACAATTCGTTTGTTAACGTCCGTGAACCAGTTCGTTTGTGTCCGTTAAGGATCTTAACGAACGAACACAAACGGACATGAACAAATTCATATCCTTAATGAACGAACACGAACAAGAAAACTCGTTCGGTCCTCTGTCCGCGAACCGTCCGTTTGTCCGGTAAAACCTTAGCGGACGAACATGAACATAGTCTCGTCCGGTCCGGTCCGGTCCGTTTACACCCCTACTAGTACCCCTACCCCATGTTCAATATTTTTATCTATAATTTTTTTTTATTGAGAACAAGTCAAATAGATAGTGATGGGGTGCTTGGTGGTGTGGTAGAAGGTGATAGGTGATTAGTGTTGTCACTTGAATATCTTGAAGAAACATATAACATATGGACAAATATTGATTTTAATAATTAATGCATATACATAAATAATCACGCAAAATTGCTAAAATAGCATTTAACAAAATATATTTATCAAAATAGACAAAGCGTCGAGTTTAGTTGACGGTTTTGCCCATAAACCGTTTGCTAAATTGTTTATCTGACGTTTTTGTTTATTTTAGTAATTTCTTGGTCAACGATGATCATTTCGGTAGATTTTCTAAATAATATATACAACCTAATAAAAGGCATAATTAGCGGACACATGTCCCCCTCCTAGGGCCTCTAAACCTCATTTTCCCGCCAAAATATGCAATCTCTTCATTCCCCTTGAGTGAACCCGACACGGGATCCACTTTGACATTCGGGTCCTCAATTTTCGGTCCATATTAAAAAAAAAAAACCGATCAACTTTCCCATTCACTCTTCTTCTCTCATACTCTTTGGGATTTTAGGGTTTTTTTTTCCTTTCTATCGTTCGATTCTTCATCAGCTCTTATACTCTTATACTGATTCTTCGAACAATCGACGGTATGTATTTTATTCCTCTATTACGGAATCTTTGAATCTGTTATTTTTTTGTTCTTATCACTGAAGAATCGAACACACATGGTACATGTTCAGAACCATTAATCATCATATTGTAAATGAATATCAATTTCTAATAATATACTGAGAAGTTTTTCGATTTTCTTAATATATTTTTGTTTATAACAACTTCATCAT
Organism: Helianthus tuberosus; assembly: GCA_030545235.1. NCBI lineage: Eukaryota > Viridiplantae > Streptophyta > Magnoliopsida > Asterales > Asteraceae > Helianthus > Helianthus tuberosus. Next base: position 54,975,716 of record CM060448.1, read on the forward strand.
ATTGTTGTTTTCTTTTTATTTTGAAATTTTGTCATATGTAATCTGATTCGTTTATTTTTGTAACCGTTGTTTGTAGGTGTTGAATATGACGGAAAGTTCATCAAGATAATTTATGTTTATCTTCTTCATTATGTTTTGTACTATAACTTTTAATTTTTGTGTTTGATATTTAGATCTGTATAAATTTTTTGAAATTATGTATAATTTTTTTATTGTTATGATTTGTTAATTATTTTTTTCTGTTTAATATGTTTATTAGAACTTCTTCATGTAAAATTTTAATTCTTTTTAGTTGTTTATTTATTGTTATTATTATGTATAAAATCTGTTTTCTTATGTTTGTTGAATCTATTATTGTATATCATCTGTTTTGTTATTTTCATTTAATCTGTCTTTGTAATCGTTGTTTCTTTATTGTTTATGTTATCTGTCTGTTCTACATGATTGTTATTTTGTAAAATTGTTTATGTTTATTTTAGATGTTTTGTTTGTTATCTTATTTTTAGTATTTGTAGGATCGTTTTACCGACCAAACGAGTCGTTCAGAAGAGTTTTTGCTCAATACTAGAGGCGGAAACAAACGTATCGAGGTAATTCACTTTAAACTGTCTTTTGATTGATTTGTCAACGATTAACATCGAGTAGACACTTCGGCAGCAGTTCGACACTGAAACCGGAAAGTTACAAATGACAAGGCACACCTAGTATTTATAGGCTTGGTAATTTCGCATGGAATTGACTCATGCGAAATCTGATTTCGTGCGAAATCACACTTAATTTCGTACGGAATTACCTAGGTGTAATTTCATGCGAAATTACCTACAAACACTCTTTTCTCGTAAAACGTGCCCTGATCTATCTAATACAATACAAGACTCGATACAAGACGAAGTCGACATACGGATGCACCAACAGACTCCCCCTCGGATGTTGACGAAGTCTTCGGTGTCGAGTCTTCGGTTGTCAAACCTTCAGCCTTTATCAGTCTTCTCGAACTCTCCAAAGATTCTCCATTGTAAGCATCTTCAATCAATTTTTTTCTCTTTCTTCCAAAATCTCAACCTGGCTCTATACTCCTCTTGATCAGGTCTCTTGATTCCTTAAGATCATCAGCAATAGCAGCTTCAGACTCCCCCTTTCGATAAGCTGGGATCGCAGTCTGGAATTCTTGTTCTAAGATCGTGACCTGGCTCACATCCTCCTTAGGATCACAAACCTGGCTAACCTGCACACATCTCTACCCAAAAATAAATTTCACAAATTTAAAATTTGACAAATTTATATACCACTTGCAGGTATTAATCAATCAATAAATGATTTTTCAATGTTAATCTCTGATGAATCACTTGTAGAAATACCATTTTTCTTTTCAAACAACACACTCCCAAACCTGTTCATCATGTTTAGCACTTGAAACTTTGAAAGTCAGCTCTTCAACATCAGTTGTCGAAAATCTTTTTGCGTTTTTCAAAATTTTATGCTAAAACACACTAAAATCTTTTTGGATTTTTGATATTAAAAAAAATGCAGTAAAGAAATATATACAGACAATATTTTTTTTGTGAGTTTGCGTAAGAGGATCATATCAGTTTCTGAGACAAATCACTAACACCGTTAAGCTTTAAACATTTTAAGTTTTAAACGATTCACTTAGATTGTCAGTATACTGATCCACTTAAATTTTCACACAAATTTCAACTGTTTCGAGATACGAGATTAATGTTTTAAACACTTAAACTCATTCGCGTGTCCCACCTCAGAATATACTCCCGTATCCAGATCCCAATATTCAGTCTTACTGGTGAGTATACCTAGATAATATCTGTAAAGGGTTAAATGCGAGGGCCGTGAGAGCTCAGGCTATTACTTCCGCAAAATCAGAGAGATGACGACTTCGACTTTTGGTGTGTTCCCTTTAGAGAATCTTTTCTTCAACAGCACATGATTAGCATTTTTCAATGTTTCATCATTTTTTATGCTGGGGGGTGCTATATTTCAAGCAAGCAGAAAGTATTATACGGGGACTAGGCCATTTATTCCGCAAAATCAGAAGTCCCGGGATAATACCCCAGATATCACTAAGCATAAAGACCTAGTATCTCAGAAAGAGGGACCTTTCAAACAAGATTTCGGGGGTTACCCATATATCCGAGAGATGTTCCCCACGAGATAAGTAAGTTTGAAATTTAGGTTTATATCTCGACACAATCTACTAAATGTGCAAAAACCTACTGGCATATCATCAGTGAGACCGTTTATCACATATTAACTTTCCAATTCTTTAGCATGTTGTGATCGTCCACTGATGTACTATCATTTCCTCTTTTTACAACAAAACTCATTTTTGATTTTATCATGTTTTTTACTTTATATGGTTTTATCATGTTTTTGGCTTTTTCAAATTTTCTAATGTTTTTGGATTTTCTGAAATCCTTACTCTCCCTAAAATTCAAAAACATTTAAAGAAACTTTGAAAACAAACTGTACAAGTAAAATGACAACTGATATCAAATCACTTCAATTCGCCATCCACTTGGCATAAACAATCAGAACTCCCCCTTACAACAAACTATTTTTCCATTATGATTTCAAAACACTTAAGTTTGTTTTAATCAAATGGTTTTTCCGGAAAATTAGTTTTGTTGATTTCATAAACCACTTGTAGGTTAGGGGATAAACTCATCACATTGTTTTCCAATCATTTGAATAAAAGTTAAATCAGGTTCAACTTAATGACATTGATTAACCATTTATAGATTAAACCTCTTTTTCAACCACTTGTTGGTTTGCTTACCAACCATTACCACTTGTAGGTTGAAATCTCAAGATGTCGATTCCTACTCCACACTTACCAACCTGGGAGTTCCGGCAAGTCATACTAGTGAAAAATTTTCAATTTTCAAACACAAATTTTCAAGAATGATGCCGATTCATGCTCCGCGATTACCAACTTGGGAGCTCCGACAAATCAGGTTTTTCAGTTAGAGAGATTCTCCCAAGCCTGACAGTCCTTGGGAGATTCCGAGTTGTCAACACTCGATTTCTTTGTTTTCTTCTTATAAAATTCTTTAACCCCCTTGACCTTTCCATCAATCATTTTACCAAAAATGTTTTTCACGGTAGGGTTAAAAGCCTTTTCAACATCAAATTCTTTCTTTTCAGGAAAAAATTGATTTGAAATTTCAACTTTACCAATTTTAGATTTGAAATTTTCAGCCCGCAATGGTGGAAAATTTACATCATCCAAAGGCGGAACTAACTTCTCTTCTTTCATAACAACTTTTAGCTCCTCTGATTTTGTGGAATCAGATTCATCACCAGAACTATCACTTGAATTCTTAACAACCCATTTTTGGTTGTTAAGTTTCTCCTTTCTTTTGTAAACATCTTTCGAACATTCACCAACCTCAAAAGTTGAATTTTCAAAAACTTTAAATTTGTTTGTTGGTGGTTCGGTTTTCTCAATAATCTTTTCTTTCAGTTTACCAGAGACTCACTGTTTTGTTTGTATTGCCTTTGGACAATTCCTGGCAATGTGACCAACTGTTTTACATTGAAAACAGGTTCTCGTCTCTATCTTCTTTTGAGCAACACTTTTCTTCATTTCTTCTTGCTTCTTGGCAAGGAATTCTTTGTTGGATTGCATTATGAATACTTGCTCTTTTTCTTCTTCAGATGTTTTTCCTGTAACAAAAACAGTGTTTGGTTTATAATCTTTTTCATTTTTGTGATTTTTTGGTTGAATAAAACCAAGTCCTTTCTTTTTGAAATTACCGTTATGGTTTGGTTTCTTTCGATAACCTGAACCAGAACTGTAACCCTTTTTCTTGTTTAAACGTTGTTGAACTCTTGAGGTGTAAGTTTTAGGTTTTTCAGAAAGATTTACATCTTTTATTTCAGAAATATTAATTTCTGTTAGTTTAAAAACTTTTTTGATCATTTCAATTTTAACACCTCTTATTGGAAAAACCTCATCAGAATATAATTTGTCAGAATCTTTCAAAGTATATGCTACTTTGAACAATTCGTCATTCAAATTAGATTTTGATAACAAAAATTCTTTATTATAAACCCGTTTGTCCTTTTTGACTGTTGACTTTGATGGATTGGACTCAGACTTTGACTCTGATTTGGACTCCGCCGTTTCATCCTTGTCTAACACATGATCGACCACTTTCTTTATTAACTCGGACTCATGATCAGTGTCGGACGATGTGAACGTGACATCAATATTTTCTGGCAAATTATCTGAAGACCCAGACTCCCACTGTAAATTTGTTGCCTTTTTTACTCTTTCTGAATTTGGATTTCGAGGAGAATTTCAACCAGGGGTGGACATTTGTTATAGACAACACTTGGTTTCTTACCAGAAATCTTCACTTCATCATCTTCTTTAGTTTCAAACTTCTTCTCTTCAGATTTTTCTTCTTCAAAAGTCTTCAATTCTTCAACTATGGGGTAAATCCTGTCAACCACAAAAGTAGAACATGAGTAACTTTTTAACAATCTATTAACTCTCTCGGTTTCAATTCTCTGTGTTTCTAACTTCAATTCAAGTTCAGCACACTTTTTAGTGTAATAATTGACACTATCAAGCTGTCTGATATATGCTCCTTTGAGTGTATTCATTGCTATGGCTTGTTCACTACTTGTCTCATTGTATTGATTCATGGCTTTGTTCAAGACATCATATGATTCTTTCAGCCTTTTTATGTTGTGTAGCAATTCATTGTTTTGCTTTATCAGAGACTCACAGTTCATACACTTCTCAGAAATCTTTACTACATCAGCATCTGTTTTAATTTCAAACGCTGGAACTTCTTTGACTTTTCTCACTTGACTTTCTTCTCCAACCTTTTTCTTTTTCTCAGCTTCAGCTTGTCTCATTTGTCTTTCTTCTTCATATTTCTTTTTTTTCTCAGCTTCAGCATTTAAATGTTTTCTGATTTTTTCTGCCCAATAGTCATCAGTATAATCATTAACAACCTGAGTAACAAAACCTTTAGCTTTTAAGATCTCTTTGTCTGGACAATAATTATCCCAGCTAAATCCTTCTGGTAATCTTTCATCATCTTGATTTATCAAACATGCTTTATTATCAGCTGGAATATATTTATCCCAACTGAAATCTTTTGATAAACTTCCATCATTTTGATTGACCAGGCACACTTTCTTTGAATCTTCCATCACCTTCCTAGCATGTGTAGTTTGTTGCTGTTCTTGTTGATACGGCTGTTGAGAAACTTGATGATAAATCGCCTTTCGATAGTAGTCATTGTTTCCGAAAGGATTTTGAGCTCTGCTTGCTTCGCGATTTGTGCACTCTCTCTTGAAATGCCCCTTTTCCCTGCATCGAAAACAAGTAACTTTAGATTTATCAAACCCTAAAGTTGAAACTTTTGCATCCCGAAAATCATCTCTGCCTGTGATTTGCTTAAACTTTTCAGCTCGTCTCAACACGCTCGCCAAGCACCACTTTATACCCATTAACTCCATCTCCTCAGCATTAACTTGATCGTAATCCTCTTTTGTAAGCATTGGATTCCCGATCCTCCCTGCAACTAAACTTCCATAAGATTCAAGCACAGTTACTAATAAAGACATATGGCTTTTAGCTACTTCCTCTGAATAGTTTTGATCATTTTCCAGATTTAATGCAATATTGCATTGAAGTACTTTGCCATTATTTGTTGCTGTAAAATGTGGATCAAATGATGGATATGACGAAAATCCCATTTTGCTACTTGATCCTTGAGATGAACTTTCAGAAGAACTTTTTGCATTGAAGGCCATTTCAATCTTTGGTGAAATATTGGTCTTCTCACTAACACCACTTTTGTAATACAACCCAATGTCTTGTTCTCCATCATAATTCTTCATTCTTGCTATCTTTCTTTGTTCCATCTCTTGAGCTTCCAGTTGTTTAATAAACTCACTCAATGTTAGTTTGTCAAAATCTAGTTTATTTTTCAACATCATAAGATACGTGCCCCAAGCATCATGTGGCAACGCATCAGCCAACTTCTCAATCAACTCATCTTTATCTTTGTTGATGCCCAATCTGTTCATGTTTTTCACCAAGTTGCAATATCTTTCGATAATCTGCTTGGTGTTCTCCGTTATCAAACCACGAAATAGATCAAACTCCTTTTTTTAAAAGCGACTTTTTGTTCTTGAGCATATCGGTACTTCCCATGAACTTTGATTCTAATTCTGTCCAAATCGAATGTGCACTTCCATTGTGTTGAAGTAAGATCAAGATGTCTTCTTTAATCGCTTGCTGCAACAAACTAACCATCAATTTCTCATCTTTGTATTTCTTTTTCTCCTCAGCACTCAATTCTCTAATTGGTATTTTCACATCATTGTCCCCGACTGGTCTAGCATATTGAACTTCAGTATGTTCCCATGCATCTAAGTGATATGCTTAAACCCAGTTAGCAAAACGTTCGGCCCATCCACTAAACTCATCAATGTCCTTAAGCTTAGGTGGTTTTTGAGTTGTTCCCGTCTCATTTTCAAGTAATGTACTCTGAGCAATAGTCATCGGACTAGCAAAAGCATTATAAAACTCGTTCTCCATGATTTAGTTTTTCAAAAATTCACAAACTGATCTTTCAAACGAAATACACTTCTCACACGAAATCAATTTTCACACGGAATTAAGTTTTAAACGAAATCAATCCTCTCTCAAACAAAATCAACTTTTGGTGCGAAATAACCCTGGTTTCAAGCGAAATAAGTAATTTCGTACGAAATAGTTGAATCTTCAAGCGAAATTAAGTGATTTCGTACGAAATTAAGAATCCTTTTCAAACGGAATTACAATCTGATGCGAAATAGCTAATTTCGTGTGGAACTCTCAAACGGAATAAGCCTTATTTCGTGCGAAATACTGCTGATGTCATCATCTCGAGCTGTTTTTTTTTTGCTAAAATTGACCAAGTTTTAAGTCGTTTTAAGATCTGAAACTTTCTAGGGTTTGTTAAAACACTAATGCGCGTACAATATGTGAAATTCAAGACATTTTAACCGTGAAAACTTGTTAATTTTGAAAAAGAAGGTGTAGAAATCAGATTTTGCAGCTGAATTGGTATGAACTCTTCCTCCTGAGCTCTGATACCACTTGTAGGATCGTTTTACCGACCAAACGAGTCGTTCAGAAGAGTTTTTGCTCAATACGAGAGGCGGAAACAAACGTATCGAGGTAATTCAGCTTGTAATTCACTTTAAATTGTCTTTTGATTAATTTGTCAACGATTAACAGCGAGTAGACACTTCGGCAGCAGTTCGACACTGAAACCGGAAAGTTACAAATGACAAGGCACACCTAGTATTTATAGGCTTGGTAATTTTGCACGGAATTGACTCATGTGAAATTACCTACAAACACTCTTTTCTCGTAAAACGTGCCCTGATCTATCTAATACAATACAAGACTCGATACAAGACGAACTCGACAGACGGATGCACCAACAGTATTTATTTATTAGATTTCCTGTTATATATTTTATGTGTTTGCTACAAATTGTTTTTCATATTTGCTATAAGTCATTTCTTTATAATTTTATAATTTATATTCTATTCCTTCTATTCATGTTATTGTTTATCATATTTGCTATAAGTCATGTCTTTAGAATTTTATAATCTGTATTCTATTCTATTCCTTCTATTCATGTTATTGTTTATTAATATCTTATTTTTTTTAATCAGTATCAGGGAGCCATCTTTCTATAGGCATTTGAATAGAGCCGATGAACTTCTTATGGTAATTGATAACTTCTAACATCAATCATATATATTTTTTTTGTTTTCATTAAATTCAATTTATTATTATTGTGTTGTTTATATGTTATAATAATTATAATTATAATTTATTTTGAATTGTTTGCTTTATAAGGCTCTTCCTTCTGACACCGCGGCTAAATTATAGGGTGTCGATAAAGCGCCTACTAATGTTCTGATAGAAACATAGGACGAGCGAACATTTATTGTTTTCATAAGTGAAGCAAAAGGAAAGTTTTTTCTTTTCAATGGTTGGTCGGATGTCGTTACACATTTAGGACTTAAAACAGGCTATTTGGTAATCTTGACTCCTTTAGATTCTACAAGATTCAAATTAACATATTTTGTTAATGGTGTGAGTCCTACCTGTTTCTGGACATCCATGGTACCTACAGCTTCTCATTTTACTGTACGATTATTTTTTAATTTCTGTTTATTTTTCTTATTATATTTATACTTTTTCAGAACTGTTTACAAGTCTAATCTTTTAATTTTTTTTTTTTGTTATCATTCCTACAGATGATACCTGAGTGTATCCTTCCAAAGTCACATGATTATACATTTACTGATTTAATTTCAACTATCTATTTAGGCCACAAAAAGTTTCACGTTAAGGTTGAAACTTTTAATGGTAAAGTCTGTTTTACAAATGGTATTGATGTAATTGTTACTCAATATCAATTGGAGGCCGGTTCTTATTTTTTATTTACAAAATGGTTTGGTCATTCTTTCCATTTAAGAATATTTGGTAAAAATGGTCTTGAAATGAATTTTGATGATGTACATGTCGACGATGTAAGTATAAATTTTGTTGATTCTTTATATTTAATTACTATATTTTTTATTTAATAAATATAATAAATTTTATATGTAACTTTCAGGCTGATATTGCACCTATTGATTCTGTTCAAGATGTGGCTCCGCCTGCCGTTGCTGAACAAGCCAATGGACATATTATTCGGTTTGTTCGTATGGCTGCTGACTATTTTGTAAGTTGTAATATGTTTTTAGTAACTACTAAATATTAAATATTATATTTTTTTTTGACATAATACATAAATATTTTAAGATTGATCTTCTTATTACTTTTATTGTTTAAAACAATACAACGGCTGACTGATGATGTTTCGAGGAAGGCTAAACTGGATTTGGGTTTAAAAAGTATCACAATCAGACTTCTGCATCTTAATCCTCAGAAGAAGTTTCCTAACGGTACGAGACGTGAAAAGAGAGTCAAAGGTTATCGTTATGCGTTAAGGAGGTGGTCGAGATTCATGAACATTGCTAGCATTAAGGTGGGTGACACGGTTTATTTTTGTTTTGATGAAACTGAACAAGTTTTGAGTTTTGAAAGGGTTGTTCCTCACGTGAGTCGTAGTTAGTACTTCTTTGACATTTAGGTTTTGTTTTTTTTTTGTTTTCATATGATATATATTAAGTTAGTTATGTTTATTATTTTTAACCTGAAAAATTTTGGTTTTCAAGTTTAAGTTACCACAATTTATATTATCTTACCTGTGGTCTCAAAAACTATTTGGACAACATATTATTTAATATATGATATCAAATATGCCATGTGTAAAAAGTTATATATTTTTTAAAGTACTTTGTATTCCCATTATCGCATCACCAATTATCGTAATATCAAAGTATATTAAAATTTGACTGTGTATGATTAGAATAGAATTACAATGTTAAAAAATGATAGATCCAAATAAACCATATAGAAAAAAATTTTAAAATATTAAACTATATTACATATAGCAAAGATTAGGTGATAACTACATTTAACAATCATAGTTAGTAAGTATAAACTAACATATTAAGATATATTACCATGTTTGTTTATATTAAGCTTAAAAATATAATAATAATAATAGTCAATATAAGATTTTTTATTAAATTATTTAATATTGTAGCAATGTTTATAAACCTAAATCTTGATTATATTATATATACAAAATAAAAATGTAAAATAGAAAACTGATTCATATATATGTGTTATTGATAATGTTCCTTGAAATCTCTAAGCTCACCTAAAATAGGTTTATTTATTTTTAGAAATAATATGTAATTGGTTTGAATTTTGGTTACTATATTTTTTAAATTCTATAACAACCGTAAATGAGGTTGATGTTATTAATAATATGTAAAAACTTAATCTATTTTTGGGAAGAATCTGCAAATTGATATTATCAATTTTTGAATTTTGAACTAAAAGATATACTAAAAATTAGGTTAATCTATTTTTTGAAAGAATATGCAAATTGATACTATCCATATTCATATGTTTTATTATTTTTGTTATTGATTGTTGATTGTTGATTATTGAGTGTTGATAGGAGAGTGTTGATTATTTTGATTATATTGATATATTCATATTGATAAAGTTGATTATAATTATTGATGTTTTCATTATATAGCTTTTCATATTGGTCCTATAAGTATTCTTTCAAAACTCCATTCATTTCCGCATTGTGTCATTCATATTACTGCATTGTTTTGGTTATGTGTTAATCTTACATCTTACAATTCTTATATATGATAGCACTATATGATAACCTTCTTCGAATAAACACTACTTTTTTAAACTCTATTTTTCGTCCAAAATGTTTCTGCATTTTGTTTGTTTTAATATTTTGCATTGGTCTTTGGTTTTCCTGATTCGTATATTGAAATATGTTTTATGCCGTGTCATAGATATAATGGAGAACCATAACATCACTATGTTGAGAGCTGTTGATGCATTTCAAGAGCAGTTTTCTGTCAAGGTTAGGGTGATCAGGGTTTGGGAACACCCTGAAAGGAGGAATCCCAGTCAATTATACTCATTTGACATGATTCTAATTGATGAAGAGGTTTATTTATTTTTTTTTATCAATTTATATATATATATATTTTTAAAATTTCTACTTTATTATACTATAATACTATTTTATTAATATTTATTTTATTATTTTGTTCATACGTTATACAGTGGACAAAGATGGAGGCAACATGCTTGAATAGAGTGTTACCACAATTTCGCCCGTCATTAGTGGAAAAGAAATGTTTGATTATCAGGAATCCAACTATAGGTTTTAATAACTCTACATACAGGTATGTTGACAATCAAAACAAGCTATGTTTCCAGGGTACAACCCAAGTTATTCCATGTGAAGATATTGGTGGATCACCGTACGGCTTTGATTTCTTGAGTTTTGCGGACATCTTGAACAATAATGCTATTTCAAACTCTACAGTCGGTATGTATATGAAATATTGTTTTCAAAATATGTTATTTTGTTTTTCATTAATTTTTATTTTTGATTTACTAACCACATCTTATTGATCGATATTGTATTGTTGTAGATGTTATTGGTTATTTGACTCGATCATTTCCAAAAGAGACTGTAACTAACAAAGCAACTGGAAAACAATCTGTTAAAGTTACCGTTGAGATTTCTGATCTGGAGTAAGCATCCTAAAGATTATCTTAGAATCCAATATACATATTATTGTTACAATTGATAGTAGTTTTTTTACCATAATTATATAATGAAAGTTATGCAACTTTATTTATACCAATTTTTGATGAATTACTCAGGCGTCGGACAATATTTCTTACTCTGTGGGATCAATACTGTGATCAAGTTTTGTCGTTTTTTGAGAGTATCAAAGGGAAAAATGTTCATGCAATCATTATATTGCAGTTTGGCAAGGTCAAGTGGTGGAATTGTTTGTTTTCTTTCCTTAGTAATTTCTTTTGTATATTGTTTCCCTTTAACTGAATTATTAGAGTGTACATTTTATATTTATATTTATTATATTATTTTTTCTTCATTTCTAATTTCCCACTGTTTGTTAATAATTCATACACAGTTAGTTGCCTTTTTTGCAATCATGCTTGTCCTGAAGTCGATGAGTTCAGAAACAGGTATGAAAAAAAGATTGTACATATTATTTCTTATTTACCTTATCGTTTTTTCACTTTTAATTTTTATCAATATTATAATGAACGTATACCTTATTCTAATATACATCCATTTTTTTCTTCAACAGTTTGTTTGCAAATTCTATTGAGGTCAGTGAATCCACGAGCCTTGTTTCCATGGCAAAATCTGTTGAAGAGGAATTCTTGCAGAGCAAAGATTTTTTCAATATTTCTGATGTATTTTCGCTTACGACGGTATACTTTTTTGTTAATGAAAAAATGTACACTACAAGTTAACTGTATAGATTTTTATCTTATCATATAAATATGCAGGTTTGCAAGGTCATTGTTCTGGGTAATATAATGGGTGTTTACAAATATGAAGGATGGTTCTATGAGGGTTGCAATAGATGTAACAAGAAGATCAACAAAGTTGTTAATCTAAGTGATGACACACATGAATCAGGTTCAGCTGTAACAAAGGAGGTTCTTACCTGTCTCTCTGATCGTTGTGCTTTTAAAACTATAACTTCTTCGCTCAAGTAAGTCAATATACCTTGCGAACCTTTTTTTTTCATGCACGACCTTTTTTTTGTTTTATAATATGAACATTCCCACATTCACTAGGTTTAAGATTCAACTTAGAGTTCAAGGCCCTTCTGCCTCTGTTACACTTACTTTGTTTGATCGTGAAGCACGGAAGTTGTTAGGAAAGTCTGTTGAAGATATTCTTACTTGCCAACCCTGAATTTGTAAGTTTTCCTTTTGTAGTCATATTGGTTATGTATTATATTTACTTAAAACTTAATATTTCTTGATAAATGATAAATATTTTATTTTTTCAGCGTTCTGATTCCATGAAGATTCCTGCTGAAGTAGATGCATTGGTTGGCCAGACTGTTGCTTTTAAAATAGATGTTACTAGCTATGTCTTGAAGTATAACATCCATAAGTATGGTATAATCAAGCTGACTGTGGATCCTAATGTTATATCTCAACTTCAAGACAAGCAATCTTCTTCACAGATAAGTGTACGTTATATAAATTTTCCTACCTTATTGGTTTACGTTTTAAACATTTTACTTTCCTGAAGTTTAGATATCGTTTTTTAATTATTTCTTTTAAAAAATATGCAGTCTTCTCAGAACTTCTCTCTGAATATTGGTGCTTCAGAATTTGATTATCAGACATCTGATGGTTTGAAGGTATTCGTGTGAATTTGTGTTTTGTTAGTGTTTGTTTTATTTCATATATGTTCAAGTATGAGTTGTGTCTGTAACCTGTTAAATTTGTCTTTTGTTAGGACTCTGGTGCCAAAGGAACCGAAAACACCACTCCTGTATCTAACATGGCGAGCACCGTTTCACCTGTTGCTTTGGATGTCACTTATACTCCTGCTTCCATGTTAGCTAAGGATTAAGTGAAGCGAAACTTGGTTCAAGTCTATGATGTTGAGGAAGATTCTCACACATCTGCAATGAAGGTCCATAAGTCTGGCGAGGATAAGGATGTCAATAGTGCAGAGAAGAGGAACCTCATAATTCCTAAAATTGAGAAATAGTTTTGAAGGTTTCATAACATTAAGTTATTGGTTGTTTTTTTAAAAAATTGGTTTTTGTTGGTGTCGTCTAAAACAATTCATGGTTTGAATGCGTGGTTTTGGTTTATGGTTTTTGTTGGTTTCGTCAGGACAATACATGGTTTGAATTTCGAAACTTTTGATATTTGGTTTTGAATAATAAGCACTATTTTAATGTAGCTGTTAATTTTAATTCCATTTTAATGTCTTTTGTTTACATTTCACTTAACTCCCAATAGTAGTATATTTGTGTTTTGTATTATAAGTATTCATGTAACTTGAACATGTATTATGATAAGATATATCGAATTTTTTCATTGTTTAAAAAAAATAAACAAAAGTTTGTTAAACATATTTTTGAGAGAAATTAATACTGTCCACTTATAGTTAATAACATATTTTATTTAAATTAGTTAAGGTGTAATAATTATAGAAAACATACCAATCCGATATAGAATTTTTTGTCTTTCCATATATATTTTACGTGTCAAATAATAATTATTTTTTAAAAACGTTTAATTACCTTAAATACAGATTTCATAAATTTAGGGAATAAAATAAGCCATTATTTGTTAATTGGTATCAATTAAATTTATATCCATAATTAAGGTTATTTCCTTTTCAATTATTTATTATACTCTCATATATTGTTATTTATATGGACATCATTTCTTCTCACAACAAAGAAGTCACTGATCGAGTTTGATAAAGTATAATATTATACACACCGCTTTCACGTGATATAAGGTACGTGTTCTATCCTCAGTATACATTTTGTGTATATAACTTTATTTATTTATTTATGTGCAACATTATTTGACAAGTAATTATACTTTGCATTATAGAAAATGTCTCAAATTCGTAAAGGTACATCCGCATCAAGTCCCGATTTTCGTAACATAAATGTGAATTCAACAAATCCTTTGTCTGATATATCTAACGGTATGTCCTTAAAGTATATGTTATGAAGTATTATTTATTCATTTCATTTCATTTTTTACTAATTCATATATCATCTCAGTTGATGTATGCAGCAATACTGACAAATCTGAAGCTGTTGAAAGAACAAAAGCTAGAAAAATATATTCCAATAGTAAAAGATTCAATGCAATCTCATCGCAGAGTCAATCCACACTAAATTATTCAACTCCTAATAATAAAGAGAATTTAAGTGCATCCACATCTCCATGTATAACAAATCATTTTCTACCCGTGGAATAAACATCAATTTTCTTGCGGTTTATCATCTTCTGAAATTCATAAGACCAATGCTTCTTCAACATATCGTTTGCATGATATTTCGAATGGTATTTTGAAATCTATAATCGTTACTTTATTAGAAATATTTTATTGATATATATTTTACTAATGGATATGTCATTTTAGTTGATATACGGAATGTAGACAAGGATGAGGCTGCTAAAAGAAGGAAGGCTAGACGGATATATTTGAATAGCAAAAGATTAAATAAAATCTCATCATAGACTCAATCGACATTAACTTCTTATACTAAAAATAAAGAGAATATTAGTCCGAACACAACTTTTACGTTGAACAGATCATCTTTTAGCGTCCTATCAAGCATCAATGTCTCTTCCAGTTCATCTAAATTCAATTCAGGTAACACTTTATTTTTTCGTGTTTATAAAATTATCAAATTAGATTTTTTTCGTCTATCATCAAGTGTCGTTGTTAAAGACATAACAACTTTAAGTCTCTCTAATTTTACTAATCCATGTCATTTCTGTACATTAATTTTGATTGATGAAACATTATTTTTATGAAAGTTTTTTTTAGATATTTAAAGAAATTATATATTTTTTTCAGTTTCTTTTTATTTATATTATATAATTTATATCATTTGTTATAATTATTTTATAGGAAACATTGCATCTTCCAGTGGTATTCTAACAAACATTACAAGCAACTCAGCATCCACTTTAAGTGTTGACATCATACCTTCGTCATCATCTAGAATTCCACCAAATACTGTTCTCGCATCAGACAAAGCTTCACCATTGACAAGAATGTCATCAAGAAAGCGTAAATTAGTAAGAAAACGACGAAACTTAACACCTATACCTATTATTGATTTGACAACAGATGATAATAACGAGGTTCCTGATATCATAGATCAACATTTAAAAGGTGTTTCAAAAGGTAAAGCTGATCCTCTTTTATTTATTACTGCTTCACATATTCCTTTTTATATTTACTTTGAAGAACATAGATTTATTATGTTTAATATTAATCTTTTAACTGAAATACAAAAAAAAAAAAAACTACAGACTACTTGGATCATGGTGACCAGATCATCGTTTGTCGATCGTGTAACGCAAAGATATGGAAAGCAGAGGCGGATAGGGGAGAACATAAGCGAAATAAAGTTAACTATTCCATTTGTTGTTCGTACGGTAAAGTTTTGTTACCTGATTTAAAGTAGCTTACAGATATTTTGAAAGATCTATATGTTGGCGTCAGTGCGAAGAGCAATTTTTTTCTAAAAAAATATTCGGCGTTATAATTCTATGTTCTCATTTACATCTATGGGAGGAAGGATTGATAAAACTATCAACCATGGAAATGCACCTTATGTATTTCGATTAAGTGGTCAAAATTATCATACTATTGGTAGTCTGTTACCTGATGATGGAAATGAGCCAAAATTCAGCCAGTTGTATATATACGACACATATAATGAAATATTTAATCGACAAAATGCTGTTGGGTATGTCTTTATTTCTTAGTCTTTATAATTACCTATATATATTATTTATTTCATATGCTACGAATGTTAGTAATACAGATATAAACATTATTAATCCATGGATTTTGTTAATTTTACAGGGGCTCAAACACTACTTTTACGATAACCGAGTCAGCTTTTGATGTTCAGATCATTGAGGAACTTACACTTATGTTAGACACTAACAACGCTTTGGTTAAAAGTTATAGACAAGCTAGAAATTGTTTAAATGAAAACCCTTACATCGACTTGAAGCTTTGTCTTATTGGTAAAAGATCCAAAGATGGTAGAACATATAACCTTCCTGAAGCTTCTGAAGTTGCTGCATTAGTTATTGGAGATCTGACTCAAGCTGTTGATAATCGTGATATAGTTGTGAAAACAAGATCTGGTCGGGTTGAGCGCATAAGTGAATTACATCCTTCTTATCTTTCTCTACAATACCCTCTTTTATTTCCATATGGAGAAGATATGTACAAGATTGACATTCTTCATAGAGGTCTCAATCTAGACACGAAGAGCAAACGTCCAATGTGTACTATGCGTGAGTTCTTTGCATATATATTACAAGATCGTGTCGATAAGTTTTCTGTTATTCATAATGCAAAACGACTTTTCCAACAATTTGTTGTTGATGCTTACATATGGTGGAGAGTGAAAGGTTGTTTTACATACGACGCCAACAAACGCATTTGAGGTCAGAAACTGTTGAGAATATACAAAATGCAAATAATGCTGGGAAAAAAGATATGTCAAAATTTGGAACACGTGTCTTTATTCCATCTTCATTCACTGGCGGTTCTCGATATATGATGCAAAATTACTTAGATGCAATGTCTTTGTGCAAATGGTTTGGGTATCCAGATTTTTTCATTACTATTACATGTAATCCAAAATGGCCGGAAGTTCAAAGGTTTTTAAAAGATACGACAATAAGGCCTGAAGATAGACCGGACATTTTGTGTCGAATTTTCAAGATAAAACTAGATTCCATAACAAAAGACTTGAAAGAAGGCAAGTTACTGGGCAGAGTTAATTCTGGTATGTTTATTTTATACGTTAAAATTTAAAGGCTAAAGTTTTAAAATAATGTTACTTTACTTTTCATTAATAGTATTATATTATTAATCTATGTTTATTGTTGATAATATAAGTTAGTTATATATTTTTTTCTAATATATGATATTTTTGTTATTGTACTCTGTAGTCGTCTATACTCTTGAATTTCAAAAACGCGGACTTCCTCATGCACACATATGTGTATTCATGCATGCTGACAATAAGATACTATCGGTTGACCAACTAGATCCAATCATTTCTACCGAAATTCCAGACATAGCCGAGGATCCAGAGTTATATAAACTTGTGGCAGACTCCATGATTCATGGTCCGTGTGGTGCTCTCAATATGAATTGTCCTTGCATGGTCGATCGTAAGTGTTCCAAGAAGTTTCCTAACAAATTTGTTAATGAAACATGTTTGGATAAAAAAGGATTTCTAGTTTATCGTAGAAGGGATTCTTGTCACACCCCGACCACGTAAAACAACAAATCGTGGCGGAAACATCGGGGAGTGTTGTAACAGAATCATTGTTTCACAACACATGGAATTTAGAATATTGTTTTATTACTTAAAAAGTTACATTGTCTTGGGATTTGATCAACAAACAGTACAATTGCCGTTCATGTTTTTATATTTACTAAGTCCCATGTCCATCCTATGTAAAGCAATCAACAGTCGTCATGAAATAAATCCTGAAACATATGTGAAAGTAAATACGTCAGCATAAAAATGCCTGTGAGTAACATAGGTTTTGTGAATTTGATTCATGGCTTTGGATCATATAAGAAAAGATTATATGTTTATAAAAGTAGCCATGAATCCTTGATAAAAGTTTGGTTTCTAGAACACTTTGCATTGATATAAAAGTTGTAGTATACATAAAAATATACCTTGGTTTTTAAGAAAGTCGGATAAGTAATATATTAAAATATATTTTAGTTTTAAAACAGTTAAACAGATAGTATATCAAATATACTTTAGTTGTTAAAATAATAGTTTTCGGTAGTATATCATAAGTATACTTTGGTCTTGTAAATAACATATCAGCTATGTTTTAGTAGATAACAGAATATATGTTGGATTTGTACATAGTATATCAAATTATACTTTAGTAAATAATATCACGTTGGTAGTATGTCGGAACATACCTAAATCGTGGTTTGGCAATATACCAAACTATATTTTGGTAAACAATAGGATATCAAATTATGCTTTAGTAAACAGTATCACGTTGGTAGTATATCGAAATATACCATAAATCGCGATTTAGCAATACATTCAAACCTTAGTGCATCAAACTACACTTTGGAGACTATAGAAATACCACAAAGGCAAATTTTATTTGGTTAAAATTTGGTTTCTGACATTCCTTACAACAGGAATGGGGTGTCTAGTCCTATAGCGCTATATCGTACTACCAATCGGCTTGATCATTGTTAATGAATGTATAAATAACAATATAAATGAACAATTAGTTCTAACAAACCTTGGAAATCAGTCGTTTAAACAATAGATAATAGTTCAATTCGTCAAAAGATAGTACTTATGCATGTGAAATCATATAATCGAAATCATGAAAATAATGAATAGGCACATATGAATCACCCCAAAACATTTGAAAACGTAAAAGAGGGGAATATGTACTCACCTTTGGGTGCGTTTTTATATGTTAACACAATCCCTCAAATTGTTTATTCGTCCTAAATTAAATAAGAACGATTTAATACTTAAAAACCCACAAAAATACAAAAGTTTCTCCGATACTTAGAATTTTCACATAACTTTGAGATTTTCTCGAAAAGTTATTATTTTTTATTATATTGGTGTATTTATGTATATATATGAGTTCATATACATATTTTAAGAACTTTACGACTTGAACGATTTTATTGGCGACCCTCATCATGTTATAAGCAATATATCATCAAAACCCTTGCATTTTAACTATCATTCAAAACTGGGTTGTTTTTGGGAATTTTAATAAAATAGTTAACTTACTCCAAAAATTCCCAAATTTTTAAAAAATGTTTTAAACGATCCAATTATTATTGTGTAAAAATATAGGGATCTAATTCATTACCAATATTTTATAAAAAAATCATTTATCGGACTGCAATCAGATTCGTCACTTTCTAACTGCAGTCTACGAAATAATTTATTTAAAATTCATCGTAAGTCCGATTGATGAAATTCCAGTGGGAGAATTACAACGACATCAGTGGTCATCTACAGTAAAAATTTCATGAGCTAATTCTACACAGATTTTAAGTTATGACGAAAAACATAACACACATTTTCTGCAGTGAAAATGCAGCTTTTGCTGCTGTACAAAACGGACCTTTAAAAATAGTAAACGACCTCGAAAAAATATGATTCCAGTGCCATTTGATTCGTTTTTCTAAAACATATAATTTAGACTTAAGAAAATTGATTTTTCGATTTATAACGGTCCGTTTACAGCCAACTGAAGTTGGGTGTAAATGTTACTCAGCATGCTTTTAATCACTTAAATGTTACTAAAACATGCAAGCAAATATCCTAAACAAGTGTTTATCAAGAAATCAAACTCAAAACTCATACACCCATATATATATATATGTACGGTTTATATACACCCATATACATCACCATTTTTATTTTGTATCAAGACCCATTTCTTTTTAGATTTCAAGTTTGTGAAAATTTCAAGATTCAAGAGAAACTTCAAATCATCAAGAGCAACCAAGAATCAAAAGTATGATTTGAACATAAATGTTATACCTTCAAGATTCAAGTAAGTTGTTGGATGAGGTTTTGATGATATGAAGCTTGAAATCACTTGAAAGCACCTTGGAAACACCTTTGGATCTTCACACTAACTTGAAATATGCTTGGAAGGAGCTTTGATCCTGAAGAACAAAGTTGGAAAAATGGAAATGGTGATGAAGGTGGTGTGGACGGTTAGGAGAGAGAGAGAAGGAGGTGAGTGGAGTGTTGTGAAGTATGGTGGTGTATTTATAGGACAAAATCTCTAGATAAATCTTTAGAGATTACAAAATATCAAAGAGGATCCAAGGTGTTAAACTGCTAAATTCTGCTCAGACACCTCTGCTTTTGTTTTTATTGGTGCCAACATTCTAATGAATGTTTCAGGTGTTAAACTTTTTATTTGAAAATAAACACCTTGTTTTAGCAAATTTTCATTTTCTTTTTCAAATTTTTGTTTAAAATAGTAGCTTAGAAACCTTGGAAAGAGTAAAAATGCTTTGCTATCAACATTCTTTACCAAGTCATTAAAGATTTCCTGGGAGTAGTTGTAATCTTTATTATTTAAAATAGCATAGCCCATGCATTGAATCTTCAATGGTATTTCGTTAAATGTTGTTGTTTTATTTGAAACACACATCAAAAGTGTGTGGAATAAAAACCTAGGAAACACATTTGGATCTTCACACTAACTTGAAATATGCTTGGAATGAGCTTTGATCTTGAAGAACAAAGTTGGAAAAATGGAAATGGTGATGAAGGTGGTGTGGACGGTTGGAAGAGAGAGAGAAGGAGGTGAGTGGAGTGTTGTGAAGTATGGTGGTGTATTTATAGGACAAAATCTCTAGATAAATCTTTAGAGATTACAAAATATCAAAGAGGATCCAAGGGAAATCCAAGAGATATCATGAAAGATTTTTGCAAGATTTGTAAGGATTTTGATGGGGGCCACCCCATGTGACCGTAAATTTGAGAAGGGGGGGGGGTAAGTGTAAATTTGAATGGTAAAATAGATAAAAAATAGGTATTTAACTGGATACCGGGTATTTTATCTAGCGTTTAAATCCCGGTTTATGGCGTTCTAAATTATTTTTATTATTCTATAAAATAAACTCGCCAAAATATTACTAAAATAAATTTCAGTTGCCGAGACTGGCTGTGTTGTCTGCGTTTTGCGGTATAAACACTGTGTTGCGCAGTAACACTCGGTACATGTTTAAACTTGAAAAATAACGTTTTTAAGCGTTTTAATTTATTTTTCAACACGAACCTAATTAAAATAAAATTTTAATCATAACAGAATATTTTTGGGGTTTAAATATTATGCCGGCGGTCACCAACGTTCGTTTCACAGTTTTGTCGTAAATAGTTCTAAAGTTCGAATAAACATGTTTTTGCCATATCGAATCCTTCGAAACTTATTTCTAAGTTATGTAAAGGATATTTAAGGTATGTTTGGCTTACGTCACAGTTCCGGAGTGTACGTCGCGTTAAACTGATTGCGTTTACACACCAGTTTGCGTATAACCTTCTAGAAAGCGATTTAAAGCTTGAAATCGGAATCGAATCAAATTGTAAAATCATCAAACACAATAACACATATAATAAAACCAAAGCACATTGTTTTATTGGTAATCAACATTGTTTTACATTATACGATGATTACAGAACACAGTTGTCACAGTCTCCCCTACTTTAGGGAATTTCGTCCTGAAATTTTATTTAGAGGAAACTTGTGAAGACAACTGTGATGGTTTCGCTTTTGAATGAATTCCTCAAACACTAAGTAAAACTCTGGGCCCTGATTGGATTCTTAGCGAAATTGTCAACCGTCAAAGTGAAGTCCTTGTAGTAACAAAACATGGAGTGTCGAACTACGGACAGAAGAATGTTTCTTATGAATACTTATCATAGGAAACTTGTGTGTGCTCGAAATTGAAGTCAGTGAATGTAAGATAGAATAACATTGGTCAAGGTCCTGGACTTCTAGTAACTTAAATAACGCTATGTTCGCAATGTATTAAGGAACACTTATATATAGGAACTACCAACGGCGTTTCCACCATGCTCCTTTCTACATTGTTCCCGTTCCGTTATTCCCATCACTATAGGTCTTAACACATGATAAAACTTGCTGTGGTTTCTGTGCACTAAATTCCATAATTATGTATGCGTCCATAATTACGTAATTTCTTGCACAGTCCGCGCAGTTCATTTCATAATGCGTAGGGGAAAGATCAATCGAATAAACATGAAGTGACTTGACTCGACCATCAAAGGATCTTTTTAACTAGATCAACGAACGAGCTTCTTAACCAGATCAACACATGATCTTCTTAACTAGACCGTCGTACAATCTCTTTAAATAGACCACTAACGGGTCTTTTTATTGAATCGAATAATCGTTTTGAAATAGCACTTTGGAATCCAAGGTTCTTACTATTTGCATAGAAAAGCCCCTTAAGGAATTTAAGATAGTACTTTGAGTATCCTTCTAAGAATCCAACATATGAAAATACGGAAGATTCTACTAGGACTTAGATAGCGAGCTTTAGAATCACACATAAACACATAATCATATAATCGCATAGTTGTTAACTTAGTTATTAGTTCATTCATTAACTTGAATTAATGCATTTAAAGTACACCAGAAATCCAATCGAGGACTTCCATTGGTACTCAAAACATCCCAAGAGTCTAACTATGCAGATAGGAAGATTTTATAAGGATTTAGCTTTGTCTTGGTCGTATCATAACATTTGTATTATAGAACGCAATGAATCCACTTAAGGACTCATGAAAGTACCTTTAGATATCAAATCAAAGATTTGAAATGGTATTTCAAGTATCTGTTTGAGAATTTGTAACTTGTACCTTGTACTTTGTTTCTTAAAAGAAACGAGTACTTAGGATTTTTTGGGAGATCACGAGTAATCATAAAATGAAAGAATCACACGAGTAATTTGTTTTGTAAGGAACATGGTTCCTTGGTGTCGGCATCGTAGGGTTGTACACACATAATCGTATCAGTTTCGTAAAATAAAATTGAAATAACAAATTTTATTTATGTATCAACTGAGTCGATTCAAACATCCAAATGATAACATACAAGTAAAAACAAAAGACTAATTGTTCACTGCTGCATTGTCGTTTGCGTTTGCCTCGTTTATGTTAAACACTCGTCCACGTGCTGGATTCGCGTTAACAAGTTTTGGGCAATTGTTTCGGTAGTGAGTAAGGTCACCACAGTTATAACACGACCCAGGAGGGAACTGTGCTTGAGCAACAGCAGCATTTGCAGCAGCTTGGTTAGCATAACAACAGGTATTGACCAAATGTCCCAATCGCCCATAGTGGGTACATTTGTGACACTGTACTTGCTCTAGATGATGACTGTTGCATTTGTTGCACAAAGGTGCAGTACCAACATAGTTTTTCTTTGTACGAGGTTGTGCTGGCTGATTTGGTGCAACCTGATTGTTCTGAGCAGTTATTGCGCAGTTTTGTGAAGCCTTGCGCTTCTTCTTCTTGGATGTCTTGGCCTGTCTATCCTTTGGTTCTTCTTGTGCAGACTTGTCAGATGGTTTCGGGTCGCCCTTTCGAAAAAGCTTACCTTTCCTGATCTGGGATTCAGTCAGGGTAGCAGACAATTCAATGGCCTGTCTGACGGTAGTAGGATTGCTACCAATAACGATATCCTGAACTAGGTCAAGAAGACCATCAATGTACTTTTCAATCGCCTTCTCCACCGGCGTAACCATAGCAGGACATAACAGGCTCAACTCCTCATAACGATCAGTATAGGCTCGATGTTCACCACTGTATTGCTTCAAATCGTCGAATTCTCTTTCCAACGCTCTAAGCTCATGACGAGGACAGAACTCCTTCATCATTAGAGCCCGAAGCTCCTCCCAAGTTTGAGCTAGTGCCACATCAGCTCCCCTATCACGCATCACCCCGTTCGACCATGTAAGAGCACGCTTCTCAAACACACTTGATGCAAACTCAACCTTACACTCATTTCGACATTGCACATGCTTGAATGTGCTCTCCAAACTTTCAAACCATTGTAGGAGCGCGGCTGCTCCTTGAGTCCCAGAAAACTTCAAAGGTTTAGCAGAGTTGAATGTCTTAAAGTTGCACGGAACATGTGCATTGTTGTTGTTGTTTGCTTGGTTTAA
Source organism: Helianthus tuberosus (assembly GCA_030545235.1). NCBI lineage: Eukaryota > Viridiplantae > Streptophyta > Magnoliopsida > Asterales > Asteraceae > Helianthus > Helianthus tuberosus. Next base: position 54,999,727 of record CM060448.1, read on the forward strand.
CTGGGTAACGAGGTTCGGGAGAACAACAACGATTTGCTGAGTGATCAAGGTTGCCATTGCGGCGTCTTGAGTTTGATCACGTCGAGGAGGCATCTAAAAGAAAAGGAACACAAGGAAATGTGTGAGGTTGACATAGAACAATCAAATGGAGTATTGAAAACATCGACAAAACGAAGGATGGTGGTCATTTGTTCGTTACTTAAAACAAACAAACAACACAGTCACTAATCAAAGTAAATAGGTCTACATAATGCATAATGAAGACATGCTTTAGCCTATGGACACTCACCCCAAGAGTTCCCAGGTAAGAGTGACTGGTCCGATTATGTGGATTTGTACGAACACTCTAGCCTTAGACAGAAAACTCAGGGTACAGGCACCCACCCTTCCGGATTGCACGTGTTCACATTATTAAGACTCAAACTTTGACGAGATTTGAAAACTTTAAAGGCGTAAAGCCTAAAAACTAATCATCTAAGGATATATGATCGATTTTCAAATGAAATTGAGATTTGTGTACTTGTTTTGGTAATCACCTAAGGATAGGTGATAGTATTGTTTTAAGATCTAAACACAAGGTAACTTGTGTTAGGGTCCTAGGAAGGTTATAGACTAGGTCAAAATTTTACTAATAACCTAATTCCCTATAACCATGAGCTCTGATACCAACTCTTCTGTCACACCCCGACCACGTAAAACAATAAATCGTGGCGGAAACGTCAGGGAGTGTTGTAACAGAATCATTGTTTCACAACACATGGAATTTAGAATATTGTTTTATTACATAAAAAGTTACATTGTCTTGGGATTTGATCAACAAACAGTACAATTGCCGTTCATGTTTTTATAATTACTAAGTCCCATGTCCATCCTATGTAAAGCAATCAACAGTCGTCACGAAATAAAACCTGAAACATATGTGAAAGTAAATACGTCAGCATAAAAATGTCTGTGAGTAACATAGGTTTTGTGAATTTGATTCATGGCTTTGGATCATATAAGAAAAGATTATATGTTTATAAAAGTAGCCATGAATCCTTGATAAAAGTTTGGTTTCTAGAACACTTTGCATTGATATAAAAGTTGTGGTATACATAAAAATATACCTTGGTTTTTAAGAAAGTCGGATAAGTAATATATTAAAATATATTTTAGTTTTAAAGCAGTTAAACAGATAGTATATCAAATATACTTTAGTTGTTAAAATAATAGTTTTCGGTAGTATATCATAAGTATACTTTGGTCTTGTAAATAACATATCAGCTATGTTTTAGTAGATAACAGAATATATGTTGGATTTGTACATAGTATATCAAATTATACTTTAGTAAATAATATCACGTTGGTAGTATGTCGGAACATACCTAAATCGTGGTTTGGCAATATATCAAACTATATTTTAGTAAACAATAGCATATCAAATTATGCTTTAGTAAACAGTATCACGTTGGTAGGATATCGAAATATACCATAAATCGTGATTTAGCAATACATTCAAACCTTAGTGCATCAAACTACACTTTGGAGACTATAGAAATACCACAAAGGCAAATTCTATTTGGTTAAAATTTGGTTTCTGACATTCCATACAACAGGAATGGGGTGTCTAGTCCTATAGCGCTATATCGTACTACCAATCGGCTTAATCATTGTTAATGAATGTATAAATAACAGTATAAATGAACAATTAGTTCTAACAAACCTTGGAAATCAGTCGTTTAAACCATAGATAATAGTTCAATTCGTCAAAAGATAGTACTTATGCATGTGAAATCATATAGTCGAAATCATGAAAATAATGAATAGGCACATATGAATCACCCCAAAACATTTGAAAACGTAAAAGAGGGGACTATGTACTCACCTTTGGGTGCGTTTTTATATGTTAACACAATCCCTCAAATTGTTTATTCGTCCTAAATTAAATAAGAACGATTTAATACTCAAAAACCCACAAAAATACATAAGTTTCTCCGATACTTAGAATTTTCACATAACTTTGAGATTTTCTTGAAAAGATATTATTTTTTTATTATATTGGTGTATTTATGTATATATGAGTTCATATACATATTTTAAGAACTTTGCGACTTGAACGATTTTATTGGTGACCCTCATCATGTTATAAGCAATATATCATCAAAACCCTTGCATTTTAACTATCATTCAAAACTGGGTTGTTTTCGGGAATTTTAATAAATAAGTTAACTTATTCCAAAAATTCCCAAATTTTTACAGAATATTTTAAACGATCCAATTATTATTGTGTAAAAATATCGGGATCCAATTCATTACCAATATTTTATAAAAAATCATTTATCGGATATGAAATTCTAGTGGGAGAATTACAACGACTTCAGTGGTCATCTACAGTAAAAATTTCATGAGCTAATTCTACACAGATTTTAAGTTATGACAAAAAACATAACACACATTTTCTGCAGTGAAAACGCAGCTTTTGCTGCTGTACAAAACGGACCTTTAAAAATAGTAAACGACCTCGAAAAAATATGATTCCAGTGTCATTTGATTCGTTTTTTGAAAACATATAATTTAGACTTCAGAAAATTGATTTTTCGATTTATAACGGTCCGTTTACAGCCAACTGAAGTTGGGTGTAAATGTTACTCAGCATGCTTTTAATCGCTTAAATGTTACTAAAACATGCAAGCAAATATCCTAAACAAGTGTTTATCAAGAAATCAAACTCAAAACTCATACACCCATATACATCACCATTTTTATTTTGTATCAAGACCCATTTCTTTTTAGATTTCAAGTTTGTGAAAATTCCAATATTCAAGAGAAACTTCAAATCATCAAGAGCAACCAAGAATCAAAAGTATGATTTGAACATAAATGTTATACCTTCAAGATTCACGTAAGTTGTTGGATAAGGTTTTGATGATATGAGCTTGAAATCACTTGAAAGAACCTTGGAAACACCTTTGGATCTTCACACTAACTTGAAATATGCTTGGAAGGAGCTTTGATCCTGAAGAACAAAGTTGGAAAAATGGAAATGGTGATGAAGGTGGTGTGGACGGTTAGGAGAGAGAGAGAAGGAGGTGAGTGGAGTGTTGTGAAGTATGGTGGTGTATTTATAGGACAAAATCTGTAGATAAATCTTTAGAGATTACAAAATATCAAAGAGGATCCAAGGTGTTAAACTGCTAAATTCTGCTCAGACACCTCTGCTTTTGTTTTTATTGGTGCCAACATTCTAGTGAATGTTTCAGGTGTTAAACTTTTTATTTGAAAATAAACACCTTGTTTTAGCAAATTTTCATTTTCTTTTTCAAATTTTTGTTTAAAATAGTAGCTTAGAAACCTTGGAAAGAGTAAAAATGCTTTGCTATCAACATTCTTTACCAAGTCATTAAAGATTTCCTGGGAGTAGTTGTAATCTTTATTATTTAAAATAGCATAGCCCATGCATTGAATCTTCAATGGTATTTCGTTAAATGTTGTTGTTTTATTTGAAACACACATAAAAAGTGTGTGGAATAAAAACCTAGATGCAGAAGGGAAATTACCTTTTTGTAAGGTATCTACCTTTCATTGTTCTGCACACCCTCTTTTCAAGAAATCAGTTTTCAACTCGGTTTTATCAAAGGAAGTTTTACCTTTCTGATCATCGTGTTTAAAGACTTCTGAGATTGATTTTGGAGTGATTTGGATCGCTTTACCCTGTATTGAGGAGTTGATGGCTACTACTTTATCGTCTTGTTTCTCAAGCGTAGCATTTTTCCAGAACTCTCTCTGGGTTTGCAGGTAAATGGGAGCGTCTGCTGTTATCAAAGTTTTGTACTTTGATTTAGATAATGTGTCAATGATGGAATCGAAGGTTTGGTTGTTTATGGGTTTTGTGAGTAAACCCACATAGTTATGAGGAGATTTGTATGGTATTTCAACGGATTCAGCGGCCATTTGAGCGACCTCTTTGGAAGATGATGGTGATTTTGATTTTGATTTTGCTTTTGATTTCGTCATTTTGATGCGGAAGAGTAGAGAATGATTTGGGATGAAGGGTTAGAAACTGCTTTGAGAAGAGAATCTTAGAATTCAATTCGACAGTGTAAACCCTGTTTGGGGGTTTTGATCAGGGTTTTATTTAAAAAATGATCGCTGATGTGGCAGTGGTTATTGAGATCTGATGGCTAAAAACTGACCACGTGTCAACCTCTGATAATATGGATGAAGAATGGAGGACAGTTGTTTTGAGAGCCACTGATGTACCAAGCATCGGTAGTTACAATGGTAATAATGTGGTAACAGTGGATGATTTTTACTACCAGTAGATAGAATATCAGTGGATAAGACACTGATTTTGAGCATCAGTGCTTGCTAAGCAAAATGAAAGATCAATGACTGACTTTTAGCAGTGGACAATATTTAGAAGGCAGATGTTTGAACAAAACAGTGATTAGGGTAAATGGTAAAGATTTGAAATATGGATATTTCAGCAACCGTTTCGAGAATTTTCCATTCAGGTTTTGCCACATGTCAATTACACATTTTGATGCTTATACAAATTTCTGACAGTGTTTTAGTACCCCAGATGATGTATACATTTTACCAAGGCAACTCATTCTTGTTATAATATTTGAATTAAAACATGAGTGCCCAAGTACTTTAAGATCTGTTGACAATCAATCCTTTTCATAGAGTAAGAACAAATTTGAGTTTGACATGACCTTGACAAAAATACAAATTCCTTTTGATCTATTTTGAGGATAGTATCACCAACAAAATAAGATCATATATCCTCACAGGAGATTGAAACTTTTACTATAAAAAACCAGTAAAAAGTCCAAAATATATCATTCCTAAAAAATGAAGAATAATATATCCTGCTTTATTTGAGAAAATCCTTTTTCAGGAAAAATAGTTAAAGGATTTTCTGAAAACAGCACCAAAAGAATATGGTATAATTTTCACTGAAACTCCTAATCATCTCAATCTCAAGCTTATGAAAATGGTCAGTAGTTTGACACCAGTGGTATGAAATTTTAAATACATTTTGACCACTGTTTGGTACCATTCTCTTGTTGAATGATTGACAACAGAAATGAGGACACATGTTCACATGGGTCTTTGAAAACCCAGTTGCAGACTTTGTTACCATGTGAATATTCTGAAAATTTGTCTAGTCCTCTTTTAAATACATTTACTGGGAATACTATTGTTCCCTGAATTTTCCTAAACCAATGGTTGCACATAGTTGCTTAATGACCACAATTATCCCAACCTTTGACTCTTAAGTGTTTTATGTTTATACTCTTTTCTTTTGACTTCAAAAGTTTTGAGATAAACACACTTCTGAGCTTTTGTGAATTTTCTTCTTCCCCTTTCACCCTTCCCATTCATAAGTAATGAGATACTTACTGGGAGGTCTTTATTGAAGGAATACTTATTCCAAAATCATTTTGCAGTAATGTTTTGAGAAATTTGGTCATTTACACACATGCTCATGCCAAATTTCACATCACTTATGATCTGGACATTTTTTACCACTGATTTTCTTGGCATGATTTTAACTAGGTTGGTTTGTTCCTTTTGAAGATATCAACCTGTTTTTCATCACAAAAGATCAAGTGACTAAAGTTTTAATTTCCCTCTCTTTCGTTAACAAAAACACCAATGTTTTTATGAACATAGGCTTTTGTTAATCTGAGGTTCATACTTTAGCATCTAATATAGTGACATCACAAGTTTCATAACAACAGTTGAAATCAATTTTGAAAATAAGAAATAATCCCATAGTTTAACAGATATGTTCAGATCTAAAACCATGAGTGTCTTGTGCATGATATCACTTGTTGTGTGAGATTTGTGTGTCTTATGACATCTTGGTTGTTTTACAGGGTATTTGAATAGCAACTTTAAGCGTTATCACTCGTTACTCTGTTTTTCAACTAAATACAACCAACCTTAGTATCAATGAATTTTGAGCCGAACTGTTATGTCAAATTGATTGTTAGATCGAATTTGACTGTCCAGGCTCTGATACCAATTGTTAGGATCTGAGGCTCTCGTGATTGTGTTAGTTTGTATAATTTGGACAAATCAAACAGAAATGAACAGAAATTTAAGTGCAGCGAAAGTGAAAACAAACTTTGTAAGCACAATCAAAGGAGAAAATAGTTTGATAAACATTTTCTTTTCATAGAGTCGAAAGATTACAATTCAAAGCAAAAGATTACATTGCAAGCTCACAAACTAAGCTCCCCCTCAGCCTGATACTACAGTGGTTGGTTGCACAAGATGAAAGGATTGAATTGAGGAGAAGAACTCACTCAAAACGATCAAATGTAACAGTACAGAGTACTGTTCCATTTATAGACAATCCAAACCGCTGAGGCATCTCAGCTGACGTCACCATGAAAGCGACGTCTAACAGCCTAACAACCTGTATCTACTGTTCTTATGCAAACACTGCTAATCTTAACTACTGACTATACATGAAACAGATGATATACTAAACTACTGCTCTCTCTTTATGTCAGTGCTTTCCTCAAGGTTGATCAGTCCTTGATTGAGCAGTGCTTTGTCATCAGTAGATTGTACCAGCAGTGCTTAGTTCTCAGCAGTCTTCTGGCTTCATCAGTGGTTTTGAATAACAGCAGCAGTTGTATCCAGGCAGTGGATGTAAGACCATCAGCTGTTATAATCACTTTCAAGGGAGAAGACTTAGTGTAAACAATTGCTTATTGTGAATCCACTGTCATGATTCGGTTTTGGCTTTCATTATCTGTTCCTCTGGCAGGGTTCAATCCCAACAATACTCAAATGTACGACTTATTGTATTATTATATACATCTTCTATTTTTTTTTTTGCAGATTTACATTACTCTGACGAAGAAATAAAGAATTTGGCATTGTTATAGATTGAGAAATTCTTACTTCGTAATAACTCATCGCTGAGAAACTATTCAAATATGCCTTACCCTGATGATGAGTCTATTTCTTCTGCTAATAATCGATTGATCAACGAGGAGTTATCTTATGACCAAAATACTATGGAAGATGAGTTGAATAGTATGTTAGTACTCTTAACAGATGAGCAACGTAATGTTTTTTATCAGATTATGGAATCTGTTAGAACGAACAAAGGCGGTGTGTTTTTTCTTTACGGATATGGTGGCACCTGTAAGACCTTTATTTGGAAGACATTGTCGGTAGCAATTCGGAGTAAGTCTGAAATTGTTTTAAATGTTGCTTCAAGTGGTATAGCTTCTTTACTACTTTCTGGAGGTCGAACAACACATTCTCGGCTTTCCATCCCTCTGAATCTAAATTAGGATTCTCTTTGCCGCATGAGGCCTGGAACAGAAGTTGCGTATCTTTTAAAAAAACACAACTTATTATATGGGATGAGGCTCCAATGATTCATAAACATGCCTTTGAAGCATTGGATAGAACCTTAAAAGATATATTGATGCCTGATTGTTCAAATAGCGAAGCTTTATCATTTAGAGGAAAGGTAATTGTAATTGGTGGTGACTTTAGACAAATTCTTCCTGTTGATCCTAATGGCTCTAGACAAGATATCGTCAACGCTTCACTTAGTTCGTCATATATATGGAATAAATGCAAGTTACTAACGCTAACAAAAAACATGAGGCTCACTGTTGGCATGAATCATGGTGATATTGACAAGACAAAAGAGTTTGCTACATGGCTTTTGGATATTGGCGAGGGAAAACTTGGTGGTCGCAACGACGGGGAAGCTATTATTGATATACCTCAAGAACTGTTGATTACTGATTCCACTAACCCTATCGGTAGTCTGATCAACTTTGTGTATCCTTCGATACTTGAATCGTTTAATGATCCAAATTATTTTCAAGAAAGAGCGATACTTGCTCCTAAGAACGACGTTGTTCACGAGATAAATGATACCTTATTAGCAATGTTTCCTGGTGATCATAAAGAGTATCTAAGTTCAGATTCTATCTGCCAATCTGAGAATGTAACTGACCATATTCAACACAATGTTTACCCCCCCCCCCCCGATGTTCTAAAAGGTCTAAAAGTTTCAGGAATGCCGAATCATAAGTTGGTATTAAAAGTTGGTGTTCCCATCATGCTTTTACGTAACCTTGATCAGAAAAACGGTCTGTGCATTGGTACAACATTACAATTCGTTACACTTGGTGATCGGATTATTGAAGCAAAAGTTATTTCTGGTAATAATATTGGGACTAGAACTTTTATTCCAATGATTAATCTTTCGCCCTCTGACAAACGAATACCTTTCAAGCTTCAAAGAAGGCAATTCCCGATAGCTGTGTGTTTTGCAATGACGATAAACAAAAGCCAGGGACAGCCATTATCTAAGGTTGGTTTGTTTCTAAAGTAGCTTGTTTTCACACACAGACAACTATATGTTGCAGTTTCAAGAGTCAAAAGGATGGATGGTTTAAGGATGTTAATATTAGACACTGATGGGAACGTTACTAATAAAACTACAAATGTAGTGTACAAAGAGATATTCTCAAATTTATAGTTTGATTTATACTTTCACTATTTTAATATTACTTTCCAACTGTAATTTTATTCCTTGCTTTTTTCCGATATTCATCCTTACTTTTTACTTTAGATTTTTTGGTTACATTACATTTGTAATACATCTTACTTACAACTTATATAAACAATCCGAATCACATATAAACAACCACAACTTAGTTTGTAAATATATCTATTTAAACATTGATAATCAAGAACTGTTTATACACGATACCAACTGTTAATTACATTCAAAAATATGGTACGTGGTTGGATGATATAATACTAATTGTCTTTAACCTTAAACTACCTAGGAACAAAATAAAACATGATAACCATAGATTGCATGTCCAAAAAAAAGGAAACATAAAACCAGTAGCACAAAAGAGTCATGATTTCGTTTACACAAACATCTTCATCATTAGATTACCTGTTAACCTGCATTAACTCCATCCACGTGTGATAAGATCAGTAGATTTCCTGAACTTACAAATGTGAAATGCATTGTGTCACCCAAACGAAGGCCATTCTCCTTCATGAACACCGGCCAACCTTCGATTGCATACCTTACACCATCTCCATTCTTCTGGCGCCTAAGATTCATATCGATGGTTTTTCCATTCATGTTCGTCACTTTTAACTCATGCATTTTATTTCTGAATCCGACAAATCTTACAACATCAGCAAGCATTCTCTGCATGAATGTCGTAATTAACAAGTAAATCAGCCTTATGCATGTTATAGTATTTCTGTTTATTATTTACTAGGTTAAAAAAACATACCATGCGGTTTTCTCCCTTCTTTGTGAATTTTCGTTAGCACTTTTCTCAATAGCATTTGTCCTTGCAACAAATTTTCGTTCAACATCCAATATCTTCAATGCATGACCATATCTCTTTCTTTTTTCGTTTACCTAATTTTTTAAGACATACATTATATTTAGACTAATCTCTTAATTTATACCCGCTGCGAGTTCTCTGTCCAACTGTTGAGACGTTTGGCATTTCGACTTCTGTTCCGCATATCAGCTCCTTACTGTCGTCCGCATGACAATATGCCTCAACATGTTTTCCTTTCTTCTTAAGCTTGATAAGACAACCACTAACATTAGATAACAATAACCAACAATTTTTAACTAAATATGTCTACATATATTAATGAAACTAATCATCTATTATTATGTTTGAAATTATTAAATCATCTTTTGTTGGTTGGTTTGTCTGTCTCTTCTCTCATCAAAATCTTTGTTACTACCTTCATGAATCTGTGTATGATAGTTAACAAAATGACAAAATCTGGTTGTAATGTATTTTAATCTACATAAATGTAAGGTTAGTACCTCAGAAATCAACTGATCTATCGAGTCATCATCATCACAGAATGTCTGGTATACAATAAGATACGTAAATAAGTCGTATTTTTTAGTAAACTGTTATAGTTTAGTTGAAAATACTTACAAACTGAACGTTTTTGTAGTATGTGTCTTTAGGTATTTCCAGCAGAGAGTCATCTTCACTTTCTTCTTTGTTGGTCAAAACAACCTCAACTCCTCGACGATAAATTTTTAACTCAAATGTGTTGCTGTCCGTCTTCATCAACAACAGTATATCATCATCTTCTATCGCAAGATCATGAAATAATTTCGGACAACCTTTTGTAAAAACATAATTATCATTGATTTTGTCCGTCTTAACTTTCCAAATCTGACCTGTTGCATATATGTTATAACAATCATTGACTGGCGTGTAAGAGTAATATTTTGTGACATAAGCTTGTGGAATCACCTGAAAAGTTATGTAGCATTTTATTGTCAAATATATATGTATACCATTTATTTTACAACTATAACAAAAAAATGATTCATACATAATAGTATACTTACTATTATCTTTAAAATGCCGTAACGGTTTACTGTTAAAAAAGATTCATCACACATGTTCTCGACGAAACAATCCATTTGAATATTTTTATCTTTGATTATCCTTAAGCGCAATAACGTTTGCTTTGTCAACTAAAGATCCCTTACCACATTACTCCATCCATCAGTGATAACAGATTCCCCACTTACACTTCTCAAAGAAACTGGCCAACTTCTTCGACTTTCATGATGTATCATTAATTTAGTTCTTTGCCAATAATCACTATATACACTCTTAACAAAGTCAATTGGCAGCACCTGTGGTTAAATTTATGTTTTAGATCGTATGTAACACAATTTATATATACTTTTTTGTAACATTTGTAGCATACCAGTTTTTACGAGGATTGCTCATCTAACACAGCTACGCACGGCGAACTCATTTTTATATACCTGTAACATAGCAACAACTGTTATAAACATTTAGTATTCAACTTGAATGCATACATATATGTTTATAGCAATAACAAAATTACGTCTTAAGCAATACTAGATACACACTTTTTTATAAATATGCCTTTATAGCAATAATCCTAATTCATAGTCTACATAAAATCTGTCTATGTAGACTTTAAACAATAACAAAGGAACTTTTATCAAATCAATGTATTTAATTACAAGTAAATAAATACTCAATTTAGTTGATCAATTTATAACAACATACCTCTCTTTTTAGTGTTGAATCTTATTGTATACATATATTCTCATAGATAAGGAAAAATAAAAGTATATGACATCAATGTAATCCTATTTCAATATAAGTCAACAAAAAATATTCTCAATCTTAAATTTTATGTGATACTGATAACCTATTCAATCATCCAAATAACAATGTTAACCAAGAAATTCTATTTTTTCACAAGAAGATCCACAAAATATATCAACCAAATAACATTATTAACCGAAATTCTATACTTTCAAACACATGCAATACAATCTAATCCCTCTTAGATACACATAACATACACAACATTCAATTTTATAAAAACCTAAAACCCGATTTCATGTCTAAATTTTCAATAATAGCCGGAAACACACACCTTATGAGCCACCAAAAAATATGCTCAATCTTAAGTTTTATGTGATACTTATAAGCTATTCAATCAGCCAAATAACAATATTAACCAAGAAATTCTATGTTTCACAAGAAGATCCACAAAATATATCAACCAAATCACATAATTAACCGGAATTCTATACTTTTAAACACATGCAATAGAATCTAATCCCTCTTAGATACACATAACATAAACAACATTCAATTTCATGAAAACCTAAAACCCTATTTCACGTCTAATTTTTCAATAATCACCGGAAACAAGTCGGTAAAGTAACTCAAAGGGAATATTGTGGTTCAAGTGATCGGAAAATAAGTGTGTAAATCAAACCGTGGAATGCCGTTCAAGTGATCGGAAATTAAGTCGGTAAAGTAACTTTACCAATTTCTTCAACCGTCGATTGTTAATTTCTTGAGCTTTGTGATTGAAGATGATATGAGTGTTGAAAGAAGTTGAGTTGATATGTTATGATTGTATTAGATTTTATAATATTTAAATATATATTGATCTTTTTATTTGCTATATCCGTTTGTTTAAGTATATTACATTAACTTATTTTTTTCCCATTATTTATTTCAATATTTTACATAAATAGATATAGGCTTTTTTGTTTACCTTTTTATTAAACGTTTAATACTTTAAATCAAGTATTTTTCAATATATTTACAAGTATAGTAATGAATAAAAATGAATATACTCTAATGAAAGTATTACGATTTGTTATATTTTTCAGTACATTCATTAGGAAAATCTTTGAGTATGCATTATCTATAACTAAACTAATTATATATTCTAATGAAAGTATTACGATTTGTTATATCTATTACAATGATTTTTGTTATTTACTATCAAGATTTTTTAAATCGGTTAAATTTTTATTACACATTTACATAAATTTTTAATATTTTTTTGCCAATATTCAGTTGAATAATAATTTACATAAATAGTTATAAAAACTTTTGATTCTATTGTATTTTTAAGAATAATTTATCAATTTTCTCTTATAAATACATACTATAAATTTTTTCTTTCATTGTATGTGTTGCAAGTACTATTCAATTGTTAGTCTTCTTTCTGAATTTTCGTGTTTGGGTTAACATGTATCGTCATGGTCCGTATTTTATCATAACTATACTTGATCCGCTATCCCTTCAACAGGTACATACTTTTCAGTATTATTTTTTAAACTAATGATTCGTATTGTTTTATCTTTTATTCGAAAGAAATTTGCCTTTTCTTTTTTTGGTTTTCAGGCTATACCTATATGTATGAGTAGATTTATATGGATGAATAAGTTAGAATCTTCAACTGTTAGTCTTAAATTTGATGAAACGCATTCATGGCCTGTTGTTATCAAATTAATAGAAGATGTATTCTACTTTACGGATGGATGGTGTGAGGTTTTAAACTACTTTGGCCATGAATCTTTCTTCATGATTTTCAACTATCTTGGTGATCGTACTTTCAAGTTCAAGCTCTTCTCTCATGATCCAAATAAAGAGTATGGAAAATCATTTTGTAAAATTATTCAAAGTCCTTTACAAAGTCCAACGGTACGTAATTTTATTATAGATTTTAATTTTTTGTTATTACGATTTATTAAAAAAACATAATACGCATAAATTTGTAATAATTATTTTTTTACAGGTTCTACCAAATACTTTTATTTCAGAACATTATGATTATCGTTTACCGGATAACATGGTTATACTTAATGTATCCGAGAATCATCAATGGGAAGTCCGTATTAGAAAGATTGGTCCAAATTATTGTTTTGCTGATGGTTGTTTTAAATTTATTGAAGATCTAAGGTTAAATCCTAGGGATATTCTGTGTTTTCAAATAAAGGACGTGAAACATTTTAATATTATCATATTCAATAAACATGGTCGTCAAGTTTTGTTAAACAACACTCCTTTGATTGAGCAAGAATATGAACATATTAGCAATGTGGAAGGTTATCGACAAGTTAGTGACGATCCTAACTATCTTTTTTTTTTTGCAATGACAGTAACTCATCAATTGGTATTATACTATCCTGTTTTATGTTGATTTTTTTTAGTGTTTTTCATTTAATATCATTTACATATTTTTAACGTTCTTACAAAATGTAGATCCTTCCTAAGTTAATTACTGACTTAAGTGGTTTAAAGGAGTTTCTGAACAAAAGATCAAAGTTGTTAAAGGAAATACTTGGGTTAAGAATCTTTGTACACACAATATTGATGGTGAAAGAAGGTTTGTCAATCAATTTATTATCTTAGTTATTATTTATCTTTTACCCTATTTGTATATGTATTACTAACAATTTTTTTCATATTTTATCTACCATAGGTAAGGTGTTGTTGGATGGCATGATATACTTCATGCTGAACATATTTCCTTAGGTAACGATTGTTTTTTCAACTGGTCTAAAACGAATTCGAGGTTATTGGTTACGAAACTCCAGCAAGCAGAAGTGTTACAGTAATAGAGTTTCAGTTTATATTGAAAACCCGAAAAACATATATCTTACATTTACTTTCGATCCCCTTTTATTTACGTTTGTAGTACAATGCGTTTGTTTTTTTTAGTATTTTAAATTCAGATTGCCATTATAATTTTATCCGTACAGTCCGTTTATGATAAGTAACATAAATCTTTTCTATCAGAAGTATAAACATATCATTTTTCAACACCGCGAAATTCACGGGTATTAGCACTAGTTACTTAATAATAATCATGAGTAAATTGCAAAATTCGTCCATGAGGTTTAGGTATGTTTTCCAGTTTCATGCAAAACGACTTTTTGTGTCATACTGTCCTTTACTTTTGGAAATTTTTGTCATTTTCATCCAATTCACTAACGAGGTTAAGAAACACTGATCGATGAGGGGTAGGGTTGACCTTACATTCTCAAGTAGGGGTATTTTGTCCTTTAAGCTAACATACAACATATTAAAGCTTGGTACGAGTTGTTAATGCACACACATAGTCACCACAACACCACCACCCCACTACCACCGGTGAATATTCAACCGGCAACAAAAATCCAAAAAGCCACCAACCCAGTTTTCAAATCCACGATTCTCTGAACCAATCGAGCAAATCAATAATCAATCGTCTCTCATTCCCCCTTATTCTTAAGTTCGATCAGTACACACAAAGCAACCTTGTTGAATGAAATGGATGTGTAAAAGGCGCATGAAATTACATAGGGTTGGTTGTGTCTAATTCTATTTAATTGATTTGGATTGCAATACACTAGACGAAGGTATTTTGTTCTCCAGCAACCACCGCCTCCACCATCACTGGCACCACCATCATCTCAACATCCACCACCTCCACCTCCACCGATGTGACAATCCGAGATTTCAAGTTCTTCCGTTACGTCATACTTGTTTTACAATTTGGTTTTCATGGTTAGTTTTGAGTTGTGCTTGTACATGATTAGTATCTAATTTATCAATTGTGAGGTGTGGTCGTTACTGAATAACTTAGGAGTTTTTTATGATTCTTAACCTCACAATTAAGTCGGCTGTCCGTAGTCAAATGAAATATCATGTCGAAATAGGAGTTTCGCCATCAATAGTGCGGCGAAAGACTGGTTCCTCATCATCATCAGCCAACCGACGAAAAATGAGTATTTCGTCGGGAGTGTTATTCACTGAAACGGGCTTTGGCCCAAATAAAACCCAGACATGATGTTTCCACTATTTAAACATAAATCTGCTTAACCCTAGCCCCTCTTCTCCTACGCATACTCGACGGCAGCCATGCCACTCGAAGAACCACCCTCCACTCACCCGCTCCAGTGCACTCTCCACGGTCTCTCGGTTAGTATAATCATATTGGTGTTGAATCTGTTTGATTGCTTTGTCTATGTGCAAGTCGGTGCGATTTGTAATTTAGGGTCTTGTGAGTCCTTGTTATGATCTAGAGAAATTAGAAAACATAATTTGAATGTGTGAATCTTGATTGATTGTCTGTATCTACATGTAACTTGTTGATTGATTAACAAAGATGATCATAAGTTTGTATGGTTTAAGGATTAGAAGCATGTGATGATGATGTATGATCGATGTCAACGAGTAATCGTTTCCGATGGTACGAATCGGAAATTAGTTGCATTGGTTTAGGATATGATGTAATTAACATGTTGATGATTTACAGGGATTAAACACTTAACAAATGATTTATGCTTCCGTTGTATACGATGAGTTACACTTAACGTTTTGTATCACTTTATGATAATGAATGAAAGTTTTATCTAAATATATTATGAGTTCAATGTGATTGGTGGCTAAGATCCAGGTTCGTCACACGCCTCGTGGTGTCCCGCAAGTGGTATTTTGGGGGTGTGACAGTTTGGTATCAGAGCCACTGGTTATAGTGAACTTGGTTTTAAAACGTTTTTGTAAAACCAGACTATAACCTAACAGTTCTGAATATGTGAATACGACCATGACACTCAGCTCCAGATTGCAAGGTTCGTCTTTCTCACTCGTAGCATACATTACATGACTAGTACACATTTGTTTATGACGTAGCATACGAACACACACTCGTCACTATAGCATGATGACATGGATTGCTTGTTTACTTTATGATGCATTAATAGTGTGCCATAACCCTTGAGTTTCTGTGATCTTATCATTTGATAACCTCTGTTTGGCATTCGAGTTGGAGGAACCATTTGACACGAGTTAGGAGGAACTGAGACGAGCATGCAAATCACAATATTATTGTTGGTGCACACATAATAATAATGTGGGGTGCATGTGAGTCCCAGTGAGCCTTAACAAGTGAAAAAGGGGTTCTGTCCTGTTAATTAATCAATGAGAGACGTAACAAACCTATAGGGTTCATAGCAGTGATTGTCTCCTATTCAAACGTGATCTTCTCACTCCTTTCTGAATCCTTACGAATCTCGATGCTATCGAGTATTACCTGACCACCCATCCGAACGCCTAGCGAACTGTGTATAATGTTAGGTGCTTATACGAACGTCTCTGAGTTGGATGTCGCAGCGTCGAATGATTGGTCTATACCTTCCTCACCTATCTTTGTTTGTTGGAACTTAGCGCTAGGGGTGAGCAAATTAACCACCATAACCGATAATCGAACCATAACCGACATAACCGAACCACTAATAACCGATAACCAATATAACCAATGGTTATGGTTATGAAACTTTGTATAACCGCTCAATCGGTTATGGTCATGGTTATGAAGCTTTGGTTAACCGATATAACCGAAACGAACCGAACTTGTGATGTTAACTTTATATAATGGATTTGTGTTTTACAAAACCATATAGAGGGTTTTTACTAAGATAAAAGTATGTTAGTAACAAAATGATCTTTATGTAAATGCCATTTATTTTGATAAAGAACTAAGGTGTTATGGCCATAAATGTTTTTGTTTGAGAATTAACTTATTAGAAAGAACCCTAAGTCGGTAGTTTAACCAAAAATTTTAGTATCCATTATCTTATAAAATAGGCTCAAGCTAAGTTCAAATCGTGCACAACCCTATTTATTTCAAACCTTGCTTGGTTACTTAACCGAAATTAACCAAAACCGAACCATAACCGACTTCATAACCGATTAACCGTAACCGAAGTTTGGTTATGGTTATGGTTACCAAAACTTCATAACCGAACTAGCGGTTATGGTTATGGTTAATAGTAAAAACCGAACCAAACCGACCCATGCACACCCCTACTTAGCGCGTTGACGCCCTAGATCCCAAAGTGCGATCACCTCTGCAACACTCTCGCAGCATACCGTGTATGACTCAATCAACTTGCTAGATCGAAGGACAAGAGGACGAGCGTAGCACTTTACCGACTTTAGTATTTGGATGGCCCTGATTACCAGCAACAAACATCAGCAATTTGACTGCAATCGAATCTTTAACCCTAGACAGCGACTTATGGGAGTCAACTTTTATGAGTTAATCGGGACCTAAACGATGACAATTGACCATGGTGTGGGATGTGTAACTGACAGCACAATGAGTAGCGCTTTAGGGCATGGCACAGAATGTGAAAAGATGGACCCTGTTGGGGAAGGATCGTAGAGCTCCGTTTCAAACAACAGCATTAGAGGCAACAGTCACGGCAACATCAAAGTACTTGTGATGGTAACCAACAGTATGGAAACAAAGGTGACTTCGACAAGGATTGATTGTTATTAAGTCAAAATGTCAACAACACTGGGAACGATGCTCGTGGAAGGGCATTTAGGATTGGCGTGGGTGACGCCAGGATTATAGCAGCATGGTAGCTTGTATGGGTAGCTAATCGCTTAACCCTAATGTTTCTTGAAACCGAACCTGTTGTGGAATCGGCTGATGGCAAGTCAATTAAGATTTCATATGTTCATTGGGATGCAAACTCGACCTTGTGGGACAAGTGTTCGACATCGACCTTCCTTCTACTATCCCTGATGGTCTTGACGTAGTAGTTAGTGTGGATTGGTTACCCAGAGATCGCGTAGATATACCCTGTGAGGAGAAGATTTTGCGTATCCTTCTCCCTAGTCTAGGATCGTTGTCTGTTCTAAAGCATCAGAGTGGTGCAAGGATTAGCGCCATTCCAGCTATAAAGATCCAGAAGTGTCTACGGAGGGATTACCCCGCTATGTTAGCAACCGTTTCTGATAGTAAGGCTAAGGAAAATAGGATCGGATCCACCAATTGTTCGTGATTCCTCTCAGTGTGCTACCAGAAGAACGATCAGGTTTACCTTCACATTGTCAGGTGGAATATCATATCGGCATCATGTCAGAAGCAGCCTTTATTACTAGTACCCCTTGTTGTCTCACATCAGGAAGGTTGCAGGAACTGACTAATCAACTTCAGGAACCGCTGGACAGGGGTCCTAACTGATTTAGCTCATTGCCTTGGGGAGCCCGAGCTCTACCTATGAAAAGAAGGACAGGTCCTTTTATTCGTGTATCGGCTACCGTAAACTCAACAAGGTGACAGTCAAGAACCGTTTACCTCGACCATGTATTGACAACCTGTTGACCAGTTGCGAGGGTCAAGCTCCCATTTGAGGATTGTCGAACGAGCGAACTATCATCAGATGGAAGACCAAGGGGAGAATGTTCTTAAAACGGCATATTGAACGCAATGCGGCCAATGCGACATTGTATTCCATGACCTTTGGGTTAATCATGTAGGATCGGTCTGTGGATCCGAACGAGTCGGTTCAGAGGAATTCTATCAAATACAGGTGCGGAAAACAAGTATTTGATGTGTAAACAGCTGAATCTTCACTTTAACACTGATTTGTATTGATTAGACAACAATTACAATCAGTTCTCACACCGGCAGCACCTCGGTATGGAATTTACTCAAATGTTACTCTCTTATTTCGCTTGACCAACATCCCTATATATAGAGATTAAGATTTCGCTTGGAATGACCTGAAGCGAAATCGTTACATGTTGATTTCGCTTGAGGCTTCAAGCGAAATCCTTTACAAATCAAATCCTTCAAGCGAAATCTTTCTAACTTTCGTTTTACGTGCCCTGGTCTATTCTAGCTAGTGTAAGACTCGATACAAGACAAAGTCGACAGATGTAGTGCACCAACAGACTCCCCCTCAGATGTTGACGAGTCGACTATCGAGTCACACCAATACTGTGTCTTCACATCTTCAGTCTTGATCAGTCTCTGGGCTTTTCTCTCTCTATCTTCTTCTCCAGATTCACCTTGCTCTATCAGACTCCCCCTCACGATTTGCTGGCATTCATTTGTTCTTCAGCAACATCTGCTTTAGGATCAATGTCTGTTGTTTACAAGATCATTGCCTGGCTTTTATCTAATTCTCTTGATCAGATCTCTTGATTCCTTAAGTTCATCAGCATCAACAACTAGCAAACTTTTTAGATTCATGATCAGAGTTTGACTTTCATAAGCCTTGAATGAATTAACCTGGCTTACCTGAAACAATCTTAACCCAGAAATAAATTTTCTAAATTTAACAAGTTAAATGCATCAACAATCTGATATAATCAAATAAATCTTTTTTCTATCATTAACCACTGATGAACCAAATGAAGGTTTTAAAAATACCAATTGTAGGATTTATCAAACCTTTTAGCATTTTTAGATTCACTCCCCCTCAAAACAAAGTCATCATGTTTAGCACTTGAAATTTTGACAATCAGCTTTCCAATATCAGTTGTCGAAAATCTTTTTGAATTTTTCAAAATTTATGCTAAAACACACTAAAAATCTTTTTGTATTTTGAAATAATAGAAATAAAATGCAGTAAAGAACTATTTACAAACAATATTTTTGTGAGTTCGTGCAAGAGGATCATATCAGTTTCTGAGACTCATCACCAACACCGTTAAGCTTCATTTCATTTTAAGTTCTAAACAATTTACCTAGATTGTCAGTATATTTGTCCACTTAAATTTTTACACAAAATTCAACTGATCCGAGATACGATATTTAATGTTTTAAGAGACTTAAACTTATCCGTGTGTCCCACTACTTGAATATACTCCCGTATCCAGAATCTCAATAATCAGTCTTACAGATGAGAATACTACAATGATATCTGTATATAATTTAGGTATGCGAGGGCCGAGGGATCTCAGATCGATACTTCCGTATACGCAGAGAGATATCAGCTTCGGCTTTTAGGTATGTCCCCTTTAGAGGATCTTTTTGCTTACAACAGCATCATATATCAATTTTATTGTTTCAGCGTGCTGAGGGTTTAATGCTGTGTTTCAAGCATTGCAGCAAGTATTAGCCAGGGACTAGGTCAGAACTTCCGTTCAGCAGAAGTCCCGGAATAATACCCCAGATATCATAGAGTATAAAGACCTAGTATATCAGATTAAGAGACCTTTCAAACGAGATTTCAGGGGTTACCTATATATTCAAGCTTGTGTTAACCCACAGAACAAGCAAGTTTGAAATTTAGTTTATATCTCGTCACAATCTACTAAATGTGCAAAAACCTACTGACATATCCACAGTAAGATTGTTTATCACATTTTTCTTTACATTTCTTTAGCATGTCGTGATAGTCCACTGATGTACTATCATTTCCTCTATATACAACAAAAACTCATTTTTTAATTTTATCATGTTTTTGTCTTTTTCAAATTTTCAAATGTTTTTGGATTTTCTGAAAAAAAATTTTACTCCCCCTAAAATGCACACACATTTTAGGAAATTTGAAAATAAACTGTACAATAAAATGACAACTGTTATCGAATCGCACCAAATCGCCATTCACTTAGCATAAACAATCAGAACTCCCCCTATCACAAAACTATTTTCTCATTTAGATCTCAAAACACTTAAGTTTGTTTTAATCAAAATGATTTTTCCGGAAAATAAGTTTTTATGACATAATCATTTGTAGATTCGGAGTGTGGTTCATCACATTGTCTCTTCGAAATACCAATTGTAAGAATGGTTCACTCAAGTTCAACTTAATGACCTTGATTAACCACTTGCAAGTACGCACCATCTATATCAATTGTAAAAATTACCACATGTAGAACACAATACCACTTGTAGGAATATTACGTCTACATTACCATTTTACCAATCAGAAATGCTGATTCCTGCTTCACACTTACCAACCTGGAAGCTCCGGCGTAGTCATACAACCTGTAAACATCCAAACATTATCAAAAACTTTTTTAACCAAAATCTTCAAACATTAGAAAGATGCCGATTCCTGATCCACGATATAATCTTGGGATCTCCGGCAAGTCCTAAGACTTTAAGGAAAGCAAACTTCCACCCAAGTCTTATTTGACTTGGTGGCTTCCAATTCCTGGGCAGTAGGGTTGTAAGTTGCCTTTTTATTTGCATAAAAATCTTTAACCCCCTTTACTTTCCCATCAAGCATTTTCTTGAAAATTTTCCTAACATTACCATTGAATGTTTTTTCAATATCAAAATCTGAAATTTCTATTTTACCAACCATTTGTTGAATCTCTTTCACACTCATTGATTTAATATCAGCATCATTCAACAAATCATCAATCTCATTTTGTGACTCCTCTGATTTTGTGGAATCAGATTCATTGTCAGAACTATCAACTACTTTCTTAACAACCCATGTTTGGTTGTCTTTTGCCTGTTTTTTGTACAATCTTTTAGAATTTTCACCAACTTCATTCTTTGAATTTTCAACAGTTTTGAACTTTGTAGTTGGTGAATCATTCTTTTCAACCACTTTTTCTTTAAGTTTTTCAGAGACTCCCTGTTTTTTGTTGACTTTGTTTGGACAATTGTGAGCAATGTGTCCAACAACTTGGCATTGAAAACAAGTTCTTGTATCTCTTGGAATGTCTCTTGAATGAAAAACTCCAGTTCCTGTTCTTTTCCTTTCAACAAGAAACTCCTGGTTTGTTTCTTTCCAGAAAGGTTTCTTCTGTTCATCTTCAACACTTCCACCTGAAACAAATTCTGTTTTTGATTTAGAATTGTTTGCCTTTCTGTAACTTTCTTGCTGAATAAAACCTAAACCTTTTCTTTTACAATTTTGGTTTGTTTTCTTTTGAAAACCAGAACTAAAATTGTAATCCTTTTTCCCTTTTTTCTTGTTTAACCTTTGTTGAATTCTTGAAGTGTAATTTTTAGGTTTTTCATTAAGATTTAAATTTTTAGTGTCAGAAATATTAATTTCTGTGATTTTGAAAACCTTTTTGATCTTGTCAAATCTAACACTATCCATCGGAAACTCTTCATCAGAGTATAATTTGTCAGAACCATTTAAAGTATATGCAACTTTAAATGTTTCATCATCCAAATTTGCTTTTGATAACAAAAATTCTTTACTATAAGACCGTTTTTCTGATGACTTTGAACTGTTGACTGACGAACTTGAACACCCAGACTCAAACTTTGACTCAGACACCTCCTCCGTATCCAACACCTGATCGACCACCTTTTTGATTAACTCAGACTCATGATCAGTATCAGACGAGGTAAATGTGATATCAATGTTATCTGGTAAAACATCAGTTGTCTCTGATTTTAACTTTATATTGACTGCTTTTTCGACTTGTTCCTCATTTGGTTTTCTAGGAGAATACCCTTCCCAGATAGGAGGCGGACACTTGTTGTATTTAACAGTCGATTTCTTACCAGTCTCATTCTTTTGCTTCTCATCTTGAAATGCTTCAAAACCTGCAATAGTAGGATAAACTCGATCAATAACATAATCAGAACAAGAATAACTCAGTAATAACCTTCTGATCCTTTCATTTTCGATCCTTTCTTTCTCCAACTCTTGCTTTAAACTAGCATTTTCTTCGATGTAATGATTAATTGCTTTTTGCTTTGCCATCAGCGTAGAATTCGTCATAGTTAAAGCCTTTTCTCTTTCAGAATTTGTTGTTTGAAGACCTGTCACAGTTCTGTTCAACACACTGTACGATTCTTTCACATAGCTGATGTCTGATAGTAACTTTTCTATCAGTTTTTCTCTATCAAACAGAATCACATCTTTTTCTTCACAACTTTTGCAAGCTTCCAAACACTTCTTGCAAGGCTTTTCAACTTCTACAATCTTCTCAACCTCGATTGTTTTTACCACTTCAATCACTTTTTCTTCCTCAGTTACTTTCTCATCTTCAGTCACCTTTTCTTCCTCAGTTACTTTCTCATCTTCAATCACCTTTTCTTCAACAACTACTTTAACTTCCTCATTCAGTTGTTGTTCTTTAGCAGCTTGTTTCTCCTTTAGTTTTTCCATGCGATCTGCAAAATAAAAATGAAAACTTTCAGGAGAAAGATGTTTTTTAGCAATATTAATCTGTTTCTCTTCCTCATCATCACTGCTATTCTCTATCGGTGTTTGATCAAACTCTACAGATTTTTCAGACTCAGCATCTGAAATACCAGAATCAGATGGTGTTTGATCAAAAACAACTTCTTTTTCTGAAGTATCCTCATTTTGCACACTATCGTTTGTACTTAATGACTCATCATCAGCACTTTCTAAATCTTCTTCAGATGTACTTGATTGATCTTTCACTTTTTCACCAATTGATCTCATCCAAGTAGCAAACAAATCTGGTTCTCTAACAATCTTTGCAATGAAAGCTTTGAAGTCACCCTTTTCATCAACAAACATATCCCAATTGAAACCTTCAGGTAATTTCTCATCATCTTGATCAACTGTGCATGCTTTACTGTCAGAAGATATATAATTGCTCCAGTTGAAATCTACCAAGCATCCTCTCTTTGAATCTTCAATCTTTCTGCCATGAGCTGTTTGTGAGTCTTGTAACTGACCAACTTGTTGATAAATGGCTTTCCGGTAATAATCGTCTTTTCCAAATGGATTCTGAGCGCCACTAACTTCTCTATTCTTGCACTCCCGCTTAAAATGACCTTTTTCTCTGCACCTGAAACATGTAACTTTAGATTTATCAAAACCTAAAGTAGAAACACAAGCATCAAGAAAATCATTTCTCCCAGTAATTGTCTTGAACTTTTCAGCACGTCTCAGAACACTTGCAAGACACCATTTGATATCCATTAGTTCCATCTCTTCAGCATCTATCTGGTCGTAATCCTCTTTGGTAAGCATAGGATTTCCAATTCGACCAGCTACTAAACCTTCATACGAGATAAGTACAGAACCAAGTAATGCCATATGATCTTTCGCAATGTCTTCAGAAAAACTTTGACCATCTGGAAGATTTAGAGCTATGTTGCATTGAATCACACAACCATTTCCCATCTTTGTGCTTTGAGACTGAAAATTTTCTGATGAAGTCTTTGGGTTGACACTTGGATAGAATGAGAATCCACTGCTGGTTTTGTTTGAGCTTTGATCAATCTTTTCTGTAGAGTCTCCAGCACTAAACGCAGTCTGGATTTTCGGACTTCTTTCAGCTTCTGGAACCGGAATACTACCTTTGTAGTACATCTTTACATCCTGTTGACCACTTGGACTGTTCATCCTCGCAATCTTCTGCTGTTCCAAATCCTGACTTTCAATCTTTTCAATGAACTGAGAGATCGACAATCTATCATAAACTCCAGTATTCTTCAGTATCATCAAATAAGTTCCCCACTCTTTCTGAGGTAATGCATCAGCAAGTTTATCCACCCATTCATCATTTTCCTTTTTAATACCCATCATTGACATTGTTCTCACTAAGTGACAATATCGTTCAATGAGTTTCTTCGTATCTTCTCCGGGCAAGCTTGTGAATAAATCAAATTCCTTTTTAAGCAATGCCTTCTTGCTTTTAATCATACTCGTACTGCCTTCAACTTTGATTTTTAGAGCATCCCATATTGATTGTGATGTTTTGTCATGTTGAAGTAATATGAAGATGTCTTCTTTGACGGCCTGTTGAAGTAAACTAATCATCATCTTTTCAGCTCGGTATATTTCCCTTTCTTCCTTACTGAAATCTGAAAGCTGTTTTTCAGTCTGCATTTCGGTTTGTGGTGGAGTATATTTTGTCAGAATACATTCCCATGATCTTAAATGATTTGCTTGCACCCAATTTTCGAAACGATCTTTCCACCCATAGTATTCTTCAATTCCCATTAGCTTTGGGGGTTTCTGAGTCGTCCCCGTTTCATTTTCTGAATTCATGTTCTGAGCAATGGAAGATGAACTAGGCGATGTTGCAAAAGCGTTGTGGAAATCGTTATCCATGTTTCAGATACTTTCAAGCGAAATACTATCTTTTAAGCAGAATCCTTCAAGCGAACTAGACAAACTGAACAACTTTCAAGCGAAAACTTTGAAACGAGACCCTTTGAAGCGATCCTAAAAAAAAACGAACACCTTGAAGCGAAAACTTTGAAGCGAAATTGTTCAAGCAACAGTTTCTGAAGCGAAATCGTTTAAGCGATGGCCCTGAAGCGAAATAGAATGCTGTTTGAAGCGAAATCTAGGTGTTTTATGAAACTTCAAGCGAAATCTATTACTGAAATCTGATCATTTCAAGCGAAATCCATTCGGAGGTCAATTTTAATCAATTTCAGGTCAAATTTGGCTGTGAAACTTTCAAGGATTTGTTATCTTGTACTTTTAAACAATCTATGAGAATTTGAGATGATTTAGACCGTGAAAAGTTTCTTGAACTGTTAAAAGAAGGTGTAGAAGTAAGAGATTTTGTTGAATTTCGGCTGAATTCCTGTAGAACTCCTCAACTGGCTCTGATACCAATTGTAGGATCGGTCTGTGGATCCGAACGAGTCGGTTCAGAGGAATTCTATCAAATACAGGTGCGGAAAACAAGTATTTGATGTGTAAACAGCTGAATCTTCACTTTAACACTGATTTGTATTGATTAGACAACAATTACAATCAGTTCTCACACCGGCAGCACCTCGGTATGGAATTTACTCAAATGTTACTCTCTTATTTCGCTTGACCAACATCCCTATATATAGAGATTAAGATTTCGCTTGGAATGACCTGAAGCGAAATCGTTACATGTTGATTTCGCTTGAGGCTTCAAGCGAAATCCTTTACAAATCAAATCCTTCAAGCGAAATCTTTCTAACTTTCGTTTTACGTGCCCTGATCTATTCTAGCTAGTGTAAGACTCGATACAAGACAAAGTCGACAGATGTAGTGCACCAACAAATCAACACACCAACAGTTTTATGGATCACATGAATCGACCGTGTATGTTGGTGACGTTTTGAATCATTACCAGGAGAAAGGAACATCATGGACGGCATTTGTATTTTATTTTAGAGCTTCTGAGGGAGGAGCCACTACGCACGAAGTCTTGTTGAAGGTAACCTCTGGATTCGAGAGGTACATTTCTGGGCATATAAACAACGAAGTGGGAATACACGTGGATCTCGTTAAGACCCATTTTATTAGAAACTGATCAACACTAAAGATCCCTTCAAGGATACAGCAATCTCTTTAGCACAGCAGGGTGCTGTGCTCGTGGAAGACAAAACAGGAGGAGGTCTTTTCAGTTTTCGAATCCTAACCCTGCAATGCACTGAGCATCGTCTTTACCCGAGGGTATGGGTAATCTGGTGGTATACCATAATGCTTCGAATCAGAGTCCCAGCTACACATCGATGCAACACGAGAAGGTGATAGCCTACGTGGTGGATTTACAAGAAGAATTACATGACTCACAACCTGGGGTGGAAACCATGGCCTTGGATTTAAGTTGGAGGCATTACTTGGATGGTACCAAATGCACTATTTAGACCGATCACAAGGGCCTCCCGTGTACCCTTGTTCTGGAAGAGCTAAAACGTGTAATGACATCACTAGATGGAACTTTTGAATGATTGCGACTGTGGAACTTGAATGTGCACGAGCTTTGCAGCTCACTATCGACTCTAACCTACCTGACCAGACTCGCTCTGCTCAAACTGGAGAACTGAAGGAAGAGGATTTTCAAGTTGAACCTATGCGGGGCATGGAGAAGCAACCTTTGACAGGTCGGATGGTATTCACTACCTCATGAAACGAATGTGGATCTCATTATACGGCAACTCTAGGGAACTTGTGTTGAGCAGGCACTCCGGCCTCGATATTCTAGTCGTCTGGGTTTTGATAGGAAATATTAGGATCTATAAATCTTGTACTGGTGGTCGGGCATAAAGGCCCACCTGGCAATGTATGTGAATGATGTTCGACTTGTGGGAAAGTCAAGGTGGAGTATCAGCAACCAGAAGCATTGAAACAGAAATAATAACACCTGGGTGATCGTTGATTGTCTTACGTAACCAGTGCACTTTATTGCAATCAAAGACATTGACGAGTCATCACAGTTTGTGAATAGTACTCTGGGAAACGTGGCTTTTAGGCACGAGGTGCCAACTCTTGTTACCTCCAATTTTGAACTATACCTGATTTATGGAGGACAAAACATAACACCCTCGACTCATGTCTAGACATGAGCATTGCTTATCACCGTAGGACAAGTGGTCTGAGTAAACGAACCACCCTGACACTCGAAGACATGCTGCGAGCATGTGTGTGATAGACTTAGTGAAAATTGGAAGGACACATGCATTTGGCTGAGTTCTACTGTAACAATTACCAATCTAGTATTCAGACAGCTCTGTTTGAGGCATTGCATGGACAGTAACGCTAATCTCCTTGTTGGATTAAGGTGGGTGACAACCTAATCACGGGTCCAAGACTAGTACTCGAAACTCTTGGGAAGATTGCTTGGATCGGAAATCGTTTGGCAGCAACGTGTGACCGTCAGAAAATTTGATAACTTTAGGAAACATTGGGAGTTCACTGTAGGCGATCCTATCGTGTTGAAAGTCTCACCCTGGGAGGGTGTGGTATGCTTGGGAAGCATGGTAAGCCTAATTTATGTTACGCTGAGTCATTCAGAATTCTGGAAAGAATCGATTTCGTGGCCTACAAACTCGAGTTACCCGGCGAATGGGGTAACGTGCACGATGTCAATCGTGTCTCTGATCTAGGGCAGTGTTTGTCTGGTGAAACGCTTGTGATACCCTTGCTGTAGCCTTAGTTTAATGACTAGTTGGGGTATCAGGGGATTTATCGAAAGCATGGACCAGGAAGTCAAGGTTCGTTAGCATAGTCGTATGACAGTCGTGAGAGTTCGTTGGAACTCAAGACGTGGACCGGAGTTCACGTGGGAACTTAAAGATCTGATAAAGCTCTAATATTCTCAGTTGTTTAAGCGGTTGTATCAACTTTTGATGTCATTGGCAAATTTTGGGACGAAATTCCCTTTGAAGTTGGGGATGATGTGGCACCCGAGGAAAATCCACAGTCATCCTGATCAAACACCTTACGGCTTTGGGTTACTTATCAAATTTCGGGATGAAATTTCTTTCAAGTTGGGGATGATGTGACAATCAGAGATTTCAATTTCTTCCGTTACGTGATACTTGTTTTACAATTTGGTTTTCATGGTTAGTTTTGAGTTGTGCTTGTACATGATTAGTATCTAATTTAACAATTGTGAGGTGTGGTCGTTACTGAATAACTTAGGAGTTGTTTATGATTCTTAACCTCGCAATTAAGTCGGCTGTCCGTAGTCAAATGAAATATCATATCGAAATAGGAGTTTCGCCATCAATAGTGCGTCGAAAGACTGGTTCCTCATCATAATCAGCCAACCGATGAAAAATGGGTATTTCGTCGGGAGTGTTATCCACCGAAACGGGCTTTGGCCCAAATAAAACCCAGTAACGATGTTTCCGCTATTTAAACATAAATCTGCTTAACCCTAGCCCCACTTCTCCGACACATACTCGACGATAGCCAGGCCACTCGAAGAACCACCCTCCACTCACCCGCTCCAGTACGCTCTCCACGGTCTGTCGGTTAGTATAATCATATTGGTGTTGAATCTGTTTGATTGCTTTGTCTATGTGCAAGTCGGTGCGATTTGTAATTTAGGGTCTTGTGAGTCCTTGTTATGATCTAGAGAAATTAGAAAACATATTCTGAATGTGTGAATCTTGATTGATTGTCTGTATCTACATGTAACTTGTTGATTGATTAACAAAGATGATCATAAGTTTGTATGGTTTAAGGATTAGAAGCATGTGATGATGATGTATGATCGATGTTAACGAGTAATCGTTTCTGACGGTACGAATCGGAAATTAGTTGCATTGGTTTAGGATATGATGTAATTAACATTTTGATAATTTACAGGGATTAAATGAATGATTACAAGTATTAGCAGGGTAGATAATGAGTGGTTACTGACATAACTAAGTTGATTAATTCAATTCGATTTACTAATGATGTTGTCGGCTGCTAGATTATTGATTAGGGTTTATGTGAAACTTTGAAACCGCAAAGGACCAGGTCGACGAAAGACCTTCCCCCACGAGAAACTACCTCGACGAAAAACTGATAGGGTATTTCGTCATAAAGGTGTTTCACCATAAGAGTGTTTCGCCATGACTGATCTCGACGAAACATAGGGTGTTTCGTCATATGTGATCTTTCGTCGGATACCATTTGAGAAAAAGTTGACAGAACTGTTAATATAGCATATTATGTGTTTAATGTGAATGATGATTGCATAATTTCGTCTGTGCTTGATGACAACACTAGTTGGAAACTAAGAAACTTGTATGTATCAATGTGAATAAACTGTAACTGTTGAACACTATCGCATGGTATGCATGTGGAATGTGAACTGATTTATGTGAAGTAACAAACCCATTCGTTAAATGCCATTTAAGAGTCTAGTACATGAGGTGTGAACTGTAAAGGAACCGAGTATGTGCTACATGTTATACTGTGATCATGGGATAGATGCAAACTGTAACTGACGTTGTTAGTAACCATTGTTGGAAACATGAACTTGTAATTATAAACGTGCGTGAAATCTAAATGTTTACTAGGTGATACGTGATTTGGATACGTGATTGTGAAACTGACTACTCTTGGTAACCACGGTAGGGTTTGGTTGACCAACTGGGAACGGGTAATGTATCTAGTCATACCGAGCAAACCAAGGTGAGTTCATTGCTCTATTTCCAAGCGTGCATCCCGGGGAGGGACATCTGGTAAACGTTCAGGGGAGGAATGTCGGGTAAATGGGTTTGACTGGAATGTTAAACCTGGGCTGTTGGTTAATATACGTATATCTATCACCCAAGTCCCTTCTATCGATTGTTGCTGGGGAGGCAGCGGGGTATTAGTTAATAGCGTTATTTAGGTTTGGCACCCTCACACCGTACCTGGGAGGACGGGAGTGAACTAATGACCCCAATCTTGACCATTGCTACGATAGAGGCAATGGAGGTCAGGGAAAATAATCTAGAGCCATCGGCGGTAAGCGTGTGATTAACAACGAATCATTGAAATGTTTTAAACTGGAAACTGGTAACTAAAACCTGTTAAGAAAACTTTGAACTCACCAGCGTCGTCTGACACACTTGTCTGCATGCTTGCAGGTCTATAGGTTTATATCATCTGGAACTTGCTGTCTGGGATGCTGGAGTGGTCATGGGTCGATATACTTGGAATCGAAAGACAAGTCTAACGGTTTTGTACATGTGGTTTATGAAACACTTAACAAATGATTTATGCTTCCGCTATATACGATGAGTTACACTTAACGTTTTGTATCAATTTATGATAACGAATGAAAGTTTTATTTAAATATATTTATGAGTTCAATGTGATTGGTGGCTAAGATCCTGGTACGTCACACGCCCCGTGGTGTTCCCGCAAGTGGTATTTTGGTCCAAAAGCAAAAAGTTTCACGACCTGAGTCCCTATAAGCATTTTCTTTAACCATTTGAGTCCAAATTTCTAACCCTGTTAGAATTTTGTTGTTAAATTTTGTTAAATGACCAAATTTCCCCTATAAAACACAGGGACTCAAAAAGAAAAATAATATATAATCCCCAATTAACACAAGCCTTTCCTGACACCCAAACTGTCGCAAAACAATCCTTTCCCGACACCCAAACTGTCGCAAAAAAATTCCCTTCTTCTTTCGTTTCTTTCCCGACAAAGAAACTGTCACAAAAACTATCTTCTTCAACTTTTATTTACTTTTGTCGACCAAACAACAATTACTATCACCGAATGGTGGACGACAGAGGTGAAGGAGTAGTGATGAACGAAGAAGATGGTTGTCATTGTGGTTGTGGTTGTGAATGACCGATTAAAGAAAATAAAGTTAAGTTCTATTGAGACGTTGGTCACCTATGAAGTCGGGAATGAGACGGCCATCAGAGAATCTCCCACTTAGAGTACTAAAGTAGGATTGGCCATATGGCCAATGATTCACTTGAAAATCAGTAATGTTGCATCTCTATTACTTTGTGTGGTAATAAGAATTCTTACGTTTCAAAAAGAATTACTGAAGTTAGGTTGTAGTGATGTAGTCTTATACATAACTCACACATATTCATTGAAATTTTTTTTGCATCATTACCTAGGATTTTGACTTTTAGAAATCAAAGTTATATGAAGCAAGTAATATTCATTGTTGAAAATGATAAAAATCTGTTTACAAGGAAGGCTTCAATGTGATCGTAGGAACAAACCCAGGATATGAAAGCAAGAAGAGTAATGAGAAACAAAAAGCAGTTATTGATTCATATTGACCATCATAGTTGGGGAAATTGTAAAGCTGCTTTCTGCTGCTATATATATATATATATATTCGTAGCGGAGGTCCTGTTTTGAGTCTAAAAATGAACAACACAAGAAACTTCAAATACTAAAGGGAGTTGAACACAGACAAGAAGCCAAATTCATTGCCATTACATAATTCGAATATCCGGTCCTCAATAGACACTACTGAAAAAAGGGGAATATGTAAAGCTTTATTTATAAAC
This sequence comes from Helianthus tuberosus, assembly GCA_030545235.1. Lineage (NCBI taxonomy): Eukaryota > Viridiplantae > Streptophyta > Magnoliopsida > Asterales > Asteraceae > Helianthus > Helianthus tuberosus. The sequence continues at coordinate 55,031,500 of CM060448.1, forward strand.
ACACATACATCAAGTTGTTTTTAATTAAAGAACTAAAGATCATCAAAGCTCCAAAGATCCATGACATTAGCAGCACCATCCTACTGATTTAGATCTTTTCCAATGAGAAAAGCGGCATCCCAGTTACCTTCAAGATATGGCATCTCAAAGAAGAGATCATTGTTTTTGCAATTTGAGACCAAATTCACCGACTCTATTTTTGGCTTTTTGGTGGGATTAGATGAGATCTCAGGGGTTTTCCCCCCATGGGAACTCAAAAGAGTTGCAGCTCCCCTGATTAGAGCTGATATAAAGTGCACCACTTTCTGATGGCTGTGGTTTTGGCTTGTCTTCCACAAAAAAGCCATAAGCAGTTAGAAGTTGATTTGTGGTTTTTGTGTTAATTGGGGGATTATATATTATTTTTTTGAGTCCCTGTGTTTTATAGGGGTAATTTGGTCATTTAGCAAAACTTAACAACAAAATTCTAACTGGGTTAGAAATTTGGACTCAAATGGTTAAAGAAAATGCTTATAGGGACTCGGGTCGTTAAACTTTTTACTTTTGGACTCAACTAGTTAAAACCCATAAAATACAGGGACTCAAAAAGTAATTTACCCTAAAAACAATTGATTGCAAATTCACGTAATTACATATAATTTATTGAGAAGGCTAATGATACTTACATGAAATCTAGTCATACATTATTTTTAGTGCACTTTGAACATCGCACGTAAAACCATCCTATATGTATGTGTATCTTCTTCACTGTTGCATAACATTTAAATTTACTGACATTCTATACTAAGGAGTTAGTTTAGAACATAGACAACACCTAGAACAGAGCCAACACATGATACTTAGTTAAGTCAAGCATATATTTATGTAAGACAAACCGATTATTAGAAAAGTAAATTTGTCTTTCACTTTTGCTAACAACCATCAAGTATAGTAGAAATCAGTTTAGACATAAACCTTACTTAAAGGAAGCAGATGCATCTGTAAGACAAGTGATATGCACCACTATTCACTCTGTGCTACCATCGTTAGATAAATAAAACGTAAAGAAAATTAAAAGTGATATGCGTAATATACTTGTATCTTTCTTGATTTGGGGATTTCAGTTTAATGATTGTTAGCTAAGGTTCATTGTATACAAGTCCTCTAAAGCTAGCAACACTCCGACTAGGGAGAAAACCACCTTATAAACAACATAATTCTTGGTAAATGTCATAGTAAAACAATGAAAAACAAATGAAAAAAGAAAAAAAAAGGTACCAAAAAACTAACCAACAACTGTTGAGACGAAGGTCGTTAATTGATCCTACAAAAGCTAAAGAGATCCCGACAAATAAAAACTTTGAGGCAAAAGAGGAAAGGTAAAGTATTTAGTCGAAGTAATCAGACACATGTCGTAAACCAAATACTCCACCAAAGCACAAGTAAACAAAGCAGCAGTACAACACAACAATGCATAGAAAATAAACAAAGAAAAAGGTACAACCAACAATGCATAGGAAATCTTGTAAATTAACATTATATAAATGCTATAACAATAAGATAGAATAAATAAGGAAAAAAGTTAGAGAAGCTATATATATATATATTCATATAATAACTAGAATTACCACATGTCGCAATGCGGCGGGGTTCGATACAGACAATGACAATTTTACAACTAAAGGAAAAAAAAACAATAAAACACAACACATTTAAAGTGTAATTACTATTATAAACACTTTTAAAAAGATACAACGTTAATAATTTTTTTCCTATACTACACGACTAAACCTAATGTGCTTAACCTATACTAATGCATCTTCATCACATAATCAGTCATCTCATCTTTGTAAAGCGGTTGGCCCTCGAACTGGACTAGCCGGCCGGACTCGTTTTAGATCCCAACGTTCCTTTGCCGGTCGGTCTCTTTTTGGACCCCCGCCTTGCTTCTTTTTCAAAATATGACCAATTTTTGTTTAGCCTTACGGTTCCGTCCATTTGGCCCCACGAACCTGAATCGAAGGCCGTCGCGGAGCAGCTTTAAGTTGCCGTTTCATAGGCCCATATTGAACTCCATAAACGGGCATGAAGAAAACATAGTTGAAAGGTAGAAAGCCTACCAATGTGACATAATAATAGCTTCCAAATGACATTGGGAACCTAACACTACAACATGATATAAGAAAACAATTAATCATGATGCACACTTAAACATAAGCTACCTACGTTGCAAATTAGAATAGACAAATATCGAAACATTTAATTGTTCAAACAAAGAATCGAGACCTATTTGGTACATACACAACACAATAGTTTAAGGGAGTATGCATAAACAACCATATCAAAGTGTTCCAAAAAGCCAAACTATTGAGAATTGCCACGACTATCACACATGTACAACACAACGATTTTAACGTTGTATGTACAAAACATCCATGACCCTCAACAAAACACTTAAATAACGAAGCTCAGTGATGTAGGATAAAGGAAAGATACAAGACCAAGCCATGTCCTCACCAACATCACAGCTACGGCTCTCGGAAGAAGACTATTTTTAACCACTTAGGCTAAGCGAGTTGTACATCAGCCAACAACAACATAACAGGACCAACAAAGAATATGCAAATAACATTGCACACTCAAATGGCCATAATCAACATCAAAACAACCATAAAACAAAGCTCATAAGCAATAGACGACTGCAATTTAGATTACCAAGTCAAGTCCAAAGCAACATCATAACTAATGGTCTTTGATAAGCCATAAATCATCTTTATCGACCCAAAAAAAAAAACATCACAAAGACTAACAACAACTGTAAAATGACAAAGCATCTCTGATGAAAATTATCGTTATACCTTCACAGGCCCTTAAAACGAACAACCAAACAAAAGATTGTTTAAGCAATAGATGGCTACAGTTTAAGTCACCAAGAGAAGCCCAAAGCCACATCATAGACTATTCCGAAGCACTCAGGTTAAACGCATTGTACATTAGGCATCTGTCACAACCCCCGTCCCCTATCTACCCAGGAACGGGCGGCCACGACCAGTTTTGGTGGTATCGGTGTTTATCATTTTGGCAGCGGAAATTGCATCAGGATCGTAGTTAGGAAATATTTTATCAGAGTAAAATACCACGCCTTTGTAATATTAAACACATGGGAAAATCCCAAGTTTCAAGTACACACATTTTTTATAGGGATAAACCCTATTTTATTTAAATAAAACATCTCTTTATTTTAGGTAACTTTATAGCCACTTTTCCAAGGCTTCAGTGCTGTCCAGCTGGCTTCTATTTGGCTTTCACATTTTTTTACCTGAAACGCGTTTAAAAACATTTTGTCAGTGGGAAATACTGGTGAGTGAATCCCAGTTTAATCAAGACATGTAAAAACCGTTGTATAGTATTGAGGGTGGTCGCGCAATTACATTTGTTTCCATCTACTTTAATTACCACCAACGGTACTGTCAACCCGACTTGTGGTCATGTAACTACTCACAATCTAGTAACAAATTTTGTATACAAAACCCCAACATACCGACGATAATTGTAGAATACAGATACTCAATCACTGTTTAATATAATGTTAATCATATGAGGTTTTGTAAAAAAAACATTTTGTAAAAAGGAGATTACTCACATTGCTGTCTTAGGGTTTTCCTTAAGGATTTCCTGGTGATTATCTATTAATTCCAAAAATGCACACGCGTTAGTATAATAACCCAATATTTACATTAGTAATACCCTCCCCGAGACGGCATTCCAACGACTACGTCGGGCAGAACCACGACAGCCGTTACGGAACCCTAGATCAATCGGGCAGTGTATCTAATACGTAACCGGGGGTTATAACACTTACAAAGAGGCAGAACTTCGTTATTTAGGGGGTATTATGCCCGGAAATTACAATTTCTATGTATAATTTCGAGAGAGAAAGAGAGTTGTCAGCGGTTTGGGACTGAAGCCGATCCCACCTATTTATAGGGCTGATTTCACAGTTTCTCGCAGCCCGCGAAGACTCAAGGGCCGTCTTATGCGGCGTGCGACCTAGGGTGGTTAGGCCCTAGCTGTTCCGGGTCATCACACTAGGCTTGACACGATTGTGCCACTTGTCGGCACCGGGCGTCTCCTGGTGGCCTATCTGTCGCGCCCCGCGAAGCCTGAAGGCAAGGCCTTCGCGGCCCGCGAGCGCCCCTAAAACTTGATTTTTATTTTATTTTTAATTATATAGGGTATTATTGGCTCGGTTTTCGCATACGGGGTATGTTCTAAGACATATAGGGACATTTTAAATATATTAGGGGTGTCAGAAAATTTTTGGAGGGTTGTTATATCCTCCCCACCTTGTTTTAGAACTCGTCCTCGAGGTCTACTGGAATAAGTGTGGATATTTCCTTTGCATCTCTGATTCAAGCTCCCATATGTACTCTGGTGCTCTTTTGGAGTCCCATTTTACTTTTACTAGAACCAATCTCTTGTGTTTGAGGTTTTTGACTTTCCTGTCTTCAATCTGTAGAGGTCTTTCTACAAATTTTAACTGCTCATTTACCTCTATGTCTTTAAGAGGTACTGATGCGTGCGAAGTGTTATATATATTAGGTGTATATTTTAAGCCCCTTTAACACTTATTTTAGCCAAGTTTTAAATTTATAAAACACGATATTTTACTAACACTAAACACACATATGGGCAAGTGCACCCATCGTGAGCGTAGTATAGCGTTGGTAAGATACCGAGGTCGTCCAAGGACACAAGAGCTTTTAGTACCGGTTTATCCTCAACATCTAATCAAAATAAAAAGTTTAGAAAAATGTTTTAAACTAAAAAAATAAAAACTAACTAAAATGCTGAAAATAAAAATAAAAATAAAAAACAGATAGACAAGATGAATCACTTGGTTCCGACTCGTATCTAGTAAAACCTTTGATTATTTCCGCACTTTTGAACATAATTAAGAGATTATCTTAGTTATTGTAGTAGGCCCCTCTTTTGAAGGTGACGTTACCCTCACCCCAGTAGTTTGAGTCAGCAAGGATACAATCCTAAAAGGGTGGATTATTGGAAGATAATGAATTAAGTTATTAATGCAGTATTATGGTAGGCCCCGCTTTTGGCGGTGACGTTACCCTCGGCTAAGTAGTCTGAGTCAGCAGGGATACAGTCCTAAATAGCCGGGTTATAGTATTAATAGTAGTTAACTTATGAGGGGATCAAAGAGTTTGGACCCCCGCCATCCAATACCGTGAAGTATTGAAGGAGGTCCTACTAAATTTGACCCAGGTCCATTGCAGGACCTCTAAACGCTGAACAATGGCAAGACCTTTACCAAACCGTTCCCTTAACCCCCGACCAGGTAGCCAACATACCTCCATATAGACCGTGGAGATATGAATGGTGAAAATCCTTTATTTTATATAGACAGTAAAATAATGCCAAGCACCACGGACAAACGATAAGGAAAGATCACCTTCAACATAAGTAACTAGTTATTAAAGTCATTAATACAAAACCAAATAAAAAGTGAAAAAGATTAGAAATAAAAAGTATTATACTAGACACTTTGTCTTCACCAAGTGATGTAAGAGACTTAGGCAAACATGGCCTTGATTGTCAAGAACTCTTACGATCAATCTTGGATCCCGAGACGACTCACACACTCTACGATGGACAATGGATGATGGTGGTGGATGATGGTGTTGTGATGGTGGTGGGTAGTGGATGAAGTGTGAGAGAGGTGGTGTGCCAAGGGATGAGTTGAAATGAAACCAAGCACTCCTATTTATAGGCTGAACAGAAGGCTGGGCACGGCCCCGTGTCCGCTGGACACACCCCCGTGCCCGTCTGACATTCTCTCTCTTCATTAATTGTAATTCGCAATTACAATTAACGCGCCTGCTGTACTTTCGCCACGCCCCCGTGCCCACTGGACACGGCCCCGTGGTGGGCAATAGAAGCTTCTACAGGTTTGTCTTTAGTGCCAGGGCTGTCCATCCTGAGCACTGCCCCGTGCTGAGCTGGGCACGCCCCGTGTTGGGCTGGGCACGCCCCGTGCTCAGCTGGGCACAGCCCCATGCTCAGCTTTCTTCTTGTTTTTGCTTTGGGAGATGCTGTCGAGGGGGGTCGGGCATGCCACGTTTGTTCCTTTTCTTGTATTTATGCTAGATTTAGCTGCCTTTTTGCTTCTTTTGTTAATTTGAGCTCATTTAATCCTGAAAATACAAAAGGAAGACAAAAGCACACTTTTTCCAACATTAGTACTAAAAAAGGGTTAGCTTTATGCCAGAATTGATGTAATTTATATGTTGCATTTTGCACACATCAAATACCCCCACACTTGAATCTTTGCTTGTCCTCAAGCAAAACTCTTTATAATGTGGCTTTACACTCCCAAATGGAATGGGTAGAAGAGAAGGTTTTAGGGCTTGTCATAGAGTGTCGGGATTTCCAAGATTCTTTATTAAGTTTTATTTTTATTTATTTACAATCCTATTCGTCATGATTTATTTAAAACTTTTCATAAGATAAATTACTTATTAGGGCATAACATACCTTTTTAAAATTCTATTTATATACAAGTTCACATACCTCATGGGGATCACTCAACACTCGGCCGAAAATGTATTTTTGTGGATCACTCGAGAGCGGCATGGAACTTACTCCTACCATAGGCTTGCCAAGCAATCAATCCTCCTCCTTTTTAACTTATATACCTTTGTAAATATCAAGAGGACTTTGTGGGTAAAGGGTTAGGCTTGGGTTAAAGGTAGGTGGTTGGGTTGGTGGTTAGTAAAAGGGCGAAAGGCGTAAAAAGCATCGGTTTTCGTAAGACTTTTTTTTCAAGTTTTTATTTTGATGAAGCCATTATTCAAACAAAGTTATTTTTGATAAACTTGTTTGTTTATTTTTCTTTCGCTTCATCATCATCAATTTTTTTTTTGAAAGTCATAAGAAAAACCGAGATTGTTACTAAAACAAAGGGTTAAAAAAATAAAAAAGGTTTTGGTGGGTGAAAGGGTGTTTGTTTTTGGGTTTTGAAATGAAAAGGTTTAGGCTCAAAGGGGTTAACTAGGGGGATTTTGGGTAGGTGGTAAAAAATAATGGTGTAAAAATAAAAATGGTTAGTCCTAATGCCTCCGTCATTTACTTACTCGGGTTTAAGTTGGTAAGGACCGGGAATGTATCGTCATGGCAAGTTCTAGAGTCGTAGGAACCAAGCGGCTATTCACACAAGAAACGAAAATGAGCATTTAGTCAAATGATATGTAAGTGTTTGCTCAATAAAGGCTCAAAACTCACTTTTGTGGGAATGGGTTTTTATGTGATCAAGTATATATAATTAAATTTTAACTAAGTTTGCCATGCCTTTTCATAATTTTCTTATGTTGGTTCTTTTTATCACGATGCTATCGGTTGTAAATTCGTAAAAATATAACCTTTTTAGAACTTTGAAATTCCCGAGTTAAACCAAGACAAGTAAAAAAAATGAAAAGTTTTTGAAAAAATTTGGGGTGATTAGTGGTTCCAATAAATTTTGTGTAAGGCTTGTTATTAGGACTTGCAAAATTCAAGGTTTTAGCATCCCCCCCCCCCCCCCACTTAAATTACACATTGTCCTCAATGTGTCCCAAAAATAAGTTTTTAGGTTGATTGAATGTGTAAAAGTGGGTTAAAAACAAGATTTTATGGTACTGGGTAGCTGAACACGGGGTGGTGTTGGCTGAGCACGGCCCAGTGTCCAGACTGCCAGTACCAAAAGTAAACAGAAGGTTGGGCACGGGGGCGTGTCCAGTGAGCACGGCCCCGTGTCCAGGTACCTGAACTGGGCATTTTCTACAGAACCTTGGGCACGGGGCGTGTTGGGGTGAGCACGGCCCCGTGCTGAACTTGCTGTAATGAAGAAAAATTGTCGGGAGGCTCTGTTTTTGTGCATGGGGTGTTGGTTCAAGCTTCCCTTATCATCCTTCACCATCCCGAGTGTGTTTTATTCCTGAAAAAAAAACTAAACTAGAAAACGTAAAAGTTAATCTAAACTAAAACTACGGATAGTTCCGCGGAATGCCTCCGTGGTGCGCCACGTTTATAAGGGTCCTTGGCTAGACCCACTTTATCAGGTGGTTCTGGCTCATCTTCAATTAGGGGGTCGTCATTGCCGAATGGATATTTCATTGATCGCTCAAGATCGACACTCTTTTTAAATGCCCCTAATTGAAGAGGTAGATTGTTGAACTTCCGGTTTTTCAAAGCTTCGTGAGTTTTTACAAATGGTCGCCCCAACACTAGAGGAGCGTCATCGAGGATGACAAAGTCGGTCGGGATTACCATTTGATTTGTTTGAACCAAGACATCTTCAACTATACCGATTGATTTTATTACTTGCCGATTGGATAGAAAAATGGGTATTTGAAGTGGAGAAAAATCACTAATACTTAATTTTTCGAAAATGTAATTAGGCATTATGTTAACACAAAGATCTTTATCGATTGTAACGTTACTAATAAATGAATTTTGAAAGAAACATGGAACCGGTGTAATGTTAATTTCAAATGGGTCTTCTTTTATTAGCGAAGTTTGATCATTAGTTAACTTAACACTTACCGTTTCGTAATTTTGGTGTTAGTGTTTAACTCTTTTAAAAACTTAGCATGAGTGGGTACTAAACAATGATTTTCAAAAGAAGGTGACAAGAGATTAATTTCTTCAAAATTAGACTCTTCTTGAATTTTAACGTTGTCGGACTCACCTATTTCGTTGTTTAACTCATGTGTCGGTTTTTCACTTATTTGTTCTTCCATTTTTACATTTTCAGTTATCTCTTCCTTTTTTAATTCTTCTCTTGCGCGGGACTCCTCTTCCCTTGCGCGAGCTTCTTTTATACATCGATCGATAACTCTTATGTGTTCTAATATCCTATCGGTTACTTCAGTTATAGAAAAAGAATCAGTATTTTCTAAGCTTGAATCCGGTTGTTCGACCCTTTGTTCCTCATAATACCCATATGAAGTCGATGGTTCGCACCATTGTTCTTCATTGTAAGCATATGATGGATAAGGTTCATAATTTTGTTCTTCATAATACTCATATGAGGTGGGTTGTTCACGCCATGGTTCCTCATACCTTGGTTCCTCAAAGTATGAGTAAGGAGGCTCATACCTTGGTTCGTCAAAATATGAGTATGAGGGAGGAGGTTCATACCTTTGGTCTTCATAGGATGTGTATGAAGTTGATGGCTCGTACCTGGGCTCCTCATAGTAGGTGTATGAATTGGATGGTTGATATGAGTGATTATTTTGAATCGAGCGTGCATTACGACAATTAGTGCAATAATTACCCCTATAATCATCCTCATCATAGGTGTAGTTGTAACCTCCTGAGTATTGATCCATAAGAATCACTCAGCAGACCACAACCAAGTCTCGAGATCAGAAAACAAAAATAAAGACGGAAACAGAGGCTGGACACGGCCCCGTGTTCAGTGAGCACGACCCCGTGTTCAGGATCTGTATCTGGGCGTTTTAATTAATGTTACTGATTTCGTTGAACACGGGGCGTGTTCAGTGAGCACGGCCCGTGTTCAAGCTACTGTTACTGGGTGTTTTTATGAAAATGTGCAGCACAGCCCCGTGTTCAGTGAACACGGCCCCGTGTACAAGTTACTGTAAATGCAAAACTAAACTAAAATGCAGAAAAAAAAATGCGCGCGTTTAAAAAGGTTTTGAAAAACTGATTAGGCCGTCGATTTTAAGCTTTCCTAAAATCCTTGTGTCCCCGGCAACGGCGCCAAAAACTTGATGCGTGCGAAGTGTTATATATATTAGCTGTATATTTTAAGCCCCTTTAACACTTATTTTAGCCAAGTTTTAAATTTATAAAACACGATATTTTACTAACACTAAACACACATATGGGCAAGTGCACCCATCGTGAGCGTAGTATAGCGTTGGTAAGATACCGAGGTCGTCCAAGGACACAAGAGCTTTTAGTACTGGTTTATCCTCAACGTCTAATCAAAATAAAAAGTTTAGAAAAATGTTTTAAGCTAAAAAAATAAAAACTAACTAAAATGCTGAAAATAAAAATAAAAATAAAAAACAGATAGACAAGATGAATCACTTGGTTCCGACTCGTATCTAGTATAACCTTTGATTATTTCCGCACTTTTGCACATAATTAAGAGATTATCTTAGTTATTGTAGTAGGCCCCTCTTTTGAAGGTGACGTTACCCTCACGCCAGTAGTTTGAGTCAGCAAGGATACAATCCTAAAAGGGTGGATTATTGGAAGATAATGAATTAAGTTATTAATGCAGTATTATGGTAGGCCCCGCTTTTGGCGGTGACGTTACCCTCGGCTAAGTAGTCTGAGTCAGCAGGGATACAGTCCTAAATAGCCGGGTTATAGTATTAATAGTAGTTAACTTATGAGGGGATCAAAGAGTTTGGACCCCCGCCATCCAATACCGTGAAGTATTGAAGGAGGTCCTACTAAATTTGACCCAGGTCCATTGCAGGACCTCTAAACGCTGAACAATGGCAAGACCTTTACCAAACCGTTCCCTTAACCCCCGACCAGGTAGCCAACATACCTCCATATAGACCGTGGAGATATGAATGGTGAAAATCCTTTATTTTATATAGACAGTAAAATAATGCCAAGACACCACGGACAAACGATAAGGAAAGATCACCTTCAACATAAGTAACTAGTTATTAAAGTCATTAATACAAAACCAAATAAAAAGTGCAAAAGATTAGAAATAAAAAGTATTATACTAGACACTTTGTCTTCACTAAGTGATGTAAGAGACTTAGGCAAACATGGCCTTGATTGTCAAGAACTCTTACGATCAATCTTGGATCCCGAGACGACTCATACACTCTACGATGGACAATGGATGATGGTGGTGGATGATGGTGTTGTGATGGTGGTGGGTGGTGGATGAAGTGTGAGAGAGGTGGTGTGCCAAGGGATGAGTTGAAATGAAACCAAGCACTCCTATTTATAGGCTGAACAGAAGGCTGGGCACGGCCCCGTGTCCGCTGGACACGCCCCCGTGCCCGTCTGACATTCTCTCTCTTCATTAATTGTAATTCGCAATTACAATTAATGCGCCTACTGTACTTTCGCCACGCCCCCGTGCCCACTGGACACGGCCCCGTGGTGGGCAATAGAAGCTTCTACAGGTTTGTCTTTAGTGCCAGGGCTGTCCATCCTGAGCACTGCCCCGTGCTGAGCTGGGCACGCCCCGTGTCGGGCTGGGCACGCCCCGTGCTCAGCTGGGCACAGCCCCATGCTCAGCTTTCTTCTTGTTTTTGCTTTGGGAGATGCTGTCGAGGGGGGTCGGGCATGCCACGTTTGTTCCTTTTCTTGTATTTATGCTAGATTTAGCTGCCTTTTTGCTTCTTTTGTTAATTTGAGCTCATTTAATCCTGAAAATACAAAAGGAAGACAAAAGCACACTTTTTCCAACATTAGTACTAAAAAAGGGTTAGCTTTATGCCACAATTGATGTAATTTATATGTTGCATTTTGCACACATCAGGTACTACCAGTGATTCATCAGCTAAGCATTTCTTGAGACTACATACATGAAATACATCATGTATTCCTGCCATTTCCTCTGGTAGTTGTAGCTGATAGGCTACAGGTCCTATTCTTCTAATGATTTCAAAAGGTCCAACATATATGGGGCTTAGTTTTCCCCTGTTGATGAATCTTACCACTCCTTTCCAAGGAGAGACTTTTAATAACACTTTGTCTCCTACTTGAAATTACAATGGTTTCCGTCTGTTATCAGCATAACTTTTTTGTCGGTCATGTGCTGCTTTTAGCCGCTATTTGACTTGAATGATTTTGTCGGTTGTTTCTTGCACTATTTCAAGTCCAGATAGTTGCTCTTCTCCAATTTCTGCCCAACAGACTGGAGTTCGGCACTTTCGTCCATAAAGTGCTTCGAATGGTGCAGCATTGATACTTGTGTGATAGCTGTTGTTATAAGAAAATTCTATTAATGGTAAGTGATCATCCCAATTACCTCCGAAATCAATTACGTAAGCTCTAAGCATGTCCTCCATTGTCTGAATTGTCCTTTCGCTTAGTCCATCCATTTGAGGATGATAAGCTGTGCTTAGATTCAACTTGGTTCCCATTGCTTTTTGGAAACTTGTCCAAAAATGAGAGGTAAAACGGCTATCCCTATCAGAAACAATTGATAAAGGAATTACATGTAATGAAACTATTTCATTTACATACAGCTTAGCTAATTGTTCCATACTGAAAGTTTCCTTCATTGGTAGGAAATGAGCTGACTTAGTTAATCTATCTACAATCACCCAGATTGTATCATTACCTTTTCTTGTCTTGGGTAATTTGGTAACAAAATCCATTGTTATTAATTCCCATTTCCATACTGGCATTTCTAATTGTTGCAATAAACCTGAGGGTTTCTGATGTTCAGCTTTAACTTGTGAACAGGTTAAACATTTAGAAACATAAGTTGCTATATCTTTCTTCATTCATATCCACCAAAAATTCTTTCTTAAGTCCTGATACATCTTATCATTTCCAGGATGCATCGTATACTTAGATTTATGGGCTTCTTCTAATATACGGTGGCGTAGGTTTCCTAATTTGGGTATCCACATTCTTTTCTTATGGAATCTCCAAATTCCATCTGTCCCTTGTTCTATTTCCTTAATCATTCCTTTAAATTTCTAAGTGTTATTCTTGATTACTGATTCTTGTGCTTTTCTAATCTGTTCATTTAAATCTACCTGTAGATTTAATTTAAGAGAACGTACACTTTTTGACCTTTCGTGATACTTTCGACTTAAAGCATCAGCTACCACGTTCGCCTTTCCTGCATGATACTGGATATTACAATCATAATCACTAAGAATTTCCATCCAGCGTCTTTGCCTCATATTCAACTTTTTTTTCCCGAAAACATACCTTAAACTCTTATGATCAGTAAAAATGGTAAACTTACTACCATAAAGGTAATGTCTCCAAATCTTAAGGGCAAAAATTATGGCTCCTAGTTCCAAATCATGGATTGAATAATTCTCTTCATGATTCTTAAGTTGTCTAGAGGCGTAAGCTATAACCTTTTGACGTTGCATCAATACACATCCATAACCTAACTTAGAAGCGTCATAATAGACTACAAAATCTTCAGTTCCTTCTGGCAACGCTAGTATTGGTGCATTGGTTAGTCTTTGCTTAAGAATTCTAAAGGCTTCTTCTTGTTTTGGTCCTCATTCAAACTAAACAGATTTACAGGTTAGCTTAGTTAAGGGAATGGCTATTCTAGAAAAATCTCAAATAAATCTTCTATAATAACCGGCCAATCCTAAGAAACTTCTAACCTCGGTTGGTGACTCAGGGGTTTTCCATTTGGTAATTGCCTCGATCTTGGTGGGATCCACATGAATTCCTTCATGATTGACTAAATGTCCAAGAAACTGTACCTGTTCTAGCCAAAACTCGCACTTTGAAAACTTTGCATAAAGCTTTTCTTTTCTCAATAAACTTAAAAGTGCGTGCAGATGCGCTGTGTGTTCCTCTTTACTTTTAGAGTAAATGAGAATATCATCTATAAAAATAATTATGAATTTATCCAAATATGGCTTACATATTCGGTTCATCATGTCCATAAATGCGGCTGGGGCATTGGTTAAACCAAATGGCATGACTGTAAATTCATAATGGTCGTACCTTGTTCTAAAAGCGGTCTTAGGAATGTCCTCTTCCTGTACCTTTAATTGATGATATCCTGAGCGTAAATCGATTTTAGAGAAAAATCGAGCTCATTGCAATTGATCGAACAGATCATCGATTCTTGGTAATGGATACCGGTTTTTAATGGTGACCTTGTTCAATTCGCGGTAGTCAATGCACATACGCATTGATCCGTCTTTCTTCTTAACGAATAAGATCGGTGCTCCCCATGGCGATGAACTTGGCTGTATGAATCCTTTCTCCAACAATTCGTCTAACCGCTTCTTTAACTCTTGCATTTCTGCTGGTGTCAATCGATAAGGTGCTTTGGCAATTGGTGCTGTTCCTGGTAGCAGATGGATTCTGAATTCAACTTCTCTTTCTGGCGGTAGTCCTGGTAGCTCTTCTGGAAACACATCTGGAAACTGAGATACTACTGAAATATCTTTTAGTTCTTTTCCTTTAGTGTTAGTGATTATGGAAATCAAATACACTAACGATCCTTTTCTTATATAACTTGTTGTTTTCATCACAGAGATGAATTTCGTGGATCTAGAAGGCTTATCTCCTTTAATTGTGATCTTTTCACCCCTTGGTGAATTTACTTGGATTGACTTTTGATCACATAGAATACTGGCTTTATTGGCTATTAACCAATCCATTCCTAGTACAACATCAAATCCTGCCAAATTCATTGGGTAAAGGTTTGCAATAAACTTTTGATTTAAAAATTCTATTCTTACTCCCTGCAAGATTTCAGAAATCTTAATGGTTTCTTCATTTGTTGGTTCTACTAGACATTCTTGTGGGAGTTTAGTTAATGGTTGATTGAGAAGTTTGCAAAACGAAGTATTAATAAAACTTTGGTTCGCATCAGAGTCAAATAATACTTTAGCAAAAACATCATTAATTAAAAACATACCGGCTATCACGTCCGGAATCATCTTAGCTTCTTCCGCAGGTAGAACAAATGCCCTGGCATTTTTAGTAGTTTTGTTGTTCATGGCTGGAGCTAGTTTAGGACAGTTCGGCTTGATGTAACCCTTTTCTCCACAGTTGAAGCACATTCCATTATTAGGTTTCTTCCTACAATCTTCTTCCTTGTGTCCTGGTATCTTGCAGGCCTTACAATAAGGCGCAGAGGTAGAACCTATATTTTTCCCACGGTTGGAACTTCCATAACGAAATTCCTGGGTAAGCCTTTGAGCTAGGTTCCTCATTTGATCCTCTTCTCGTGTACGTACTAATTCATCAGTCAAGGTGTTTGCTAGTTCTACCGCTTCTTCTATAGTTTGGAGTCTAGCTGCCTTGACTACATGCCTTATCTCACTAATTAATCCCCAGATGTAACAAGAGATTAATACTGGTTCTGGTGATGCAAGGGTTGGCACTATTCTAGCATATTCAAAGAATGTAGTAGTGTAGCCCTTACCATCCACTCTAGTCATTCTAAGGTATAAAAACTTATTTGCTATCTGTTCTTTTTCATTGGGAGGGCAGAATTTCCTTTCCCCCATGTTCTTAAATTCCTCCCATTCCATATTATAAACCCTGTCACTTCCCCTAGACTGGAGAATAGTGTTCCACTATTCTAAAGCTGAGTTCTTGAACATATCGGAGGTAAACATTATCTTATCCTCTTCCGCGCACTTGCTTATTTTTAAGACTGCCTCAGTCTTTTCTATCCAGCGTAGAGATGCAACGGCCCCTTCATTTCTCAAGAATTCCATCGGTTACAAGACCAGAATTCTTTATAAGAACAACCATAAGACATGGTTCTTCTTCTTTTGGGAATGGGAACTTGAAGTATGGGTCCATTGTTTACGCTGTGTTCTGGTTTAGTGGGTCGTTTACTATCATGGTTACTTTTATTATCTGCTTCCTTAACCGTTTTGATAATATATGGCATTGCATCTATTATCCCTTGTGCCACTATGTGTTGGATGGCACTGTTATCCACTTGATTTCCATTATTATTGTTGTTTGGGTTATCGTGATTCTGGTTATTATTACTCTGGTTTTCCTGGTTCACTTCGTTGTCCATCTGAATTTTAAACATTTGCCAATTATTAATATCACAAGATAATACTTAATGCAAACAATCGCATAACACACATATTGATCAAAATCGTCGAACATTGCGACTTACTCTTTCTTATATATTATGCATCTAATACAAACTGGATCTGGAATTTAAAATTACAATACTATTATGCATCCATAGCCATTATCTAGATTTTTTTTTCAAATATACACACATATTATATATTATTATTATTTTATTATTACTATTATTATTATCACCATCACTGATATGGGTTCATCCAGAACTCCATATTACGCTTGTCATACTTCCAGACGAGTCGTTCTCCGATCTGCCTCATCCTATCACTACCTTCTAAAATCTCATCACCAAAGATTCGGAGTTCTTGCACATTTTCTTCACTCATTGGGGGTGCAGGGGCTGGTACTGGGTTTGGGAACTGGGGCATGGGTTCTTGGTAAGGGTAAGGATTCTCTAGAATTTCCCTGATCTATTGGTCATAGTAGGGATCTAGAGGGTCCAGGTCTGGGTAGGCTGCTAGGTTTGGCATGGGTTCATCTTCTGGTATTGGGTAGCGTTGCTGGTAATCCCTATGGTCGTCAAACCACGGGTCATAGTCTGGGTCTAAGTGATTGGGTGCTGGTACTCTAGGTATCTCAGTGGGGTCAAAATTAGGCATTGGGATTTGATTTTCTGGGTTATTTTCAATTTCCATTGGCTGGGTGGGAAACAGTGGTAAAGGCTGGGGTGCTATGAGTTGCTCCAGGTTTGGGTCGGCAACTGTGGTTGCTAAGATATGGAAATTTGCGAAACTCCTATTGAGCATATCCTGTGTGTGAGCATCTGTTTCTCTCTTAGCGGCTGCTAAAGCTCGCTGCTGTTGTAACTTTTCATCCTTTTCCTACGTTCATGTGCTCCTCTACTGAACCATCCTCTCTTCTTAGGAGGGAATGGCTCTTCTGACTGAGCCTTAAACACAAATATCCCATCTTCATTATCAACTGAATACCCTGAGAAGGTAGGCTGTGAAGATGTGCCTTCGCTCCTAGGTGAGCTGGACAACTGACGGTAGGCGTCGGAAGGTCCTTGGTCGCTCATACTGTAAACTAACAAATAGTCAAATAACACACAAAAATAATATACAAATATTAACGTAGTTTCGTAATTAATTTCCTAACATTTTGAATAATATCTTGGTGTCAGCAGAGCACTTTTGTGGCTGAATCAATGGCTTAGCTCTAATAACACCTTCAGTCGCAACCCCCGTCCCCTATCTACCCAGGAACGGGCGGCCGCGACCAATTTCGGTGGTATCGGTGTTTATCATTTTGGCAACGGAAATTACATCAGGATCGTAGTTAGGAAATATTTTATCAGAGTAAAATACCACGCCTTTGTAATATTAAACACATGGAAAAATCCCAAGTTTCAAGTACACTCATTTTTTATAGGGATAAACCCTATTTTATTTAAATAAAACATCTCTTTATTTCAGGTAACTTTATAGCCACTTTTCCAAACCTTCAGTGCTGTCCAGCTGGCTTCTATTTGGCTTTCACATTTTGTTACCTGAAACGTGTTTAAAAACATTTTGTCAGTGGAAAATACTGGTGAGTGAATCCCAGTTTAATCAAGACATGTAAAAACCGTTGCACAGTATTGAGGGCGGTCGCGCAATTACATTTGTTTCCATCTACTTTAATTTCCACCCACGGTACTGTCAACCCGACTTGTGGTCATGTTACTACTCACAATGTAGTAAAAAATTTTGTATACAAAACCCCAACATACCGACGATAATTGTAGAATACAAATACTCAATAATTGTTTAATATAATGTTAATCATATGAGGTTTTGTAAAAAAAAAAAACATTTTGCAAAAAGGAGATTACTCACATTGCTGTCTTAGGGGTTTCCTTAAGGATTTCCCGGTGATTATCTATTATTTACACAAATGCACACGCGTTAGTATAATAACCCAATATTTACATTAGTAATACCCTACCCGAGACGGCATTCCAACGACTACGTCGGGCAGAACCACGACAGCCGTTACGGAACCCTAGATCAATCGGGCAGCGTATCTAATACGTAACCGGGGGTTATAATACTTACAACGAGGCAGAACTTCGTTATTTAGGGGGTATTATGCCCGGAAATTACAATTGCTATGTAGAATTTCGAGAGAGAAAGAGAGTTGTGAGTGGTTTGGGACTGAAGCCGATCCCACCTATTTATAGGGCTGATTTCACAGTTTCTCGCGACCCGCGAAGACTCAAGGGTCGTCTTACGCGGCCCGTGACCTAGGGTGGGTAGGCCCTAGCTGGTCCGGGTCATCACACTAGGCTTGACACGATTGTGCCACGTGTCGGCACCGGGCGTCTCTTGGTGGCCTATCTGTCGCGCCCCGCGAAGCCTGAAGGCAAGGCCTTCGCGGCCCGCGAGCGCCCCTAAAACTTGATTTTTATTTTTAATTATAAAGGGTATTATGGGCTCGGTTTTCGCATACGGGGTATGTTCTAAGACATATAGGGACATTTTAAATATATTAGGGGTGTCGGAAAAATTTTGGAGGGTTGTTATAGCATCCATAATAGAACGCAATGGCCTTAATGAACATAGAAACAACCATAAAACAAAGCTCTTAAGCAATAGACGGCTGCAACATAAGTTACCAAGCCAAATCTAAAGCAACACATAGCCAATGGTCTCCGATGAACGATAGGTCATCTTCATCGACCAACAAACAAACAACACAAAGACAAACAACATCTGTAAAACCCCAAATGATCTTTGATGAACATTATCATTACACCATCACAGACCCTTAAAAACTCAAAAGGTCTCATACAAACATCCAAAAATAACTGTTAACATCATATTTTCGATAATGAGACCCTGATTAACATAAAAAAAACACATGCACTAACTAGTCCTTCATAGAAACAAAAAAACAGACCAGAAAATCGAATATCAAATGACGACGCATAATCTGTCGTCATCAACGACAGAAGAACACCTCCTTTCCAAAAAAGGGCATGCAACAACAGATCCTTAAAACTTACACAAAATCCCAACCTTAAACTCTAAACAGAACCTCCGAAACGTAAGTAGTCATTTTTAACGACGCCAAAACACGTAAAAATCGAAACAAATACAACAACAAGAATAAACTTGTAAACAACGCAAAGACTAACGATTGAAGCAACTCCGGCCATCATAGACGAAGGACGTAAAAGAGGTGATGGGATTTCGTTTGCCGTAGAGAGAGAAAGTGGAAGCTTCAAATTGATGTCAAACCCCAACAAAAACCCACACTTAAATACCCATTGAAGAGTACAACTCCTAAAGCCAAGCACACGAACATGAGATGCACATTAAAGCAATAAGGCGTGACGTACAACCAGGAACAACGCAAGTATGTTGCAAATTGATAATATATAAGTTACTAATTTCATTATCAATACTATTTGTTTTTAATATTTCACCATTTATGCTACAAATAATATATACTTGTAACTTATTTATTTATTTATTTATCATTTAATATAATTTTATTCTAATAACTTACGCTTGTTAACTTAAAAAAAACTAATTACGCCATTGTGTTTGATTTTTTTTCCTGAATATCCCGATATAGATTTATTTAAAACGAAGTTGTCTTAAAAAATATTTTTGGATGTCGTAAACTATACTCGGTACCAATGTTTTAAAAACCGGTTTTTAAATCATACCGGGATGGCTTTAAAAATGGTTCAACCGGTAGAACCGGGTTGTACCGGGTGGTTCAACCGGATTAACTAGTTAACTCTATAATTTCATAGAGATACATACGTACATGAATTATATTGACAAAACTTATCAGTTTTAATTTTTTTCACTAACATAATAAATTATAATATAACTATTATCATGTCCTCTTTCTTTTTCAAGTTTCAAAACACAATCTTTTACATAACATTCCGTATAGACATACATACATACATATATATGGAGAGAGAGAGATACATCGAATTGCTTCAAGTCTTTTACTTTTTGACCCACTTGAGGATCTATTTACTCTCATATTATTTTACTAAAATAAGTAAAACTACCGATGAAGATGGAACTGAAAGCATGATGAAGGTGGAGTGATGAATCGATGAAAATGGAGCTGAATCTTGTGGATGAAGTGATGAACCGTAAGTAATAATAGTTTTGAATGTTGATTGATGGTATATGTATGTGATGAAACTCTAGAATAAAAAACCCAAACCAAAATAACCATGGGCCGGTACCGGTATTACGGTTTAAACCGGTATACCGGATTTTACCGCCGGTACGAATCTTATGTCGTTTCACTTATTTACCGGGATGTTTCGTACCGGATTTGCATCTGGAACCGGTAATACCGGTATAACCGGCCGGTATTTACCGGTTTTTAAAACACTACCCGGTACTAGTACCATGTCAGTAATGAATCGAACCGATACCAACCAAACATTGGTACCGGCATTAGTGTTATCAAAATCGGTTTTGCCATTTGTTTTTATGGTTTTCGATTAATGTAAAACATGTATCGATGTCTTTTTGGGCATACGACTCTATATTTTGGGTTACATGAGTTAACTTTTATGTAATAAACCATTGTATATAAACTTTTCTAAGTTGTAACACACCAGTTTTTTATCGAACCGAACAACATTGTTACCGATATTATTTTTAAGGTTATAACTCACAACTTTATGTTTATGTTTGTGACTATTTTTTATTAAGTGTGATATATATAGTAAACACTATACAATTTCTTGTGTATATACCGAAATTTCGCCAAATCACATAGGTGAGTTCCATTAGTTTGAATTAAAATATAATGGGTTTTTGTAAAAAAAAAAAAAAGTTTTATAATAAAAATAAAGGTAAGCGATTTTTTATTAAAATAAATGAGAGTTTTGTAAAAGTTAAATAGTTGATTTTTTTTAGAAAATAGTTGATTGAGTTTTTAGAAAACAAATGGTCTTTGTAAAGAAAAAATCATTTGATAAAAACTGTTACCAAAATCCACGTGAACCACATAGTGTGGGTGTGATGTGGCAGACTGACAGTGACGTAAACCTCTTGGTAACATTGTTTCTTTCGATATCTTTGATATACCAAATTGAATTAACATGAACCGGTTTTGCAAATAGATAAAAACCACTGGTTTGTCGTTTTGGGTTTTAGATGTTCAAGAAAATCTTGTATTTAAATAAACAGCCACAACCATCAACGTTGAATGGTCCTGGTGCATAATTGACCCAAATTGAATGTTGTACGGTTGACTGGTTGAGGAAGTAATGACGTACTCGATGAGCTTCTTAGCCACGACATCGACCAAAATATCGATACAAAAGTGCATTCTTGACAACCTTATGGCTTATACGGAGAGCACACAACGATTTGGTATTCAACAGCAACCTGCATTGGAAGCTAAAACGTTCGAAACTTTTATATGGACACAAAATAGGGCGATGACATGAACTCTATAGTGGCGTATTACTTTAATTTTACAAATTTTCTGTTGTAAGTTGGTCCACTTTTCTTGTTTGCTTCTAACTTCTTGCTAGTCTTTTATTTTGTCTAATAAAACTGCCGTTCTAAAATAAAAACTTCTCTATGTTAGCCTAAGCCAAAGTGATTTTTTTTTAAATGAACCCAAAATCGTTTTGACCCGACACTGATATTGACCCAACCAGGCTAGATTGTTGTAAGGCTTTGTTCTTATGTATAACTGATAATTAAGGAACTGTTGTCAAGACGTTTAGGAGTCTTGAAAGCCCACACAATTAAAATTTAGGTGTGGTTAGGTTCAACAATCGGACCCATTCACACCTACATTCATTTAGAGGACCTCTCAAATTATGTTTTCAAATGATGTGATATTTTTTATTTGTGTAGGTGGGATACGTGGCATTCAAATTAAATTAAATGTTTATATGTTATATTATTTGGAATTCAAGTCGTAGGAGGCCTTAAAAAAATAATTCAACAAACTATAAAATTAGGAAAATAGTTTTTAATTACATGCGATATCACGGTTTTGATAATTTTGGTAAGAGCTTACTATGTGTTAACTCGTAACATGTTTAATCGTATTTAGTGTAAAAACTAATAAAAAATATGTTGAATCACGTGAAAAGATTAATATATCTTTTTTATCTAAAAGATATAACAGAAAGTAAAATACTCCGTCCTAGCTCAATCCTCTTTTTCTTCTTCATCTCCCGGTTCCTTAATGATGCAACCGCACAACCTCAAACCTACCACTTCCACATCTTCTTCTAGAATTCTCACGCCTCACCAGTTTCTCTTGTTTCCTCACCACTGCCCATTCTCTCCCTTGACTCTCTGCCAGTGGTCGAGGAACTTGAAGCCCGGGGGTGCTACGCATCCTACTGAAGCTTTTAAACATTTGTAATTTTTGTTCTAAAGTAAGTCACAAATGTAATAGGCACCCATCCAATTTTTACAAGGCCCCAAGTCACCAACCTTAGGCCTGATTCACTGTTAAATAAGTTGATATATATATTTCCATAGTTCAAAATCCAAATTCCAAACCAAGTAATCAACAAGAAATTCGGGCAAGCAAGAAGCCAGTTGAAATATTTACAATTGAGGTTTGGTTGCCTATACATTGTAACTTTTTACCCGACCCGTTTCAGAGCCGACAAAACCTAACATGTTCTAACTTAACCCATTTTTTGCTGCCACGTGCCACTAACGAAAAATCCAGGATTCATCGTTAATTTCTGTCTAATGCAATTCCAAAAAAAAAAATTATTTTCACCTTCACTCCTTGCTAAAAAAAAATTGTCTTCAACAAAGACGACTTAAAAGCATGGGGCAAGGGCGGATCTAGGCCACTTTTGTGGATTCCCAAGAACTCATCCGGTTTGGAAAAAATGGAGAAAATTAGTGAGAACCTCTTATGACTTGGAAAAAAATAGTGAGAATTCGTGAGAATCTATGAAAAGGAACCCAGTAAAAAAAGTTCTTATATCCGCCACTAGCATTGGGTTTGACACCCACCGAAACGTGGTTGAGTCAAATGACGAGTTTCTTGGTTACATACACCGAGCCTCACCATCGAGGCATAACTCATTCGAGTCAACTCATTTCTTTCATCATTGAATCATTGATGGCATTTGAATTCAAACTGGTCTTGAATTTCCAGACCCAAACTAACTCTCCTTTGTCCTGACTTCTTTCCTAATTTTCAAAACTTGCTCATGTCTTAGGTGCACGAAAAATTTTAATAAGAGTCAAATATATCTTAGATCTAAACAAATTAGAACATACGATAATTTAATTTTTTTTATCTAAATTAATTTATGTTTAGTTTTAATACTAACTTGATGATACTAACATACTAACCCGGTTAGCGATATCCTAACCGTAGCCGTTCAAAAAAAAAAAAAAGAACATACGATAATTTAATTTTTTTTATCTAAATTAATTTATAATTATGATTATATCATAGATATCATATGGGTTACGTTATTATGTCATTAAAAATTTTATTTGGTACATTGTTTTAAGACAAAGTTAATTAATCTGATGATAACATTTTTAACACTGAATTTTGGAATATATATATATATATATTTGAGAAATGAATACTCATGATTATCTATATAATAGCACACAATGTGGGAGGGTATCAAGTATGGGCGTGAAACGTCATGTGGCAACTACGTCAGCATTGTGGCGTGGAGAAAAAAACACAAGGTGGGAAATGGCGTGGAAGAGGAAAAAAATTAAAAAAAACAAACATCAACCAATCAAAACAAACTTAAACTACACCCCACCAATCAAGAATCTCCACCTCACCCACACAATTGCCCCAACGCCAGTGGAATTCCCCCCCCCCCCCCATCCACGCCAGCCACAACGCCATCTACGGGATGGTTTCCGGCATGGTTGTCGCTTCCACACTACTTGTAACAACCCGCTTATCGCTCTCGTTACGCCTAGCACCCGAGATTCGGATCATAATGTAAAATATAACGCTTAGAACGCTATTTCGCATATTTTCGCACAAGCTATATCACAACGCTTATAACGCTAACGCATATACTATTACGCTATTTGCTACTGTAACAACCCTCGGTAAAACCAACACCCTCATAATATTTCCGATGCCCTAGTATATTTTAAATTATCCCAATATATCTTTAAATACACCCCGTATGTGAAAACCGAGCCCAAAATACATGAAATAGTATTAAAAATAAATAAAAAATTAAAATCTAGGGCTGAGGCGGGCCGCGTAGACCCACCCCAATCCTTACGCGGGCGGTATCAAGGTTAGAACCTGATTTCGTTAGTTTTCTTAAGTTAAGACGGGCCGCGTAAGATCTATGTTAAGTGTACGCGGGCCGCGAGAGATCAATAACACGGCAACACCAGAGGCTGACACGTGTCGACATCGTGGCGAGTCTAGGCGATGACCCGGATCACCTAAACCCTACCCGCCTACGACGCGGGCCACGTAAGCCCCCCTTATCTTTCACGCGGGCCGCGTGAGAGTCCAGTTCAGCAAGTATAAATAGAAGGCATCGGATTTCATTTCAATTCGTTCACAAACGTTTCTGTATCTCAAATTCTGATAGTAGGCTTATAATACACGGGTATTATACCCCCTAATTAGCAAGGTTCTGCCCCGTTGTAAGTATTATAACCCCGGTTTCGTAATAGATACGCTGCCCGATTGATTTAGGGTTCCGTAACAACTGTCGTGGTTCTACCCGACGTAGTTGTTGGAATGCCGTCTCGGGGAGGGTATCATTAATATTTTCAAAGGGTTATGATACTAACCAATGTACATTTGTATAAATTATATATTATTCCCAGGAAACCATTACGCGAAGTATAAGATTGCAATGTGAGTTTATCCAATTTTTGTTAACCTTTTTGTAATATTTTTCAAAACCTTAATTGTTTTACAATGTGATTAAGCGGTGATTGAGTCTTTGTAGTTCTTCAATTACTGCCGGTATATTGGGGTTTTGTATACAAAATTTACTACTGCAAGTAGTAAGTCGGGGATGACAGTACGTTACCATTGGACAATGAGTTAGCCAATGTGTAATATGACCCACAAGTCAGGATTGACAATACTGAATGAGTAATTGTGTAGAAATAAACAATGTGATCGCTCTCAATACTGTTTTAATTGATAAAATGTTTCTTGATTAAACTGGGATTCACTCACCAGTATTTCCCACTGACAAATGTTTTTAAAACGCGTTTCAGGTAACACAATGTGACAGCCAATTAGTAAAAAGCCAGCTGGAGAGCAATGAAGGCTTGAGAAAAATGTGCCTATAAAAGTTACCTAAAAGACGCTGTTTTAAATTCAATAAAATAGGGTTTATCCCTGTAAACGTATTGTAATAAGAAACTTGGGTTTACCCATGTGATTATTAATATTAAATATGATGGTTTTACTCTGATAAACATTTCCTAACTACGGTCCTGATGTAATTTCCGCTGCCAAATTAACCAAACTGATACCACCGAAAATCTGAGTTCGCGTCCGCCCGTTCCCGGGACAAATAAGGGATCGGGGGTTGCGACAGAAGGTGGTATCAGAGCCTAGCCACTGGTCTGAGCCAAAGAAGTGTTCTGCTGACACATGAATTCTAAATTTTGTGTTAGGAAATAAATTACAGAAATACGTTCATAACTGTATTTATTTGTTATGTGTTGTTTGACTATTTGTTAGTTTACAGTATGAGTGATCAAGGACCCTCAGACATGAGTCATCAGTTGTCTGATTCACCTAGGAGTGAAGGTACCTCTTCACAGTCTGCCCTTTCTGGGTATTCTGCTGATCAGGAAGAAGGAATGTTTGATTTTAAAGCTCAGTCAGAAGAGCCATTCCCTCATAAGAAACGAGGATGGTTCAGTAAGGAAGCCTTTGCACGTAGGAAAAGAATGCAAAAGTTGCAACAACAAAGAGTTTTAGCAACCGCTAAGCGAAAGTCAGATGCCCATACACAGGATATGCTTAATAGAAGCCTAGCTAATTTCCACATCCTAGCTAAAACTGCTGCTGACCCAAGTCTAGAACAACTAGTAGCCCTACAACCACAAATCCCAGACCAACCCATGGAGATAGAAAACCCTGAAAACCAAGTGGAGATGCATGATTTCAACCCAAAAGAAATCCCTAGGGTACCTGCACCAAACCCCCTAGACCCAAATTACGACCCCTGGTGGGACGATAACAGGGATTTTGTGCAACGTTACCCGATACGTGAAGACACACCCATACAAAACAGAGGAGCCTATCCAGGTATGGACCCTTTAGATCCCTATTACCACAATGAATATATTAGGGAGATCTTAGAAGATCCTTACCGATTTCAGGCACTTTCACCCCCATATCAGGAACCTGCACCCCAGATTCCGAACCCAGTCCTAGAACCTGCACCCCCAATGAGTGCAGAAAACGTACAAGAACTTAGGACCTTTGGGGAGGAAATTTTAGAAAGCAGTGAGAGAATGCGTCAGGTGGGAGAGCGTCTCATATGGAAATACGATGAGCGCAATATGGATTTTTGGATAAATCCGTATCCGTGATGTGATGAAGGAAACGATAATAGTAATAATAATAAAATAAAAAAAATAAAATAAAATATGTGTGTACGGATGCATATTACTATTAGTATGATTCTATTTCTGTTGGTATTGTAATTTTTATTTCAGTACTAGTTTGTAATAGTATATGGAAATAGAGTAAAAGTAGCAATGATCTACGTTTTTGGCTAGATTGCGTGTCATGTGATTAACTATATTAAATATTATCTTGTGATATTAATATGGGATAAATGTTTAAAATTCAGATGGCTGGTGAAGGAAATCAAGGAAATCTGAATAATGATAACTAGAGTAACATTAACGTGGTTAATGTGAATCCAAGCATCAATAACAATGGAAACCAAATGGATAATAGTGTCGTTCAATATATAGTGGCACAATGAATCATAGATGCAATGCCATTTATTATTCAAACTATTCAAGAAGCGAATAATAAAAGTAAGCATAGCAGTAAGCGACCAATCGAACCCGAAAACAGCGTGAACAATAGACCCGTACTTCAAATGCCTATTCCCAAAAGGAGAAGAACCGTGTCTTGCGGATGTTCTTATAAAGAATTATGGTCTTGTAAACCAATGGAATTCTCAGGCAACGAAGGGGCCATTGCAACCCTACGCTGGATAGAGAAAACTGTGGCATTCTTAAGAATAAGCAAATGTGCTGAAGAAGATAAGATACTGTTTGCTTCTAATCTATTTAAGAATTCAGCACTAGAATGGTGGAACACTATCCTTCAATCAAGAGGAAGTGATAGAACCTACAATATGGAATGGGATGAATTTAAGAACAAGGTAGAAAGGAAATTCTGCCCACCTAATGAGAAGGAACAGATAGCAAACAAATTCCTAAACCTTAGGATGACTGGTGTGGATAGTAAGGGATACACTAAAATATTCTTCGAATATGCTAGAATAGTGCCAACTCTTGCTTCACCTGAACCAGTATTAATCTCCTGTTATATCTGGGGATTAATTGGGGAGATAAGACACGTAGTCAAGGCAGCTAGACCTCAAATCATAGAAGAAGCTGTAAAACTAGCAAATACCTTGACAGATGAATTAGTTCGTACCCGAGAGGAGGATCAAAGGAGAAACCTAACCCAGAAGCTCACACAAGAATTTCGTTCTGGAAATTTTAATCGTAGGAAAAATATAGGTTCTACCTCTACACCCTACTGTAGGAATTGCAAAAGAAAGCATTCAGGAAGATGCTCCATATACTGTAACTTTTGCAAAATATCGGGACACAAAGAAGAAAATTGCAGGAAGAAAGCTAACAATAGGATATGGTACAAATGCGGAGAACAAGGTCATATCAAACTTAATTGCCCGAAATTAGCTCCAGCTACAAACAACAAGAATACTCAAAATGCTAGAGCATTTGTTCTAACTGCAGATGAAGCTAAAATGATTCCAGATGTCATCGCTGGTACGTTTTTAGTTAATGATATTTTTGCTAAAGTATTATTTGACCCTGGTGCAAATCAAAGTTTTATTAATACATCATTTTGCAAATTCCTAAATCAATCATTAACTAAACTACCACAAGAATGCTTAGTAGAGACAGCTAATGGAGAAACTGTTAGGATTTCTGAAATCTTGCAGGGAGCAAGCATAGAAATTTTAAATCAGAAATATATTGCAAACCTTTATCCCATGAATCTGGCAGGATTTGATGTTGTTTTAGGAATGGATTGGTTAATAACCAATAAAGCTAGTATTTTATATGATCAAAAGTCAATCCAAGTAAATTCTCCAAAAGGTAAAACGATCACAATTAAAGGAGATAAACCATCTAGAACTACAAAATTCATCTCTGTGATGAAAACTGCAAGTTATATAAGAAAAGATTCTATAGTGTATTTGATTTCCATAATCACTAACACTAAAGAAAAGGATTTAAAAGATATTCTAGTAGTATCTCAGTTTTCAGATATATTTCCAAAAGAATTGCCAGGACAACCTCCAGATAGGGAAGTTGAATTTAGAATCCATTTAATACCAGGAACATCACCAATTGCCAAAGCACCCTATCGTTTGGCACCCGCTGAAATGCAGGAACTGAAGAAACAATTCGACGAATTGTTAGAAAAAGGATTTATACAGCCAAGTTCGTCGCCATGGGGAGCGCCGATATTTTTTGTTAAAAAGAAGGACGGATCAATGCGTATGTGCATTGACTATCGTGAATTGAACAAAGTCACGATTAAGAATCGGTACCCATTACCAAGAATCAATGATCTGTTCGATCAACTGCAATGAGCTCGATTTTTCTCAAAAATCGATTTAAGGTCAGGATATCATCAATTAAAGGTACAGGAAGAGGATATTCCTAAAACCGCATTTAGAACAAGGTATGGCCATTATGAATTTACTGTCATGCCATTTGGTTTAACCAATGCCCCAGCTGCATTTATGGACATGATGAACCGAATATGTAAGCCATATTTGGATAAATTCATAATCGTCTTCATAGATGATATTCTTATTTACTCTAAGAATAAAGAGGATCATGCAAAGCATTTGCACGCACTTTTAAGTTTATTAAGAAAGGAAAAGCTTTACGCTAAATTTTCAAAATGCGAGTTTTGGTTAGAACATGTATAGTTTCTTGGACATTTAGTCAACCATGAAGGAATTCATGTGGATCCCACAAAGATCGAGGCAATTACTAAATGGAAAACCCCTGAGTCACCAACCGAGGTTAGAAGTTTCTTAGGATTGGTCGGTTATTATAGAAGATTTATTCAAGATTTTTCTAGAATAGCCATTCCTTTAACTAAGCTAACCTGTAAATCTGTTAAGTTTGAATGGGGATTAAAACAAGAAGAAGCATTTAGAATCCTTAAGCATAAATTAACCCATACACCCATACTAGCGTTACCAGAAGGAGCTCAAGACTTTATAGTCTATTGTGACGCTTCTAAATTAGGTTATGGATGTATATTAATGCAACGTCAAAAGGTTATAGCTTACGCATCTAGACAACTTAAGAATCATGAAGAGAATTATTCAACACATAATTTAGAGTTAGGAGCTATAATTTTTGCTCTTAAGATTTGGAGACATTACCTTTATGGTAGTAAGTTTACCATATTCACTGATCATAAGAGTTTGGTATATTTTTAAGCAAAAGGAGTTGAATATGAGACAAAGACGCTGGATGGAGATGCTTAGTGACTATGAATGTGATATCCAGTATCATGAAGGAAAAGCAAATGTAGTAGCAGATGCTTTAAGTCGAAAGTATTATGAAAAGCCAAAAAGGATAAGTTCTCTTAAATTAAATCTGCAAGTAGATTTAAATGATCAAATAAGAGAAGCACAAGAATTAGTAATCAAGGAAGATACTGAAAAGTTAAAAGGTATGCTAAAAGAATTAGAACAAGGAACAGATGGAATTTGGAGATTCCATAAAAAGAGGATATGGATACCTAAATTAGGAAACCTACGTCATCGTATATAGAAGAAGCCCATAAGTCCAAGTATACGATGCACCCAGGAAATGATAAAATGTACCAGGATTTAAGGAAAAATTTCTAGTGGATAGGAATGAAGAAGGACATAGCAACCTATGTTTCTAAATGTTTAACTTGTTCACAAGTCAAAGCTGAACACCAGAAACCCTCAGGATTTCTCCAACAATTAGAAATGCCGGTGTGAAAATGGGAATTGATAACAATAGATTTTGTTACTAAATTACCCAAAATTAAGAAAGGAAATGATACAATCTGGGAGATTGTAGATAGGCTAACCAAGTCAGCTCATTTTCTACCAATGAAGGAAACTTTCAGTATGGAACAATTAGCCAAATTATATGTAAATGAAATTGTTTCTTTACATGGAATTCCTTTATCAATTGTTTCTGATAGGGATAGCCGATTCACCTCTCATTTTTGGTCAGGTTTCCAAAAGGCAATGGGAACCAAGTTAAATTTGAGCACGACTTATCACCCTCAAACGGATGGACAAAGTGAAAGGACAATTCAGAGAATGGAGGACATGCTTAGAGCTTGTGTAATTGATTTTGGAGGTAATTGGGACGATCACTTACCTTTAATACAATTTTCTTATAATAATAGTTATCACACAAGTATCAACGCTGAACCATTCGAAGCACTTTATGGACAAAAGTGCCGAACCCCAGTCTGTTGGGCAGAAATTGGAGAAAAGCAACTATCGGGACCTGAGATAGTACAAGAAACAACTGATAAGATCATTCAAGTCAAGGAAAGACTGAAAGTAGCACGTGATCGACAAAAGAGTTATGCAGATAACCGATGCAAACCCTTGGAATTTCAAGTAGGAGATAAAGTATTATTGAAGGTCTCTCCTTGGAAAGGAGTAGTACGATTTATCAAACGGGGAAAGCTAAGTCCCAGGTATATTGGACCGTTCAAGATTATCCAAAGAATAGGATCTGTAGCCTATCAGCTACAACTGCTAGAGGAAATGGCAGGAATACATGATGTATTTCATGTATCATATCTCAAAAAGTGTTTAGCTGACGAATCACTGATACTACCTCTTAAGGATATAGAGGTAAATGAACAACTTAAATTTGTAGAAAAGCCTCTACAGATTGAAGACATGAAAGTCAAGAATCTCAAGCACAAGAGATTAGTTCTGGTCAAAGTGAAGTGGGACTCCAAAAGAGGACCTGAATATACTTGGGAGCTTGAATCTGAAATGCAACGGAAATATCCGCATTTGTTCCAGTAGATCTCGAGGACGAGCTCTAAAACAAGGTGTGGAGAATATAACAACCCTCGGTAAAACCAACACCCTCATAATATCTCCAATGCCCTAGTATATTTTAAATTATCCTAATATATCTTTAAATACACCCCGTATGTGAAAACCGATCCCAAAATACATGAAATAGTATTAAAAATAAATAAAAAATTAAAATCTAGGGCTGAGGCGGGCCGCGTAGACCCACCCCAATCCTTACGCGGGCGGTATCAAGGTTAGAACCTGATTTCGTTAGTTTTCTTAAGTTAAGACGGGTCGCGTAAGATCTATGTTAAGTGTACGCAGGCCGCGAGAGATCAATAGCACGGCAACACCAGAGGCTGACACGTGTCGACATCGTGGCGAGTCTAGGCGATGAACCGGATCACCTAAACCCTACCCGGCTACGACGCAGGCCGCGTAAGCCCCCCTTATCTTTCACGCGGGCCGCGTGAGAGTCCAGTTCAGCAAGTATAAAGAGAATGCATCAGATTTCATTTCAATTAGTTCACAAACGTTTCTGTATCTCAAGTTCTGATAGTAGACTTATAATACACGGGTATTATACCCCCTAAATAGCAAGGTTCTGCCCCGTTGTAAGTATTATAACCCCAGTTTCGTAATAGATACGCTGCCCGATTGATTTAGGGTTCCGTACCAACTGTCGTGGTTCTGCCCGACGTAGTTGTTGGAATGTCGTCTCGGGGAGGGTATCATTAATATTTTCAAAGGGTTATGATACTAACCAATGTACATTTGTATAAATTATAGATTATTGTAACACCTCGAAAAAAATTCACGTCCTATAATGTGTTGACACGTGTCATAAGGTTTGAACGTGTGAAAGAATGTTATAAAAGGACTAAAGTTGACAAACATGGAAAGTATGTGATTATACGGGTTCTAAATGTCAACAGTGAATAAATATACTTCATAATAACCCTACATGATGTTTATAACATCAAACAAATAAATCATGGATCATGCGAAGCAAAAAGTGAGAGATTACAAACTACAGGGGTTAAATGTGTCAACATGTTTAAAGATATACCTCTGAGTGACCTTTTGACAAACCCGAAGCTTTGTAACTGTTAATTATGCTCCCTAGAATGCGCGATATAAATTTCATAAAGTTTCGTTATCGTATGAGAAAGTTATGATCAAATTCGTGTGCGGGGGGTTAAAGCGAAAACATTGAAAGTTAAGACTTTTCGGGTTTACCGGAAGTGTTCAGGGGCTTGGCAGAGTGGGTATAAGTCCTAAGGCCCTCGTGGGTATATTATAAGGGGTCAAATTGCAAGTTTCTAGCTCAATTGACCTTTCGGAAGGGCCAAAGGGTGTGATGCAACATGAAGAAAACGTTTTTGGCTTATCAGAAGGGCCATGCGGCCCGCGTGGACATTAACAGAACTTGAGGCGGGCCGCGTCAGGCGCCCAGAACCAGAAAATCGTGACAGGCTCCTGTATTCGAGGAATTTCAATCTTTAAACGAATTTTTAACATGGTGGGCGACCCCTAAACTGTTCTAGAGCACTAGGGACATGTGTATACCAGTTGTGGTGTGTGCTAGACCTTGTTGTCAACCAATTGTGGTGAGTTAATCCACTATATAACTGCCAAGAGTTGCAACTTTGCAATCACATCTTCATCTGCATTCTTGGAGCACTTCTGGAACTCAAAGCCTTCTCTCAAGTGTTCTCTAATCAAGCTTAGGACCTTTGTAAGTTGCCTAACCTTCTTTAATTAATTTTAGCTTAGTTATTTAGCTAAAAGTCAAACCGTCGTAATTACGGTTTGACTTCGAGAGTAGTCAACAATGGCTCAGTCATATCTCGAATTAAAAGTAGTTATAAGTTGATATTTATGTGGGTAATAAAACCTCAAAAGGGTTTCCCCTGATCACCACTCTAACCAGGTCAAAAGTCGGGTCAAACTTATATTTAAAAAGTCAACAGGAAGCCTAAAATGCTATTTATGCATAATTAACATTATAGATCATATACAACATGTTTGATCATTGTTATAACTTAGTAATAAGTGCAAGAACATGTCTAAACATGTTCAACCCGACAATTTCCTGTTTAGACCCGGTTCGGAACCGAAAGTCACATAGTTTGACTTTCACTTTGACTTTCAGTTCTGACCCGTTTAGGCATGTTTTAGAAATGCCTCAGAGCTTTAATTGGACTAGGTTACTTGTTAGAATAAACCTCTGTGATTATACACCTTGGTTCATTAGTTATCCAATTAATATGCATATTTCCGTTAGTTGCTCATATGTTGACCATTATGCCCTTATTACCTTAAAACGTGATTTTTGGAAATGTAAAAGAGTAGAAACTTCAATTACTGATATATAAACTTGTATGCAAAGTTTGACATCAGTTTGAATTGTAGATTTAGAGTTATGCTCAATATCGCAAAATTAAAGCTTTATGTTAATAAAACGGCGTAATTAGCGTATAGCCTAGTTAAGCCTACTTTTTGGTACCAAACTTAATACCCACTGATGTAAAATATTATTTTGGGATTTTTAAATATTTTTAATTAATTTTAGGCTGAGTATAACTAGTAGTCGTAGGCTTAATCCGGTAATTGTCGGTTTTGCCCTTACGGGCCATAAAATGAGTTTTACATATCTAAACGACTCCAAACCTCTTGCTACTGATCACATATGATAAATAAATTATTTTAAGCCTTCTGGAAATATAAAAATATCAGATTTAAGTATCGAACCCGGAAATGGCCTTTAATCGCATTATTAAGCGTTTTTAACGCAAAGTATGTATCAAAATTATATTGGACATACCCGGGTTGATACCTACTGATATATGAGGAAAATTATAATATTTTAACAGTAAGCAAACGTTGATAAACTCAGACTTCAATTTTGAGCTTTTCGGCTTATGTGAAATTACCAAAATACCCCTACGGGGCATAGTTTGGTTAAAAATGATAAAGTTCACATACATGCTTTATCCTACTGATTTAACTTAAAAAATTGAGTATATTTGCTGATTACACCAGACCTGTAACTCAGATTGTTACTTAAACTCTTTTATAAACTTTTAAATGACCAAACTACCCCTACGGGGCCTAGTTTGTGTTTAAACACGTTTCGGGCATAATGAAAGACATCTTACTGATGTCACAACATATTTGAAGCATATTAACTTAGGAAACCTGTATATGGCTCTTACAGATACCCGTTACGCCTATTACGCGTTCGGTTCGGTTTATGTAACAAGTTTACATAAATTAGCCGGAACGGGCCAAACCTTATCGGTTTAATCTCAAAATCCAGAATGTGCATGAAGGACCCATATTAAACAAGTCTCTGAACTTATCGGGTTTAAATCACATTCTATCCGGTCTTCGTTTAATCGTGCGTACGAACCGTATCTTTGAAACTAGCCGGTCTAAGCTTAAGCTTAATTAAAGACCCGTTAGGATTCTAATAGGTTATATTAAACCTTCGTTCCAGATTAGGAGAACCAGTAAAAGCTACGTGCAATTTTCTTATTGTGATTAATACTTGCTCAGGTAAATACTTTTAACTTATTTTCCCTATACGGGCTTGGGTTACGGTATATAGCATACCGCTTGATCGGGCATCAAATCTCCACCGTTAGGTGGGTAGTTGAATAATTTGATCGTCTCGTTTAAACAGTCTTGTTACTTAAAGCCTTTGTGGGGTTAATGACCATGTCCCGGATATCCTTGGCATCATTTTACGAAATGGCTACGACTTAAGCGCGGGGTGTAGGCGTACACCCATCAGTGCACAAAAGAACATTGTGGTGTGTCTATTGATCTTTAACCCGGACAAGATCCGGGCTACTGAACGCACAAGCAACATGTAATTCGTTCACAAGATTATAATATTAAATAATTCTCCCAAGTTAGATAAAAATGTTTATGCCATGTGCATCCAAACCAATTTTCAATCATTTTCCAAAATGAGTCAGTTGAATGTATTTACCAGTGTAAACTGACGTATTTTCCCAAAAAGATTAAATGCAGGTACTAAGCGAAATTGGCTGGGATTTCTCCTTAGCATCATTAGAAGTCTCGCAAGCTTAAGATGCCTGAAGTCTGTTGAACAATAAATACTATTTTTATTTCAATCCGACTGTGGATAAACTTCCGGATATTGTGACATTGATATACAATATTAAATTCGGTTGTATCATATTTTTAAATTTGCTTCCGCTGTGCATATTATATATTGTGTTGTTTGACTATTATGTTGCCAACCACGTCACGATACTCCCCCACCGGGCCCACCGGTGACACGTGGAAATCGGGGTGTGACAATTATTCCCAGGAAACCCTTACGCGAAGTCTAAGATAGCAATGTGAGTTTATCCAATTTTTGTTAACCTTTTTGTAATATTTTACAAAACCTTAATTGTTTTACAATGTGATTAAGCGGTGATTGAGTCTTTGTAGTTCTTCAATTACTGCCAGTATGTTGGGGTTTTGTATACAAAATTTACTACTGCAAGTAGTAAGTCGGGGATGACAGTACGTTACCATTGGACAATGAGTTAGCCAATGTGTAATATGACCCCACAAGTCAGGATTGACAGTACTGAATGAGTAATTGTGTAGAAATAAACAATGTGATCGCTCTCAATACTGTTTTAATTGATAAAATGTTTCTTGATTAAACTGGGATTCACTCACCAGTATTTCCCACTGACAAATGTTTTTAAAACGCGTTTCAGGTAACACAATGTGACAGCTAATTAGTAAAAAGCCAGCTGGAGAGCACTGAAGGCTTGGGAAAAATGTGGCTATAAAAGTTACCTAAAAGACGATGTTTTAAATTCAATAAAATAGGGATTATCCCAGTAAACGTATTGTAATAAGAAACTTGGGTTTACCCATGTGATTATTAATATTAAATATGGTGGTTTTACTCTGATAAACATTTTCTAACTATGGTCCTGATGTAATTTCCGCTGCCAAATTAACCAAACTGATACCACCGAAAATCTGAGTTCGCGTCCGCCCGTTCCCGGGACAGATAAGGGATCGGGGGTTGCGACAGCTACCGCTCAACGCAAACGCAAAACGCAATTCTTATGCTATGACCTATAAAATTACCTTATATTATTTACATATATATATATATTTAGGTATTTAAAACTTGTTGAAACACGCACTCGCGGGCACCCGCAATTCAACTTATCGCATCGAAACACAACGTAACACGACATTACATATCTCGCTAAAATGCTTAAAGCACACACAATAACTAACGCATCAAACGAAACGAAAGTTGGTGTCACACCCCGCATTTCCACGCGTTACCGGTGGGCCCGGTAGGGGAGTATCGTGACGTGGTTGGCAACATAATAGTCAAACAACACAATATTTAAATGCACAGCGGAAGCAAAGTATAGATTTAATTCAACCAAACGATATTGTAATATTAAGTATCACAAATAGTCGAATATAAATCCACAGGTAGATCAAAATAAAAAGGAAACAAATGTTCAACAGTTATGACATCCAAGCTGGCGAGACTTAATGTGGATGCTAGGAGACAGGCCAGCCTATTTCGCGTAGTACCTGCACTTAACCTTTTAAGAAAATACGTCAGTTTACACTGGTAAATACAATCAACCGACTAATTTTGAAAAGAGTTTAAGAAAATGCATTTAAGGCACAAGGCACAAATAATATTTTATAACTTGGGATACTTATTTAAATATATAAACTTGTACAGGATTTACATGTTTCTTATGCGTTCAGTAGCCCGGATCGAGCCGGGTTAAAGATCAATTAACACACCACTTTAGTTATGAGACACTGACAGGTGTACGCCTACACCTGAGTGCTAAGGTCGTGGCCATTTCGTAAAATGATGCCAGGGATATCCGGGACACGGTCATTAACCCCCCAAAGGCTTTAAGCAACAAAACAAATTAAACGGAGACATCTCAATCATTTAACCATAATAATATTAAATATTCAACGCCCGACCAAGCGGTATTTTATATACCGTATCCAAGCCCGTATAGGGAAATAAGTTAAAAGTATTTACCTGAGCAAGTATAGTTCAAAATCAGCAAGTGCAAGTATCTTTTACTGGTTCTCCTATTCTGGAACGAAGGTTTATAATAACCTATTAGAATCCTAACGGGTCTTTAGTTAAGCTTACGCTTAGACCAATTAGTTTTAATGATACGGTTCGTACGCACGATTAAGCGAAGACCGGATAGAATGTGATTTAAACCCGACAAGTTTGAAGACTTGCTTAATATGGGTATATGATACACATTCTGGATTTTTAAGACAAAACCGATAAGGTTTGACCCGTTTCGGCTAATTTATGTAAACTAGTTACATAAACCGAACCGAACGCGCATGAAGCGTAACGGGTATCCGTAAGAGTCCCAAACAGGTTTCCTAAGTTAACATGCCTTAAATAAGTTGTGATATCAGTAGGATATCACCCGTGACGCCCCAAACGAGTTTAATCTCTTTATAAGCCCCGTAGGGGTATTTTGGTCATTTTAAAGATTATAAAAGGGTTTAATTAGACACCTGTGATCCGGGTCTGAGTTGATCAGTAAAATGGCCCATTTTAACAGGTTATAACATTTGGTAATAAGTCTTATATATTAAAATAGTTTTAAACCCAAACTATGCGTTAAATACGCGTATAAAGTCGTTTTAAGCGACGTACGGTTTAAAATACGATTCTGAGTTTCCAGGTCAGTTTAACAGGCTCAAAATACTATAATTATTATTTAAAACCAGTAGCAATTGGATTGGCGCCATTTGGATTTGTAAAACTCGTTTTATGGCCTAAAAGGGCATATTCGGTATTTACCGAATTAAGGCGCTAATCCAAGCTTATGATCAGTCTAAAAATAATTAAAAATCTTTAAAAATCCTAAAATATTATTTAACATCAGTGGGTGAAAGATTTGGTGTCAAAACTGAGTTTAGATAGGCTTTACGCTAATGGCGCCGTTTAATTAATAAACATGTTTATAAATACGCCATTAAGCATAACTCCTAATCTAGACTTCCGATTGACGTGAAATTTTGCAGACATGTTCAATAATCAGTACTAAAGACTTTTTCACTTTTACATTTTCTAAAATCTCGTTTGATGGTCATAAGGGCATTACGGTCAATATTTAGGCGATTAACGAAAACATCGGATGATTAGGGATTCGAGTGGTATAAACGCAGAGGCTTATACACACAAGTAACTAGGTCCTAATGGAACTTTAAGGCATGTCTAAACCTATATAAATCGGGTCAGAACTGAGGTCAACGCAAAAGTCAAACTTTTGCGTCTCTCGGCTCCGAATCGATTCTAAATAGAAAGTTGTCGAATCAAACAAGCGTATACAAGTTTTTATACTTATTTTCAGTTGGTAAGAATAATAAAATAGTCTATACGCCATTTACATCGCTAATCATGCATTAAACCAAACATAACAATTCTGTTGACTTTTTCGGAAGAGGTTTGACTCGATAAACGACCTAGTTAGGATCCGAATTAGTGAGTGCCCTTTTAGGGGTTTATCAACCATATAAATACCAACTTATAACAACCTTTGATTCGACTAAACTCTGGACCGATTATTTATTATTGAAAAGTCAAACCGTAGTTACGACGGTTTGATTTCTCGGCCATAAACTAAGTATGAATGAACTAGAGAAGATCAAGGGTACTTACACAAGTCTTATGGATGATATGGATTGCTTGTAGGCTGCTTGAATGGTCTTGAAATGCTCAGGAGATGAAAAAAATGATGAATGCACAATGTTGCATATTGTGATCTTTATAAATGACTTCAAACCCTCTTAGATGATCGACAACTAAGCCTAGGATGTTGCAATAACATCCACAAGTATGCTACACACTAGAAACCATCTTAGGGCAGCCCAAGGTATGCCAAACATGTGTTTAAGTCGGTTAAAAATCATGCAGGACACCTGTGCAGGCTTTCTGTCCAGATAAGGCAGTAGCGTAGCGCTACTGCCAAGGCTTTCAAGCTAGCGCTACGCTAGTGTGATGAAGATCAGCTCAGCAAGTTTTTGTTAATTGCATTTCAGTCCCTGGTCCCTCGAAACATCGTTTTCACCATCCTACTTGCATATGAAGCTTTGTTATTTAATATATGGGGCTTTAAGACTTATACCCACTTTGTTAAGTCCTCGGGTAACTTTGTGATCACCCGAAAAGCCCTAAATTTCAACGTTGACGATTCTAACCCTCACACACGAATTTTATCACAACTTGCTCATACGATAACGAAACTTCATGAAATTTATGTGGTACATTCTAGTGAGCATAATTAATCGTTACAAAGCTTCGGGTTTGTCAAAAGGTCACTCAGAGGTATAACTTAAACATGTTGGCACATTTAACCCCTGTAGTTTGTAATCTCTCACTTTCTTTTACAATTCGCTTCGTATGATTCATGATCTATTCGTTTAAGGTTATAAACATCATGTAGGGTTATTGCAAAGTATATTTATTCATTGTTGACACTTTGAACCCTTCTATTTACACAGTTTCACTGTTTGTCAATTTTAGTCCTTCAAGAACATTCTTTCACACGTTCAAACCTATGACACGTGTCAACACTTTATAGGACGTAAATTTCCGAGGTGTTACATCCTCACCCCCTTAAAATAAATCTCGACCCGAGATTTACTGAAATAAGTAAGGGTATTTTTCTTTCATCGTGGATTCAACCTCCCACGTGAATTCGGGACCTCTACGGGCATCCCATTTGACCTTTACAAAAGGTATATGCTTCCTTCGAAGCTTCCTCACCTGTCGATCTTCGATCGACACAGGTTTTTCCACAAATTTCAAGCTCTCATCGATCTGCACATCTGTATAGGGTATAACCACTGATTCGTCAGCGGAGTCAGCGAAACACTTCTTCAGATTGCAGATGTGGAACACATTGTGTATACTACTGAGCTCTTCAGGTAAGTTTAGCTTGTAGGCAACTGACCCGACACGTTCGATAACCTCGAAAGGTCCTATGTATCTCGGGCTTAGTTTGCCTTTCTTACCAAATCGCATCACTCCTTTCCAGGGTGACACTTTAAGTAGGACTTTTTCACCTACTTCGAAGTGAAAATCCTTACGATTTGGATCAGCGTAAATCTTTTGCCTATTCCGGGCAGCTTGGAGGTTGTTTCGAATCTGGACAATCTTGTCCGTCGTTTCGAACACGATCTCTGGTCCTGATAACTGGACTTCTCCAACTTCCGCCCAACAAACTGGTGATCTACACTTTCTACCGTATAATGCCTCAAAAGGCTCAGCCTTGATGCTGGTATGGTAGCTATTGTTGTAGGAGAATTCGATCAATGGCAGGTTCTTATCCCAGCTACCTCCCAAATCGATTGCACATGCACGTAGCATGTCTTCCAACGTTTGAATAGTACGCTCACTTTGACCGTCTGTCTGTGGATGGTAAGCCGTACTAAAGTTCAAACGTGTGCCCAAAGATTGTTGGAAACTTTTCCAAAAATGTGATGTGTATCTAGTATCTCGGTCAGAGATAATAGCTACAGGTATGCCATGTAGAGCTACAATCTTATCAACGTACAGTTGGGCTAACATATCGGAGCTGTAGGTCTCCTTAATAGGTAGGAAATGTGCTGACTTAGTCAGTCGGTCAACTATCACCCAGATGGTGTCATTTCCTTTCCTTGTCTTGGGTAACTTGGTGATAAAATCCATAGTTACCATTTCCCACTTCCAAGTAGGAAGTTCAGGTTGTTGTAGTAAACCTGACGGTTTTTGATGTTCTGCTTTGACTTGCGCACACGTCAAGCATTTAGCTACATAGGTAGCTACAGACTTCTTCAAGCCTATCCACCAATAATTTGCTCTAAGATCATGGTACATTTTATCAGCTCCAGGATGAACAGAATATTTAGAGCTGTGGGCTTCCTGGAGGATAACATCTCGGAGTCCTCCATAAATTGGAACCCATATCCGTCCATTCAATCTAAGAATTCCATCCTTACTAAGAGATAACTGCTCCTCAGTTACTCCTAGCTTTTCGTTAGGATAGTTAGCTTCCAACACAGCTTCCTTCTGTGCAGCTAACAACCTTTCTATCAAATTGTTCTTTATTTCCATGCTCTTGGCATTAATTCGGATGGGTTTCACCCTCTCCTTCCGACTCAAGGCATCGGCGACTACATTCGCCTTGCCGGGATGGTATCTTATTTCACAATCGTAATCATTAAGAGTTTCCATCCAACGGCGTTGCCTCATGTTCAAGTCCTTCTGGTTGAACAGATGTTGAAGGCTCTTGTGATCAGAATAGATCACACATTTGATTCCATATAAGTAGTGTCTCCACAGTTTTAGTGCGAATACAACGGCACCCAACTCCAAGTCGTGGGTGGTGTAATTCTTTTCGTGCACCTTTAACTGACGCGAAGCATAGGCAATGACTTTGCCCTTCTGCATAAGCACACATCCCATCCCGGTGTGTGATGCATCACAATAAACTACAAACTCCTCTATTCCATCAGGCAATGTTAGTACTGGAGCATTGCTCAACTTTTGTTTCAGAATATCAAAGGATTCCTGCTGCTTAGGACCCCAGTCAAACTTAATCTTCTTTCGTGTCAGCGAAGTCAGGGGTGCAGCAATCCTTGAAAAGTTTTCTATGAATCGCCTATAGTATCCTGCCAAACCTAGGAAGCTACGAATTTCTGTAGGCGTCTTTGGCTCATGCCAATTCATGACAGATTCAACTTTAGCGGGATCTACTTGGATACCACGCTCACTAACAACATGTCCAAGAAATTGGACTGCTCGAAGCCAGAATTCACACTTTGAGAACTTGGCGTAGAGCTTCTCTTTATGAAGTAGCTCCAGTATACAGTGAAGATGCTTCTCATGGTCAGCTTGGTTCTTTGAGTAGATGAGAATGTCGTCGATGAAGACGATGACGAATCTGTCTAAGTGCGGCTTGCAAACGCGATTCATGAGATCCATGAATGCGGCCGGTGCATTAGTGAGCCCAAAAGGCATCACTAGGAACTCGTAATGACCATAACGAGTCCTAAATGCTGTTTTGTGCACATCTTCATCTCTAACCTTCAATTGATGGTAGCCTGACCTCAAGTCGATCTTCGAGAAGAAACTTGCCCCTTGCAGTTGATCGAACAGATCGTCGATTCTGGGCAAAGGATACCTATTCTTGATGGTAACCTTATTAAGCTCACGGTAGTCGATGCACAGACGCATCGATCCATCCTTCTTCTTAACAAATAAAACTGGTGCTCCCCAAGGAGACGAACTAGGTTTGATGAAACCTTTGGCTAGTAGATCATCTAGTTGCGTCCTCAATTCCTTCATCTCTGTTGGTGCCAACCTATAAGGCGCCCTTGCAACTGGTGCTGATCCAGGAATAATGTCGATTCTGAATTCCACTTGTCTATCTGGTGGCAAACCAGGTAGTTCTTCAGGAAATACTTCGGGGTATTCAGAAATGACTGGGATATCCCCAATCTTGGGTTTCGGTTCATCACTAATCACCTGTGCCATGTAGATGACACAACCCTTCTTCAAACACTTGGAGTCTTTGAGTATGGACATTTTCTCGGGCAGCCCATACTGGGTATCTCCCTGGATAGTAAGTGATTTACCAGACGAAGTCTTGATCATCACTTGCTTCTTATTGCAAATAATTTGGGCCTGGTTATGAGATAACCAGTCCATACCCAAAACTATGTCGAAACCGGCTAGTTTTAAAGGAAGTAAGGACAAAGGAAAAGAGTGATTCCTAATGGATATGAAACATCCATCTAATAAGGTTGAAGCGGTTTCTAAAGTGCCATCTGCTAGTTCCACCTCATATTTCACACTTAAAGTTCTAACAGGCAGTTTCAACAATTCACAAAACTTATTATCTACAAACGACTTATCGGCGCCTGAATCAAATAACACTCTCGCATAAACATCATTTACGAGAAAGGTACCTGTTATCACGTTATCATCCTTGACAGCTTCCTTAGCATCCATTCTGAAGACCCTAGCATTGGTCTTCCTAGTCTCTTCGGGCTTCTTGGCGTATTTTGGGCAATTGCTTTTGATGTGCCCCTTTTCATTGCAACCATAGCAGGTCGCATCCTTTATCTTCTTGCAATCCACGGTTTTGTGTTCCCTGGATTTGCATAACCCACAAGCAAAAGGTTTCGATTGTGATTGTGAGTTGGATTCAAACCTGCACTTCCCAAAGTGCTGTTTCTTGCAGATTTTGCATTTGGGTTTTTCACCCGACTGCTGACCCTCTCTCTTGAATCCTGACCCCTTCTTCGAGCCATTGTTTCCCTTCTGCTTCTTATCTGAACGCCGTGAGTTGTCATCCTCACGCTTTCTTTTCTCCGTATCAGTTTTCCTCAGTGACCTCAGCCTTACAGCATCTGAGGTAAGGGACAACGATATGTCCGTTACTGACCGAAAAGTGGTTGGTCTGGAAGCTTTTACACTTGCTTTGATCTCCGGTTCCAAACCCCCGATAAAACGAGCTATACGTTTAGGCTCCGGAGTCACCAAATAAGGGACCAACCTTGACAAAGTATTGAAAGTAGTAAGGTAGGCCTGACAGTCCAAGTTTTTCATGACCAGTGCCAGGAAATCAGATTCAATTCTCTCAACCTCGTGTTGAGGGCAGAAATTTTCCTTGATTAGTGCCATGAACTCTTCCCATGTCATGTTGTATAACGGGACTTTCCCTGTGGCTTGGATCAAAGATCTCCACCAGGCTAAGGCTTCCCCTTTGAAAGACTGCGAGACAAACTTCACAATGTCCCTATTATGGCAACCACTAATATCCACCACAGTATCCATTTCATCCATCCACGTCATGCAATCAACAGCTCCCTTTTCCCCATTGAAGTCTCTGGGTTTGCACGACACAAAGTATTTATAGGTGCAACCCCTATTACGAGGTTCTTGGTGCTGTACTGCTCTTTGGGATGGATTACTCCTTTGATTCGAGGAGTGGTGAGAATTACTGTTGTGGGCAGTGTGGGTCCTGGAGGGTGTTCTAGTGTGTGATGCAGAATGGGTCCTCGTATGGGTACCACTTGATCCATGATGCTGTCTACCCATAGCTATATTAACCGCATTATTTATCATAGCTTGCAACTCTGGACCTGCTACGTTAACTTGGGCATTTTCATTCACTATCCCTGGGTGACTGTTGACCTCATTTGAGTCTGCCATGTATCTAGAACTGTCACATATCGACAACAATTTATTGGTGAGTTTATTATAAAATTGTCTTTTATGGCAATTTGTTAACCGTGGTAAACGTAGACCAAATATGGTTAATTTATTACTCACATAAATTTAGGATTTCTAATATAATTTATCCTAATTATAAAACAATAACAGTTTTATTAGCACATAAGGCTTAGTCACTGGGACAATTTAGGTTATAAGCTATGATTTCAGAGAATCAAAGCATAAAGGTTTGAACAAGGTTCATTACCTTTATCAGACAGGGTCATAGACTAATACTGTCTTTTGTCTCATATGAAAATGAGAAGGGCCCGTAGGCATTCCATTACCAATGGATGGTAAA
This sequence comes from Helianthus tuberosus, assembly GCA_030545235.1. Taxonomy (NCBI): domain Eukaryota; kingdom Viridiplantae; phylum Streptophyta; class Magnoliopsida; order Asterales; family Asteraceae; genus Helianthus; species Helianthus tuberosus. The sequence continues at coordinate 55,076,209 of CM060448.1, forward strand.
AAGAAGTAATCATATTTATTAATGATTTAACCCATGATTCATATATCATTTATTGGGTCAGGAAAAATCCTTATATGGAATGACGTGTGTGATTTTAACGAATCACATCTGCCAGGAGTGTTAACATGTTTTCAGATGTTAACCGAGATTGAAATCTTTTTATACAGGTCTTACCATTTTGGCCAAGTCTTATAATGACATGTAGGCTAGGTTTTACCTTTAAGATCCTTAATTGATATTAAATAGGCAGATCATTACAAAAGGAATAATGTTATTTTTGTTTATTTCATGTATAATATATAAATGCATAAATGACAGAAATAAATTTTTCAAACTTAACATTCCATTATAATTTACAAATTTTACATTTTTGCCCTAAACGGGTCTTTTACAAATATTTGCCCACGCAGGAGCTAACAAAGACAAGTCCTCGTAGGGACTAAGTACAAGGTAAATGTCCACGCAGGGACTACATACACACATAAATAAATGTCCTCGTAGGGACTTGATTAATAAAGAAATACAATATTACATATGGGGATTTAACGATCCCTTTTCTTCTTCTTCCCCTTCAGCAAATCTGCTAAACCACTAATAAATCCTTGGTTCTTCTTACGCTCTCTCTGGAGGTCTCGCTCAACCCGATCCAACCTATGACGGAGCTCAACCTGCTCAGGAGGAGGAACCCGTGGCGGCTGATGCTGAAATGGTGTCTGAGTAGGTACTTGATACCCATGAGCTGGATGTCCCATTCCCCAAGGGGTTCCATATGGTCCCTCAGGGTTTTGGGTATAGTAGTTTGCAGCCACTAGGTAGGGGTCGGCCTCGGCATAGTTATAATTATGGTATGCTGGTGGTCCATATGGGTTGTAAGCTGCCGGAGCAGTATAAGCAGGGATTGGGTGGCCAAAACCCGGTGAAGGCGGTACAATAGGTGCCGAGTTCACCTCTGAAACTGGAACAGAAGGCCCCCCCATCTGTGGGACTTCATGAGTAGGCGGATAATGGCTACCGCTAGAGTGTTGAGGAGTGGTGATATGAACTCCCACTGGTCGTACTGACATCCGCGGGCCAGTCCTCCTACGTCTCGGCGGTTCTGGAGGTTCTACATAAACTGGCGGCGGTGGAGGCGGTGGCGTGACTGTCTCGAAATGGGGATCCCCAGAGGGATCTTGTTGCTGCTGTTGCTGATGAGATGCTGAATGAGACGGTGTATGGTGAGACGGTGTATGGTGAGACGGTGTGTGGTGAGATGGTGTATGGTGAGACGATGAGTGTTCAGATGGGGTATAATACCACTCACACCGTTCGAACCGTGCCATGTGACTATCCGGACCTTCGTAGGGTGGTCCGTGGTAAGATGAACCATCAGAGATTGAAAAAGGATGGTTCCGGGATCCGGTTGAAGCTTCGACAGGATCTGTGTCCTCGTCCATATCTTGATCACCAGAAAAGTGATCCTCCGGCCCTAGTGGGTTAAAGCCCACGTTTTCGGGTAGGTACTCTGCTGGGTTAAACTGACCCTGAAATACAGGAGTAGGGTCGCCGAAGAAATGTTGCGGGTTGTGGGGTTCGTTCTCTGACTGAGGCCCATAGGAGTCATGATATGGAGGCGTTGAGGCGTGCGAAAAAGATCGTCTGGCATCGTCTTCATAGGTCCTCCATAGCTCCCTCGTTTCATCATTCCTTGTAGAAGAAGTTCGTCGATATGAAGGCCCTGCCTCATGGTCGTTAGGGGCACTAGCTGGCTCCTTTCCTCGACTACCTCGTCTAATTCTTGGCGGCATTATTCTACCTGTTAAAATACACAAGATAATAACAAGGAAAAATAAAGGACAAAAATTTAATTAAATAAAAATTTGAACAATTTGGATTATTCCTAAGTTCTTTGTCTAGACTCGAAGATTTAGGAATGTGCAATTGTGTAACTGAGATTAAACACAAAAGGTTAGTGTTTAATTCACTCAGTGTTGGCTCTGATACCAACCTGTCACACCCCGCATTTCCACGCGTTACCGGTGGGCCCGGTAGGGGAGTATCGTGACGTGGTTGGCAACATAATAGTCAAACAACACAATATTTAAATGCACAGCGGAAGCAAAGTATAGATTTAATTCAACCAAACGATATTGTAATATTAAGTATCACAAATAGTCGAATATAAATCCACAGGTAGATCAAAATAAAAAGGAAACAAATGTTCAACAGTTATGACATCCAAGCTGGCGAGACTTAATGTGGATGCTAGGAGACAGGCCAGCCTATTTCGCGTAGTACCTGCACTTAACCTTTTAAGAAAATACGTCAGTTTACACTGGTAAATACAATCAACCGACTAATTTTGAAAAGAGTTTAAGAAAATGCATTTAAGGCACAAGGCACAAATAATATTTTATAACTTGGGATACTTATTTAAATATATAAACTTGTACAGGATTTACATGTTTCTTATGCGTTCAGTAGCCCGGATCGAGCCGGGTTAAAGATCAATTAACACACCACTTTAGTTATGAGACACTGACAGGTGTACGCCTACACCTGAGTGCTAAGGTCGTGGCCATTTCGTAAAATGATGCCAGGGATATCCGGGACACGGTCATTAACCCCCCAAAGGCTTTAAGCAACAAAACAAATTAAACGGAGACATCTCAATCATTTAACCATAATAATATTAAATATTCAACGCCCGACCAAGCGGTATTTTATATACCGTATCCAAGCCCGTATAGGGAAATAAGTTAAAAGTATTTACCTGAGCAAGTATAGTTCAAAATCAGCAAGTGCAAGTATCTTTTACTGGTTCTCCTATTCTGGAACGAAGGTTTATAATAACCTATTAGAATCCTAACGGGTCTTTAGTTAAGCTTACGCTTAGACCAATTAGTTTTAATGATACGGTTCGTACGCACGATTAAGCGAAGACCGGATAGAATGTGATTTAAACCCGACAAGTTTGAAGACTTGCTTAATATGGGTATATGATACACATTCTGGATTTTTAAGACAAAACCGATAAGGTTTGACCCGTTTCGGCTAATTTATGTAAACTAGTTACATAAACCGAACCGAACGCGCATGAAGCGTAACGGGTATCCGTAAGAGTCCCAAACAGGTTTCCTAAGTTAACATGCCTTAAATAAGTTATGATATCAGTAGGATATCACCCGTGACGCCCCAAACGAGTTTAATCTCTTTATAAGCCCCGTAGGGGTATTTTGGTCATTTTAAAGATTATAAAAGGGTTTAATTAGACACCTGTGATCCGGGTCTGAGTTGATCAGTAAAATGGCCCATTTTAACAGGTTATAACATTTGGTAATAAGTCTTATATATTAAAATAGTTTTAAACCCAAACTATGCGTTAAATACGCGTATAAAGTCGTTTTAAGCGACGTACGGTTTAAAATACGATTCTGAGTTTCCAGGTCAGTTTAACAGGCTCAAAATACTATAATTATTATTTAAAACCAGTAGCAATTGGATTGGCGCCATTTGGATTTGTAAAACTCGTTTTATGGCCTAAAAGGGCATATTCGGTATTTACCGAATTAAGGCGCTAATCCAAGCTTATGATCAGTCTAAAAATAATTAAAAATCTTTAAAAATCCTAAAATATTATTTAACATCAGTGGGTGAAAGATTTGGTGTCAAAACTGAGTTTAGATAGGCTTTACGCTAATGGCGCCGTTTAATTAATAAACATGTTTATAAATACGCCATTAAGCATAACTCCTAATCTAGACTTCCGATTGACGTGAAATTTTGCAGACATGTTCAATAATCAGTACTAAAGACTTTTTCACTTTTACATTTTCTAAAATCTCGTTTGATGGTCATAAGGGCATTACGGTCAATATTTAGGCGATTAACGAAAACATCGGATGATTAGGGATTCGAGTGGTATAAACGCAGAGGCTTATACACACAAGTAACTAGGTCCTAATGGAACTTTAAGGCATGTCTAAACCTATATAAATCGGGTCAGAACTGAGGTCAACGCAAAAGTCAAACTTTTGCGTCTCTCGGCTCCGAATCGATTCTAAATAGAAAGTTGTCGAATCAAACAAGCGTATACAAGTTTTTATACTTATTTTCAGTTGGTAAGAATAATAAAATAGTCTATACGCCATTTACATCGCTAATCATGCATTAAACCAAACATAACAATTCTGTTGACTTTTTCGGAAGAGGTTTGACTCGATAAACGACCTAGTTAGGATCCGAATTAGTGAGTGCCCTTTTAGGGGTTTATCAACCATATAAATACCAACTTATAACAACCTTTGATTCGACTAAACTCTGGACCGATTATTTATTATTGAAAAGTCAAACCGTAGTTACGACGGTTTGATTTCTCGGCCATAAACTAAGTATGAATGAACTAGAGAAGATCAAGGGTACTTACACAAGTCTTATGGATGATATGGATTGCTTGTAGGCTGCTTGAATGGTCTTGAAATGCTCAGGAGATGAAAAAAATGATGAATGCACAATGTTGCATATTGTGATCTTTATAAATGACTTCAAACCCTCTTAGATGATCGACAACTAAGCCTAGGATGTTGCAATAACATCCACAAGTATGCTACACACTAGAAACCATCTTAGGGCAGCCCAAGGTATGCCAAACATGTGTTTAAGTCGGTTAAAAATCATGCAGGACACCTGTGCAGGCTTTCTGTCCAGATAAGGCAGTAGCGTAGCGCTACTGCCAAGGCTTTCAAGCTAGCGCTACGCTAGTGTGATGAAGATCAGCTCAGCAAGTTTTTGTTAATTGCATTTCAGACCCTGGTCCCTCGAAACATCGTTTTCACCATCCTACTTGCATATGAAGCTTTGTTATTTAATATATGGGGCTTTAAGACTTATACCCACTTTGTTAAGTCCTCGGGTAACTTTGTGATCACCCGAAAAGCCCTAAATTTCAACGTTGACGATTCTAACCCTCACACACGAATTTTATCACAACTTGCTCATACGATAACGAAACTTCATGAAATTTCTGTGGTACATTCTAGTGAGCATAATTAATCGTTACAAAGCTTCGGGTTTGTCAAAAGGTCACTCAGAGGTATAACTTAAACATGTTGGCACATTTAACCCCTGTAGTTTGTAATCTCTCACTTTCTTTTACAATTCGCTTCGTATGATTCATGATCTATTCGTTTAAGGTTATAAACATCATGTAGGGTTATTGCAAAGTATATTTATTCATTGTTGACACTTTGAACCCTTCTATTTACACAGTTTCACTGTTTGTCAATTTTAGTCCTTCAAGAACATTCTTTCACACGTTCAAACCTATGACACGTGTCAACACTTTATAGGACGTAAATTTCCGAGGTGTTACAGTTGGAATACTAACAAACGCACTCCGGTTGTCCGAATGGACATACGATCGAATGGACTTCTGTCCGGATGACCATCCGCTCGGATGACCATCCGACCGGATAGCCATTCGACCGAACAAGCCATCCGACCAAACACCGCCTGCTCGCACTTATTTAACCCTCTCACTCTCTCTATAAATACCCACTGTGTGCACACATTTCAAGACTTTGATACTCTCATCCGCTCACAGGCTCTCAGACGCCTTCAATCGCGAATCAAGGCTATTTTGTAAGCTTTTCACCTCAAATCTTGTACAATCTTCATCTCTAATCACTTCTACATCATCTTCTTCATCAAAATCACACACAAACACTTGCTTTTCTCTGAAACCACTGATTTGGGCCTCTTGAAGGTGGTTTCCACCCGTTTTGCTCCGGCAAACAGTTAAGGAACACCATTTGATCGAGATTGGTTCCATATATAGAGGATTTCCACACTTTTCAACAAAGTTAATGAAAGATTTCAACACTTTTCATCTATTTTCAACTTTTCTTCACTTTTTCTACTCAAAACCGATGGAATCGGAACTCATTCAGACTCTCTACTCATTTCCTAGTTGAGAGCCGGCTTGAAAACGGATTTCCACCAGAGAGATGACCGATTAACGAGTTGAACATGAAATCCCATCAAGAACAGTAAGTTTGATCGAATGGGCTGAGACCATTCGACCGATTGAGCTGGTCTTGGTGTGTTTCCGTTGTTCGACACGACGTCACGCCGTCTCCGTTAAACTTCAAAACTTTTACTTAGAAAATTTTACAAACTTCAAACTACAGATCACCCACTCGAATGGCCATCCGCTCGGAAGGCCATCCGACCGGATGACCATCCGTTGGGATGACCTGACCCTTATAATATCCAATGATTTAAACGTTTTAACAAAACTTCGAATTTTAACAAACAAACACATCTCATTCGAATGGCCATCCGTCCAGATGACCATCCCCTCGGATGGGTTATCCCCATTCGCCCGGATCACCATTCGAACACTTTACCATTCGACATCCTGCTACGCACTGTTCAACACTCTGTCCAATGACTTATGCTGCTGTTCCATACACAGGCTGACCCAACGCGCTCCCTTCGACCCAATCCAGATTGTGTTTACTAGTTAAACACCACTGTGAGTATACTTGACCCCCTTTTAACGCTTTAAAGACACTTTTGGGGTGTAACATACGTTTATATCGAAAACACACTTATCAAAACGTAGTACACAATCTAAACTATTATCACATGCGAATGACTAACGTACATATTTACACATGATGCTTGATACATATGTGCTAGGAATTTTACTCGTGATGTTCCAACTTCACTAGAATAGTACTATAGTTCGACTCACGCCCGACGGGGTCTAGTTAAGACAGACTCGCACTCGCACTCGCAAACGCACATCGCAGTCATCTCGGGACTTAGCTGGTAGTTTTTGTCTTGTAGCGTATATGTGGTGTATCATGTTTATGTATCTGGAAATTCGCAACGCTTTTATCTATTTTATGCTATATCAAACCTGTATACTCGCCAATACATTTTTGTATTGACATTATTTTAACGTATGTTGCAGGTTAAACGCATGTTATCTCAATCAAGATAGGGCTACTTTAGAAACTCACCAAAAATCTAGGTTGTCGGATTTATATTGTTTGAGAGAACTAAAATATGTACAACTTTATGTGAAATATTTGTTTATTAGTATGGGATAATGAACTTGTTAAATATTGTCGCTAAATTAGTTGTTATGGATTCTCTTGAACAATCTGATTCGCCTAGTGCCGCGCCCAGATGATTCCGCCATCGGTTGGGGTGTGACACTACTTTTCCACGCCCACACTATATGTTCTAATGACAGCGATGTAACTCAATTAATAGATATATATCAATCGAAAGGGTTGTTCAAAAATATTCTATAAGATAATAAGATGCATAATTTCTTATCAGAGTTTAGGATACAGGGTATGGGGTGCATGGTGGTAGGGTTCTTCACGAGTCGTGTGGAACTGAGTGGACCTTTGCTCGTGCTTGGCTCGTTTAGAACCGAGCGAAATCCGAACGAGCATATTTGAGCGCGCGATTTTCCGAATGAGCGGAATCGAGCGACAAATGATTTGGACAACCATATATTTAGAATGTTTCCTTCGATGTCTTCGCTATTGGATCACAACTAAGGTCTAACTGTCCGAGGATGAAACTAAGACTGAGGTCGGACTATATGAGGAAGAGGCTCAGGTTGAGGCATGTGAGGCGATGGATATACATAAAAGACCAATTGTCGCATTGTGGCGTATGGTGAAAGCAAGAGACGATTGGCGACTGATGAGAGAAAGAAGTTAAAAACTGTCACTTCACAACTTAGACTTTAATTCTAAATTTAGTGTTAATTTTTTATTGGTTTGGTTAGATTAGTATGTATAAATACAGTTGTATATTTGCATACCGCGGGTCAAATCTAATAGAGTGGTATGTATAAAATATGAACACACATTTAATTTATGTGTGCATATATAATTATATATAATAAATTAATATAAATTAATTCGAGTCGAATCGAGCCGAACGGACCTTTGCTCGTGCTTGGCTAAATTGAAAACCGAACCAAACCGAGTGAGCGGCGAGCGAGTGACGAACGATTTAGACAACCCTACATGGTGGGGGTCGTGGACTCATGAGGATGCCACGAGGGACGTGGCCATGGTGGTACACCACCCACACCTCCTCTGCCATGCGTAGAGTTCATGGATATATCCACGCTTAGAGCATTCACATCCTTCCATCATTTTTACCCTATAATTACAATAAAATGTCTACATTTTCTCTTTCCTTAATATTTTTTTTATATCTTTATCATTAACTTTTCTTTCTTCACCACTCACAACCACTTTCAAAATATTTAATTAAATTATAGAGATTGAAGAATATCTCCTCAAATAATCAAATATACAGATGAACAGTAACATATTATCTCTCATCCGCTCAAAACCACTTTTTATAATTTTAAGAAGCAAATATTTGGTGGAAGAGATGCGAATGCTCTCACCACACTCCACTTACCTCAAATTTGAGAATCATTTGATAGATGGAGAGAATCATCACCACACCATATAGGGTGGTGATAAAGGATGGTGGTGAAGGATGGAGTGATGAGGCGATAACGTGGAGGGTGGTGATGGTGATTAGAATCATCACCACACCTTAGCCTTATAACAAAATAATACTTTGATGTGTATATTGTATAGTCTATTTCTCATGCAAATCATTTGTAATGTGGTTCATATTTTTTATATATATTCAACTTCTTACCACTTTTATGTCTAGGTGTCCGACTCTGGCATGGTATTAAGGCTATCTTTAATCCTAGAATTTCCTTTATTGGAGGCGTATGGTCCCAAATGCCATGCAAACCGTGCACACACAAGACCATATCCACAATTAATCTCCAAAACATTATGCTATTTTCAAGGTTTTCGTGTTGGCCGTTCATGCGAGCGCTCAACCATCACAACACACAAAAGTACAACCGGTACAAATGGCTGTAGCCTGCAGGCAATCAGCATGCACTAGGCTCTGTCCCAGATAATCCCCACGTTGACCAATTGTGCAAGAGACAAACTATAAAAAAGGATAGTGATCTGCAACCAACCAGCGTGCATCGTTCACTACTCCATGATCTCCACTAACGGCTAATCACAGACGCGAAAACAAGTTTATTTGGCAGGTGACGTGTAACTAATCAAGATGCGCCACCATGCTCCCACCTCTATGGTACTACTTGTCGTGTTAGAGAGGATCAAATGAATATTCCTTGAAAGTGACGTCCGACCCATGAGCCCATTAGCCCATCTCCTTATCTAACCCTCTGCCTATAAATACAAATCTCTACCAAAGTTTTAGGCATTCCAACTTCTGCCCTCTCACTCTAAACGCAAACACTGTTTCTCTCTATAAAGAACCGTTACTTCTTCTTATGTCGGAGCTTAGTTAAGAGAAGAACCACCGTCTTCTTTTAACGAGCTAACGGTGTTACTATTTGTTTTGTAGATCGTCCATAGTTATTTGTTCTACCACTAATCGGATTTCTTTTTCCGATTTCTCTCTCGCAGGCGTAGGTTAGGTCTTCCACTGCATTTTGTGGGTGTTTTTTTTTTCCTCATCATCTTTGCATTTTGTGGCAAACACAATCATGAGAGCAAACTTCTGGTGGATTGAGAATTACCTACTATTTAAATGGCGGCTAGTTTCATGAAGTGGTACATGTTTGTTTTTTTATATTAGTTCACTAAACAACGAAACTAATATGTCATGATGAGGTGGCAATTGTATGACGAAAATAACGGTGCGTTACCTCAAACAATCTAATCAATATTCTCAAGTCTAACTCAAACCATAAGCATACACCAGATCAAACATTCTCAACACATAATCATATGTCTAGATACTGTATTAATATAAGATTATGTTTCCTATCTATCTGGGAAAGTTCACCTGAAAACTACATTTTGCCTAAGTAGCTCAAAAGTGATTTTTGTTTTGGATCGTAACCGGTTTAACGAACTTTGTTTGAACTCATTCTAGTGGTGCCGTCAAACCCTAAAATCTAGACTCTAAAGTGAAACCCTAAGGTTGTGTTCTGGAGATAAGATAATGAATTTTGAGGAAATAAAGGAAAATTATGTTCAAGAGGGTTTTTATTTTATTTTATTTTTTTGGAGAGAAAGGGAGGGGGTTTTTAGGTTAAAACTTATACGTCCAAACTGTAAGGAAATGGAGAGAAATGAAAGGAAAATAAAAGAAAGAGAGGGATTCCCGGATTCCCTTCTCTTCTCTTCAATGAAACTCGGGAACATAATGTAAATCTAACCTAAAGCTAAAATCATAAAGCCAAACTTAAAGATAACCTAGAAGCTAAAACCTAAAGGTTCATCTTTAAAAGCAAAACCCTTGAGATAAAGGCTAAACCCTAAATTCAAAAGCCTAAAAGCTAAGATGGTAGAGTTCGCCAAGACGGTTCCAACGCTGTTGGAATAAGTTCAATCGAAATTCATTTGAGCTGGTTATCCATAAAATAAAAATCGTTTTTAGAGAGTACTTAGACGATACAGATTTTTTATTTGATCTTCCTCTCTGTCTAACTATATAATATATAATGTTAAATCTAATATCATCACATTTTTTTACATTTTTTCGATCTATTTCATTCATTTCTTATCCATCACGCCACAATGGAGTTTAGAGTATGCTCTAACAAAATTGTAAAAAAGTTCAAATGTAAGATTATTCTTTATTAATAATGATGGTTTTTTGTTAATAAGTGAGTATCTTTTACAAAGAAACAATAGAGTATACTCTAACAAAATTGCAAAAAAAAGTTCAAATCTAAGGTCATTCTTTATTAATAAAGATGGTTCTTTGTTAATAAGTGAGTATCTTTTACAAAGAAACAAAAAATGTATCTTTCACAAAAAAAACAAAAAATGGTTGCATACCATTTTGGATTTATGGCATTATATCGTATTGGACTTTAAATGGACTAAAGTTTCATTCCTCTTAATTAGCCCAAAATACTTTTAAGTTCGAGTCCATGGATTTATTAGCCCAATCACTAATAGTTTGTTCTAAACTAAATAACAACCTCAATTCATTCTGTCATTGAATCATTGATCATACTGTATCATTCTTCTCAATAAGCCCAAATAGACTTTTTTTCCCTTTTTTAATAAAGAATCGTTATTCGATTCCTTGGGTGTTATTAGAAGAAGGCAATAGAGCCCTCTGTTTATGTGGCGCTAAGGTAGCACAACCCCTAGGGGCTCCATTACATTCCATATAGCCTAGTAGTGTTTTATTTTACCTTTTGTCTCACATTTACTAATTCGTTACGTGACAATCATGAACACAAAATGAACTTAAACCGGCTTTTGGGTTAGATAAGGTAACCCGTTTATTAAACGGGTTGATTTAAACGCGACCCATTTAATAAACGATACAAACATGGTCCTTTAAACTTTTTAAGTTTATTGAAGTGTGATATTTCAATTTGTTGAAAGATTATTTAAAAAGGGGAAATTGGATTTATTTAATCCCACCTGTAGTTAGTTAGTCAACAATAATTCTATCTTCAAAAATCGCCAGTGGTAATCCCACCTTTTGAAAAAAAAAATCTCAATGGACCTCTGTTAGAAAAACTTAATTATGTTAAGTATTTTTTTTTCTGAATTTCAAACTAATATTTTATGTCTTTTGATTAGAACAAGGATACGGTTCAATTGATGTAAAACTTACCTCGAAACAGTGCTTCAAATGACGAAATTGTGCTTCAATTCGGGTGGTTAGACTTTCCAATTATAAAAAATCAAGCTGTTTGGAGCACCATTTCGAGATAAATTTTACATCAATCGACTCGTATTCTCGTTTTAACGCAGGTCCTTTGAGAAATAAAATTTCAAAAGGTGGGACTGTCAGTGACGATTTTTGAAAATGAGATTATTATTAGCTAACTACCAAAATATGAGATTAATAAAATCCAATTTTTCTTTAAAAATGTTAACGCTTAAAGTTTAATACTTTGATTTTTTTTTTTTTTCTGATTATTCCCTTTAGAAGTTAATTTATGTCCCCCTGGCTTATAATCAAGTCTTTATTGTAGTAACTTTATTCGCCACCAATTCCATTCCTACCCGCTCATTTGTTTAATTACATGAGGTGTGTCTAACCTGAGCTAAATATATATAAACCCAACATTTAGGGTATGTTTGGCATGGAATTTTTAGGAGCTTCTAGCTTTAAGCTTTTAAGAAAAAGCTCCTAATCAATAAAAAGTCTTGTTTGGTTGAAGGAGCTTAAAGCTTTTAGGTTAGAAGCTTGAAGCTTTTGGTTGAACGCTACTACTAGTAGCGTTTAGAAGGAGCTACAAGCTTTTAGTGAAAAAATGACTATTTTAACCTCTAAAAATAAGAAACTTTTTAATGCACCAACTTTCTAAATTGGGTAAATTACACTTTTCGTCCTTTATGTTTTTAGCGAGTTGCAATGGATAGCCTTTAACTTCAATAATTACAGTCACAGTCCTTTATTTGGAAAACACGTTACACCTTTCGTCCTTTAGCACTAACCAAGTTAAAAATTTCAGTTACGTCTATCCACTTAAGGGTATTCTAGTCATTTCATGTTTTTATTTAAAATATTCACTAATAAATAAAACCAAAAAATTCACACATGTATATAACATCTTCTTCCCCAATTCAATCATCTCCTTCAATTCTCAAACCCTAAAACACCATAAACCTATCTCTTCTTCCTCAGCCATCCCTCTCCTTCTTTCTCCCAATTCAGTCAGCTCACGCTTTAACCATGGTCACATAGGTAATCAAATTACAGTCTATAAACCTGTATTGGGAGAGGAAATGTTCGTAAAGTTCACTTCCTCGTCTGCCCTGCACAAGACGATGCCCCTGTCGCAATCCACTCCGTCTTTGGCCTCTCCTTCTTAATCTCACTCCCGATCCACTCCATCACATAATCCTTCAGTCGCCCAGACTCCGACATCCCGTTATCCTGTTTCCACTACCAATCCTTCCCCGAAACACTCTTCTTCCTCCTCCTCCCACTCTCCACAATCATCGCATCAACATTCCTTTCAGACGGACTCAAATCCGCTCCTCCGTACATCCCCGGTGACTGCGTAACAGTCTCGGGCGAGGTTTCAGCTACCGGAACGGTAAAACAACTCTCCGGTGACCGATATCCGCACCGACACTAAACTCCTCACACACAGTAGTAGTTGTAACCACACTTTTAGTCTCCTCAAACACAGATCCATTATCCTCAACAACCTTACAATTCACATCAATTTGACACTCATCTTCAGATTTTAACCTAGCTAAACCTAAATCCCCAATCTTTGCATTGAAATCACAATCCAGCAGTATATTACTAGGCTTAATATCACCCTGAATAATAACCGGATCACAATAATGATGAAGATATTCAATACCTTTAGCAATATCAATTGCGATTAAACGCCGTCGTTTCCACTCTTTTAACTCCACACTTTTTCACAAGCAAGCAATCCTGTAAGCTTCCGTTCACCATAAGCTCGTACACCAGCACCAAACGACGTCGTTTCCGATCGGTCTTTCTTTCCGATTACTGTGACGATGTATTCCGATTCGAATTTCCGGCGAATAAGATCTCGTTTTGGAACTCACATTCGCCTTGGAGAGAACCGGCGTCCATGACCTTAACGACGACGTTTTGGTGGTTAGTTAGGGTTCCGCGATAGACTGAATTGGGAGAAAGAAGGAGAGAGATGGCTGAGGAAGAAGAGACAGGTTTATGATGTTTTAGGGTTTGGGAAAAGTGGGAGATGATTGAATTGGGGAAGAAGATACATGTGTGAATTTTTTGGTTTTATTTATTAATAAATATTATAAATAAAAACATGAAATGACCAGAATACCCTTAAGTAGATAGACATAACTGAAATTTTTAACTTGGTTAGTGCTAAAGGACGAAAGGTGTAATGCGTTTTCCAAATAAAGGATTGTGACTGTAATTATTGAAGTTAAAGACTATCCATTGCAACCCGCTACAAACATAAAGGACGAAAAGTGTAATTTACCCTTCTAAATTTTTAGTTATGTCCATATTGGTCATTTTAGAGATTTTATTAAAAGCTCCAGCTACTCTACCAAACACCAAATATATCTAAAAAACTACAGCTACTAGCTACCAGCTCCAACTACCAGCTTCCAGTCACCAGCTACCAGCTTCCAGCTTTCAGCCACCAGCTACTTTTGCCAAACATACCCTTACTAGTAAACTAGTAAGAATACTCACATTAGAGCCTCCAAAATTCACTTTCTCTTTTGAGTAAAATGCTAAAATGGTCTATGAGTTATTTTTGTCACTTCAGTCCAAAAATAAAACCTTTTGTATTTGGGTCCCTAATTTTTTATTTTTGTTGTCATTTTCATCCACTTGGCAAACTGAGTTATATTTTTTTTGTTAACTTCTCTCATTTTCTCGTTTTCCTCAGTTAAATGAAGGGTATAATCATCATTTTATGTCATAATATATTTTAATAAAATGAGGAAAATGACAAAAAGGGGGATAAGTTAACAAAAAATTCAAACTAAGTTTGCAAATTGGATGAAAATGACAACAAAAATGAAACCTTAGGGACATATATACAAAAAGTTTCATTTTTTGACTGAAGTGATAAAATTGGCTTAAACTCAGGGACTATTTTGACATTTTACCCTTCTCTTTTTTAAGAAGATAAAAACAGAGCAAATAACTAAAATACCCATTTATTGAAATCTCTCTAAGAGGATTCACATTAGAGCATCCACCTCCGTCTATATAAAAACACATATTTCTTAGAATTTTGTTACTTTTTCAAAAACATCTTACATTTAACTCTCTATCCTATCTATTTCTTACTCATAAAAACATATTTTGATATTTTTTTCTTTTTCCTACACACTCACAGTAACAATATAGAGGATTGAATATGACCCTCTAAATATAGAGGTGTGCTTTACTTTCTTTAATTTTTTCTCTATTATAGCGATTCCAATGTGATGGTGTTTTTGTTGTTTCCTCAATTATTTTCTCTATATAATATAGAATAGACTCCAATGTGAATGCTCTAATGTATAGAAAAACTGATATAAAAAACAGTTATCCTCTACATTTAGCGCATGGCTACTCATCAATTTATATAATTTTGTGAGTGTGCAAACCGAGACAAAACAATAAAAAAAAAACGTTTGTGAGTAAGATAGCGATTGAGAATCGGAAATACTTTTTTTAAAAATAAACAACGTTTAAATAAAAATGTGTTTTATAGTCAAAGTATATAGATAGACAGAGACTCGAATGAGACTATTCTAAGTAGTGTCATAATACATTTTATGTAGAAAGTAAGTTGTCAGAGTATTCTATACATGATTCTTTATAAGGTCGGTGGCTACTTATTTGTTAGCTCAAACATAACTGTGCTAAGTGTACTTATCAATCATTTTTAAAACAATTTTGCTAATTATTTGCACATTTTAACATGTTAGTAGTTAAATTGTGTAGAAAATTTGTCCAAATGTTTTACACCGGTCAATGACTAGTTAATAGGAAACGAATTTACTAATTGACCACTTGTTAGCCGGAAGTTAGCCATATGTTGGTTAGTCTACATCAAAAGTTCTAAGTGATGTAATTAAGACTCTTTTTTAGTTGGTACATATATAGTCCTAACAAATCAAGGCATAGATATAAGAATAGAGCTTTTAACTTTTGAGGGTCAATGTTCAAGTTACAAGCCAATGTAAGGAGTTTATATATCTGTATAACATTTGGTCAATGGTACATAAATAATCATTTACATTGAGAACGGTTAAAAATTCTGAATACGAAATTATCAAGATTTGGAGTTATAATAAGAGTATGTTTCGCAAAAGTAGCTGGTGGCTAGAAGCTGATAGCTGGTGGCTAGAAGCTGGTAGCTAGTAGCTGTAGTTTTTTTAGATATATTTGGTGCTTGGCAGAGTAGCCGAAGCTTTTAATAAAATGACCAAAATGGACATAACTAAAAAGTTAAAAAGTTTGTGCATTAAAAAGTTAATTATCTTTATAGGTTAAAATAATATTTTTTCCCTAAAAGTTTGTAGCTCCTTCTAAACGCTACTAGTAGGAGCATTCAACCAAAAATTTTAAGCTCCTAACCTAAAAGTTTCAAGCTCCTTCAACCAAACAAAACTTTTTATTAAGTAAGAGTTTTTCTTAAAAGCTCCTAAAAGCTTCATGCCAAACATACCTCAAAGTTAAATCAAGATAGAGATTGCTGATGCAACAAATACTAGACCGATGATAGTAGCTAGGCTGGTTAGGCAAAAGGCTTGGAGGGTTCCGATTTGTCTAACGCAGGTCGTGGGGTCCCCCCACGTTTGCAAGACGTGGAGAGAGGTTCACTAATTATGTTTGTTGATTGTTCAAGATCTTCGGCTGAAGTGTGCTCAGCCTCAGAAGCAAGAACAGTCAAGTTGTGTGTGTTGAATGTGAAGAAAGGAGACTTGTATGAAACAAGTACTCGAGAGGAAAGATCAGAGATCCCAAGGGAATCAGGGCTGATCGGAATGTCTCAAATGCACTAAATGAAGTGTCATTTATAGAGGAAGATATCGCCCAAAGAGGAAACCTTGGACTAGTGAACCATGCTTGCAGTGGATGACTAACCCTTTTAGGGGTTGAAGCGTTTGGACCTGCGGATAAAAGACTACACTCTGTGCACTCGTTCTACTTTTACGACTGGGAGAGTTGTCAAGTAATCAGTGAAATGACTGATTACTGTACACGTGCTGCCTTAGCTCAGTTCCAGGGCTTTAAACCTTTGAACTTTTTAACCCTTCAAGTTGTCATGTATTCTTGGTCATTTTATTGAGGTTTGAGCTACCCCCGTCATCAGCCTCCCAAGTCAGAGGTTTTTGGGTGTAAGCACAAATACTTCTGACTTTTTGTACATGTGTTTTATTTTACTTGAAGGCTTCAAGGCTTCAACGCTTGAAAGGCTTAAAGCGGTTGAGCTTTTCGAGTTTTGAATTTTGACAAGACAGTTGATATGACTTCTGGCGGTTTCTTTTGTGTCAGGCGGCGGTTTTAATAACCTCTGTGTAATTATAACGTTTTCCTTTCATTAATTTACATTAATCCTTTAGAAGAGAACAATCATTTGCACATTTCCTCTCAAGTTTCCTTTCCTTTTCTCCTTCCAGGTAAGTTTCGATTTCATATTTTCTAGTTATTTTCTTATAGCATGGGTGCTCGTAAAGATCTAGCGAAATCATTTTCTCGATTAACTCAAGAGGAAGTAGAAAATTTTTGTATGGAATGGGGGATTGGGATGAGGTTTAAACCGGTTGCACCGGCTTGTGATGTTTCGATCGATTAATGTCCCCCTGGTTCCATTGCCCTCTATTGTCGCCATTTTGAATTTTTAAACCTCCGTCACCCCTTCTCGAACTTTGTTTTGAATGTCTTAGAGTATTATCGTGTATCATTTGGCCAGATTCACCCTCAGGGTCTGGCTAGGGTTTTGCACTTTGAAGTTTTGTGCCGGGCTTCCGGGTATGATCCTACCCTTTTATCCTTCCGTCGCTTTTTCCGGCTGGCCAATAATGGTGACTGGTTTACATTCGAAACATCTCAGGTTGATACTTGTTTAATTTCATCTATGGTTTCTAGTCTTAGTGTTTGGAAAGACCGGTTTTTCTGGGTTTCCGATGAAATTGTTCCTTTTAAGCTTGTTTGGAGGCATCCGAATGTCGTTTTAAATGAACCTGAACCCTCTGCCTCTGAGATAAATACTCGTTTTCTTGAAAATCTTTAGGGAGTGCCCTTCAAGGCTTCGTCCCTTTCCCGAGCACTTACTGGTGTTGTTGGGTCTCAAAATCTCAGTAAGTTATGGGACAAACGTGATCGAGATCCAGTGCTTATAAGAGATGGGCAGGGTATGCATTTGTCTTGTTGTGCTACTATGTTCTTATTTTTTGGTTGCGTATATATATATTTTTTTTATTTTGTAGCTATGTCTGCACTTGATTTTATTAAGAGTGATGATACTTCTTATGTTGCGTTTGGGGATGATGCGGCTACTCCGGGTGAAGATGCAGTTGTTAAGGGATCCGAGCATAGGTTCGAGGGTTCTGGCTATGTGAATGTTCCCAATGTTAAAGATTTCACGAAGGCTCCGGGTTCCAAGGTTTCTGCTCGTCGTTCAAACCGTCGCTTGAAAGGTGCTGATCAACCCTCTGGCTCAAAGGCCATTGACATTAGCTATGACATTGAGGTGTCTGAGGAACAGGTTCTTGAGGTTGATGTGGGAAAGGGTAAGGAAAAAGAGCTAGTTATTTCTGGGAAGAAGAAGAAGCTGGTTAAGAAAGATGCCACTCCTATCATCCAGGGTTCATCGGGGCAAAAGCGTTGAAAGCTTGGAGGGTCATGAAGCTGGAGAGGTTTATGTTCCCAACTTGGATGTGAAGGTTGTGGATAGCTTCAAGGATCCAGCTGTTTGTGCTGAGGTGTTAGCCCATTTTGCTCCCCCTGGTGTTCGGAGTGCGATTTATGAGATGGAAGCTGATCATTTTATTTCAAGATTGATGCTAAGCTCCTGCAACCTTTCGGCCATGTTGGCTGAAGGTGTTACCCGTTTTACAAAGGGTATGCAGGAGTATGAGGAAGCTTCCAAGAAGAAGGATAAAATTAAAGCCTCTATGGCTGCAATGAAGAAGGAGGTTGAGGGGTTCTCTAAGAAAGAGGAGGCTTGGGTGAAAAAGGTTGAAGAGTTGACAAGGAGACATGAGATTGAGATGAACGATCTCAAGAAAAGTTTTGAAGCTGAAGGCTGATAGGGAAGCCTTAGATATTCAGCAGAAGGCCTTTGAAGAAGAGAAAGAAGGCTTGAAGGCTTCTGTTGCTCAAGCTACTGGTGATAACCAGTGGCTCATTGAGCAAGGCTTTCACCAAGTTGTTACCTATCTCCTTCACTCCAAGGAATTCAATTCTGCTCTTGGAGAAGTCTACACCAAACTGCTAAACTTGGGGAAACATCAGGGCCTTATTGCTGGTTATAAACTTCATGAATCTGGTCAGCCCTTGGAGTAGTCTCCCATGTACCGTCCTGAAGCTTCTGAGGTTTTTAAAGAGTCCGTTCAGCAGATGGAGAGGTTGACTTACCCATATGTAAGTCAGGTTGCAACTTGTTTTGGTAAACCTCTTTATGTCTTACAGGAGCTGAAGCCGGATGGGCTTAATGAAAAGGTTTGTGCTGAAGTGCTTGACTCCCTTTCAAGGAAGCGTTCTCGCTCAGGGGATAGTAAGGAGACCTTTTCAGAAGAACCTGATGCTTCCAAGGATGCAAACCTTGAAGGTTCAGCAGTTGGTGATGATGGTGGTTTGAAAGCCAAGAAGTTGAAGAAGGCCAAGAAGGCTAAAGGTAATGGTTCTGGGGCTTCTAAGCCTCCTTCTGATGTTTGAACAATATTAATAGCTTTCTTAGCATCCTGAAACAATTTAATTGTTTGTATGTTTCTTTGAACAATTTAGGTTTTG
The DNA here is from genome assembly GCA_030545235.1 of Helianthus tuberosus. Classification (NCBI taxonomy): domain Eukaryota; kingdom Viridiplantae; phylum Streptophyta; class Magnoliopsida; order Asterales; family Asteraceae; genus Helianthus; species Helianthus tuberosus. Next base: position 55,095,700 of record CM060448.1, read on the forward strand.
CAGAAACTCTTAAGGTTTCTGTTGATGGTTGTTAGCCTTGGTGGCTTATTTGAACAATTACTATGTTTACAAACCGTTAAGGTTTGTTTTGACTTGTTTGAACATTTAGAAGCCTTTAAGGCTTGTTATCTTATGTTATTATCTTTCTTCTACTTGCCTTGTGTTGTGATTTTTTGGATGTAGTTGTATATTTTGTAAGGCAGTTTTGTGGGATATTTGTAGCTTGAAGCCTTCGAGGCTTCCAGTTCCTACTTTGTTTTTATGCCTTGGTTTGTATTTCTGATTTTGGGCTATATGCAATCGTGGCTGTGTTGTTGTGTTGTCCATTTTTATGTTTGTGGCCTTGTCTTTGTTGGGTTTATGTTGTCTTTATGTTTTTTATACCTTAAAGGGTTCAGTGTTGCAGTCACTTAGCCTTGGTATTTTTAACAAGAAGACATAGCATCTATCCCATCTATTACTTCTCTTGGTTTGATTTTGGTTCGTAAGCCTGTTAATAATGGTTTGTTTTCTAGAACTTTTACAAGGCTTAAGGAACATTTGGTGTAGGCTGCTCAAACCCGTCTATGAGACAACTTTGTTTTTGATAATTTTACAAGTCTCATGGAGTTGTATTGATTTAGGAACTCTCCCCTTATATAGGTTCATTCAACCCTTGAACCTATTGAGCGATATGGCCTGGGAGCTCATCCCCTTACATGGCCCTTGCTATGGGGTTTTTTGCTAGGTTATCAACCTGATTTTAGGATAGAAAGACAAATTTGATAAAACATCATCATTCATTCAAGAGATATTGTTTTACAAAAAAATGAGCATGAGACAACTCTTGAAATACAAACTGAACTTTCTTGATCAGACATGGAACCTTTTAAGGGTCTTGCCATTCCAATGTCTGGGAAGTTTTTTACCTTCCGTGTCGACCAGTTTATAGGATCCACCCTTATGTGCTTCAAGGATTGTATATGGCCCTTCCCACTTTGGGCCAAGTTTTCCTTGGTTCTCTTTTTTACTAGCTTCATTGTTTCTGAGTACAAGGTCTCCTGGCTTGAAGCGTTCATGCTTGACTCTTGTGTTGTAATAAGCTTCCATATTTTGTTTGTACTTGGCTTCTTGAATAGCAGCTTGGTCTCGTGTTTCCTCGAGGAGTTGCAAGTTCAACATGGTCTCTTTGTTGTTTGCTTCGGGATCCATGTTGAGTGTTCTTTGAGTTACAACTCCTATTTCTGCTGGAATCACAACTTCTGACCCGAACACCAAGCTGTAGGGTGTTATTTTGTGGCTTGTTTTTTCCGTTGTTCATATAGCCCATAGAACATTTGGCAACTATTCGAGCCAATTGCTTTCATGCCTTCCCAATCTCATCTTGATACCTTCAACAATGCTCCGATTCGTTTTCTTTCAACTTGGCCGTTTAATTGTAGGTATGCAACTGAGTTGAATACCCGAGTTATTCTGAATTCTTTGCACCAAGTGCTAAAAGGCTTCTCAGCGAATTGTTTCCCATTGTCTGTGACCAACACTCCCGTCAACCCATAGCGACAAATGATGTTTTCCCAAACGAAGTCAATGACTTGTTTGCCCGTGATTTTTGCAAGTGGTTTGACTTCAGGCCACTTGGTAAAGTAATCTATGACCACCAATAAAAATTTTACTCCACCCTTGGCTGGTCGGAATGGACCAACAACATCCATTCCCCATTTGTGAAATGGCTAAGCTGAAGATATTGGGACAAGTTCGTGTTTGGGGCTCTTGGGTACCGGTGCATGTATTTGACAAACTTCACATTATCTTAATTGTTCGGTGGTGTCTCGGTGCATTGAAGGCCAAAAATACCCGAGATTCATTAGTTTAGCAAGGTAACCCTTTTTGTAGAGGTACTGCCTTTGTTCCGGGCCAACACATCTCAATAAAGGTGCAAGGTAACCCTTTTTGTAGAGGATCTCATCTTGCAACACGTACTGCCTGGATTTGATTTTAACCCTTTCAGCGTCTATTTGGTCACTGAGTAACTCACCATTTTTGAGGAATTTCTTAATAGGAGTCATCCAATTAGGACCTTCTTCGGTGATTACATCTTGAACCTCCAATTCTTGAATTGAGGGAGCTTTCAATACCTCCACCAATACCTTTTTTGTAAGATGGGCAAAGGTGAGGGAGGCAAGCTTACTCAAGGCATCTGCTCTCTTGTTTTGAGATCTCGGGACTTGTTTGATGGTACATGTCTGGAACGTGTTCATCAATTCCTTGGCTTTTTCTTTGTATTTCTTCATGTTGGGTTCTTTTGCAATGTAACTGTCATTAACTTGGCTTGACACAAGCAATGAGTCTATGAAGACTTGAAGCTTTTAAACCTTCATCTACTTGGCTATCTTCTACCCAGCTATCAATGCTTCGTATCCGGCTTCATTGTTTGTGGTCTGGAATTCAAATCGAAGAGCATATGTGAATTCTAAGCCTTCAGGGTTGATTAAAATGAGCCCGACTCCTGACCCTCCGACGCTTGAAGCTCCACCGGTGAAGAGCTTCCAGGCTTCAGGGTCAGAAGGTTCAACCGTAGTTGTATTAACTTCCGTGACAGCTTGCTTTGGGACTTCCACAATGAAGTCGGCCAAGACTTAGGCTTTAATGGCTTTTCTTGGAACATATTTGATTTTGTGCTCACCCAATTCCATAGCCCATTTGACCAGCCGTCCTGAATTTTCTGGCTTTTCAAGCACACCGTTTATGGGTTGGTCGGTGATCACTTGTATAGGGTGTGCTTGGGAATACCTTCGAAGCCTTCTATCCGCTTGAACTAGGGCTAAGGCAAGCTTCTCCAGAGGGGGATACTTAACTTTTGCCAATTTTAGAGTTTTGCTGAAAAAATAGACGGGTACCTGAACTTTGTCTCATTCAATGGTTAGAACCACGCTTATTGCTTCTTCACTGAAAAGGACATCAAGGGTTAGTTGCCCTAAAGGCTTGAGGGATATGTCGACAATACCTTTTATGGAGGTTCCGGATGGTTGAAGCTTTGAACGTTCCTCATTGCTCAAACGATTGAAGAACTTTTCAAACATAATTTCAGTAGCTGCACCAGTGTCTATGTATGCTATGCTTTTCTTTAGTGTACCCACAATTGCTTCAACCACAAGGGGGTTTGAGAGTGGGTCCCTTTCTGTTGGCGGGAAGCAGACACACTGAAGCTTCTAAGCTTCCAACCGCTGCCGTTTGTGGGGAACCTTTCCATCAAAATCCACCATGTTAACTTCCTTGTTTTTTTCCTTCGGCTATCTTGTCCCTTACCCCCTTCACTAAGTGGGCTAGCTCTCCGGACTTGACGTCCTACTCGATCCTCTTTTTGAGTTGAAAGCAGTCGTTAGTATGGTGACCTTTCTCTTCATGAAATTCACAGAATTGGGTGGAATTTTCATTCCTTCTGCTTTTAGGGAGAGGTCTAGGAGGCCGGAAGATTTGTTTCACTTCCTCTGTAGCAAGGATCTCTTGTGGGGTTTTTGTAAGAGCCGTAAAGTTTATGGTCTTCTCCCTGCTAGAAAGGTTTCGACCTTCAGACCTTCGTTGCTCTGAACCCCTTTGACGCCTGTTATAGGGATGAAAATTTCCCTTCTTTCTAGAAGGGTTGTTGCCTCGCCAGCTAGATCCCCTTTTCCTCTGCTCCTTTATGTCTACAGCCTCCTCTCCTCTGATGTGGGCTTCAGCCCTTTTGAGAGCTTCTTCCAAGGTCTTGGGTAGGGACTTATTAAAATTCCTTGTAAGGTATTTGGAGGTAATCGCTTTCATAAAACCGGCCACTCTCATCTTTTCATCCGCCCCCACATATGTTAGACCTTATTTTTTATACCTTTCTAAGAACTCTCGAAGGCTTTCGTCGTCCCTTTATTTTATCTGAAAAATCACCGTGGCATCTTTGACGTACCGCCTTTGTTGTGAGAATTTGGCTAGAAATCCTTTGCTCAGATCATCGAAGCTTCGAACGCTTCTGCCTGGTAAATCGTTGAACCATATTATGGCTGGTCCTATGAGGGTCTGCATAAACATGAGGCATCATTCAGCATTTGACAATTTCTCAATTCTAACAACACCAGTGAAGATCTGAAGGTGATTTTCTGGATCTTCGGTTCCGTCATATGTTTTGATATGGGATGGCATCTTGATTTTTGTTTGAAAATCATAATCGGCGATTTGCTGTGAGAAGCACAAAAGATTGCTTGGTTTATACGGCTTGGCCAAATCCTCTTCCACCCTTGCACCCGTGTTGTTGTTACTCCCTTGTGTGGCCAGCACTTGATTAATAAAGTGCTGCCAAGGGAAGGTGGCCATCATTTGAGCCATCATTTGAGGCATAAGGTTGAAGCCTTGAAGGCTTCCAGGTGTAGTTGAGTAGTTTATCCCCAAAGGAGCGCTCATAACGGCACTTCGTGCCAAGGGGAGTACAGACAAAGTTTGTTCCCATGTAGATGTGACCGGGGGTGGAAGGCTTGCAACAGGAGATTGTAGTAGTTGATCCAGAGTTAGCTCATGTCCCAATGGAGCACCGGTTGCAGCTGGTTGGGAAGAAAAGAGAGGAAACGTTGTGGGATATGGCCTTGTGTATATGTATGGATTAGGATTTGGAGGTGGATGGCTGGGACCAGCCTCATTTCTGGACATGGTTGGTTGTGAGCTTGTGAAAGGAAGAGCTGGAGGTCTAGGAGACAACGATGGCTCTGGCTCGTCATAGTCCAACCGAATCCTTACCCCTTGTCTTTTTCCCTACTCACGTATTGGTTGAGGAGAGAAATCAACTCGAGAAAGTTGTTGACGCCCCTTCATGGGTAAGGTCAATACGTGAGGGGGTGTTAGAGGCACCGACGTTAGGGGATGGAACCCCTGATCGAGACGGAGTCGGTGTTTGGAAAGTTAGGAACTCGGGGTATGTTGCTCCAGTAGGAGTGCTCCCCGGTGTTGAGAAAGACGTTGGTATAGCCACATGAGTTTGGCTAGTGCTTGGGGTAGAGGTATGTGGGACTTGATTTACCTCTCCCGGAGATTCACTTTCCGACATGATGATTTTTGAGAGAATGGAGCTACACTACTAGGTCTTTTGAAGGAAATAAGTGGCGTAGCCCCACGGTGGGCCCCAACTTGTTGATGCAACAAATACTAGACCGATGATAGTAGCTAGGCTGGTTAGGCAAAAGGCTTGGAGGGTTTCGATTTGCCTAACGCAGGTCATGGGGTCCCCCCACGTTTGCAAGACGTGGAGAGAGGAAGATATGTTTGTTGATTGTTCAAGATCTTCGGCTGAAGTGTGCTCAGCCTCGGAAGCAAGAACAGTCAAGTTGTGTGTGTTGAATGTGAAGAAAGGAGACTTGTATGAAACAAGTACTCGAGAAGAAAGATCAGAGATCCCAAGAGAATCAGGGCTGATCGGAATGTCTCAAATGCACTAAATGAAGTGTCATTTATAGAGGAATATATCGCCCAAAGAGGAAACCTTGGACTAGTGAACCATGCTTGCAGTGGAGGACTTACCCTTTTAGGGGTTGAAGCGTTTGGACATGCGGATAAAAGACTACACTTTGTGCACTCGTTCTACTTTTGTGGCTGAGAGAGTTGTTCAAGTAATCAGTGAAATGACTGACTACTACTGTACACGTGCTGCCTTAGCTCAGTTCCCGGGATTTAAACCTTTGAACCTTTTAACCCTTCAACCTGTCATGTATTCTTGGTCATTTTATTGAGGTTTGAGCTACCAATCAGAGATGGTTACTAACATAATATAAAGACAAATTTGAAAATTCTTTCGAACCCACCTTAATGTTTTCTCTTTTTGTATTAGGAGGTGATTCCTTAGGCTTCAAATTAGGCCCGCCTTAACATTTTATCTTTCAGTTTATGGATATTCCTATTTCCTACAGAATGCAATTTCGTCCAATTGAACAACCAAGAAACCAACAAGTCATGGCATAAAATCTTTGAATCTGATTACAAAGCATACCACAAGATTTGCAAAGTAGAAATGCTCCAAGTTGATGAAAAACTTTACTTCATAATGACTAATAATTGACATGTGGTCGCCTTTGTACCAGTGGCAGCCCTACATGTTAAATTCCGATCGCCCCCATTAAAAATTTGGTTAAGCCCCCCAATTGTCCTACTAGCACTACTTTGTACAAGTACACACAATATTATTATAAATATAAAATGTTATATAACACAAACATTCTATACATGTATACGAATAAAGATAAAAAAAATACAATTACTAGGATTGTTTATAGATTATTAGTTACACTATAGGCATAAAAGGATGTGCAGGATAGTAGCATTATCAACATAAACTAGCATAATGCCCCCAAGTTGCTGGAAAGCATTAATGTAGACTTTACTTCACAGATCACTAATAGTTGAGATGTCGCTTACTTTGTATATATGACCACAAAGAATAATATTCTAAATATTAGATGCTATATTACATATTATAAACACGCATAAGAATAAAGATAAAAGATACATAGACGATTACTATATTTTTATATGTTACACATTAGATATAACAGATTTATACATGGGAAGGGGAATGTAATAATCCCAACTAGACGTTATTGTCTATTGTCAGTCTTACCTTTGAATATTCCTCATGTCAGTCCCACCTTTCACTTATTTTTCCTCCACCGGTCCCCAGTTGAAAAAAACTTAACGGAGTTAAGTTTTTTTTTCTGAATTACAAGCTGACGTTTTAGTGCTTTTGATCAGAACGAGGATACGAGTCGAATGATATAAAGCTTACCTTGAAATTGTGCTCCAAACGATGAAAACAGTGCTTCAATTCGGGTGTTTAAACTTTCAATTAACAAAAATCAAGTCGTTTGGAGCACCGTTTCGAGGTAAGTTTTACATCAATAGACTCGTCTCCTCGTTCTGATCCAAAACCCTAATACGTCAGTTTGTAATTCAGAAAAAAAAAACCTCAACTCCATTAAGATTTTTTAACTGAGGACCGATGGAGGAAAAATAGGTGAAAGGTGGGACTGACATGGTGAATATTCAAAGATGGGACTGCCAATAACCAATAACGTCTAGTTGGAATTATTACAGGTGAATTCCGCTTTATTTATTATAGTGTCATTATCAACATAAATTAGCAGGTTGACATTGATGGTCAAACAATGAGCTCCAACCATATGTGCATCAAGTCATCAACCACTAATCAAGATAGAGACTTATGAGTGGCAAAGTTAAGAATGGCCCCAACATACCACATGAAAGTTTTCAAATCCATTGACCCACCAATCCCTTAAAAGGTCCAATCTTCCTCAAATCACACCCACACAACTTTGTGGTTAACATATCTTCAGTCAAACAAATAAAATATCAAGCAAATATATATATATTTTTTTTTATAAAAACCAGTGTTGTAAAATTCGGATTCCAAGGCCGAGTACTCGGTCCTCGGAACCCCTCCGAGGCGACTTCCTCCTAGGCGGACTCAATTAGTCGGCCTCGGTCAAACTCGGCGCCTAGTCGGCGCCTAGTCGGACGTAGTCGGAAAGAGTCGGTCTAGGCGGTCAACGTGGTTTGTTGACTTATAATTAGTCAAAATCGGTCAAAATCGGTCAAAATCGGCCTACTCGGACTACTTGGCCTTGTACTCGGACTTGTATTCAGAATATTTGAACTTTAAACATGTTTCATTTTAAATTATACTCAGTTGACATGAATTATGCTTTTATTTTAACATATGTATAATATATAACAATTAATTTTCTTTATAGTTACCATGTCCGCGTACTCCCCGAGTACTCTCCGAGTACTCCGATTACTCCCAACTCCCCAGTCGGCCGACTAGAGACCGCCTAACGACTTTTACCAACACTGATAAAAACTAAACCCATATGCTAAGAAACTTGAAAAAGTAAGTTGCTTTTTAACTTAAAATTTATTAATTATAGGTCCCTTAGGACCATCATCTCACCAAAATGAGACTTTTGGTCCATTTCAATCACTCATGCCTTGAACCACTTCTTTTCTTGCCTTTCATTATCACAAGCTCCCACTTTCCCCTACCATTTCACTTTCTCATGTCTTTATTCATTATGCTTTGGTCTCTTTTATGTGTTCTAGGTCAAAAAGCATACTTGAGTATGTTTAGATATGTAGAAAAGAACCACCCACTACATGATTTCCATGCAAAACTTCAAAGGTACCACTCAAAAGGCATTCTTGACTTTGGCATTGAGTTGGGGCATTCTTATCCCTTGGATTCCATACCCACCTTACCTCTTGCCTTGGATGCTTATCTACAACTAATTCACATATTTTGAAAAACCATGGCCATTTTTATGCACTTTATGTTGAAATATCTTTCTCCCATCAATTCAAAAAAAGCAACCTCCAATTTTGGGTTGAAATTTTTGGCATAATTTACTACCTTTTAAGTTGAAAAATAAATATTCTTGACAAGTAAAACCAAAACAAGAAAAAATCACTCTCTTTATCAAAAAACCCATGTGTAGTTTTGACATAATTTAGTGTACAACCCTCAAAGAAAAATGTAAAATAAACCTTTTCTTTATTCTTCTCATCATTGACTAGTACATTTTGACATAATTTACTAGTTTTTAGTTTGAAAATAAAAACAAGATAAAATCACTCTCTTTGTCAGAAACCCTTTTGTAGTTTACACTCCTATTCAAACTCAATGTACAACCCTCATACCAAAATATACAACACTTAATGCACATAAAGAAAACCTTGTCTTATTGTTCTCATCATTGACTAGTACACTTATGCATTGGAGTTTGCACCTTTCAACTGGATTTGTACCCATTAACAGTTGCAACAAATCACAAACAACAGGATAAGTTTTCAACTTCTTCCATGTTTTAGCTGATTACATCAACTTTTTTTACTTCATTATATTTATTTAATATATATTTAATTCAATAATAACAATAACAATGTACAAGCATGTAATGTAATGCATGAGAAATAAGATTAAAAATTTTAATATTTAAAAGTTGAAACCAAGAACAAGATACAAACTTGTACAACCAAGATTAAAGACAGCAAAAAAAAAAGTATTTTCTGGGTAAGCTGTCTTGAGCCCAATACTGCAATAATGACTTGTACATTATGCATTAAAACTTGTACTTGTTCAAGGTGGGTCATTTTCTTCATCTTCTTCATCATTCTTCACCATTTTCCCCAAATTTTGACAAATTTCTTATCCAAATTTCCACTTTAACATAACCGTTACATTGAAAATTAAACAAAAAACTCAAGAAGAACCTGAAACCCTAGGTGACGTCACCGGAAACAGAGGCAAAAGTCTTGGCTCCGATGAACTCGCCGGAGTACTCGCCGGCGACGGATGAAAATAAAAACCCTTTTGCGCAATCGCCTGATCTTCAGCTTCAACGTTCAAGATCGGACTGTCTCCGGTCGCGGGAGACCGGTTGAAAAGATCCGGAACAAGCGGTGTAACCGGGCTGAGAACCAACGACGGGAAGTTAAGAATTCCCGGAGAGAGAATCTCCGGCGTACCGGGTCGCCGGGGCGACCTGGAGAAAACCGACCCGTTTACAAACCCGGGTACCAATGGGCTGATCTTGAAATTCTTCATAGTGTTTCTTCTTTCGTATAGTTTGGAGGGTTTCTTGTTTGGGCCGGTTTTTGTTGGTGGAATTGGGCTTCGGGTTGGGAAGTCGGGTCGGGTTGCGGCGGCGTGCTTGGCGGTTTCGGAGGATCCGGTTAGCATTTGGACTACTTTCTTGAAGGAAGATGTATCGGCTTGGACAAAGGTTGTTGGGTATGGGTTGTTCGGGTCGGATCTTGGGGTGGGGGTGGGGGGGTGGGGAGGGGTGGTGGTTAGTGGTGGTGGTGGAATTGGTGCTATTGCTATGGGTGGTTGGAGAAGGGTGTTTGGAATCTAGGGGTCTAGGTGAATGAGAGTTTTCCATTGAGGAATGAGTCTAGAGAGAGAGTTGTGAGGGGTTTAGAGAGAGAGAGAGAGGGGAGAATAAGAATTGGAGAAAGTGGTGTGAAGAAGTAGAAGATGAAGGAGGTGATGGTTTGGCATTTTGCATTTCAATTTGTTACATAGTTTTGTTTGGTAGGACATGCTTGGTGGGACTTTCGATAGTTGTTTTGAGTATATGGAGGGTTAAGTTAACTACACTACAGTTTGACCGGGTTGTGTTTGATGTCAACTAGATGGTTGGGTGAGCTTTTATTATAAAATGTTAAAAGAAATAAAATATTTGGATTGATGATCAAGTCGGGTTTTCGATTTTGGACACCAAGTATAAGAATAGTTTATGAGAGTTTTTTTTTTATGGTTTTGATGGATAATTGGAGATCTTTGTTGATCAGTTCTGTTTAGACATAATGTAAAACATGAAAACATACCTTTGATTGCATCAGTACAGGCTAGCAGAGAATCCAGATGGAGACGCAGCAACAGAGTTTGACATGATTGTCAACTTGATTTGGTTCCTACTTAGGGTGCAATCTAATGATGGTGATGATGAAAACCGAATAGGGGATTCGGTTATGGAGAAGAGGTTTCGATGATGTTATACTTATGGGGTTTTTGTGTCTAACTGTGTAACCATTTAACCTCTACATAAGTCTCCTTATATAAGCACACAGGAGGAAACCTAATTAGTTAATAAGGGTAATATGGTCCATCAACAATGTGACAACCCTCATAATCCCATGTAACCGTACAGTTTATTAATAATAATTAATGTGCTTGACGATTGTGTGGAATCACTTAACTGCTTTCTGATATCTGTGTTATGCTTACACGTATTTGTTAATATACTAATAGTGTACAGAAAGGTCACTAAATAGTCCGTTATATTTTCCTAAGTGTTAGAAAGTAAAAACGTTGCAAAAATATATATATAGGACGCTCTACGGATTAATTAAGCAGTTTAACGAAACAGTATCGAACCGAACAACCGGACTTTACCCGGAACATGAAAATATTGTTAAACACATTATTCTTATTTTTCTAAGCTAGTTAGGGTCCCCGAACACCCTAACACACCTTGTATTAAACAACACACTATTGCACTAACTAAACACCTTTGGATTTCAACTAAATTGTAACCTTACCATTACAACCCAACCCTATACCCCCCCCCCCCCCTTCCAAATCCGGTTATGGGAGTAGACACCCCCATGATTTTATTTAGTTTCTTTATTAGATCATGTCCTTTAGTAGGGAACATATTACACAATAGGTAAAATGGAAACATGGGCTATAAGTAAACTTGATGGATCTTAATGTCATTTCTCACACACTAAAAACACACACAAGTTCTTCCTTTCCCCCTTGGAGCTCTCGGCCAGAAATCAACACCCACACATCCACCTTACTTGATCAAGCTTCATCCATTCCAAGTGTACTTCTAGGTGTTAGAAGGCGTACAACGAAGCTTGGTGCTCTCGAAAGTGGAAGGACCTTCTCCATTCGCTATTAACCATCACTTTTCTACACTCGAACTTCCCTAGCCTTGAGCTAGTGGTAAGAACTTAGATCCGTTCATTCTTTATGTTATTTAAGTGGTTAATAGATGTTAGAATGATAAAAAGTTAAGAAACTTTAAAGCTCATGAACAAGTCTTGAACATAATGTGTTAAAGTGTGGATAAAGAGAAGTTATGCGTGTAAATCATGTAGATCTTGTGTTGTTATGATTATTGGTTGATTATCTAATGTTTTGCTGATTAATATTGATGTTTAATGTTGTTGTGATTAATTAACTTGTTAACGGAATCGATCGAACGCGATTTAGAAGGTTAAACACTGAAAAACAGAATCTGTCCCGGTTTTACAGCCAACTTCAGTTGGCTGTAAACAGGTCTTAAACTCAACGAAAATCCGATATTTTGAAACTAAAATATGTTATTATGAAATACGGTTCTAATGGCACCAGAATCGTAATTTTTAGACTTCGTTTACTATTTTTAAAGCGCCATTTCGTAACAGCAGCTAGAGCTGCATTTTTCTGCTGAAAATACGCGTTTTGTTTTCTATCATAACGTGAGTTCTGTGTAGAGTTAGATCATGAAAATTGAACTGTAGATGGAAACTGAAGTATAAGTAATTACCCCACTAGAATTTCGTAAATCGGACTTACGATGAATTTTTAATAAATTGTTTCGTGGACTGTGGTCAGAAATAGATAAATCTGAAAACAGTCCGGAAAATGAATTTTTATAAAATATTGGTAATGAACCGGACCCCGATATTTTTACACAATAAAATATGGAATGTTTATGACATTCTATAAAAATTTGGGAATTTTTGGAATAATCTAACTATTTTATTTAAATGTCCGAAAACAGCCGGTTTTGAGTATTAATGCTGAATTGACATAAGTTGTGATTTGCGTGTCTAAATGTCGAGTATGCTATCTGTGAATGATTTAACATGTTATATATGTTATGTGCATTATCGTATGTTTGATTTTGAGTGGGGAATGGATGGGAAACTTAGATGGGCATAAACTGTTACAGTGATGCATGTTGTGTGATAGATACGTATAGGAACTTTGTGTTCTATTTGAAAGCCACTAAATGACTAACTGGTAAATCATACTAGGACGTGATTGACCGACCTTGACTGTTAGCTATATTGAGAATCTAACCGAGCAAACCGAGGTGAGTTCACACACTTTCTAAGGCATGGGATTCCCGGTGGTTTGGGAATGGGTTAAAGAATTAAAACTAAATCTACATACCCTCCTTGGGTAAGATATGTACGGCCATCCTCCATAGAGTGGATGCCATTATTAAACCTACGAATTCTCCTGGTGCAGAATACGTACGTTCGTCCTCCTGGTGCAGGACAACAACCTTTAAACTAGCTAGACAAAACTCTATCATGAAGTCCCTCAATTTATATCGACTTAATCGCCGAGGCCAATGGCGAGCGGGTCATTAGTTAATAGCGCTATTAGGTTTAACAAACCTCACACCGTGCCGGTAGGACGGGCGTGTACTAATGGACTATGGCAGATTGTCAGTGATGATAGACACTGATATAGGGCACAACTTATTTGCGTAGCAGTCGATATCATACCGTCTAGTAGTTCAAACGGGGAAAACCCCCACTGATCATGGTTATGGATTGGGTAAAGCAAAAGGGAAATGGTTAAACATACTTTCAACTACGAGGTAACCCCCACGGCAAATAAGCCAACGAAAGTCAAACCACGTTTTTCAGAAACAACTTAAAACTAAACAACCAAACGTGAACTCACTCAACTTTGTTGTTGACTAGTTGTTACATGCCTTACAGGTCGCTAGATGCTTTTGGGAGCTTGCACGAGGAGAAGGTTGTTGTGGAATATGGGTTGTTATATCCCATACTTAATAATTGAACTTTATAAACCTATGGAACTTATGTTTGAACTTTAACTTGTAAACTATGGACTTATGCTTTTGAACTCATGTTTATGCTTCCGCTGTTTAAACTAAACAAGGTTAACTAGCATTGGTCACCAATCGTATTATGTTTTGTTTTATTTACTTAATTGAGTTGTTCAATATGATTGGTGGCTCGATCCTGGTCATGTCACGCCTCCAAGCGGTGATACTCCGCGTGTGGATTTTGGGGGTGTGACAGATTGGTATCAGAGCCATTGGTTATAGTGAACTTGGTTTTAAAAAGGGAAAAGTTTTTGATAAAACCAGACTATAACCGGTACAGTACTCAACGATCCACAACGACGCTTCGCTCCACGTGCAAGACTCAACACACTAGGTGGTATGATTTAAGTTTATATTTCTTACTTGCTAGATTACTTTTGTCCGGTATGGTGTTTATGGTGTGTTTATTTAGGGTAGTAGCATGTTGTCTATTAGCCCTACTGCATTCTTTATGATATGCAATTGTTTACTTGAAATTTGACAAATGGTGGTCAAATTCTATTCTAAATTTCTCGTCACCCCTCTACGACAACTGTTTATGCATTCTATCTATTTACACGCTTAACTCGACATGACGTCACCATCTGACCCTCCGTGCATTCGGCTTGTACGTCAACATTCACGAAGACTCGACCTGGCTCAAACGAACTTGGGTTTTGGAGAACTATACCCACGCATCCCCGTTGACGGACCTCATCATCTCCACTGGTCGTCGTTACCGGAAACGAAGCAGCCACAGTTACGCGCGTTCGTCGATTTGCAACTCGCAACTCTACCAACCAAACTCTATTTTGGACAAGTAATATACTTCCGTGAATCCTGATGCAACGAACTTCCCTTTTTGTGTCATGCCGCCACACCTCACTACTAGAATTGCTTCTAAGCGACATATTACTTGGTTGAATTCTTCTGTTATTGGTGGACCCCTGTTTTCACTCGATTCTTCGCATGAACCTCATTAACTCCCTGTTTCTTCGATTGGCAACTGATTTATCGAAACGCCAACAACCACATCACTATTTCCACCGATCACAAGTTTACCCCCATTACCTTATTGGGTGGTTAATGCTTCTTCTACTTGATTTACTCCTTCGAAAACCCAACCTAGCGAATGGATGCCCTTACTGATAGGATAGTCATCAGGAGGCTCAAGGACGGAAATATGGAATCACTCAACCTACAGGCGAACACGATAATCTATACACTTACCTGACCCGCCTCACACTACAAGAAATCGTACTATTCCATGATAGTCTTCTTAAATACGCGGAATCCTTATACTAGCTTTTGTACCGACACATGATTATTGGTTTATGTTATGCCTAATTTCTACCATTTGCTTAGACCAAACCGTCATTCTCTTACCACAGTGACATTTCGTTCTCGCTCCACCATGTAAAGACACTGAAATGAACACCCTCTAACATAGAGAGTTTGGAAAGCTCGACTCTCGATCCTCGGTGATCACTCCTTGAAATCTTCAGAGTGATGCAATGAACGATCCCAACGTTGTGATGGGTAAGTTTCCTCTGGATGACTTCTTTGTTACTGTTTTGTTTGACTCGGGCGCTGATACTAGTTATGTATTCTTAAAAGTTAGTCAAATGCTTAAGCGTACTCCAACACCCTTGAACACCAAACACATGGTAGAACTAGCTAATGGTAAAGTCTTGAAGCCACACACGTAGTTAAAGGTTGTAACCTCGTCTTAGCTGGTCAGACCTTCTCTATCAACCTTATTCCTATCACTTGGTAGTTTCGACGTCGTTATTGGGATGGATTGGCTATCTCATCATCAAGCGGAGATTGGTTGCAAGGAGAAAATCGTCCGCATTCCTCGTTCTGGTGAAGAACCTCTCATGATTCATGGCGACAAGAGTGGTGCTGTCGAAGGCATCATCTCTTTCCTTAAGGCCCAGAAGTGTTTGCGAAAGGGCCACACTGCCATTTTAGCACTCGTTACTGACACATCAACGGAAGAGAAGAGAATTGAAGACATCCCTATTGTGCGTGATTTTCCCGAGGTATTTCCTGAGGAATTACCTGGTCTTCCTCCTCATCGCCAAGTCGAGTTTCAAATCGAGCTAGCTCCTGGAGCAGCGCCAGTAGCTCGAGCACCATATCGTCTAGCTCCATCAGAACTCGAAGAACTGTCCACACAACTACAAGAACTCTTGGAAAAGGGTTTTATACGTCCTAGCTCTTCGCCCTGGGGAGCTCCAGTACTATTCGTGAAGAAGAAAGACGGTACCTTCAGGATGTGTATTGACTATCGTGAACTTAACAAGGTGACTGTGAAGAATCGTTATCCTCTTCCACGTATTGACGACTTGTTCGATCAGCTGTAAGGGTCAAGCTATTACTCTAAGATTGATTTGAGATCGGGATACCATCAGCTGAGAGTCCGAGAGGAGGACATCTCCAAAACAGCATTCAGAACTCGTTACAGCCATTACGAGTTTCTGGTTATGCCATTCGGGATGACGAACGCACCAGCGGTCTTTATGGATCTCATGAACCGAGTGTGCAAGCCTTACCTGGATAAGTTCGTTATTGTGTTCATCGGTGATATCCTGATCTATTCCAAGAGTCAGGAGGAACACGAGCAGCATCTACAACTTATGCTGGAACTTCTTCGAAAAAGAGCAGTTGTATGCCAAGTTTTCGAAATGTGACTTCTGGCTTCGCGAAGTCCACTTTCTAGGCCATGTGGTAAACAAGGAAGGAATTCATGTGGATCCATCTAAGGTTGAATTGATCAAGAACTGGCCTGCACCCCGTACACCAACAGAAATCCGCCAATTCTTGGGTTTGGAAGGATACTACAGAAGGTTTATCAAGGATTTCTCCAGGATTGCGCAACTTCTCACTTTACTGACTCAGAAGGGTGTCACCTACCGTTGGGGTGATGCACAGGAGTCCGCATTTCAGCACTTGAAAGATAGACTTTGTAGCGCGCCTATCCTCTCATTGCCTGAGGGCACAGATGATTTTGTGGTTTACTGCGATGCTTCCATCCAAGGACTTGGTAGCGTGTTGATGCAACGTGACAAGGTCATTGCCTATGCATCACGCCAACTCAAAGTTCACGAAAGGAACTACACTACACACGACTTGGAACTGGGAGCAGTTGTTTTCGCGCTTAAAATATGGAGACATTACCTGTACGGTACTAAGTGCACCATTTACACCGATCACAAGAGTCTCGAGCATATCTTCAAGCAAAAGGAGTTAAATATGCGACAACGCCGATGGGTTGAGCTCTTGAATGACTATGAATGCGCAATCAAGTATCACCCGGGCAAAGCCAATGTTGTGGCCGACGCCCTTAGTCGAAAGGATACCATACCTAGGCGTATACATCCAATCCAACCTCCCCTCTCAGATTCGTGATGCTCAGGTCGAAGCATCGAAGGCAGAGAACATCAGGGCTGAATCCCTACGAGGATCGAGGCAGCGGCTAGAACAAAAGGAAGACGGCGCTTACTATGTAAACGGACGCATCTGGGTTCCATTTTATGGAAACTTACGCGAGCTTGTGATGGACGAAGCGCACAAGTCTCGTTATTCGGTACATCCTGGTTCGGATAAAATGTACCATGACCTCAAGACTACGTATTGGTGGCCTGGCATGAAAGCCCACATAGCAACCTACGTCAGTAAGTGCTTGACTTGTGCGAGAGTCAAGTCTGAATATCAGAAACCATCAGGCCTACTTCAACAACCAGAGATACCTAAATGGAAATGGGAGCAAATTTCCATGGATTTCGTTACTGGCCTGCCTAGGTCTCAACGCGGAAACGATACCATTTGGGTGATCGTAGATCAACTGACTAAGTCTGCACATTTTCTGGCCATCAAAGAAACGGATAAGTTTTCTACTCTTGCAGACATCTACCTAAAAGAAGTGGTGTCAAGACACGGAGTGCCAACCTCCATTATATCTGATCGTGACGCGCATTTTACTTCTGAACTGTGGCAAGCAATGCACAAGTCTTTTGGCTCACGTTTAGATATGAGCACCGCTTATCACCCACAGACGGATGGGCAATCTGAACGCACCATCCAAACCCTTGAAGACATGCTTAGGGCATGTGTAATCAATTTTGGTAATGGCTGGGAAAGGCACCTTCCGTTAGTGGAATTTTCATATAACAACAGCTACCACACCAGCATCCAAGCCGCTCCGTTCGAGGCATTGTACGGACGTAATTGCCGATCACCTCTCTGTTGGGCAGAAGTTGGTGACAGCCAAATCACTGGCCCAGAACTTGTGGTAGATACCACCGAGAGAATTGCTCAGATACGACAGTGAATGGCGGCAGCTCGTGACCGACAGAAAAGCTATGCTGATAAGGGAAGAAAACCACTCGAGCTCAAGGTTGGGGATCGAGTGCTACTCAAAGTCTCACCTTGGAAAGGTGTAGTCCGCTTTGGCAAACGAGGCAAACTCAATCCGCGTTATGTCGGACCATTCGAATTCAGCGAGAAAATTGGCAAAGTCGCCTACAGGTTGAATCTACCTGAAGAACTCAGCGGAGTTCACAATGTTTTCCATGTGTCGAATCTGAAGAAGTGTCTGTCAGATGAGACCCTCATTGTCCCTCTCAAGGAACTCACAATCGACGACCAGTTGCGATTCGTCGAGGAACCAGTAGAGATTACTGATCGAGATGTTAAGATTCTCAAGCACACAAGAATACCTCTCGTTCGAGTTCGTTGGAATGCTCGTCGTGGCCCAGAGTATACCTGGGAATGAGAAGACCAAATGAAACTCAAGTATCCCCAACTGTTTAAGAAAAACGCAACCACTACTGAGGCTGAAGCTACCGTAGAATTTCGGGACGAAATTCCAAATCAACGGGGGGATGATGTGACACCCCAGGAAAATCTGGAAAACAACGCAACTTAACTAGCTTCCTCAGTAACCACGCGCTAAATTTCGGGACGAAATTCTCTTAACAGGGGGAGAATGTGACAACCCTCATAATCCCATGTAACCGTACAGTTTATTAATAATAATTAATGTGCTTGACGATTGTGTGGAATCACTTAACTGCTTTCTGATATCTGTGTTATGCTTACACGTATTTGTTAATATACTAATAGTGTACAGAAAGGTCACTAAATAGTCCGTTATATTTTCCTAAGTGTTAGAAAGTAAAAACGTTGCAAAAATATATATATAGGACGCTCTACGGATTAATTAAGCAGTTTAACGAAACAGTATCGAACCGAACAACCGGACTTTACTCGGAACATGAAAATATTGTTAAACACATTATTCTTATTTTTCTAAGCTAGTTAGGGTCCCCGAACACCCTAACACACCTTGTATTAAACAACACACTATTGCACTAACTAAACACCTTTGGATTTCAACTAAATTGTAACCTTACCATTACAACCCAACCCTATACCCCCCCTTCCAAATCCGGTTATGGGAGTAGACACCCCCATGATTTTATTTAGTTTCTTTATTAGATCATGTCCCTTAGTAGGGAACATATTACACAATAGGTAAAATGGAAACATGGGCTATAAGTAAACTTGATGGATCTTAATGTCATTTCTCACACACTAAAAACACACACAAGTTCTTCCTTTCCCCCTTGGAGCTCTCGGCCAGAAATCAACACCCACACATCCACCTTACTTGATCAAGCTTCATCCATTCCAAGTGTACTTCTAGGTGTTAGAAGGCGTACAACGAAGCTTGGTGCTCTCGGAAGTGGAAGGACCTTCTCCATTCGCTATTAACCATCACTTTTCTACACTCGAACTTCCCTAGCCTTGAGCTAGTGGTAAGAACTTAGATCCGTTCATTCTTTATGTTATTTAAGTGGTTAATAGATGTTAGAATGATAAAAAGTTAAGAAACTTTAAAGCTCATGAACAAGTCTTGAACATAATGTGTTAAAGTGTGGATAAAGAGAAGTTATGCGTGTAAATCATGTAGATCTTGTGTTGTTATGATTATTGGTTGATTATCTAATGTTTTGCTGATTAATATTGATGTTTAATGTTGTTGTGATTAATTAACTTGTTAACGGAATCGATCGAACGCGATTTAGAAGGTTAAACACTGAAAAACAGAATCTGTCCCGGTTTTACAGCCAACTTCAGTTGGCTGTAAACAGGTCTTAAACTCAACGAAAATCCGATATTTTGAAACTAAAATATGTTATTATGAAATACGGTTCTAATGGCACCAGAATCGTAATTTTTAGACTTCGTTTACTATTTTTAAAGCGTCATTTCGTAACAGCAGCTAGAGCTGCATTTTTCTGCTGAAAATACGCGTTTTGTTTTCTATCATAACGTGAGTTCTGTGTAGAGTTAGATCATGAAAATTGAACTGTAGATGGAAACTGAAGTATAAGTAATTACCCCACTGGAATTTCGTAAATCGGACTTACGATGAATTTTTAATAAATTGTTTCGTGGACTGTGGTCAGAAATAGATAAATCTGAAAACAGTCCGGAAAATGAATTTTTATAAAATATTGGTAATGAACCGGACCCCGATATTTTTACAAAATAAAATATGGAATGTTTATGACATTCTATAAAAATTTGGGAATTTTTGGAATAATCTAACTATTTTATTTAAATGTCCGAAAACAGCCGGTTTTGAGTATTAATGCTGAATTGACATAAGTTGTGATTTGCGTGTCTAAATGTCGAGTATGCTATCTGTGAATGATTTAACATGTTATATATGTTATGTGCATTATCGTATGTTTGATTTTGAGTGGGGAATGGATGGGAAACTTAGATGGGCATAAACTGTTACAGTGATGCATGTTGTGTGATAGATACGTATAGGAACTTTGTGTTCTATTTGAAAGCCACTAAATGACTAACTGGTAAATCATACTAGGACGTGATTGACCGACCTTGACTGTTAGCTATATTGAGAATCTAACCGAGCAAACCGAGGTGAGTTCACACACTTTCTAAGGCATGGGATTCCCGGTGGTTTGGGAATGGGTTAAAGAATTAAAACTAAATCTACATACCCTCCTTGGGTAAGATATGTACGGCCATCCTCCATAGAGTGGATGCCATTATTAAACCTACGAATTCTCCTGGTGCAGAATACGTACGTTCGTCCTCCTGGTGCAGGACAACAACCTTTAAACTAGCTAGACAAAACTCTATCATGAAGTCCCTCAATTTATATCGACTTAATCGCCGAGGCCAATGGCGAGCGGGTCATTAGTTAATAGCGCTATTAGGTTTAACAAACCTCACACCGTGCCGGTAGGACGGGCGTGTACTAATGGACTATGGCAGATTGTCAGTGATGATAGACACTGATATAGGGCACAACTTATTTGCGTAGCAGTCGATATCATACCGTCTAGTAGTTCAAACGGGGAAAACCCCCACTGATCATGGTTATGGATTGGGTAAAGCAAAAGGGAAATGGTTAAACATACTTTCAACTACGGGGTAACCCCCACGGCAAATAAGCCAACGAAAGTCAAACCACGTTTTTCAGAAACAACTTAAAACTAAACAACCAAACGTGAACTCACTCAACTTTGTTGTTGACTAGTTGTTACATGCCTTACAGGTCGCTAGATGCTTTTGGGAGCTTGCACGAGGAGAAGGTTGTTGTGGAATATGGGTTGTTATATCCCATACTTAATAATTGAACTTTATAAACCTATGGAACTTATGTTTGAACTTTAACTTGTAAACTATGGACTTATGCTTTTGAACTCACGTTTATGCTTCCGCTGTTTAAACTAAACAAGGTTAACTAGCTTTGGTCACCAATCGTATTATGTTTTGTTTTATTTACTTAATTGAGTTGTTCAATATGATTGGTGGCTCGATCCTGGTCATGTCACGCCTCCAAGCGGTGATACTCCGCGTGTGGATTTTGGGGGTGTGACAAACAATTACCAACTAATTATTTAATAGGTTGTTATATATTTTGATCCATATAATGTAAATGATTATAATGGCTACTAGATTAAATATTAAATCATAATATATTTAATCTTGCATTCTCCCACTTAGCCGAGTAATCATTTACTATGAGTATTAGATAAGCCTGATCAGGAGTTAACACTCATTTTAGTCTTAAACAAGTACTATAGCAGAGAAATACAGCCGTTGAATCATTATGCGACTCAGGACCCCCATTAATCATACTATAGCCTTAATTTAAAACCTAATCGTTATGATCAAAATACGCATAAGCCCTTTGTTTGATTTGTAACTTCATTTGTCTATATGTCATTATGCTAGCTTGACATATTCTTAGAGACATACAAAATCAAACTGATGAGGAAAATTAACTAATAGTTAATCATTCATAGTACGATATGCAGTTGCGCACAGCCATCAATTAATACCCGTCTCTGAGCTCTCTTAATAAGACTTATGGGTAATAGCCCTTCAGTTATAGGATCCTTAAGCATATCATGAATGTATTCGATACAAACTTAGTTTCCTCAATTCGTTCATAAACGAATATTAATTGTGTATCGAAACTTAATGCAGCACCTCTTGAACTGTTACTGTTCAAGGAGTCATGGTAACTGACTTTATCACACTAAGTCTTCAAAACATTAATTATATGGAGTTAATAAACTTATAAGTCCACTGATAAATTTCCAACAATATTTAGTGACTATATTATGTCATTATAACTTAGGTTGTTATTATCAGTTTATTATGACTCCTCCATGAGATAGGTTTTGTCTGCTGACATAATGATATACCCGAAATTACATTTTGTCATCTTTGAATATCACAAAGTTAGACTAATAAACCGGTTTTAATTCTCACTTCTTCTTTAAATTGTAGCCTCTCGTTTCTTTTAAAGATATTGTAATACTCCATTAGATGCTTCACATTAATCTAGACATATCTAGTGTGTTGCAATGTGAGTAATATCTAAACGAGTATAGACTTGAACTTACATAAGGCTTCCAATTAATGAAGCGTAAGGAAATAATCTCATTTATCCTATTATCCTCTAAAGGAGAGCAGTATTGTTTGTTACACATGTAAGGACCCATTTAATGTTAAACTTATGGAACGGAACTAATGTCCCATTGGGTCTATCTCAGTATGTTATGATATCAATCACTTAAGAGATATCTCTGAGATCTATTATATCAAAGTTTGTGTTAACAATGCTTTGACTTATGTAACATACACTTGTCAAAAGAATATCATCTATATAGACAAGTTTATTTTAGTTGCTCCCACTCATTTTGAGGTAGGTACATTAATCCACTTGATTCTTGATGAAAATAATTACGTTAAAATTTCATCACATTATGATGTTTGCATTAACCCATACATGGATATTATTGGCTTAGTGTTCTTTTACCTTCAGTTTAGAACTTTCAGGTTGTTTTATGAACATGTAAATATGTCAGCCATTTGTTAGGGAAAATTGTTTTAATTTTCATCTAATGTAGCTTTAAACTATTATAAGCTACTAGAACAGTGATGATCCTCAAAGAAATCTTTTGTTAATTTTTCTCTTCCTAAGTATAACCTTTGACAATCAATCATGCTTCTTAGTGTCTTAACGTTTATATTAGGATTTGGTTTAGTTATGAACACTCTTAGGTAATTCAATCAAATCCCAAACGTTATACGAACACATAAAATCAGTTTTACTAGAAAACAATTTTATTCCATTCAGAAGATTGATTGACGCTAATGGCTTAATTTGAAGAGATAGGATCAGTAAACTTTTCCAAAATCCATTTCAACTTCAATTGGGGAGGTTATGTAATCATCAAAGTTAGTAGGCTTTTAAACCTAGATGACCTCCTGAGTTGATTATTGGGTTTATTATAAGTTTTAGTTTTATGGATTAGCTCTTGGTTAGGTTGCTATCATTTTCAGGATTCTAAGTTTGTAAGAGTTGGTGCAGTATGGTGTACAAGAGGTGTAATCGGAGTTAAATTCGAAGTGAAATTTAATGACATTCTTCCCCCCGCCTCTTGTATTCCTTGCAAGTCATGATAAGGACTTTGACTGCTCCCACTGACCTTAGAAAACTTTAGGAACTCAGCATGCTTAGGGTCAATATTTAACGACCAACAAATTCTAATAGAGAAACAAGTTAATGACGTCAGTCGTTGTAGTTTCTCTTGTTGAGGATTATGTTAGTTTAGGTAAGAAATCTAAGTGTGCCCACAATTAGGCAACAATGAAACTTTTGTAAGAGTAGCATTAGATTTAAGGAGATAAGTTTTGATAGAACAGTGTCGTGATGGAGCGGTGTCTTGTACAAGAGGTGTAAATTTAGGTAATGTAAAATTTTCACTCCCCCACCTCTTGCAAGTATTGCAAGTTATTATTAAGATACTTAATGCTCCCACTGATCTTTAATATCTCTAGAATGCTACAAGAGAAGTTTCAATGAGCTACGTGACGTGGGAACCTAGCACATATACGTTAGACTTTATTTGATTTCTTTAATGTCCAGATATCATAAGAAACTTTAGGGACATATCTAATAGAAATCTTATTAAGTATATATATATATATGAATAGATTTCTTCTAAGACCGTGGGCCATATGCGACAAAATTTAGATACAAGTTGATAGTCTTTTAAATGATAAATGAATTATGTCTGAATATTCCATTTGGAATAAGTTCCACGAATGTCAATGAATGACTTATGATGGAACCATGCTTATTCCTTAAGCCAAGTCATATTTTAGGGCTTTAACGTCATGATTTAAAATCACATAGAATGAGATTAGATGAAAGAAAATCATCCTCATTAACCATGTCATGATTTCTCATGAATTTCGGTTATAATGGATGAAATTTATAAGTCTCATTTTCCTTTCGTCAAATTCTCATTTGCATGATGACAAAAGTTGTGAAAGTGTAAGGTGTTATCTAGTTCCATCTTAGTAATGTTTCTATCCAGATATTTAGAACAAATAAGTTGAGAGTTTAAGGTAAGTGTGACTTTATGTTGACTATGCAAACCTAAAAACCTTCATAACATTGCTTAATTATGATACTATATTCTGATTAATTTCCAGAATATATACGGTATCGAAAAGCGTTGTTAGAAGACTGCTTATTATGGTTCTTATAGCCTTAACATTTAATTTTGTCACTAACTCTCGTGTTAGTTATTTGTCGAGTTCTGGTAAGGAAACGTATGGAACTAGAGTCAACTAATCATGTGTTAATTGGAATATTAAAATTATCAGACTTAAATCTCATTATTAAGTGACCACCTAATCAACTTATCCAACTGTTCTTTTGAATAATGGATAGTCTCTTACTTATGCCTAGGGTAATGGCATAATTATGTAGTGAGATTTTCTCTTGAAGAACCTTAGAGTTGGGATTTTGTACTTGTATTTTGACTATGGACCTTAGAACAATCCTCTTTTAAGGTTTTAGTGGTTGTAAGGTGAATAACAACTTATTTTCTAGCTTTAAACATTTATTTCTTTGTACATATGTTGCTTATCAACACACTCATTATACTTTGGTACTTTTGAGTGTTATAGTTGATTTATAATGCATCAAATTGTACAAGTGAAAATCTTAGTATGTAATGTACTGGAAAAAATGTACTTATTTCCATGCGTAAGCCCTTAACTTTATGGGTCATGGTATTGTACATTATAATGTATTCACATATACCACTTAACTTTATAGTTTAGAATTTAAATGAAGGCATGCATCTTAGGAATTCGTATGATTATTCCACAATTATAGATTAGTCTTAGGAAAGACTTAATCTGGAATAACTTTAGTGATAGCGTTTATATTAGAGAGATCTTGATTATCATAAGAGACATCATGTTCGATTTATCCTAATCATCATGCTCTATTTTTCCTCTGTAGTGCTTTATCAGAAGAGAGCAGTAGGATTATCGTGTCTTAAGAGATAACCAAGGGTTTAATTTAAGAGGGGTTATTGGATTTTATCACCCTTAACTATTGGTCATTGGCCGCTGCCACCCTCAACTATTACTTTGACGCCCGCCACCCCCAACTTAACACTTAGTATGTTCTGTCACCAGATCACTAACTTCTGATCTTGTTACTATACTTTTGGGGGTGTCCTAAGATCCCTAGAACCTTCCTAGATCCCCATGACACCTCAAAAAGTATAGTAACAGGATCAAAAGTTAGTGATCAGTTAACAACGTGGTGACATAACACACTAAGTGTTAAGTTATGGGTGACGGTCGTCAAAGTGATAGTTGGGGGTGGCAGCGGCCAATAGCCAATAGTTTGGGGTGATAAAATCCAATAACCCATTTAAGAGCTAATCTTATAGAAACTTTAAATAAAACAAACATTTTAGGTTTAGGAATTAGAGTGGATGAGATATATATAGAAGAAAATTATAGTGAGTAAAATTATGGGTACTAAGAATAAGGCAGACGAAATGATCATAAAATTAATTAAGGATCATTAATATAAGGATCATTATGTGAAGAGATTGTGATATGTCTATTACTAACATCAAAATAATAGACTATTTAAAATTGGGTTATTGGATTTTATCACCCCAAACTATTGGCTATTGGCCGATGCCACCCCCAACTATCACTTTAACGTCCGTCACCCTCAACTTAGCACTTAATGTGTTCTGTCACCACATCGTTAACTGATCACTAACTTTAGATCCCATTACTATACTTTTGTGGGTGTCATAGGGATCTTAGGAAGGTTTTAGGGATCTTAGGACACCCCAAATGTATAGTAACATGATCAAAAGTTAGTGATCAGTTAACGATGTGGTGACAGAACACACTAAGTGTTAAGTTGGGGGTGGCGGGCGTCAAAGTGATAGTTGGGGGTGACAGTGGCCAATAGCCAATAGTTAGTGGTGATAAAATCCAATAACCCTTTAAAATTCTACTTAAACAAAGACAAATCATCTTTGGCCAGAAATTGAGACAATCACTTTAGTTATGCACTTGTTAAGTATGCCATCTATGAAGGAATTAAATCAGCTTTGGCCAGATATTAAGACATTCATGTTTATGACGCACACTTAACATAGCTTTCGTAATACTTGAGCGATAACTAGACGCACCAAATCAGCTTTGTCCAGAAGTGATACACTTAACATTATTTGATCCTAAGGTAATGAGGTTTCGAGTGAGGTCTCGAGTCAGGTCTCGAGTTAGGTCTTGACTGAGTTATGAGATCTCGAGTCAGTTATGAGGTCTCGAGTCGCAACCTTGATCTCGAGTTGTAGCCTTATGGTCTCGAGTCGCAACCTTATGGTCTCGAGTCGTGACCTTATGGTCTCGAGTCGTGACCTTATGGTCTCGAGTCGTGACCTTATGGTCTCGAGTTGTGAAGATTTAAACCCTCAGTCGAAATCTCAGTGGTCTCGAGTTGAAGCTTTATTGTCTCGAGTCGAGACCTTTTTCTCGAGTTATAAAGATTTAAGCCCTTATGATTTCGAGTCGAGATCTGATGGTTTCGAGTTGCAATCTGATGGTCTCGAGTCGAGATCTGATGGTCTCGAGTCCACTGTTAACAGCTGTTGTTGTGAAAATAACTGAAAATTCGAATTCTAAGGGACTTTGAGATATGGTTTCCTGTTTTAGTGATGATCTAATTTTATCAAATATTTCGAAAATTTTATCTGTTGATCTAATAACAGTTTTTAAAAAAATTTTAATAGTTAAAACAGATCAAAACATGGAAAAACACTCATTAATCCTAATAACATTCCAAAACATAAGGGAATTTTCGAATTTTCCTAAGAACATGATGAACCCTAAAAAAAATAAAACATAAATTCTGGAACCCGAAACCTGAATTTTAAGGTTTTTATAAACAGATTTCGGACTTGATTTTAACCATTATGATTTCGAGTGAACATATAATTAATCCTTTTTCGAAAACAGGGATTTCGAGTGGACATATTTGTAACGCCCTAACACGTGATAATCGAAAGTCGCAGCGGAAATACAAACTTTAAAAATTTTCTTTCATTATATACATTCTTTCACTTAAATACATTAACCCCTTTTTATAAATTAATTAAAAGCTAACATACTTATATAAAAATTAAGTGACCACAATCACACCCACGTACAATCCATGCGTTGACTCGATCTTCAACCGCGTGCACTTCTTTATGAAACATCATAAACCTGTACAACCTGCAGTCACCACATTCAATCACATCGTTAGTAACCGGTGACATAATACAAAATCTTAACACATGTATAATAAGGCGTTAACATATCATGCTTTCTCTTGTACTAGCCCTTTCGTCCATCCATTTGATCACTTGCATCGGATAGCGGAGTCAACCATCACTTTTATTGTTAAGATGCCTATACTACACGTTAGTTCTCAATAGAAACACGGTTAGTATCATTAGCTTCCCTTTCTTACCCAAACTTAATCAAATTTCTCTCTTAACCAATTCCGACTCATTCCACTAAAACATACCTTAGTAACAACATCGATACATATCTTCTTACATTACGTTAAATAAATTACCGTTAAATACATTACCAAACAAAAGGGTAAGTTCGGAGTTCACTTACATTGCGTGCATGTGTTTGTGTTCGCTTACTTGAGTCTTCTTAGCCCGTTAGCCTTCCACGCTCTCAACCATCTTGACATGATTCCTATACATTCATGTCATTACATTCACATTCTTATTAGCATACATGCTTATACATATGAACAACCCTATTAAATTCACATCTCACATATGACCTTCATTAATCTATTCAAACAAGTATAAAGCGTACTCAACATCGCCCCCTACATAATCTTCACATGAACTATATCTGTTTACCTATTACTTGCATACAATTTCACTCATTATTGTCTTTTAGACATTTCATCAAACACTTGGTGTGCACAATATCAACAATGCACAAGATACAAGTGTTCATAGCATAGTTCTACTTGTTCCTTTTCTAGTCTAACAAGAAGCAATCATATCCATATCTTTCTTTCACCCTACATTAACTTAACTAATTTCTCTATCACACACTGATTATGTATCAATTCATATCTATGAGCATATCATTTAAATCATCATGTTCATCATATTCCTACAACAATGGGTATAAACCCTAAATTGCCTAAACAATCGAAATTAAGCAAACTTCTCATTCTATTGTGAATTCCTAACTCACAATTACACAAGATTTCCACATAGATTCATGATTGGGT
This sequence comes from Helianthus tuberosus, assembly GCA_030545235.1. Classification (NCBI taxonomy): domain Eukaryota; kingdom Viridiplantae; phylum Streptophyta; class Magnoliopsida; order Asterales; family Asteraceae; genus Helianthus; species Helianthus tuberosus. Next base: position 55,124,311 of record CM060448.1, read on the forward strand.
TAAAACCCACTTTCTACAACACACCAAATCAGAATTTTCGACATACCTTGTGTTGAACAAGCTTAGATGGTTAAAGATTTGAGTTCATGCATCAGTTTAGGCCCTTAATTCCTTCCTAATCTTGTGATTTTCTGAAAACTAGGGTTTCTTCTTGGTCTCCTGCTCCTGGTCGATCCATACGAACACACCAGAATGTGTGTTTGTGTTTTTCCTTTTCCTTTTATTTGTTTTAATTAAAACTTCCATCCTTTTTAACAAGTTTGGTCCCTCTAATTACTTGGATTGTTTATTTGTCATATAACCTTCCTTCTAATCAAGTTACTAACATAAATACTTAACTAGGTTAAATATAACATGACTAGACTTTTTAGGTAACATAAATAATTTGCATATTTTGGGGTGTTACAATATTCGACTCAAAACCGACTGTAAGTTTATTAAGTTAAAATTTCTGTTTTCATGATTTCAATCCTAGAATTAATGGATACGAAAACAGAACTGGCTAATCAACATATGCTCTGATACCACATGTTGATCAGTTCTGTTTAGACATAATGGAAAACATGAAAACATACCTTGATTGCATCAGTACAGGCCAGCAGGGAATCCAGATGGAGACGCAGCAACAGAGTTTGACATGATTGTCAACTTAATCTGGTTCCTCCTTAGGGTGCAATCTAATGATGGTGATGATGAAAACCGAATAGGGGATTCGGTTATGGAGAAGAGGTTTCGATGATGTTATACTTATGGGGTTTTGTGTCTAACTGTGTAACCCTTTAACCTCTACATAAGTCTCCTTATATAAGCACCCAGGAGGAAACCTAATTAGTTAATAAGGGTAATATGGTCCATCAACAATTACCAACTACTTATTTAATAGGTTGTTATATATTTTGATCCATATAATGTAAATGATTATAATGGCTACTAGATTAAATATTAAATCATAATATATTTAATCTTACAATCTTATCAAGCTTATTACAGTTTTTACTGACTTGTCTATTGTAAAAAGAATTTGATCGCTACTTTAACAAGGTTCTTCGAAGATTTCTCTTCAATGTCACCCTTCAAACGGTTTTTCATGGTCACTGGAAACTCATTACATGACATAGAATACGAAGTGTGACCGTGTGAGCATGTCAACCATCAAAGTGCCTCTAAGCTATAAAACTTTCCCTACCCACACCACCATAGATCTAAAGCTCAATTGTGAGTATTTTTATAGCAGGGGTAAACATCCTCGTATTTTGGGTCTAGTGCAAATAGAACCACGTTTATTTCTAGTCGGCACATTATGGTTAAGGTTAACTCACTTTCCGTGTTGAGTTTAAGATTATCTACTTCAAAGGCAACCAAAATAATTTTTTTACCTTGGAAAATGACGAGCGTGATTCAAACTCGTGTTTGACGTCTATTTCAATTTAAATTGTAACTTCTTATCGATGGTTTTTTCTATTTCTCTTCACTTCATTCCATTTTGAAAATCTCAGAAATACAACTAATTTTCATTTTCCTTCCACTTTCTTTCATTTCTTTGTTTAAAATAGACTCAAGAACACAAATACACTATTTGAAACAATATTTGGTTAATTATGCTAATCAGTTTGTCATCTAGGGTCAAATTTAGCCAAAATCATAATTCTGTAATTTCTTGTATAGGTTATACGGTTATACAATCTCAAACATTTATAACAAGTTCTAAATATATAACAATTTTAAGATTATGGATGTCAAATATAACCCTAATTCAAGGAACAACTTATTGGGTTTAAAATCAACTTACAAATTGCAATATCATCATGAAAGGTCATAAGAGTGCTCATCAAATGATCTCTTCTTGCTTCTAATCACGGCGAAAACAGAACCGTGTATAGTTCACTTATTTGAACCTTACATATTTCTTCTTCTTACAAAGTCAATTATCTATATATTCAACCTTTTTTTAAACCTTTTATTCTTACTTCTTCAATAATTAAGTAAAATTTGTACAGATATAATTTAGACGGAATTCAACAACATTTTAATTTTAAATGAGTAAAATGTCAAAATGGTCCCTGAATACTTTTGTCATTTTAGTCAAAAATAAAAAAAAATAAAAAAAAACTTTTTGTATCTGGTGCCCCTATTGTTTCATTTTTGTTGTCATTTTCATCTAATTGATAAACTGGGTTAGAATTTTATGTTAACTTCTCTTTTTTTTGTCGTTTTCGTCATTTAATTAAAACATATTATGGCATAAAATGACAATTATACCCTTTATTTAAACGAGGAAAGTGACAAAAGAGGGAGAAGTTAACATAATATTCTAACCCAGTTTGCCAATTGGATGAAAATGACAACAAAAATGAAACCTCAGGGACCCAAACACAAAAAGTTTTATTTTTATACCGAAGTGTCAAAAATGACCTTAAATTAGGGATCATTTTGACATGAGTAAATTACGATTTTGGCCCATGTGGTTATATCACTTTTACCCTATTAGCCCAAAATAGAATTTTTTAACATTTGTGCCCCCATGGTCTCTATAACTAACTATTTTGGCCCATGAGTGTAACTCAACCCATTAACCTGGTTAATTATTTGTCACATGTAACTCATATGATGGGCATATTTGTAAATTCACCTCCCCACAACTATTGTTTCATTTTTGTTACCATTTTCGTCCAATTGATAATCTGGGTTAAAATTTTATGTTAACTTCTCATTTTTTGTCGTTTTTCTCGTTTAATTAAAACATATCATGGCATAAAATGATGATTATACCATTTATTTAAACGAGGAAAATGACAAAAAGGGGAGAAGTTAACATAAAATTCTAACTCAGTTTGTCAATTGGATGAAAATGACAACAAAAATGAAACCTCAAGGACCCAAATACAAAAGGTTTTATTTTTGAACTAAAGTGTCAAAAGTGATCTAAACTTAGAGATCATTTTAACATTTTACTCTTAAATAAAACATACCTACATAATATACCTAAATGTTGATTTGTGGTCATATTATAATAGTGGTTATGTTTTCAAAATTATTGAGCTTGGAAAACACTAAAGAGAAAACGTTGTGATAATACCAAGAGTGGTAAGAGTTTGGGTATCTTTATATTGTTATTTCCAAACGTTTCAATAAGTTTCTTGTTTGTGAATTTGACTTACGGGACCAAAACAACAAAACGTTGGCTATTGGTTTGTTTTATATATATGTTTGTTTGACTATTGTTATGTCGCCTTCATGTTGAGGTGTTTGATCCCAACACGTATGTGATACCCGAAAGGCGAAAACATGTAATGGGAAATGAAAATAGTTGGTCAAAGACGAGAACGGGTATGCTCAAAAAGACACTTTCAAACATCTATTTTAGATTTCAACATCATCGAATAAGTGACGATAGGAATGATATGCATTGGGTCAAGGGGTTTTTTTCTATTTAACCAAATGATAAAAATAACAAAATAATAGAACTAAATAAAATAGAAAGTTCACATAACTTGATAAAGATAACAATATAAAAGAAATAAATAAAATAGAAAGTTCACATAACTTAAATATTAGTGATAGGCACTAGGGACCGGGGGCAGTTAGACGAAAAGTCAAACTAGGTTCAATTCTTCTCATTTTACGACCGGGCCATTCTATACACACCCCCCCTATTACTAACCACACCCCCCCTTGTGAGAGAAAACTGTCGGTCCCACGCAGGCCCCACCTGTAAGTTATGTGAGAGGAGGGGGGGTGTGGTTAGTAATAGGGGGGGTGTGTATAGTAGTGCCCTTTACGACCCTTTTATTACCAACCACATCTATATCTTTTAAAGGGTACCAACTACGCATATACGTTTATATGTTGTGATGTGTTATGGTCATTCGCTAAACAAGCACTGACACGTGCATTCTCTGACTTTTAAAGTTAGGTTATACGTCTCGTATAGGTCTATACGAAGTATTTACGTGACGGTCAGGTGTTGAATTAGAATGTGTGGGTCTCTGAATAGACAAACCCGTTCTGAAAGGTTTTGCTCAAATTAGGGATTTATGTTTGGGTGATGATTATTATAGATATAAGCAATTTGCATTGCAATATATAAAATAAAATAAAAGAAATGAATAATTCAAAGGGTTATTGATATACATATATCATACTAGATAGACCAAACCTTGAAATATTTTGGGTGTTTAATTTTTTATGTTCTGATTATACTGATTTTGATGAAAATGACTGGATAAAACACTATAGCACAAGGTAGGGTGTGCATGGATCGGTTTGGATTGGTTTTGATCAAAAACCATAACCGATCGGTTATGATTATTCGGTTTTAATGGTTATATCGAGTCGGTTATGGGTGGTTAACGTGTATTTAACTTAGCTAAAAATAGCTTAATTTTTTTTAATATGGAATAAATTGTTATTGCATATTAGTATATTGCATAGTATTAAAAATATATATATAATCTAATAATATTAATAACAATTATTATCGAATATCGGAATAAAGTGATATGATATGATGGTTGGTTAGATTAGTTAGACCGGTTAGATGAATCAGTTAGACGTTTAAACCATATTTTATATAAAATAACTATGTTTTATTGAATCTCTAAAAATAAGAAAGATTGTTTACAAATATCATATATGAATAACCGTATATTCTAATTCTAATTCTAAGATATAATAAAAGTAAACGCTCGATTTCAAGTTTCAAACTGTTAATCAATCATCAATGTTTTTGTAAACCATAAACCTTGAACGAATCATATAGATCTTAAAACATCCTAACCGACTTATTTGTTTTGATATAAAGTAGTTAAATTCCCCCGCACGTTGCGGCGGGTATCATTCGGTATAGGTTCGATTCATTACGACATCGATATGGTATCACCACTCGGTATATCAAGGGAAAGATAAAACCCAAAAAATAAAGTCACGATATGACCAAAATAATATCAATATGTGTTTTACATCGGTCAAAAACCATAAATACGAATATCAGTAACGGTTCTGATAATAAGGATACCGATACCATGTTATACCGTCAGGGGCGGACCCATATGGTCCGGGTCATGGTGCACGGACCCCAATCTTTTTTTAGAAAATAGTAGAACCGGTATGTTAAATTTTTCAAGGATCCCATAAAATAAATTAATTGGACCCCATAGTATTAAAAGCAAAGATGGTATGGTGGTAAATCTCCTTGTGTTCTAACAAATAGATCCTGAGTTCAAGTCTTACATGTCCTATTTTTTAGTTTATTTTTTTTCCATCAAAATTAAATCAGTGTTTTAAAACAGCACAACCACCCTCTAATTTGTTTCTTTAAAATGATAAATTGAATGTTGATTTTATTTAACACTTGATTACCAAATAAAACTTTCAACATATAATGTAGTGGTTTCATGTCCACTAAATGCTTCTACATTATTTTCTAGCACCGACTACGATGATCGACCCGAAAATTTTAATTTTTGGTTGTGAAAAATCCTTACACAAAAAATGGACCCCAATGAAAAAAAATCATGGGTCCGCCACTCTATACAGTCGAAATCGCCAGGGCATCAATGTAAACATTATCTTAAATGTTATATAAGAAAACTTAAACTAATAAAATAAGGAAACAATAAAATAATAAATTAAAGTAATAAAATAATGAAAACTTAAAAAAACTATAATATTAAAAAAAATGAATTACTGTTCATCACGAGTTCTTATTAATATGTATAATGGTTTAGTCGGTTTCAACTTGTTATAAACACATATGTTCGCTACATTAACTTTAACGATGGATTAAATTTGAATTATTTTTAATCTAGTGACACATGAGTTAGCGTTCTAAATCAATAATAACTAGTGGAATTTTCCCCGCGCTTCGTGGCGGGAATTTGATCGGTATCTTTTCGGCTCGTTATCCTATCGGCATTCGCTATAGTAATCGAAAGAAAAAACCTTATGTTGATCGAAAAAAAATAAAAACGAATATCGATACCGATGTTTTTCAGTTGATATCAATTTAGTTGGCTTGCGTTCTATGCTTACTTTTTTTAACATTCCCATATAAACTTTATTGAAAACCGCTATCGTGACACTATCGTACCAAACCAAATCAACAAAGACTGAGTTGTTCGGTAACATTATTTATTTTATTTTGCTTTCAATTAGCTAAGATCTTATCGCTATCATACCGCCCGAACCGAACAACATCGGTATATGTATGCATTATTTTTTATGATTTTTTTTTGATAAGAGATATCGTGCCACTATCGTTATGAACCGAACCACAACCAAATGGACAACATCGGTTCGGTCACGATATTTATTTTTTACTTACTTTTCTTTAGGTAAACAAACATCACATTGCTTGCGTACCATACCAAACAACATCTGTACCAATATCTGTATTCATTTTACGGTTTTGGTTTCAATTATTTTCATTTATACAACCCTGACTATGATGATAAGTAAATATCGGTACCAGTACCGTGACAATTTGAACAGATCGATACCGTTTTAATAACATCAACGTCGTTATAGGTGTTTGTTTTTATCGTTTCGGTCGATGTAAAACACGTGTTGACTTCTATACCGAGTACATGAATCGTACCGATACTGTAGTGAATCAAACCGATACCGAATTGATTGCTAAATAAAATACTACTAATAAAAAAACCAATACCTAAAAATTAATAGTTATTATTTATTATTAAAAAGTCAAACAATAATAAATAAAATATTACAGAAAAAAACAAATACTTAAAATATACAATTACGATTCATCACAACTATGTATTCATATGTATATATATCTAGTGGATTTCCCCGCGCTTCGCAGCGGGTTAATTTTTGGTAGATATCGGTTCGCTTTATTATTACGAAACTGGTACGAAAACGAATGTATGGGTGAATACAACTCCGCCTTTGACTAAACTTATACTGGTATGAATAGTAGCGACCGTCGACAATTATACCGGAACCGATGCTATTCGGTCGAAATCCAATTGGTTCATCACCACGTCGGTAGGAACATCGAAAAAGCATAAAAAGGAATACCAGTACCTATGTTGTTCGTACGATATTGTTCAATTCGTCATGATAAGGAAAAAACAATTATACATATAACTTATTTATAACTGACCAAAAATGTATAACTTGATTATATTTAAACTAGGTTATTGCCCCGTGTAATACACAGAGTGAATCATAATTATAATGTGAAATAAAAAAAAAGTATGTTTATAATATGATCTAAGTATATATAATATAGAGTAATATGCAGACCAAATAAGAAAATAAATATTGAAGTTTGTATAGTCATTCATAATAATATGATCTGTTTTTTGTTTTAGGACTTGTCATAGGAACTTAAAATTTTGTACCACTACTAATATTTATTGTGACATTTTCTTGTTCAAATGTAGCGTGTCTGATTTTATCTGATAATAGATTATTCTGACGGGTTAATGTTGGCATAATATTATATTTTCTACCATCCAAATATAGTTTCCTCACTTTCGCTATCACTAACATTAATATAAGGTATGCTCGTATTCAAAGCTATAAACTAATATGAATTATACGAAATAATTACTTTTATCGCAATTAGTAAGGAAACCAATAAAAACTATTGATAATGTAATATGTCCCATACCATTTGAAAGGTCTGAAAAGGGACTTCTAGACAGATAAAAGTAATGTAATGAATAGACAAAAATTGAATCAATAAAACCAATTAACTATAGTTGAGAAAATACTATGTATAGTGTAATACTTTACATGTACAATTGAACCAATAAAAAAATATAAGTGAAAAAATAAAAATAATGACATGAGGCACCATACGCCAACTAAGTAAATCTAAATTTAAAAAAAAAGTTATGACATTTTGAATGTGAATATACATTTCACAGACCTCTACATCTTAGTTACAATAGGTAAAAATATGTATGTTAAGAGTTTACCTTGTTTTAAAACACATATATCTAACTTATCTAAAAATACATGATGTTTTCTATGTGACATAAATAATATGCATATTACTTATTTGATATGGTAAACTTATCTAAAAAACATGATGTTTTCTATGTGACATAGATAATATGCATAGCATATGAAGAGTAAAAAAACATACCTAGTACTTAGAATGAAGTGGAGTTTAATTCTAAATATCTTATGTAATATATTGAATATTAAATAATGATTTTTTATATTCTTGACAAAACTTTAATTGACATCACAAATTTAAACCTAGATAAAGAGATTAATTTTGCATTATTATCTAATAGAATAAAAGTAAACGTCACCATTAAAAAAAATTAGCTAAGAGAAAAGGAAAAAGTCTTCGCTACAAGCCTACAACCATCAAATACAACGTCTGTTTTCCTTTATTAATTTAGCTTTTTTTCTTTCTTTTACTTCATCGTTTAATGTACACGTTACAATAAATTATTATACATGGTGTGTAAAAAAATAGGCATCATAAATTAAGTTATACTTGCATCATAAATTAAGTTATATTTTTAGATTATACATGTTTATATTTTAAATTATATCTAATCTAATAGTATAATCATTACGTTTTTTGTTTTAAAATTTTCCACTTATTTATGTATAAGTACGAACAAATCACACTAAGCATATGTGTATATATATACACAAGAAACATGAGCGGTTCAACGTATTGCACTTAAACGAAATATTAATTCGAACATTTTTTAAATAATAATTAAATCCATAAATTATAGATTAGATTTAAATGTTTACTAATTTTATAGGTTTTTGTTTAATAATTTCAAATCAAAATTAAATCCATAAATTATAGATTAGATTTAAAACACATTTTAGACTTTAGATTCAATCAAAATAAAATTCTAATATAATATTTAAATCTTTTTAATTTAAAATTTATCTATAAATTATTGATGCCCTCGTTGAATGACATGTGTCCCAAATCAGGTTTCTTTTATTATATAGTATAGATTTAAGTAATGGTAAAAATAATTGGTTTAATGTATATTAAATATTGAACACTCATTTGAAAAGTAAAAAAAAAAAAAAAAAATAAGAAACCACTACTTATTATTGAATGGTACTATTCATGATGAGTTGGTATTCACATAAAAAAAACATAGGTAGTACCGGTATTCATTTTTATGGTTTTTGATTTCGAAGTTTTTTCATTTATACAACTCTGCCAAGTGCATATATCGTACCGGTAGTGTAACAAACCGAACCAATACCGATCAAATGCTTGCAATAACATACATATTAAAAAATTAAACATAGATGTGGGATTAGTTTTTTTTTAAGTTAGAATCAAAGTAATTAAAAAAACTATTAAAATTGTAAAAACAAATACTTGAAAAACTAGAGTTGTTTTAAGTCCAAACAAAATTAAATAATAATTAAAATACTATTAAAATTTTAAAAACAAATACTTAAAAAATTATAGTTACTATTCATGATCACTTTAGTTTTCATTTATATAACTTTGCCAAGTGTATGTATCGTACCAGTATTGTAACAAATCAAACCAATACCGATCCAATGCTTGCGGTAACGTACATATTAAAAAATTAAACATAGATGTAGAATTAGTTTTTCTTAAGTTAGAATCAAAGTAATTAAAAAAACTATTAAGATTTAAAAAACAAATACTTAAAAATTGAAGTTCTTTTAAGTCCAAACAAAATTAAATAATAATTAAAATACTATTAAAAATTAAAAAAACAAATACTTAAAAAATTATACTTACTATTCATGATCACTTTAGTTTAATATGCATAATTTAGTTTTTATATAACTCTGCCAAGTGCATATATTGTACTGGTATTGTAACAAACCGAACCAATACTGATCCAATGCTTGCGGTAACGTACGTATTAAAAAATTAAACATAGATGTGGAATTAGTTTTTTTTTTAAGTTAGAATCAAAGTAATAAAAAAAAACTATTAAAACTTAAAAAACAAATACTTAAAAAATTGGAGTTATGTTAAGTCCAAACAAAATTAAATAACAATTAAAAATTAAAAAACAAATACTTAAAAAATGATACTTACTATTCATGGTCACTTTGATGTGGGATTACTTTTTTTTAAGTTAGAATCAAAGTAATTAAAAAAACTATTAAAATTTAAAAAACAAATACATGAAAAACTAGAGTTGTTTTAAGTCCAAACAAAATTAAATAATAATTAAAATACTATTAAAATTTTAAAAACAAATACTTAAAAAATTATAGTTACTATTCATGATCACTTTAGTTTTCATTTATATAACTTTGCCAAGTGCATGTATCGTACCAGTATTGTAACAAATCAAACCAATACCGATCCAATGCTTGCGATAACGTACATATTAAAAAATTAAACATAGATGTAGAATTAGTTTTTCTTAAGTTAGAATCAAAGTAATTAAAAAACTATTAAGATTTAAAAAACAAATACTTAAAATTGAAGTTCTTTTAAGTCCAAACAAAATTAAATAATAATTAAAATACAAATTAAAAATTAAAAAACAAATACTTAAAAAATTATACTTACTATTCATGATCACTTTAGTTTAATATGCATAATTTAGTTTTTATATAACTCTGCCAAGTGCATATATTGTACTGGTATTGTAACAAACCGAACCAATACTGATCCAATGCTTGCGGTGACGTACGTATTAAAAAATTAAACATAGATGTGGAATTAGTTTTTTTTAAGTTAGAATCAAAGTAATAAAAAAAACTATTAAAACTTAAAAAACAAATACTTAAAAAATTAGAGTTATTTTAAGTCCAAACAAAATTAAATAACAATTAAAAATTAAAAAAACAAATACTTAAAAATGATACTATTCATGGTCACTTTAGTTTAATATGTATAATAATAATTTATATTCTATCTTCTTCATGAATAGAATATGTGTAGTTTTAATTTTATATAAGAAATATTTTTGGGACAAAAACAAGAAAATATTTTAGTATGGGCCATGGGACAAAAACAATAAGTGTACTTTGGCGACTCAAGGTGGATTGATGAATTTAATTGACAAAATAATGTTAGCATGTGAGCCACCATGAAGAGATGTAACTAATAACTAACTATTGAATTCTATTAGTATTTGAATTTCTACCCTTTATACATTATGAAGTTGATATTCTTTTTTATACATTATGAATTTGACATTCTTTTTTATGCATTATGAATTTGACATTCTTTTAGGTTATATCCATATCTATGCTTATCTTTTCTAAAATACTAAGCCTCTTGTTCTTCTAATTCACGCAAGTGAATGATGTTATTTATACTATCACATCATAAAATTGTATGGTATACAAGTTTTCTTCATTTTATGAGCATTTCTATCTATTCTTTATGTTAAACACTTAATTAACTATCTATTTTTATGTTAAACGCTTAATTAATGTATCATCTTATTACGTCTTCAAACACTTTTAAATTACGATCATTGAATTGTTTACAATACATCCATTCGTGAGTTCTTATATTATATAACCTTCACCTTCACAATCATCAAAGTCTACAGCCTTTGGGAAGAATAAGAAGAATATGTTAGAACAAATCTAGTCATAATCATCAGAATTTTTAAAGTTAAAACCAATTTATCTACTATAAATAAAAAAAGTGTACACATGTCTAGCTTTGTTTGTAATAACTAATTTTTGCATAATTCTTATATCATCCATGCTTCACATAGTTCAAACCCAACCCCATGCAAGGGAAGATTTGTAACACTGATCAAACCACACTATAAAATATCTTACACTTACATAATATATAGTGATCAAGGATCCACTTCTAGTCGCGTGTTGTGGTGAAGTATTCATTTTTAATGCCATGATCGGAACTTTGGTCTCTCAATCCCAACACGTTTAAGAGTAGTTGAGACACATGATAGATGCATTTCATAGACAATTTGATCCAATTGCATATTGCACATAATAACATGCAATGATTTAGCTAAAAGTAGTGTTTTGTACTTTGTACATATTTTTATGTCATCTACACCACATATATATACATGCATTTGTCTCACGATTAAGTGGTGTAGATTTGATGACATCTTTAATACAATTGGAGAGTTTATTGATTAATTATACATTTCATTTGATAAGTTGTCAAATCATGTACACTTATGCTTGAATTTTTTAGTAATAATAATTACCGAATAACTTGACTTTAAAAATTCAAGGAGATTGAGACGTTTTAACTCATACTTTTCTAGAATGCAAGAAAAATTCAAGTGTGCAAAGTTTCTTTATATATTTATGTGTGATTATTATTAACAGCCTTCATGAATAATCAAGAACAGCGTATTCATAATCTGTTTAATTGAAGTTTGTATTATTGTAAAGATGTTTTTGATAAAAAAAATGTATTGACTACGATAAATGAGAAAGGATGTGTAAAAGCATCAGGGTATTTTGATAAGGACACAAAAGATAGCCATGTATGTATATAAGAGAGTGTAAAAAATACAATTGATCTTAACGTACGAGCGTACGCGATGAGAATTTCGTGCGTTGTAAACCTTCCGAGTTTGAGTGTGTGAGTCCGCATGTTGGAAACCTTCCGGGTTTTGTTAAGTTGCATGGTGAGTATTCCGAGTTTGTACTTTCAAATCCCGCATGTTATATTTTCATGCGTGATTATGGTTTTATAACATGCGTGATTAAGGTTTTAAGATTAACAATGTGTGTAATTTCACAGCGTACGCGTCATACGTCAAGGCCAATTGTACAATAACCGGCCTCTATATGTAAAACATAGAGTTATTAGACATACCTTTGAACTAATGGGGTATTGGTCAATTGACAAAAGCAAAGACATAATTTTTAAATATCTGGGTTTGAGAGGGGAAGTCTTTGGTTCAACTCTCATAGACGACAAAAATTAAAAGAAATTCGCCATTAAAAAAAATTAAAAAAATTAGACAGACCTTGGATAGAAGAGACGATATTACATGTCTCAATCATATGGTTAAACATATAATACATTCGATACGTGACACATGATTTAGTCGTTGCTGGACGTATTTTCAAATATAGGCAATTCAATTTTTTTTTTCTTTCTGTATAAAAATAAAAATGATTGATAGGTCCAAAAAGTATGTATATGAATAACATTGAGTTCGCCTAAGCATATAACAAAATTAGAAAAGAAATATTAGAACGTATAAATGAATAAACCATTAAATTATTTGGATTAATTTATTAACTTATTACATATCATTAGTTTGGAGGACCGTGATGAGGCTTATTCCGACCTTGGACGCATTGGCTAGGAGGAACTGATTCACATGGTACGCGACATGTGTTCTGTGCAATTTGGAACCGGAAACGGCCAAGCACCTATTCGGTTCCTATTTTGCTGCTACGATGGTTTGGGATCGAATCAATAGGTGATGCAAGATGGATCCGATTTTCGCTTTTTCAGTGAAGGATCTCACTCTGGTCGGCGATAATGTTAGCTTTGATAAGAAAAAATGGGATGTGGTTGAGGGCATTATGATGGTGGTGGGTATATGGTGCATGTGGTGTGCTCGGAATAACAAGAGATTCTCTAACATGAACGTGCCGATCGACAAGATATTTCAAAAGATTAAAATTTTGGGTTTCTTTTGGTATAAAAATAGATCCAAGGATAAAGCAATTAGTTGGGATATATGGTGTAATTTCAATTCATGTAATAGCTTTTTGTCTTGTCTAGTATTGCCCCTTGTGTTATAAAGGTGGCTTGTTTATGAATAATGCTTACCTTTAAAAAACATATCATTAGTTTTATAAAAAAATAGTTCATATTGTTTGACTTAGAATTTAACTCTTGGACAACAAACCCCACCTTGTAAATTACACACAATTATTATTTACTTTAATTATTGTTTTCTTTAGTCAATAAACAAAACTTTGGGTACAAGAAAATTGGACTTTTCTACATCTAGAAAGAGACCTTTAAGGTGCTAGATACCTTTAAAATGTTTTGTTTTATACACTAGACATGCATAGAGTACAAGCATTATTTATCCTTTTCAGATATACCATAATTTGTTTGGTTTAAAGAATAGGGTCAGTAGGAAAAAGATAACTCAAATAAGGGAATTATGATCATCATACTCGATAAATTCTATCAATAGCAAAGTTAATGTAGGGTCTGATGAGGGTAAGATATAGACAGTGTTACCTCTACCCCATAGGAATAGAGAAGCTGCTTTCAGTGAGACCTATGGCTCGATAGTAGTTTTGCATCAAACCTTGGACATAAGGCACATGACACTCGGCAATTAAGACAAAGGCTATTTAGTGCATGTACTCAAATAAGGGAATTAGTTGAATTATAAACATCTTTTTTAAGGAAAAAGTCAATTACCTATTGGGTCGTATTATTGAGACACCTTGGAAAATTAAATCGACACCTTCAATACGCATCGTATAGGCCTATACAACGCGTATTAGGTGAAATTCAATTTTCAAGGTCAGTCAAAGGCTGACACTGCCCCCATCATGCGGACCAATACGCATCGTATAGGGCTATACGATACGTATTAGTACTAGGTTGTACTTCAAAGCTGATAGCTAGGGTTCACATTCAACTCCAATACGGATCGTAAGGCCTATACGATCCATATTATAGTACGAGGTTGCTTTCTGTCACTCAAAAGTGACATAAAGTGATTGACGTCAGCCATATACGGGTCGTATAGGCCTATATGACCCGTATTAAACTGTGAAATTGCATTTTGTTTCCCCTATTTAAGCGATGAAGGAAGACGAAAGTGATATATATCGTCTTCATTTTTTCTTTACATTCGCTAACATGATGTCTTTGTTCAACCTTAATCACATTTTCGGCGAGTCGTCCGACACAAACACGAGCACGTTTATTCCAGAAAGCAGTGTGGTATAACATTTTTTATAAATTGTTCTGTTTTTTTATGAAATACTTAGCACACCATTTGTATTAGGAGGGGTCTGTTGTCCCTGATTCTTTCGATGGAGAGGAAATGATGATCACGTGGAGGAGGTGATTTGTTTGAGCTCGGGGTTGCGACTGATGGTGAAGATGAATCTGAACAAGAAAAAGCCGTGCCAATAGAAAATCCCTTAAATAATAATAATAATAATAATAATAATAATAATAATAATCTGGTTGTCAAAATTCACATTCTAAAAATTGTGATCAGCACGTACAACCCATCAAAACCTCGTGAGTTAGCTCCATAAACTCGAAACGCTCAACTTTTCATGTCTGACTGACTCTATACTCTAGGGTTCCCTGTAAACCAATTATCATGGAAACACCAGATGAGGTTTGTGCTGTTTGTTTTCTACTAATCCCATCAATCTTTATCATTAATCATTGTTCCGATCGCTTAATTTGCTCCTTAAATTATTGTTGTGTTATAGATAATACGATAAAAAATAATAAAGATGTGATACGATACGCCACGATACTCTATAATACGATATTAAGTTAAAATGTGATATGATACATCACAATACGCTATAATACGATACTTAACGATAAAAAATAATAAGGATTTTAAAACTAATTAAAACAAAAATAAACAATAATAAACACCAATAAGAAACCCAAAACACCAAAAACCAAACAAACCTAAAAAATTCAGGGCCTTAATTTGCATCGTATAGGTCTATACGATGCGTGTTAGCCAACCGCCAGACAACCCCTGCACCTGTCAGTCTGCCATGTCTTTTACTTTATACAATACGGATCATATAGGCCAATACGATCTGTATAGAATTGTCAAAGTGCCAATAGATTGGCCAGTATGCCAATAAAAAATCCCTTACCTATTTTTGTATGTTTTTGTCTCCTTCTTGATAAAAATTAAATACATTTAAACTATACATATTTCTAAGATAAATAATATTTGAATATTTTTGTAACTAAGGCATATATTTTATTTTATCTTATTCTATTTTATATTAATCACAATATTCAGTTGTACGCTTAGATGACAGACTACAAAGTTTAATCTTCTTGGAGATATTGTAAAGATGTAACTAAATTCTTTTTGGAGTATTTGGAGGTATTGTATAGATGTAACTAAATTCTTTTTGGAGTATTGATTTTCACTTTAAACATTGTCATGCAGATTCATACAAGTATGTATGTATAAACGTGTTCAGTCACCGGCCTTGTTAGCCACATTTCATCCTTAACAACATGCGTTTCCTCTAAAATGCACAATCATTTAAAAATAATCTTCTATTTCCCCACCATCACCATACTTTTAAATTTATTTTGCATAATTAAACGAGTATTATGATCCACGCGTTGTAGCGGGACCGTTATCTCAAACAAAAAATAGACGTAAAAGCGTTGAATCACACACACGCGTTGTGGTCTGTTAACTCACAATTTCTAGACCGTTAGAAAAACGAAATTTCATATATCTGAAAGGTTGTTACACCGAAAAAAATAGACGAAAAATCGATATATAATTTAAATGTTATGATTAACAATAAAAATAGTAGTTCTTTTATTTTATCAACTTTACTTAATTATTTTAGAAAATATGTACCCGTGTCGTATCGAATTGAATCGATTTAAAATTCAACAAAACCATAAGAGTTATTATGTATTCTTATTAATACTCTAAGGGATGAAAAGTAAAATATATCATTTGCAATTAAGACTCGTACATATAGCTTGTGAAATTATACAAACAAAGGTTAGTGGATACCACATGGCATTCACCATTGGACACTCAAATTGAATAGTATTTCCGATGGATTTCTAGATTTGATTTTATAAGAATGTAACGTAATAATTAAATAATAACCATCGATGTTATGTTTCATAGATCTATGATTTCAATAGAAAGAACTTTTAAATTGTTTATGTCCAAGCATTTACTGTATCCAAACACAATAATCTTATAAAAAATTGGGTAAATTACTTTTTGAGTCCCTGTGTTTTATTGGTTTTAACTAGTTGAGTCCAAAAGCAAAAGTTTAACGACCTGAGTCCCTATAAGCATTTTATTTAACCATTTGAGTCCAAATTTCTAACACTGTTAAAATTTTTTGGTTAAGTATTGTTAAATGACCAAAATACCCTTATAATTAAAAAATAAAAAAATAAATGATTATTAGATTTTTTTTTTCTCTTTCTTATATATCTCTTCCCTAATCCCTTTCTCTCTCTATGTACATTCTGTCTTTCTTTCTTTCTTTCTCTCTCTAGAGACCACTACATCCCCCACCACCACCACACAACCACCGTCACCACCACCACCACCACAGCCACAACTACCTCCGTCACTCGTCACTCGCCAACCACCACACAACCCGGTAAATCGAACATTGAATCTACAAAAATCTATGAGCAGGTGGCGGTAGATCTGATTAATGTTAAGCCTGGTCAGAAGATTCTAGATTCTGGGTGTGGTGTTGGGGGGCCGATGCGTGCAATCGAGGCCACTTATGTGATGATGTTTGTGGGAATTTTCTTGAAATGCCTTTCGAGGATGAATGTTTTGATGGGGCGTACTCAATCGAGGCCACTTGACATGCTCCGAAGCTGGAGGATGTGTACAGTGAGATTTTTAGGGTTTTGAAGCCCGGGCCGTGTAGTTATTTCAAATAAAGAAGGAACTAAACTAAAGTGTGTAGTTAGAACTCATTGGAAGAGGGTCTTTTGGTGATGTGTATCAAGGGTAATTTCTTGAATTTTAATCTGCAAGTATTTGATTATGATTTTCATCATGTGCATAATGTTGATCATGTTGATTTGCAGGTTTGACAAGGAACTCAATAAAGAGGTTGCTATTAAAGTTATCGATTTGGAAGAATCGTAAGATTTTGATCTTCAAATCAATCTGTTTATATATATGATTGTCATATATAAGTAATGTTTTGATATATATTGGTTACAGAGAGGATGAGATTGAAGACATTCAAAAGGTATAAATGTGTGAATTCGGTCACGCATGTATTGAATTCTTGAATATTGAATAGTTTTCTTTCGCTTAAATATGATTCAGGAAATAGCGGTTCTGCAACAATGTCGATCGCAGTATATTACAGAATACTATGGGTCATGTCTTCACCAAACTAAATTATGGATAATAATGGAATATATGGCTGGTGGTTCTGTTGCTGATCTAGTAGGTTATTTGCACCAACTTCTAGTATATCTGCATATTGTTTAGTTTTAGTTTACATGAAAATGCGAAAAGAATTGCTATTGAGTGATCTTCCACATATTCAACCGAATCAACCGCTGGATGGTGTGATCTTCCACAGTTTTAGTTTGCAGAAGTTGATAATGATGTATGGTGTGATCATCAAGTCGACGAAGCTGATACACTCGACGCTTCTTCTTCTTCGCATCATACAGAGAAAGTTGAAAAGGTGGGGCGAAGTAGGTGTTGGTGATGGTGGTGCGACGGTGACTGTGCTGGATGTTTGTGGTTGAGGTGGTGGTTGGTGACGGAGGTGGTTGTGGTTGTGGTGGTGGTGGTGACAGTGGTTGTGTGGTGGTGGTGGGGGATGTAGGTGGCCTAGAGAGAGAGAAAGAAAGATGAGAGATAGCAGAATGTTTAGAGATGGAGAAAGAGACAAGTGGAGAGATACATTTGAGAGAGAGAAAAATCTAATAATAATTTATTTATTTTTTTTTTAGTTTTAACTATAAGGGTATTTTGGTCATTTAACAACATTTAACCAAAAAATTCTAACAGTGTTAAAAATTTGGACTCAAATGGTTAACGAAAATGCTTATAGGGACTCAGGTCGTTAAACTTTTTGCTTTTGGACTCAACTAGTTAAAACACATAAAACACATGGACTTAAAAAGTAATTTACCCTAAAAAAATTTAATATTCAATCCCAAACAACTTCAAACTAATCCTATATTAGTATTACTTTTGATACTTGGTATCTAGATTATATAAAAAAGTACTTGTTTAAAAATATATATATATTGTTTTAGACCATAATTATACATTTTAAATATACCAACAAAATAATTGTTAAGAAATATCAAGGCAGTGACACCAAACTCAAGCCAATCAAAGTTAACATGATAGAGTATGCTTGAATGAGTTGTACAAAAAGCTAAAATTATGGCACAAAATTGATTAGTAACTAGTATTAAGCATCCTCGCGTTGCGGCGGGAGCGTGCACTAATGCCACACTACTGTCAGCGATCACCGACACTAAAGTTGCGATGTTAATGCGAAGAAATTAAACCGAAATGTAAAACATAGAATAAAATAACTAAGTTGATCTAGGACTCGCTCGTTACAATGAACCCGCATCTATTTTTCTCGTTTGACAGGTTCATCGTAATCTATATATCATTACCACTATACAAACCATAATGCATACATTACAACAACCATTGGATCAATATGTTGCAAATTATATTTATACAAGATTTTGGCTAAATTAATTAGATTATTATAAATAATAACAATTTACAAATAAAACAACATAACTTTGAATGGATCAACCCGATTGAATATGTTAAGATAATGAAACCATTATTTGATTAGGGTACAACCACTTAAGCACAATTTACAACCATATATGCATACAAAACATATTGAATTTGATAAGGTAATGAAATCATTATTATTTGATTAAGGTACAACCACTTAAACACAACTTACAACCTATATTTGATTAAGGTACAAGTATTTAAGCACAACTTACAACAAAACATGCACACAAATATTTCAAATTAATAGTATATAAATATAGGGGAAATTACTCTGAACTATTTTTATCTAAATATTGTATTATTATAAAATGGAATATTGGATTTTAGTAATTTCAATTTCGTCGTTGACCGCCAACAGTTTCAACTTTAAAAATAACCATTAGCAGTCCCAACTATTGACATATTAGCCTCCAATGGACCCTGACTAACAGAATCCTAACGCTGTTAGCATTCGGGCATCAGAAAACCGTTTTTGGCCAAAAGAAGGTTCCTAATGGTCCGATATAAGGTTATAAAGAGGTTTGGGATGAAATTGTTGTGTCTTCCAACCAAAAAGTTGAGTTTTTTCGAAGAAAAAAGAGTTTTCGGCGACTTCAATAATTGGAACTTTTACTATAAAAAGGTTCCTAAAGGTCCGTAATAAGGTTCTAAAGAGGTTTGGGACGAAAAGGTTGAGTTTTCTGGCAAAAAAAGAGTTTTCCGACCAAGCACGTTTTTCCGACGACCGGATACTAACACTGTTAGGGTTCTGTTAGTCAGGGTCCATTGGAGGCCAATATGTTAATAGTTGGGACTGTCAGTGGTTATTTTTTAAGTTGGGACCGTTGGTGGCCAGCGACGAATAGTTGGAATTATTAAAATCCAATATTCCTTATAATATTTATATCTTATAAAAACTTTAGAAATGTACAAATATTGCGTATTTTGTACTTATTATTTAACGCAAAAAATGTATAAACCAAATATTTTTTAAAAAATTAAATAGAAGAGAGAATAAATAATACCCAACCCTAGCCAAACCACCCCATCCGTAGTCATACATTAAAAATGCCTGTAAAACAGACTGGTCCAATGAGGCGTTTGTGTGAAGGACGTCGCCTAATTGTTTACTAAGCCAATGACGTATGCATTGTAGGTAAGTCTCTTAGCCTCTTAATGTTACTTGTGGTTTTTGTTTATATGAACCAACCACCATAATTATCCTCGCACTAATTGAACTAACCTATCACCATATCCACACCAATTTGAAATGGTGATAAACCTCGATATGCGATTGTATGTGTGCATTTCGATTTCATTTGGAGTTTTTCTTTTGCAATATGGGTTGACGTGTGTGTTTATACGGAGAGTTAAGTGAAGCGATTTTTATTTTTTTCTTATTAAAAGCTATATATAACCATAAATATCCCCGCTCTAATTGAACTAACCTATCATCATATCCACACCGATTTGAAATGGTGTTAAACCTCGATATGTGATTTGTATGTGTGCGTTTCGATTTCATTTGGAGTTTTTCTTTTGCGGCGTGGATTGACGTGTGTGCTTTTATGGAGGGTTAAGTGGAGTGAATTTTGTAAAAAAAAAAAAAATCATATTAAAAGCTATATATGACCTTTAAGAAGTAGGCAAAATATCAAATACAAATAAACTTAACATACTAAACATACAAATTGAAGGAAAAGTAAAAAAGATAAGGTGACATTTTTGTAATTACCACCAACTATCAAAGTTACTATACAAATGTTAACTCAACCAAAAATACATAAAAAACACAAATTTTTTTAATATTTTTTATAAAAAATCGCTACATTTTGTTACAAATTTTTTTTTTCTGCTACTAAAAGTAGCGATTTTTTTTATAAAAAAATTATTTTGTGTGTTTTTTTAGATTTTTTTAGGTTTTTTGGGGGTTTAGTTTTTAGCATTTTAGCTTGGGGGGTTAGGTTTTTTTTTTTTTTTTTTTGGGGGGGGGGGGGGAGTGGGAGTTAGGTTTTTTTTAGGTTTTTTTAGATACATTTGTATAGTAACTTTGATAGTTATAGATAATTACAAAAATGTCACCTTGTCTTTTTGACTTTTTCTTCAATTTGTATATTTAATATGTTAAGATTATTTGTACAAGAACTTTACCCTTAAGAAGTAAAGCTTTATATATTTATAGGTCTTACAAAGTTAACCTATCTAGAAGGAAAAAAAAATCGTTAAAAGCGTAAATTTTGTAAACAAGAATATAATGGGCCAATTTCTAACGCCCCAACCGATTAATTCAAATGGCCTTGTCAACGAACTAAACGTGGCCCAAACTAACTTTTATTAACTTGACATGGGCTTCTTTAACAAGCACGTTTTTCCTTTAACGGCCTGTAACAAACACGTGAGAATCACTTCTCCAAATACCTTAATTGTTTTTAAAATAAGAAAACTTTTATTAACTTTGTGTAATGAGTACTATTTTTGTTCTAATTACACACCAATGTTGATATAGGTTCTGTGAAGTATCAGGTAGGATGAATATGGTATCACTTGTGAATGTGATAAGTTTTTGAACTTGGTACATAGTTGCATATAAACTTGCAAATTTGCATAATAAAATACATGTATTATTAAAGAATGTAGTGTATACACGAGTGAATATATGGTCAATATAATGTTTACTCGCATGTTTATTCTATATGTTTTCACATGTGAATGGTATGAATTTGTTAAAAAAAAACATAAGTATGAGTTTGTAAGTGGATAAACGATATGTTTTTATGGAAGCAAATTAGGTGATATCGTGTCACATATCTCTACGGGCTACCCTCAGACAATATTATAAATGGTTACGTTTAATCATGAAAAATGATATCTATAAAAGCATAGATTTAGAATTTAGATCATCTTCAAATTAGGATCCGTCATAGGAACCATGGCTCGTGGAAGAGAAAGATGCGGGTGAGTTAATGTGAGGATAAGAGAGAATGTCAAAAACTTTCTTTACGGGCGAGGAGGGAGGGTGGGAGAGGGGGGGGGGGGGGGGGGGGGGAAGATGATAATGTGAAAAAGAGAGGGTTACCGGTTCTCTCTTGCGATGGTGTTGTTTTTATAGTAAACAAGAAGTTAAGAATGGTTAAGTTGTTATGTAAAAGTTGATATTTACAACTAAAATAGGCGAATGTTGAATTGATTTACACCGTTGTAAAACAGTTATGAGGGGCCCTTCGGTCAAAAAAATAAATTGATCTCCAATCTTACGTGCATGGGCTACGTGAACAACTTCACGCATGCTCTCACGCATGAGGGACGTGGTGTTCATGCGTGACTCACGTGCCATGTTACCCTCACGTACACCCTCTCAAGCAATACAACACATCCTCTATACAATGGAAACCGAGAATAATGAGTTATCGTTCTATCATCATGTGGAACAAACAACATAAAGGGGGTGCTAGGAGCATTAACAAGTGTGAAGAAGCTAGTGAACGTTGGAGATGGCGATGGTTTAAAGAAAAGTAGTTGTTAGCTACTTTAAAAAGAAGAGTAAACTGCAATTTTACTGTCACACCCTTACTTTTGCGGAAGCGTATGATGTGTGACTGGTTTAATATCATTGCATTCAATCATAATATCAACTATATGATCAAAACGATATTCATCCATTCATTAAGTAAAAGTATTACAAATACCAGTTATTTAAGTTTCGAACAACACAACCTTCGACTAACATACAATTCAACATAAGTGGATGACATCCTAAACTTGGAATTTACTTCTAGAAACAACACCCGCGCTCAAGATCCAACTTGTTACCTGAAATACATGTAATTTTGGAAAACATCAACAAAAGTTGAGCGAGTTCATGCGTTTTGTGTGAGTACTAGCAAACTTGTAAACCTTTGAGAGACTCCTTTGAAAACAGGTATGAAAAGCATTTCTGAACATATCAAATAAATGTTTTACAAGGACATTAAGGCATGTGAGGACATAGGGAGCACTCGAAATGAGTAGGCTTATACCCTCGCCGATTTCCCTCGACTATGTCGAATTCCATTTCGACTATGTCGATTCACCTCGACTATGTCGATTCACCTCGACTGGGACACCGAAGCACTCAAGTGGTCACAAGTACCATGAGTGGGGTTCGGCCGTACCCGTTAGATCTAGCATTCGTCCCTAATTAAGAGTTAATGGCATTTCAATTTCAATCTATGCTCACATGATCTATAATTCATTTCATAGTCAATTCATACCGTTTAAACATTCGTAACATGTATTTCACCCCCGAGAGTTATAAAACCAAAAACAGTTAAGAGAAAAGGGGGACATGAACTCACAGTTTTGCGTCTTCGGTACTCGTAACTCAAATCTCGTCAGCAAACACGACTACCTACAATGTGCTAGTGTCTATTAGACAAACGGGCCGTGCCTTGCCTTAGTATTCATGTTCTTGAGTTACGTTTCTTCCATGTCTTCAATGTTATTCCAAGTTATAATTACTTGTTAAAATAATAAATATTTTAACTTTAAATTATGTTTTATTTTGGAATAAATGTTAAGCAATATTTTGTAACAATACTTCTCAAGTATTTATTTTCGTATTTCCTTCCCAAGGATGGGGGTATTTCATACATGTATTCTCGTATTCTTGTATTTGTAGTTCCGAAATAATATATTTTCAAGTCTCACTCACAAAATATATATAAGCTTATTTTGTCCAAAAATAATGCATTTCATGAAAATATATATTTTTCCCAAAAATCATATATCTTCTAAATATTCCGAGAAAATATATTTTAACTTCCCAACAATAATATATTTTCTCCTTGTCGAAAATATGATATACTTTGTAATAATAATAAAAATCATATTTTCATTTCTTGTATCCAAAATATCATTTACCAAAAATATATTTATAACGGCATTTTCCGGAATATTTTGTAAGTTACGTTCTTACGTTCGGTTCCACAATATTAAGCGTGTAACTTATATATTTATTCCTTGTGATTTTTGGTAATATTTTTGGATAGTAAATTTCTTGGTATTTGTTAAGTTATATTATTTTAATTCCTAAAATAATATAACTAATACACAAAGTATACAAATAATCACACACAGTGTGTCTTTAATGTAAATATATATTCTAAATACATATTTATCCATTTTTATTTATAAAAACCAACCTCCAATACTTGTACTTTTGTAACAAAGTCTATGGCAAAGTTTATATTAAAAACCATGGTTAAAACACACTTGCAAGTATTTGTTTAGAAAATATTTTTCTAAGTGTTTATATTTTTAGAAAATTTTGCCATAGTTTCCCCTAAAAATGGAGGTGTCCATGCTATCAAAACATATCATTTTCTTTTCAAAATAATCTCAAATAATCAACAATCAATCTACACTTACCGAGTGCCAAAAACAATGCTATCTACATAAATATCATGAACTTGAACTTTCATAAAAACTCGTAGTAACTTGGTAGTGTGTTTAGTAGGTTTAGTTACCCTTTAAAGTGTGTTCACTTCTTTAAAAATCTCATTCTTGGAAGATTTAGGTGTTTACAACTTGTAAACATGTTTTACAAAAACATTTCTTTATGACATCTTCTTGTTTCACAAGTGTTTCTACACTTGTTTAACCCTTAAAAATAGTGTATGTTTATGTAAAAACCAAGTCTATGTAAATCTTGTGATTTAACTTGGTTCCTTTGGAAAACTATTTTTGAAATCATCCAAGTTCATGTCTAGTAAACATGTTACATACTACATCATTCACAAAAATCATTTTCATTTCTTAAGTTCATGAAACATAAAGCATGATGATCTTGGTCTTTCACAAGATCATCACCTTAACTTACTAGATCATGTGTTTAATCACAATCTAGTAGGTTTCTTATGGTGTCTAACATCACTAACACAAGTAATCAATCATCAAGAAGCAAATCATCACTAATCAACAAGTATTCATATGTTAAATAGCTTATGTTAAAGTTTCATGATCAAGTTCTTTAGTGTTCATCAAGATTAACAATGTACAACATCTTTTAACCATCAAAATATGAAGTAATAAGAGATCATGAGGGCCTTACTACTAGCTCTATGGCTAGGGATGAACACAAGATGTTGAAGATGACAAATGGGTTGGATAAAAGCAATCAGGTGAGGTCCTTCAAGATCCAAGACCACCAAGCTTTCTTGTAGACCTTCTTACACCTTAGTGAGTATGTGGATTGAATGAACAAGACTTGACAATGGTGGTGGTGTGGGGATGAGGTCTCGGCCGAGAGGAGGGAGCAAGGGAGGTGGTGAGTGGTGTGAGTTGAAGTGTGGTGATGATAATGAGCTCTAGACTTCTTATAATCCATGTATCCCTTTTATCTAATGGTTAAAGTGTTTCAATAGTACAAGACATAATCTAAATCAAATCTTAGGAGATTAAGGAGATCAAGAGAAGATTACACAAGATCAAAGGTGGGGCCACTTAGGTGACCGTCCACCATGGGGGGGGGGGGTCTTGGTTGTGATTAAATGGTAAGTTAGACTATTAAGTTATATTTCAAGTGTAAAGTTTAGTGTCTATGCATATATGGTGTTATATAGTATGTTAGGGTGTTCGGGGATCATAACTAGCTCAGAAACATTAAAACAATGCTTCTAGTATAATTTTGGTGTTTCGGGTAGTGTCCGGTTGTTCGGTTAGATACCGGTTCGTTAAAGTGTCAAACCATTCCGTTTAGTGATCTTCATGTGCCCTTTTGTGACACTTTTAATTCCCGACACTTAGGTAAGCATTCATGACCATTTTGTCATATTTTTGCATGAAACTAGCTTGTTAAAAAGCTGATTTTTGCTGATTTATGTAGAATTCTGCACTTTATGTCGGTTTTAGGCACTTTCCGGCAGTTAAACTATCACCTAGTGAAGCAGTTTTGTGGTACTTACTTCCCTACACACTACACTAGTGTAGAACTTGGTTTCTGGCTCATACTGGGTCTCCAAAACACTGTCTGTTTATGTACTGAACTCCCGTCAGTGCTTTTTAGTTTGTTTGATAATGGTGCCAATTCTGTTCTGTGCATTATTAGAACTATATCGTGTTGCATGTAGTAATGATAAAAGTCTTGCAACATGAAATGCCATTGTATGTGTATATCAGAAATCAGAAATTCATTCGTCTTGTAAACTATACCATGCACAGTTATTAAAGCACAGACTATTATTGTACGGAATGTACGGAAAAGTGACAGTTGTCACATTCTCCCCCCGTTAAAAGAATTTCGTCCCGAAATTCAAGCGATGCCATCGGTCGCAGGGGAGTTGTGAACCAAATGTGGTCACTTAGGTTTAAAATTGGTCTTCATGTTCCCAAGTAACTCTGGGCCATGATATGAATTCCAACGTACTCAAATAAATCAATTACGTCTTCTCCGTGTTTTGTGGACTCTCAGTCCGCAACCTTAACAGGTTCTATAGTAAATTGGAGTTTGTCGTTGACGTGAATCTTGTTTATGGGAATAACGACTGTTCCTTGAGTAGACTCCTCTAAAGACTAGACACGTGAAATGGGTCGCGATCACTAGTGATCTTTTCTGGGAGTTTCAGTTTGTGAGAAATGGTCCCGATCCCTACCAGGATCTCGAAAGGTCTAATATACCGGGGGTCCAACCTTCCACGTTTTCTAAATCGCACCACGCCTTCCCAAGGCGAGGCTCCCATTAAAGCAATACTCCTTATCTCAAATTCGTACGATTTCCGCCGCTCGTCGGCGCAATCTTTCTGTATTCCACGGGCTGTCTTGATATGATCACATATCTGAACGATCTTGCCTCTAATTTTTCCTGAACCAACTCGGGCCAGTAGATTTTTTATCTCCGGTCTTCGTTCAACACGACAGGTGTAACAGTTCCAAAAATTTTATTTAAAATATATATAAAAACTTATGTTATTAAAATGATGCATCATGGGTAAGTTGGCCAATGAAAATATGAGGTATTTTGGGCAAGCATAGGAACCATTTAATAATTAAATTATAAAAATACATTATATTTGAACCTACTCTATTTTTAATGAAACTTGGTTCAAAATGTAGATAAAAATATTCTCGTTCTAAAGGCATATTCATCATTCTATAAAACGTCATATTTTAGAAGTTATAAGCGCCAAATGAAGCACTATGTTAATAAAATAATAATTAAATTCTCATTTAAAAAGTGGGCATAATTTGAAATAATGTAATATAATTGAAACAAAACTTAATACGTAAGTTGGAAATAAAATAATAATAATAATAAAACTTAATATTTGAAATTATTAGTTATGTATGCATGCTACGTGTCTGTTCCATAACATATGTTGACTGTTGCGTGCTTTTCAAGTTGAAGTAATTTCAACTATAAATAGGCTAAGTTGAGCTTGAGTTTTGGCACATCATTTTTCCTCCTCTTGCTTATCTCACCAACCGTATCCCTCAAAAGAATTCTACATTGTTTATTTATTTATTTATAATAAAGCCCTACCCCATTTTAAGTATTGTAGCCCTGATCACTGATACCCTATCCAGGTGACGTAGGGCCCCGTAACGTATGTCAAGGCTCTGCCTAAATTCGTTGGGGTTCTGTCTTGTGACGTAGGGATAAAGTAGAATTGGGTCACTATACTTAATGTGAGTACACTATATATTTTATTAAATAACCCAGAAGTGATACCCAAAATATAACAACCCTCCTAAAACACCTCTGACACCCTACGCTTTCTAAAATACATCCCATACGTGAAAACCGAGCCCGAAATACAATATAGCATTAAAAATAAATTAAAAACAAGAAATAGTAAGTTGAGGCGGGCCGCGTAGACCCACCCCAATCCTTACGCGGGCGGTATGAAGGTTGAGACCTGATTCCTTTGATTTTCTTAAGTTCAAGCGGGCCGCGTAAGCTACCCGTTAAGTTAACGCGGGCCGCGAGAGACTAAAAAGGTGGCGCAGCCCAGTGCGGCCATGTGGCCCAACATCCAGCAGGCCTACTCGATGACTCAGCTCAGCTACGTTTGACCTGGGGTCAACGCGGGCCGCGTAGACCTTGGTCTACCTTTACGCGGGCCGCGAGAGGACGAGATTCAACAACTATATAAAGGAGGCATCGGCTGTCCATTTCAATTCGTTCAGAAATCATTTCTTTCTCTCAATTCTAAAGTGTAGGCATTATACACGGGTATAATACCCCCTAATGTAACACCTATGCCTCCACGGCCATCAAACAAATACCAAACCAATGAAATATTATATTTCATACTTGGGATTTGTAAAAATATGTGTATCATTTGCACATATCAATTTTTGTTCCATTCCAAACTCTAAATCGCTTTCTGGAAGGTTATACGCGCACCGATGCGTAAATATAACCAGTTTAATGCAACAAACACTCCGGAATAGTGACATAGGCTTAACATACCTTTACATAACTTAGAAATAAGTTTTGAAGCTTTGGTATGGCAAAAACAAGCTAATTCGTTTACAGGGACTAAACTTGACAAACTGCGAAAGTATGCCAATTTGAACTGTAACAGACATTTCTGAACATGACCATAAGTTAAACACACCTTAAATATCCCTTATATAGCTTAGAAATAGGCTTTGAGGGGTTTGGTGTGCTAAAATAAACTTTTGGCTCATTCAGGGACTAAAAGTGTCAAAAAGTGCACAAGTTTGCATTTTCGCGCATAACTTACGTTCTGAATACATCCGGACATCCAAAAATTTATGTAAGCACTAAAATATTTTATTTTAGTGTTTGGCATAAGAGAAATCCATTCGTCGCGTCATTTGGATCGTTTTTCGCGCTTATGCGCATTCCGTCGTAATTAAGCGAACATAGCGTTCGTACGGCTAAACGAACCAACATCCGACATATTTTTGAGCATGTTTCATGTCCACAATGTTTAGGCATCATTTTAGGGCCTTAAAGTTGGCTTTACGGGCCTTAGAAGTGTCGGAAATGGCTTAAATACACAACAGGGACCAAAACTGTCATTTTTGAAAGTTATTCCTGATCTGTGACCTCCAGGCGGCCCGCCTGAGTTTCTACACATCCTGAAGCGGGCCGCATGGCCCCTTCTGACCAGATTAATCGAATCTAACAGCAGATTGCAACTGTTACATTCACAACCACACATTTCCCACTTGCCTATTCAGCTGATAAGGACCATTTTTAGCTACCATGAGCTTCCGACAAGTGTACGCCTTGGATTCAAGCACGGTTTCCATGAAACGATCTTAACGGTTACCCGAAAACTATAAATACCCCACCCCACAACTTCAAAACCCACTAGAATTCTGATTTGAGAAGCTCTAAGTTGAAACCTTTGTTTCATACCTGAGCTACTTGGATCGGGATTAGCATTCGGGGACCCTTCGTAAGTATTCTTTCGTTCTTTTATTGCTTTTCGAGTCTGAAAGTCAAACGCGTTGACCAGTTTATGGTCAATGCGAAGTTCGTTTGAACTTCGCAACGTGAGTGTAATCACGTTGGTTATAGTCCCTTGGGACTATGCCTACTGATTACCACGTTGTCTAGGATCGTAGGGTAAGCGATCTAATAAATCGCTTATACCTTCGAACCCGACCCATTTGGTCGATCATTACGATCCGACCAAATACATTAGGTGACCATAATAGGTAGGGAATAACCTTCCGAGGTTATACCTTATGGTCGCTTCGTTTAAGTAGTTGTATGATAGGTAGTTTATATGCCTTAGGTAAATTACCAGAATACCCTTTTCATGTATAATTGGTTATTAAGCATATGTAACCTAAACTTTTGTCACATAACTGATAATGTAACATGTTTAGGCATATAACACTTGTCATAGGACTAGTTAGGCGGTCCGAACGCGTTTCACGCGAACGACACGTTAAAGTAGCATAAGCTACCTAAACGGGTCGTAATGGGTCGTAAGCAGTTATGTTAGGTTTCATTTAGTATGTAGGCTTTGTTAAACCATATGACACGAGTCTCTATACTCGTTTGGTTTACAAACCTTCATTCTATCAGATCTTCCGATTTAGGTCCGGTTTATTAACATAGTTACCTATATTAGGTGTCGTTTGATATCCGCGATCTCTAGCATTGTTTGGTTGTTACTCAAGGACTACTAAGCAATCTCAAGTGAGTACAAAGACCCCTCTTTTACTGTTTTCCAAACATTTTGGGGTGGAACACATGTGCCTACTTGTTACTTTCATGCTTTCATGTTTTCACATCATATACATGCTATGTTCAATAGTACACTTATAGTACATCGTTTTACATTTACATTTTATGCTACGTATGTCCATTTCGTGCATACTTAGTACATCGTTTTCATCACATGCTTACATTTTGTTATGACATTTGGGTTGTTTACAATGGAACAATACATTCATTAACATTAGCTACGCCGTTCGTTAGTAGGTAGTGGTACCATAGGAATTGACAACTCCCGTTCCTGAAATCCGGGGTATGGGGATTGGAAGGAATGACCGAATTCGATATACATAATTTAGATAAACCTTTAAGTGGTTTAAGGGTTTATCGCCGCAGTCTCAAGGCTTGGATGTATGCATTTTCACAACACCGCATAGATGTTCGTATCAGTATAGCATGCATTTCCACAAAACATAGCTTTGATTTAAACCAAGTTTTACTTCAATACTATGTTCTTGTGCATATGGTTTAGTTGATACATTTCACTAGCCATACATATCATTTTGGTTACATATTACATGATTTACATTGATCATGCATTTCAACAAAACATAGCTTTGATTTAAACCAAGTTTTACTTCAATACTATGTTCTTGTGCATTTCATCTATGGTTTAGTTGATGCATTTTCACTATCCATACATATCATTTTGGTTACACATTACATGGTTTATATTTGACACATAAACACTTTTGACATTGGTTATACATTACATGATTTACATCTTGACATAAACATTTTAACATATTATTTCAATACATTTGGCAATTGGTTTAAACTTAGACATCTTACATTGTTGGTTTGGTTTGAGTAAGTGATTAAGTAACGAGGCGTGTGTAATATGATACAAGCATGGTGGATACGCCGCTGGTACTTCCTATATATAAGTGTTTGTATGGTATTACATGTCGTAGCGTTATTTAAATCATTTCAATTTGGACATATAACATTTTATACAAATAACATACTTTTCACAATACATTGTTTTACAAATAACTTAACATATACAAACTCATTTTACATGGTTATTCATTTAACCATGCATTATTCTCTTATTTATATGTATCATCTGAACTTATTATTTTTCAAATGATTTACAAAGACAAAGCAAATTACAAGGTTCATGACTAAATATTTTCTTAAACAGAAGTCATGAATATTATTTTCACAAAACCTATGTACTCGCCGGCATTTTTATGCCGACGTACCTATTTTCACATGTGTTTCAGGAAATGAAGCATATGATTGATCAAGATACACTTAGGCGGACATGGGCCTTAGTGACAATAAAAGATGCAGACTAGTTATTTATGTTATGTTTCTTTGATTGTCAAGACATTGTAACTATTTTATTCAATAAAACAATATTTCGATTTCCATGTGTTATGAAACAATGATTCTGTTACAACACTCCCCGATGTTTCCGCCATGTTTTGTTGTTTTACGTGGTCGGGGTGTGACAGAAAAGTTGGTATCAGAGCTCATGGTTATAGGGAATTAGGTTATTAGTAATACTTTGACCTAGTCTATAACCTTTCTAGGACCCTAACGCGAGTTTACTTGCGTTTAGTCATAAAACAATACTGTCACCTATCCTTAGGCGACAACCACAACAAGAACATAAAATTCAAAACCGCTTTGAAAACTAATCATCTGTTCTAGGATGATTGATTACTAGGTTTTGAACCCTCTATTGTAAGGTTTTGAACTCTCTATTATATGGTTTTGAACCCCTATGAGTTTTCAAAATCTCGTCAAGGTTTTGGGTTTTAAATAATGTGAACACGTGCAAACTGGAAGGGTGAATGCCTGTATTCTGGGTTTTCTGTCTAGGCAAGCACTTCGTATACATCTCATCAGAAGCGAGACCAGTTGTGCTTACCTGGGAATTCTTGGGATGAGTGTTCACTTATAGGCGAGCATGTCTTCGCGATACATTATTTTTGACCCATTTACTTTGATTTGTCACCATCTCATTTGTTTGCCTTAGGTAACAAACAAATGATCGCAAGTTTCATTCGTTACCATTCGGTATTGATTATCCAATAACCTTTCACTCGTTTCTTCCTATGTCTTTCATTTTCTTCTAGAATGTCTATTCCTCTCAGCACTGGTCAAATGTCCGAGCGAACAGCCAAATTTGTCCAGCAAATAGGTGAAGTGATTCAGAAGACTGTGGGTTTAGGAATTGCCATGGCTCGCCTCAACAATGAAGCCTCTCATCTCGACAATGAAGTCACTCAAGAGCCACCAAAGGAAGCAGAAGTCAAGACAGCACCAAAATCAAGGAAGCGTAAGGCTTCAAGGAAACCCGCAGCGGTTACACCTAATCAAGCAGGACCTAGCCATGTGGCAAGGCTACCAGTCAGGAAGCCATACAACGGAATAAAACCCTTGTGCAACCAATATACCCTTCATCATCACCCTAGTGTGAAGTGCCGCAAATGCCAAATTTGTGGACGTAAAGGTCATACAGCAAAAGTTTATGTTGCAGCAGTACCAAATCAAACTGGACCCATCCGGGTGGCAACACCACCTGCTAAGAAGCAATACAAGGGAACGGCGCCATTTTGCGACAAATGTAATGGGCATCACCAAGCTCACTTACAGTGTCATCTATGTGCATCGTGCGGGCGACTCGGTCACCTGGCAAATGTTTGTCGTTTTAACCCCAACCAAGGTGGTCCAAATCAACCCCAAGTCAACCCAACTCAAGCTCGTTTTCCGCGTGGTACTTGCTACAACTGTGGCGATACGAGCCATTTCAGGAACAAATGCCCAAAGCTTGCTAATGCAAATCCAACCCACGGATGAGCAGTTGGCTGACTAGAAGATGTTGCTGTCTTATGCTTTTGTTCTTTTGTTTCCTTGTAATGTGAAACAATCTGTTTTGTTTATAAATAAATCGTTGTTCACAAATTCTGATATACAAGTATAGTTACATGTGTGTATGATTTTCCTATGATACCTACATCAAGGAACTATGTTCCTTACAAACTACTTTTGGGAATTTCTCTCTTTCAAATGATCGCTCATGATTCCCTCAAAAATTTTAAGTACTCGTTTCATTCCAAGAGATGAAGTACAAGAAATAAAGGGAAATTATGAGTAATCGTGCTTTTTTCACATCTGTGCCTTTGAATCCTTGGTTAGATAACTAAGGGTATTTTCAAATCTCATACCCATTACATTTTGATTTTTTCAACATACACAGTACAAGTATTTCAAAACAATCTTCATGATCTCAAAACATTTCATATAGTTTGAAAACAATTTTTCTAGATGCATTGTCTATGTTATTTCAAAAACATTGGCCATGTTATCAAAACCAACCTTCCTAATTTCAAAATATTTCATATAGTCTGAAGACAATATTAACACAATACATTTTCTTATCAAGTGCATGATTTCGAAAAGCATCATTCATGTCTTTCAAAAACCTTATACATAATTTCAAAATTCATCTCGCATGATTTTAAAACATTTTTGTAAATATATCTATCTAATACACCTACTTTATGATTTCAAAAGTATTATATATAAGGTTTCAAAAACGTTAATCACATTTTTTCTTAAAAGAACCCCATGCATAGTTTTCAAAAATATTTTCCTCGTACATTGACTTAACCTTCAAATTCTGCTTCATATGTCGCCTTGACATATCAAGCATCTCAACTTCATAAACATTTTACTTCATGTTTTGACATAAGCACATCCCGTGCAAGGTTTCAAAACATCTTCAACTTCTAAAATCCATATGGGATCTTTTTATCTTCACAATAAGATCCTTGTGGATGATTATCATTCAAATCAGAGTCCTTAATTGGATTCCTTATGTACCTTAATTCGAACACTTCGGTTCCTAATAATCAAAATCGAATTTTCTTTTTGAATCTTTCTATCTTTATAGTTGGATTCTTGATAACGTTTAAAGTACCAAATGAAATCCACGGAATGGATTCCTAGTATGCTTTAAATGCATGTACGCAATTTACAAGACAAATTAACAAACGATTTCGTGGTTATGTGACTATGTGTTTATTCATTTTATGTTTTCTTTTATGTATTTTGTGTTTTTATACTCCGGATAATTCGTTATCCAAATCCTCGCAGGATCTTTCATATCTTCATATGAGGGATTCGTAGCAGGATAGTCAAAAGGTACTACCTTAAATCCTTAATGGGCTTCTATGTAATAGTTAAGACCCTTGGATTATATAGTACCACTCCATGATTCATAAGAGACCCTTTAGTGGTCTAGTCAGAAAGATTGATTCACAATCTGGTTAAAGAACGACATCTAGTGATATAGCTGAACAGACTCCTTGATAGTCTATTTAGATCAATTATTGATTTAATTAAAAGGACTCTATGGCGGTCTAGTCACACTCATCACATGATTGTTCATTTGGTTTTCCATTACACATTATAAAATAGACTGAGTGAACTATGCAAGGAATTGTCTAATTATGGACGCGTACATAATTATGAAATTTAGTGCACAGAAACCCAGTAAGATTTATTATGTGTAAGAACCGATAGCGACAACAATAACAAAATGAGAACGATGTAATGGAGGTACGGTGGACGCACCAATGACGCTTCATATACTTGTATATAAGTGTCCCTTTTACATTGAAAACATGATGTTATTAAAGTTACTAGAAGTTCAGAACCCTAACCAATGTTGTCCGATCTTTTCAACTTCATGTTTTAAACTCTCACGAGTTTCCTCTAAATAAATTTCGGGACGAAATTTCCTAAAGTAGGGGAGACTGTAACACCTGTGCCTCCACGGCCATCAAACAAATACCAAACCAATGAAATATTATATTTCATACTTGGGATTTGTAAAAATATGTGTATCATTTGCACATATCAATTTTTGTTCCATTCCAAACTCTAAATCGCTTTCTGGAAGGTTATACGCGCACCGATGCGTAAATATAACCAGTTTAATGCAACAAACACTCCGGAATAGTGACATAGGCTTAACATACCTTAAATAACCTTTACATAACTTAGAAATAAGTTTTGAAGGCTTTGGTATGACAAAAACAAGCTAATTCGTTTACAGGGACTAAACTTGACAAACTGCGAAAGTATGCAAATTTGAACTGTAACAGACATTCCGGAACATGACCATAAGTTAAACACACCTTAAATATCCCTTATATAGCTTAGAAATAGGCTTTGAGGGGTTTGGTGTGCTAAAATAAACTTTTGGCTCATTCAGGGACTAAAAGTGTCAAAAAGTGCACAAGTTTGCATTTTCGCGCATAACTTACGTTCTGAATACATCCGGACATCCAAAAATTTATATAAGCACTAAAATATTTTATTTTAGTGTTTGGCATAAGAGAAATCCATTCGTTGCGTCATTTGGATCGTTTTTCGCGCTTATGCGCATTCCGTCGTAATTAAACGAACATCGCGTTCGTACGGATAAACGAACCAACATCCGACATATTTTTGAGCATGTTTCATGTCCACAATGTTTAGGCATCATTTTAGGGCCTTAAAGTTGGCTTTACGGGCCTTAGAAGTGTCGGAAATGGCTTAAATACACAACAGGGACCAAAACTGTCATTTTTGAAAGTTATTCCTGATCTGTGACCTCCAGGCGGCCCGCCTGAGTTTCTACACATCCTGAAGCGGGCCGCGTGGCCCCTTCTGACCAGATTAATCGAATCTAACTGCAGATTGCAGCTGTTACATTCACAACCACACATTTCCCACTTGCCTATTCAGCTGATAAGGACCATTTTTAGCTACCATGAGCTTCCGACAAGTGTACGCCTTGGATTCAAGCATGGTTTCCATGAAACGATCTTAACGGTTACCCGAAAACTATAAATACCCCACCCCACAACTTCAAAACCCACTAGAATTATGTTTTGAGAAGCTCTAAGTTGAAACCTTTGTTTCATACCTGAGCTACTTGGATCGGGATTAGCATTCGGGGACCCTTCGTAAGTATTCTTTCGTTCTTTTATTGCTTTTCGAGTCTTTTCGAGTCTGAAAGTCAAACTTTGTTTGACTTTCTGCGTTGACCAGTTTATGGTCAATGCGAAGTTCGTTTGAACTTCGCAACGTGAGTGTAATCACGTTGGTTATAGTCCCTTGGGACTATGCCTACTGATTACCACGTTGTCTAGGGTCGTAGGGTAAGCGATCTAATAAATCGCTTATACCTTCGAACCCGACCCATTTGGTCGATCATTAGGATCCGACCAAATACATTAGGTGACCATAGTAGGTAGGGAATAACCTTCCGAGGTTATACCTTATGGTCGCTTCGTTTAAGTAGTTGTATGATAGGTAGTTTATATGCCTTAGGTAAATTACCAGAATACCCTTTTCATGTATAATTGGTAATTAAGCATATGTAACCTAAACTTTTGTCACATAACTGATAATGTAACATGTTTAGGCATATAACACTTGTCATAGGACTAGTTAGGCGGTCCGAACGCGTTTCACGCGAACGACACGTTAAAGTAGCATAAGCTACCTAAACGGGTCGTAATGGGTCGTAAGCAGTTATGTTAGGTTTCATTTAGTATGTAGGCTTTGTTAAACCATATGACACGAGTCTCTATACTCGTTTGGTTTACAAACCCTCATTCTATCAGATCTTCCGATTTAGGTCCGGTTTATTAACATAGTTACCTATATTAGGTGCTGTTTGATATCCGCGATCTCTAGCATTGTTTGGTTGTTACTCAAGGACTACTAAGCAATCTCAAGTGAGTACATAGACCCCTCTTTTACTGTTTTCCAAACGTTTTGGGGTGGAACACATGTGCCTACTTGTTACTTTCATGCTTTCATGTTTTCACATCATATACATGCTATGTTCAATAGTACACTTATAGTACATCGTTTTACATTTACATTTTATGCTACGTATGTCCATTTCGTGCATACTTAGTACATCGTTTTCATCACATGCTTACATTTTGTTATGACATTTGGGTTGTTTACAATGGAACAATACATTCATTAACATTAGCTACGCCGTTCGTTAGTAGGTAGTGGTACCATAGGAATTGACAACTCCCGTTCCTGAAATCCTGGGTATAGGGATTGGAAGGAATGACCGAATTCGATATACATAATTTAGATAAACCTTTAAGTGGTTTAAGGGTTTATCGCCGCAGTCTCAAGGCTTGGATGTATGCATTTTCACAACACCGCATAGATGTTCGTATCAGTATAGCATGCATTTCCACAAAAGATAGCTTTGATTTAAACCAAGTTTTACTTCAATACTATGTTCTTGTGCATATGGTTTAGTTGATACATTTCACTAGCCATACATATCATTTTGGTTACATATTACATGATTTACATTGATCATGCATTTCTACAAAACATAGCTTTGATTTAAACCAAGTTTTACTTCAATACTATGTTCTTGTGCATTTCATCTATGGTTTAGTTGATGCATTTTCACTAGCCATACATATCATTTTGGTTACACATTACATGGTTTATATTTGACACATAAACACTTTTGACATTGGTTATACATTACATGATTTACATCTTGACATAAACATTTTAACATATTATTTCAATACATTTGGCAATTGGTTTAAACTTAGACATCTTACATTGTTGGTTTGGTTTGAGTAAGTGATTAAGTAACGAGGCGTGTGTAATATGATACAAGCATGGTGGATACGTCGCTGGTACTTCTTATATATAAGTGTTTGTATGGTATTACATGTCGTAGCGTTATTTAAATCATTTCAATTTGGACATATAACATTTTATACAAATAACATACTTTTCACAATACATTGTTTTACAAATAACTTAACATATACAAACTCATTTTACATAGTTATTCATTTAACCATGCATTATTCTCTTATTTATATGTATCATCTGAACTTATTGTTTTTCAAATGATTTACAAAGACAAAGCAAATTACAAGGTTCATGACTAAATATTTTCTTAAACAGAAGTCATGAATCTTATTTTCACAAAACCTATGTACTCGTCGGCATTTTTATGCTGACGTACCTATTTTCACATGTGTTTCAGGAAATGAAGCATAGGATTGATCAAGATACACTTAGGCGGACATGGGCCTTAGTGACAATAAAAGATGCAGACTAGTTATTTATGTTATGTTTCTTTGATTGTTAAGACATTGTAACTATTTTATTCAATAAAACAATATTTCGATTTCCATGTGTTATGAAACAATGATTCTGTTACAACACTCCCCGATGTTTCCGCCATGTTTTGTTGTTTTACGTGGTCGGGGTGTGACAGAAAAGTTGGTATCAGAGCTCATGGTTATAGGGAATTAGGTTATTAGTAATACTTTGACCTAGTCTATAACCTTTCTAGGACCCTAACGCGAGTTTACTTGCGTTTAGTCATAAAATAATACTGTCACCTATCCTTAGGCGACAACCACAACAAGAACATAAAATTCAAAACCGCTTTGAAAACTAATCATCTGTTCTAGGATGATTGATTACTAGGTTTTGAACCCTCTATTGTAAGGTTTTGAACTCTCTATTATATGGTTTTGAACCCCTATGAGTTTTCAAAATCTCGTCAAGGTTTTGGGTTTTAAATAATGTGAACACGTGCAAACTGGAAGGGTGAATGCCTGTATTCTGGGTTTTCTGTCTAGGCAAGCACTTCGTATACATCTCATCAGACGCGAGACCAGTTGTGCTTACCTGGGAATTCTTGGGATGAGTGTTCACTTATAGGCGAGCATGTCTTCGCGATACATTATTTTTGACCCATTTACTTTGATTTGTCACCATCTCATTTGTTTGCCTTAGGTAACAAACAAATGATCGCAATTTTCATTCGTTACCATTCGGTATTGATTATCCAATAACCTTTCACTCGTTTCTTCCTATGTCTTTCATTTTCTTCTAGAATGTCTATTCCTCTCAGCACTGGTCAAATGTCCGAGCGAACAACCAAATTTGTCCAGCAAATAGGTGAAGTGATTCAGAAGACTGTGGGTTTAGGAATTGCCATGGCTCACCTCAACAATGAAGCCTCTCGTCTCGACAATGAAGTCACTCAAGAGCCACCAAAGGAAGCAGAAGTCAAGCCAGCACCAAAATCAAGGAAGCGTAAGGCTTCAAGGAAACCCGCAGCGGTTACACCTAATCAAGCAGGACCTAGCCATGTGGCAAGGCTACCAGTCAGGAAGCCATACAACGGAATAGAACCCTTGTGCAACCAATGTACCCTTCATCATCACCCTAGTGTGAAGTGCCGCAAATGCCAAATTTGTGGACGTAAAAGTCATACAGCAAAAGTTTGTGTTGCAGCAGTACCAAATCAAACTGGACCCATCCGGGTGGCAACACCACCTGCTAAGAAGCAATACAAGGGAACGGCGCCATTTTGCGACAAATGTAATGGGCATCACCAAGCTCACTTACAGTGTCATCTATGTGCATCGTGCGGGCGACTCGGTCACCTGGCAAATGTTTGTCGTTGTAACCCGAACCAAGGTGGTCCAAATCAACCCCAAGTCAACCCAACTCAAGCTCGTTTTCCGCGTGGTACTTGCTACAACTGTGGCGATACGAGCCATTTCAGGAACAAATGCCCAAAGCTTGCTAATGCAAATCCAACCCACGGATGAGCAGTTGGCTGACTAGAAGATGTTGCTGTCTTATGCTTTTGTTCTTTTGTTTCCTTGTAATGTGAAACAATCTGTTTTGTTTATAAATAAATCGTTGTTCACAAATTCTGATATACAAGTATAGTTACATGTGTGTATGATTTTCCTATGATACCTACATCAAGGAACTATGTTCCTTACAAACTACTTTTGGGAATTTCTCTCTTTCAAATGATCGCTCATGATTCCCTCAAAAATTTTAAGTACTCGTTTCATTCCAGGAGATGAAGTACAAGAAATAAAGGGAAATTATGAGTAATCGTGCTTTTTTCACATCTGTGCCTTTGAATCCTTGGTTAGATAACTAAGGGTATTTTCAAATCTCATACCCATTACATTTTGATTTTTTCAACATACACAGTACAAGTATTTCAAAACAATCTTCATGATCTCAAAACATTTCATATAGTTTGAAAACAATTTTTCTAGATGCATTGTCTATGTTATTTCAAAAACATTGGCCATGTTATCAAAACCAACCTTCCTAATTTCAAAATATTTCATATAGTCTAAAGACAATATTAACACAATACATTTTCTTATAAAGTGCATGATTTCGAAAAGCATCATTCATGTCTTTCAAAAACCTTATACATAATTTCAAAATTCATCTCGCATGATTTTAAAACATTTTTGTAAATATATCTATCTAATACACCTACTTTATGATTTCAAAAGTATTATATATAAGGTTTCAAAAACGTTAATCACATTTTTTCTTAAAAGAACCCCATGCATAGTTTTCAAAAATATTTTCCTCGTACATTGACTTAACCTTCAAATTCTGCTTCATATGTCGCCTTGACATATCAAGCATCTCAACTTCATAAACATTTTAATTCAAGTTTTGACATAAGCACATCC
The DNA here is from genome assembly GCA_030545235.1 of Helianthus tuberosus. NCBI lineage: Eukaryota > Viridiplantae > Streptophyta > Magnoliopsida > Asterales > Asteraceae > Helianthus > Helianthus tuberosus. Next base: position 55,165,545 of record CM060448.1, read on the forward strand.
CGTGCAAGGTTTCAAAACATCTTCAACTTCTAAAATCCATATGGGATCTTTTTATCTTCACAATTAGATCCTTGTGGATGATTATCATTCAAATCAGAGTCCTTAATTGGATTCCTTATGTACCTTAATTCGAACACTTCGGTTCCTAATAATCGAAATCGAATTTTCTTTTTGAATCTTTCTATCTTTATAGTTGGATTCTTTATTAAACTGTGTTATATGACCCACGAGTCAAGGATTGACAGTACTGAATGAGTAATTGTGTAGAAATAAACAATGTGATCGCTCTCAATACTGTGTTAATTGATAAAACGTTTCTTTATTAAACTGGGATTCACTCATCAGTATTTCCCGCTGACAAAATATTTTTAAAACATGTTTCAGGTAACACAATGTGAAAGCCAACTAGGAAAAATCCAGCTCGAGAGCACTGAAGGCTTGGAAAATAAGTGGCTATAAAAGTTACCTAATTAACGATGTTTTAAATAAAATAAAATAGGGTTTGTCCCTATAAATATATTGTAATAAGAAACTTGGGTTTTGCCCATATGATTATTAATATCAAAAATGGTGGTTTTACTCTGATAAACATTTCCTAACTACGGTCCTGATGTAATTTTCGCTGCCAAATTAATAAATATTGATACCACCGCCACTGAGTTCGTGGCCGCCCGTTCCCGGGACAGATAAGGGATCGGGGGTTGTGACAGAAGGTGGTATCAGAGCCTAGCCACTGGTTCAAGCCAAAGAAGTGTTCTGCTGACACTTAAGTTTTAAATTCTGTGTTAGGAAATAATTTATGTGATTATGTGTTATATGTTATTTGACTATTTATTAGTCTACAGTATGGGTAAACAAAGAATTTCGGATATCTATCGTCAATTAGACAGTTCATCAAAAGATAAGGGAACCTCATTTCAACCAAATCCCTCAGGATATTCAGCAGATATTAAGGAAGGAATATTTATTCGTAAGGCACAGTCTAAGAAACCATTTACCACTAAGAAGAGAAGTTGGATTATTAGCAAAAGTCGAGAGAAAATAAATAAGTTACAACCAAAGTGAGCAATAATCAATCAAGAAATAAATGCACAAACTCAGGAAGCAGACAATAACCCACTAGGAGAAGATGAATTAGATGAACAATGGGTAAATCTCCATATGTTAGCCACTAGAGCAGTACATGCTAACTTATATTAAATAGTCAAACGGCCAAAGCAGTACCAGCACCCATGCCACCTATGAGCTAGAAACTTTAAAGGAACTTCGCCCAATAGATAACAACTTAGTAGAGACAGGAGATAGAATAAACCTTACATAAAAGCATGTTGAGCATAATACTTCTATAACCTAGATAGACTAAAATAAGTTACGGATGCATAATCCCTAGTTTATTTTGAATTCCAATTGTAGTTTGTAATAAATACATACATATATATATATATATATATATGAGTCGCAATGTTCGTCGTTTTTAATCAATCCATTCTTATGATTGTACCCAAATGCTTATACTAGAAATTGGTCTGTGATAATTAATACCACCCACTCAAGTAAAATCATAATATACATCAAACTAAGTTAGTTATTAACAAAGCAGTCATGTTTATGATTCTCTTTTGGAACCAATCAATTACTTTGATTTAAAATACATATTGAAATATATGGTATAAAGTTTTAAAACTTTGTGGTTTTAATAATATTGTTTCAAAATAATTCATATTTAAATAAATAAAAACCAAAGCTATTAAGTTAACCAAAAGGATTTTAAGAAGTAATAAAAATTTTAAAAGATTGCTTTAGTGGATCTAGCCAAAGTAAGTTTTGAAACCCAGGTGTACCAATTTATCACTCCATTTTATTCCCTCTGGTTTATAACCAGTTGACCATAAGACTTCATACTTTCATAATTTTATGAAATAACTGATGTTGGGATTACCTGTAAAAGTTTCTATTGAAATACTTAGTAATAAAATAGATAGTTAAATGAATATGATGGGTATTCATGATTTAATAAAATCATTTAAATTTTTTAGATATTTGAGTTGGTTGGACTATGTAGAAAGACCCAACTAAACGATGAAAGCATTTCTATAGATCTTTAAAATTAAGGTATGTCCATAATAGGTCCTATGCATGAAAATAGTTAATATAAGATTATAAGATTAACCAGCCATATTAGTCATAGGATTTTGTATCCTAAATTAAAAAAATGGAGAAGATTTTCATCAAATTAGAATACTCTAGTAAACAGCAAAGTTAAGTTACTACTTTAGTCACCAAACATCATAGAATAGCTTTTATATTTATATATAATAGACTATTTGTTCAATAAAAACTTCAGTTTTAACTATAATTTTAATGTTTTATCTATATTATTTAAAACTAATTTATGATTCTGTGTCATCAGTATTGTTTAGATATAGATATTATATATAAACTGATTAACGTAAATAAAGGATCATTATGAAGTAAATGTTTTAACCTATTGACTAAGTTTATATATTACAACAATATATTTGGTACAGTTATTATTATTATTATATATTAACTATAGTTGAAATATAAACCAAAGTACAGTGTTAATGATTATAACATAGCTTATAATAGTAAATATTAATAATATCCTATAACTCATATAAATACGTGTTACATTGTTCTATTGCCTTGTTTAGTATTAATAATTGGAAATATATATATACATTATCATAACGTTTAAATAACATTTATATATTTATACGTGTATATAATAAAACTAAAAGTTATTCTACATCGGGTACATGTAGAATTTTATATGTATAGCATGATAAAGTATATGTTCAAAAGATTTTTATAATCATCATATTTTATTCTCTACCATTTAGAATATTATATTATAAAAGAAGTAATAAATTTTATTTTACAATATATTATAAAAGAAAAGATGAGTCTAATGGTTTATACAATCGGTATATATAAAAGAGAATAAATAATTTTAAAAGTAAAAGATGTTACAAAGTGAAAACCCATTTTCCCTACTCGACTTAAATTAACAATTTAGTATTCTATTTATTTACTTATTTATTTATTTATTTTAGCTGGCACATAAAACATTTTCCCTGAAAATTCTAGTTTTGTTTCGTTTTCAAAACTAAAATTTAAAATAGATACCCCACATAAATATAATTGACCCAAATGTGTGTTTTACAATTGTCTTTTATATAACTTTATTTAAAAATCAGATTACAATTTTAATATTGTAATATCTTTAAATAAATTACTATTATTGTATAGAATATACATACATATTCTAATACATGTATATATTACTCAAATATATTTAGAATCAATTTTAGAAACGTCAAACTTACTTACCATAAGTACTTCTTTGAATAAAATATATATATAATATACAAGAAATTGAGAGTTAAGTTTTGATATTTTAAACCCATATGGTTCAACCCACTAGTTAAAAAATAAATTTATTCCCATGAGTCCAGAAAGTTCATATTTTGAGTAATTTATTTCTTTAAAACTTTTATTTATCCATCCTTTGACTCCAAAATAATATATTCAATAAATTTAATGGAAGTTTATTTCAATATACTATTTTTATAAAAAGGATAAAATAAAGTCATGGAAAATAAGCCTGATGATTGGTATCATCGGATGTATAGTTATTATTATTTTACAAAATAATTTAGTATTATAGATATATGTGTGTATATATTACGTAAATATTAACTAGAGATTTGAAATTTTATACACATATATGCATATACCTAATAGAATCTCTTGATGGTCTACATAATATAATATCTTCTGAAGATAAACATAAGAGAAAATAGCACTGGTAATTCTTATAAAGACATGAAATTATTATAAGAATAAACCATGAAAACTACTATGTTTTAAAATACCATTTGTCTCAATGAAATATTTCTTGTAATGGGATCTAAGATTTTACATGCATAAATAGAGGTAGCTGTAAGCATACTCTTCACATTTAAACAAACCATAGTGTCAATAGAAACAATGATATATTAGAAACTCCATTCTCCAACCAAAAGAAAACCACAACCATAATAATATCTATGCTTAAATGAAAGAGTTGGGATATTGATATTCACTGGTAACAACCAGGACAGTATTTAGACTTGAACCTAAGAAGAATGTCTTAGTATAAAGCTTTGAGATAAGTCAATTACTTGCATAGATAAAGTGTGATAGTTATTGGTATCCCGTGAGGATGATGACTAGAACAGTGCCTGTATGATAAATAAGCGATAACAACTGGCCACTGTTATTTCTTGTTTATTGATACTACTTGGTTCTAGAATATGATCTATCATGAGAATACTGATTTCCTTGTTTCTTGATGCAAACTATAATAAACAATGTACTTTCAAAATCCTAATTTGAGAGAAGTCTATTTATGGGAAATATCATGATAATTACCTCTCCGGTAAAACTGGGCATGGTGCGGTAGACTCTCCAGCTTGTCCGGGTAAGATGTGGTTACCTCTCCGGCATAACTGGGTATGGTGATGTAGACTCTCCAGCTTGTCCGGGTGAGATGGGGTTACCTCTCCGACAAGACCGGGTGAGATGGGGTATATGTTATGTTAATGGAATTCCCTAAATAGTGCTATGACCTGATGTCGGACCTATTTTTGGAAATATGAATACATTGACCTTATGAATGGTATGTATATTACAGTATGTGAAAGATATGATTATATAGATATATGTATATCTATAAGGAAACCCAAAAACCATATTGATTGACAATTAGGAATAAATCACGAACAAGTGTGTCATTGATAATTTTAGACTTATTTATTAGGAATCTCTCGTATACGTCTCTAATTCCGATATCAAACACTATTTCGTTTGATCATCCGTCTCGTAATTCGTACAACAAGATGAACGACAGGAACTCTATAAGTTAGAACGTCATCGAAAGTATAAGAATTCCCCTTGCGTTATCTTAGATTATTAACGCATTAGAAAACCTGTAACTAAAATTTATGCGAAAGCTTACATTAACAGTAATGTTACCTTCATTCAGAATTCTTGAGAAGATAAGAATCTCAAAACATAGAGAATAGTTCTGGTCAAAGTAAAGTAGAATTCAAAACAAAGACCAGAATATACCTAGAAACTGAACTAACTAAAAAAATTATTCATCCATATTTCAGGGAATCTCGAGGATGAGATTTAAAACAAGGTGGGGAGGATGTAACAGTTTCAAAAATTTTATTTAAAAAATATATAACAACTTATGTTATTAAAAGGATGCATCATGGGTAAGTTGACCAATGGAAATATGAGGTATTTTGGGCAAGCATAGGAACCATTTAATAATTAAATTATAAAAATACATTATATTTGAACCTACTCTATTTTTAATGAAACTTGGTTCAAAATGTAGATAAAAATATTCTCGTTCTAAAGGCATATTCATCATTCTATAAAACGTCATGTTTTAGAAGTTATAAGCGCCAAATGAAGCACTATGTTAATAAAATAATAATTAAATTTTCATTTAAAAAGTGGGCATAATTTGAAATAAAGTAATATAATTGAAACAAAACTTAATACGTAAGTTGGAAATAAAATAATAATAATAATAATAAAACTTAATATTTGAAATTATTAGTTATGTATGCATGCTACGTGTCTGTTCCATAACATATGTTGACTGTTGCGTGCTTTTCAAGTTGAAGTAATTTCAACTATAAATAGGCTAAGTTGAGCTTGAGTTTTGGCACACCATTTTTCCTCCTCCTGCTTATCTCACCAACCGTATCCCTCAAAAGAATTCTACATTGTTTATTTATTTATTTATTTATAATAAACCCCTACCCCATTTTAAGTATTGTAGCCCTGATCACTGATACCCTGTCCAGGTGACGTAGGGCCCCGTAACGTATGTCAAGGCTCTGTCTAAATTCGTTGGGGTTCTGTCTTGTGACGTAGGGATAAAGTAGAATTGGGTCACTATACTTAATGTGAATACACTATATATTTTATTAAATAACCCAGAAGTGATACCCAAAATATAACAACCCTCCTAAAACACCCCTGACACCCTACACTTTCTAAAATACATCCCATACGTGAAAACCGAGTCCGAAATACAATATAGCAATAAAAATAAATTAAAAACAAGAAATAGTAAGTTGAGGCGGGCCGCGTAGACCCACCCCAATCCTTACGCGGGCGGTATGAAGGTTGAGACCTGATTCCTTTGATTTTATTAAGTTCAAGCGGGCCGCGTAAGCTACCCGTTAAGTTAACGCGGACCGCGAGAGACTAAAAAGGTGGCGCAGCCCAGTGCGGCCACGTGGCCCAACACCCAGCAGGCCTACTCGATGACTCAGCTCAGCTATGTTTTACCTGGGGTCAACGCGGGCCACGTAGACCTTGGTCTACCTTTACGCGGGCCGCGAGAGGACGAGACTCAACAACTATATAAAGGAGGCATCGGCTTTGCATTTCAATTCATTCAGAAATCATTTCTTTCTCTCAATTCTAAAGTGTAGGCATTATACACGGGTATAATACCCCCCCCTAATTAGCGAGGTTCTGCTCTGTTGTAAGTATTATAACCCCAGTTTCGTATTAAATACGTTGCCCGATTGATTTAGGGTTCCGTAACAACTGTCGTGGTTCTGCCCGACGTAGTTGTTGGAATACCGTCTCAAGGAGGGTATCATTAATATTTTCAAAGGGTTATGATACTAACCGATGTACATCTGTGTAAATTATAGATTATTCCCAGGAAACCCTTACACGAAGTCTAAAATAGCAATGTGAGTTTATCCTCTTTTTGTAAACCTTTTTGGAATGTTTTACAATACCTTAATTGTTTTACAATGCGATTAAGCGGAGATTGAGTCTTTGTAGTTCTTCAATTAATGCTGGTATTATGGGGTTTTGTATACAAAATTTATTACTTGCGAGTAGTAAGTCGGAATGACAGTACGTTACCATTGGACAACGAGTTAGCCAATGTGTAATATGACCCACAAGTCAAGGATTGACAGTACTGAATGAGTAATTGTGTAGAAATAAACAATGTGATCGCTCTCAATACTGTGTTAATTGATAAAACGTTTCTTGATTAAACTGGGATTCACTCACCAGTATTTCCCGCTGACAAAATATTTTTAAAACATGTTTCAGGTAACACAATGTGAAAGCCAACTGGGAAAAAGCCAGCTCGAGAGCACTGAAGGCTTGGAAAATAAGTGGCTATAAAAGTTACCTAATAAACGATGTTTTAAATTAAATAAAATAGGGTTTGTCCCTATAAATATATTGTAATAAGAAACTTGGGTTTTGCCCATATGATTATTAATATCAAAAATTGTGGTTTTACTCTGATAAACATTTCCTAACTACAGTCCTGATGTAATTTCCGCTGCCAAATTAATAAATATTGATACCACCGCCACTGAGTTCACGGCCGCCCGTTCCCGGGACAGATAAGGGATCGGGGGTTGTGACAACGGGGATCGACTTATTATGTTCCATCTAAAGCTTCACACGAAGCGGTCTGAACATCGGTGTGATAAATACTGTTGTAGGAAAACTCTACTAAAGGCAAGTGAGTGTTCCAACTTTTCATCAAAGTTTATCACACAAGCACGTAACATGTCCATACAGTCTGCATCGTTCAGCAGCTCAGTTCATCTTCGTTAATATTTAGGTTCTTACGATCAACGGTGTGCTGCAACCCTTGTGATCAGTAAAGGTCGTGCAGCGTTTTCTTACAGATAATGAAGTCAAGTTTGCGGCGCACAATTACTGTATCTAGATCAAGGTTTCTTCTCATGATCCCTTAATCAACGCGACGCGTATGCAATGCCGTGGTCTCGTTGCATCGATGCGCAATCGAGACTTTGTCAAGGAGCGTCACATAATTGCAACTCTAACTCCTTAGCTCTTGATTGCAGGGTTGGCATGAATATCATTCTTATCCACCATGTATCCTAAAGTTCTTATCTCGCGAATTCAAAATCCGCCCTTTGACATCCTAGCACATAACTGTTCTTTCTCTAAGAGTCGCAAGGTAAATTGCAGATGTTGCTCATGACCTTCCTTGGTCATTGGGCATATAAGAATGTAGTCAATAAATATAATCATGATCTATCCAGGTATGGCTTCACATTCGATTCATGAGGTCCATGAATATTGTCGATGCATGTGTTAAGCCAAATGGTACGACAAGGAACTCGTAATGCTCGAAGCGCCTAAAGGTCGTTTTAGGGATATTTCTTTCTTGTATTCGCAGTTGAGGACATCCTGTCCTCAAGTCGATCTTTGAGTGGTAGCTAGAACCTGACGATTGGTCTATTCATGTCATCGATCCTTGGCAAAGGATACCGATCCTTGATATCCAATTCTCTGGAATTGATGCAAAGTGGAAACTGTCAGCTTTCTTCTTGTGTCCTTAACTAAGGACACCATGTCCTTACTTCCATCTTGGAATAGTAGCTAGGACCTAGTAGTTGGTTGACAAGTCATCGGTTCTCAGTAGGGGTACCGATTCTTGTTGGTTAGTGTCTATCTCCCTGTAATCCATGCGTAATACTTTTCTCCCTCATTATCCCCTCTGAGTTCCTCTCAGATTAGGCTATGTACGCGTGTAAAAACTGTTGTCCTGTTTCCCAACGAATAACACTGGGGCTTCCCAAGGTGAGAAACTCGGCCTGGTAGATTTCCTCTGTCTAGCAGCTCTCACAGCTGCCTCAGAGGCTCTTGTATCTCGGACGAAACTAGTTGGAAAGGCATTATCTTATCACTGGTGCCACTCCTGGCACGAGGTTCATCCTAAACTTCTCTTGTCATTGTGGAGGTATTCCTGGTAAGTTTCAGGAAAGGCTTCTGGAAATTCCTCCACCACAGGGATGTCTTCAGGCTCTGGCTCCTTGGTCTCCTTATTGACAACCATGAGCAGGGAAGGCTATGCAGCCTATTCGGAGGCGCTCATGTATCTCTACGACCAATGTAACAATGTCACAAATCCACTGCCTTATGGGGTCTAGTACCCTTGCACCTATTGCAAGAAGGTTGTGTACTATAAGTGTTTCATCATTCGCAAGAGAGATGCGACTGATTGTTTTCCTTATAACGAAGCAACTTCAGCTCTACACTTGGATATCCAATCCATGCTGACTACCATATCATGACTTCCCAAGTCAATGGTAATAGAAGGTTCCGGCCTTCTGAGTTCCCAAAATATAATCCGTCATCATCTTTTTTCGCTTAACTAACCTTCCATTCGCCAATACTAAAGGATATGGGATGTCTATTCTACTCGAAACTAGGCCAAGTAGTTCTTAAGTTCTAAGGATACGAGATTAAAGTTGATGCCAGTATTAATCAGAAATGGATGCATAGAATTTGGTTAATAGGGAACGTACCCGTAACCGTATCTGGATCTTGTCGTGCTTCACGAGCTCCGATCGTGAAGACCCTTCCTTGCTTGGTTCTTCCTAGGGCAATCCTTCCTAAAATGCCCTACTTCACCACACCTGTAGCAGCCTGTAATTTTCCCATTATCTCTTTCGTCTGGATCCTTTGCCCAACAGGCATCCTTGTTGTGCCCTTCCTTTCCACACTTTCCGCACTTAGGCCTCAGACATCGACCTTCATGGTAAAACTTGCATTCCTCGCACCTCGGCTTATTTCCCAAATAAACCTTACCACCGGCCTTATTAGTGGCTCCATAAGCTTTCCTGTCATGCGGCGGGTTCACTTGCTTTCTTTTGTTTGCTTTAGAGCTTCCATAGCTGACTTGGGTGCCTATCTTTAGGTTTGAAGACTTCCTCTTCTTGTTGCCTGGTGACTCCACATGAGTCTCTTTCTTGTTATCCTCAGATTCCGAAAATTTTCCCATGCGTAGAGCTTCTTCAGTAAGAGTGACACTCAAATCGATAGCCTCTATGATGGTTGGGGGCTTTGAGGTAGTAACCATGCTCCTGATTTGAGGTGCAAGTCCCCAAATGAATCGCTCAATCCTTTTGAATTCCGGCTTGACTAAGTAGGGAACGACCCTATACAAGTCGTGAAATCGCTGGGCGTACTCAGAAATCTCTGGCCCGTCCATTTTCAAATTCCAGAACTCCACCTCAAGCTTCTGGATTTTAGCCCTAGAACAGTATTTCTTCTCCATCATTTCCTTGAGCTAGTCCCAACTCAGTGCATAAGCAGCATCTTCACCAAGGGTCTGAACCTGAAGGTTCCACCAGGAGAGTGCGCCATCTAAAAACAACCCTGAGATAAAGGTAACACTCCGCTGGCGCGAACAGTTACTCATTCTTAGAACGGAGTCAGTCTTTTCTGCCCAACGAACAAACGCAACGGCACCTCCTGTGCCATCAAAATTCAATGGCTTGCAGTCCAGGAACTGTTTATAGGTGCAGCCAGTTGGAGGGTTATTTCCGATAGTGCCACTGCTGTGTTCAGAGCGGAGGACTTCATGTCGTGCAATTGCCTGTGAGATGTGTTCTTGAAGCTCGGCTTCTGTCCTTGGTAACATACTTGTGTCAGTGTCTCGTCTGGGTGGCATTCTCTTCTGTCAAAAGGTATGAGGTAGGTTAGACAACATTCCATAATTGTCTATGAGGTACATAGCACCATAAGCCAACATGTAATCACCCAATATCACATGCATATATACTCAACAATGTATGAGCAGGGAAACAATTACTGAGCCTTCACATAGGCTTGGAAACTTGGCTTATTGTTTGTAATGGGAAAAATAAAATGAACTCGAGGCTACATCGCATCGGTCATACAAGTTTCATGAAGTGGTAGTTGTTTTCCTTCTACATAGCTTTACAAGACGGGTATACTTTCCTTGAGATGGGGGTTGTTCATGTAGGGGTGATAGAGAGTGTAACGTCACTGTATCTTTCCGAATGTTATCCATCCTCACTTGCTTAAATATCGGTTCTCAAACGTCTCATACACGAGTAGAAGTGTCAGACATGAAGTAGACAAAGACAGGTTTCCTACTTTATAAAGTGCTAAAGCAATGGTGTATGTATTTTTCTACCAGATGAAGGTGTGAACACCTATAGATTACTTTTGGAGGGATGGTGGTCATTAATCTGACCCGCAGAGTCTACCAGGATTTCCATGCACTACAAGTTGTTATTACGTGGGCCCCCTTAATAATAAATTGTCTTGCATAATTACCCCAATTTTCCCTTGTCCAAGCAGATGATTAACCAAGGAGGGGACACTACGGTCCTTATACCTCTGACATGGGAAGGACCATTGCAGTGGTCCATGCGCTATCATTCGTTATCGTTACGCGCAAATAGGCACGATGATTAAACGAAATAGGAATAAGGAGAATTTCCTAGTAGTTGGAGGGGCACATTCAAGATGAATACTTCATCTTCCTTTTCTGGTCAAATGTGTCGTCAATCTCGCTTCTCAAAAGCCGCAGAGACCTCGTCCCGCTGATTAAGAAGTTGTTCAAGGTTGCCGCCTCTGCCTCGCCGTCACTACCATAGTCAGGAACCTTCACGACCGAGAGGGAAGAGCAGCCATCTCCTACGGGAGCAAGCTCAGAATCTCGTTTGGTAATCACTCCAGCCATGAGCTTTGTAATGAACACGAGGCCGATAGCTTCATCGTGCGAGTAAGAACAGTAATAGGATTCAAAGTCGAAGGTACCTTATTCACGTCAGTAATTATTCCGTACACTTATTCGTATGTATATATCGATAAACAAATATGTTACTTAGCATAAACAGGCAATTCGAGGCATCATATCGTATATAACTCTTGTTTATCCCTTGGGGGGGGTCATTTTGTCTTTGGCAAGTCTATCCCACATAGACTATGCCTTAATTGGCACCTTAGTTTGGGGTATTCTCCTCCCTACTAATGTCCTTGCCTTGTCTTTTCTTTGAAACATGTTTGACTCATGGATCTGGACGCTTACGTGAATGCAATGAAATCCTTTTTGTAAAATGTTTTTGTGAGAGAATTCTAGTGATTGTAGTCTAGACTCAAGAAGGAATCCTAGTTCACTACAATCAAAGCTCTGATACCAAACTGTCACACCCTGACTTTTGCGGAAGCGTATGATGTGTGACTGGTTTAATATCATTGCATTCAATCATAATAAACAACTATATGATCAAAACGATGTTCATCCCTTCATTAAGTAAAAGTATTACAAATATCAGTTATTTAAGTTTCGAACAACACAACCTTCGACTAAGATACAATTCAACGTAAGTGGATGGCATCCTAAACTTGGAATTTACTTCTAGAAACAACACCCTCGCTCAAGATCCAACTTCTTACCTGAAATACATGTAATTTTGGAAAACATCAACAAAAGTTGAGCGAATTCATGCGTTTTGTGTGAGTACTGCCAAACTTGTAAACCTTTGAGAGACTCATTTGAAAATAGGTATGAAAAGCATTTATGAACATATCAAATAAATTTTTTACAAGGACATTAAGGCATGTGAGGACATAGGGAGCACTCAAAATGAGTAGGCTTATACCCTCGTCGATTTCCCTCGACTATGTCGAATTCCCTATCGACTATGTCAATTCACCTTGACTATGTCGATTCACCTCGACTATGTCGATTCACCTCGACTGGGACACCGAAGCACTCAAGTGGTCACAAGTACCATGAGTGGGGTTCGGTCGTACCCGTTAGATCTAACATTCGTCCCTAATTAAGAGTTAATGGCATTTCAATTTCAATCTATGCTCACATGATCTATAATCCATTTCATAGTCAATTCATACCGTTTAAACATTCGTAACATGTATTTCACCCCTGAGAGTTATAAAACCAAAAACAGTTAAGAGAAAAGGGGGACATGAACTCACAGTTTTGCGTCTTCGGTACTCGTAACTCAAATCTCGTCAGCAAACACGACTACCTACTATGTGCTAGTGTCTATTAAACGAACGGGTCGTGCGTTGCCTTGGTATTCATGTTCTTGAGTTACGTTTCTTCCATGTCTTCAATGTTATTCCAAGTTATAATTACTTGTTAAAATAATAAATATTTTAACTTTAAATTATGTTTTATTTTGGAACAAATGTTAAGCAATATTTTGTAACAATACTTCTCAAGTATTTGTTTTCGTATTTCCTTCCCAACAATGGGGGTATTTCATACATGTATTCTCGTATTCTTGTATTTGTAGTTCCGAAATAATATATTTTCAAGTCTCACTTAGAAAATATATATAAGCTTATTTTGTCAAAAAATAATGCATTTCATGAAAATATATATTTTTCCCAAAAATCATATATCTTCTAAATATTCCAAGAAAATATATTTTAACTTCCCAATAATAATATATTTTCTCCTTGTCGAAAAGATGATATACTTTGTAATAATAATAAAAATCATATTTTCATTTCTTGTATCCAAAATATCATTTACCAAAAATATATTTATAACGGCATTTTCCGGAATATTTTGTAAGTTACGTTCTTGCGTTCGGTTCCACAATATTAAGCGTGTAACTTATATATTTATTCCTTGTGATTTTTGGTAATATTTTTGGATAGTAAATTTCTTGGTATTTGTTAAGTTATATTATTTTAATTCCTAAAATAATATAACTAATACACAAAGTACACAAATAATCACACACAGGGTCTTTAATGTAAATATATATTCTAAATACATATTTATCCATTTTTATTTATAAAAACCAACCTCCAATACTTGTATTTTTGTAACAAAGTCTATGGCAAAGTTTATATTGAAAACCATGGTTAAAACACACTTGCAAGTATTTGTTTAGAAAATATTTTTCTAAGTGTTTATATTTTTAGAAAATTTTGCCATAGTTTCCCCTAAAAATGGAGGTGTCCATGCTATCAAAGCATATCATTTTCTTTTCAAAATCTTCTCAAACAATCAACAATCAATCTACACTTACCAAGTGCCAAAAACAATGCTATCTACATAAATATCATGAACTTGAACTTTCATAAAAACTCGTAGTAACTTGGTAGTGTGTTTAGTAGGTTTAGTTACCCTTTAAAGTGTGTTCACTTCTTTAAAAATCTCATTCTTGGAGGATTTTGGTGTTTACAACTTGTAAACATGTTTTACAAAAACATTTCTTTATGACATCTTCTTGTTTCACAAGTGTTTCTACACTTGTTTAACCCTTAAAAATAGTGTATGTTTATGTAAAAACCAAGTCTATGTAAATCTTGTGATTTAACTTGGTTCCTTTGGAAAACTATTTTTGAAATCATCCAAGTTCATGTCTATTAAACATGTTACATACTACATCATTCACAAAAATCATTTTCATTTCTCAAGTTCATGAAACATAAAGCATGATGATCTTGGTCTTTCACAAGATCATCACCTTAACTTACTAGATCATGTGTTTAATCACAATCTAGTAGGTTTCTTATGGTGTCTATCATCACTAACATAAGTAATCAATCATCAAGAAGCAAATCATCACTAATCAACAAGTATTCATATGTTAAATAGCTTATGTTAAAGTTTCATGATAAAGTTCTTTACAGTTCATCAAGATTAACAATGTACAACATCTTTTAACCATCAAAATATGAAGTAATAAGAGATCATGAGGGCCTTACTACTAGCTCTATGGCTAGGGATGAACACAAGATATTGAAGATGACAAATGGGTTGGATAAAAGCAATCGGATGAGGTCCTTCAAGATCCAAGACCACCAAGCTTGCTTGTAGACCTTCTTACACCTTTGTGAGTATGTGAATTGAATGAACAAGACTTGACAATGGTGGTGGTGTGGGGATGGGGTCTCGGCCGAGAGGAGGGAGCAAGGGAGGTGGTGAGTGGTGTGAGTTGAAGTGTGGTGATGATAATGAGCTCTAGACTTCTTATAATCCATGTATCCCTTTTGTCTAATGGTTAAAGTGTTTCAATAGTACAAGACATAATCTAAATCAAATCTTAGGAGATTAAGGAGATCAAGAGAAGATTACATAAGATCAAAGGTAGGGCCACTTAGGTGACCGACCACCATGGGGGGGGGGGGTCTTGGTTGTGATTAAATGGTAAGTTAGACTATTAAGTTAGATTTCAAGTGTAAAGTTTAGTGTCTATGCATATATGGTGTTATATAGTGTGTTAGGGTGTTCGGGGATCATAACTAGATCAGAAACATTAAAACAATGCTTCTAGTATAATTTTGGTGTTTTGGGTAGTGTCCGGTTGTTCGGTTAGATACCGGTTTGTTAAAGTGTCAAACCATTCCATTTAGTGATCTTTATGTGCCCTTTTGTGACACTTTTAATTCCCGACACTTAGGAAAGCATTCATGACCATTTTGTCATATTTTTGCATGAAACTAGCTTGTTAAAAAGCTAATTTTTGTTGATTTATGTAGAATTCTGCACTTTAAGTGGGTTTTAGGCACTTTCCGGCACTTAAACTATCACCTAGTGAAACAGTTTTGTGGTCCTTACTTCCCTACACACTACACTAGTGTAGAACTTGGTTTCTGGCTCATACTGGGTCTCCAAAACACTGTCTGTCTATGTACTGAACTCCCGTCAGTGCTTTTTAGTTTGTCTGATAATGGTGCCAATTCTGTTATGTGCATTATTAGAACTATATCGTGTTGCATGTAGTAATGATAAAAGTCTTGCAACATGAAATGCCATTGTATGTGTATATCAGAAATCAGAAATTCATTCGTCTTGTAAACTATACCATGCACAGTTATCAAAGCACAGCCTATTATTTTACGGAATGTACGGAAAAGTGACAGTTGTCACATTTACCCCCTGGGGTTTGGGGTCATTGGCATGTCTACCCCCCTAAGGAAATAATTGCAATTTTACCCCCCACTGTTTGCTCTTATGTCGCATGTTTACCCCCCAAACCATGTTTCCGTTAATATTTCCGTTAGAGAGTGATGAAATGTCCAAATTGCCCCCCAACGTCTTCCTCTTCCTCATTTAAGAGATTCAAGCCCTAAATTGTCTGTGTAAACCCCTGTTCTCATTGTGTTCTTCAATCGACCCCCAAATTTGCTGAACATGTCTTCATCTTCTTCCTTTGTGCTGCGATCCAAGGAGACCATGAGCAAAAGTCAAGCTTCAGACATCATATGTCCTTGTGGTGCGAAAACAATATTCAAAGAATCACAATCCAAAGCTAATCCTGGTCGATGGTATCTTAGATGTGTAAGTTTCTTCTGTTTAATGGTTATTGAAACTCAAGTTTCTTTCTTCTGTTGCTTATGATGTCCGATAATAGGTTGGAGGATGTGGATTCCTCAGATGGGCTGATGTTGGTGAAGAACAGGGATGTCCGATTTGTCGAGAGGTAATGCCTGCTTTAATTCAAAGCATTAAAGATAAGGATGAGTTGGCTAAGTGCAAAGAACAGTTGGCTCGGTACAAGAATGGCGATGTGTTGAAACTGAAGATGTACTTTGTGATTACTTGGGTCTTGATTGTTCAACTTTTTTTGCTTAAGTAGTTTAATGTGGACAAATTGGATTTGGTTGTGTATTTGGACTGTAACTGTATTTGAGTTATGAGTTTTCAAGTTTATGCAATGGTCCTTTTCAAGTTCTTATTTGTTTGTTTTGGTAGCCTGCTTGTAATTCTGTAGGTATGGCTGACAAAGAGAATGATAAAGTTGAGAATGAGAAAGATATTGCTAAGGATGAAGACGTCGTTGCAGTCGAAGAACCAGACTGTGACAACCCGAGTTTTCAAGGTCTTTCCTCGTAACTGCGTTTTCTTAATTCGTTGGGTTCTTTTATGTGCACCTTGTTAATTGATTGTAAATTGATGTTTAGTGTAATTGGTTAAATGTTAAACAAGGACTTTGTGAAATATGTGATGTGCTATTATATATATATATATATATATATATATATTTATGTAAAGGACGAAATCTAAGAAGGGATTTCATCACAAGCCACTAGACGAAAACCTTAGCATTTCGCCATGGCCATCACGACGAAATCTAGGATTTCGCCGGCCCAGTTTTCGCCGGAGCCCATTAAGGGCCCAACACGGTATGATTGATGAATAAGTAATTAGATCTTCGTGATTGTATCAGTTGTGGATAGTTCTGGTTGATGTGGAATATGTTGTTGCATGCTGATCATGTATTTTATGACTGTGATGGAAGTGATCCTTGTGGTTATGTGATCATATATAATCCGTTGAGGATGATAAATTGATCGTATTGTCATGAATGTAGTCGTAACATGTTTTAGAGATAGGATGAAACTATTACTTGAAGGGATTCCATTGATGCTGACCTTATGATAGAAATGATGATATAATTATGTAACTGTTAGAATGTATTAGGGTTCCTGTGTTTCGAAACTATTGATGATGATCATCCTTACCCGACGAAAACCCAATGCCGATGAAAACCTAGTGTCGACGAAATCCTATGTCGACGAAATCTCGAGTGTTCGTCGTGGTGTTTTCTTCCTAATCCCAGGTCGACGAAATCTAATGTTCGTCATGACCTTTTCGTCGTGACCCTGTGTCGACAAAATCTCATGTTCGTCGTGAAGCTTATAGAGAACAGTAGCTTATAATAGTTGTGTAAATTGCATGCATGGAATGACTATATGATGACATCTGCTGTTAATAATGTTTAGCTATGTTCAGGTATCATGATTTGGGTCCTTACATACAGTACCCACCACTGTTACGTATTGGTATGGGCATGCATGCAAAGTGTGATAATGAATGAGTATATGTAAATTGTTGCTTGTTGATGACCTCAATTATGATTTGATTCTTGGTCCATACACTTAACTGTTAACCATGACTAAGTAGCATATATGTAAACTGTGGATATGAATAAGTGTATAACTGTTATGTGATCATTACCTTGCATGCATTCTATGACTTTAACTTATGCGAAAACAAGGCGAACATGAACTGATTATGTATACGTGCATACCTTAGGCCTTGACTGATTAATTGGAAAACAAGTAGTTAAGCATACCGAGCAAACCGAGGTGAGTTCACACTCTTTATAAGGCATGGATTGACGGTGGTTGGGAATGGGTTAAGGAATTTAAAACAGAACCTACATATTCTCCTTGGGTAGGATATGTACCTCCATCCTCCATGGGTAGGATGCCAATATTAAATCTGCATATTCTCCTTGGGTAGATTACGTACCTTCATCCTCCTTGGGTAGGACAACAACCTTAAACTTACTAGACAAAACTCTATCATTAAGTCCCTCATTTTTATATCGACTTAATCGTCGGGCCAATGGCGAGCGGGTCATTAGTTAATAGCGCTATTAGGGTTGACAAGCCTCACACCGTGCCGGTAGGACGAGCGTGTACTAATGGATCTGGGCACTCAGTCAATGATGATAGACATTGACTTAGGGCACAACTTACTTTCGTCAGTTGTCGATATGGTAACGGTCTAGTTGTTCACATGGGGAAGCCCCACACTGGTTATGGACATGGTTTGGGAAACAAGGAAACTGGTTAACTTATGGTTTACAAACGAACTCATGGTTTTTAGAACAACTTTAAAACGAACACCAACTGTGAACTCGCTCAACTTTGTTGTTGACTCGTTGTTACATGCCTTGCAGGCCTTTAGGTGCATATCGTTGGAACTTACTGTTTGGGATGCTGGAGTGGTCATGGGTCGAGATACATGGAAACGCGAGACGAACCTAATGGCTTTCACACACCTGGTTTATGAATTTCTTAATTAATGTATTATGCTTCCGCTGAACATTACATAATGTTTTGTAACACTTCTATCAATAATAAATGAAAGTTTTATTTGGAATAATTGTTATGAGTTCAACATGATTGGTGGCTTCGATCCTGGTACGTCACACGCCTAACAGGGACATTCCCTAGGTGGTATTTTGAGGGTGTGACACAGACAGTTATGTATACTTTGAGGATCAAGAGTCTGAGATACTCAGACCTTACATGGAGCAAGAAACTGATTATGAAAAGATATTCGGAGATCCGACAAAGGATTATGACCCTGAAGTGCTGGAACATGCATGGGATTACACATATTGGGATGAAGAGGATGATTGGTAATTTGACCCATATGAAGGGGAGCATGGTTCTGATTCTGATTGGTCTTGTTTGGATGATTGTCACTGGAAATAGGCTAGATTTGTTTGGTTGTATGTTTGTATTTTGGACCTCTTATTTGTACTATATGTTGCAATGTAATCGAATCACTTTCCGCCAAAATTCTGTTTGAACACATTATTTGTACTAAAGCAGCCATATACAACACAAACATAAAGATTGTAAACCAAAGCAGCCATGACAGTTGTAAACCAAACATAAAGCAGCCATGACAACAAACCAAACCAAACATTGTCTTGTACTAAAGCAGCCATATTGTCTTGAACAAACATTGTAAACCAAAATACTAAAGCAGCCATATTGTCTTGAACAAACAGTTGTAAACCAAAATACAAACTTGACAAACCAAACATAAAGGTACAAACCAAACATTGTCTTGAACAAACTTGACAAACCTAACATTGCCTTGAACAAACAAACAAATAAACATAGCCTAAAGTTACAAACCAAACATTATCTTGAACAAACTTGACAAACAAACAAACATAGTCTAAACTTACAAACCATCCATCACTCATCAAGATTGTAAACTGGTGCACCTTGAGTGGCAGTGTGTGATTCCTGTGAAGCAGTGGATTGTTCACCCCCTTGTCCTTTGCAGCTCCTGGCATTGTGACCCATGTTCCCACATTTACCACACTTGATGCTAGTTCCATTTCTGGTCATTTTACCTCCTATGTCGAACTCCTGCTCAAGCTCTTTTTCACCAAATGCCTTCTTTCTTTTCTTCTTTGGCCTTCCAACTTGTGTATGATGCTTTGGTGGGATGAGTGTTGTTAGACACTCTGAAGGAGTCCACATCTCCGGCCAATTGATTGGCTTTATCACATTGCCATAGACTTTCTTCCATGTTGACAGCCAATACACATCATCCACCCACTCTTCTGGTATGCCAGCATCAATGCCATTCCTTGACATATCCTATATGGCTGCAACTGCATGTTTGCAAGGCATCCCTGTCAAATCCCACTTCCTGCATGCACAAATTTTATGTTTAACATTCACAACACACTGTGATCTCGGACCTGTTACTTGATACTTGTCTGAATCAACCATTAAAACAGACATTTCAGCAGCCTGTTTCTTGATCTCATCGAAGACCTCAGTGGCATGAGGTGTCAGTGGCCCCATACACTTTGCTTGCAATTTCTTGACATTCACTATCCTCTTAGTCATGTACTCCCGAATGAATTCTAGGCATGTGATAATCGGCTTGTCCCTTGCTCCTACGATTTGTCTGTTAAAAACCTCACATATGTTGTTCAGCAACATATCACATTTAGCTCTTCCAGAAAAATATGCTCTTGACCAAGCGGTGTATGGGATCTCATTCAGCCAGTCATACATAGCTCATTCTGTTGTCTTAATTTCTTCCATAGCTTTGTTAAAGTATGGAATAGATGTCTTCCTTCTGGCTGACCAAAACATACTACCCTATACCTTAACAATTCAATTTTTAGAATAAACACATCCTTCCTTGCCTTAAGAGCATAATTTTTCACCATCTGATTCATCTCTTTCTTGTCATCAATAAGCTGACCAACATAGAATGGCAGATCATTTGGACCTTTTAAAGCACTCTTGTTTCTCCTCCTTATCTTCGTGGCAACCTTATCTCTAAGGCTTGAATTGTCATCAGACCCACTTTCAAAATCCTCCAGGTCAACAGGCTGATGACCTTCTTCGCTTCTCTCATCATCATGATCCCCATCACTTGAACCATCCAGTTCTTCCCTAGTAAATTCAACATTAGCCCTGAACCTCTGCATATCCACCTCTATTTGTAACACCCCGAAAACGGGTTTGGTAATCAAACCACGTTAATATTTATAAATGGGTAAAGTACCGTTAGTGGTGAAGTTAACCCGGTAAATATTAGGGATTAAATAAAGAAACCTAATATTAAATAAAAAGGAATAAAGGCTGTTGAGGAAACAAAGTATATATAAAAGGCCCGAGTTAACGGGACTTAAAATAAAACGGGTTATAATTTCCCGAACCCATTAAAATAACTAGGAATAAAAATAACCTAGTTAGAAAGAAGCCTTGTAGTAATATGTTAGAAGGTTAAAAACACCTAAAATAAGAACCTAATAATAGTGTGGGGACCAAAGGTGTTAAGTTTGAAACTAATAATATTAAAACAAAATTTAAAACACCAAACTTGTGTCTGGTTCGATCAAGAACGCAGGGGGCGACCAAACAACCTCCACCAAACCCTAGTTCATGCAAATTGTCCAAATTGAAGGCCAAATCCTGTTTCAAAACGAAATCCGAGCACGAAATAGTGATCTCCACTGAAAAAGGAGTCATAAGGTATGTGAATTTCATGAGAAATCTCTAGTTGAATTTCTGGGTGATCTTAGAAAATTCGAAATTGATGGTTGCATGTTTGTTATATGGATAGAATAGGAACATAGTAGTGTCTAGGAGTAAACCCTAGACAAGTATATGTTGAAATCATGCTTAGATCAAGTTTTTGTTGATACTAAATTCATGTATGAGATGTTTTTAGGGTTTTGATTGCAAAAAAATAGTGTTATGATGTCAAGAACAAGCTTAAATTGAAAGCTGAATTCAAACGATTCTTGATCAGAATTTACAGCCGATTTGTATTGGCTGTAACCTGGACAAAACGTGATAAAATCATGTGTTTCTTGAGTCTAAAATGTAATTCCAGGAAATATATTTAAAACCCCACTGGAATCGCATTTTTTCGGCGAAAATTGAGCGTTTTATGAATTTTTCCGTATCAAAGGTTCAAGCTGCGTTTTCTGGCAGAATTTGCAGCCCATTACGAATGTCATAACTCAATTTAGGAATTGAGTTATGATCTCAAATTCTTACAGTAGAAATTTTTAAGTGATTAAAAGAATCGCCAATTCGAATTTCGTCAATCGGATAAACGAGAAATTTTAAATGAATTTTTCCGTAAGCTGCAGTCAGAAGTGATGAATCTGATTGCAGCTTAGTAAATGAATTTTTAATAATTTTTGGTAAAGAGTTAGATCTTGAAATTTTAACACAAGGGCTAACCCTCCGAGAGGTAGGCCACACAAAAAATCATAATTTTTGAAGACTTGTAAACAGGTTAAACAAGTCACCAAAAATAGCCTATTTCCAGTGATATGAAATGCCTAAATGAAATCGCGGCTTACTAGTTAGTATGTAAAAATTTGATTTCGTTGAGAGTTCGGATGAAATATGCCTAAGTGAGTTCAATGAACCAAATGTGCGTATGAATATTTTGATAAGTCAATTGACTTTTAAAAAGTCAAACCGACCAATGATTAGATCGAATGATAATTTTGATATGGTCGAATGATAAATCCGACATAAAACCCGTAGGATGGAATAGCCGTAAATGATTATGACTAATCTAACCGTATTATGAATCATGATGACAGTTTGACGCTTGACAAGCTAGATGGAGGCTTGGAAAGGAAGCGGGTCAAACAAATCAAGTGTAAAGGGAAAGCGTACTTCGGATGCAAGGTAAGTTAACCTTACACCCCCTTTTTAATTACATTACATTTACTGGTGAACATTGATTGTGAATTATGTTAAGTATTTGAAATATGAAGTCCGACATGATACTATGCAAGTCGGAATAAGTAAAACTGGCGAGAAACCATAAGATATGGGAGTGAATTGCAAGTTTTGTCCTTTATCTTTAGACCATTTTGCAAGTTTTGTCCTTTATGTTTAAATTTGATGAGTTTTGTCCTTTATGTTTAAAAATCAAGCACGTTTTACCCTTTGGGCCTTAAAAATCAAGCACGTTTTGTCCTTTATGTTTAAAAATCAAGCACGTTTTGTCCTTTATGTTTAAAAAATCAAGCACGTTTTGTCCTTAAAAATCAAGCACGTTTTGCCCCAAAGGG
Source organism: Helianthus tuberosus (assembly GCA_030545235.1). Classification (NCBI taxonomy): domain Eukaryota; kingdom Viridiplantae; phylum Streptophyta; class Magnoliopsida; order Asterales; family Asteraceae; genus Helianthus; species Helianthus tuberosus. Next base: position 55,188,554 of record CM060448.1, read on the forward strand.
TAAAACGTGCTTGATTTTCAAACATAAAGGACAAAACTCGTCAAATTTAAACATAAAGGACAAAACTTGCAAAATGGCCTAAAGATAAAGGACAAAACTTGCAATTCACTCTAAGATATGGTAATAAGGGGTAAAAGGGTAAACTAGTCGGGTGAAGACTAGTAAATAAGGGATTTTGAACAATACGTTATGGGGTGAATCGTAAAGGGCAAAAACGGTAGAATGGTAATCCGAACATGGGTTAACGAATAAATAAAAAGGATTTGAAAGGACACCATTTGGCATAAGTCAAAATGGGTCAAACAAAGCAAGAAAGGACTTTTAAGCAAGATGAATTCAAAGAGTAAATCGGAATAGGTTAAAGGGATGAAATGGTAATTAAATACCATCTCATAATTATAATTGGTCGTTTCGACTAAACGGGTCAAATGGTGTTGTTAACACCATTTGACAATAATATCTTATGATCGAGTATTGAGTTTTGTAATCGCAGGAATTTAACCCATGGTTTGCATTGCTATTGATTAGAAATTAATAGCAAAAGGTATGTAAATGGGTCAATCCCATGACTCGAGCCAGGTACGCATAGTTAAGTTGCTAGTTAAACATGCAAATATGGGTCAAATAATTAGCGAGAGTCCTTCGTCGTAAATGAGGGACTAAAAATGACCAAAACGCCCATGATTTGTAAATCGGGCAAATGACCCTTAGAGGTCGTTTAGATACTAGTATTATGATTATGCAACTCTTAGATATATGTAAGAGTTGTAAGTATAAACCTTGAGAGTCAAATGCCTAAGAACGGGTCAATTACGTAGAATGACTATCCAAAGGGTAAGATTAAGGATAACGGTCCGTTATGTTAAATCCACTACAAAATAGTTGTTGTAGTGGAATATAAGATGCTATTTAAAAATGGAAATACGAAGTGTACAAAGAGAAATGCGAGTTTGATGCTTAAATGCATGAAAACTTCTAAACGGGTCAAAATAAAGTAGTTGGTAAAATGTTGGCTTAAGTGTAATAAAGAAAAACGTAAACCGGGTAACGGGAGCGTAAACTATATGAATAATGGATCCGGGTAATGGATGATAGCTTAGACATGTTAAGAAACGAGCCCCAAGCAATTAAAATGAGTTTGGATAGGTTTGGATGCAAATCTGATGAAAAATAAACGTGCAGAGTTGACACGGGCGGGTGAACTTTTGACACGGCCGGGTGAAGGGGCTGTGAAAAATATATGTTAAGCTGACACGGCCGAGTGATCTTTTGACACGGCCGGGTGAAGGGGCTGAAAACAAAATATATAATTTCTTGTATTTGATTATTTTGTTCAAATGCCTTGATTTCTAATCTTATAAATGAAATTGTATGATAGGTAAAGATGCTCTTAAGACCCCGGAGGATGATCAAGCCATGTCAAGAACCGAACACACCGAACAAAGCTTCCGCATTTTGTCTATTTTGTTCTAGTGACATGTAAACACTTGAAATTATGTTTTGATCAAGCCATGTCTAGCATGATGTAGGCTTGAATGTTATGATCAAGTATGATCTTAAAACCATGAAGTTTTTGTAAACTCGAAAAATTTTGTACTAAATGCATGATAAATGTCATAAATCCTGTTATTTTAAGTTGGGTCTTACAAGTTAGTAATCAGAGCTCAAGGTTAAAAGAATAAAGTGTTCGGTTCGAGGCTTGATCGCAAATCCGGTAAGTACGTGTATGTTAATAGTTTAGCATGCTAAAGTCATGTAAACAGCACATAGGGCTATCATCTAATACACGCTACCCCAATTAAAATGATTGATACAGTTAATGAAATTACGTGCGTTGACACGTATAGCAGAAAGCCTCGTATTATAATACGGGCGATTATTGATGTCAACATTACTAACCTTTGTGAATGTTTTGATTGAAGGACACTCGCATATGAAGATGACGAGAATTGAGGATATGACGGAGGAACGGTCTGAGGTATGACAAGAGGAGCATGCTCACCAAGGACCAAATCGCGTAACAATCGCAAATAAGAATAATGGCAAGGAACGCCCGTCGGGGCAAGCATTACCAGGTGCACGCTTTTAAATATAATCGCACAAATAGCAATATGCAACAAACATGTAGATAATGATTGTTGCATATGTAAATTAAAAACTTGGAAAACCCGAATAGAATACCTATCCAGGATATTATTTCCAAGAAAACTAAATAGAGGCGTTACTTACATAGGGTGTGATGTGAAAACTGTAAAAAGGTCGTGTGTGTCATGTGTTAATCGCTTACTCTGGCCAAGTAAGTAGTGGCATATGATACCACGAACTTCTTGTAGTGGACTCATTTATATCCTATGTAGTAAGGGCGGGGCGAATGGGACGAATTAAAAAGGTACCCAAAAGAATCAAATAATTAAAATGTTTGATAGTAAACGTAAACGCAAGTCGGATTACGGAAGCGTATTACCTTAGAATAACGAGCCTAAGAGAAGGGACAAAGATTAAAGTAAATGAAAACCCAAACCAATTAATGTGATTGCTAAGGCATAGGGGGTAAAGTTTGAATGTCAAAGTGATGAAATTCACACAGACCAGTAAAGGGGTAGAATAAAGAAATAAAGGACTTGACTGAATGAAAGCGATTGATTTCGCTAAGATGACCAAATAAATTAAGGTGACGTCTAAAACCATGTAAGAATGGTTACTTGATGGTGACTTCAGTAAAGATACCCGGTGGACGGGTAGGATTGTGGGTGAATGCGTAAACCAAGAGACGGGAACACGAAATAGAAAGTCAAAAGACTAGGAATATGAGTCATGACTAAAGGACGATGAGAATATGGAAACAGAAATTTTGATAACTACGTTCAACTGTTTTAAAGTCGAACGGGTCGAATAAAGAACGGATTTGACGTTCACAAGTGATTAAATTTCACCCAAAATGAGTCAAACGAGTTAATTAAGGAATAACGCTTGATATAGTAAGGAAAACCCAAACCGGTGAAACAGGAAAGCTAAAAACATTACGATAAAAGAACCCGGGTAATGGGTTGTAAAGAAGTACAAGTATGGACCGAGAAATGGTAAGTGTAAGAACAAACCGACGGGTAAACAACGCAAGGAGTCATAATGTCGGAAGGTTAGTCTGAAAGAAAACAAATGTAGCATTAGACTACGGAAAAGATCCATAGGACTCAAGGAATGAAAATGAATGAATTCTAAATCTAAAAAGGGTACGTCAATACCAAAAGTATATTCTAGAATGACATGAATAAAAGATGAATCTACGGGATCATCACAACTTTCAGGACTATAAGAAGTGTTAAGGTTTACGGGACCAGAATGACCCTCGGGTCACAAAATATAAAGAAACAAACTTTAGGGGTCTCGCCTTAAAAAGGAAAAAAAATCTAATAAAATAGCCTACGAGGCTAAGTGAAGGAACCTACGGGTCGATAAAGTAAAGCGTGGGGACTAGCTATGGTTCCCCGCATAAAATAATAATGGAAAGAAATAAATCATGGGTCATCAATTCCCTGATGAGAGTAATTTTGACAAAGGTTAAAGAGAGAAATGTTAAACTAAAATTATGTTTTAGTCAAAAGAAACAATTTAACAAAACATAAGTAATGTGAGATCACGAATTCACATAAGGCCGAGGATGGCAATGTGGTACACCCGAATGACAAGGTGTAAAATAACGGTGACTAGTCAGTCTACCCGGTAAAACCATTCGAAGTTAAAGTAAAAACATGAACTATGTAAAGCGCTCGTCAATATAAGATTAGCGTGATGTAAACATGTTAACAGATGTAGTGATCGGGTGATCAAATGACAACTCGGTCAAATAAGCGACAAAGATAAGGATTTCAAGGTGAAAGTTACAGTCCATAAGAATTAATACATAAAAGATAACCATGTCAATACAGATGATAACTTTTGACCGAAAAGAATGGATGATTTAAAAATGAAACCAAGATTCGTTTGGTTTAAACCAATGAACTACGCAAATAAGGTTTCGGGGACGAAACCTCTTTAAGGGGGGTAGACTTGTAACACCCCGAAAACGGGTTTGGTAATCAAACCACGTTAATATTTATGAACGGGTAAAGTACCGTTAGTGGTGAAGTTAACCCGGTAAATATTAGGGATTAAATAAAGAAACCTAATATTAAATAAAAAGGATTAAAGGCTGTTGAGGAAACAAAGTATATATATAAGGCCCGAGTTAACGGGACTTAAAATAAAACGGGTTATAATTTCCCGAACCCATTAAAATAACTAGGAATAAAAATAACCTAGTTAGAAAGAAGCCTTGTAGTAATATGTTAGAAGGTTAAAAACACCTAAAATAAGAACCTAATAATAGTTTGGGGACCAAAGGTGTTAAGTTTGAAACTAATATTATTAAAACAAAATTTAAAACACCAAACTTGTGTCTGGTTCGATCAAGAACGCAGGGGGCGACCAAACATCCTCCACCAAACCCTAGTTCATGCAAATTGTCCAAATTGAAGGCCAAATCCTGTTTCAAAACGAAATCCGAGCACGAAATAGTGATCTCCACTGAAAAAGGAGTCATAAGTTATGTGAATTTCATGAGAAATCTCTAGTTGAATTTCTGGGTGATCTTAGAAAATTCGAAATTGATGGTTACATGTTTGTTATATGGATAGAATAGGAACATAGTAGTGTCTAGGAGTAAACCCTAGACAGGTATATGTTGAAATCATGCTTAGATCAAGTTTTTGTTGATACTAAATTCATGTATGAGATGTTTTTAGGGTTTTGATTGCAAAAAAATAGTGTTATGATGTCAAGAACAAGCTTAAATTGAAAGCTGAATTCAAACTATTCTTGATCAGAATTTACAGTCGATTTGTCTTGGCTGTAACCTGGACAAAACGTGATAAAATCATGTGTTTCTTGAGTCTAAAATGTAATTCCAGGAAATATATTTAAAACCCCACTGGAATCGCATTTTTTCGGCGAAAATTGAGCGTTTTATGAATTTTTCCGTATCAAAGGTTCAAGCTGCGTTTTCTGGCAGAATTTGCAGCCCATTACGAATGTCATAACTCAATTTAGTAATTGAGTTATGATCTCAAATTCTTACAGTAGAAATTTTTAAGTGGTTAAAAGAATCGCCAATTGGAATTTCGTCAATCGGATAAACGAGGAATTTTAAATGAATTTTTCCGTAAGCTGCAGTCAGAAGTGACGAATCTGATTGCAGCTTAGTAAATGAATTTTTAATAATTTTTGGTAAAGAGTTAGATCTTGAAATTTTAACACAAGGGCTAACCCTCCGAGAGGTACGCCACACAAAAAAAATCATAATTTTTGAAGACTTGTAAACATGTTAAACAAGTCACCAAAAACAGCCCATTTTCAGTGATATGAAATGCCTAAATGAATCGCGGCTTACTAGTTAGTATGTAAAAATTTGATTTCGTTAAGAGTTCGGATGAAATATGCCTAAGTGAGTTCAATGAACCAAATGTGCATATGAATATGTTGATAAGTCAATTGACTTTTAAAAAGTCAAACCGACCAATGATTAGATCAAATGATAATTTTGATATGGTCGAATGATAAATCCGACATAAAACCCGTAGGATGGAATAGCCGTAAATGATTATGACTAATCTAACCGTCTTACGAATCATGATGATAGTTTGACGCTTGACAAGCTAGATGGAGGCTTGGAAAGGAAGTGGGTCAAACGAATCAAGTGTAAAGGGAAAGCGTACTTCGGATGCAAGGTAAGTTAACCTTACACCCCCTTTTTAATTACATTACATTTACTGGTGAACATTGATTGTGAATAATGTTAAGTGTCACGGCCCCCGACCCGGTTTGACCCGTTTCAGGAGCCGCGGGACAGAAATCCCGTGGTATTTAATTTAATCACAGCGGAAGACTTTTTAAACAGGATCAATTATTCTTAAAACTGCTCATTTGTATATAATATAGGGATAATTTCCATATTTTACAAACACTTGATTTCACTGGGAAATCCTTTATTTTCTTTAAAACATGTTTCTTTATTTATTTACATTGAGCCACTTTCTAAGCTTGTAGTGCTACTCGGCACTTTTCCTTTGCTCACAACAGATCACCTGAAACATGTTTGAAAAAGGTTTTGTCAGCGGGAAATACTGAGTGAATCATTCATTTTACAAAAACGACTCGTTTGTTATAATTCACAGTATTAAGAGAGATTACAATGTTTATTTCAACCAAATACCCACAGTACTTGTCATCAACTCGTTTCGGTGACAGTGGTCATATTACTATTGAGTCCGTTCACCCAATAGTAACGAGTATCATTAATTAGGTTCGCCCACCTAAATTGATAAAAACAGTAATGTGCACAATACCCCACATACCGGCTGTAATTTGGTGACTACATATACTTAATCACTATAATTATAATCTTGAAAATAAACATACTTTTGTAAACAGATTTGATAAAAAGAGAATGACTCACATTGTAGATTTTAACGAGCAGAATATAAGCCTACTGATTAGCCTGAATTAACCTAATTTAAATAACAATGCACACACAACAGGTTAGTAACTAATACAGCAGTTACGACAATTCACGAGATTAAACCCTCACAACAATTTATTAGTGCAATACTTAATAATTCAGTGGATTCTCAACGAATGACAGAGTATAGTCCGAATTCGAGCAGTACTCAAACATTCAAGTCGAAATCATAATGAATTAATAAAGTATAATCTCAATTTGAGCGGCACTTAAACAATCGTTGGATAGTTATAATCGATCGGACGTTGAATCGTAATAGCGATCGAGTTATTACCCTGATTGCGGCAGCACTTCGTGATCAGTGTGTGTTTTTGATAGTAAACAGACGATAACTCCCTCTACGAAACTTGAATTTACGTCGTTCAAATTCCAAATTTCAAGTCCCGACGTCCTCTATTTATAGGCGGATTTTAGGTGTGTCGCGGCCCGCGTGAGAAATAAGCTTAACTTTACGCGGGCCGCGTAAAGTTTTGTTTTATGTGTAGGGTTGCCACGATTGGGACTAGCCTTGCTGACTGAACAGAATTCGTTAATTCAACTTCTTCCGCACGTAATTTAGATAATCGTCCACTACGGTATTACCCCCTCTGAGTTTTAGGGGCCCTAATCCTGATTCTGAAAATTCTGGAAAAATTAGGGTTTGGGCAGAATCACTTGGGTCTCTCAATTAAGGTTTCCTATTAGATAAATTAATTAATTAAATATGACTTTTGATACGAGTTGTTACATTAAGTATTTGAAATATGAAGTCCGACATGATACTATGCAAGTCGGAATAAGTAAAACTGGCGAGAAACCATAAGATATGGTAATAAGGGGTAAAAGGGTAAACTAGTCGGGTGAAGACTAGTAAATAAGGGATTTTGAACAATACGTTATGGGGTGAATCGTAAAGGCCAAAAACGGTAGAATGGTAATCCGAATATGGGATAACGAATAAATAAAAAAGATTTGAAAGGACACCATTTGGCATAAGTAAAAATGGGTGAAACAAAGCAAGAAACGACTTTTAAGCAAGATGAATTCAAAGAGTAAATCGGAATAGGTTAAAGGGATGAAATGGTAATTGAATACCATCTCATAATTATAATTGGTCGTTTCGACTAAACGGGTCAAATGGTGTTGTTAACACCATTTGACAATAATATCTTATGATCGAGTATTGAGTTTTGTAATCGCAGGAATTTAACCCATGGTTCGCATTGCTATTGATTAGAAATTAATAGCAAAAGGTATGTAAATGGGTCAATCCCATGACTCGAGCCAGGTACGCATAGTTAAGTTGCTAGTTAAACATGCAAATATGGGTCAAATAATTAGCGAGAGTCCTTCGTCGTAAATGAAGGACTAAAAATGACCAAAACGCCCATGATTTGTAAATCGGGCAAATGACCCTTAGAGGTCGTTTAGATACTAGTATTATGATTATGCAACTCTTAGATATATGTAAGAGTTGTAAGTATAAACCTTGAGAGTCAAATGCCTAAGAACGGGTCAATTACGTAGAATGACTATCCAAAGGGTAAGATTAAGGATAACGGTCCGTTATGTTAAATCCACTACAAAATAGTTGTTGTGGAATATAAGAGGCTATTTAAAAATGGAAATACGAAGTGTACAAAGAGAAATGCGAGTTTGATGCTTAAATGCATGAAAACTTCTAAACGGGTCAAAATAAAGTAGTTGGTAAAATGTTGGCTTAAGTGTAATAAAGAAAAACGTAAACCGGGTAACGGGAGCGTAAACTATATGAATAATGGATCCGGGTAATGGATGATAGCTTAGACATGTTAAGAAACGAGCCCCAAGCAATTAAAATGAGTTTGGATAGGTTTGGATGCAAATCTGATGAAAAATAAACGTGCAGAGTTGACACGGGCGGGTGAACTTTTGACACGGCCGGGTGAAGGGGCTGTGAAAAATATATGTTAAGCTGACACGGCCGGGTGATCTTTTGACACGGCCGGGTGAAGGGGCTGAAAACAAAATATATAATTTCTTGTATTTGATTATTTTGTTCAAATGCCTTGATTTCTAATCTTATAAATGAAATTGTATGATAGGTAAAGATGCTCTTAAGACCCCGGAGGATGATCAAGCCATGTCAAGAACCGAACACACCGAATAAAGCTTCCGCATTTTGTCTATTTTGTTCTAGTGACATGTAAACACTTGAAATTATGTTTTGAAAGTTTATCTAGCATGATGTAGGCTTGAATGTTATGATCAAGTATGATCTTAAAACCATGAAGTTTTTGTAAACTCGAAAAATTTTGTACTAAATGCATGATAAATGTCATAAATCCTGTTATTTTAAGTTGGGTCTTACAATTTGGTAATCAGAGCTCAAGGTTAAAAGAATAAAGTGTTCGGTTCGAGGCTTGATCGCAAATCCGATAAGTACGTGTATGTTAATAGTTTAGCATGCTAAAGTCTTGTAAACAACACATAGGGCTATCGTGTAATACACGCTACCCCAATTAAAATGATTGATACAGTTAATGAAATTATGTGCGTTGACACGTATAGCAGAAAGCCTCGTATTATAATACGGGCGATTATTGATGTCAACATTACTAACCTTTGTGAATGTTTTGATTGAAGGACACTCGCATATGAAGATGACGAGAATTGAATAAATTACGGATATGACGGAGGAACGGTCCGAGGTATGACAAGAGGAGAATGCTCACCAAGGACCAAATCGCGTAACAATCGCAAATAAGAATAATGGCAAGGAACGCCCGTCGGGGCAAGCATTACCAGGTGCACACTTTTAAATATAATCGCACAAATAGCAATATGCAACAAACATGTAGATAATGATTGTTGCATATGTAAATTAAAAACTTGGAAAACCTGAATAGAATACCTATTCAGGATATTATTTCCAAGAAAACTAAATAGAGGCGTTACTTACATAGGGTGTGATGTGAAAACTGTAAAAAGGTCGTGTGTGTCATGTGTTAATCGCTTACTCTGGCCAAGTAAGTAGTGGCATATGATACCACGAACTTCTTGTAGTGGACTCATTTATATCCTATGTAGTAAGGGCGGGGCGAATGGGACGAATTAAAAAGGTACCCAAAAGAATCAAATAATTAAAATGTTCGATAGTAAACGTAAACGCAAGTTGGATGACGGAAGCGTATTACCTTAGAATAACGAGCCTGAGAGAAGGGACAAAGATTAAAGTAAATGAAAACCCAAACCAATTAATGTGAATGCTAAGGCATAGGGGGTAAAGTTTGAATGTCAAAGTGATGAAATTCACACAGACCAGTAAAGGGGGTAGAATAAAGAAATAAAGGACTTGACTGAATGAAAGCGATTGATTTCGCTAAGATGACCAAATAAATTAAGGTGACGTCTAAAACCATGTAAGAATGGTTACTTGATGGTGACTTCAGTAAAGATACCCGGTGGACGGGTAGGATTGTGGGTGAATGCGTAAACCAAGAGACGGGAACACGAAATAGAAAGTCAAAAGACTCGGAATATGAGTCATGACTAAAGGACGATGAGAATATGGAAACAGAAATTTTGATAACTACGTTCAACTGTTTTAAAGTCGAACGGGTCGAATAAAGAACGGATTTGACGTTCACAAGTGATTAAATTTCACCCAAAATGAGTCAAACGAGTTAATTAAGGAATAACGCTTGATATAGTAAGGAAAACCCAAACCGGTGAAACAGGAAAGCTAAAAACATTACGATAAAAGAACCCGAGTAATGGGTTGTAAAGAAGTACAAGTATGGACCGAGAAACGGTAAGTGTAAGAACAAACCGACGGGTAAACAACGCAAGGAGTCATAAAGTCGGAAGGTTAGTCAGAAAGAAAACAAATGTAGCCTTAGACTACGGTAAAGATCCATCGGACTCAAGGAATGAAAATGAATGAATTCTAAATCTAAAAAGGGTACGTCAATACCAAAAGTATATTTTAGAATGACATGAATGAAAGATGAATCTACGGGATCATCACAACTTTCAGGAATATAAGAAGTGTTAAGGTTTATGGGACCAGAATGACCCTCGGGTCACAAAATATAAAGAAACAAACTTTAGGGGTCTCGCCTTAAAAAGGAAAAAAAATCTAATAAAATAGCCTACGAGGCTAAGTGAAGGAACCTACAGGTCGATAAAGTAAAGCGTGGGGACTAGCTATGGTTCCCCGCATAAAATAATAACGGAAAGAAATAAATCATGGGTCACAAATTCCCTGATGAGAGTAATTGACAAAGGTTAAAGAGAGAAATGTTAAACTAAAATTATGTTTTAGTCAAAAGAAACAATTTAACAAAACATAAGTAATGTGAGATCACGAATTCACATAAGGCCGAGGATGGCAATGTGGTACACCCGAATGACAAGGTGTAAAATAACGGTGACTAGTCAGTCTAGCCGGTAAAACCATTCGAAGTTAAAGTAAAAATATGAACTATGTAAAGCGCTCGTCAATATAAGATTAGCGTGAAGTAAACATGTTAACAGATGTAGTGATCGGGTGATCAAATGACAACTCGGTCAAATAAGCGACATAGATAAGGATTTCAAGGTGAAAGTTACAGTCCATAAGAATTAATACATAAAAGATAACCATGTCAATACAGATGATAACTTTTGACCAAAGAGAATGGATGCTTTAAAAATGAAACCAAGATTCGTTTGGTTTAAACCAATGAACTACGCAAATAAGGTTTCGGGGACGAAACCTCTTTAAGAGGGGTAGACTTGTAACACCCCGAAAACGGGTTTGGTAATCAAACCACGTTAATATTTATGAACGGGTAAAGTACCATTAGTGGTGAAGTTAACCCGGTAAATATTAGGGATTAAATAAAGAAACCTAATATTAAATAAAAAGGAATAAAGGCTGTTGAGGAAACAAAGTATATATATAAGGCCCGAGTTAACGGGACTTAAAATAAAACGGGTTATAATTTCCCGAACCCATTAAAATAACTAGGAATAAAAATAACCTAGTTAGAAAGAAGCCTAGTAGTAATATGTTAGAAGGTTAAAAACACCTACAATAAGAACCTAATAATAGTTTGGGGACCAAAGGTATTAAGTTTGAAACTAATATTATTAAAACAAAAATTAAAACACCAAACTTGTGTCTGGTTCGATCAAGAACGCAGGGGGCGACCAAACATCCTCCACCAAACCCTAGTTCATGAAAATTGTCCAAATTGAAGGCCAAATCCTGTTTCAAAACGAAATCCGAGCACGAAATAGTGATCTCCACTGAAAAAGGAGTCATAAGGTATGTGAATTTCATGAGAAATCTCTAGTTGAATTTCTGGGTGATCTTAGAAAATTCGAAATTGATGTTTGCATGTTTGTTATATGGATAGAATAGGAACATAGTAGTGTCTAGGAGTAAACCCTAGACAAGTATATGTTGAAATCATGCTTAGATCAAGTTTCTGTTGATACTAAATTCATGTATGAGATGTTTTTAGGGTTTTGATTGCAAAAAAATAGTGTTATGATGTCAAGAACAAGCTTAAATTGAAAGCTGAATTCAAACGATTCTTGATTAGAATTTACAGCCGATTTGTATTGGCTGTAACCTGGACAAAACTTGATAAAATCATGTGTTTCTTGAGTCTAAAATGTAATTCCAGGAAATATATTTAAAACCCCACTGGAATCGCATTTTTTCGGCGAAAATTGAGCGTTTTATGAATTTTTCCGTATCAAAGGTTCAAGATGCGTTTTCTGGCAGAATTTGCAGCCCATTACGAATGTCATAACTCAATTTAGGAATTGAGTTATGATCTCAAATTTTACAGTATAAAGTTTTAAGTTATTAAAAGAATCGCCAATTGGAATTTCGTCAATCGGATAAACGAGGAATTTTAAATGAATTTTTCCGTAAGCTGCAGTCAGAAGTGACGAATCTGATTGCAGCTTAGTAAATGAATTTTTACGAATTTTTGGTAAAGAGTTAGATCTTGAAATTTTAACACAAGGGCTAACCCTCCGAGAGGTACGCCACACAAAAAAATCATAATTTTTGAAGACTTGTAAATAGGTTAAACAAGTCACCAAAAACAGCCCATTTTCAGTGATATGAAATGCCTAAATGAAATCGCGGCTTACTAGTTAGTATGTAAAAAATTGATTTCGTTAAGAGTTCGGATGAAATATGCCTAAGTGAGTTCAATGAACCAAATGTGCATATGAATATGTTGATAAGTCAATTGACTTTTAAAAAGTCAAACCGACCAATGATTAGATCGAATGATAATTTTGATATGGTCGAATGATAAATCCGACATAAAACCCGTAGGATGGAATAGCCGTAAATGATTATGACTAATCTAACCGTTTTACGAATCATGATGATAGTTTGACGCTTGACAAGCTAGATGGAGGCTTGGAAAGGAAGTGGGTCAAACGAATCAAGTGTAAAGGGAAAGCGTACTTCGGATGCAAGGTAAGTTAACCTTACACCCCCTTTTTAATTACATTACATTTACTGGTGAACATTGATTGTGAATTATGTTAAGTATTTGAAATATGAAGTCCGACATGATACTATGCAAGTCGGAATAAGTAAAACTGGCGAGAAACCATAAGATATGGTAATAAGGGGTAAAAGGGTAAACTAGTCGGGTGAAGACTAGTAAATAAGGGATTTTGAACAATACGTTATGGGGTGAATCGTAAAGGGAAAAAACGGTAGAATGGTAATCCGAACATGGGTTAACGAATAAATAAAAAAGATTTGAAAGGACACCATTTGGCATAAGTAAAAATGGGTCAAACAAAGCAAGAAACGACTTTTAAGCAAGATGAATTCAAAGAGTAAATCGGAATAGGTTAAAGGGATGAAATGGTAATTAAATACCATCTCATAATTATAATTGGTCGTTTCGACTAAACGGGTCAAATGGTGTTGTTAACACCATTTGACAATAATATCTTATGATCGAGTATTGAGTTTTGTAATCGCTGGAATTTAACCCATGGTACGCATTGCTATTGATTAGAAATTAATAGCAAACGGTATGTAAATGGGTCAATCCCATGACTCGAGCCAGGTACGCATAGTTAAGTTGCTAGTTAAACATGCAAATATGGGTCAAATAATTAGCGAGAGTCCTTCGTCGTAAATGAGGGACTAAAAATGACCAAAACGCCCATGATTTGTAAATCGGGCAAATGACCCTTAGAGGTCGTTTAGATACTAGTATTATGATTATGCAACTCTTAGATATATGTAAGAGTTGTAAGTATAAACCTTGAGAGTCAAATGCCTAAGAACGGGTCAATTACGTAGAATGACTATCCAAAGGGTAAGATTAAGGATAACGGTCCGTTATGTTAAATCCACTACAAAATAGTTGTTATGGAATATAAGAGGCTATTTAAAAATGGAAATACGAAGTGTACAAAGAGAAATGCGAGTTTGATGCTTAAATGCATGAAAACTTCTAAACGGGTCAAAATAAAGTAGTTGGTAAAATGTTGGCTTAAGTGTAATAAAGAAAAACGTAAACCGGGTAACGGGAGCGTAAACTATATGAATAATGGATCCGGGTAATGGATGATAGCTTAGACATGTTAAGAAACGAGCCCCAAGCAATTAAAATGAGTTTGGATAGGTTTGGATGCAAATCTGATGAAAAATAAACGTGCAGAGTTGACACGGGCGGGTGAACTTTTGACACGGCCGGGTGAAGGGGCTGTGAAAAATATATGTTAAGCTGACACGGCCGGGTGAAGGGGCTGAAAACAAAATATATAATTTCTTGTATTTGATTATTTTGTTCAAATGCATTGATTTCTAATCTTATAAATGAAATTGTATGATAGGTAAAGATGCTCTTAAGACCCCGGAGGATGATCAAGCCATGTCAAGAACCGAACACACCGAACAAGGCTTCCGCATTTTGTCTATTTTGTTCTAGTGACATGTAAACACTTGAAATTATGTTTTGAAAGTTTATCTAGCATGATGTAGGCTTGAATGTTATGATCAAGTATGATCTTAAAACCATGAAGTTTTTGTAAACTCGAAAAATTTTGTACTAAATGCATGATAAATGTCATAAATCCTGTTATTTTAAGTTGGGTCTTACACTATTTCATAAACCAAATTATCTTCCTCAACATACTCATAATCAGGACCACTTCCTTCACTCTCTTCCTCATCTTCATTCATACTATGATTCTGATTATTTATCGTAAATGATGCTGGAACAATTGCTTTACATGCCCCTACAGGACCTTCACTTGTATTTTCCAATATTGTTGACCTCCGGTGTTCAACATACATGTCTATCATGTGGACTCCTTGACGCACATGATCAAAGATAGGCTCTAAGTCAACATCACATTTTAATGTCCTAAGACCAAAATCCAACGAACAGTACGGTTCCTTGTAATGAATGCAGAAAAACAAACCATCATTGTATCCTAATTTCTTAACCATCTCCTCTAAAACATCAGTATTCAACACTCTAAAATCTACATGATCAATGTAGTTCATCTTCCCACCAAAGTATTTCCTATTTGGGTTTTCTACAAAATTACCTCCATGGTGAAATTTTATGGTAAATTGAGATTGGGTTTCACCTGTAAACAAACATCAACAACAAATTAACACAGAAAAAAGTTAAAATTTTACCTAAGTCAGACCCTGTGAGCTTGCATGTCACTTACCGTACATTTCAGCTGGTTCGAAATACTGATCTTCAGCTCGTACCTTCCACAATCAAAGATCCATGCTCGTAACAGACTTATAATCAGCTGTAATTGTTGAAGAAAGCCTGATCGCCAGTGCGGAGCTCTTGAATTTAGAGGTAGGTTAAGTTCAGGGTTTCAAAGTGATGAAAGGGGGATTATATGAGGTTGCAGGTCAACAGGAACGTGAATTTACCTATTTTCCCTTTGACCATTAACAGAAGACGTTAATCTCTAACGGAAACATGGCCCGGGGGGTAAACATGCGACATAAGAGCAAACAGTAGGGGGTAAAATTGTAATTATTTTCTTAGGGGGGGTAGACATGCCAATGACCCCAAACCTCAGGGGGTAAAATTGCAGTTTACTCTAAAAAGAATCAATCTTTTAAATTGCAAGGCCGCAAACTTGAGAGACATTACAGCCGGTAACTCATATTATATATTATTATTATTATTATTATTATAAATTAGCCACCAGTTTTGGCTGCTGGGTGTTGTATGCTATGCATGAAAGGTGTTTTATGCAGATGTATGTTGTACGATGAGTTATGTTTATGCTTTAGCTTTTGTACTTTGAGCAGTTAATAATTGTACATCAAGTTTTTGGTGTTGTTACTAACGCGTGGTTATTAACGTGTCACACCAGCCTTTACTTTTCAATTATTTACAACTCATCTACACCAAATCTCAGGAGAGAGAGGGAGACAAAAGGTCAATTGGAAACCCTAACTATCTCCCACCGCCCTCTTCTCCGTCTTCTCGTCGCTCCTCCATCCGCTTCGGCACCTCCTTATCTCTCCTCAACAATGGCACCACCTCTTGCTTCCTCCCTCAATTAATAGGCAATGATGACGAAGGAGATGGTCTACGCGGCGGCGTCATCTTTGCTGGACGAACGGTTGGTTTTCTTCAACTTTTAAGATTGGGGATTTTATTTTGAATCTTTACTATTCATCTCACCCTTTGTTATTTAACCATTACTAAATTGTTAACAACCGTGTGTACAACTTTGTTAAAATACACATAACCATAGATAGAATGGAATGAAAAGGGGAGCCGGCCAACAGTTTTCAGGCGAACCCCTACGAGTCCAACTATAGCGATGATGAAGAACCAGGCTGCGGCGACGATTCGCGGTTTAATTTCAACCAGCTTCAAATCTACAAGTAAAGTTTGTATTCTTGAATCTGGTTTTGATTTTGAATCTAATGATTATTGTTTTAATGTTTTTGTTCAAATAATTTGTTTCAGATCGGTTGAGGTAGAGAAAGTTTTTAGTATTCGATATGCCTACTTTCAGTTAAATTTTACCTGCTCTTGTAAACTTCTAATAATTTCATCTCAATGTTCCTTTATTGTTTTTTTTTTTGTCAGCACAGGATGAATACGACGAGTTACACTTCGAAACAAGAGCAGCTTGTTGCCCGTCTACCAACTCATGATTTGTAATTTGCTCTAACCTTCTAATATAATTACAACATAAAAAAAAACTTCGAATTTGGAATAGAGCTTGACGATGTGGTGAGCATTTGCATATCCTTACCCACTTGTATGTAAATAAGATGTGCATGATTTTATCGAGTTTTAAAAATGATATACTAGACGACTGAGAAAACGCTTATAAGAAAAGTGAAACATCTAAAATAGGAGGACGAAATTGGTGGCAATGAAGAAATAATCTACATGCTGCTTATTTTTTTTTTTTTTTTTACTTTTTGACTTCATGTATGTGTAATGTGCTCAACGCCAAGTTTAGGAAAACGATGTAGGTTTATTATGTTTTTCAAATCACATAAGGTGTGATTATGAAGTTTCATGTTTTATACCAACATGACATGTAATATAATATATATATTTTGTTAGATATCTGAAATACTCTTAGATAACTGCTGAGGAAGCTCTAAAGTCTAAACCATGAGTGGTAAGTATTTGTTTTGATTAGTTAATATATAAGCTTATAATCAAGTAGACAAGTTGTCTAGGCATAGCTGGTACTCAATCTGAAGGTCTATGGCGTCATCTTTATCCTAACAGCAATTGTTTGGCTAAGCATATATTAAATAATTTCTACATAGTTGATCACAAAAAAAAAAAAAAAACGTTTATGTACACTGCAAAAGTTGTAGATATAGTCCATTCAATATTTGAAAACACTATTGGTTCCTCTTTAGAGAGGGTAATTGATTTTTTGTTGCGCTAATCATTTTTATCTTTTTTCACTTTCACGTTAAGTTTATTCTTAATATTTTTATGGTCTCTCAAAAAAGATTTGTTACATTGTTTTCGTTTTAATTTGCTTATGAACTATTTCGTATAATAAGGTTATCTATATCTGTACTATTTTGTATTCCAACTTTCACAGGTGGGCTTGAGTTTTCGGGTCTGATTGAGAGGTATCGGGTTGACCAGATCACAAGGAAGTGTGCTTATGCAGTCATTATGTTTTGTTTTGCAGCTGTTGCGGGTTCAAACAAGGCTGCTTCTTAATGGTACTTTTCTAAACACTAGAAAGCTTGATGAAGAGACTGAAAATCTCTCCCGTGAGTGCTTGTGTGTCTCTTATCTTTCTTTTATATATCTAATACTCCTGCTAAAAGTTGGTTTTGGTTATGAAGAAAGAATAGATTGTGGAATATATGAAATCATCTACGCCAAAGTTTTAATGTGAAATATGCTTACCTTAGGCTACTCGGTATGGGGTTCATCCCCGGACCGTCTTGCTTCGGCGACGGACTGAATACCGTGCCCCCCCCCCCCCCGCGTCCCGTCGTCCCCGTCCACTTCTTGCCGTTTGCGACGATCCAAAAAAGGTGGGCCCAACCAAAAGTAACCGTTGAAAAAAAATTAATTTATAATTAAAATTAACTTTTTCAAACGGTAATAATTCAAAAAATACCCCAATTCACTTCCATTTTTATAAATACTCACCTCTTTAACCATTTTTTTCACAACTTTTCACCCACTACCACCCCATCTCTCTCACATTTTATAACCACTCTTCCCTTTTTATAAAAACTCATCATATTTTATACCATTTTTTACCCGCTACCACCCCATCTCTCGCTCAAAAATTATCATGTCTTCACCTTCTCCCATTTCTTCAATTTCTTCTATGTCTTCATCGTCTCCGTCTGCGTGGTATTCATCATCTTCAGAAGAGGATGATATTATGCACAACATGATTATGAACGCGGCTCAGGTCTTCATGGCGGGTGCTGAAGGGTCGTCCCAACGGCTAACTAGACGAGCAAAATATAACCGAAACCAAGAAGGTATTTTACTTTTTTTTTCCTTGTGTTTTATATAGATTTGAAAATGTAATTTATAATTAATTTCATTTATGTTTCGTTTTAAATTTATAGCCGGCCACGATAAACTACTAGCCGATTATTTTGCCGACGAACCCGTGTACCCAGCCGAGATTTTTCGACGTCGGTTCCGCATGAGTCGTCCACTGTTTTTACGTATTGCAGGCGACATGGCCCAGTCGGATCCGTTTTTTACATTGCCAAACGACACTAGGGGGCAAAGGGGTTTCAGTAATTTACAAAAATGTACGTCGGCCATTCGCCAACTTGCGTACGGTTACGCACCCGATGCATTAGACGAGTATATTAGGATGTCTGAAAGAACCGCACGTCGATGTTTGCACAAGTTTTGCGAATGGGTTGTCAAATTGTATAGCAAGCGATACCTGCGGAAACCGAACGCAAACGACATGGTTTCCCAGGAATGCTCGGGAGCATTGATTGCATGCACTGGCCGTGGCAGAACTGCCCAGTTTCCTGGCAAGGTCAGTATACTAGGGGAGATCATGGACATCCGACTATTATTCTAGAGGCGGTTGCGTCACAGGATCTCTGGATCTGGCATGCTTTTTTTGGTCTACCTGGTTCGCTCAATGACCTTAACATCATAAACCAGTCACAGATATTTGAGGATGTAGTGGCGGGTACAGGTCCAGACACAAGCTTTACAGTTTCGGGGGTGGAATACAGGCGAGGTTACTACCTAGCCGATGTGATATACCCAAAGTACTCGACAATCGTTAAAACTATTCCGCACCAGACAGACGATAAAAGAAAGAAGTTTGCGAAGTTTCAAGAGGGTGCGAGAAAAGATATTGAACGGGCTTTTGGTGTTCTACAAAAAAAAATGGCACATCATTGAACATCCAGCACGTTCGCAAACACCTAAGAGGTTACGACACATTATGTACGCTTGTATCATCCTTCAAAACATGGTTATTGAAGACGAAGGTAGAGCGATATGCGAGTACGACGAAAACGCGTCTACTGGAAATTCTGTTCCAGTTAGTGCGGAACAACAAGATTTGAACATGTTCGCTCTACGTAACGAGTACACACATCATAACCTACAAGCGGACTTGGTGGAGTACATTTGGAACAACGCTCAAAACGAACCCGGCCACGACATGGAAGACGAAGACTAGTAGCTTATTTTAATATATTAGGATATTTTTAAGTTTAGTTTTTTAAGTTTATGTTTTTTTTAAATTTATTTTTTTTAAGTTTAATTTTTTTTTAAGTTTATGTAATGTTTTTTAATATTAATGAAAATATTTTGTTAGTATATTTGTTAAATGTTAAAAAAAATTAAAGATTAAAAAAAACATAAAAATGGTGGAGGACTATGACTAGGACCATCTTACCATGCCTTCTAGTTTTGGAGGATGGACCATCCTTGGGAGGATGGTGACGTGGCGCCTACGTGGCGGATCATCCTCCAAAGATGGTCTATCACCATACCGAGTAGCCTTAGGATTTCAAATATCCAAAGGACATTCCTATAATGCCACAGATAGAATAATAAACATAGGCTGTATAAGACTACATGGTATGGTGATGGACCATCCTTGGAGGATGATCCGCCACGTAGGCGACACATCATAGTCCTCCCAAGGATGGATCATCCTCCAAAACTAGGGGGCATGGGAGGATGGTCCTAGTCATCATCCTCCACCACTTTTATATTTTTTTATTTTTTTTAATCTTCAACTTTTTTTAAACATTTAACAAATAAAGTAACAAAATATTTTCATTAATATTAAAAAACATTACATAAACTTAAAAAAAAAATTAAAATAAGCTACTAGTCTTCGTCTTCCATGTGGTGGGCGGGTTCGTTTTGAGCGTTGTTCCAAATGTACTCCACCAAGTCCGCTTGTAGGTTGTGATGTGTGTACTCGTTACGTAGACCGAAGGTGTTCAAATCTTGTTGTTCCTCCCAAGGATGGATCATCCTCCAAAACGGGTGAAACCATGATAATTTTTTAACGAGAGAAGGGGTGGTAGCGGGTAAAAAAATAGATGAGTTTTTATAAAAAAAGGGAGAGGGTTATAAAATGTGAGAGAGATGTGAGATTGTAGTGGGTGAAAAGTTGTGAAAAAATAAGTAAAAGAGGTGAGTATTTATAAAAATGGAAGTGAAATGGGGGAGAAATTAAAAAATAGCCGTTTGAAATTTATTATATTTTATTGTTTTTAACGGTCAAAATTGACCATGGGCCCACCACTTCGGTACGTCGCAAACGGCTAGAAGCCGACGGAGAGGACGGGGACGGATGGGGGCGGCACGGTGTTTGGACCGTCGCCGACCCGCGACGGGCCGGGGCCGACCCCCATACCGTGTAGCCTAATGCTAATAATGATGGTTATCATCATGATGTGTGTCTAATGTTTCAATGTACTGACATGACAACAGAGTTTATACAAGAAACTGAAAAATGAGTATATTATACTATTGTCATCATGCATTCATACAATATAATATGTTTGTAGTTTTGTGTTAAATATGGTTGATAAATTGTTGTTGTTTCCAGTAGTCGGTCACTGGTTCGAGTTGGGGTTTGTACCAAAAAGAACATAAATACAACCTCAAGATGCACAAACATGTTACTAATACATAGTATTAAATTCTGACTTATTAGATTTTCGGATGTTTATGAATACACAGATGAGACAAGACCCAAGAGTTACTTTTGTGTGGAATGATCCTTGCACTATAAATGTACCTTTTGTTTTCCTATGTAAATATCATATTGGCTTTTTAGTCTTACCACTCTTCTTTTGAAACAAGAGAAATCTGATGATCCTCATAACGCTAAATATTCTATGTAAGTAAGAAATGTGTCTTAATTTGTAGGCCCCCGGCCGCATCACGGCGGGTGCTTCCATCTAGTTATACATAATTGTTAAACTTAAAAAAGCCATGGAAGCGAAAACATTCAACATGCACGATATGAACAACACAAAACATAATTTGTATCCAATAATTCAAGCAAAACTACATAACTAGTGATACTAGTTCACAAGAAGTCGGGTAGCCTCATGATCTCGCTAGGGAGCCAACCATCTTATCACTATAGTATACATTTTTCAACCTGACATACATACTAAAAAGTCGGCTTTGCTAAGTGAGTTTTAGAAATACGATAAGAATAATAATGCCTTTTTCATTTCCATTACACTTTTCTTTTTAAAAATCACAACCCATCCCGCACCATAACCATAACCCATAAGTGTTACCTTTTTACCATTCCTAACTAAAATCAATACGTCTTTATAAGCTCTGTTGTGATACCAACGCACAATTGATATCAACTTATAAGGTAAATGTTTATTTCTTCAACATAAACTATAAGGTGCAAAAGTTTGAAGGTCCGGGAAAAGCGTTGTGAGATTGGGATCTGTGGGGGCCCTTCTTCTTTATTGTGTTTCATTTCGTGGAGTGCTTTTGTGGAGAAGGTGGAGGTGGGGTGGAAGTGGCGGTGGTTGATGGTGGTGGAGGTGGATGTTAGGTGGTGTTAGAGAGAAAGAATGGGAGGTTGAACAGAATTGAGAGAGAGAGAGAGAAGGATTTATATTTATGTTTTTTTAAATTGTTTTGTTTATTATTTTTTTAGTGTTTAGGGTAAAATTATCAAAATACCCTCATATGGGGTACACTTGGTCTAATTTGACCATGAAAAAATAACAGAGTTGGGATTAAACGACATAATATGCAAGGGTTTACAAATATCGAGTAGGTTTTTTGTACTTTTTAAAAACAAAAGACACACTTTGCAATCTATTATCAATATAAAAGACGAGTTTTGTAATTTACGCTTTACTTTATATTCAAATCACTGCGATCATATTCAAATTACCCCATCAAGTTGTTGATTGTACTTTATATATATATATATATATATTTTACTTTTCATTCAAATAACTGTCCACTTATTTAAATTACCACATCATATTATTGATTTTACTTTATATAAAAGATTTATATATACATGATCTTGAAATATTTATGGTTCCAAAACCTGTCTTCTTTGTCATGGTGGTGAAAATTTGTTTGCCTTCTACAGTAATTATTTTAGTATTAAAAAAAGAGTTAAAGATTTGAATCGTAAATATTTTTTCTTGTAAACTAAAAAAACGTTAAAAGAAAAACAATCACGCTTAGACAAGTCATGTTTTTTGTATATCTATTTTATTTTTATTTATAAAACAAGTCATGTTTGTACAATACAAAGAAAAATATGATGATATACATACATAAAAACATAATTTGTATATCTATTTTATTTTTATTTATAAAACAAGTCATGTTTGTACAATTCAAAGAAAAATATGATGATATACATACATAAAAACATAAAATGGATAAAAATATACTCAAAATATTGTTATATTTAGGAATATTGGATTTCAAAAATCTCAATTATTTGTCATTAGCCGCCAACAGTCTTAACTTTAAAAAATAATCATTGGCAGTACCAACTATTAACATATTGGTCTCCAATGGACCCTAACTAACAGACTTTAACGCCGTTAGTCTTCAGTTGCCGAAAAAACGTTTTTTGGCTGGAATACTCAACTTTTTCGTCCCAAACTGTAAGATATGGGTCACAATTTTATTAATAAAACTAGGGTTATTAGATTTTATCACCCCCAACTATTGGCTATTGGCCGCTGCCACCCCCAACTATCACTTTGACGCCCGTCACCTCCAACTTAACACTTAGCGTGTTCTGTCACCACGTCGTTAACTGATTACCAACTTTTGATCCTATTACTACACTTTTTGGGGTGTCATAGGGATCTAGGGCAGGTTTTAGGGATCTTAGGACACCCCCAAAAGTATAGTAACAGGATCAAAAGCTAGTGATCTGGTGACAGAACACACTAAGTGTTAAGTTGAGGGTGGCGGGCGTCAAAGTGATAGTTGGGGGTGGCAGCGGCCAATGACCATTAGTTAAGGGTGATAAAATCCAATAACCCATAAAACTAATAAAAAAAAATACCCTCTTTAAACATTTGGGAAATTGTAGTACATGAACCGTGTACAAATTCAAAAGAAAATAAATATGACCTACAACATATTTAATAAAACAATCGATTCAAACCAGTATCTTCAAAAGATAAAGTCTTCAACTTGATCTTTAATCGCGTTTACTTGTATGGTTCGTTGTGTTTTCAGTCCGTTGTGTAAGCTTCAACGAGGTCTTGAACCACGTCTTCTTATACAATAATTTCCTACAAAAAGAATATACAAATGTTGACGGTTGTGGCTGAGGCACGTGTTCAACACGCTTCCCTTAAAACATATTCCGCACCTCTACTAAAGACGACGCGTCTGTCTCCCAGGGTACAACAGCCGAAACAGTTTGTACTGCCGGAGAAGGCAACGCGCTCGAGGTTACACTGGATAAAAACATATTGTTAGACCTTTTGGAAATCAATAATAGAATTGTAGGTGAATCATGTAGAGAAACGTATCTCTATATGTTCTCAACATATGGGTCATCAAGTACTTCTTCTTTAAGGACTCTTCATGCATAATTTTATGTCTTTTTCTTGTATTCTTACTCTTGTAGTTTTTTTTATATATCAAAACCATCAAGTTAGGCACATAGCCTACTTTTAATACAAAAGACATGGGGTAGAGAAAAGTCTCCCTTAATTAGAGATTTATTAGAGACATAAACTCTAATAAAAAAACTAATAAATTTACATAAAAACTCTACTTAAAAGTTTATGTTCCATATGAAAAGTCTAGTACTTAATTAGAGATTTATTAGAGCCATAAACTCTAATAAAAACTAATAAATTGACATAAAAACTCTACTTAAGAGTTATGTTCCATATGAATAGTCTAGTAAATAATTATGATTTCATTAAATTACAATCTCACTAAATTAATATCCACTCATAATATCTAAATTTTCAACAATCCCCCACATGAATGGAGATTGATCAAAACACACAAAGTTTTCAATGGAACCTCGACAATTGAGTATTGCCGGATAAGTAGGTGTCCCTTTGAACTTTCCATTGTGACGCATACTTAGCCTCCTAGCGGTTTGTAGACACGATGTCCTTGAACAAACCCTCATTTGTGTAGACGACAATACACTTCACACAATACTCTTGTAACAGCACAGCGTAACCGCACCATGATATTGTCCGCTTTGGCAGCCAGCACGCCCTCAGCGTCGGTTTTAAAAACGCATCATGATGGTGAAGGTATCCAGCCCCTTATAAGGTAGCCTTTGTTCCCCTTCACAACCGATGTGGGATGTCACAATCCACCCCCTTAAGGGGTCCAGCGTCCTCGCAGGACCTGGCACCACCGGTCCGACCCTTGCTCTGATACCATCTGTAACAGCCCAGCGTAACCGCACCATGATATTGTCCGCTTTGGCAGCCAGCACGCCCTCAGCGTCTGCCCCTCACGGTTTTAAAAACGCGTCATGATGGTGAAGGTATCCAGGCCCTTATAAGGAAGCCTTTGTTCCCCTTCACAACCGATGTGGGATGTCACAACTCTCCTTAGCCGGGTCATCCCCTCATAGTCGTGTCCAATAATGGTCGTGGAACACTTTCCTGGTTCTGCGAGAGCTCTAGGAATTGTGCCCCCAATTCCATTCGAAGCGACCCCACTTCTCTCTAACATAGGTGATTCTCCTTAAATCATTAAAAGCATCGTGGTTATCATGATTACACAAAATCATTTACCACATAATATGCTTAGCCTCACAATTTGTCACTGAATGTCATAGGAATGAACTAGGACGTATTTAAACACCCTTTTATCATTTAGGGAATATATATAACCATATATAATAGCTTGTGCATATCAGCTATACCCCCATAGTGACCACCCTTAGGCATATGAATTCGTTGTCCTACTAAACTTAGATCTTGGGATCTCCAGTCAACTAAGGTAGGTTTTCTTCACACACCCTTTTTCCATGGGCTTTAGTCTCATTCCACAACTTGATCTCTAATAAACCCTCAGGTTGTTGGATCCATAACATTATCTTTGTCTTTGATAAGTCACTAAAGATAACTTTACAGTTGAGATCAATTGTCATGACGTGTTCGTAACTCAAAAGTTAACATTGCCTATTGTCAACTTCTAAGACTATAACCTCAATGGCCACCTGAATCTGGTTATAATATTTGTCTTAGAATGATACATTTATCATTTAAGGCAAACACATCTCCATTATGCACTATGACATTTGTGTCCTCCACTTAGTCGTCTATTTGCAATGTTAGATTGGATTACAAAAGCCTTATTGCCAAAAACAAATGCAAGACACCCCCACATTTAAGTGTTCTTGGATAACATCTAGATGGGTTGATGAGAACCATTTCTACATACCCTTATAGTGTTGTTTCTTAAATGGATCCTCCCTCACATTTCTTGCCATTTGATCAACATTTCCGTAACACCACTTATGGCGACATTTATACACATATGATTGAACGAGATCAACCTCATTGTATCAGTGAATTCAACTCATATTGCATTAGCATACATAAGCTTCCGAGCTGACCAAAGCAACACATGCCATTGTCATAAGTTTGTCACCAACTTAGAATAATTCTAATTTAATATCTAGAATCAGCTTAGACCATGAGTACTCCTCATTAGTTTTTCGAACAAACTCTTAAAAAGTTACATGTCTTTTCCTTATAATTAATGAAAATTCTCCCTCAACTTTGTCTATACACAAATTCTTTTTGTGTTCATACACATTTGAATGTTTAGAGTTAATTAGTCTCCGTCAAGACCCATAATTAACCAAGTACTAGTCTAGCATGCTTTAGACTACAATACTTTAGCATGTGAACAGAAGATGCATCATTCTGATTCTTCACAGCTCTAAGGATATCATAATATCACTTTGCGACATTCATACCTTGTTAAGACAAAATAATGAGACTTATTCATAATCCTAAAACATCAATATTTAGGAAGGTCTCACAAATTACTGTATATAGCACATAGCTAAATTTTATCATTCATTTAAGGAACATAACTTGTTTACCTTTGATCTCTAACACTTTACCATTGACTCATAAGGACTTAAACATAAGTCTTAATCCAAGTCACTTGGTGAACACATTCATCACCAACAAGATGAATGTTCCTCGTCTACAATCACTATTATGTGTGACATAGATTCAACTAGATTGACACTCAACAACATGACATTTATAATTTTGGCATAAGTGATTTGCACACAATTATTATTATTCATTAGGAGATATGTATATTTAGAATGCTCTCCCAAACGAAGGTAAAATCTCCATATAGTTCTAACAATAATCAAGTGGTAGACGCATCTACGTGTAGATCACTCGGAACAGATCTCGTAAGATTTATTATTCACACTTGTGAATTTTCCAATGACTTCTAACGAAGTATGTTGACATGAATCTCGTTTGTGTATTTCATCTCAATACACTCAATATGTTCTTTCTTTATTCTCTCATGATGTGGTTACACATTTGATATCTCGTCTTTGACATTTAGTCAATGCAACAGCTCTTAAGTTGTTTATTCCAAGAATTTTCATGTGATATCCGTTTAAAACCATATTCCATTAAACAATGTATAATTGGCGTTATAATTATTTTCACAAAAATAATTTATGCGTCACAAACATTAGTGATTTATTTCTTTGTAAAAAAATGCATGTGTTATCCGAAGATATTGAACACAAAACAATAACATACATTGGAAATTAAATCATAAGTGTCGAACACTTTTGAAATTTAAACGGAAGCATGGATGATATGTAGACATCAAATATCAAAGTGCTTTTATCTTCAACACTTTATAATCTGACCGAAATCTTCTAAACGATATCGTCGCATGGCATGTCTTGAGGTACTCACTCAATAAGACTCCATGCACTTGTAAGTACAAGTTTCCCATTTCATCTTGAAACTTTAAACTTAGACAATTATGCTCAAAACAACACCAAGTTGTTACAGAGACTACATTTAAGTAGTAAATCTGAACAACTAAATTTGTTCACAACAAAACCAAGTTGTTTTTCACCAAATAAATGACTAATTAAGTGTCATCAAGAAGCTCTACTCAAGAGTTTCTCTTTTATTCACCACATGCTACTTCTAGTAAGAGTAGCGAACCATTTGAATTATCATTGTTATGCAAAACTTTGTTTAAAAAATTATTCAAAACAATTTTGCAATATATAATATTAATAATATCAATTAGGGTTATGAAAACATAGATCAAAACCAAAAATATCAAATGGTTTTATATTGTTTAGTCTTACTACACATGTACTAAACATTTTCTAACACACATGTTAGAACAAAAATGTTATAACGAGCACATTATAGAATCGAACGTTTACATAAAACGTTTTTCAAAGATATAGTTTATAAAATAAACCAATTCTCATCATTTTTAATGCACACATAGGCAATTAAATGTTTACATAAAACATTTCTGTTCATTATGAACAATCTCTAACCTTGTATTCGTGATACACATTTTCTAACACACGTGTTAGAAAATTTAAGTCATTTTATGTATACAAAACATGACCAAATTTGTCACACCCCGACCACATAAAACAACAAAACGTGGCGGAAATGTCGGGGAGTGTTGTAACAGAATCATTGTTTCATAACACATGGAAATTGAAATATTGTTTTATTGATTAAAAGAGTTACAATGTCTTGACAATCAAAGAAACATAACATAAATAACTAGTCTTGCATCTTTTATTGTCGCTAAGGCCCAAGTCCGCCTAAGTGTATCTTGATAAATCCTATGCATCATATCCTGAAACACATGTGAAAATACGTACGTCAGCATAAAAATGCCTGTGAGATACATAGGTTTTGTGAAAATAGAATTCATGACTTATGTTTAAGAAAATGTTTAGTCATGAACTTTGTAATTTGTTTTGTCTTGTAAATCATTTGAAAAGTGATAAATAAACCAAATGATATATATATGTATAAAAGATTAACACATGGTTAAGTAAATAACCAATTAAAATGAGTTTGTATTAGATAAGTTGTTTGTGAAAACAATATATTGTGAAAAGTATGTTATTTGTATAAAATGTTATATGTCTAAATCGAAATGATTCAAATAACGCTACGATATGTAATACCATACAAGCACTTATATATAGGAAGTACCAGCGGCGTATCCACCATGCTTGTATCATATTACACACGCCTCGTTACTTAAATCACTTACTCAAACCAAACCATCAAAGTAGAATGTTTATGTATAATCAAATGTCAAAATGTTTGTGTGAAAACCATGTTAAATGTCTATGTCTAATGTAAATCATGAATTGCGTATATCAATGTCAAAAGGTTTATGTCTAATGTAAATCATGAATTTTGTATATAAATGTCAAAATGTTTATGTCTAATGCATATCATGTAATGTGTATCCAAAATATCATGTACGGTAAGTGAAATATATCAAGTAAACCATATGTAAAATGCACAAAAACAAGGTATTGAAGTAAAACATGGTTTAAATCAAAGTTATGTTTTGTGGAACAAATGCATGCTATACTGATACAAACATCTATGCGGTATTGTGAAAATTCATACATCCAAGCCTTGTGACTGTAGAATAAACCCTAGCATAAAGTCTAAGGTCCACCTAGAAATGTAGTCGGATTCGGTCATTCCTTCCAATCCAAACAAACCCGGGATTTCAGGAATGGGAGTTGTCAAGTCCTATGGTACCACTACCTACTACCGAGCGGCATGATCGGTGTTAATGAATGTACATTGTCCCATTTAAACAAACCAAATGTCATACCAAAATGTAAGCATGTGGTGAATAATAAATGTACTAAGTATGCACACAATGGACATACATAGCATAGAATGTAATGTAAAATAATGTACTAAGTATGCATACAATGGACATACATAGCATAGAATGTAATGTAAAACAATGTACTAAGTATGCACACAATGGACATACATAGCATAAAATGTAATGTAAAACGATGTACTAAGTATGCACACAATGGACATACATAGCATGAAATGTAATGTAAAATAATGTACTAAGTATGCACACAATGGACATACATAGCATAGAATGTAATGTAAAATAATGTACTAATAGTGTACTAATGAACATAGCAAGCATATGATATGAAAACATGGAAAACATGAAAGTAACAAGTAGGCACATGTGTTTCACCCCAAAATGTTTGAAAAATAGTAAAAGAGGGGTCTATGTACTCACTTGAGATTGCTCAGAAGTCCTAAGATAACCACCAAGCAATGCTAGAGATCACGGAATCAAACGGCACCTAATATAGGTAACTATGTTAATGAACCGGACCTATATCGGAGGATCGGATAGAATGAGGGCTCGTAAACCAAACGAGTATGGGAACTCATGTAGTATGGTTTAACAAAGCCTACATACTAAATGAAACCTAACCTAAGTGCTTACGGCCCATTACGACCCGTTTAGGTAGCTTATGCTACTTTAACGCGTCGTTCGCGTAAAACGCGTTCGGACTGCCTAACTAGTCCTTTGACAAGTAAAATATGCCTTAACATGTCTAATATTGTTGCCCAATCAGTTTAGATGTCAAAAGTTATGTTACATATGCTTAAAATGAATTTTGGCGTAAAAAGGGCATTTTGGTAATTTACCTAAGGCATATAAACTACCTATCATACAACTACTTAAACGAAGCGACCATAAGGTATAACCTCGGAAGGTTATTCCCTATATACTATGGTCACCTAATGTGCTTGGTCGGATCCTAATGATCGACCAAACGGGTCGGGTTCGAAAGTATAAGCGATTGTTTAGATCGCTTACCTTACGACCCTATATAAGCACTAAACTAAAAGTGACGAGCTAAGCATGTTAAAACATGCTTAACTAAGTTTAGAAAACAGGTTTGGTATCAAAACAAATTGTTTTGATACCCAAGAGTAGTTTGGTTACAAAATACGCACGAATGCGCATTTTGGGCGAAACTACGACTCGTCACTGAGCCTAGATAACGTGGTAATCAGTAGGTATAGTCACTAGGGACTATGACCATCGTGATTACGCTCACGTATGAAGTTCAAACGAACTTCGCATTGACCATAAACTGGTCAATGCAGAAAGTCAAGACTTTCGGACTCGAAAAGCGATAAAAGAACGAAGGAACACTTACAAAGGGTCCCCGAAAGCTAATCTTGATCCAAGTAGCTCAGGTATGAAGCAATGGCTTCAACTTAGAGCTTTTAGATCAGATTTTGTGGGTTTTGAGTTGAATGGGGTTGGGTATTTATAGTATTTGGACAACCGTTAGGATCGTTTATCGAATACCATGCTCGAATCTCATCCGTACATGTGTTGGAATGTTACGGTAACTCAATTTGCCCCCACCACCAGAGATTGACATGTGGCATTGGCCTTTGGAGTGTTGAAAAGCTGTTAACAGTAGTCAAAACGAGTTTCTGCATTTGAGCGCTGTTTACGGACCGTAAGGGTGATGGCTTACGGTCCGTAAGCCATCAACTTTGGCAGAATTACACTTTTGGTCCCTGCACCTTGTTTCGTTGCGTAACGGCACTTCTAACACCCGTCAAACCAAATTTCAAGCCCCATAATGATGTTAAGACATAGGAAACATGAAATATGCTTGAAAACATCTCGGATGTCGGTTCGTTTGGCCGTACGGTTACGATGTTCGGTTAATTACGACGGAAGTCGTAACGGACGCAAAAACGGTCCAAAATGAGCAACGAATGGAATTTTGACAAGCCAAACACTAAAGCATAATATTATAATGCTTACATAAATTTTTGGATGTCCGGATGTATTCAGAACGTAAGTTATGCGCGAAAGTGCAAACTTTTGCACCTTTTGACACTTTTAGTCCTTGAATGAGCCAAAAGTTTATTTTAGCACACCGAACCCCTCAAAGCCCATTTCTAAGTGATGTAAACGGTATTTATGGTATGTTTAACTTATGTTCATGTTCCGGAATGTCTTTTACAGTTCAAATCGGCATACATTAGCAGTGTGTCGAATTTAGTCCCTGTAAGCGATTAAACTTGATTTTGTCATACCAAAGCCTTCAAAACTTATTATGTAAAGGTTATTTAAGGTATGTGAAGCCTATTTCACTATTCCGGAGTGTTCGTTGCATTAAAATGGTTATATTTACGCATCAGTGCGCGTATAACCTTCCAGAAAGCGATTTAGAGCCCGAAATCGAACAAGAATTGATATGTGCAAATGATACACATATTTGTAGAAATCCCAAGTATGAAATACAATATTTCATTAGTTTGGTATTTGTTTGATAGTCACAGTGACCCAGGTGTCACAGTCTCCCCTACTTTAGGAAATTTCGTCCCGAAATTTATTCAGATGAAACTTGTGAGAGCTTGAAACATGAAGTTGAAAAGATCAAACAACACTGGTTAGAGTCCTGAACTTCTAGTAACTTTACAATAACATCATGCTTGCAATATGAGAGGGACACTTATATACAAGTATATAAAGCGTCATTGGTGCGTCCACCGTACCTCTATTACATTGCTCACATTTCGTTATGGTTGTCACTATCGGTTCTTACACATAATAAGTCTTACTGTGGTTTCCGTGCACTGAATTTCGTAATTATGTATGCATCCATAATTACGTAATTCCTTGCATAGTCACGTAGTGCATCTTAAAATGTGTAGGGGAAGAAAACAAATGAACGAGCCTGTGATGATTGTGACTAGACCACCATAGGGTCCCTTTTATTAAATCAATAAATGATTTTTAATAGACAACCAAGGAGTCTTTTCAGCTTATATCATCACATGTCATTCTTAACCAGATTTTTGAATCGATCTTTTTTACTAGACCACTAAAAGGGTCTCTTATGAAACATGGAATGGTACTATATAACCCAAGGGTCTTAACTATTACATAGAAGCCCAATAAGGATTTAAGGTAGTACCTTTTTGAATATCCTCTACGAATCCCTCATATGAAGATATGAAAGATTCTACGAGGATTGGAATAATGAAAATCGAGAGTATACAAAAACACAAAATGCATAAAAGAAAACACAAGATGCATAAACACATAGTCATATACCCACAAAATTGTTTATTAATTTTTCTGCTAACTGTGCGCATGTATTCAAAGCACACCAGGTATCCAATCAGTGGATTTTGATTGGTGCTTTAAATATTTCTAAGAATCTAACTATCAAGATAGAAAGATCTTTTAAAGAGGAAATTCGATTTCGATTATAAGGAACCGAAATGTTCGAATTAAGGTACACAAGGAATCCAATTAAGGACTCTAATTTGAATGATAATCATCCACAAGGGTCTAATGTGAAGATAAAAGATCCCATATGGATTTTAGAAGTTGTAGAGGTTTTGAAACCTTGCACTTGATGTGCTTAGGTCAAAACATGAAGTAAAATGCTTATGAAGTTGAGATGCCAGATATGCCAAAGCGACATATGAAGCGGAATTTGAAAGTTAAGTCAATGTATGAAGAAAATATTTTTGAAAACTATGCATGGGGTTCTTAAAAAAAATGTGTTCAATGTTTTTGAAACCTTATGCATAATACTTTTGAAATCATAAAGTAGGTGTACTAGGTAGGTATGTTTATAAAAATGTTTTAAAATCATGCGAGATGAAATTTTTGAAATTATGTATGAGGTT
The DNA here is from genome assembly GCA_030545235.1 of Helianthus tuberosus. Lineage (NCBI taxonomy): Eukaryota > Viridiplantae > Streptophyta > Magnoliopsida > Asterales > Asteraceae > Helianthus > Helianthus tuberosus. The sequence continues at coordinate 55,221,829 of CM060448.1, forward strand.
TCTGAAAATATGAAAAATGTTTTTCGAAAATTATGCACTTGATAAGAAGATGTACTGTGTTAATATTGTTTTCAGACTATATGAAACATTTTGAAATCATGAAGGTTGTTTTTGAAAACATAGCCAATGCATTCGAAAAATTGTTTTCAAACTATATGAAATGTTTTGAGATCATGAAGATTGTTTTTGTAATACTTATAATATGTATATTGAAAAAAAAAATCAAAACGTAATGGGTATGAGATTTGAAAATACCCTTAGTTATCTAACCAAGGATTCAAAGGCACAGATGTGCAAAAGCACGATCATTCATAATGTCACTTTATTTTATGTACTTTGTTTCTTAGAGTGAAACGAGTACTTAAAATTTTCGAGGAAATCATGAGCGATCATTTGAAAGAGAGAATCACAAGAGTAGTTTGTAAGGAACATAGTTCCTTAATACAAGTATTATAGAGAATTTCCATTTACTCATGTAACTACACTTGTATATCAGAATTGTGAACAACAATTTATTTATAAACAAAACAGATTGTTTCACATTACAAGAAATAGAAGAAACAAAAGCATAAGACAACAACATCTTCTAATCAGCCAACTGCTCATCCGTGGGTTGAATTTGCCTTAGCAAGCTTCGGGCATTTATTCACGAAATGACCCATCTTGCCACAGTTGTAGCACGATCCAGGCTGAAAGCGAGCTTGAGCAGGATTGGCTTGTGGTTGATTTGGACCACCTTGGTTCGGGTTAAATCGACAAGCACTTGCCAGGTGACCAATTCGCCCACATGATACACACAGACGACATTGTAAGTGATCTTGGTGATGCCCATTACATTTGTCGCATATTGGTGCCGTTCCCTTGTATTGCTTCTTAGGAGGTGGTGTTGCCACCCGGATGGGTCCTGCTTGATTTGGTACAGCTGCAGTTGAGCAAACCCTTGCTGTATAACCTATAAGTCCACAAATCTGGCATTTGCGGCACTTCACGCTAGCATGATGATGAAGGCTACATTGGTTGCACAAGGGTGCAGTTCTGTTGTATGGCTTCCTGGCTGGTGGTACTGTCACTTGGCTAGGTCCCGCTTGATTAGGTGTAACTGTTGCGGGTTTCCTTGAACCCTTACGCTTCCTTGATTTTGGTGCTGGCTTAACTTTTGCTTCTTTTGGTGGCTCTTGAGTGGCTTCATTGTTGAGACGAGAGGCTTCATTGTTGAGACGAGACATGGCAATGCCTAAATCCACAGTCTTCAGAATCACTTCGCCTATTTGCTGGGCAAATTTGGCTGTTTGCTCGGACATTTGACCGTTGCTGAGAGGAAGAGACATTCTAGAAGAAAATGAAAGACATAGGAAGAAACAAGTGAAAGGTTATCAGACAATCAAAATAGAATGGCAATGCATAAAAATTGCGATCATTTGTTTGTTACCTAAAGCAAACAAATGAGACGGTGACAAATCAAAGTAAACGGGTCATATTAATGTATCACTGAAGACATGCTCGCCTATAAGTGAACACTCACCCCAAGAGTTCCCAGGTAAGAGTGACTGGTCCGATACTGCGGATTTGTACGAACACTCTAGCCTTCGACAGAAAACTCAGGGTACATGCATTCACTCTTCCAGTTTGCACGTGTTCACATTATAAGACCCAAACTTTGACGAGATTTGAAAACTTAGAGGGTTCAAAACCTAGTAATTAATCATCCTAGAACAGATGATTGCTTTTCAAAGCGGTTTTGAAATTTATGTTCTTGTTGTGGTCGTCGCTTAAGGATAGGTGACGGTATTGTTTTATGACTAAACGCAAGTAAACTCGCGTTAGGGTCCTAGGAAGGTTATAGACTAGGTCAAAGCATTACTAATAACCTAATTCCCTATAACCATGAGCTCTGATACCAACTTTTCTGTCACACCCCGACCACGTAAAACAACAAAACGTGGCGGAAACGTCGGGGAGTGTTGTAACAGAATCATTGTTTCATAACACATGGAAATTGAAATATTGTTTTATTGATTAAAAGAGTTACAATGTCTTGACAATCAAAGAAACATAACATAAATAACTAGTCTTGCATCTTTTATTGTCGCTAAGGCCCAAGTCCGCCTAAGTGTATCTTAATAAATCCTATGCAACATATCCTGAAACACATGTGAAAATAGGTACGTCAGCATAAAAATGCCTGTGAGATACATAGGTTTTGTGAAAATAGAACTCATGACTTATGTTTAAGAAAATGTTTAGTCATGAACTTTGTAATTTGCTTTGTCTTGTAAATCATTTGAAAAGTGATAAATAAATCAAATGATATATATATGTATAAAAGATTAACACATGGTTAAGTAAATAACCAATTAAAATGAGTTTGTATTAGATAAGTTGTTTGTGAAAACAATGTATTGTGAAAAGTATGTTATTTGTATAAAATGTTATATGTCAAAATCGAAATGATTCAAATAACGCTACGATATGTAATACCATACAAGCACTTATATATAGGAAGTACCAGCGGCGTATCCACCATGCTTGTATCATATTACACACGCCTCGTTACTTAAATCACTTACTCAAACCAAACCATCAAAGTAGAATGTTTATGTATAATCAAATGTCAAAATGTTTGTGTGAAAACCATGTCAAATGTCTATGTCTAATGTAAATCATGAATTGCGTATATCAATGTCAAAAGGTTTATGTCTAATGTAAATCATGAATTTTGTATATAAATGTCAAAATGTTTATGTCTAATGTATAACATGTAATGTGTATCCAAAATATCATGTACGGTAAGTGAAATATATCAACTAAACCATATGTAAAATGCACAAAAACAAGGTATTGAAGTAAAACATGGTTTAAATCAAAGTTATGTTTTGTGGAACAAATGCATGCTATACTGATACAAACATCTATGCGGTATTGTGAAAATTCATACATCCAAGCCTTGTGACTGTAGAATAAACCCTAGCATAAAGTCTAAGGTCCACCTAGAAATGTAGTCGGATTCGGTCATTCCTTCCAATCCAAACAAACCCGGGATTTCAGGAATGGGAGTTGTCAAGTCCTATGGTACCACTACCTACTACCGAACGGCATGATCGATGTTAATGAATGTACATTGTCCCATTTAAACAAACCAAATGTCATACCAAAATGTAAGCATGTGATGAATAATAAATGTACTAAGTATGCACACAATGGACATACATAGCATAGAATGTAATGTAATGTAAAATAATGTACCAAGTATGCACACAATGGACATACATAGCATAGAATGTAATGTAAAACAATGTACTAAGTATGCACACAATGGACATACATAGCATAAAATGTAATGTAAAACGATGTACTAAGTATGCACACAATGGACATACATAGCATAAAATGTAATGTAAAACGATGTACTAAGTATGCACACAATGGACATACATAGCATGAAATGTAATGTAAAATAATGTACTAAGTATGCACACAATGGACATACATAGCATAGAATGTAATGTAAAATAATGTACTAAGTATGCACACAATGGACATACATAGCATAGAATGTAATGTAAAATAATGTACTAATAGTGTACTAATGAACATAGCAAGCATATGATATGAAAACATGGAAAACATGAAAGTAACAAGTAGGCACATGTGTTTCACCCCAAAATGTTTGAAAAACAGTAAAAGAGGGGTCTATGTACTCACTTGAGATTGCTCAGAAGTCCTAAGATAACCACCAAGCAATGCTAGAGATCACGGAATCAAACGGCACCTAATATAGGTAACTATGTTAATGAACCGGACCTATATCGGAGGATCGGATAGAATGAGGGCTCGTAAACCAAATGAGTATGGGAACTCATGTAGTATGGTTTAACAAAGCCTACATACTAAATGAAACCTAACCTAAGTACTTACGACCCATTACGACCCGTTTAGGTAGCTTATGCTACTTTAACGCGTCGTTTGCGTAAAACGCGTTCGGACTGCCTAACTAGTCCTATGACAAGTAAAATATGCCTTAACATGTCTAATATTGTTGCCCAATCAGTTTAGATGTCAAAAGTTATGTTACATATGCTTAAAATGAATTTTGGCGTAAAAAGGGCATTTTGGTAATTTACCTAAGGCATATAAACTACCTATCATACAACTACTTAAACGAAGCGACCATAAGGTATAACCTCGGAAGGTTATTCCCTATATACTATGGTCACCTAATGTGTTTGGTCGGATCCTAATGATCGACCAAACGGGTCGGGTTCGAAAGTATAAGCGATTGTTTAGATCGCTTACCTTACGACCCTATATAAGCACTAAACTAAAAGTGACGAGCTAAGCATGTTAAAACATGCTTAACTAAGTTTAGAAAACAGGTTTGGTATCAAAACAAACAGTTTTGATACCCAAGAGTAGTTTGGTTACAAAATACGCACGAATACGCATTTTGGCCGAAACTACGACTCGTCACTGAGTCTAGATAACGTGGTAATCAGTAGGTATAGTCACTAGGGACTATGACCATCGTGATTACGCTCACGTTTTGAAGTTCAAACGAACTTCGCATTGACCATAAACTGGTCAATGCAGAAAGTCAAACAAAGTTTGACTTTCGGACTCGAAAAGCGATAAAAGAACGAAGGAACACTTACAAAGGGTCCCCGAAAGCTAATCTTGATCCAAGTAGCTCAGGTATGAAGCAATGGCTTCAACTTAGAGCTTTTAGATCAGATTTTGTGGGTTTTGAGTTGAATGGGGTTGGGTATTTATAGTATTTGGACAACCGTTAGGATCGTTTATCGAATACCGTGCTCGAATCTCATCCGTACATGTGTTGGAATGTTATGGTAACTCAATTTGCCCCCACCACCAGAGATTGACATGTGGCATTGGCCTTTGGAGTGTTGAAAAGCTGTTAACAACAGTCAAAACAAGTTTCTGCATCTGACCCCTGCTTACGGACCGTAAGGGTGATGGCTTACGGTCCGTAAGCCATCAACTTTGGCAGAATTACACTTTTGGTCCCTGCACCTTGTTTCGTTGCGTAACGGCACTTCTAACACCCTTCAAACCCAATTTCAAGCCCCAAAATGATGTTAAGACATAGGGAACATGAAATATGCTTGAAAACATCTCGGATGTCGGTTCGTTTGGCCGTACGGTTACGATGTTCGGTTAATTACGACGGAAGTCGTAACGGACGCAAAAACGGTCCAAAATGCGCGACGAATGGAATTTTGACAAGCCAAACACTAAAGCATAATATTATAATGCTTACATAAATTTTTGGATGTCCGGATGTATTCAGAACGTAAGTTTTGCGCGAAAGTGCAAACTTTTGCACCTTTTGACACTTTTAGTCCTTGAATGAGCCAAAAGTTTATTTTAGCACACCGAACCCCTCAAAGCCCTTTTCTAAGCGATGTAAAGGGTATTTATGGTATGTTTAACTTATGGTCATGTTCCGGAATGTCTGTTACAGTTCAAATCGGCATACTTTCAAAGTGTGTCGATTTTAGTCCTTGTAAGCGATTAAACTTGATTTTGTCATACCAAAGCTTTCAAAACTTATTTCTAAGTTATGTAAAGGTTATTTAAGGTATGTGAAGCCTATTTCACTATTCCGGAGTGTTCGTTGCATTAAACTGGTTATATTTACGCACCAGTGCACGTATAACCTTCCAGAAAACGATTTAGAGCCCGAAATCGAACAAGAATTGATATGTGCAAATGATACACATATTTGTACAAATCCCAAGTATGAAATACAATATTTCATTAGTTTGGTATTTGTTTGATGGTCGCAGTGACCCAGGTGTCACAAAATTAAAGAATTAAATGTCATCACTAAAACTCATCAAATGTTATCAATAAAACTCTACTCAAGAGTTTCACCATATGAAGAGTTAAGAGTCTCAATAATTATAGCCTTAAACTCTAATAAAACTCATCAAATGTCATCAATAAAACTCTTCTCAAGAGTTTCACCATATGAAGAGTTAAGAGTCTCAATAATTATAGACTTAAATTCTAATAAAACTCATCAAATGTCATCATTAAAACTCTACTCAAGAGTTTCACCATATGAAGAGTTTAATTAGTAATTATAATTCACTCAAGTGGATTTAGAAATCACAAATTAAAGTTGGTGATAAATTCCACACAACTACACCATCATTTTATGGTGATTTAATTCTTGAAGTCAATCAAACATCAACTTCAATGTATGACCTTTTATTTCCAAATCATACAAAGCATTAAAAACAATGCTACAACAAATTACTTATATAAAATGTTTACATAAAACATTTCAAAGCATTTGTATTTTAACCATTTTAACAATCATGTTAAAATGAAAAAAAATTCTAACCCGCACGTTAGAAATATTAACATTTCCACAAAATGTTAATTCGACTTGCTAAAAACACATATATGGTTCAAATAAATAAGTCATTTCTAATACACACGTTAGAAACTAAACAATTAAAAAATTGCTTCCAAACTAACGTTTTTCATGAACGTTTCTAACACACATAGAAGACAAATGATTACAAAAACCATTATAAGACTTATTTGTTCATATCAATCCATGGGTGGATGAAGATTCTACTTTAAATAGAGACTTAATTAGAGACAAAAAACTCTAATCAAGTAACATAAAACTCTTATTTAAAGACATAAAAAAACTCTACTTAAGATAATTTAACGTTTACAACAAACGTATGGTTTACACCAATAATTCCGGTCTAACACACATGTTAGAGAATTTAACGTTTATAAAAAACGTATGGTTTACACTAATAACCCCGATCTAACACAAAAGTTAGAAAAATTAACGATTCCCAAAATCGTTTCAAAACCAAACGTTTGAACCAAAACTATTCGTTTTGTATCACGGTATATGATTTAAGATTGTATCTTAATCTCAAGAAATTCAAACACAACAAGTTGTACTACATACATATTTCCCAAAAAAAAAATATAAGATCATAATCTCTAAAAATATTTTTTTTATTATAAATCTTTTCGTGAACCCAAAATCCTTATAAATAAGGTTTTAAGATTGTAGCAACAATCTCACGAAATCTGTTTTAAGCTTGTAGGATATGGGTCACAATTTTATTAATAAAACTAATAAAAAAAATAAAGATACTCTCTTTAAACATTTGAGAAATTGTAGTACATGAACCGTGTAAAAATTCAAATCAAAATAAATATGAACTACAACATATTTAATAAAACAATCGATTCAAACCAATATCTTCAAAAGATAAAGTCTTCAACTTGATATTTAATCGCGTCTACTTGTATGGTTCGTTGTGTTGGCTTCAACGAGGTCTTGAACCACGTCTTCTTGTACAATAATTTCCTACAAAAAGAACAAACAAATGTTGACGGTTGTGGCTGAGGCATGTTTTCAACACGCTTCCCATAAAACAAATTTCGCGCCTCTACTAAAGACGACGCGTCTGTCTCCCAGGGTACAACAGCCGAAGCAGTTTGTACTGCCGGAGAAGGCCACGCGCCCGAGGTTACACTGGATAAAAACATAGTGTTAGACCTTTTGGAAATCAAGAATAGAATTGTAAGTGAATCATGTAGACAAACTTATCTCTATATGTTCCCAACATATGGGTCATCAAGTAATTCTTCTTCAAGGACTCTTAATGCATAACTTTATGTCTCTCATGTCCTATAGTTTTTTTTTATATATCAAAACTATCAAGTTAAGCACGCCTACTTTTAATACAAAAGACATGAGGTAGAGAAAAGTCTCACTTAATTAGAGATTTATTAGAGACATAAACTCTAATAAAAACTAATAAATTTACTTAAAAAACTCTATTTAAGAGTTTATGTTCCATATGAAGAGTCTAGTACTTAATTAGAGATTTATTAGAGGCATAAACTCTAAAAAAAAACTAATAAATTGACATAAAAACTTTACTTAAGAGTTTAAGTTCCATATGAATAGTCTAGTAAATAATTATAATTTCATTAAATTATAATCTCACTAAATTAATATCAATTCATAATATCTAAATTTCCAACACAAACTACTTTGTAACCTTATTACAGACCTTTAGGTAACTTTTTTCTAGTAAAAGCCCCCAATTATTGAGGTTGCTGGAAAACTCCTTTTTGGCCAGAAAACTCAACATTTTCGTCCAAAACCTCTTTTTTACCTTAGATCGAACCTTTAAGAACCTTTTTCCGGAAAAAAAAAAAACATTTTTTGGCGACCGAAGACTAATAGTGTTAGGGTTCTATTAGTTAGTATCCATTGGAGAGCAATATGTTAAAATAATAGTTTAGACTTGGGACTGTCAGTGATTATTTTTGAAGTTGGGATTGTTGACGGCTATCCATGAATAGTTAGGATTATTAAAATTCAATATTCTTTATGTTTAATTGTTTTGGTATTTATATAAACGTTAGAAATTTATTTACTTTACGGAGGTAAAATTAATCGTATAACTTTATACTTTGTATACAAGAGGAACGATTACTACGTCTTTCATGGTTTCGTCACCTTCCTTTTTATCTTGGGAAGTATGGTTCAATTTGAATTTAAAAAAGGTGAGTGGGGACAACGTACATGAGACAAAATAAGAGAAGCCCATTCATCTTGTGACTAAAAATATTACATCTTTCTTTCAATTGTACATTTTTCAATTACTTTTTACATTTTGATGTTAAAGTTTCCTTTGGAAGTTGTGAAAGAAATGGTCTCCACCCATGCTCATGCTTTCCTTTAGTGAGACACATCTACCTCCGTTATTATTGCCTATTTCTTTAACCTAACAATTAGGGGTGTTCAAAAAACTCGTGGCTCGCAGCTCGCTCGAAACTCGTTCGAAGAAAGCTAGGCTTGAAATTGGCTCGGTTGTAAACGAGCCAGCTCGGCTCGGCTCGATTTGTAAACGAGCCGAGCTCGAGCTTGGCCTGACTCGGCTCGTGAGCTGGCTCGATAAGGTTTACATCCTTCATTTTTTGTCCCACATCGCTTAGAAAACAAAAAGTAAGGGAGTATCTCCCCTATAAAAGTAGGTAAAGACAATGGAGAAAGTGAATTAACTATTTATACTTGCATATTTAGCCATATGGTTAAATTAAATGGCAATTATGGCCCTTAGGCTATAAAGAAATTCAATTTTAAGGGCTTTTTAATTAATAAATTTTGCGGTTCTTTATTAGTTCGAGCTAGATCGAACCGAGCCGAGCTAGCTCGAATTCTAATCGAGCTGAGCTCGAGCTTCAAATCTCAGCTCGCTTTGAAATTCGAGCTCGAGCCGAGCCAGCTCGAATCGAGTTCGAGCCGAGCTCGAGCTGGGTCTAGCTCGGCTCGACTCGGCTCGTTTACAACCCTACTAACAATATCTAACAAAGGGTTATTGGATTTTATCACCCACAACTATTGGCTATTGGCCACTGCCACCCTCAACTATTACTTTGACGTCCGTCACCCCCAACTTAACACTTAGTGTGTTTTGTCACCATGTCGTTAAATGATCACTAACTTTTGATCATGTTACGACACTTTTGGGGTGTCATAAGGATCTTGGGAAGGTTTTAGGGATCTTAGGTCACCCCCAAAAGTATATTAATAGGATTAAAAGTTAGTGATTTGGTGACAGAACACACTAAGTGTTAAGTTGGGGGTGGCGGGCGTCAAAGTGATAGTTGGGGGTGTCAGCGGCCAATGACCAATAGTTAAGGGTGATAAAATCCAATAACCCTCTAACAAAAGTGGTGAAATACAGAAATAGACAAGGAAAATAATATATTAAAACTAACAACGTTAAAGAAATAATGAAAATAATAACCCCGTTGATATATATTTATATTCATGTCTGAAAAAGAATTGACATGATACCGGTAGTGGATCTAAAAAAATTATTATAGGGACACATTTCAAAGAAAATGGGTAACGAGATCGAAAAAACGTAAATTTTTTTCAAAATTTACACTAACATCGGAACGTTAAGGGGGTAACAGAGGTTACCCCTTCTTGAAGGGTTGATCCGCCCATGCATGATACACGTATCTATGGTTACGTATCAACTTTTGCACGCATATCAAAAATTTTCCCATTGATTCAGGCTAAGACCACGTGTAGTGGTAATGCTCCTACCCTTGGACGTTTTGCGTCATGTGGCAGCCCATTCTGCAACGAGGTATTATGGGACGTTTTTCTAAAATTGGTGTAGTGGGAATGTGGGCATTGTGTTAAAAGAGATTTAAATAAAAAAAAACATCAAAAAATCTTATTGGACACACAAAGGAAGATCAATGGTTATTGGACAAACAAAAGGAAACAAGGCATGGAATAAAGCACGCCAAAAGCAATTTGCTTGAAAAAAACGCCACTGGGGGTGGGAAAAGGGCGTTGTGGGACGTTTTTTAGGGGAAAACGCCCAAAAAAAACCCCAACTACGCATGGTTTAATGTCGGTGTATGTAAAGTATCATTAGCGTATTAAACTGTTCACTCGTGTATCATTGACAAATGTACTTTCACCAAACAAAATTCAATACATACACATGGACTCACGTAGCATCCATTTAATGAATGAAGTTAAAACAAAGTATCATTAGCTCATAACCAAGGTTGGAGAACTCGCTAGTCGCTAGCGGGTCGGTGAGGTAGGGACTAGCGACTACTCGGGATTACTCGGGATTAATCGGATCGGACTTTTTATGTATAATTTTAAGTTTTTATACATATATTTTTATACGTAATTTTTTTAAGTGGACAAGTTTTGACTGGAATCTAGGAGGTTTTGCCGTTTTAGGCTGAATATGTGTGTCTTTACGATTTTTTCCGATTTTTTTTTGTTTTTTCCCGATTTTTTTCGATTTTTTTTTTGTTTTTTCCCGATTTTTCCCGACCGACTAGTCGCGATTAGGGCCGACTAGGGCCGACTAGGGCCGATTAGGGCCGACTAGGCCGACTAGCGATTTTTTTACTGATTAGCTGAAAATTACTCAGTTGATGGGCGACTAGCGACTAGTTAGCGATTAATCGCCGGCTAGTCGCGATTTTTGCAACCATGCTCATAACTCGTTTAAACAATAGGTATGCAATGTGTGTTTATTATCAATGACAAAAAATATATATATACTATATAAATAACTAGGGGGCCGCTAGAATGAGAACCACCCCGAGTTATGAGAACCGCGAGAACCACACCGTACGGGGCGAGGTGGACCAATTTTTTTTTTCGAAAACGTAGATTAGTGTATCACAAACACATTCGTAAAAAAAAATTAAAAAAAATGCCGTGGGTGTCGTTTTTTACACCACAAAAAAAAACGACACCCACGGCATTTTTTTTTAAATTTTTTTTTACGAATGTGTTTCTAACACATGCATCTACGTTTTTGAAAAAAAAATTTGGTCCACCTCGCCTCGTACGGTGTGGTTCTCACGGTTCTCAAAACTCGAGGTGGTTCTCATTCTAGCGGTCCCCTAAATAACTATGTGTCGCTTATTTACCGTAGGTGTCATGACTACACTTTTGTGGGTATATATATCGTATACACGCTTGTGGCTGTCGTTTTCAGAGGGTTGAGTCGTCTTACTCTTTTTTAATAATGTTTTAGCAACTTTATCATACAGATATAACATAAATGGTGGGACCATTAGCCAAATGCACATTCTTAATGATTTGTACATTTTCATGTTTATGTTGTTCTTGTTGGTGTCTTCATTTTTCATCCACCCTCTTTAATATCATCAACCAATTTGTAGCATGAGAAAGACGCACCTCTGAACACCTTTTCAGTTTTCAGTCCGATTTAACTTGACAATTACATCAACCTAATTTGTAGCATGATCATAAATGTGAAATTACCACCCTATGGCAACTAGGGGTGTAAACGAGCCGGGCCGAGCCCGAGCTCGGCTCGTCATGTTTTTATGAAGCTCAAGCTCGGCTCGGTTCGAGCCTACTAATTTGAGCTCGAGCTCAGCTCACGAGTAAAACCCATAGCTTGAGTTCGGCTCGACTCAACTTAAGCTATTTTAAGAACAACCTCAGATGAGCTAAAAACTCGGCTCTGGCTTGCTTCAATGTCGCTTAAACGAGCCAAAGCTCGGCACGAGCTCGGCTCGCCAATGTTATCATAATTATGATTATATTATATATAAAATAAAATAAACTTTTGTTTGGGCTCGTTCAGACTCGTGAGCATTATGCATTGCATACGGATCTACAATAAAATTGACCCTTACCTTCCATAAAATAAAGAAAAAAATATGATCGATCAGACCCCGATCGGTAAATGATCAACTTACCACCCTTCCTTTCAGAGGAATTCAAAAATACTATGATGACTCCGTTGATTTATATATTGATTATATTTTTATTGTCTGTTATTTATCTATCATTCAGCAATCCCAAAATGACTTTTTTATTTGATCAAATAAACTAAGGAGAAAAGAATTTTTTTCGCTCTATAAATATTGTTAAGAGACCTCTGGTGTGAAAAAAGTTTGTGACGCTAAACTGGACTTCCAAGAATAAAATAGGAAGAATGAATTTCAAGGATTGTCCTTTATCTTTATACTCATTTTCAGGCGCTGTCATTCATGTTCAAAATTGACGAGTTTTGTTATTTATGTTTTCATATCATACACGTTTTGTCCTTTAGGCCTAACCCATTTAGTTTTTTCAGTTAATTTTGGTCAAGTGCTTTGCACACGAGGGCATTTTTGTCAATTTAAAGGTAAGTTCAACGGCAGATTTACAGCTCAAAGCTTCTGCAACCTTTGAATTGACAAAGATGCCTTTGCACATGACCAAATTTAACTGAAAAAACTAATTGGGTTAGTTTTAAAGGACAAAACTCATCAATTTTAAACATAAAGGATAGCGCCTGAAAATGGCTATAAAGATAAAGGACAATCCTTCAAATTCACTCAAACAGGAAGTACCCTTTTATAATATTACTCTCTCGATACATAATCAAAGTGTCATGCTATTACTTAATATTCATATTTCATATGGCGAAGGCATGATCTTTTTTCTTTCGGATAAAAGCCTCCTTGGCGCCAAGCGTTGGGAATGCTAGACGTTTGGTAATTTCTCCTCCGACCAGGATAAAAGATCTCATTGAAGCGGCTGGTCCCATGCATATTGTTAAAGCTCAAACTCGTTAAAGCTCGGCTCGTTCAAGCTTTTAATCGAGCCTCTGGTCCCATGCTAGACGTTTATTTACACCCCCTGATAGTGACATTGTTATTTGTTAGAACATGAAGTGACCTCAATAATAAGTAATAGAGTTAAATGCTTGGTTGGTCCCTGTAGTTTTCAAAAATTGCAGACTTGGTCCCAATGGTTTACTAATTACACGCGTGGTCCCTGTGGTTTTCAAAAATGCACTCGGTTGGTCCCTAGCCCTAACATCAGTTAAATTTCTCAGTTAACTCTGTGTGAAATGACTATATTACCCTTGAACAATTAAAAAAAATAAAAAAACATATAAAGAATGAACCCAGACTCTTCATCACAGGTCATCTTCATCACAAACCCAGACTCCCCCCTCCTCTCTCTCTCTGTAAAATCCACCTCCACCTCAAACCCACCACCACCTCCACCTCCAATTCCACTGTCAACCCACCACCACCACCACCTCTACCGACGCCGCTGCCTCAACCTTGTCGCCGCTGCCTCCCAACCGTCGCCGTTGGAGAATGAACGGCAACCCTAGACGGCACTGCATCGGACCAGCTGGGTGAAGGTGAAAGGTATGGTAATTCTTCTCCGAAATGGCGCTGATCTTTGGCCGATTAGGTTTCAAAACAAGCTCGGGTTAAAGGCTTTGACGCAAAATTGGTCAATGTTTGCAAAGGAAAAAGGGATTAAGCTGGGAGACAAATGTGAATTTGTGCTTGAAAGCGAGCCAGTTGGTCTTGGTCGTCCAAATAGTGGTGCTTGTAGCGTGTTTGCTGTCAACGTTACCCGATGATCTATGGCCTTAGCACAGGAGGGGCAGCTCCGGTGCACCACCGTTGGACGTGGTTGCCGACGAGTTTCGGTGTGATTCGGACGAGTTTCGGTGTGATTTGGTGTGTCGTTTGAACTTTTCGGACAATTATTCATCATTTTCGCTTAAGGATCAGTTGAGTTTCGGTTGAAATTTTGATAAATTTTGACAAAGTTTCAATATAATTCATATATTTTGAAGATTTCAGTTGAAATTCGGTAATTTTTAGTTCGAGTTCTATATATTTTGAAGATTTCAAACAGTTTGTCGCTGATGTTGGTGCTTGTTCGGCGGTGAAGGAGGGATGTTGGTGGTGGGTGTTCAATGGTGGTGATGGTGTTGGTCTTGGGCGGCAGCAGAAGAAGAGGTGGAGAGAGAATTATGATTTTAATTGTTGAGGGCAATTTGGTCATTTAATATGGACTTAACTGAGAAATTTAACTGATGTTAGGGCTAGGGACCAACCGAGTGCATTTTTGACAAGTTTTGGGACAACGTGTGTAATTAATAAACCACTGGGACCAAGTCTGCAATTTTTGAAAACCACAGGGACCAACCAAGCATTTAACTCTAACTCTAAGTAATAACAACAACAAAGGGCAAATGTTGTATCCATCAACATCGACATTTTCATTCTCAAATAGAAATCAAAGGACACCTTAAAAATTACAACCACCACACAAAATAAGCTAAAATCATACAACTTCAAACACGACCCCTTAACTATTCCTCAAATGCTAAACTAGTCCTCCAAACTTTCTTTAGCGCATGGAGTCTTGGAAGAAGCTTCAAACGCAAACGGACCCACACTAAACACATCATAGGGAAGTGGGTGAGCATCTGGGCTCGACAATGGTGGCTTCTTGTTAGGCATCAACAAGGACCCCTTGACTCCAGCATGAAGATCAGTGGGTTGGTTGCATGTAGCCATGGGTGAGCTCAACAGGCTCACTCTGCACCTGTGGGACCCATATGTGGTCAAGGTCTTGGGTGGCTTGATGAAGAAGTACCCGTTCTTGTCAGTTGTACCTTTGACCCTCAGTGGATACTTTGTATTGTTGCATGTTAACAGCACCTCAGCTCCTGTCATGGTCAAACAAATTTCAAAATATTATTTTCATGCATTGGTTACTTGTACCCTGATGTTGATTTAATTTTAACCTGATATATTGTGTTTTTACCCAAGATAAAAGCATGTTTGGCAATTGTGCATTGGTCATTTGTACCATGTATAGATTTTGAAAACTCATTTTCATGCATTGGTTACTTGTACCCTGATGTTGATTTACCCAAGAAAAAGCATGTTGTGGCAGTCATTCATTGATGTACGTGGAGGTTTTACCTTTTTATCTCACATTTGTTTATGCATTGACAAGTTGTACGGTACAACTCAACAAGGCATCAATTGAGTTGTACTATACAATTAAATTTAAAAATATATTATTTTGAGGATCTTTATTTGAAACATAATTTTTATGCATTGAGTAGTTGTACAGTACAACTCAGAACTACATCATTTGAGTTGTACTATACTCAATTAAAAACTATACCATGCATTATGGACTAGTACGGTACAACCCCACAGTATATTGAAATTTGTTTGACCATGACAGGTGTGCATTAACAACTTGTACGTTTCATATACACACGTGTCATCCACAATTTAGTTTTCCGGAACCTCGTAATGATGCAACCAAATTCAAAAAAACCGTGTGCATAAACGAGTTGTACTGTAGCTCTTCACCCATGATTATGTTGTACAGTACAACCCACTAATGCACTTGTTTAACCCAACAAAAACTATGTTGTGCATTAACAAGTTGTACGTTTTGTTTTTACACACATTCCATTTATAATTTAGTTTCAACCAGGGCCGTAGCTTTGTCGGGGCCCCGGGGAGCCTGATCCCCGAACTTTTCGCTCAGTAATGCTCTCTACGTAGTTTTCGTATAGAACTTTTTAGGTTATATATGTTTTCGACTCTCGGTTTTATAATTTTTTTAGATATATACGTTTTCGACCCCTGGTCGGAAATATCATGCTTCGCCAATGGTTTCAACCAGATTCACCAATGCAGTCTATATAAATAACTAGTACAATATTTTTTCACGCATTGTTGAGTTGTACAGTACAAGTCAACAATGCAGTGTTTATCCCCATGCATGCATATACTTAAAATAAACATACCTTGAAGTGGTTTAGCACCAATGAGTGTATCAACCCCCTTATACTTACAAGCCTTACAGTAAACCACACCTTGAATCGCCACCAGTTTTCGCGGCGGCAGCGGTGGTAGTGCCGGTGAGGTGGTGGGTGGCTGAACCGGAGCTTTGGTGGGCGGTTGAACCGGAACCGGAGCGTGAGCAGGGGCCTTGGAAGGCGCGTGGGAAGTAGCAAGTTTGTGATGGTGGTGGTGGTGGGGTGCTGGTGCTGCCACCGGTTGGTATGATGGCGCGTGGTGGGGGTGGTGGGGGTGGTGATGGTGGGGTGCGGGTGCGGGTGCGGCTACCGGTTGGTGTGATGGGGCGTGGTGAGGGGACTGAGTCCAGCTGACGTTGTCGTCGACGTCAGCAGCAAAGGTGTTGATGGTGAAGGAGGTTAGGAGTAGTAGTGAGAGTAAAACCCTAAAGCCCATTTTGGTGTGTGTTGTGGGGAATGGTGGTGAAAGGGTATTTATATAGGGTTGAAAGGGATGAATCTTGATGTTTTACGAGGGTTTTTATGTGTGGGTCCGGGTAAATTACAAGTCCGAAAAACAAAGCATAAGCCTTTTGAAAATGAGTAAATGAACAACGTTATTTATCACGATTTCTTTAGCGTCCTAATAAATCCACATGGTATCATCTTATTCTAACATGGTTGATACGGGCCGTATAACCTTATACGGCGCGTATCAATCATTTTAAAATAAGATTATAATGTGGTCGTATATATATCATAAGACGATTTTATACGGCTCGTATATATCTATACGACCCGTATACAATGATTTTCGTTTATTTTATTGTTTTATTATTATTTGACGCGACGTATTATTACTCGATTCACGTGTGATTAGACGTAAGATTCTCCGATTCGATGTTATATTCCTCGAATCTCATGCGAGTTATGTGATTAGACGTTAGATTCCTCGATTCGCGTGTTAATCATTTGAAACGATGTAATATTCCGTAAAATTCTCTTTATAAACGACACTAATTTCATTCATTTTCATTCAACTTCTATTCGTTTCTTCTATTTTTTCTGTATTCAAATTATTTACGCTATAATGTCGGGTTGGGGTGACTTTTTTAATGTGTTTGATAACGAGGCGAATCAGGGGAGTTATGATAACAATGAAGATAACAAAGCGGGCATGTTTGATCTGAATGCTCCGTTCGATCCCATTCTTGTGTCTGATTCAGGTCAGGATACTTGGGTTTTGGATGCCATTCAGCCTAATTATGCTGGTTATTATCCATCGCAACACCCGGTTAATTTTGAAGCCCCTCCTGTTAGTGTTGGATCGCCGACTGATAGTTCTCATTCTCCTCCCATAAGTTGTGGACCGCCCGAGGGTTCAAATGCTGAACAGGAACGTAGTGAGTTTCAAAACAAGGAGGTATAACATTTAATTATACGTTTATTTGTTGTACGTTAACTATTTTAGTGTTTTTACGTTTGATGTTGTTTTTATTAAAATCTTAGATTAGGGTTGCTCAACGGGTCGTGTTCGCGGGTTGGTGGGTTCAACCCGACTTGAACCTGAAAATTTTACACAAACCCGAACCCGAAAATCGTATCATACATAAGAACCCGAACACGACCCGAAGTTTCATGGGTAGAACCGAACACGACCCATTAAAGCCGAATTTTTTTATTTTTTTTTTCTGAAATTAATATATTAAAGTTAAACTTTACTTAAAAAACACAAATATATATATAATAATATCATATTTAAGTTATAAAATCTATGTTAATTTCTCTTTTTAACTTATAATCATGGCATAAAAATACGCACCCCATTTAATTTATGACGTAAAATATATTGTAAAAAAATATAATATAGTATAAATGTGTAACGGGTCAACCGCCATCCCGACCATGTTGACCCGAACCCGACCCGTTAACCCAAACGGGTTCGCAGGTTCAACCTGAAACTGACCCGAACCCGTTTATACTAAAACTAAACCGATGAGTTAATCATTAATTGACACATATAAGTGTTTTCGTTAGAAATTTGCTAGCATGGATGAATTGGTAGAGTGGTGTAGAGACGTCGGACGCGTAAATGGCTACGCCCTCGTCACCAAACGTACCATCTACGATAAACCCCCTAGCGGTCAGCTGGTAAAAATTTAGCTTACTTGCGATTGTGCCGGCAAGTACAAATCAACAGCCACGGTCAGACGCAGCGGGACTAGGAAAACCGGTTGCAAGTTCCAACTGATCGGGGCACACAGAAAGAGGTTAGGTTATTGGGATCTAAGGGTTGAGGAAGCTAAACATAACCACGAACCATTTCTGTATCCAGAGGGTCATCCGTCCCTAATGAGGCTGACTCCATCGGAAGAGAGGACGGTGGAGCAAATGACGCATCAGAACATAAAACCACGAGACATTCTTGCAGCCATTAAAGAACAGAACCCCCATAATGTCTCAACAAGAAACACCATATACAACGCTCGGGCCAAATTGGGTCGAATGGAACAAGTCGGCGAGACTCCAATGCAGATACTTTTCGACCGGTTGGAGAAGGTTGGGTTTGTTTTTTACCATAGAACATCTCAAAACGGCGAACGGGTCGAGGATGTTTTCTTCATCCACCCGGAGTCAAACATGTTGTGGCGCGCCTTCCCGCATGTGTTGCTTATAGACTCCACCTACAAGACGAATCGGTACAAAATGCCGCTAGTCCAGATTATCGGTGTTACGTCCACGTTGATGTCGTTTTGCATTGCTCATGGGTTCGTAAGCAACGAAAAACAGGAAAACTTCACATGGGTTCTACAGAGGTTGAAACACTCATTAGACAGTGTTATGGAACCCCATGTAATAGTAACGGATAGAGATCGTGCCCTAATGAACGCATGTGAATCCGTGTTTCCCAGGGCTAGACATTCATTGTGTAAGTGGCACATACATCAAAACATCTTCAAACATTGCAGGCAAAGCTTTAAAACAGAGGATAAATGGTACAGGTTTCTTTACAAGTGGGGCGAGCTAATTAACTCAACGACCGATCTTGACTACAACTACTGGTACGAGCGAATACGATCAAAGTTGCCACGCAAAAAAAACCGATGGTAAGTTTTATATTATTTTTGTTTAAAAATCGTATTTATTTGACTTGTCTTAACTGCACTTGACTTTGATTACAGAGATTATGGACTATTTGGATTCAATCTGGTTACAACCATATAGAGACCGGTTTGTTTCGTTCTGGAGCGACCAACATCTGAACTTCGGTCAACGTACAACGAACAGGGCAGAGGGTCAACATGCCCTTTTGAAGCAGTACCTAGGCGACTCTAATTACACCCTGGAGAAAGTGGTACCACTTATCGATAAGCTCATAAGAAACTAGGTGACAGAAATCAAAGGCAGCATTGAAACAAGCAGGAGCCGAACATTGGGTCATCATAACAAACCAATATTTAATCTCCTACAAAAGAAGGTTTCACATGCCTGCCTAGAGTTGATATCAGACGAAGTAAATGAAATAGAAAAATTAAAGTTATATAACGGTACATGCGCGTGCCGTTTGTATACAAGCTGTGGGTTGTCGTGCGCGTGTCGGTTGGAACCGTATACAACGAATGGTAATACATTATTCGACCAACCACATTTTATAATCATAGCATTTCATCACGCAAAATCTTATTGACATTTTATGTTGTTTGTTGATATGTTTCTTAGGTCAAATGATCCCGTTGGAGTTGATAGACCCTTTTTGGAGAAAGTTAAATTTGGACTCCATACTGAAACCGAGCGAGGTGGACTCTTTCGACTTAAACGGCGAACTTGCGCTTCTCAAACAACATTTAAGTGTCCAGCCGAGAGAACTCAAGAAAAACCTGATTAAAAAGATGAAGGAGTTGGTACAACTCAATAAGACGAAGCTCAAACAACCAGTTGTGCAAAAAAAAACACACGGGGTCGTCCAACTTTAAAAGCTCAGCAACAAAGGAAGGATGATTCGTTTACGGAGCCTTCAAGACACAACTTTTTTACAATGCAGGACCAGTATAGTGATTCACCCGATGGGTTTGGCACACAAGAGTCAAAGATCGAACCTACCAGGCACAGCTCGTTTATCGAGTCACAAAGTTATTGTGCTGAAACACCTATGTTCTTCGGCGAGATTGCGAAAGGCGCTAAGAATTCGAAAACGAAAAAGAAGGTCGCAAAATCAAAGGAAGAGCAACCAGACTTACCTTTGCTGCCTGTCGGACAAGTTAATATGTTCATGCACTTCAAAAAGTTCATTCCACCTTGCTTCTATCCACACCTCAGTCACATACAAAATGTGCAGGGTGATGGTAATTGTGGGTTTCGATCTATAGCGGTCGGCTTATCGCTTAAAGAGTGGCAGTGGCCGTTCATACGGGAGCAGCTTCATGATGAGTGCAACCGGTTCCACGAATTATGGAAAAAGATAAATGGACCTCAGTATCAACAAGTTATGGACTCATTAGTTTGGTCCAACCGTATAGACGGAGCACCTGAACATAAGTGGCTACAAATGCCATTCACGGGGCTTCTGATAGCAAACCGGTGGAATGTCATTTGTCTCTTATTAAGTGACCTTGGTTGTGCTACATTTTTTCCCATGTTCAGAACAGCCGAAGAAAGTATTCCGCATCGAACAGTCGCGCTTGTACATGTACACAGGAACCATTTTATTCACGTCAGATTAGAAGGGGAATATCCAATGCCAACCCCATCAGGATACTGGCGACAACCGACACGGAATACACCAGCAGAAAGTTGGTATCACTATTACAAGGAACGTATTGACCAATATAATACGATCGTTGTTGAATACAGGACCAGGGATTACATGGATTTAGGTGCCCTATGAATATAAAATGTTATTTGCATGTTTTGACAATTTGTAATGATCAACATACACGTTATATAAATGTTTTGGCAACTTGTTGAAATTGAACTTGAAAAAACGTTTAAACGAATCAATTTGCATGTTTTGACATTTTGTAATGATAAACATACACGTTATATAAATGTTTTGGCAACTTGTTGAAATTGAACTTGAAAAAACTTTTAAACGAATCAATTTGCATGTTTTGACAATTTGTAATGATAAACATACAAGTTGACAAAACAATGGTTTATTCTCTTTAATCTGATTAGAACGATCCTTGTTTTGGCAACTTGTTAAAATTGAACTTGAAAAAACGTTTAAACGAATCAACGTTAACGCATACCGACCGTATCTTCATCAGTTCCGCATATAGTAATTGAAAAAAAATGAAAAATACTGAATTGTATACGGGCCGTATAAAAGTATACGCCTCGTATCAGTGATCGTATATTAAGTATACGACTAAATTAAAAAAATTAAATTATTGTATACGGGTCGTATACTTTTATACGACCCGTATACAAAGGAAAAAACATCGTATAAGCTTTATACGACCTCATTTCCACCATACAGCCTCAACATTCCGCCAAAAATTATCTCGGTTTTCTCTCGGATCGTTCTTGGATAGCGTTCTTCGGCGTTTTTGACGTTTTCTTCTCGTTCTTCCTATACGGTACGTTTTCGTATAGTAAACTTTCAAATTCCGTAACATGTTAGATTATGGTCTTGTATAGTAAAGGATCGAATAGCGTAGATAGGCGTAACGATTACGATTGTATAATTGAATTTGAAAAAAAAAATTGAAACTGAAATTTGTAACTGATTATTTAAGTGTATACGGTCGTATACAATTTATACGATCGTATACACTTGAACATTCAAATGTTATACGAGCGTATACACTATATACGCTCGTATATCAGATGAATATTCAAACGGTATACGATCGTATACACCATATACGCTCGTTTAAAGTTTGAATATTCAACCTATATACGATCGTATACGGTATATACGGTCGTATACTTGTTGAATATTCAAGCTGTATACGATCGTAAACGTTGTATACGATCGTATGAACTTATATTTTATTTCCAATTTGTTATATTTTTTGCGTACCCGCGACGTATAATACGTGCGTATAGGAAACGTATATCTGATGTGTACGTAGCGTATACGTGCATATAATACTTGCGCGTACGATCGTATACTTCATGTATACGGATCGTGTATGAGATGTATAACACGTGAGTATACGAAACCTATACTTGATGTGTACAGAGCGTATATGATATGTACAGAGCGTAAATGAACGTATACAAGAACAGAAGTCGTATAATACGTTAACGCTAATCGTATTTTTTATGTTAACGCTAATCGTGATTGCTAAGTGGTAATTGTTATTTTTACAGATGATATGGCTGAGTCATCAGCAGCTGGTGCGGCCCGTAGAGGTCGAGGTTAGGGTCAGGGTCGGGGCCGTGGACGCGGACGCGGATGGGGACGTGGACGTGGACAGGAGGAGGAGATTGTGCCCGATTTTATTGAGACAGGGCAGTTTATTAGAGATATCCCCTGAGGTACGGTTGCCTATAGGGTTTTGGGCAGATTACGAGAGATGGTGCTGGATGCGCCTCGGACCATTGATATTCAGTTTTTGACCGATATTGGAGCGATCGGTCGGGTCCGGGAGTTCATGGCAGTTAACTCCCCGTGGGACCGCTTATTTCATGCCGCCGCAGAGCGGGCCCACAGGGAGATTACTTTGGAGTTTTTATCTACTTTTTCATTTACGGACACCCGGGGTGGGGTTTTCATCATTTTTTGATGACAGACGCCGTAGCTTTTACTATTTGCGGCAACCCTAAGAGGATGACACTTCCTCAGTTAGCCGTTGCCTTGGGTCTGTACTCACAGGAGTACTCAGTGTCCCATGCATTTTATGATGCGCACGTCACCACGTCCAGTGATGTGTTGTGGCCTTGGTGGGACACTACTGGGTTCGGGGAGTTCGTGAAACCGAACCAGCGATCCCCGAAGGCACGGGCGACTGATCTTTACGACTCGTAACACCGATACCTACATCGATGTATCGCCGTGACGATCGCCGGTCGTCATGATAGCAGGGAACGGGTCACCCAAACTGACCTATTCTACTTGCACGACTTACTTACCGGTGGGGGGCCAACTTGGCGTACAAGTTGGCCGCATATCTCGCCGAGTACGCTTTTAAGCGTACCTCTAGCCACATCAGCTGTGGGGCCTTCGTCACCCATCTGGCGAAGCATTTCCGTCGCCTCTTGTCCCCGCAGGTGGCAAGTGGTATGACTCTGACACTCCAGCTTGACAGGGTTGGGAGGGACACAGCCCAATCGATGGGTTTGGCTCGCGAGGAAGAGGGAGGGCGGCTGGTTTGGGCGTATGGTGTGGGTGAGGGACCCCGTGGAGAGGGAGGCGAGGGGGAGGGAGGCGATGGAGAGGGAGGCGAAGGCGAGGGCGAGGGAGAGCGAGGCGAGGGCGAGGGAGAGGGAGGCGATCATACTGTCGATCGATCACAGGTAGCTTCGGCGGATTTACAGGGTGATTGCCCGTACATTCGACGAAGTGTGAGACAGCGTGTGATGCCTCCACCGGGGGTGGAGCAGAGAGTCGTTCAGGTGGAGGAGAGACTCGTTCAGGTCGAGTCGGATGTAGCTGCAGTCAGAGGGGATTTAGCTGCAGTGAGAGGGGATGTACAGTGGATGGTCGAGGTGATTGTGGCTATGCATTCTGGCGCGTCCCTACCTCCACGAGCTGGCGCTGCACCACCACCACCACCACCGCCGTAGCTGCTTATTGTATTTTTTTTCATTTTACGTTTGAAACATTGTAAAACTTTATCTTTTTGTTTGTTTTAGATGTAAAACATTCTAAATATTAATCATATGTTTAGATGTTATGTTGTTTGTTTGATAATTGTTGTCGTAGTTTATCATAATCATATCACATATTTATTGTTTTACAAAGTGGAAACTTACTAAACATTATAAATACGTTTAACTACAAACTCGTAATATAATCCGATATATACAATACTATTTTAAAATTTACAAAACTTATTAAACGGTTTCCCGATTGCAACAAAAAATTAACTTTTCTATACATACATATTTATCGTTTTACAAAGTGGAAACTTATTAAAAATAATAAATACGTTTAACTACAAACTCGTAACATAATCGATATATACAACACTATTTTAAAATTTACAAAACTTATTAAACGGTTTCCCGATTGCAACAAAAAATTAACTTTTCTATACATATTTATCGTTTTACAAAGAGGAAACTTATTAAACATAATAAATACGTTTAACTACAAATTCGTAACATAATCCGATATATACAACACTATTTTAAATTACAAAATTTATTAAACGGTTTCTCGATTACAACAAAAAAAGTTAACTTTTCTATACGGGCTATACGGGCCGTATAACATTATACGACCCGTATACAGTTTTCAAAATTAAAAACCCTTGGCAAACCTTCGAAACAAAATTATGCAAATATGTATACGACCAGTATATAACTATACGTCCCGTATACATATAAAAAAAAAACAAACATTCCACCGTATTAAATTCTGCGCATAAATATTCTATACGGCCCGTATCAGTTTATACGGCCCGTATAGATATAGGGATGTGAAAATAAGATTATAGGGGTGTGGAAATAGAACAACCCTTTCTTTATTGTATAGTTTTGATTGTAAACTTTAGGGTTTTGAGTTGTTTTTACGGGGCGGGGCACCTCACTGGTAGAGGGTTCTAACCCTCATTTCAACATCGTTGCTAACCCTAAGGGTAAGGATTGAGAGTAAGTTGTGTGGGTCAGTGGTGGAACTAAAACATTAATTTAGGGGTATCCTAAACAATTTTTGTTCACAGTACAATTGTACAATATTAGAAAAACGACAATAAATAAATAAAGTAAAACAAGTACCTAATAGATTTGTTCTCTTCTTTTTTTCATAGCTTGAAATCGTTCCATCACATCGTCGTCTTTTACTTCACGTAAAAAATCTTTTTCGACCGCACAAACCATAGCATTGTTCAAAAATTCCGGACCAATTCGATTGAGTAAATCCGTCTTGACAAGCTTCAATTTCAAAAAACATCTTTCAATTGTTGCGATTGCAACCAGTAAAAGCAAAGCTAGCTTCACTGCCCAATAAACTGAAGAACAAGAACTATGTGTTCCCGTTTCAACCATAACACGCGCAAGATCACTTATTCCATTTAAGTTTGCAAATTTATCATCATCGCTTATAGTGTGACGAAATGACTCAATATCACCCAAAAGAGTCCCTATTTCTTGTGTAGTAAAATCATCCGGGTACATCTTAGCAAACGCCAATATCTTCGATGGGTCAAACTAAGTTGAATTTTTTTAATGGGCAGTGGTTTTACAACTCACAAACTAATGAACTAAACAACTAATAAAGAATACTCAATAATCAAACAATTCACAAGTCACCAAGAAAAGAAATAAGAAAAAGAATACTCAATACTCACGAATTCAATCGATGATCTGATGTTGCAGCGACTTCAGCGAATGATGATCTGTGATTCAGCGATTCAGCGACTTCAGGCTTCAACGCAGCAGTTCAGACTTCACCTCAGGCTGAAGTCTTCAACAATTCAGCGCAGCAGCAGTTGCCAGTTAGACGTTTGGTGATGAGATGATCGACGTTTGGTATCCTTGATCAGATTGTGTCGTGCATTAAAACTTCACGGCGTATTTTATTATGTTGGGCTAACATATAACTAGTTTTAGGCAATTGAGCTTATTATTTACAATCTTCAATTGATTTGGGCTTTAATAACATAAGGTTTATAAGTTCTAATAATCTTATAACTAATTATTAATTTGGGTTGGGCTATGAAGTCGGAACTAAGTTTATAAACTGCAATTTGGGCCTACAGACTTTTTTTAGGGGTGTCCTCGTAGTTGTTCAGGGGTATCCTTGGTATAAAAACCGGAAAAAATTACACTACCGATAAAAAGTTGAGCCGTAGCGCGTGCTACGGCTCGGTACACATAATGTCCACCACTAGTGCGGGTAGAGGAAGCCGCGAAGTCAAGGGTGCGTAATACCCTTGGGTTCCACTCAGGGGCGAAGGTTACTTGGTGCCCGGGGGTGCAACTCCCCCCCCCCAATGTTTTGGTTAGAAATGTATAAGTTTCGATTTTTCGTCTGAAAATTTAAAATTATATAGGATCGCCTCCCGATTATTTTTCCTAAATTGTATATCCTAAATATTTATACAATATATAAATTAAAGTAAAGTTTGTTATCACTTTGTATACCCTAAATATCTATACAATATATAAATTTCAGTAAAGTTTGTTACCACTTTGTATATAAATGATGGGTAGTTTGGTAAATATATTTAACTCTTATTTGTTTAACCCTAGATTACCCACCACACAATAAACTTAATCACAACTTAATACCGACTTATCAATCATTTTCTTCCCGTACTCCCATAGCTTTCTACATCCCATTCTTTTTCCAATTCCATCAAGACATTTTCGATAATAATTCTTTTATTGTTGTTGTAAATTGTTGATTACATAGCCTGGTGATTTATATAGAAAAAGAAATTGTTGATAACTTTGATTCGAAAGACATAATTGATGAATTCAAAAATCTTAAAAGTCGTCGGGCTGAGTTGTAATTCTTCGCCCAAGTTCCATTTATCTCGTATCATATATATATATAGGGAAAACGGTGAAAAGTGTGAGAACGGTGAGAACGCTTATAGATCGTCATATCAAAACAATCTATGGACTAGACGGGTGCGGTGGCGTTTTCATAAATAACATCAATTTTATTACTTAAACGTGCTTCATTAAGCGTAAAAAGGGTAAACGTCGTTTCTTACATAAAACGAAATTAAATATAAAACGCCAACTAAATACAAAACGCCATAAAATATTTTTCCTGCGTAGTTTTTTCTGCCTTTTAGTTAGTATATTTTATAATCTTGGCCTACAAAAACGCCATAAAATATAAAACACCATAAAAATATAAAACGCCAAATTTGAAAGATGGAACGTGTTACAAACTTAACAGATAAAGCTGAGCAAAACCGGATACTTTATTAATTGCATTTATTATTATAATAATATCCCGCCTAAACTACGCGCCAAAACATCCTATAAAGAGAAACGTCTCAGCACATTGCATTGATCACACCAAAAAAACAAACACCATGGTTCATAAATACCACTCACTGTAAAACGCCAAAAAGTTAAAAAAAATCAAAGATGGCAAACATCGTTTCTTAGATATTCAGTATTGTTCTGCGTGAAGTTTCACTAAATGGTTTGTTACGTGAAGGGAGTAAGATTTTGCTAGATAAGATGGACAAATCTTCAAGAAAAAGAGACTGGTGACAGTCATATGTTATTTTGTCTTTTTTGTTCTTGAAGAAGGCTTGGATAAGGAGAAGAGACCGATCCTAGTGTAAATGCTCTTTTGGACTCCACGATGATAATGAGGATGACGGACAAATAGCAGCTACCCACACGACATCGATCTTTGTCTCCAACATCCACAAAACCACTTTAACACATGAACTGTAACACCCCGAAAACGGGTCCGATAGCCAAACCACGTTAATATTAATGAACGGGTGAAATACCGCCAGTGGTAAAATTTAACCCGGTGAATATTAGGATTTAAATAAATAATCCTAAATATTAATTAAAAAGAAGAATAAATTCTTAGAGAAAAACAAAGTTTGTAAGAAGCCCGGGTTAATGAGACTTAAAATAAAACGGTTTATACTTTCCCCAAACCCACTAAGTTAACTAGGAATTTTTAAACTAGTTAGTAAAAAGAGATAATGTTGGAATTAAGTAGGTTGTGACCTACTTCATAACTAACTAAACATAAGGGACCAAAGTGGGAAAAACTTGGAAGTTTAATTATTAAAAGAAAATTTAAAACAAAACACACACACCAAGTGTGTGTTCTAGATCGAACATCAGGAGACAAAAAAAAGGGTGAAACCCTAACTCAACCAAATCTTCAAATTGAAGGATCAATCGAAGGCAAAATTCGGATTTGAATATATGTAAACGTTCACCAAGTCAAGGGGATCGTAAGGTATGTCGAAATTTATATTTTGGTGATATTTTGATAATCATGCATGAACGAAATTCTTGTATGAAAGTTGAAGGTTTTAGTGAAATTGATGTGAGTATAAGTCTAGGAACAAAACCCTAGGTGCAAACTTGTTGAATTTGTGCCATGAACTAGTGATTAGTCAACTAATCAAGCATGACCTAAGTGGGTTTTTGTAATATGATGATGTTAGTGCCTAACTAGTGATTAGAATCATCATATTTGATAGTAAAGGCAATGTACTTAAACAAATTTCACGTTTGAGTATTTGACCATACATGATTCGAAATGGGTCTTGAATGTTGTAATGAAATTGGTAATTTATTTCATGAATATGGACGTTTGAAATCATGATATCTACTAGTTGATATGTAGAACTCGATTATATTAGGTGTTCGGATGAATGCTAATGATATGACGAAACGGGTTTAACTAATAGATGAGGACCCTTAGTTCTTGTGAAATGAATAAATAAGTTAGCTTTGATAATCGCTCGAACTAATTGAAGTGTTGGAATTATAATGAACCGGGTTAAAAGATTAGTTAAAACGGTGGCTTAAAAGAACGCCTACCGGGTAAATTGTGAATGCCTAAACTAGTAATGAACTTGAATGTGCATTTTATATACTAATGGGCATTTGACTTTAAAAAAGTCAAACTGACCTAAAATACGATGAATGATAATTTTGGATATAAAACGCGTAAGGTGGAATAATCATACTAAATTATGATTAAACTAACCACCTTGTAAACGATGATGATAGTTTGACGCTTAACAAGCTAGGTGGAAGCTTGGAGGAGGAAGCGGGACAAACGAATCAAGAAGGAAAAGAAAAGCGTAATTTGGATGCGAGGTAAGTAAAGCTTACACCTTCTAGAATAGAATACTTACTTGTATAATGGATAGCATTGTGAATAATAAAATGGAATGGTTTTCGCGGGCATTTTGTCGATAAAATAGTTATTGATAGCAAACAGTTCCGTTATTTGCAAAACGGTTTTGAGGTCTTAAACACTTAGTTTTGAATCCATATGTGGTCAGAAGTTGTATAACAACAAAAATTATGATTGGTAATTTTTATAAATCTTTCGGAAGTTGTTTTACATGGTTTTTACGGACGTTTTGTCAACAAAATAGTTGTTGACAGCAAGCAGGTCCGTATTTGCAGAAATTGTTTCGATGCCTTAAACACTTAGTTTTGACTCAATATTTGGTCAGAAGTGGTATAACAATATAAATGATGATTGGTATTTTTTATAAATTTTTCAGAAATTGTTTAACGTGGTTTTCGCGGACGTTTTGTCAACAAAATAGTTGTTGACAGCAAGCATGTCCGTATTTGCAGAAATTGTTTCGAGGCCTTAAACACTTAGTTTTGACTCAATATTTGGACAGAAGTGGTATAACAATACAAATGATGATTGGTCATTTTTATAAATTTTTCGGAAGTTGTTTAAGTTGGTTTTCGCGGACGTTTTGTCAACAAAATAGTTGTTGACAACAAGCAGGTCCGTATTTGCAGAAATTGTTTTGAGGCCTTAAACACTTAGTTTTGACTCGATATTTGGTCAAAAGTGGTATAACAATTTAAATGATGATTGGTATTTTTATAAATTTTTCGGAAGTTGTTTAACATGGTTTTCGCAGACGTTTTGTCAACAAAATAGTTGTTGACAGCAAGCAGGTCCGTATTTGCAGAAATTGTTTCGAGGCCTTAAACACTTAGTTTTGACTCAATATTTGGTCAGAAGTGGTATAACAATATAAATGATGATTGGTAATTTTTATAAATTTTTCAGAAGTTGTTTAACGTGGTTTTCGCGGACGTTTTGTCAACAAAATAGTTGTTGACAGCAAGCAGGTCCGTATTTGCAGAAATTGTTTCGAGGCCTTAAACATTTAGTTTAGACTCAATATTTGGTCAGAAGTGGTATAACAATATAAATGATGATTAATATTTATAAATTTTTCGAAAGTTGTTTAACGTGGTTTTCGCGGACGTTTTGTCAACAAAATAGTTGTTGACAGTAAGCAGGTCCGTATTTGCAGAAATTGTTTCGAGGCCTTAAACACTTAGTTTTGACTCAATATTTGGTCAGAAGTGGTATAACAATACAAATGATGATTGGTAATTTTTATAAATTTTTCGGAAGTTGTTTAATGTGGTTTTCGCGGACGTTTTGTCAACAAAATAGTTGTTGACAGCAAGCAGGTCCGTACTTGCAGAAATTGTTTAAGGGTCTTAAACACTTAGTTTTGACTCAATACTTGGTAAGAAGTTTTATAACAATATAAATGATGATTGGTAATATTATTTATTGTTAAGTGTTACAAATACAGGCAAGCGGATAGTATGAGCATGTTTTGCCAAGGTTGGCGAAATGTAATTCAATGTATTAAAAACGAATCAATGTTGACCCGTGCCAGGTACGCACAAGGAATGATACTCTCGTGAAGGGTGCATGTACCAACCATAATATAGATTATGGAAATAAGAGTTTTGTTTTTTTTAATAAGAGTTGCTAAAATTATAGTTTTGACATAAATACCCATAACGGGTTAAATAATTCGGTTTAAGAACCGGAAATTTGAATTCGAAGGAAACAAGAATTTCGAATAATGGATGAATGAATTAGATGGAAATATGTTTATAACTTGTTGTGAAACTGTCAAAACTAACTTTTATGTTGGTTTTGATTTTAGGAATGTCTTATGGAACTCCGGATGAGGATCAAGCAAGAATGGAGAACCGAACACATGTCTCGAGGCTTCCGCAACGATTTTATTTTGTTCTAGCTTAAAAGTGGATATTGTAAACACTTGAAATTATATTATGGAATGTTTTAAATTATGTAAGAAGTTTAATTTGGAAAAGTTTTTGTAAGCTTGCATTTTCGTATAAAATGCGGGTTTAATATTATAATATTGATTAATAAAGACGAGTCTTACAAGTTTGTAATCAGAGCTCATGGTTCAAGAGTAAAGTGTGTTCAGTTCGAGGCTTGATCGCAAATCCGGTAAGTGCATGTATATTAATGGTTTAGTATGATTAAAGTGTTGTGAACAACACATAGGGTTATCGTGTAATACACGTTACATCAATCAAATCAATAAAGGATCGATATAGTGAATGAAATTACGTGTGTTGAAACGTATAGTAGAAAATCCTTATATTATAATACGGGCGTTCGTTAAATTCGAAATTACTAACTTTTATAAATGTTTGGGTTATTGGATTTTATTACCCCCAACTATTAGCTATTGGCCGCTGCTACCCTCAACTATCACTTTGACACCCATCACCCCCAACTTAACACTTAATGTGTTCTGTCACCACACCGTTAACTGATCACTGACTTTTGATCCTGTTTTTATACTTTTGGGGTGTCATAGGAATCTTAGGAAGATTTTAGGGATCTTTGGACACCTCAAAAAGTATAGTAACAAGCTCAAAAGTTAGTGATCAATTAACTACATGGTTACATAACAAACTAAGTGTTAAGTTGGGGGTGGCGGGCTTTGTAGGTCCCTGTTAGGAGGATGACGAACCTAAACCTTGTTATACTAACCCACTAGCAAGTGCGGAATCCAAGCTAGTGAGCAAACCGGGATGAAACAAGCACAAACACACAAAGATTCACCGATTAACACCACTTGTATTAATGCGAATGAAAGGTTTCGGTTGTCTGTCCGAAGGATTCGATAGATGGTCGAAGGATCATCTATCGATGTCAAAGCCATCGAAGGATTCACAAGCACCTCGAAGGATGGTGTATCCTTCGAGGTCTATTAGTTTCCATCGAAGCATATCTTTCGTGGGCATCGAAGGATTTACACTATCCTCCGATGCCTTATCCTTCGACATAGACAACCATATTTCTAACAGATTGGCCAAGTCAAAACAGGAGGACGGTTGACTTGGTCAACTTACAGGACTGACAAGGACATCGTTTACATCGTGACCGAATACAGACAAAGTACAAACACAAGTCTTCGTCTTGATCTTCGTGTCTTCAAGACGAAACCAAGTCTAACTGAGCTAAGTTGAACCGAGCCGAGTCGTGTCCACAAAATATGCATCAACAGGCTTCAAAGTGATAGTTGGGGATGGCAGCGGCTAATAGCCAATAGTTAGGGGTGATAAAATCCAATAACCCTAAATGTTTTAGTTGAAGGACACTCGCATCTGAAGATAGCGAGAGTGTAACAAATTGCGGATTTGACAAAGGAATGGTACAAAGTATGACAAGCAGAGCATGCTCACCAAGGACCTAAATCGCATAACGAACGCAAACAGGGCTAATGGCAAGGAAAGCCCGTTAGGGCAAGCATTACCAGGTGCACGTTTTAAATTTAATCGCACAAATAGTAATATGCAACAAACACGTAGAGAATAATTGTTGCATATGTAGAATAAAACTTGGAAAACCTGAATAAGACACCTATTCAGGATGATGTTTCCAAGAGAAATTTTAGTAGAAATATGCGTTATTCATGATTGTGAATAACGAGACAATAATAGAGTTAGTTTATGTGGAAACTTGGACGAGAGTAATTATCCAAGTGAATAATTCTCAATCTTATACTAATGAGAAAAGTAGAGATCACATTAACGAATGTGATTACATAATAGTTTGATAGAAAGAAAACATTTTTTTATTCAAGGACAAAACAAGTAAAACTAATGATTGTCGTTTAGCATTTAAATAAAGTTTTATGGAATGAAATCAAAGATATAGAAATAAACAGATGCGTTACTTACATAGGGCGTGATGTGAAAATTATAAAAAGGTCACGTGTGTCATGTGTTGACCGCTTACTCTGGCCAAATAAGTAGTGAACACATGATACCATGAACTTCTTATGATGGACACGTTTACGTCCGTTGTAATAAGGACGGGGTGAATGGGACGAACTAAAAAGGTACCCAAATGAATCAAATAAGCAAGATGTTTGATAATAAACGCAAACGCAAGCCTGATGACGGAAACGTATTACGTTAGAATAACGAGCCCGAGAGAAGGGACAAAGATGAAAGTAAATGAAATTACAGACCGACTAATGAGAATGTTAAGGCATAGGAATAAATTTTGATTGTCATAAGTGATCAAATTCACACGAACAAGTCAAACAAAATAAATAAAGAATGATGACTTGGTTGAATAAAAGCGATGGATTTCGCTAAGATGACCAAATAAATTAAAACGAAGTCTAAACCATATCAGAACGGTTACTTTGAAGATGACTTTGGTAAAGATACCCGATAGATGGGTAGGATTTTGAGAATATGCGTAAACCAAGAGACGGGAACGCAGATTAGAAAGTCAAAAGACTCGGATTATGAGTTATGACTAAAAGAATAATAAAATCTCGCAAACAAAATTTTGTTAGTAATGTTCAACTATTTCGAAGTTGAACGAGCTAAATAAAGAATGGAGTTTGACTGTCATTAGTGATGGATTTCACATGAATATGTCGAACCGGCCAAATAAAGTACAAATACTTGATAGTGCAAGTAAGCGCGAACCGAGTAATGGAAGCGCGAAATATTGATGAACGTATGTGATGGGTCGTAAAAGAACATAAAAAGGAAAAACGCAAACTAGTGAAACAGGAGAGTTAAAATCATAAAGATAAAGGACCCGAGTAACGGGTTGTAAAGAAATATAGGTATGAACCGGGTAACGGTAAGCGTAGAATAAACCGACGTGTAAATGACGTAAGAAGTCATAGAGTCGGAAGATTAGTCCAAAAGAAAACGAATGTAGCCTTAGACTATGGTCAATGTCAATAAAATTCAAGAATGAAAATGAATGATTGCCAAACTTAAAAAGGGTGCCTTGACAGAAAGTATATTTTTTAGAACGAAATAAGTAAGGGGATGATCTACGAGATCACCAAAACCTTTGGTAGTAAGCAGTGTGAAGGTCTACGAGACCGAATGACCCTCGGGTCACGAATAAAAAGAAATAACTATAAGGGCCTCGTCAAAAAAGGGTGAAGGCCTATGGAAATAGCCTATGAGGCTAAGTGAAAGAACGTGCGGGTCACTTGGGTATAGCACGGGAAGTAGTTACGACTCCCGCATTAATAATAACGGGAAGGGATAAATTCTTGATCGTCAATTCCTCGATATAAGTGATTGACATAAGTTAAAGAGAAAACGTTAAAGTAAAATTCAGTTTCCGTAAGAGACAACGTTATAACGAATATGAATATTATGAGAGAAATTAGAAAATGGTCGATACTAGACGATATAGGTCTTAACACCGATAGGTGTAAGACGATACGTTCGAAAGAAGATTTTGATAATGAAAAGTTTATATATACTTAAACATGATGTGAATGCAATGCGAGCACGGTCACGAAAGTGATATAGAATATAATCACGTAGTAACGTGAGTTACAGGATAGGAGGTCATAAACTCATATAAGGCCGGAAAGGAAATATGGTATCCCGAGTAACGGGGTATAAAGCAGCCGGTGACTAGTAAGTCTAGTCGTAAAGACCATTTAAGGTCAAAATAGTAATTATAACTTAATAGAAGTGCTTATCATGTCAGGATTAACGTGGAATTTATGGGGATTATGTAAGAAAGGTTTCGAGGACGAAACCTCTTTAAGGGGGGTAGACTTGTAACACCCCGAAAACGGGTCCGGTAGCCAAACCACGTTAATATTAATGAACGGGTGAAATACCGTCAGTGGTAAAATTTAATCCGGTGAATATTAGGATTTAAATAAATAATCCTAAATATTAATTAAAAAGAAGAATAAATTCTTAGAGAAAAACAAAGTTTGTAAGAAGCCGGGTTAATGGGACTTAAAATAAAACGGGTTATACTTTCCCCGAACCCATAAGTTAACTAGGAATTTTTAACCTAGTTAGTAAAAAGAGATAATGTTGGAAGTAAGTAGGTTGTGACCTACTTCATAACTAAGTAAACATAAGGGACCAAAGTGGGAAAAACTTGGAAGTTTAATTATTAAAAGAAAATTTAAAACAAAACACACACGCCAAGTGTGTGTTCTGGATCGAACACCAGGAGACAAAAAAAGGGTGAAACCCTAACTCAACCAAATCTTCAAATTGAAGGATCAATCGAAGGCCAAATTCGGATTTAAATATATGTAAACGATCACCAAGTCAAAGGGATCGTAAGGTATGTCGAAATTTATATTTTGGTGATATTTTGAAATTTTGATAATCATGCATGAACGAAATTCTTGTATGAAAGTTGAAGGTCTTAGTGAAATTGATGTGAGTATAAGTCTAGGAACAAAACCCTAGGTGCAAACTTGTTGAATTTGTGCCATGAACTAGTGATTAGTCAACTAATCAAGCATGACCTAAGTGGGTTTTTGTAATATGATGATATTAGTGCCTAACTAGTGATTAGAATCATCATATTTGATAGTAAAGGCAAGGTACTTCAACAAATTTCAAGTTTGAGTACTTGACCATACATGATTCGAAATGAGTCTTGAATGTTGTAATGAAATTGGTAATTTATTTCATGAATATGGATGTTTGAAATCATGATATCTACTAGTTGATATGTAGAACTCGATTATAATAGGTGTTCGGATGAATGCTAATGATATGACGAAACGAGTTTCACTAATAGATGAGGACCCTTAGTTCTTGTGAAATGAATAAATAAGTTAGCTTTGATAATCGCTCGAACTAGTTGAAGTGTTGGAATTATAATGAACCGGGTTAAAAGATTAGTTAAAACGGTGGCTTAAAAGAACGCCTACCGGGTAAATTGTGAATGCCTAAACTAGTAATGAACTTGAATGTGCATTTTATATACTAATGGGCATTTGACTTTTAAAAAGTCAAACTGACCTAGAATACGATGAATGATAATTTTGGATATAAAACGCGTAAGGTGGAATAATCATACTAAATTATGATTAAACTAACCACCTTGTAAACGATGATGATAGTTTGACGCTTAACAAGCTAGGTGGAAGCTTGGAGGAGGAAGCGGGACAAACGAATCAAGAAGGAAAAGAAAAGCGTAATTTGGATGCGAGGTAAGTAAAGCTTACACCTTCTAGAATAGAATACTTACTTGTATAATGGATAGCATTGTGAATAATAAAATGGAATGGTTTTCGCGGGCATTTTGTCGATAAAATAGTTATTGATAGCAAACAATTCCGTTATTTGCAAAACGGTTTTGAGGTCTTAAACACTTAGTTTTGACTCCATATGTGGTCAGAAGTTGTATAACAACAAAAATTATGATCGGTAATTTTTATAAATCTTTCGGAAGTTGTTTAACATGGTTTTTGCGGACGTTTTGTCAACAAAATAGTTGTTGACAGCAAGCATGTCCGTATTTGCAGAAATTGTTTCGAGGCCTTAAACACTTAGTTTTGACTCAATATTTGGTCAGAAGTGGTATAACAATATAAATGATGATTGGTATTTTTTATAAATTTTTCGGAAATTGTTTAATATGGTTTTCGCGGACGTTTTGTCAACAAAATAGTTGTTGACAGCAAGCAGGTCCGTATTTACAGAAATTGTTTCGAGGCCTTAAACACTTAGTTTTGACTTAATATTTGGTCAGAAATGGTATAACAATACAAATGATGATTGGTAATTTTTATAAATTTTTCGGAAGTTGTTTAATTTGGTTTTCGCGGACGTTTTGTCAACAAAATAGTTGTTGACAGCAAGCAGGTCCGTACTTGCAGAAATTATTTAGGGGTCTTAAACACTTAGTTTTTGGTAAGAAGTTTTATAACATTATAAATGATGATTGGTAATATTATGTATTGTTAAGTGTTACAAATACAGGCAAGCGGATAGTATGAGCATGTTTTGCCAAGGTTGCCAAAAGGTAATGCAATGTATTAAAAACGAGTCAATGTTGACCCGTGCCAGGTATGCACAAGGAATGATACTCTCGTGAAGGGTACATGTACCAACCATAATATAGATTATGGTTGGAGGAAATAAGAGTTTTGTTTTTTTTAATAAGAGTTGCTAAAATTATAGTTTTGACATAAATACCCATAACGGGTCAAATAATTCGGTTTAAGAACCAGAAATTTGAATTCGAAGGAAACAAGAATTTCGAATAATGGATGAATGAATTAGATGGAAATATGTTTATAACTTGTTGTGAAACTGTCAAAACTAACTTTTATGTTGGTTTTGATTTTAGGAATGTCTTATGGAACTCCGGATGAGGATCAAGCAAGAAAGGAGAACCGAACACATGTCTCGAGGCTTCCGCAACGATCTTATTTTGTTCTAGCTTAAAAGTGGATATTGTAAACACTTGAAATTATATTTTGGAATCTTTTAAATTATGTAATAAGTTTAACTTGGAAAAATTTTTGTAAGCTTGCATTTTCGTATAAAATGCGGGTTTAATATTATAATATTGATTAATAGAGACGGGTCTTACACGAACAATAAAAAACCACACCAAAACCAAAACGCAATTTATTTGTGACAGTTCTTGTAGTTTCAAAAGAAGAAATAGACTGATGACAGTGAAGGTTTGGAAGATGAATTGGATTCGGATTTTTAATTTATTTTTTCGCTTATATTTTTTTTTAATTTTTTATGTGGTTTGTTATCTAATTTTCAGCTAAGAACAATACATTATTTCTCTAAAAAAATGCTTGTAAAACGCCATGATGCCACAAACGCCAAACTCCTAAACTATAATAAAATTACTTTGGACAAGTATTATTAAAAACTCAAAAAAAAATCCATTAACTAAACTATAATAAAATTACTTTGGACAAGTATTATTAAAAACTCAAAAAAAAAAATCCATTAAAAATACAAAACGCCAAAATCTAAAAAGATGGGATGAGTTACAGTGATAAACAGATGAAAATGAATAAACAGTAACTACAAACAGTAAACTGAAACGACAGAAACTTTATTACTAACATTTATTATATTAAAAGTCACTCCATGAGAATTTTAATTAATTTATCTTTTCAAAATGCCATAATTACATGTCATATTATAAGACTGCATCCTACATGGCGGCAAAAAAAAGTCATTATAAAAGTAGAACAGGTAAACACTCCAAACATTCTCTAACACGCCACACATTGTCCAAAACGCCATACAACTTAAAAATTAGCTAAGGTTATTGCATGGAGGTTTGAGAGGTCGGAAAGACGTTTCGTTAGGGGTGCTAAACGGATCAGGTTCGCGGGTTGGGGGGTTCAACCCGACCCGAACCCGAAAATTTTACTCCGCCAACCCGACCAAGTTGACCCGAACCCGACCCGTTAACCTAAACGGGTTGACGGGTTCAATCTGAAACTGACCCGAACCCGTTTAGACTAAACCCAAACCCGCGAATTTCGTGTTAGGTTCGTGTCGTGTTTTCGGATCCTGTCAGAAATTCACACCCCTACGTTTCGTCCTAA
The DNA here is from genome assembly GCA_030545235.1 of Helianthus tuberosus. Lineage (NCBI taxonomy): Eukaryota > Viridiplantae > Streptophyta > Magnoliopsida > Asterales > Asteraceae > Helianthus > Helianthus tuberosus. The sequence continues at coordinate 55,260,497 of CM060448.1, forward strand.
TGTTCTCTGATAGGAGAAGGGTGAAGGTCAAGACAATCAAGGCTATACTTAGTATGGATGAAGCCGTTCAGAGGGATATTCTGGCTCTTGGGATTCCAAGGGCCGACGATTGTGAAAGGACTCGAAAGGTAATAAGAAGATTGAATAGAAAATTTCCAGCAGATGATGATGATCGATGATGATGATGATATTAACGATACTGGTCTACTAACAGTTAGCGGTTGGGGGTTGGATGAACAAGCAAGCACGGTTAAAGTGACTTATCAACACAGGGTAGAATATTAATTGTCGATGGACGAAATGCTGAAGATAGAGAGACTACATTTTCTTGAACAACTCTGTGATTTAGCACCTTCGAACGATGCATGATCCAGGGTTGTAATGATGTTTAAGTATAGGCTGCAGCAAAGACAAGATGAGATGATGGTGTTATATGCCAATGCAAAATATGATGATGAATCTGAAGAAAGTGATGAACAAAGCGATGGTTACTTCTCTGATGTAATCCCATACACAGAAGACTATTACTTTGTTTTGATTTCGTCTTATTCTAATCTTTTGAAATATTAATGAATTATTAAGAACGCCATGAAAGCCAAAAAATTTACCTTTATAACATATAGGGATTAATTCACCTGGGAACGCCATAAACGCCAAAAAAATTATATATGTGACATAAAAAACGATTAATTCAACGAGACAGATCTAAAAAAGACCAGTAAAACGCCAGGTAGTTATTAAATCTAACTAAACGCCAAAAAAATCTTAGACGCCAAAAATGAAGCAGTATTGTAACACACGCATTGGGAAAAAGAAGATTAAAAAGACAAAAAAGTCCCTCCCACCCTGATTATATCCCGCGCCACGTGTTCGATTAGGAAACGTTCTCACCGTTCTCACACTTTTAAGCGTTTTCTCCTGATCCCATTTCTATATATATATATTGGTCTTTTGTTTATTATACAATATTTAGTTTTTCTATTTGCGATAACGGGTCTTTTGAATGAATGGATTTTTTTAAATTATTTGGAACTATTATTATTTGACCCGACTTGAATCGAATAGCCGACCCGATCCGAAACATAACGATAGGAAAAAAAATTTGGATCCCATCACTTTACACCCCCTCAAAACTTTTAGTAAAGCTCCACCACTGGTTTCACTTCCTCCCTTATAAACATAACCTAATATTAAACTTGCAATGATTTGAACCTGTGTTATATTTGTTGAAACACAAGACCACTACATTATTAGTTACAGTTTAATATTAGAAAAAAGTTTATAATACTAAAAGTTTAGTATTTACAATTTAATAATTAAAACTTTTTTATAGTCCCAACTAAGACTATGTGGAGTCATGGGCATGAAGGCAAGAGCATGCCACGTAGTTGTTACATTTCCAAAAGGGTTTTGCCTTCCACATCACAAAAAGAGAAGGGTGGTCAATGGTAAGGGCAAGGGGCATGAATACAAGTGGATTAAGGCTTTGGAAGGGGGCAACGACCATGGTAATCTCCATAAATAAAGGGGCAATACCATGGTGAAGGTGAAGAAGAAGCTGAGTGGTGTGGGTGGCGTGTAGGGGCTTGCCCTCTCCTCTCTATGCCCCCACTCTGTATGGTCTAACATGGTGTGATGGTAAGGATCCCATCTATCCAAGAGCTTTACGGTGTGTTCCCGAGTTAAAAATCCCTCCCCTCCCCTCCATATCTTTCCAAATTGAAAAGACTATTTTCAGGCAAAAAACACCTCATTTTCCCTCCCCTCCTCTCTCGGGTTAAATCCTTAAAGGTACAAATACTTGGGAATATTTTGGAGTAGGTTAATTTATCATTACAAAAAAAGTTTTTATTATAGCAATTTTACATTATATTGTTTTCAATAGGTGTTAAAGTAAAAATAACTTTTAGGCAAATTCAACTTATCAAAAGACGAGAAGATACGAACATGAACATGAACGACAAGTTAAACATGAAAATATGTTGAAAAGGCACAAACATCTCTAAATATATAGTGCTTGAACCTGTATTTTGTTGATTTGCATTCATGGTGGCAAGTGCAACGGAAGACAACATATGGTCATTAATCCGTGTCATCTCTTCTCTCCTAATATGATGAAGTTATTAAGGGAATTAAGAAGGCAAGGAAACACAATCCCCTACTGACGAAGATGATGCAATTTTATATTCGTTTAATAGGTAAAAGGACAAAGACTTAACCCTTTACAAAGAAGCACAAAACTGGATGAAAACCTTATCCGAAGAAACAGTGATCTGAATTGACCGGAATCAATTAGATCAGGGGTTTAGTCTCTGCATAAAAGGGTTAATCCTCTCGTTGATTCGGGGGGTTTGGCTAGTTTCCTTCTCCGGTGATCACTGCAAAACAGAAAGTCGTTAGACTCACCACGGGGAGAATGGGGGTTCTCTCCGTGACCACCCTCCGGCGTGAGAATAAGTCTAGTGATCTCGATGAAGAAGAAGAAGAAGAAGAAGTAGTAGTAAAGTGAGAGTGAAATGGGAAGTCCCCCTGAGATCATACCTGCAACGTCTTATTTATAACCGGTTTTGACGGGAAAAAGGTGCGACAGACAGAGTAACGGAAAGTGCTTTTCCGTTTGGTGGTTATATTTTCTTCCGTTAATCTTTGCACACGGATCGTAGATCTTGATCAACGGTTGGGGAGTTGCCACGTGTAAAGTAGTTTTGGGTAGATCCTTCTCCAAGTTAGTACCATCATCGTGACTTAGATGAGCGTCTAGGATTATGCCACATCATCGTTCAGTTGTAACCGAATGGTTAAGCACGACGAGCATTTAATGCTTCTAGAAGATCTACAGCTGTAAACCGTTATGCCCTTGCCACGTGTCTATTATGTTGTAACAGAAAAGATGCTTTCATTCGATTTTAGGCGCGCGAAGACGTTTAGGATTCTATCCTCAAGTCTAACTGTTCTCTTGCGTGAACCCGCGCAAGGGTGTTAGTTGAATGTTTATTTCTCCTTTTCTCCGGCGCGTAGTCATCGAAGACTGTTTTCTTCTTTGTCTTGTTTAGAGCCGCTGCGCAGCCGCGCACGGTTTGCTAAAGATAATGCTATGGTATGATTTTTTGCGCAAGGTTTTGGGGACCATACTTCATCATTGATCTGTTTCTTTCTAACTCTTGTTTTAGGACCGCTGCGCGACCGCGTAGTGTCTTGTTTAAGATGTTTTTGGGATAAGGTTATGGTATGGTCCTATGCGCCTGCGCAAGGTTTTTGGGACCATACCCCTTCATTATCCTTTTCTGTCGTGTGTCATAAACAATTACAATTGCAACGTGACACCAATCGTGCTTTTGTCTTTTTATAAGTGAAAAAAATGTTCTTGTCACTAAGTAGTAGAGGTGTACAAAAAAACCGGTTTTAGAACCAAAACCGGGAAAAAATCAAAACCGGTTTTTTTATAACCGGTTTTAGAACCGAACCGAACCGCCGGTTGTAGATCGGTTAGTGATATTCATCTTTGAAACCGGTTTTAAAACCGAAACCGGCTATAAAAAACTGGTATAAACCGGTAAAAACCCGGTTTTTTTGGAATAAACCGGTAGTAACTAGTTGGACCAGTTATTGTTTTGAGTAACAAAAAACCGGTTAGTAACCGAAACCGGTTATAAAAAAAACCGGTTTTTGTTTTTGATGAAAAAAACCGGTTCGGTTAATAACCGGAACCGGTTTTTGAAAAAAACCGATTTGTACACCACTACCGCGTAGGAATTCAAATCACTCAATTCGAGCACAAGACATATTTGGGTGACTTAAACTGATGGTACATATTACCATGTCAGTTCGAGCACATACTAGTAATGCACATATGTTTTTTTTCTGTATAGTGTAATGACTCAGCTTTGCTAAAGATATTCGTTGTTTTGACCGTTGATAAAGATGAAAACAACCGATATATGATAACAATCCCCCCCACCCCCCCCACGAAGAAAACATATCCTCCACAAACTAAACTCGTTTTTTATTAAATTAATCAGCAAAATGTAATTCTTGTTATTTACGTATGACATGATCTTTTTTCCATAATGAAAAAATAAATAAAAGGGGTGCATGGCGCTTGACTAGTAGAAGAGGAGGCTAAGAAGCTCTTGGCTTTTGTTGGGTCATGGAAGGGGAAGGCAGCTTAGCTTAGCTACATAAATATGAGGGATAATCATCAAAATGGTCATTGAATGGTCAACTTTTCAAAAATGGCCAACTGAAACGGCTCTACAAGCCTTTTCACGAGTTCCGACACGGCTTAAAAGAGCTTTCCTCAGCAGCCACTCATCTTTTGCAACGTGTGCACCTCTGTTCAATCCCTGTCTTCTGCCATTAGGAACCACTCCACCACCGAGGACATCAACTATCATCCATCCACCTTTTTCTGACCAACAATCACCACTACCCCACCGTCGACGATCGTCGACCACCACAGTTCACCCGTCGGCAAACACCTCTACCATACCCACTGTCACCCACAATAGACTAACCTCCACCATCATCGATCACACTACCCACCTCCGATTACCCCATCACACTGCCGACGACCATCTCTCTGTACACGACCACCGATCAACTTTTATCATCTCCGACCGTCGGCAAACACCTCCACCACGGTCCTTCATTCCTTTTGTCGACAATTTCCACCACGGCAACCACTCTATTCACCTCCGATAACCACCGCGCCAATCAATCAACCCCCGATTACCATCTCTTATCACCTCAGGCCGACAACGTAGTTCTTCACCTCCAATTGACTTCCGTCAACAGCCGATTAACAAACAAGTTTGATATGGGGTTTGTGTTAGATCAATGATCTTCGTGCATCTCCTTTACGTGCTTCTCCTTTACGTCTGATGTTGATGTTATATGATGTGTGTAAAATGCAACATATAAATTACATCAAATAAGGCATAAAACTAACCCTTTTTAGTACTAATATTGGAAAAAGAGTGTTTTTGTCTTCCTTTTGTATTTTCAGGATTAAATGAGCTCAAAAACGCAAAAGAAGCAAAAAGACAGCTAAATCCAACATAAATACAAGAAAAGGAACATTAGTGGACTGCCCGAACCCTCAACGGCACCTTTCAAAGCAAAATAGAGAAAACAGAAGGCTGAACACGCCCCGTGCTCAGCCAGCACGGGGCCGTGCCCAAGAAGCAGCAGAAAAGACAAATCTATAGAAGCTTCTATTGCCCATCACGGAGCCGTGTCGAAAGTACAGCAGGCGCATTTATTGTAATTGCGAATTACAATTAATGAGGAGAGAGAGTGTCAGACAGACACGGGGCCGTGTCCAGCGGACACGGGGCCGTGTCCAGCTCTCTGTTCAGCCTATAAATAGGAGTGCTTGGATTCATTTCTGTAACACCTTGGAAATTTACGTCCAATAATGTACTGACACGTGTCACGGACTTTGAATATGCGAAAACATACTTTAGAGGGACTAAAGTTGACAAACGGTGAAACTATGTAAATTCAAGGGTCCAAAGCGTCAACAACTGATAAATAGACCCTACAATAACCCTACATGGTGTTTATAATCTTAAACGGAAGAATCATGGATCATACGAAGCGAAAGATGTAAGAAAGTGAGGAATTACAAACTACAGGGGCTAAATGTGTCAACATGTTGAATTCATACCTCTGAGTGATCTTTTGGCAAACCCGAAGCTTTGTAAAAATAAAATATACTCATAAGAATATGTGATAAAAATTTCATGAAGTTTCGTAAACGTATGAGAAAGTTATGATTAAAACCGTACACGAAAGGTTAAATACGATATCGTGAATTTCGTGACTTTTCGGGTAAGCGCAAAGTTAACCGAGGACATGCCCAAGTTTATAAAAGTCCCAAGACTTATAAAAGTCAGATATAAGGGCCAAGAGTGCTAAATAAATAGCTTAAACACGTATCACAAGATCAGGGACTAAAGTGCAACATTTGGAAAAACTTGTATTGCTGGTCGCCCACACCCTCGCGTAGCGCGAGGGGGGTCTCGCGCAGCGCGACGACTGCCCAGCGACAGAAACGCACAGATGTCAGTTCTTGGCTGTTTTGCGAGTTGGTTACAGCTGTGATCGATTAGAGAACTGACCAATCGATTTACATGCAACTTTTGGACAAAGGAAAACCTGTTATAACCTCTGAATCAACCATAAATCAGATCAAACTTCTCTAAAGTTCACTATAGTTGCAACATTCAAGCACACTTGAAACTTCAAAATTCACGAGATCCTTCTCTGGAGCATTCTGATCGACCAAGCATCCTCATAAGTGATCACTAAGCTTGTTAGGACCTTTGTAAGTGTTTTTATCATCCTCAAATCCGTTCTAACTTAGTGTTCTTACTAAAAGTCAAACATATCGTAAATATAGTTTGACTTTGCAATTAAACGAAATATGCTCAGTCATATCTCGAATCAAAAGTACCAACAAGTTGGTATTTATGAGTATAACAAACCCCTAAAAGGGTATGTTCAGATTCACACTCTAAGCATGCTAATTGTCGAGTCAAAGTTCTTCATAAAAAGTCAACAGAATATGTTTTTGCAAATTTAAGCATAATCAGTAATGTAGGCTACATGCAACCTGTTTGATTATCAAAGTAACTTTATAAATAATGTAAGAACGTGTTTCAACTTAATCAACTCGACAATTTTCTGTATTACACCCGAATCGGAACCGAAAGTCTCATAAATAGACTTTTTCTTTGACTATCGGTTCTGATCCGTACATGCATGTTAAGATCTGCATTAGAGCATATTTTAGACCAACTTTCATATATGTTTAACTCTCTGGAATTTTACATCTTGGTTCCATGTTTAACCGATTCATATGCATGTTACCGGTTTATGCTTAAATATGACTATTTTGCCCTTTTTGATATAAAACGTGATTTTTGGAAAAGTGAAAGAGTAGAAATCTTTATTACTAATTTATAAACTTGCACCGAAAATTTGAGATCAGTTGGTGGTCCAGATTTTGAGTTATGGCCGATATCGTAAAACTATATCTTTATATACATAAACGGCGCTTTTAGCGTATAACCTATTTAAGGCCACTTTTTGGTATAAAACTTTTTACCCACTGATGTTATATAATATTTTGGGATTTTTGATGATTTTTATTAAATTTTTGGCTGATCGTTTCATAGGTCGCTAAGTTAATTCGGTTAATGCCGGTTTTGACCTTTTAAGCCATAAAACGAGTTTTATAAATCCGATTGACCCCAAACCACTTCCTACTGATTTTGTTTATTAAATAAAGTATGTTGAACCTTCTGGAAGTATAAAAATCTCAGCTTTCTTTTACAAACCCGGAAACGGCTCTAAATCGCCTTTTTAGGCATTTTTAACGCATAGTATATACTATAACCATGTCAAACATATAAGACTTATACCTACTGATGTAATTAGCATATTTTCATATAAAAACAGTAAGTACAATTTTATAAACTCAGATTTCCAGTTTTGGCATTTTAAGCCCTTGTAAAATTACCAAAATACCCCTAACGAGCATAGTTTGGTTTTAAATGATAATTTTCACTTATGGGTCATACCCTACTGTTATGATATGTTAAATTAAGTATGTTTGCTGTACAAACCAGACCCATAACCCAGATTTACGAATAAACTCTTTTACAACCTCTTTAAATGACCGAAATGCCCTTATAAGGCATAAATTGATTTTAAATCCGTTCCGGGCAAAATAGAAAATAACTTACTGATATTATATCATATTTAGAGCATATTAACTCAGGGAACTTGCATATGACTCTTTTGAATACCCGTAACGCTCTTTTCGCGTTCGGTTCGGTTTATGTAACTAGTTTGCATAAATTGACCAAGACGGGTCAAACATTATCATTTTTGTCTCAAAATCCAGAATGTATTTAGTATACCCATATTATACAAGTATCCAAACTTGTCGGGTCTAAATCACATTCTATCCGGTCTTCGCTTAATCGTGCGTTTAAACCGTTTCGTCCTTTTAATTAACCGGTCTAGGCTTAGGCTTAAATAAAGACCGTTGGAAATCTAATAGGTTATTTATAAACCTTCGTTCCAGATTAGGAGCCCGGTAAAAGCTACCTGCCTTTTTGCTTGTTGAGATAAATACTTACCAAGGTAAATACTTTTAACTTATTTCCCCTATACGGGCTTGGGGTACGGTATATAAAATACCGCTTGGTCTAGCATTAAATTCTTTAATCGAATAGTGGTTAAATTTATTGAGATGCTATGTTTTAATTGTATGTTTTGTTTGCTTAAAGCCTTTGGGGGGTTAATGACCATGTCCCGGATATCCTCGGCATTATCTTACGAGATGGCCACGACCTGAGCACGGGGTGTAGGCGTACACCTGTCAAGTGTATAACTCAATATTGTGGTGTGTCTATTGATCTTTAACCCGGCACGAACCGGGCTACTGAACGCATAAGTAACATGTAAATCCTTTACAAGATTATGTAATATAATTATCCCAAGTTATAAAATATTTTGTGCCATGAGCATTCAAATCAATTTTCAATCATTTCAAAATGAGTCAGTTAATTTGTATTTACCAGTGTAAACTGACGTATTTTCCCAAAAGGTTAAGTGCAGGTACTACACGTAATAGGCTGGCTGTCTTCTAGAGCGTCCACAATAAGTCTCGCAAGCTTGGACGACATTAAACTGTTGAACAATATCTTATTTTATTTTGATCCGCCTGTGGATCCGTTTCAACTATCAGTGATACTTATTATTACGTTTTATTAAAGTTGAAATGAATCTATCTTTGCTTCCGCTGTGCATTATTACATTGTGTTGTTTGTCTATGATGATACCAACTACGTCACTATACTCCCCACCGGTGACACGTGGAAAATAGGGGTGTGACAGGTTGGTATCAGAGCCAACTCTGAGTGAATTAAACACTAGCCTTTTTTGTGTTTAATCTCAGTTACACAATTGCACAATCCTCGATTCTCGAGTCTAGACAAAGAACTTAGGAAATTTCCAAATTTTTGTTTAAATTTTCTAACCTTGTCTAAATTATATTTTTGTTGTATCACTTGTTTGCTTTTGACAGGTTCACGAAAATGCCACCAAGAATGAGAGGTAGAGGCCGAGGAGCATATGTGGCTCCAAATGATCATGAGGCCGGACCATCACACCGGCGGACTCCATCGGATCCTCACCGCAATGATGCTCAAGACCTTTGGAGGTCTTTCACCGAACCAGCGAGACGCTCAGTCTCACTAAGCACTTCTCCATCGATCCCGCATTCCTATGGGCCTCATTCGGAGAATGAGCCCCATCACTCACAGCAGTCCTACATTCCTCTAGGACCCTCATCACCTTTCGACAACACGTCACCCACCTTTCAAGGGCTGTACAATCCAGACGATTACCTTCAAGAACCAGTGGGTCTTAACCCACTCGGACCCGAAGACCACTTTCCCGGTGGCAACGACATGGACGTTGACGAAGATACCGACCCTTCCATGCCGCCATCTGGAACACCAAACCACCCCATCGAGATATCTGATGGGTCACCATTTTTGGGATCACCTTACAATGGTCCCGATAGTTATGAGGAGATGTTCAAACAATATGACTGGGTGTTTACCCCCAGTTATCATAACTCTCCCTTGCACCAGTCTTCCCACCACTCTCCTCTCCACCCGTCCTACCACAGCTCTCCCCTGCACCACCAGCAGCAGCCAGAGCAGCAGCAAGAGCAGCAGCAGAATCCATCTACGGATTCTCGATTTGTGGCAGTTACTCCACCGCCACCACCACCTCCGACTCATCCTCCCTCGCCCCCGAGGCGAAGGAGAGGAACGAACGCGAGGATGTCCTCGCGAGGAGGAGTGCGTATCCGCACCCCTCCACAGTCAAGCAGCAGCCGGTACTCACCGGTTCATGAAGAAACGGAGATGGGTGAATCTCCAAACCCCGTCTCTGAAGTAGCAACGACGCCAGTCGCGCCACAGCCACAGCCACAGCCACCACCGGGTTTTGGAGAACAAATCCCCGCTTACACTAATGCTGCGGCATTTAACCCCTTTGAGCAGCAGTTTCACATGGGGTACAACTATATGGAGGATACGTACTGGATAGCGGCAAACTCCAACACCTTCCAGCAAGAAGCTCCCTTTGGAGGTCCCTGGGCTACAGGACCCTCGACTTATGGGTATCCATCATATGGGTATCAACAGTCGCAGTTTCTCCAACCTCCACAGTATCAGTATCAGCAGCCGCAACCGCCCCAACCTCCGCTTTATCAGCCTCCTCAGCCGTCGTACTATCAGCAACCACCTCAGGCGCCGACAATGTCGCCACCCCAAGTTCAGGAAATCATACAGGAGATTCAAGGGGTGCGTCAAGAATTTCGGCAGGAGATGGAGAATAATCAGAGGCGTAACCGGGGAATGATTCAGAAGGTGGTAGACTTGCTCAACGGTAAGAGCAAGAAGGATTACTAAATCCTTTATTTATTTTAGTGATAGTCATGTCCCTGCGTGGACATATCTTTATGTACTCTACCCCTACGTGGGTAATTTTTTCTTCTGTTTCGCCCCTGCGTGGGCATGTCTTTTATTTCGACCCCTGCGAGGGTTTGTTATTTGTTTAGCCCCTGCGTGGGCATAATATTTATGAAAAGTCCCATTTAGGGCAATTTTGTACTCTTTAAATTTTAAATTAGAATGGTAATTTCAGCTTTTCATTTTAAATTATATGCATAAATATAATAAATGAATAAATGAAAAATAGCCTTATTATCGTAATTCACCATTTTAATAATAAGGATCTTAAAAGGTAAAACCTAGCTGTTATGCTGTCACAAATTTAGCCAAGATGGTAGAACCTGTTTAAAAAGATTCCACTCTCTGTTAACATCTGTAAATATGTTAACATTCTTGACTAATGTGATTCGCAAAAATCACACATGTCACCCTTTTAATAAATTATCCAAAATTTTATTTTTGTATATAATTGAAAGTGACATAATGCCTACGGGTCATAATAAATGTCATATAAAACAGAAAGGCAGTCGTAGCTTATAGACTCCCTGCCAAAGAAAGGATTGATTCGTTTTGATTAGTCAAACCTTAATCCTATAAAAATCTAAATTGTAATTTAGGAAATTTGTCTACGTGACTAGGCTTATTATGCCAATATTATAATTCATTCTAAAAAGATTATTAGTGAAAATCCTGAATGAAATTATTAAAATTAACTAATATGGCTTTTGTTTACCATGGTTAATAAATCGTTAAGAACGATAATACTGTTTAGACTTCTAAATAGACCTTGTCCTTATTTTATGTAGCAATTTAAGACTACATGGCCAAATCCGAAGAACTAAACAGTCGCCCGGCACAGAACCCTGAAAATGCTCAAATGTTAGTAACTGGTGCGGAATTGAAAGCACTAGTGAATGATGCCGTGGTCGAAGCACCGAATAGACAATTTAGCGAAGCAAGCGGGACCCGAAGTAGGACCCGAACCGCATCACGTTCCAAACCAATAACACATTCAGAGGGTCATAACAAACCGCCCTCTCAGAAGGAGATAGCTAAGAATGATAAGCCAAAGAAGGATGATGAGGATCATCACTCCTCTAACCAAAACAGTGTCCCGATAAAGAAGATCAAGCAGAAACATGAATCGCACGGTAAGTCTTGCACTTATAAATACTTCGTCTCATGCAAACCCAGAGACTTTACTGGGGAAAAAGGAGCGGTCGACTGCATGACCTGGATAGACGAAATGGATACAGTCGTAGATATCAGCGGGTGTGCTGAACGGGATGTAGTGAAGTATGTGTCCCAATCGTTTAAAGGGGACGCACTAGCATGGTGGAAATCTCTTTTGCAAGCTACCGGAAAGGCCACACTTTACAGTATGTCATGGGATCAATTCGTGGCCCTTATTAAAGAAAATTTTTGTCCACAACATGAAGTGGAAAGGATCGAGTCAGACTTTGTATCGTTGGTAATGAAGAATCTAGATTGTCAGGCTTACCTCACCACCTTCAATACTCTATCTCGATTGGTTCCCTACTTGGTAACCCCTGAGCCGAAAAGGATTGCCCGTTTCATTGGAGGTTTGGCCCCTGAGATTAAAGCTAGCGTTAAGGCATCGAGGCCTACAACTTTTAGATCAGTGGCTGATCTATCTCTCTCTCTTACTCAGGACGTGGTCAGGTTGAGAGCACATAGGAACTCGGAAGAGAATAAGAGAAAGCGTGAGGACGATACCTCACGAAAATCGGAGAAGAGACACCGAGGGAATAACGACCATAGAAAAGGGTCAGGATTTAGGAAAGATGGGCAACAGTCGGGGGATAAACCCAAATGCAAAACCTGCAAGAAAAACCACTTTGGGAAATGTCGTTTTGAAACGAAATCGCAGTCCCACACGAGGCCATGTGGAATCTGCAAATCTACTGATCACACGACTTTGAAATGTAAGGGTCTGAAGGATGCAACCTGTTACGGTTGCAACGAGAAAGGGCACATTAAGTCTAATTGCCCAAAGTACGCTAAGAAAGCCGATGAGGGAAAGAAGACCAATGCAAGGGTCTTCAGGATGGACGCTAAGGAAGCCGTTCAAGATGACAACGTTATTACAGGTACTTTTCTTGTAAATAATGTTTTTGCTAGAGTCTTATTTGATTCTGGAGCGGATAAGTCTTTTGTAGATAATAAGTTTTGTGAGTCGTTAAAATTGCCTGTAAAAGCCTTAAGTGTGAAGTATGAGGTGGAGTTAGCTGATGGAACCATAGAAACAGCCTCAACTGTTTTAGATGGATGTGTTATATCCATTAGGAATCATTCTTTTCCTTTGTCCCTACTTCCCTTTAAGCTCGCCGGCTTTGATGTAGTTATAGGCATGGATTGGTTATCGCATAACCAAGCCCAGATTGTGTGCAAACAAAAGCAAGTGATAGTTAAAACTCCGGCTGGAGAGTCACTTACCATTCAAGGAGATACTCAGCATGGATTGCCAAAGCAAGTGTCCATGCTCAAGGCATCCAGATGTATGCAGAAGGGTTGTGTCATTTATATGGCGCAAGTTACGATTGATGAGCCAAAGCCTAAGATTGAAGATATCCCTATCATTTCGGAATATCCTGAAGTTTTTCCCGAAGAACTACCTGGTTTACCACCAGATAGGCAAGTGGAATTCCGAATTGACATCATCCCTGGTGCTGCACCAATAGCGAGAGCACCTTATAGATTAGCACCGACGGAGATGAAGGAATTAAGAACGCAGTTGGATGATCTGTTAGCAAAAGGTTTTATTAGACCTAGTTCGTCTCCTTGGGGAGCGCCAATCTTATTTGTCAAGAAGAAGGATGGATCGATGCGTTTGTGCATCGACTACCGTGAGCTTAATAAGGACACCATCAAGAATAGGTATCCTCTGCCCAGGATCGACGATCTGTTCGATCAATTACAAGGAGCAAGCTATTTTTCTAAGATCGACTTGAGGTCGGGCTATCATCAGTTGAAAGTCAAGGATGAAGATGTACACAAGACAGCGTTTAGGACTCGTTATGGACATTACGAGTTCTTGGTGATGCCTTTCGGGCTCACTAACGCACCAGCCGCATTCATGGACCTCATGAATCGAGTCTGCAAGCCTTATCTGGATAAATTCGTCATTGTCTTTATTGACGACATCCTTATTTACTCAAAGAACAAAGCTGATCACGAGAAGCACCTTCGTTGTATTCTCAAACTGCTTCATCAAGAGAAGCTCTATGCCAAGTTCTCGAAATGTGAATTCTGGCTTCGAGAAGTCCAGTTTCTTGGACACGTTGTTAGCGAGCGTGGTATCCAAGTGGATCCCGCTAAGGTTGAAGCTGTTATGAATTGGCAAGAGCCAAAGACGCCTACGGAAATTCGCAGTTTTCTGGGTTTAGCTGGATACTATAGGCGATTCATTGAAAACTTTTCAAGGATTGCTGCGCCCCTCACTTCATTGACACGCAAGAAGGTTAAGTTTGAGTGGGGCCCTAAGCAGAAGGAATCCTTCGATATTCTGAAGAACAACTTGAGCAATGCACCAGTATTAACATTGCCGGATGGTATAGAAGAATTTGTGGTGTATTGTGATGCATCACACACCGGTATGGGCTGTGTACTCATGCAGAAAGGCAAAGTTATTGCCTACGCCTCAAGACAGCTGAAGATACACGAAAAGAACTACACCACCCACGATTTAGAATTGGGTGCCGTTGTATTTGCATTAAAACTTTGGAGACATTACTTATATGGTACCAAGTGTGTGATCTATTCAGATCACAAGAGCCTTCAGCATTTGTTTAATCAGAAGGACTTGAATATGCGACAGAGACGATGGACGGAAACTCTGAATGATTACGATTGTGAAATAAAATACCATCCAGGCAAGGCAAATGTAGTTGCCGACGCCTTGAGTAGAAAAGAAAGAGTAAAGCCTATAAGAATCAACGCTAAGCGCATTGAAATCAAGAATGATTTGAACAAAAGGATATTAGCTGCACAGAAGGAAGCTGTGCTGGAAGCTAATTATCCTGAAGAAAAGTTGGGAGTAACTGAGGAGCAGTTATCTCATGACAAGGACGGAATGCTTAGACTAAATGGAAGAATATGGGTTCCAATTTTTGGAGGACTTCGGGATGTTATCCTCCAGGAGGCCCACAGTTCCAAATATTCTGTTCATCCTGGAGCAGACAAGATGTACCAGGATTTAAAAGCAAACTACTGGTGGATTGGTTTGAAAAAGTCCGTAGCTGCTTATGTGTCTAAATGTTTGACTGGTGCGCAAGTCAAAGCAGAGCACCAGAAACCGTCAGGTTTGCTACAACAACCTGAAATTCCCACATGGAAATGGGAAATGGTGACGATGGATTTCATCACCAAGTTGCCAAAGACAAGAAAGGGAAATGACACTATTTGGGTCATAGTAGATAGACTGACGAAGTCAGCACATTTTCTACCCATCAAGGAGACTTATAGCTCCGATATGCTAGCCCAATTATATGTTGATAAGATTGTAGCTTTGCATGGAATACCTGTGTCTATTATCTCGGATAGAGATACTAGATACACGTCACATTTTTGGAAAAGTTTCCAGCAATCATTGGGCACTCGTTTGAATTTTAGTACGGCTTATCATCCACAGACTGACGGTCAAAGTGAGCGTACTATTCAAACTTTAGAAGACATGCTACGTGCGTGTGCGATCGATTTAGGTGGTAGTTGGGATAAGAATCTACCACTAATTGAATTCTCCTACAACAATAGCTACCACACCAGCATAAAAGCTGCGCCTTTTGAGGCCTTATATGGTAGAAAGTGTAGATCGCCTATTTGTTGGGCAGAAGTTGGAGATGTCCAACTATCAGGACCAGAAATTGTTTTTGAGACGACGGACAAGATTGTCCAGATCCGCGATCGATTGAGAGCTGCCAGGGATAGGCAGAAAGCTTATGCGGATCCACAGCGCAAAGATTTTCACTTCGAAGTAGGTGAAAAAGTGTTGCTTAAGGTATCACCCTGGAAGGGGGTGATGCGATTTGGTAAGAAAGGCAAGCTAAGCCCGAGGTACATAGGACCTTTCGAAATTATCGAACGTGTCGGATCAGTCACCTATAAGTTGAACTTGCCTGAAGAACTTAGTGCTATCCATAATGTGTTCCACATCTGTAATTTGAAAAAGTGTTCCGCTGATGGACCACCGGTTATACCGTATACGGATGTACATATAGACGAAAGCTTGAAATTTGTGGAAAAGCCGTTATCAATTGAAGACCGAAAGGTAAAGAAACTTCGAAGGAAGCACATACCTATTGTTAAGGTCAAATGGGATGCCCGTAGAGGTCCCGAATACACATGGGAGGTAGAATCCACGATGAAAGAAAAATACCCTCATTTGTTTCAGTAAATCTAGGGGTCGAGATTTCTTTTAAGGGGGTGAGGATGTAACACCTCGGAAATTTACGTCCAATAATGTACTGACACGTGTCACGGACTTTGAATATGCGAAAACATACTTTAGAGGGACTAAAGTTGACAAACGGTGAAACTATGTAAATTCAAGGGTCCAAAGCGTCAACAACTGATAAATAGACCCTACAATAACCCTACATGGTGTTTATAATCTTAAACGGAAGAATCATGGATCATACGAAGCGAAAGATGTAAGAAAGTGAGGAATTACAAACTACAGGGGCTAAATGTGTCAACATGTTGAATTCATACCTCTGAGTGATCTTTTGGCAAACCCGAAGCTTTGTAAAAATAAAATATACTCATAAGAATATGTGATAAAAATTTCATGAAGTTTCGTAAACGTATGAGAAAGTTATGATTAAAACCGTACACGAAAGGTTAAATACGATATCGTGAATTTCGTGACTTTTCGGGTAAGCGCAAAGTTAACCGAGGACATGCCCAAGTTTATAAAAGTCCCAAGACTTATAAAAGTCAGATATAAGGGCCAAGAGTGCTAAATAAATAGCTTAAACACGTATCACAAGATCAGGGACTAAAGTGCAACATTTGGAAAAACTTGTATTGCTGGTCGCCCACACCCTCGCGTAGCGCGAGGGGGGTCTCGCGCAGCGCGACGACTGCCCAGCGACAGAAACGCACAGATGTCAGTTCTTGGCTGTTTTGCGAGTTGGTTACAGCTGTGATCGATTAGAGAACTGACCAATCGATTTACATGCAACTTTTGGACAAAGGAAAACCTGTTATAACCTCTGAATCAACCATAAATCAGATCAAACTTCTCTAAAGTTCACTATAGTTGCAACATTCAAGCACACTTGAAACTTCAAAATTCACGAGATCCTTCTCTGGAGCATTCTGATCGACCAAGCATCCTCATAAGTGATCACTAAGCTTGTTAGGACCTTTGTAAGTGTTTTTATCATCCTCAAATCCGTTCTAACTTAGTGTTCTTACTAAAAGTCAAACATATCGTAAATATAGTTTGACTTTGCAATTAAACGAAATATGCTCAGTCATATCTCGAATCAAAAGTACCAACAAGTTGGTATTTATGAGTATAACAAACCCCTAAAAGGGTATGTTCAGATTCACACTCTAAGCATGCTAATTGTCGAGTCAAAGTTCTTCATAAAAAGTCAACAGGATATGTTTTTGCAAATTTAAGCATAATCAGTAATGTAGGCTACATGCAACATGTTTGATTATCAAAGTAACTTTATAAATAA
Organism: Helianthus tuberosus; assembly: GCA_030545235.1. Lineage (NCBI taxonomy): Eukaryota > Viridiplantae > Streptophyta > Magnoliopsida > Asterales > Asteraceae > Helianthus > Helianthus tuberosus. The sequence goes on from CM060448.1 coordinate 55,277,748, forward strand.
TGTAAGAACGTGTTTCAACTTAATCAACTCGACAATTTTCTGTATTACACCCGAATCGGAACCGAAAGTCTCATAAATAGACTTTTTCTTTGACTATCGGTTCTGATCCGTACATGCATGTTAAGATCTGCATTAGAGCATATTTTAGACCAACTTTCATATATGTTTAACTCTCTGGAATTTTACATCTTGGTTCCATGTTTAACCGATTCATATGCATGTTACCGGTTTATGCTTAAATATGACTATTTTGCCCTTTTTGATATAAAACGTGATTTTTGGAAAAGTGAAAGAGTAGAAATATTTATTACTAATTTATAAACTTGCACCGAAAATTTGAGATCAGTTGGTGGTCCAGATTTTGAGTTATGGCCGATATCGTAAAACTATATCTTTATATACATAAACGGCGCTTTTAGCGTATAACCTATTTAAGGCCACTTTTTGGTATAAAACTTTTTACCCACTGATGTTATATAATATTTTGGGATTTTTGATGATTTTTATTAAATTTTTGGCTGATCGTTTCATAGGTCGCTAAGTTAATTCGGTTAATGCCGGTTTTGACCTTTTAAGCCATAAAACGAGTTTTATAAATCCGATTGACCCCAAACCACTTCCTACTGATTTTGTTTATTAAATAAAGTATGTTGAACCTTCTGGAAGTATAAAAATCTCAGCTTTCTTTTACAAACCCGGAAACGGCTCTAAATCGCCTTTTTAGGCATTTTTAACGCATAGTATATACTATAACCATGTCAAACATATAAGACTTATACCTACTGATGTAATTAGCATATTTTCATATAAAAACAGTAAGTACAATTTTATAAACTCAGATTTCCAGTTTTGGCATTTCAAACCCTTGTAAAATTACCAAAATACCCCTAACGAGCATAGTTTGGTTTTAAATGATAATTTTCACTTATGGGTCATACCCTACTGTTATGATATGTTAAATTAAGTATGTTTGCTGTACAAACCAGACCCATAACCCAGATTTACGAATAAACTCTTTTACAACCTCTTTAAATGACCGAAATGCCCTTATAAGGCATAAATTGATTTTAAATCCGTTCCGGGCAAAATAGAAAATAACTTACTGATATTATATCATATTTAGAGCATATTAACTCAGGGAACTTGCATATGACTCTTTTGAATACCCGTAACGCTCTTTTCGCGTTCGGTTCGGTTTATGTAACTAGTTTGCATAAATTGACCAAGACGGGTCAAACATTATCATTTTTGTCTCAAAATCCAGAATGTATTTAGTATACCCATATTATACAAGTATCCAAACTTGTAGGGTCTAAATCACATTCTATCCGGTCTTCGCTTAATCGTGCGTTTAAACCGTTTCGTCCTTTTAATTAACCGGTCTAGGCTTAGGCTTAAATAAAGACCGTTGGAAATCTAATAGGTTATTTATAAACCTTCGTTCCAGATTAGGAGCCCGGTAAAAGCTACCTGCCTTTTTGCTTGTTGAGATAAATACTTACCAAGGTAAATACTTTTAACTTATTTTCCCTATACGGGCTTGGGGTACGGTATATAAAATACCGCTTGGTCTAGCATTAAATTCTTTAATCGAATAGTGGTTAAATTTATTGAGATGCTATGTTTTAATTGTATGTTTTGTTTGCTTAAAGCCTTTGGGGGGTTAATGACCATGTCCCGGATATCCTCGGCATTATCTTACGAGATGGCCACGACCTGAGCACGGGGTGTAGGCGTACACCTGTCAAGTGTATAACTCAATATTGTGGTGTGTCTAGTGATCTTTAACCCGGCACGAACCGGGCTACTGAACGCATAAGTAACATGTAAATCCTTTACAAGATTATGTAATATAATTATCCCAAGTTATAAAATATTTTGTGCCATGAGCATTCAAATCAATTTTCAATCATTTCAAAATGAGTCAGTTAATTTGTATTTACCAGTGTAAACTGACGTATTTTCCCAAAAGGTTAAGTGCAGGTACTACACGTAATAGGCTGGCTGTCTTCTAGAGCGTCCACAATAAGTCTCGCAAGCTTGGACGACATTAAACTGTTGAACAATATCTTATTTTATTTTGATCCGCCTGTGGATCCGTTTCAACTATCAGTGATACTTATTATTACGTTTTATTAAAGTTGAAATGAATCTATCTTTGCTTCCGCTGTGCATTATTACATTGTGTTGTTTGTCTATGATGATACCAACTACGTCACTATACTCCCCACCGGGCCCACCGGTGACACGTGGAAAATAGGGGTGTGACAATTTCATCTCATCCCTTGGCACACCACCTCTCTCACACTTCATCCACCACCCACCACCATCACAACACCATCATCCACCACCATCATCCATTGTCCATCATAGAGTGTGTGAGTCGTCTCGGGATCCAAGATTGATCGTAAGAGTTCTTGACAATCAAGGCCATGTTTGCCTAAGTCTCTTACATCACTTGGTGAAGATAAAGTGTCTAGTATAATACTTTTTATTTCTAATCTTTTGCACTTTTTATTTGGTTTTGTATTAATGACTTTAATAACTAGTTACTTATGTTGAAGGTGATCTTTCCTTATCGTTTGTCCGTGGTGTCTTGGCATTATTTTACTGTCTATATAAAATAAAGGATTTTCACCATTCATATCTCCACGGTCTATATGGAGGTATGTTGGCTACCTGGTAGGGGGTTAAGGGAACAGTTTGGTAAAGGTCTTGCCATTGTTCAGCGTTTAGAGGTCCTGCAATGGACCTGGGTCAAATTTAGTAGGACCTCCTTCAATACTTCACGGTATTGGATGTCGGGGGTCCAAACTCTTTGATCCCCTCATAAGTTAACTACTATTAATACTATAACCCGGCTATTTAGGACTGTATCCCTGCTGACTCAGACTACTTAGCCGAGGGTAACGTCACCGCCAAAAGCGGGGCCTACCACAATACTGCATTAATAACTTAATTCATTATCTTCCAATAATCCACCCCTTTAGGATTGTATCCCTGCTGACTCAAACTACTGGGGTGAGGGTAACGTCACCTTCAAAAGAGGGGCCTACTACAATAACTAAGATAATCTCTTAATTATGTGCAAAAGTGCGGAAATAATCAAAGGTTATACTAGATACGAGTCGGAACCAAGTGATTCATCTTGTCTATCTGTTTTTATTTTATTTTTATTTTCAGCATTTTAGTTAGTTTTATTTTTCTTAGTTTAAAACATTTTTCTAAACTTTTATTTTGGTTAGACGTTGAGGATAAACCGGTACTAAAAGCTCTTGTGTCCTTGGACGACCTCGGTATCTTACCAACGCTATACTACACTCAACGATGGGTGCACTTGCCCATATGTGTGTTTAGTGTTAGTGAAATATCGTGTTTTATAAATTTAAAACTTGGCTAAAATAAGTGTTAAAAATGGCTTAAAATATACACCTAATATATATAACACTTCGCACGCATCAAGTTTTTGGCGCCGCTGCCGGGGACACAAGGATTTTGAGAAAGTTTAAAATCGACGGCCTAATCAGTTTTTCAAAACCTTTTTAAAACGCGCGCACATTTTTCTGCATTTTAGTTTAGTTTGCATTTACAGTAGCCTGAACACGGGGCCGTGCTCATTGAACACGCCCCCGTGCTGCATATTTTTAGTTAGATACCCAGATACAGAGTCTGAACACGGGGTCGTGCTCGCTGAACACGCCCCCGTGCTCAACGTGACCAGTAACTTTAATTAAAACGCCAAGATACAGATCCTGTACACGGGGCCGTGTTCACCAGATACGGGGCCGTGTCCAGCCTTCTGTTTCAATCTTTGTTTCATTTTCTGGTCCCGAGGCTCAGTTGTGGTCTGCTGAGTGATTCTTATGGATCAATACTCAGGAGGTTACAACTACACTTATGATGAGGATGATTATAGGGGTAATTATTGCACAAATTGTCGTAATACACGTTCGATTCAAAATAATCACTCGTATCAACCATCCAATTCATACACTTACTATGAGGAGCCCAGGTACGAGCCATCAACTTCATACACATCCTATGAAGACCAAAGGTATGAACCTCCTCCCTCATACTCGTATTTTGATGAACCAAGGTATGAGCCTTCTTACTCATACTTTGAGGAACCAAGATATGAGCCACCACCTTCATATGCTTATTATGAGGAACCTTGGCGTGAACAACCCACCTCATATGAGTATTATGAAGAACAAAATTACGAACCTTATCCATCATATGCTCACAATGAAGGACCATGGTGTGAACCACCAACTTCATATGGGTATTATGAGGAACAAAGGGTCGAACAACCGGATTCAAGCTTAGAAAATAATGATTCTTTCTCTATAACCGAAGTGACCGATAGGATATTAGAACACATTAGAGTTATCGATCGATGTATAAAAGAAGCTCGCGCAAGGGAAGAGGAGTCCCACGCAAGAGAAGAATTAAAAAAGGAAGAGATAACTAAAAATGAAAAAATGGAAGAACAAATAGGTGAAAAACCGACACATGAGCTAAACAACGAAAAAGGTGAGTCCAATAATGTTAAAATCCAAGAAGAGTCTAATTTTGAAGAAATTCATCTCTTGACACCTTCTTTCGAAAATCATTGTTTAGTACCCACTCATGCTAAGTTTTTAAAAGAGTTAAACACTAACACTAAAATTGACGAAACGGTAAGTGTTAAGTTAACTAATGATCAAACTTCACTAATAAAAGAAGACCCATTTGAAATTAACATCACACCGGTTCCATGTTTCTTTCAAAATTCGTTTATTAGTAATGTCACAATCGATAAAGATCTTTGTGTTAACATAATACCTAACTACCTTTTCGAAAAATTAAGTATTAGTGATTTTTCTCCACTTCAAATACCCATTTTTCTATCCAATCGGAAAGTAATAAAATCAATCGGTATAGTTGAAGATGTCTTGGTTCAAACAAATCAAATGGTAATCCCAACCGACTTTGTCATCCTAGATGACGCTCCTCTTGTGTTGGGACGACCATTTGTAAAAACTTACGAAGCTTTGAAAAACCGGAAGTTCAACAATTTACCTCTTCAATTAGGGGCATTTAAAAGAAGTGTCGATCTCGAACGATCAATGAAATATCCATTCGGCAATAATGACCCCCTAATTGAAGATGAAGATGAACCACCCGATACAAGTGAAGAGATTGACCACTTTGTTGAAGAAGAGGTCGCCATAGAACAAACTTTTAAAGTTCTTGATCGAAACGAGCAACCAAATAAGGAGTCTCCTAAAGACCCACCACTTGAGCTCAAAGAACTTCCAAAAGGTTTGGAATATGCTTTTCTAGACAAAGATGGTAAGTTACCTGTAATTATTTCGTCTAAATTAGATAACCTAGAAAAAGAAAAACTAATTAGCCTTTTGAAAAAAACACAAAAATGCAATAGCTTGGAAACTTGTTGACATAAAAGGAATTAGTCCTTCTATGTGCACACACAAAATTTTGATGAATGATGACTACAAATCAGTCATACAACCACAACGTCGCGTAAATCCAAATGTTCAAGAAGTGGTTAAAAACGAAGTCATCAAATTACTTGACGCCGGACTTATCTATCCTATTTCCGATAGTCCTTGGGTAAGTCCCGTCCAAGTAGTTCCAAAGAAAGGAGGTATGACGGTAATTACTAACGAAAAGAATGAATTAATACCAACAAGAACCGTCACAGGATGGAGAGTATGTATAGATTATAGACGATTAAATGAAGCAACAAGAAAGGATCATTTTCCTTTACCCTTCATTGATCAAATGTTAGAAAGATTATCCGGTCATAAATTTTACTGTTTCTTGGATGGTTTTTCAGGTTACTTTCAAATCCCGATAGCACCCGAAGACCAAGAAAAGACAACTTTCACATGTCCCTATGGAACTTTTGCTTATCGACGCATGCCGTTTGGTCTATGTAATGCCCCCGCAACATTCCAACGTTGCATGGTAGCCATTTTCCATGACATGATAGAAAAGACAATGGAAGTCTTCATGGACGACTTTTCTATCTTTGGGGATTCATACGACCAATGCCTCGATAACCTTGAACGAATGCTATCCCGATGTGAGGAAACTAACCTCGCCCTTAATTGGGAAAAATGCCATTTCATGGTAACGGAGGGAATAGTACTCGATCACAAAATCTCAAGCGAAGGAATGGAGGTGGATCGAGCCAAAATAGATACCATTTCTAGATTACCTCCTCCATCCTCCGTAAGAGCTATTAGAAGCTTCCTAGGGCATGCCGGATTTTATAGGCGGTTTATCAAAGACTTTTCAAAAATCTCAAGGCCTCTAACAAAATTACTTGAAAAAGATGCTCCTTTCATCTTTGACAAGGAATGCAATCAAGCATTTCTAACCCTAAAGGAAATGCTAGTCAATGCACCTATCATGATAGCACCTGATTGGAAGTTTCCTTTCGAAATCATGTGCGATGCTAGTGACTTTGCAGTTGGAGCTGTCTTGGGACAGAGAAAAGAAAAGCATTTCCACCCAATATATTATGCTAGTAAAACACTTAACGATGCACAAGAAAATTACACAACAACTGAAAAAGAGTTACTAGCTGTGGTATTTGCTTTTGATAAATTTCGTTCTTATCTTGTTCTTTCTAAAACTATAGTCTGTAAAGACCATACAGCCATTCGATATCTCTTTAAGAAGCAAGACGCAAAACCACGTTTGATTAGGTGGATTCTACTCCTCCAAGAATTCGACATTGAAATCAAAGACAAAAGAGGAGCAGAAAATACCGCAGCAGATCATCTTTCGCGCCTAGAAGACCCAGCTTTGGAGGCAACCAGGGACGAGCAAATCAACGAAAAATTTCCAACTGAATCCCTGGAAATGGTGGAATTTAAGGAAGAACCATGGTACGCCGACTATGCCAACTACCTAGCTAGTGGAATAGTCGCAAAAGGATGGCCACATCATCAAAGAAAAAAATTCTTTGCCAATGTGAAACACTATTTTTTGGAAGATCCATATCTTTTCAAAATGTGTGCCGACCAACTCGTCAGACGATGCGTACATGGTAGTGAAGCACGAAGAATTCTCCGCCATTGTCACGAAGGTCCATACGGAGGACATCATGGTGCTGCCAGTACCGCATGAAAGGTATTTGATTCAGGATTTTATTGGCCAACCATTTACAAAGATGCCCAAAATCTTGTAAAGACATGTGATGCTTGCCAAAGAACAGGTAATATTTCTTCCAAAAACGAAATGCCACAAAATGGCATTCTTGTTTGTGAAATTTTTGATGTGTGGGGACTTGACTTTATGGGACCTTTCCCACCATCGAAAGGAAACAAATACATACTTGTGGCAGTAGATTACCTGTCTAAATGGGCCGAGGCCGAGGCACTTCCAACAAATGATGGAAGAGTAGTGGTAAGATTTCTGAAAAAATTATTCTCTCGTTTTGGCACACCTAAAGCTTTAATAAGTGATAGAGGTACCCATTTTTGTAATCATCAACTTGAAAAAATTTTAACAAGATATGGGGTCTATCACCGGGTTTCGACAGCTTATCACCCTCAAACAAACGGACAAGCCGAAGTGACCAATAGAGGGTTAAAACGAATACTCGAAAAAACCGTAGGGTTAAACAGAAAGGAATGGGCTGATAAATTAGATGATGCTTTATGGGCTTTTCGAACTGCTTATAAAACAACGATAGGTACAACCCCATATAAGCTAGTCTATGGAAAGAGTTGTCACTTGCCAGTAGAAATTGCACACAAAGCCTACTGGGCAATCAAAAATGTAAACTTAGATCTAGAATTTGCTGGTAAAAATCGATTTTGTCAAATAAATGAATTAGACGAACTTAGGAATTATGCATACTCAAACTCTGAGATTTATAAGGAACGAATGAAAAATTGGCATGACAAACATATTAAACCTAATGAATTTCGGGTAGGAGATTTAGTTCTTTTGTTTAATTCACGACTTCGATTGTTTCCTGGTAAATTAAAGTCTAGGTGGTCAGGACCTTTTTCCGTCACCCGTATTTTTCCACACGGTGCAGTAGAAATTAAACCTCGAAATGGGCCACCATTTAAAGTCAATGGCCAACGGCTGAAACTCTATCAAGGATTTATTGAGGATGAGGAAGAAGAGATATTGCTTCAAACCGTGGAAGAATAAAAACATCATGCCTGGTAAGTTACGAACGATTGAGGCGGCAAAATAAAGCGGTAAGTTTTCTAAACCATAGCTTATGTGAAAAAGGGGCACTCACACGCGCACGAAAAAAAAAAAAAAGAAGCTCGGCACGAGGCCGTGTTCGCGCTGCAGACGGGATAAAACCCCTTTTTCAAAACAGTTTCTTCATTCCACACGCCCCGTTTCCCCACAAAAGCTCTGGTTCTAGGCGATTTTTCGCGAAATTCCAACGTCTCTTACCGATCTAACAGCGTCAAGGTATGATTCCGTCACTCTTAGTAGTTAGATTAGTTACTTGCATGTAGTTAATACACCACAAATTTGGGGAAAAATCTAGGGTTCTTGATGTTCATCCGGATCGAACCTAAAATTTTTGCCTAAATCTGTTTGCATTTAGTTAGATTAGTGTTAAGGGAAGTAAATACACTTGTATTGTTCATAGATTCACCCGATTTCTTACAAAAAAACCCCAAACCCTTGTTCTTGAACCGAAAAAGATAAAATTGATAGGGTAAACGGGTTATTTTGGGAAAAACGGCACTTAGGGTTTCATTTTCGGGGGAAACCGCACCTATTGGTTCAAAAATTTTCAAGTTATACTCTGAAATCAGACCATTTCGACCATTGAAACTTGTTCAGATCAGAAAAGTAAGAGAAGAAGTGAGTAGAAAGAAGAAAATCCGGTAGAATCAACAATGTAAAAGCAAAAAATGAACCTGTAAAGAAATTGGTAACTAAAAATGACAAGTTTTATAAACGGGTTGCATTAACTGAACAAATTTGGAAACCAAAAACTGAAATGAAAATTTCAACTTCTGAAGTGAAAAAGGCTGAAGAATCAATTACGGTTGGTTATGATGCAAATTTTCCACCTTTGAAGGCTGAAAATTTCAAAATTCAAATTGCTAGAGTCAAGGTTACACCTAAGGCTGATGAGGCCTGGGTGGACACCATGTTCGAATAAGCAGTTTGAATTGCCGGAGCTTCCTGGATTGCGAAGCATGAATCGGCATCTTTATTGAAATGTTTTAAAATCAACTTGTGGTATGTGCAGGATCTTCCAAGAGCCATTTCAAGATGGATCATGGATAGTGGAGCATCTCGACATATGACAGGAAAAACTGCATTACTGTATGATGTGAGGAACATTAATGGTGGTTATGTGGGATTTGCTGGTCATGAAGGTGGTCGAATTGTTGGTGAAGGAACGTTATCCAATGGGATTGTGACGTTTGAGAGAGTTAACTACATCACTGAGTTGGAGAACAATCTGCTTAGTATTTCGCAGATTTGTGACAATCAGTATACTACTCACTTCACTGATAAAGAATGTTTGATCTTGAAACCTGGTTTTGTTGTTCCTGAAGAATGGATTATTATGAGGGCACCTAGAGTGAATGATTTATATGTGTTAGACATGTCTGTAGCAACTACAACTACTGGTCAAGCACATTGTTTCGTGTCTAGAGCAACTGAGAAAGAATCGAGATTGTGGCACCGCAAGATGGGGCATATTCACCTAAGGAAGATGAATCACTTGGTGCACAATGATTTGGTATTGGGTGTTAATATCAAAGGTTTTCATCTGGAAGGGGAGTGCATTAGCTGCATCAAAGGCAAGCAGAAGAAAAACTCACACCCTACAAAGCAAGTTAATTCAGTTTCGAGACCTCTGGAAAGACTTCACATGGATTTGTTTGGTCCTGTGAATGTCAAAAGCATTACAGGAGATTACTATTGTTTGGTCGTTACTGATGATTATTCCAGATTTTCGTGGGTTTCTTTCTTGAAGACGAAAGATGAAACATTTGACAGTTTGATGGGTCTGTTCATGAAGATTGAGAATTTGTACCAAAGGCGTATCAAGAGAATTAGAAGTGATAATGGTACTGAATTCAAGAACAGCAAGATGGAAGAATTTTGTGATGAAAGAGGTATTTTGCATGAGTTTAGTGCTCCGTACACTCCGCAGCAAAATGGAGTCGCAGAACGCAAAAACCGGACACTAATCGAGACAGCTAGAACTATGCTCGCAGATTCAAAGTTACCGATTAATTTTTGGGCTGAAGCTGTTTCCGCCGCATGCTATACGCTCAACAGGGTTCTCACTGTCAAGAAGTTCAACAAAACATGCTTTGAGCTAATCAATAATCGCAAACCGAATTTGAAGTATCTAGAACCGTTTGGGTCACCTTGTACGGTTATAGAGCCTTTTGGGAAGTTTGGTCCGAAGTGCATTGAGGGTATATTTGTTGGTTATTCAAATCCATTGCGACGTGTCTTTGTTCCAAGTGAGAAGCGGATTATTGAAACTGCAAATGTTGAATGTCAAGGTTATACAATGCCGCCGCAGAATCCTGGTGATTCATGGCGTTATCATTAGGACAAACTGTGGGATTCGTTTGACATGAGAGAAGAATCAGAGGATGATGAAGATTTCTTTGATGAGTTGGATATTTTGCGTGAATATGAGTCGCAGCTAAGATTCCCAGCTGAGTATTCAAGGAGACCACGGGAAACTTCAAATGATGATGAAGCAGGTCCAAGTAATGCTGGTGAACATGATGATGTCCAACAGAATGAAGTTGCTCAGGATAATCAGTCGGCTCAGAATGATAATCTAGAAGCTGAAAACATGCCAGTATTTGATCATGGTGATTCAGATTCAGATTCTGAGGGGGAGCAAATTCAGATTTCAAGTCAAACAAACCAAGTTGGTGAACAAGATGCAGAACAGAATGTTACTAATCTGGAGGGAAATGTAGATGTTCCGAGTGAAGTGATGCCGCGAACTTTTTCATATCATCCAGAGGAGTTGATCATAGGAGAATTGCAAGCAGGCGTTCGCACTCGAAATCAGATTGATAAAGGGCTTACATGTTTTTATACAAAAGTTGCTCCTTTGCAAACTGAATTTTCTTTGAGTTGTTTTATCTCGCAGGTTGAGCCAAGAACTTACAAAGAGGCGCTTACTGAAGACTCTTGGGTCAATGCTATGCAGGAGGAACTTAGTCAATTTGAGAAATTGGGAGTGTGGAAGTTAGTTGATTTGCCGGATGGTCATAGGAAAATTAACACCAAGTGGGTGTTTTAGTGTAAGAGAGATGATAGAGGATTTGTCGTAAGGAACAAAGCTCGACTCGTTGTTCAGGGATTTAGTCAACAGGAGGGAATTGATTTTACAGAAGTCTATGCTCCTGTAGCACGACTAGAGGCGATCAGAATTTTCCTAGCATTTGCGTCTTGGAAGAACTTCAAAGTTTATCAGTTAGATGTTAAATCGGCGTTTCTCTATGGGAAGGTCAAAGAGGAGGTTTATGTCGGTCAGCCGCCGGGCTTCACCGATCCAATCCACAAAAACAAGGTCTACTTATTGGACAAAGCGCTGTATGGTTTACATCAGGCCCCGAGAGCCTGGTACGAGACTTTGTCTCAACACCTACTAGCCAACAAGTTCATTCGTGGAAAAGTGGATGCCACTCTCTTCACTAAAGTCGTTGATGGTCATCTTCTGATAGTTCAGATTTATGTGGACGATATAATCTTTGGGTCGACAAATGAAAATCTATGCAAAGATTTTGAATCAGTGATGAAGCAGAAGTTTGAAATGTCATCAATGGGGGAGATGAAATTCTTTCTGGGATTACAAGTTGAACAACTTCCTGAGGGAATTTTCATTCATCAGTCAAAGTACGTTCATGATATTCTAGAGAAATTTGGGATGTCAAGTTCTACTCCAGCTGCTACCCCACTTGCAACAAATCATGGGATTCACCCAGATCTCACTGGAGACAGGGCTGATGAAACATTTTACCGTTCCATGATAGGTTCTTTAATGTACCTAACTGCTTCACGTCCTGATATCATGTACCCAACGTGCCTCGCAGCAAGATTTCAGTCTAACCCGAGAGCATCGCATATGATTATTGTGAAGAGGATATTGCGCTACCTGAAAGGAACTCCTTCATTGGGGTTGTGGTATCCTAGAAAAGGCGACTTTACGCTCGAAGGGTATTCCGATTCGGATTTCGGATGCTGCAAAGTCAATTCAAAATCAACAACTGCAGGATGCCAGTTCTTTGGTCCTAGATTGGTTACCTGGCAGTGTAAGAAACAAACGTCTGTGGCGTTATCTACTTGTGAAGCGGAGTATGTATCTGCTAGCAGTTGCTGCTCTCAGATCTTGTGGATACAGCAACAGATGCGCGACTACGGTTTGCAGTTTCTTAACACACCTCTTTTTGTTGATAATGAGGCCGCAATAAATATAACAAAAAATCCAGTACATCACGCTAAAACTAAACACATAGAAATTCGTCATCACTTTATTCGTGATTGCTTTGAGAAAAAGTTGATACGAATTGAGAAAATCCACACTGACGAACAGAAAGCTGATTTACATACCAAAGCTTTTGATAAAAATCGGTTTAAATATTTGTTAAAACTGAATGGTATGAAGCTTCTGTCGGTGTCAGATGGCATAATTGGCGTTGATGAGAGTACTGTTGCGGATGAAGACGAGAAACAATCTGCAATGGTTTGTCGAATTTTTACTTGTTTTGGTATTTAGTGGGAGTAGATGTTTGTACATAGTTATATTTTTTTCAGAAAATACAAAAACAGTAAAAAATGTAAAAATACAAAAACATGATAAAATCTGAAAAAGAGCTTGTGTATATAGGGAAAATGATAGTACATCAGCTAGACGATTACAGTATGCTAAAGATTTGAAAAGTATAAAAGAGTTAAACAATCTTACTGATGATGTGTCGATAGGTTTTCACACATTTAGTAGATTTATTTGGGATATAAACCTAAATTCAAACTTGTGAATTCGTGGGGAACACTACTTGGATATATAGGTAACCCCTGAAATCTCGTTTGAAAGGTCTCTTAATCTGATATACTAGGTCTTTATACTCTATGATATCTGGGGTATTATTCGGGGACTTCTGCTGAACGGTAGTTCTGACCTAGTCCTTGGCTAATACTTGCTTCAATGCTTGAAACACAGCATTAAACCCTCAGCATGCTGAAACAATAAAATTGATAAATGCTGCTGTTGTAAGCAAAAAGATCCTCTAAAGGGGACACACCGAAAAGTCGAAGCTGATATCTCTCTGCGTATACGGAAGTATCGATCTGAGATCCCTCGGCCCTCGCATACCTAAATTATATACAGATATCATTGTAGTATTCTCTCCTGTAAGACTGGTTATTGAGATTCTGGATACGGGAGTATATTCAAGAGGTGGGACACATGAATGAGCTAAGTTCTTAATTCATCTAAATCGTATCATGAGTAAATTGAACTTTGTGTGAGAATTTAAGATGGATCAATATATCGACAATCAAGGTAAATTGTTTAAATCTGAGTATGTAATGTAGCTTAACGGTACTTGTGATTTGTCTGAAAAGCTGATATGATTCCCTGACACGCTCATTAAAAATATGTTTGTAAATAGTTTACTTTGTTTACTTTCTGCAATTTAAGTTTTCTGTATTTCATTTCTTAGTTTAGAATATTTTGATAAAATCCAAAAAGATTTTATTTCTGCTTTATTTTCCGACAAACCAAAGTGGAAAGTTGATTGCTGGATTCTCAGATGTTTGAAGCAGATGCAGGAGATTCTGGACTGAAGAATGAGGAGAGCTTACTTTGTTGAAGTTTGATTTGTTAAAAACAAGTTCATTAACTTGATACTTGTTATTTTCAGAAAAATGTTTGAAAATGTTGTTTTAAAATCAGTATTGATTCGTCAAAAGATCAACCAAGGTCATTAATTTGGACTTGGTAGATTAATTGAGTAATCAGGGTCATTAACTTGGACCTGAATACTTGAGTGGATTATTAAAGCTGATTGAGTTTGTGTTTTATTGTTGAAAAGATAGAATAGTTATGATTGTTGGTTGAGTAACAGGATTGGACTTTATCATTCCCATGGAAGTTAAATGTTAAAGCTTGAACTAGATCTCTCAGATTCTAGCTTATCGAGAGGGGGAGACTGTGAAAGGGGGAGTCTGGATCAACAGTCAAAGGGAAGATTGAAGTTTAAAGTTTATAGATTGAAGATAAAGATTGATGAGAGTTTTTACAATGTTTGAAGATTGTTAAAGACAAAGACTTGAAGCCAAAGACTTCATCAACATCCAAGGGGGAGTCTGTTGGTGCACTAAATGTCTGTTGATTACGTCATTATCAAGTCTTGTGTCTAGGATTGTTTGAATGATCACACAATAGGGTTTAAGTTAGGGTTTTTATGTGTTAAACATGAGATTTCGCTTCAGAGGGTATGTGGATGCTTGAAGCGAAATCAATACAAGAGATTTCGCTTGAACAGCTCAAGCGAAATCATGCTCTCTATATATAGGTGTCTAGGTCATTTGAAGCGTAATAAAGTTGTAAGTGTATGTGAGTCAAGGTGCTGCTGAATTTTTGTCAGAAACTCATTGTAAAGACTCAGAAGGCATTAATAGAAGAAAAATTAAGAGGAACAAAGCTGTTATGACTTTGTATACATTGATTCCGCCTTTGTATTCAAAGATGAACGCCTTAACTGACTTTTAGAGGTCGTACAACGGTCCAACAAAATGGGATTTTTGAGTAACAGACCCCTGGACACGGGGCCGTGTCCGCTGGGCACGGGGTCGTGTCCAGCCCGCTGTTTGCAGTTTTGTTCGAAAATATTTCTGTTTCATGCTAACTTTTGGTGTACTCTTGCAGATGGCCAGGAAGTTTACTAGATTCAACGCCAATGAGCTAGATGCAAGAGCTCGATACGAGCTTCTTCAAACAAGGCCGGAGGAATACCCGAGGCAGGCGTGCACAGAACTACTAACCATGGTGAATCAAATTGACCGTTTCAACAACATTGTCACGGGACCACTCAGAGTCGCGCTAACAACCCAACTCCGTTCCGTCCATGAATGCACCTTGGAATTCTACAGCACCTTTGCATTCACTTCAAGGTGCGACCCGTTCGATAATGACGGGGTGTCATTCAGGTGTGGCGGAACGAGGTATTCAATCTCCATGGCACAATTCGGATCGATTATCGGGTTGTATGCGGAGGAGGATGCGGGAAATGAAGAAAATACAGGGGGACTGAGAGAGATCGAAGACAACGAGCACCAAGCCATGTGGGCTCAGATTGGGGAAGGGTTCTACAATCCGAGCAGCACTAAGAGTACCAAGCTGAGGGATCCGCTTTACAGATACATTCATAGGCTCCTCGGCTACTCTCTTAGCCAAAGGCATGACAGTGGTGGTGTCGTTGGGTTAAGAGATTTGCTTGTCCTCCATTGCATTCACAACCGCAGGCCGCTCGATGTTCCGTTCCTCATGCTCCGAAACATGCATCACAACCGCCTTGCTAGTGCACCAACTCCTATTTTCTTCGGGGGATGGGTGTACCGTCTCTTCAAGCACTTCGCCCACATTCCGAGGTCATTTGAGAGGAGCCCATGGTCGGGTACGGTGGATATTCACATCTGCCGCTCGATGAACCTGGTTTATGAGGCAGAAGACGGGACGGTAACCTTTCAAAGGATGCAAGGTCATGCATGGAACCCGCAAGAAGCACTTGTCCTCCCAGCTCCGCAACATCATCAGTACCAATACCCACCCCACGGTGATCCGGGCCAATCATCCTCCTCGGGAGGCAGTTTTCCTAATTTTCAAAGTTTGCATGATTTGTTGCAGGAAAACCTCATGTGTACTCGGAACACCTATAACATGGCGAGCAACACCTGCCACCGGGTCGGAGCTATCGAGAGAAACCTATCCGAGATACAAGACGATGTCGGATACATACGAGACCACATTGCACGCCGTGGAGGGGATGACGATGATGATGATGATGCCATGGAGTAGGCGGGAGGAGCATAGGAGGAAGCGGTTGATTGATGACTCCCCAGGTTAACCCTTTGCAATCTTGAACAATTGATGGCCTGCGTGCCAAGTGTTAGACAATTTACTTTTCCTAACTATTTTCTGCATTTTACTTTTCTTACTTTATGCTTGGAACAATTAACTGTGGTAATGTAGGATGTTTGTGTTGCTTGGTGTGGTATTAAGTGATGAAACAGGTACAAACCAAGGCTTAGGGTGTTAAGCCTCAGCACTTATAGGGCTAGAATGGAAAAACCGGAGGAAGAAACCTGTTTTTTAGGCTTTCAGACTGTCCACACGGGGACGTGTCCAGCCAACACGCCCCCGTGCTCACCTCCCTGGCCTGCTGTTAGGCTTCTGTTCGGCAGAATTTTGTCAGACACGTGGCCGTGTTCAGTGGACACGGGGCCGTGTCCACCTTCTGTAAGTTCTTGTTACTGGCACCTGAACACGGGGTCGTGCCCACTCAACACGGGGCCGTGTTAAGTGCCCAGTAACACAAATTTTTGCTTTTTAAACACTATTTTACACATCTAATCAACCTAAAAATTTATTTTTGGGACACATTGAGGACAATGTGTAATTTAAGTGTGGGGGGGATGCTAAAACCTTGAATTTTGCAAGTCCTAAATACAAGCCTTACACAAAACTCTATTGGAACCGCTAATCACCCCAAATTTTTTCAAAAATTTCATTTTTTTTTACTTGTCTAGGTTTAACTCGGGAAATTCAAGTTCTCAAAAAGGTTATATTTTTACAAATTTACAACCGATAGCGTAGTGATAAAAAGAACCAACATAAGAAAATTATGAAAAGGCATGACAAACTTATTTAAAATTTGATTATATATACTCGATCACATAAAAACCCATTCCCACAAAAGTGAGTTTTGAGCCTTTATTGAGCACACAATTTCATATCATTTGACTAAATGCTCATTTTTCGTTTCTTGTGTGAATAGCTGCTTGGTTCTTACGACTCTAGAACTTGCCATGACAATACATTCCCGGTCCTTATCAACTTAAACCCGAGTAAGTACATGATGGAGGCATTAGGACTAACCTTTTTCATTTTTACACCATTATTTTTCTTTTTCTTTTACCACCTACCCAAAAATCCCCCTAGTTAGCCCCTTTGAGCCTAAACCTTTTCGTTTCATCACCCAAACAAAAACCCTTTTACCCACCAAAACCTTTTTCATTTTTTACCCTTTATTTTAGTAACAAGTTCGGTTCTTCGCGAAAAAAAAAAATTTGATAATAATGAAGCAAAAAAAAAAACAAAGTAATAAAAAATAACTTTGTTTGAATAAAAGCTTCATTAAAAATAAAAAGTTGCAAAAATACGAAAACCGACACTTGTTACGCTTTTTAGCCTTTTTTTTTTTTCTACTAACCACTAACCCAACCACCCACCTTTAACCCTAGCCAACCCTTAACCCACAAAGTCCTCTTGATATCTACAAAGGTATAAAAGTTAAAAAGGAGGAGGATTGATTTCTTGGCAAGCCTATGGTAGGAATAAGTTCCGTGCCGCTCTCGAGTGATTCACTAAAAATACACTTTCGGCCGAGTGTGAGTGATTTCCCCGCGAGGTATGTGAACTTGTATATAAATAGAATTTTAAAAAAAGGCATGTTATGCCCAAATAAGTAATTTCTTTTTTGAACAGTTCTAAATAAATCATTACGAATAGGAGTGTAAATAAATAAAAATAAAACCCAAAAAAAGATCTTGGAAATCCCGACACTCTACGACAAGCCCAAAACCTTCTCTTCTACCTATTCCATTTGGGAGTGTAAGCCACATATTAAAGAGTTTTGCTTGAGGACAAGCAAAAGTTCAAGTGTGGGGGTATTTGATGTGTGTAAAATGCAACATATAAATTACATCAAATAAGGCATAAAACTAACCCTTTTTTAGTACTAATATTGGAAAAAGAGTGTTTTTGTCTTCCTTTTGTATTTTCAGGATTAAATGAGCTCAAAAACGCAAAAGAAGCAAAAAGACAGCTAAATCCAACATAAAT
Organism: Helianthus tuberosus; assembly: GCA_030545235.1. NCBI lineage: Eukaryota > Viridiplantae > Streptophyta > Magnoliopsida > Asterales > Asteraceae > Helianthus > Helianthus tuberosus. The sequence continues at coordinate 55,295,866 of CM060448.1, forward strand.
ACAAGAAAAGGAACATTAGTGGACTGCCCGAACCCTCAACGGCACCTTTCAAAGCAAAATAGAGAAAACAGAAGGCTGAACACGCCCCGTGCTCAGCCAGCACGGGGCCGTGCCCAAGAAGCAGCAGAAAAGACAAATCTATAGAAGCTTCTATTGCCCATCACGGGGCCGTGCTCAGCGGACACGGGGGCGTGTCGAAAGTACAGTAGACGCATTTATTGTAATTGCGAATTACAATTAATGAGGAGAGAGAGTGTCAGACGGACACGGGGCCGTGTCCAGCGGACACGGGGCCGTGTCCAGCTCTCTGTTCAGCCTATAAATAGGAGTGCTTGGATTCATTTCATCTCATCCCTTGGCACACCACCTCTCTCACACTTCATCCACCACCCACCACCATCACAACACCATCATCCACCACCATCATCCATTGTCCATCATAGAGTGTGTGAGTCGTCTCGGGATCCAAGATTGATCGTAAGAGTTCTTGACAATCAAGGCCATGTTTGCCTAAGTCTCTTACATCACTTGGTGAAGACAAAGTGTCTAGTATAATACTTTTTATTTCTAATCTTTTGCACTTTTTATTTGGTTTTGTATTAATGACTTTAATAACTAGTTACTTATGTTGAAGGTGATCTTTCCTTATCGTTTGTCCGTGGTGTCTTGGCATTATTTTACTGTCTATATAAAATAAAGGATTTTCACCATTCATATCTCCACGGTCTATATGGAGGTATGTTGGCTACCTGGTAGGGGGTTAAGGGAACGGTTTGGTAAAGGTCTTGCCATTGTTCAGCGTTTAGAGGTCCTGCAATGGACCTGGGTCAAATTTAGTAGGACCTCCTTCAATACTTCACGGTATTGGATGGCGGGGGTCCAAACTCTTTGATCCCCTCATAAGTTAACTACTATTAATACTATAACCCGGCTATTTAGGACTGTATCCCTGCTGACTCAGACTACTTAGCCGAGGGTAACGTCACCGCCAAAAGCGGGGCCTACCACAATACTGCATTAATAACTTAATTCATTATCTTCCAATAATCCACCCCTTTAGGATTGTATCCCTGCTGACTCAAACTACTGGGGTGAGGGTAACGTCACCTTCAAAAGAGGGGCCTACTACAATAACTAAGATAATCTCTTAATTATGTGCAAAAGTGCGGAAATAATCAAAGGTTATACTAGATACGAGTCGGAACCAAGTGATTCATCTTGTCTATCTGTTTTTATTTTATTTTTATTTTCAGCATTTTAGTTAGTTTTATTTTTCTTAGTTTAAAACATTTTTCTAAACTTTTATTTTGGTTAGACGTTGAGGATAAACCGGTACTAAAAGCTCTTGTGTCCTTGGACGACCTCGGTATCTTACCAACGCTATACTACACTCAACGATGGGTGCACTTGCCCATATGTGTGTTTAGTGTTAGTGAAATATCGTGTTTTATAAATTTAAAACTTGGCTAAAATAAGTGTTAAAAAGGGCTTAAAATATACACCTAATATATATAACACTTCGCACGCATCATTATACGAAGTAAGAGAATTGTTGGGGCATCCCCCTTGTAAAATATCTTCTCAAAATCCGTTCCTGAAAATTAGAGTTGGTGGTGGTATGGTGGTGGTTTAAATAGTGATGAAGTACAGAGTCAGAGCAGGAGTGAAATAAAGCTTTTTCTCTTTTTTTAACTAGTGTGTGTGAGTGAGAGAGAGAGTGAGGTGCACGTGATGAAAATGGGTCCTAATGGGGCAGAAAAACTGCAGTTGTACACGTGTCAAAATGTGAGTGGCTGTTGAGGAAAGCTCTTTTAAGCCGTGTCGGAACTCATGAAAAGGCTCGTGGAGCAGTTTCAGTTGGCCATTTTTGAAAAGTTGACATTTCAATGGCTATTTTGGTGATTATCCCTAAATATGATTTGTATTTTGTATAAGTACCTACCAGGGTAGATGGGACACTCATCACAACTATCACTAAATTTTTCTATCACAGTCAATCATCATTTGACACCTTATTTATTTCACATTTCACTCGTAACAGTTGCAACACTCATTACATTCTAAAATAAACATCACACCCAATCACAATTTAACATCTTATTTTTTTTTATTATCAAGATCAACCCTGCCCAACATAGTCTCTTCACACCATGATAGCCATGGGGCACTTGCGATGGTGTTTCACATTCATCACACCTATGATGAAGAGACACCCCGTTCACCCTTATATATTAAGGGAAATGATCAAATAGGAAGTTTCAAATAGGAAGTTTATTTTGGCTAGGAAGTGTAGGAAGCAATAGGATTAGGACAAGTGACAACATTTAAAATAAAGAAAAAGGGTATTTTAGTCAATCCAACCCTTTCTTCTTCCTTTTCAAAACCTAGTAACTTCAAAACCCACCATCTTCAACCATTTCTTCACTTTTTATCTCAATAATTACTACATTATAGTGCGATTTACATCACCATTCAATAATTCAAACACCCGATCAACGTGTTCTTCAGCTTTTTTTTTGAAGAAAACCCAGTTTAATTTCATACAAAATCTTGTTTTTTCCGGTGATTTTGAAGATAATCACTCGATCCGTTCGATTCGAGCGCTGAAAAGTGTTTCAATCATTCAAAATTCGTCAATTGTTGAAGAAATCACTTCGATCCATGTAAGAAATTCTTTAATTTCATTTTTACGATCTGAGTTTTTGATTTAGTCATTGTGTTTAACGATCTTGGCGGGGGTCCAGGGGCGGCAGCCCCTGGCGGGGTCCAAGGGGCAGAGCCCTTGGCTGGGGTTGAGCTGCATCAGAAAATTTAATTTTCTGGAAATTGCCTCTGGAAAACTACATTCGCAGACAGCCTTTTGATATCCTACTTCCTGGTTCAGATAATTCACAGACATTTTTAGGCCATTGCGTTTTAGAACTAAGACAATTTTATGTGTTTTCTGGCCATTGCGTTTTAGAAAAACACATTCGTAAACTGCATTGGTTCAGACGGTTCACAGCACAGACAATTCACAGCACAGGCAACTATTGTCATGGTTCAATGCGTTTTAGAGAGAACACTTTCTTTGGTGTTTTTAGGCAATTGTGTTTTAGAACTAAAACATTTTTATGTGTTTTATGGCCATTGCGTTTTAGAAAAACACATTCTTGAAGTGTTTTTGGTGCATTGCGTTTTAAGTAAAACATTTTTTTAGGTGTTTTCAGTCCATTGCGTTTTACAGAGAACACTTTCTTTTGTTTTTTTAGTCAATTGCGTTTTAGAATGAGTCATTTTTAAGTGTTTTCTGGCCATTGCGTTTTACAAATAAGACATTTCTTTGTGTTTTTTGTGCATTGCGTTTTAGGTAAAACATTTTTTATGTGTTTTCAGTCCATAGCGTTTTAGAAAACAGACATTTTAAGTGTTTTCTGGCCATTGCGTTTTAGAAATAAGACATTTGTTTGTGTTTTTTGTGCATTGTGTTTTAGGTAAAACACATTTTTATGTGTTTTTAGTCCATTGTGTTTTAGAAAGTACATTTTCTTTTGAGTTTTTAGGCTATTGCGTTTTAAAAATAAGACATTTCTTTGTGTTTTCTGGCCATTGCGTTTTACAAATAAGACATTTCTTTGTGTTTTTGGTGCATTGCGTTTTAGAAAAATGTCATTTTTTAGGTTTTTTTTAATTGCGTTTTACGTAACTGGTGGTTTTTCTATTGCGTTTTACGCAACTGGGTTTTTAATTTTTTTTGAAAATATAGCAATAGTATACTCGTTTTAAAGATAAAACAAACGCTCGTTTTTTGTGCAATTTTTATAAAAAAATAATGTCATATGAAAGAGTTATTAAAGTTTAAAAAATGAGGGGAATTGGAGGAGAGATAAACTATTGCCTTGGATTGACTAGAATGCCCCTAAACAAACTCACGCGCCTCTTTTATTTCCTTCAATTTTCATCATTTAATCTTAGCCCTTATTAACTAAATGGATGGTCAAGATCACTTCCTAGCCTTTTTAGACAAATAAACTTCCTATTGTATCACCACCATATATAAATCACGTCCAAAAGATAACCTATGACCAATATATAAAAGAAAATTTGTTTTGGCATCAAAATAAAAGGATAATTCTAAACACCCCCCCCCCCCCTGTTCCTTGTAGAAAATATAGAAACAATCAAGAAGAAGATACAAGAAGAAGAAAGGTATAAAATTTTATTTCATACTGTTAAATTACTTCAAGACTGATATTTCATATCTCTCCTTAAAATCATAAAAAGAATTTTATTCAAACAAAAAACTAAGATTTCGAAAGAAAATAAAAATGATGTTTATAAACAAACACAAACAGGAATCGATTAACTAGGCGGAGGTACTTCAGAATTTTTTCTTTTTCAACTAAAGGGTTCATTAAGTCCTTTAGAGGTTCTCTGATACCACTAGGCGGAGGTACTTCAGAATTTTTTCTTTTTCAACTAAAGGGTTCATTAAGTCCTTTAGAGGTTTTGTGGTCTGGTTAAGACTCATCATTTTTTGTAGATTAAAAAATCTTTTTTGTAGACGGTATTTTAGCAAAAGCTATGATACCAACTGACCCAATTAATAGGCTATAGAATATAAAAAGATAACCTATGACCAATATATAAAAGAAAATTTGTTTTGGCATCAAAATAAAAGGATAATTCTAAACACACCCCCCCTCCTGATTAATCCCCCCTTGTGAGAGGAAAACTGCCGGTCCCACACGGGCCCACATGTAAGTATGTGAGAGGAGGGAGTGTAAAAAGTAATTATGGGGGGTGTAGAAAGTAGCACCCAAATAAAAATCAAAGAGGACATGCAACCTACTGCTAAATCAAACATTGAGGGTAAAAAATGTAAACAGTTGATTTGACGGGGTTTATTACGTAAGTTTTTATAACTTTTTATCGAGGATTGTGCAAGGTAATATTAGTCAGAACGAGCAGATTTTGGAGTTTTGCAAACTTTATTATTGTAGCCAGGTTGCCCCTACATGGTGGGGGTATTTTAGGCTTTTCAGTCCACTTTCCAACGGTAAAATGATTTGAAATCACTGTGGTAAATTATTAACTTCTGCTGTGCTGCTGTTACTAGCCGTTGAGACATCATATTGTTCCTTCAAACACTACTACTACTCTTTTAATTAAATTAATTTACTTTTTAGTAATGCAAATAAACTCATATCTACTTTGTTGGTTTTCAAAATGTTTCTTTCTATTTTAACTTTCTTAATACTACATCCGTCTCATTAAAAGTGTCATATTTTGAATTTTCAAAGTCTTTATTTATAAACTTTGACTTTAATTATATATTTTTTGTGTTATATAAAACTTGAAGAAAATTAACCCGATAAAAACATTTGCAAAACACACTCAAATCATATAACTTTCATCAAGTATTATCTAACACAAACAAAATTATTTAAGGTCAAAGTTTATAAACAAAAACTTTGAAAATTCAAAATATGACACTTTTAATGGGACGGATGGAGTAGTTATTAGCTTACGGTGCACAAAACTGTTCCTTTGGATCAACGAAAAAAAGGAAGCGTTCAAGGGGTAATTTTTACGGCTTGGTAGTGTATTTAGAGGGTGAGGAACGACTGGCTTTTCTCCAATAAAGTGGCTCTTATATCCTGAGTAGTAGAAGACATTAAATTCCTTGGTTACTTAGGGTGGGGTATGGTTAATCACTCTAGGGTGATTGAGTGATTTTCTACCCAATAATATTATGTCATGTCAACTCTCAATTCCACTCCCTATTTTGCACTCAATCAGGGGTATAGTTAATCACTCTAGGGTGTTTGAGTTATATATTTTTTGATTGGTTCCTCTCTCTCTCTCCCCTCCATCACCCTTCACCTTCGGTGACTTTACAACGATTTTTCACCTTCTCTCCTACTCAAACACCCTAACTCAATCATGGGGGTATGGTCACCGATCGATCGGTGACACCCACTCACCGAAGATTATACCCCCCACCCTTATGGATAAAAATAGATCCCCGATCAAAACTTTGCCATGAAAAGATTGATGTAAATTTTGCTTGTAATGCCCGTGACATTATAGTCTAGTGACATCTTGGAGGTGAGATAATACTTAGACCATGCGTAGTGGTTAGCTCAATAATGCCCCCACCATGGGCGTTTTCTGTCATGTGACAGTCCAGTCAGCATGGGGGCATTATTGGGCGTTATTGCAAAAGTGTCGTAGTGGGAATACTGCCCAATAACGCCCCTTCCAATCATTACACAATTATTATTTTTAATTAAAAACTTAAAATACTTTATTAAATTAAAAAAATACAATATTAGAAATGAAAAAACCAAAAAAAAGTAAAAAAAAAATTACATTGCCAAAATCAAATTAAAACTAATTAAAACTTTAGGGATTGAAATGCAAAATCCTTTTTTAAGGAATTTTGAAGTTTAAATCTTTTTTTTTAAATACAATCAAAATGCAAGGACTGAAATGAAAAATCATCTTTTTTCTTCCTTTCACCCACAAAAACCACCTGCAACTTTTGTTTTTTAAATCACCTTCTAATTAAAACTAATTTCTTTTGTTTTTTTAATTAAAACTAAGTATACACACATGGCAAGGTTCAATTTTTCAAATCACGCCAACGTCCATTTTTTCGCAAATAACGCCGGAAAACGCCTAGGGGGCGGCACCGGGGCGTGATCGGGCGTTTTCGGGCGAGATTCCGGGCAAAAAACGCCCCACTGCGTTCGGTCTTAGAGACCATTAGGTTCTGAGTTCGATTCCTACAAGTAGGTTTTTTTCCAGATTTATTTGGTTTTCTTCTGAATTTGTGTATTTATTTGGTTTTCTTCTGAATTTGTATATATGTATTATAGCCAAGTGGAGATGGATATGATCGGATGGTTTCGCTGATGGCACGGTGATACTCTAGTGATCCAAATTTGTCGTTAAAAAAATTACTTGTAATTTATTAGTTATTTGTTGTGTTACTTTGGCTCTAGCATCCTGCTAGTGGCCCTGAAATTTGTTGTTCAAAAGAAAAAAAATCAAGCTATACTAGCCGATTTCATTAGCTCAAATCCAGTATTCAATTATTTTGTTTTTAAGGTCATCATCAAACACAAACTATATTTTACATAATAGCATTGGTATAAGAGCATCCACAATAGCTCATATTTAGAGGGTGTTTTTTTACATTTTTCCACCTCACCCATTTTTTCTTATTGTGGGCATCATTTCTTCCATGTGTATTTGGGATGAATATTTGGTGAAGAATGACTAAAAACGAGTATGTTGTCAGGTGGTGGGGCCAAAGGGTGAGGGTTGGGTGATAAATTAAATGTAAAAGGTGGTGATGATGTGACAATATTTTTAAGTGTTTTTTTGTTTTCTTATTGGGTGGGTTTTTGATGTTTTTGAAGGGTGAGTATTTTTCTGATGTGGCAGCTGACTGGACATGTTTTTAGGTGTTTTTAATTGTTCTTATTGTGGATGCTCTAAGAAACTTTTATGATTTGTGAGAACTTGAGAACTCATGTGGAAATACTACTTTCCATGTGAGTATTTGACCAAATTCTGCATAAATATAGATGAACATTTAATTAAGACATCTACATGAAAAAAATTGCCACATTTATTCGTCATTTACACTTCTGTAAAAAAAAATCAAATGCATATGACGTCACAGTTTTTCGCGGGTTACACTTATGTAATTTTGTTTTACAATGATGTAAATTTGCGCATACGATTTTATTTTATTTTTTATGAAAAAGTTACATAATTTTAAATTGTTTTGGCTACATAAAAAATGTTTTTTAGTAGCTCTTACAATTCTCTTAAAGAGGTTCTTATTTTAAATTGTAATTACCAGGTCACCACTTTTTTTCTTATTATTTTTTAAGCTTATATGAATATCATAATATTAAAAAAACAAATTTTAAACCCTAAAAAACTCATACATTTCAGTTTCAATCATCGATCAAAATTTTTTATCAACTACATGTTCAAAATCTTATTTCCCTCAAAATATCAAATAATTTTTGAAAGCAAATCCTATCTGTTCATCTTAAATTCAAATCCATTCAAAAGTGATTTTTGATTCATCGATCATTTAACCATTCATCAACCATTTCCCAAACCAAATCCATTGTTGATTGATTCGTGCAAGTCAGGTGATGAAAAAAAGGGTTTACTGGGTTTGATAAATTAATTTAATCTATACTACTTTAACAAGCATATATGAATGATAGAATGGTCATTTGTCATTGTACAACCATTTAAAGCCCATTGTACAACATTTTAAGCACAAATGTGTTGAAAAACTGTTTAACACGCGGCCATTAAAACAACAAAATTAGGGTTTACTGCACAAAACTATCGCCGCTCTTCTCCTCATCTACTCTTTTTCTCCCTGGCGATTCTAGCGTAATTAAGAAGCTTTATGTTAATTAAACGGCGTAATTAGCGTATAGCCTAGTTAAGCCTACTTTTTGATATCAAACTTATTACCCACTGATGTAATATATTATTTCGGGATTTTTGAAGATTTTTAATTAATTTTAGGCTGAGCATAACTCATAGTCGTAGGCTTAATCCGGTAATTGTCGGTTTTGCCCTTACGGGCCATAAAATGAGTTTTACATATCTAATCAACTCCAAACCTTTTGCTACTGATCCTAAATGATAAATAAATTATTTTAGGCCTTCTAGAATGATAAAAATATCAGCTTTATATATAGAACCCGGAAACGGCTTCTAATCGCCTAATTAAGCGTTTTTAACGCATAGTATGTATTATAACTATTTTAAACATACAAAGGTTGATACCTACTGATATTTGAGGTAAATTATAATATTTTAACAGTAGGCAAAAGTTGTTTAACTCAGACTTCAGTTTTGAGCTTTACGACTTATGTGAAATTACCAAAATGCCCCTACGGGGCATAGCTTGGTTATAATTGATAAATTTCACATATATACTTTACCCTACTGTTATAACTTAGTAAACTAAGTATTTTTACTGATTATATCAGACCTGTAGCTCAGGTAAATACTTAAACTCTTTTATAACCTTTTAAATGACCAAACTACCCCTAAGGGGCATAGTTTGTGTTTAAATTCGTTTCGGGCATAATAAAAGACATATTACTGATGTCACAACATATTTGAAGCATATTAACTTAGGAAACCTGTATATGGCTCTTACAGATACCCGTTACGCTTATAACGCGTTCGGTTCGGTTTATGTAACAAGTTTACATAAATTAACCGAAACGGGTCAAACCTTATCGGTTTTATCTCAAAATCCAGAGTGTGTATGAAATACCCATATTAAGCAAGTCTCCGAACTTGTCGGGTCTAAATCACATTCTATCCGGTCTTCGCTTAATCGTGCGTACGAACCGTATCTTTGAAACTAACCGGTCTAAGCTTAAGCTTAACTAAAGACCCGTTAGGATTCTAATAGGTTATTATAAACCTTCGTTCCAGATTAGGAGAACCAGTAAAAGCTACTTGCAATTTGCTTATTGCGATTATTACTTTGCTCAGGTAAATACTTTTAACTTATTTTCCCTATACGGGCTTGGGTTACGGTATATAGAATACCGCTTGGTCGGGCATCAAATCTTCCAACGTTAGGTGGTTAATTGAATAATTCGATCGGCCCGTTTAAACAATTTTGTTTACTTAAAAGCCATTGGGGGTTAATGACCATGTCCCGGATATCCCTGGCACCATTTTACGAAATGGCCACGACTTAAGCGCGGGGTGTAGGCGTACACCCGTCAGTGCACAAAAGAATAATGTGGTGTGTCTATTGATCTTTAACCCGGACACGATCCGGGCTACTGAACGCATAAGGAACATGTAATTCGTTCACGAGATTATATATTTAAATAATTCTCCCAAGTTATAAAATGTTTATGCCATGTGCATCCAAATCAATTTTTAATCATTTTTAAAATGAGTCAGTTGATTGTATTTACCAGTGTAAACTGACCTATTTTCCCAAAAAGATTAAATGCAGGTACTAAGCGTAATTGGCTGGGATTTTTCCTTAGCATCAATAGAAGTCTCGCAAGCTTAAGATGCCTAGAAGTCTGTTGAACTATTGTTTCCATTTTATTTTCGATCCGTCTGTGAATAAACAATCGACAGTTGTGATACATGATATTACAATATTTATTCGGTTGAAATATATCTTACAATTTGCTTCCGCTGTGCATATTAAATATTGTGTTGTTTGACTATTATGTTGCCAACCACGTCACGATACTCCCCCACCGGTGACACGTGGAAACCTGGGTGTGACAGGTTGGTGTCAGAGCCAACGCTGAGTGAATTAAACACTAGCCTTTTTGTTTAATCCCAGTAACACAAATGCACATATCAAAACTTTCGAGTCTAGACAAATAACATAGGGCAAATTCTACCTTGTTTGGTTTTTGTTTTGTCCTTTATTTTATATATATTGTTGTTGTTATCTCATGCTATATTGACAGGATTAAAAATGCCGCCAAGATTCTTCCGAAGAAGAGGACGAGGAAAGGGGCCAATCACCGCCCCCAATGACAACGAGGCAGGACCTTCGCATGTGCGAGCTCCTTCTACCACCGAGAGTAACGATCCTCGACAGAACCGGAGGAACCTCTTCGAGCCGGCTAGACGGTCGGTTTCGCACAGTTCAACACCTCCTGTTCGTAACCCTTATGGGCCACAGCCGGATTATGAGCCCAACAACCCTCAACCTTCCTACATACCTTTACAACGATCCTTATCATACAATTCCTTTGGTGACCCTACACCTATTTTTAGGGGCCGGTTTAACCCGACAAATATTATACAAGAACCAGTGGGTTTTAACCCATTGGGACCGGAGGACCACTTCTCGGGAGACAACGCTATAGATATGGACGAGGACACGGATCCCGTCGAACCTGCCAGTGGTACACCGAACCATCCCATTGAGATCTCGGATGGTTCATCCTTTCACGGATCACCCTACCATGGTCCGGACAGTTACATGGCGCGATTCATCGCCTCACCAGCAGCAGCAGGATCCCTCTGTGGATTCACGGTTTGTGGCAGTCACGCCACCGCCTCCACCGCCACCAGTTCAGCCGGCACCTCCACAACCACCGAGGCGTAGGAGAACCGGAGGGCGGATGTCAACGCGAGGAGGAGACTTTCATTTTAGCTCTCCTCGACAATCAAGTGGAAGCCATTATCTGCCACATCAAGAAGATCCACAAATGGGTGGACCTTCGCAACCAGTTGCACAGAAACCACCTCCTATGGGTTTTGATAACCCGATTCCAGCATACACGGGTTCGATGGCGTACAACCCGTTTGAACAGCCAGCTCACACCAACTACGGTTACGCGGAAGCCGACCCGTACATGTGTAGGTCCCGTGAGCCGTATGGATCGTAACAGAATCGTCTATCTAACCTAGAGTGCGGAATCCTCTAGATTAGATTTCACAGAAAATGAGTAGAACAAGAATCAAGAACACGATACACTTTCAATCCGGTCTTCTATTGATTATCCAACACGAAGTTTACAATCAATTCAAGACCCACAAGAAATCTCTCAGCCACTCTCTGTAGATTTCCCTAACTCTCTCAATTCCACTAAATGTCCAAACTCAACCCTTATGCCAAGCCTTGTTTATATAGGACAAGGTGTGCACATGGGCTTTGGTCTGGGCCAGGCCATTCTCCAAGCCCATAACACTAAATAACTCCCTAACCATTAAGCTAAGCCCAATACAAAATATCCAAAGACTAAATAAACAAACTATTAAGCTGTTGTCACAAAACATGCACCAACAACATGGTAGCGGCCAATTACAACGCCTTTAACCCGGAAGGACCATATGGAGCTCCTTGGGGAGCAGGGTACCCAACTCATGGGTACCAGATACCTGCCAGACCTATTATACGGACGCAATCGCAGCCGCCACGGTTTTCTCCCCCAGAACGGGAGGAAATTCTTCAGAGACTGGATCAGGTTGAGCGAGACTTTCACCGAGAGCGCAGGGAGTGACAGACCTTCTTCCAAGGATTAACAAGCCTGATAAAAGGGAAGAGCAAGAAGGACCATTGAATCCTTCCACTGTTGTTGTAATTTGAGCCCCTGCGTGGGCCAGTCTTGCTGTATAAACCCCTGCGTGGGTATGTATGCTTGTTTGTTTTGACCCCTGCGTGGGTCTATCTTTCTGTTAACCCCTACGAGGGTATGTTACTGTTTAAGTCCCTGCGTGGACTATTATGTTATTTGTGTAAGTCCCTGTGTGGACTAATATGATGTTTGTTGTTAAGCCCCTGCGTAGGTAAGTCCTTGTTTGAACCCCTGCGTGGGTAAGTTTGTTTATTAAAAAGTCCCGTTTAGGGCGACGTGTAACCTTTTAATAAATTAATGGAATGTTATGTTTATAAATTTCATTTTTGCTTTTATCTGCATAAATATATTACATGAAATAAATAAATCAAAATCATTCCTTTTTGATAATAATCTGCCTATTTAAATATTGAATGAGAATCTTAATAGTGAAACCTAGCCTGAGTGTCATTATGAAGACGTGGCCATGATGGTAAGACCTGTTTAAAAGATTCAAATCCTTGTTAACATCTGTAAACATGTTAACACTCCTGGCAGACGTGATTCATTAAAATCACACACGTCATTCTTATTATTGGATTCTTCAAAAGATTCCTAACCCAATTTAATGATCTCTGAATCATGGGTTTAGATCATCAATTGAGATGATCATATTTTGACCATACGTGGTAATATAGCGCCTACGGGCCCTGCTCATTTCCATATGAGCCAAAAGACAGTGGTAGCGATGACTCCCTGTCAGATAAAGGTAATGAACTAGGTTCAAACCTTCATGCTTTGATTCTCTGAAATCATAGCTTATAATTTATAAATGTCCTTGTGACTAGGCCTGTTGTGCCAATATACCTTCATGCTTTGATTCTCTGAAATCATAGCTTATAATTTAAAATGTCCCTGTGACTAGGCCTTATGTGCTAATATATATTGGTATTGTTTATTTAGGATAAATTATAATTGAAATCCTAAATAAATACGATTAATAAATTAACCAAATATGGTCTCTGTTTACCTTGGTTAATGAATTACCCTAAGGGGCAATTCCATAATACACTCCCAAATAAACTATTGTCCTTGTTTTCTGTAACAGTTCAATTAAAATGGCTAACTCAGACGAAATTAATAGCCATCCAGTGGAGAATATTAATAACGCCTGAGTTCATTTAACGGGTGCTGAATTGAAAGCGTTGGTAGACGACGCAGTTACAAAAGCATTAGAGCGGCAGTACGAAGAGTATAGTGGGACTCGAAGTAGGACCCTCTCTACTCCGCATTCGAAGCCACCTTCCAAGAAGGAAGAACTGAAGAAAGATGATAATAGACTTTCCTCAAACCACCACAGTGCTCCATCTCAGCAGGTTGTACTAAATCAAGAACCCCGTAGTAAGGGTTGCTCCTATAAATACTTCGTTTCGTGCAAGCCCAGAGATTTTACTGGGGAAAAGGGAGACATTGACTGCATGACGTGGTTAGACGAGATGGACACAGTTGTGGATATCAGCGGATGCGCTGAGAGGGATATAGTCAAGTTTGTGTCACAATATTTTAAAGGCGAAGCTTTAGCCTGGTGGAGATCACTGATTCAAGCCACCGGGAAAATCCCATTGTACAACATGTCATGGGATCAATTTGTTGCCCTCATCAGGGAAAATTACTGTCCCCAGCATGAGGTGGAGAAGATAGAGTCTGATTTTCTATCATTGGTTATGACAAACCTTTACTGTCAAGCTTACCTCACGAGCTTCAACACAATGTCCCGATTGGTTCCGTATCTGGTGACCCCGGAACCAAAAAGAATAGCTCGTTTTATCGGTGGTTTAGCCCCCGAGATAAAGGCAAGTGTCAAAGCTTCTCGGCCAGCTACTTTTAGATCTGTAGCTGACATATCTTTGTCCCTCACTTTGGATGCGGTCAAGCAAAGATCGCTGAGGAATAAGGATGCTGAGAAGAGAAAACGTGAAGATGATAATTCATGGAGGTCGAGCAAGAAGCACCGTGGAAACGGTGACAACAAGAGGGGATCCGAGTCAAGGAAAGATGGGCACCAGTCTGGTGATAAGCCCAAGTGCAAAATTTGCAAGAAACAACACTTTGGAAAATGCAGACTCGAATCGAACTCGCAAAGAACTTTTGCTTGCGGGATATGCAAGTCCAAGGATCACAAGACCTTGGATTGCAAACAGCTGAAAGACGCAATGTGCTACCGTTGCAATGAGAAAGGGCACATTAAAACCAACTGCCCTAAATACGCCAAGAAGCCTGAAGAGGCCAAGAAGACCAATGCTAGGGTCTTTAGAATGGATGCAAAGGAAGCGGTTCTAGACGACAACGTGATTACAGGTACTTTCCTTGTAAATGATGTCTATGCAAGAGTACTTTTTGATTCAGGAGCTGATAAGTCTTTCGTTGATAATAAGTTTTGTGAATTGCTGAAATTCCCTGTCAAAACCTTAAGTGTGAATTATGAGGTGGAGTTAGCAGATGGCACCCTAGAAACCGTCTCTACTGTGTTAGATGGATGTATTATATCCATTAAGAACCACTCTTTTCCTCTGTCCCCACTTCCCTTTAAGTTGGCCGGTTTTGACATAATTTTGGGTATGGACTGGTTATCTCATAACCAGGCCCAAATTGTCTGCAACAGAAAGCAAGTGGTGATTAAGACTCCGTCTGGTGAATCACTTACCATTCGGGGAGATACCCAATATGGACTGCCTGATCAAGTGACTATGCTCAAGGCTTCCAAGTGTTTAAAGAAGGGTTGTGTCATCTACATGGCACAAGTGATTATTGAAGAGCCTAAACCGAAGATAGAAGACATCCCCGTCATTTCTGAATATCCAGAAGTTTTTCCTGAAGAACTACCTGGTTTGCCACCAGATAGACAAGTCGAATTCAGAATTGACATCATCCCTGGAGCAACACCAGTTGCTAGAGCACCTTATAGGTTGGCGCCCACAGAAATGAAGGAATTAAGGACACAACTGGATGAATTGCTAGCTAAAGGTTTCATTAAACCTAGTTCATCTCCATGGGGAGCACCAGTCTTGTTTGTCAAGAAAAAGGATGGATCGATGCGTCTGTGCATCGATTACCGTGAGCTTAATAAGGTCACGATCAAGAATAGGTATCCTTTGCCCAGGATCGACGATTTGTTCGATCAATTGCAAGGAGCAAGTTATTTCTCGAAGATTGACTTGAGGTCAGGATACCATCAACTGAAGGTTAGAGATGAAGACGTGCACAAAACAGCATTTAGGACTCGTTATGGTCATTACGAGTTCCTAGTGATGCCTTTTGGGCTCACTAATGCACCGGCCGCGTTCATGGATCTCATGAATCGCGTTTGCAAGCCATACTTAGATAAATTCGTCATCGTTTTCATCGACGGCATTCTTATCTATTCGAAGAACCAAGCTGACCATGAGAAACACCTTCGATGTATTCTCAAACTTCTACATCAGGAGAAACTCTACGCCAAATTCTCTAAGTGTGAATTTTGGCTTCGAGAGGTCCAATTCCTTGGACATGTGGTTAGTGAGCGTGGTATCCAAGTGGATCCCGCTAAGGTTGAAGCAGTTATGAACTGGAAAGAGCCAAAGACACCTACAGAGATTCGTAGCTTCCTGGGATTGGCAGGATATTACAGGCGTTTTATCGAAAAATTTTCAAGGATTGCTGCACCCCTAACTTCCTTAACTAAGAAGAAAGTAAAGTTCGTTTGGGGCCCCAAGTAGCAAGAATCCTTTGATATCCTTAAGCAAAAGTTGAGCAACGCCCCAGTACTGACATTGCCAGATGGAATAGAAGATTTTGTGGTTTACTGCGATGCATCGCACACTGGCATGGGGTGTGTACTTATGCAGAAAGGCAAAGTTATTGCCTATGCATCACGACAGTTAGAGGTGCATGAAAAGAATTACACCACTCACGACTTGGAGTTGGGTGTCGTTGTATTCGCACTAAAACTGTGGAGACATTATTTATATGGAATCAAATGTGTGATCTATTCTGATCACAAGAGCCTCCAGCACCTGTTTAATCAAAAGGATTTAAACATGAGGCAACGCCATTGGATGGAGACTTTAAATGATTATGATTGTGAAATCAGATATCATCCCGGCAAGGCGACTGTAGTCGCTGATGCCTTGAGCCGAAAGGAAAGGGTGAAACCCATCCGAATCAATGCCAAGAGCATTGAGATAAAGAACAGTTTGACTGAAGGGTTGTTAGCTGCACAACAGGAAGCTGTGTTGGAAGCTAACTATCCTAACGAGAAGCTAGGGGTAACTGAGGAGCAGTTATCTCTTGGCAAGGACGGGATTCTGAGATTAAATGGATCAATATGGGTTCCTATTTATGGAGGGCTTCGTGATGTTATCCTCCAGGAAGCCCATAGTTCTAAATATTCCATTCATCCTGGAGCTGATAAGATGTACCAGGATCTAAGGGCAAACCATTTGTGGATAGGCTTGAAGAAGTCTGTAGCCACCTATGTAGCTAAATGCTTGACATATGCGCAAGTCAAAGCCGAGCATCAGAAGCCGTCAGGCTTGCTACAACAGCCTGAACTTCCTACGTGGAAGTGGGAAATGGTGACTATGGATTTTATCACCAAGTTACCTAAGACAAGGAAAGGAAATGATACAATATGGGTTATAGTTGATAGACTGACTAAGTCAGCACATTTCTTACCCATCAAGGAGACTTATAGCTCCGACATGTTAGCCCAGTTATACGTGGATAAGATTGTAGCCTTACATGGCATACCTGTGTCTATTATCTCTGACAGAGATACTACATACACGTCACATTTTTGGAAAAGTTTCCAGCAATCTTTGGGCACGCGTTTGAATTTTAGTACGGCTTACCACCCTCAGACTGACGGACAGAGTGAGCGTACCATTCAAACATTAGAAGACATGCTACGTGCATGTGTGATCAATTTGGGTGGTAGTTGGGATAACCACTTACCACTAATTGAGTTCTCCTACAACAATAGCTACCATACCAGCATTAAGGCTGCGCCTTTCGAGGCTTTATACGGTAGAAAGTGTAGAATGCCCGTTTGTTGGGAGGAAGTTGGAGATGTCCAATTATCAGGACCAGAGATAGTGTTCGAAACGACGGACAAGATTGTCCAGATTTGTGACCGTCTCAAAGCTTCCCGGGATAGGCAGAAAAGTTACGCAGATCCAAAGCGTAAAGCTTTTCACTTCGAAGTAGGTAAAATGTGTTGCTTAAAGTATCACCCTGGAAGAGGGTGATGCGATTTGGTAAGAAAGGCAAGCTAAGCCCGAGATACATAGGACCTTTCGAGGTTATCGAACGTGTCGGGTCAGTTGCCTATAAGCTAAACTTACCTGAAGAGCTCAGTGGTATTCATAATGTATTCCACATCTGCAATCTGAAGAAGTGTTTCGCTGACGAATCACTGGTTATACCACATACAGATGTGCATATAGATGAGAGCTTAAAATTTGTGGAAAAACCATTGTCGATTGAAGATCGACAGGTTAAGAAGCTTCGGAGGAAGCATGTACCTATTGTAAAGGTCAAATGGGATGCCCGTAGAGGTCCCGAATATACGTGGGAGGTTGAGTCCACGATGAAAGAAAAGTACCCTTATTTATTTCAGTAAATCTCGAGGTCGAGATTTCTTTTAAGGGGGTGAGGAAGTAACACCTCGAAAATTCACGTCCTATAATGTGTTGACAAGTGTCATATGTTTGAACGTGTGAAAGAATGTTCTGAAAGGACTAAAGTTGACAATCATGGAAAGTATGAGAATATACGAGTCCTAAATGTCAACAGTGAATAAATATATTGTACATTAACCCTACATGACGCTCAAACCTTCAAACGAATAAATCACGGATCATACGAAGCTAAATATGAAAGAAAGTGAGGGATTACAAACTACATGGGTTAAATGTGTCAACATGTTTAAGTTATACCTCTGAGTGACCTTTTGACAAACCCGAAGCTTTATAACGGTTAATTATGCTCACTAGAATGCACAATATAAATTTCATAAAGTTTCGTTATCGTATGAGCAAGTTGTGATCAAATTCGTATGCGAGGGGGTAAAAGCGTCAACATTGAAGTTTAGGATTTTTCGGGTAACAATAAAGTTAACCGAGGACTAAACAAAGTGGGTAAATGTCTTGAAGCCCTTGAACATCAATTTGGAGGGTTCATAATGCAAGAAATAAAGCCTTAGCAAAGTTTTGAAGAGCCAAGGATCAAAGCGTAAAAATCTAAAATTTCAGATTTGTGCAGATAGGGCGTCGCGCCACGCGAGGCCCCTGGGGGGGGGGGGGGGGGTTCTTCGCGCCACGCGAGGGGCCTTCTGTTTCGAATTTCTTGGGTTCTTGCCTGCCATAGCCTTTGCAATCGACTTTTATCCGATTTTCCTCATATTGGACGACCCCTAGGCACCCCCTAAACACTTAGGGACACTTGTGGATGAATTGTGGTCAGTTGTAGACTTGTGTGTCAACAATTTATGGTGAATTAAACACTATAAAAGTGCACTAAGTTGCAACAAGTTCTTCACACCTTCCATCTGCACTTTGGATCATTTCTGGAGCTCAAGACTTCTCTCAAGTGATCTCTGGTCGTTCATAGGACTCTTGTAAGTTTGCTTAACCTTTCTTAGTTAAGTTTTTGCTTAGTTATAGCTTAAAAGTCAAACCGTCGTAATTAACGGTTGACTTTAAGATTAATCACTAATGGTCCAGTGATTAGTCGAATCAAAAGTACTTATAAGTTGGTAATTATGTGGGTAATAAATCCTTAAAAGGGTTCCCCCTGATTCCCACTCTAACTAGGTCAAATGTCAGGTCAAACTTGTTAATAAAAAGTCAACATGATACTTAGTTTCTAATTTATGCATGATTAGCAATGTAGAACACATACAACCTGTTTGATCATTAATATAACTTGGTAATTAGTGTAAGAACATGTCTAAACATGTTCAACCCGACAATTTACTGATTAGACCCGGTTCGGAACCGAAAGTCGCATAGTTTGACTTTAGGTTTGATTTTCAGTTCTGACCCGTTTAGGCATGTTTCAGAAATGCCTCAGAGCTTTAATTGGACTAGGTTACATGCTAGTATAACCCTCTGTGTTTATACACCTTGGTTCATTAGTTATCCAATTAATATGCATGATTCCGTTAATTGCTCATATGTTGACCATTATGCCCTTTTCACCTTAAAACGTGATTTTTGAAAATGTAAAAGAGTAGAAACTTTAATTACTGATATATAAACTTGCACCCAAAATTTGATATCAGTTTGAGGTGTAGATTGAGAGTTATGCTCATTAGCGTAATTAAGAAGCTTTATGTTAATTAAACGGCGTAATTAGCGTATAGCCTAGTTAAGCCTACTTTTTGTCACACCCCGATTTCCACGTGTCACCGGTGGGCCCGGTGGGGAGTATCGTGACGTCATGGTTGGCAACATAATAGTTAAACAACACAATATTAATATGCACAGCGGAAGCAAAAGAAAATATAATACAACCGAATTTATTATTGAAATATCAACTTTCACAATATTCGGAAGTTTATCCACAGAAGGATCGTACATAAAATGGAATAATAGTTCAACAGACTTTTAGGCATCTTAAGCTTGCGAGACTTCTATTGATGCTAAGGAGGATTATCCAGCCAAGTTCGTATAGTACCTGCATTTAGCCTTTTTGGAAAATACGTCAGTTTACACTGGTAAATACATTCAATTGACTCATTTTGGAAAAAAAGAGTTTGTAAATTGTTTTGAATGCACGTGGCACCAAATATCTTGACACATTGATTAAAATGCACAGAGGCAAAATTAATCTTTTTAACTTGGGAGAATTATTTAATATGATAATCTTGAGAACGATTTACATGTTACTTATGCGTTCAGTAGCCCGGAACGTATCCGGGTTAAAGATCAATAGACACACCACAATTCTAGAGTTATACACTGACAGGTGTACGCCTACACCCCGTGCTCAGGTCGTGGCCATCTCGTAAGATAATGCCGAGGATATCCGGGACATGGTCATTAACCCCCCAAAGGCTGTAAAGTAAACACATCTGTTTAAAACGAGCCGATCAAATTATTCAACTACCCACTAAGCGTGGAGATTTGATGCCCGATCAAGCGGTACGCTATGTACCGTAACCCAAGCCCGTATAGGGAAAATAAGTTAAAAGTATTTACCTGATGCAAGTATAATTCACAATAAGTAGTATGCACGTAGCTTTTACTGTCTCTCCTAATCTGGAACGAAGGTTTAATATAACCTATTAGAATTCTAACGGGTCTTTTATTAAGCTTAAGCTTAGACCGGCTAGTTTCAAGATACGGTTCGTACGCACCATTAAGCGAAGACCGGATAGAATGTGATTCAGACCCGACAAGTTTGAAGACTTGTTTAATATGGGTTTATTATTCACATTCTGGATTTTGAGATAAAACCGTTAAGGTTTGACCCGTTTCGTCTAATTTATGTAAACTTGTTACATAAACCGAACCGAACGCGTAGTATGCGTAACGGGTATCCATAAGAGCCATATACAGGTTTCCTAAGTTAATATGCTTCAGATATGTTGTAACATCAGTAGGATGTCTTTCGTTATGCCCCGAACTAATTTAAACACAAACTATGCCCCGTAGGGGTAGTTTGGTCATTTTAAAGTTTGTAAAAGAGTTTAAATGTCTAACTGAGTTACCGGTCTGATGTAAACAGCAAACATACTCAATTTGATGAGTTATAACAGTAGACTAAAGCATATATGTGAAATTTATCATCTTTAACCAAACTATGCCCCGTAGGGGTATTTTGGTAATTTCACATAAGCCGAAAAGCTCAAAAACGAAGTCTGAGTTTATCAACCTTTGCTTACTGTTAAAATATCATAATTTGCCTCATATATCAGTAGGTATCAACCCGGGTATGTCCAATATGATTTTAAGACATACTATGCGTTAAAAACGCTAATTATGGCGATTAAAGGCCATTTCCGGGTTCTATACTTAAATCTGATATTTTTATATTTCCAGAAGGCTTAAAATAATTTATTTAACATATGTGATCAGTAGCAAAAGGTTTGGAGTCGTTTAGATAAGTAAAACTCATTTTATGGCCCGTAAGGGCAAAACCGACAATTACCGGATTAAGCCTACGACTACTAGTTATGCTCGGCCTAAAATTAATTAAAAATCTTTAAAAATCCCAAAATAATATATAACATCAGTGGGTAAAATATTTGATATCAAAAAGTCGGCTTAACTAGGCTATACGCTAATTACGCCGTTTTATTAACATAAAGCATTAATTTTGCGATATTGAGCATAACTCTTAATCTACTAGTCAAACTGATGTCAAACTTTGCATACAAGTTTATATATCAGTAACTAAGGTTTCTACACTTTTACATTTTCATAAATCATGTTTTAAGGAAATAAGGGCATAACGGTCAACATATGAGCAATTAACGGAAATATGCATATTAATTGGATAACTAGTGAACCAAGGTGAATGATCACAGAGGGTTGTTCTAACATGTATCCTAATCCAATTAAAGCTCTGAGGCATTTCTAAAATATGCCCAAACGGGTCAGAACTGAAAGTCAACGGGAAAGTCAAACTATGTGACTTTCGGTTCCGAACCGGGTCTAAACAGGAAATAGTCGGGTTGAACATGTTGGGACATGTTCTTACACTTATTTCTAAGTTATAACAATGTTCAAACATGTTATATATGTTCTAGATAGCTAATTATGCATAAATGACATTTTAAGCATTATGTTGACTTTTTAAGTAAAGGTTTGACCCGACATTTGACCTGCTTAGGATGGTGATCAGGGGAAACCCTTTTGGGGTTTTATTACCCACATAAATACCATCCTATAACTACTTTTAATTCGAGATATGACTGAGCCATTATAGACTAATCTCGAAGTCAAACCGTATTTACGACGGTTTGACTTTTAGCTAATTAAACAAGCTAAACTCAAATAAAGAAGGACTAGCATACTTACAAGAGTCCTATGCACGACTTATGATCAGTTGGATCTGCTTGGGAGCTCCAGAATTGATCAGTTATGCACTTGAAGGTGTGAAGAACAATTGTGAACTTGAAGGCCTATTTATAATGGGTTTACACACCACATTTGATTGACAAATAAGTCTAGCACACACCACAATCAATCAACACTTGTTACTAGTGTGTAGGGGGTGTTTTTAGGGGCCAAGTGAAGTGAATAATTGGTTAAAATCGCGTCTAAGATCAAAGGCAGCCGAAAAAATGAAATCAGGAGCTGGCAACCCCCTCGTGTGGCGCGAGGGGCTCCTCGCGTGGCGCGAGGACTGCATAACTCAGTTTTGTTATCTTTTGCGATTTGGTCCTTGTCCCTTCAAAACTCGAATAGGCACTTGTTTTCTTGCATTGTAACCCTTCACAATTGATCTAATAAGGCCTTAAAACATATGCCCACTTTGTTAGGTCCCCGGTTAACTTAATTGTTACCCGAAAAGTCCTAACTTTCAACGTTTACGCTTTAACCCTTCGCACACGAATTTGATCATAACTTTCTCATACGGTAACGAAACTTTATGAAATTTTAATCGTATATTCTAGTGAGCATAACTAATATTTACAAAGCTTCGGGTTTGTCAAAAGGTCACTCAGAGGTATAAATTAAACATGTTGACACATTTGGTCCCTGTAATTTGTAATCTCTCACTTTTTGCTTCGTATGATCCATGATTTATTCGTTTGAAGGTATGAGCATCTTGTAGGGTTAATATACAATATATTTATTCATTGTTGACACTTAGAATACGTATACTCACATACTTTCCATGTTTGTCAACTTTAGTCCTTTTATAACATTCTTTCACACGTTCAAACTTTATGACACGTGTCAACACATTATAGGACGTGAATTTTCGAGTTGTTACATCCTCACCCCCTTAAAATAAATCTCGACCCGAGATTTACTGAAATAAGTAAGGGTACTTTTTCTTTCATCGTGGATTCAACCTCCCACGTGAATTCGGGACCTCTTCGGGCATCCCATTTGACCTTTACAATAGGTACATGCTTCCTTCGAAGCTTCTTTACCTGTCGATCTTCAATCGACAAAGGTTTTTCAACAAATTTTTTTTAAGCTCTCATCTATGTGCACATCTGTATATGGTATAACCAGTGATTCGTCAGCGAAACACTTCTTCAGATTGCAGATGTGGAACACTTTGTGAATTCCACTGAGCTCTTCAAGTAAGTTTAACTTATAGGCAACTGACCCGAGTCGTTCGATAACCTCGAAAGGTCCTATGTATCTCGGACTTAGCTTGCCTTTCTTACCAAACCGCATCACCCCCCTTCCAGGGTGACACCTTAAGTAGGACTTTGTCACCTACTTCGAAGTGACAATCCTTACGCTTAGGACTAGCGTAACTCTTCTTCCTATCCCGGGCAGCTTTGAGTCGGTCACGAATCTGGACTATCTTGTCCGTCGTTCGAACACGATCTCTGGTCCTGATAACTGGACATCTCCAACTTCCGCCCAACAAACTGACGTTCTACACTTTCTACCGTATAATGCTTGAAAAGGCGCAGCCTTAATGCTGGTATGGTAGCTATTGTTGTAGGAGAATTCGATTAATGGTAGGTTCTTATCCCAACTACCACCTAAATCGATCGCATACGCACGTAGCTTCTTCTCACGTTTGAATAGTACACTCCCTCTGACCGTCAGTCTGAGGATGATAAGCCGTACCAAAATTCAAACGTGTGCCCAAAGATTGTTGGAAACTCTTCCAAAAATGTGGCGTGTACCTAGTATCTCTATCAGAGATAATAGTCACAGGTATGCCATGCAAGGCTACAATCTTATCCACTTATAATTGGGCTAACATATCGGAGCTATAAGTCTCCTTGATGGGTAAGAGATGAGCTGACTTAGTCAGTCGGTCAACTATAACCCATATCGTATCATTTCCTTTCCTCGTCTTGGGTAACTTGGTAATAAAATCCATAGTTACCATTTCCCACTTCCACGTAGGAAGTTCAGGCTGTTGTAGCAAGCCTGACGGCTTTTGATGCTCGGCTTTGACTTGCGCACATGTCAAGCATTTAGCTACATGGGTGGCTACGGACTTTTTCAAGCCTATCCACCAATAATTTACCCTTAGATCCTGGGTAGCAGATGGCAATTCTTAATCGTTGCCTAATTAGGGTTGCGGCATGTATGCATAAGCAATATGAACCGTCTTTCTTATTTAATAACATAAAACCCTCAGAATATTGAGTCAGGCTATATGAGCCTATGTCTTAAAACCTACTTAACCAAGGTTTCGTTTATTCCATAATCAATATGGAGTTTTCACAATACTCCATCCCACGGAGGGATACAAATCTTAATTCTACCTGCCTTCCATGAGGTAAGCAGGGAAAACTTTTGAGAAGATAATTAAGATACAGGGAGGCTGTAGAGATTTTCCATATCTCAGGCTCCAGTTCATCCATCATTGTTCGTGTCAAATGAGTGACACCTTTATGTTATAAGTCCACGACTTCCTTAATCGGGAACATTTACTTGAAAAAAAAAATTTCCATTTTTGGATATCTTCTTTGAATACTACTAGTCGACTTTAGTACAATATGATCATTGGGATATCTTAGGGGTTCCATGTATTAAACCTCCATGCTGATCAGACATGGAAATAATCTATGGGACACACTAGGATACGCCAATCCTCATATGACACTTTTATCAAACATAGTTTGGCATTCGCAGGCGATAGAAAACAATGAGAAAAATAATTAAAATAACATATGTTGTCGTACTATATGCGAAGAAAGAGTACTCTTAGATTTTCGGAAGGATTCCTTGTCGATACTAGAAGAATCGGTTACTATGGTTTCCTTGGTAATTACACCTAGTGGATGATAATAAAAATTTTGCTAAGTTTATGGTTCATGAAGATTTATTATTGCCTGTATTAAAAACAGGACACTTAGCAGAAATTATCATTGGTAAATGATAAGTAAATTTATTGCACAAGTGCTTATATTTAATCAATAATGGAAGTTTCACAAACTAGGCACCTAGCTCAGTTGGCTAGGCGCGCGAAAGGGTGCGGCCGGCCTAGACCCAGGTTCGATTCCGGGGACGGCCAGTTCCACCATTTTTTTTCTTTTTTTTATAATATTAATTAATCGCACGGATACGTGTAATTATGAGAGTTGTCTCATGAGGAATCTTGATAATTAATTGCTTCTTATTACCCACAATACGGGCTTGATTTTTATCACTATATTGAGTCCTTGTATTTAACGGAACTAGGACATCAAAAATGATTCCTTATGGATATAAAACATCCATCTAATAATGCTGAAGCAGTCTCAGAGGTATACAGGCTTCTTACTGAACTTTCGTTGCCTTTTATTAAGCCTGTACTTGCTTTCTTTCTCATATTTCTGGAAGTTATTCTCCTTCTTTTGGTTCATCCTTCATATACGAAGTGTGAACAAAATCTCCTCATGAGCAATATAAACATGGTTTTTAATGAGATTTAGAGCGAGAAGAATTCGGCTCTTTGGATTGTCTCATGACCTTTCTATGGTCCTTCCATCTGCTGCGTCAACCACAGCCTGAAGATTAACTCCATTAATATTGAGGTTTACGTTTGTAGTTTTATTAACTTTCGTCGCCTTAATAGCGTTGCGACTGTCGTCTACCTCATCCGAGTTTTCCATACTCGAAACTTGGTACCATTTACCAAGATTTAACCATTATTAATCATCATCCTGATGACCTGACTTAAATTAGTCATGGCATTCATAAACCGTATGGGCTATTCTGTTCCGAACATTCATAGTGAATGTTATTTGAACGTATTTCCATTATATTTAGCCTAGGTTACAACGGGACCATCAATGGCATGCAAGGTTTGGAGCGAGTCCAATATTTGCTTGACAGGGGACCATAATGTCACAACTGTCTTTGTCACAAGGACGATTATAAATAGCTCAAAGGCTAGCCTTTCATGACTTCGGTTATATATTTATATACATATATGGCATAGAAGCCTGTCGCGAGGGACGTAGAAAAATATGGCATAAAGCACAGTCATGAAGGACGTAAATGATTATACGGCACGAAGGCCTTGTCACAAGGACATTTAGATATGGCATAAACGGCCTTGTTATAAGGACATTCATCAAATCTGGTACAAAGGCATGTCACCAGGAATGTTAACATTTAATATGTTAACTTGTCACGAATGACCAATTATAGCACATAGGCTTGTCGTGAATGACTTTAAAACATAACTTGATGGTCTATCACCAAGGACCTTAATTTATAAGCCGTAATCTTATTAGATTAGGGCTTCAAGGTTTGAACGTGGTTCTTCACCTTTGGACAGGGAGTCATAGACTACAACTGTCATCGTCTTGAAAGACGATTCTTTTGGCAGAAAAATAAGCCAATCAACATCACTAATGGACGTTTATATATAACCATCGTATCTAATGATATTAGTCATGATCACATCGATCATATTGACTATTAGGTTTGGGTATAATCACACCATTTTGAACAGGGGATCATAAAGATCACTACTATCTTTGTCTTACCGACACTAGAATAAAGTATAGCCCGTAGGCATTTCATCACGAGGGATGTTAATATTATGATCATCATACTGAGGATACTAGTCAGGATCGCACTGATAGTATAGACTATCGGAATTGAGTATAGCTCACCCCCTTGGCAAAGAATCACAAAAATTACAATTGCCTTGTCTCAGTTGGACGATATAATATAGCCCTTAGGCCAAACATCATTACGGATGTTAAAATTTTTAATCATCGTATTGATGATTTTTTGTCATGATCGTATTGATCATATAAACTATTAGGCTTGAGCATAGCTCACCACCTTGGACAGGGAATCGTAAAGATCACAATGTCTTTGTCACATATGGACAGTATAATTTGGCCCATAGGCGAAAACATCACTTATGGATGTTTATAATTGGTTCATCCTATTAGATGCTATAAGTCATGATTGCATTAATCATATTGATTATTTGGCTTGAGCATAGCTCACCACCTTAGACAAGGAATCATAAAGATAACAATGTCAATGTCTCAAATGGACAATATATTATAGCCCGTAGGCAAAACATCACTAAAGGATGTTAAATAATATTATCATCGTATTAGATGATATTAGTCATGATCGCATTGATCATATAGACTATTATGTTTGGACATAGTCCAATATTTTAGACAGGAGGTCAAAGACCATCACTGTCGTTGTCTTATCGGACAACAAGTTTAGCCCGTAGGCACTTCATCACTAACGGATGTTCATAATATGATCATCTTATAGGATGATATAAGCCATGATTCCTAATTTACTAGGTTAGATAAGGGGATTGGAAGAATCCAATATAAGGATGACTGTTGTGATTTTCTCGAATCACATTTGTCAAGAGTGCTAACACATTCCTAGGTGTTAACAAGGATCTGAATCCCTTGAGTAGGTTTCACCATCTTGGCCGCGTAGGCTAGGTTTCACCTTCAAGATTCCCTTCAATTGCATACTGACAGAGAAGGAAGGATATTTATTTTATTCAGGATTTTTATCATAAATCCTCATTCATAAGTTAATAATAGCACCAATGGCCTAGTCGCGTAGACAAGTTAAATTTATAAGCCATGATTTCAGAGAATCGTGGCATTAAGGTTTGAATCAATGTTCATTACCTTTTCCTGACAGGGAGCTGTAGGCTACCACTGTCTTTAGTCTCAGATGACATTAACTATAGCCCGTAGGCACTTCCCTTATAAGAGATGTTTATTACGGAATTACCCCTTAGGGAAATTCATTAACCATGGTAAACAGAGACCATATTTGGTTAATTTATCAATCATATTTATTTAGGATTTCTATTATAATTTATCCTAATTATAAAACATTAACAGTTTTATTAGTGGCACCCAATGGCCTGGTCACATGGACATTTATAAATTATAAGCTTATGATTTCAGAGAATCAAAGCATGAAAGTATATTGGCACAATAGGCCTAGTCACAAGGACATTTATAAATTATAAGCTTATGATTTCAGAGAATCAAAGCATGACAGTATCTTGGCACAATAGGCCTAGTCACAAGGACATTTATAAATTATAAGCTTATGATTTCAGAGAATCAAAGCATGACAGTATCTTGGCACAATAGGCCTAGTCACAAGGACAATTTTAAATTATATGCTAGGATTTCAGAGAATCAAAGCACTTGAGGTTTGAACCTAGTTCATTACCTTTATCTGACAGGGAGTCATAGCTACCACTGTATTTTGGCTCATGTAGAAATGAGCAAGGCCCGTAGGCACTATATTACCACGTATGGTTAAAATATGATCATCTTAATTGATGACGTAAACCCAGGATTCAGGGATCATTAAACTGGGTTAGGAATCTTTTGAAGAATCCTATATAAAAATGACGTGTGTGATTTTAAGTGAATCACATCTGCCAGGAGTGTTAACATGTTTTAAGATGTTAACAGGGAATTGAATCTTTTTAAACAGGTCTTACCATCTTGGCCCGGTCTTATAATTGACCCGAGGCTAGGTTTCACACATAAGATTCTTAATTAATGATTTGAATCTTTTTAACAGGTCTTACCATCTTGGCCCGGTCTTATAATTGACCCGAGGCTAGGTTTCACACTTAAGATTCTTAATTTATAATTAACGCAGAACAATTTTTAAATTGAGGTGTAAATATGGATCTTAATCTAAATTGCGGAACTGCCATCTTGGCCGGTCTTTAATATGACCCGAAGCTAGGTCTTGCCCTTTTAGATTTTGCCATTTTTATTATAATGGTAGATCTTGCAAAAAGGAAATATTATTTTTACATTTATTTAATATTTCTTATTTAGAATGAAAGTTTAAACTTAATCATTCCATTATATAAAAATAAAAGTATAAAGTTGCCCTAAGCGGGACTTAAAAGGAATAATGTTGTCCTCGAAGGGACTGAAAAGGTAAATATGTCCTTATAAGGACTATTGAGGAAACGATCTTCAGCAACGGAGTTTCTTCTTCATTCAATTCCTGAATGCTTTCTCCTTGGTCGCACGTTTCATCTTGGTCGCGGTACGAAACTCAGCATTTCAAGGCTCCAGATGTGGAGAATTCTTATTACAGCTTCTTCGCTTGGCGACGTATCCAATATATAAAAATTTGGAAGCGGAAATTTTTAAAATTAGGATTGAGAATATTCCTAAGTTAAGTCTAGACTCAGAAGTTTAGAATTGTGCAATTGTGTAACTGAGATTAAACACTAAGGCTAGTGTTTAATTCACTCAGTGTTGGCTCTGATACCAACCTGTCACACCTCGATTTCCACGTGTCACCGGTGGGCCCGGTGGGGAGTATCGTGACGTCATGGTTGGCAACATAATAGTCAAACAACACAATATTAATATGCACAGCGGAAGCAAAAGAAAATATAATACAACCGAATTTATTATTGAAATATCAACTTTCACAATATTCGGAAGTTTATCCACAGAAGGATCGTACATAAAATGGAATAATAGTTCAACAGACTTTTAGGCATCTTAAGCTTGCGAGACTTCTATTGATGCTAAGGAGGATTATCCAGCCAAGTTCGTATAGTACCTGCATTTAGCCTTTTTGGAAAATACGTCAGTTTACACTGGTAAATACATTCAACTGACTCATTTTGGAAAAAGAGTTTGTAAATTGTTTTGAATGCACGTGGCACCAAATATCTTGACACATTGATTAAAATGCACAGAGGCAAAATTAATCTTTTTAACTTGGGAGAATTATTTAATATGATAATCTTGAGAACGATTTACATGTTACTTATGCGTTCAGTAGCCCGGAACGTATCCGGGTTAAAGATCAATAGACACACCACAATTCTAGAGTTATACACTGACAGGTGTACGCCTACACCCCGTGCTCAGGTCGTGGCCATCTCGTAAGATAATGCCGAGGATATCCGGGACATGGTCATTAACCCCCCAAAGGCTGTAAAGTAAACACATCTGTTTAAAACGAGCCGATCAAATTATTCAACTACCCACTAAGCGTGGAGATTTGATGCCCGATCAAGCGGTACGCTATGTACCGTAACCCAAGCCCGTATAGGGAAAATAAGTTAAAAGTATTTACCTGATGCAAGTATAATTCACAATAAGTAGTATGCCGTAGCTTTTACTGTCTCTCCTAATCTGGAACGAAGGTTTAATATAACCTATTAGAATTCTAACGGGTCTTTTATTAAGCTTAAGCTTAGACCGGCTAGTTTCAAGATACGGTTCGTACGCACCATTAAGCGAAGACCGGATAGAATGTGATTCAGACCCGACAAGTTTGAAGACTTGTTTAATATGGGTTTATTATTCACATTCTGGATTTTGAGATAAAACCGTTAAGGTTTGACCCGTTTCGTCTAATTTATGTAAACTTGTTACATAAACCGAACCGAACGCGTAGTATGCGTAACGGGTATCCGTAAGAGCCATATACAGGTTTCCTAAGTTAATATGCTTCAGATATGTTGTAACATCAGTAGGATGTCTTTCGTTATGCCCCGAACTAATTTAAACACAAACTATGCCCCGTAGGGGTAGTTTGGTCATTTTAAAGTTTGTAAAAGAGTTTAAATGTCTAACTGAGTTACCGGTCTGATGTAAACAGCAAACATACTCAATTTGATGAGTTATAACAGTAGACTAAAGCATATATGTGAAATTTATCATCTTTAACCAAACTATGCCCCGTAGGGGTATTTTGGTAATTTCACATAAGCCGAAAAGCTCAAAAACGAAGTCTGAGTTTATCAACCTTTGCTTACTGTTAAAATATCATAATTTGCCTCATATATCAGTAGGTATCAACCCGGGTATGTCCAATATGATTTTAAGACATACTATGCGTTAAAAACGCTAATTATTTAACAGAAGGCTTAAAATAATTTATTTAACATATGTGATCAGTAGCAAAAGGTTTGGAGTCGTTTAGATAAGTAAAACTCATTTTATGGCCCGTAAGGGCAAAACCGACAATTACCGGATTAAGCCTACGACTACTAGTTATGCTCGGCCTAAAATTAATTAAAAATCTTTAAAAATCCCAAAATAATATATAACATCAGTGGGTAAAAGATTTGATATCAAAAAGTCGGCTTAACTAGGCTATACGCTAATTACGCCGTTTTATTAACATAAAGCATTAATTTTGCGATATTGAGCATAACTCTTAATCTACAAGTCAAACTGATGTCAAACTTTGCATACAAGTTTATATATCAGTAACTAAGGTTTCTACACTTTTACATTTTCATAAATCATGTTTTAAGGAAATAAGGGCATAACGGTCAACATATGAGCAATTAACGGAAATATGCATATTAATTGGATAACTAGTGAACCAAGGTGAATGATCACAGAGGGTTGTTCTAACATGTATCCTAATCTAATTAAAGCTCTGAGGCATTTCTAAAATATGCCCAAACGGGTCAGAACTGAAAGTCAACGGGAAAGTCAAACTATGTGACTTTCGGTTCCGAACCGGGTCTAAACAGGAAATAGTCGGGTTGAACATGTTGGGACATGTTCTTACACTTATTTCTAAGTTATAACAATGTTCAAACATGTTATATATGTTCTAGATAGCTAATTATGCATAAATGACATTTTAAGCATTATGTTGACTTTTTAAGTAAAGGTTTGACCCGACATTTGACCTGCTTAGGATGGTGATCAGGGGAAACCCTTTTGGGGTTTTATTACCCACATAAATACCATCCTATAACTACTTTTAATTCGAGATATGACTGAGCCATTATAGACTAATCTCGAAGTCAAACCGTATTTACGACGGTTTGACTTTTAGCTAATTAAACAAGCTAAACTCAAATAAAGAAGGACTAGCATACTTACAAGAGTCCTATGCACGACTTATGATCAGTTGGATCTGCTTGGGAGCTCCAGAATTGATCAGTTATTCACTTGAAGGTGTGAAGAACAATTGTGAACTTGAAGGCCTATTTATAATGGGTTTACACACCACATTTGATTGACAAATAATCTAGCACACACCACAATCAATCAACACTTGTTACTAGTGTGTAGGGGGTGTTTTTAGGGGCCAAGTGAAGTGAATAATTGGTTAAAATCGCGTCTAAGATCAAAGGCAGCCGAAAAAACGAAATCAGGAGCTGGCAACCCCCTCGCGTGGCGCGAGGGGCTCCTCGCGTGGCGCGAGGACTGCATAACTCTGTTTTGTTATCTTTTGCGATTTGGTCCTTGTCCCTTCAAAACTCGAATAGGCACTTGTTTTCTTGCATTGTAACCCTTCACAATTGATCTAATAAGGCCTTAAAACATATGCCCACTTTGTTAGGTCCCCGGTTAACTTAATTGTTACCCGAAAAGTCCTAACTTTCAACGTTTACGCTTTAACCCTTCGCACACGAATTTGATCATAACTTTCTCATACGGTAACGAAACTTTATGAAATTTTAATCGTATATTCTAGTGAGCATAACTAATATTTACAAAGCTTCGGGTTTGTCAAAAGGTCACTCAGAGGTATAAATTAAACATGTTGACACATTTGGTCCCTGTAATTTGTAATCTCTCACTTTTTGCTTCGTATGATCCATGATTTATTCGTTTGAAGGTATGAGCATCTTGTAGGGTTAATATACAATATATTTATTCATTGTTGACACTTAGAATACGTATACTCACATACTTTCCATGTTTGTCAACTTTAGTCCTTTTATAACATTCTTTCACACGTTCAAACTTTATGACACGTGTCAACACATTATAGGACGTGAATTTTCGAGTTGTTACACTTTTTGATATCAAACTTATTACCTATTGATGTAATATATTATTTTGGGATTTTTGAAGATTTTTAATTAATTTTAGGCTGAGCATAACTCATAGTCGTAGGCTTAATCCGGTAATTGTCGGTTTTGCCCTTACGGGCCATAAAATGAGTTTTACATATCTAATCAACTCCAAACCTTTTGCTACTGATCCTAAATGATAAATAAATTATTTTAGGCCTTCTAGAATGATAAAAATATAAGCTTTATATATAGAACCCGGAAACGGCTTCTAATCGCCTAATTAAGCGTTTTTAACGCATAGTATGTATTAGAACTATTTTAAACATACAAAGGTTGATACCTACTGATATTTGAGGTAAATTATAATATTTTAACAGTAGGCAAAAGTTGTTTAGCTCAGACTTCAGTTTTGAGCTTTACGACTTATGTGAAATTACCAAAATGCCCTACGGGGCATAGCTTGGTTATAATTGATAAATTTCACATATATACTTTACCCTACTGTTATAACTTAGTAAAATAAGTATTTTTACTGATTATATCAGACCTGTAGCTCAGGTAAATACTTAAACTTTTTATAACCTTTTAAATGACCAAACTACCCCTAAGGGGCATAGTTTGTGTTTAAATTCGTTTCGGGCATAATAAAAGACATATTACTGATGTCACAACATATTTGAAGCATATTAACTTAGGAAACCTATATATGGCTCTTACGGATACCCGTTACGCTTATTACGCGTTCGGTTCGGTTTATGTAACAAGTTTACATAAATTAGCCGAAACGGGTCAAACCTTATCGGTTTTATCTCAAAATCCAGAGTGTGTATGAAATACCCATATTAAGCAAGTCTCCGAACTTGTCGGGTCTAAATCACATTCTATCCGATCTTCGCTTAATCGTGCGTACGAACCGTATCTTTGAAACTAACCGGTCTAAGCTTAAGCTTAACTAAAGACCCGTTAGGATTCTAATAGGTTATTATAAACCTTCGTTCCAGATTAGGAGAACCAGTAAAAGCTAATTGCAATTTGATTATTGTGATTATTACTTTGCTCAGGTAAATACTTTTAACTTATTTTCCCTATACGGGCTTGGGTTACGGTATATAGAATACCGCTTGGTCGGGCATCAAATCTTCCATCGTTAGGTGGTTAATTGAATAATTTGATCGGCCCGTTTAAACAGTTTTGTTTACTTAAAAGCCTTTGGGAGTTAATGACCATGTCCCGGATATCCCTGGCATCATTTTACGAAATGGCCACGACTTAAGCGCGGGGTGTAGGCGTACACCCGTCAGTGCACAAAAGAATAATGTGGTGTGTCTATTGATCTTTAACCCAGACACGATCCGGGCTACTGAACGCATAAGGAACATGTAATTCGTTCACGAGATTATATATTTAAATAATTCTCCCAAGTTATAAAATGTTTATGCCACGTGCATCCAAATCAATTTTTAATCATTTTTAAAATGAGTCAGTTGATTGTATTTACCAGTGTAAACTGACGTATTTTCCCAAAAAGATTAAATGCAGGTACTAAGCGTAATTGGCTGGGATTTCTCCTTAGCATCAATAGAAGTCTCGCAAGCTTAAGATGCCTAGAAGTCTGTTGAACTATTGTTTCCATTTTATTTTCGATCCGTCTGTGAATAAACAATCGACAGTTGTGATACATGATATTACAATATTTATTCGGTTGAAATATATCTTACAATTTGCTTCCGCTGTGCATATTAAATATTGTGTTGTTTGACTATTATGTTGCCAACCACGTCACGATAATCCCCCACCGGGCCCACCGGTGACACGTGGAAACCGGGGTGTGACACCCTCGCATTCCCAAAATTAAGTATGAGGTGAGAAGATTAATAGCCGTTATCGTGTTTAGATGAATTATATGTTATTGATGTGATTGTTTTGTGTAGGAGCCAACTAGCAAGAATCAACTTGCGTATAAATGGTAGAATCCCAACGAGGAGATTCTTGGGAAGAATATGAAGGTTAGATTTTGAAAAAGTGCACCTTTTGATTTGTTGGGATTGAACCCTACCAGAGGAACGGATAATGAAAGCCAAAACTGGTTCACTACAGTGGATTCGAAATAAGCAGCTGTTTACACTAAGTCTTCTCCCTTGAAAGTGATTATAACATCTGATGGTCTTATATCCACTGCCCGGATACAACTGCTGTTGTTCTTGAAAACTACTGATGAAGCCCAGAAGACTGTTGAGAACTAAGCACTGCTGGTACAATCTACTAATGACAAAGCACTGCCAAATCAAGGACTGATCAACCTTGAGGAAAGCACTGATGTAAAGAAAGAGCAGTAGTTTAGTATGTCATCTGTTTTATGTATAGTCAGTGGTTAAGATTAGCAGTGTTTGTATAAGAACATTAGATACAGGTTGTTAGGCTGTTAGACGTCACTTTCATGGTGACGTCAGCTGAGATGGCTCAGTGGTTTGGTTTGTCTATAAATGGAATAGTACCCTGTACTGTTACATTTGATCGTTTTGAGTGAGTTCTTCTCCTCAGTTCAATCCTTTCATCTTGTACAACCAACCGCTGAAGTATCAGGCTGAGGGGGAGTTTTGTTGTAAGCTTGCATTGCAATCTTTTGCTTTGAATTGTAATCTTTCGACTCTATGAAAAGCAAATGTTTATCAAACTATATTCTCCTTTGATTGTGTTTACAAAGTTTGTTATTCATTTCTGTTGCACTTAAACCTTGTTCATTCCTGTTGATTTGTTCAATCTATACAACTAACACAATCATGAGAGCCTCCGATCTTAACAATTGGTATCAGAGCTTGGTCAGTCAAATTCGATCTAACAATCAATTTGACATAACAATTCAGCTCAAAATTCATTGATACTAAGGTTGGGTGTATTTAGTTGAAAAAACAGAGTAACGAGTAAACCACGCTCAAAGTGGATATTCAAAAACTATGTAAATCAACCAAGATGTCATATGACACACAAATCTCACACAACAAGTGATATCATGCACAAGACACTCATGGTTTTGAGATCTGAAAACATATTTGTTAAACTATAGGATTATTTCCTATTTTCAAAATTGATTTCAACTGTAGTTATGAAACTTGTGATGTCACTATATTAGATGCTAAAGTATGAACCTAAGATTAACAAAAGCCTATGTTCATAAAAATATTAGTGTTTTTACTAACGTAAAAAGAGGGAAATTAAAACTTTAGTCATAAGGATTTATGTGTTGAAAACAGGTTGAGATCCTCAAAAGGAACAAATCAACTCTGTTAAAATACATCAAGAAAACAGGATAATCCGTATCATATGTAATGAGAGATTGTTCAAAAATTTGTACAAATATGGTCAATTCTCTGAAAGCATTACTGCAAAATGATTCAGGATTAAGTATTCCTTCAATAAATACCTCCCAGTAAGTATTTTATTACTTATGAATGGGAAGGGTAAAAAGGGAAGAAGAAAATTCACAAAAACTCATAAGTGTGTTTATCTCAAAACTTTTGAAGTCAGAAGAAAAGAACATAAACATAAAACACTTAAGAGTCAAATATTGGGGTAAAAATGGTCATTAAGCAACTGTGTGCATTCATTGGTTCAGGAAAAGGTTCAGGTAACAATAGTATTCGCAGAGAATAAACTTTCAAAAGGACTAGACAAATTTTCAGAATTATCACATGGTAACAAAATCGACACCAGGGTTTTCGAAAACTCATGTGATCTTGTGTCCTCATTTTTCTGTTGACAATTAATCAACAAGAGAATGGTACCAAACAGTGGTCAAAATGTATTTCAAGTTTCATACCACTATTGTCAAACCACTGACCATTTTCATGAGCTTGAGATTGATATGATTAGGAGTTTCAGTGAAAATTATACCAGATTCTTTTTGATATTATTTTCAGAAAATCCTTTATTTTTTTTTCTGAAAAAGGTTTCTCTCGATTAAGGCAGGATATATCATTCTTCATTTTTTAAAAAAAGAATAATATATTTTGAACTTTTACTGGTTTTTGATAGTAAAGGTTTCAATCTCCTGTCAGGATGTATAACCTTTATTTTTGTTGGCTATATTATCCTCATAACAGATCAAAAGGAATTTGGTACAAGTGTCAAGGTCATACCTAACTCAAGTTTATCTTAAAACTGATCAAAGATTGATTACCAAAAGACATTGAAATACTGAGGTACTCTTGTTTTAATCTAAATATTATAGCAAGAATGAGTAGCCATAGTAAAAAGTTTACATCATCTGGGGTACTAAACCACTGTAAGGAGTTGTAAAAACTTCAAAATGTGTAAATGACATGTGGCAAAACCTTGAATGAAGTTTTTCAAAACAGTTGCTGACATACGAGTCTTTCAAATCATTACCATTATCTTACCTCTAACCACTGTTTTGCTTCAACATCTGTTTCCTAAATTCTGTCCACTGCTGAAAGTCAGCCACTGATCCTTCATTTTATTGGGAAGCACTGATGTTCAAAATCAGTGTCTTATCCACTGATATGCTATCTACTGATAGTAAAAATCATCCACTGTTATCACATTATTACCGTTGTAACTACTGAGGCTTGGTACATCAGTGGTTCTCAAAAAAACTGTCCTCCACTTTTCATCCACTTCACCAGAGGTTGGCACGTGGTCAGTTTTTAGCCCTCAGATCTTTGTAACCGCTGCCACATCAGCACTCATTTTTCCCTTAATAAAATCCTGATCAAAACCCCCAAACAGGGTTTTACACTGTCGAATTGAATTCTAAAGCTCTCTTCTCAAAGCAGTTTTCAACCCTCCATCCCAAATCATTCTCTGTTCTTCTTCTTCCTTTTCAAAATGACGAAATCAAAATCAAAATCACCATCATCGTCCAAAGAGGTCGCTCAAACGGCCGCTGAATCCGTTGAAATACCATACAAATCTCCTCATAATTAATTATGTGGGTCTACTCACAAAACCCACAAACAACCATACCTTCGATTCCATCATTGACACATTATCTGAATCAAAGTACAAAACTTTGATAACAGCAGACGCTCCCATTTACCTGCAAACCCAGAGAGAGTTTTGGAAAAATGCTACGCTTGAAAAACAAGACAATAAAGTAGTAGCCATCAACTCCTCCATACAGGGTAAAGCGATTCAAATTACTCCTCAATCCATCTCAGAAGTCTTTAAACTCGATGATCAGAAAGGTAAAACCTCCTTCGATAAAACCGAGTTGAAAACTGATTTCTTAAAAAGGGGATATGCAGAACAATCAAAGGTAGATACCTTACAAAAAGGTTATTTCCCTTCTGCACCAAGGTTTTTATTTCACACACTTTTGATGTGTGTGTCAAATAAAACAACTGCGTTTAACGAAATACCATTGAAGATTCAATGTCTGGGTTATGCTATTTTAAAGAATGAAAATTACAACTATTCCCAGGAAATCTTTAATGACTTGGTAAAAAATGTTGATAGAAAATTATTTTTCTTTTTCCAAGATTTCTAAGCTACTATCTTACACAAAAATTTGAAAAAGAAAATGAAAATTTGCTCAAACAGAGTGTCTATTTTCAAATAAAAGGGTTAACAACTGAAACATTTTCTAGAATGATGGCACCAATAAAAACAAAAGCAGAGGTGTCTGAGCAGAATTTAGCAATTACCACTGCTCCTCAGACATCTGCTGCTGAGCCCACTGCTCCAGGTGATCATAGCAGCACTACCACTGCTTTGAAACCCACACCTGCCACTACCAAAAAGACTAAAAAGAAAACATCCAGAAAACCCACCAAACCCAAAACAAAGGCAACTCTGGAAGATGAGATCCCAGAGCAACTGCCAGTGACAAAACATATGTCCCCACAAACCACTGCTGCTACTTCCTCATAGCAGTTGGTAGAAAGATCTCCACCATTGCCTCAAACTCCTCCTGCATCCTCACAAAAGGATCAGGTTGTAAGCACAGGGACCCCACAATATGAAGCTCTGGATCCAATCGGATCCATCTTCCTCAGTCCTGATCCCAAGGACATGTCTCTTTCAACACCCATACCCTCACCAATCATAATGCCACAATCAATAATACCCTTGTTGCATGCAGTTGCTATAGCTAAGACACAAACCAGTTCCACTCTATCACCTGTCACTGAGAGTATACTCCCACAAGTGACTGGGTCTGATGCTACTACCCCTGCTATCCCAGCAACAATTGAGGAGGTTACACCCCCTGAGTTACAAGTAACTCTCGGTGGTAGTTCAAGCGGAGCAGCAACTACAAGTGATGGATCAACAGATCTGCATTTGGACAGTTGTTTCAGTAATAAGACTCCCTTGAAGGCAATTTCTTCTATAGCACCTTCGGTAACCACCAGTGAGTTGGTTCTAACCACTGGTACCATCAAAGGGTTATCAAGTGCTGAAGAAAGAAGTCCCCAGTACCAAGAACAAGGGGCATCAATGAGTGATTTTTGGGACTCAGTTCCTAAGTCACACATTGGTACAACCACTGCTGGTGGGAAATCAGATGATCCCATTAAAGTGGATGATGATTTAAAATATCAGGAATTGACGGGCAGAGTTGAAAAACTTGAAACATCAGTTGCTGAAATAAAGGATATGGTGCAACAGCTGTTAAAAGCTCAAAAAGCACAATCCACTGCTATTTCACCTCAAGCACCTGCTCCACCACAAGCACTTGCTGCAAATGAGCTCTGGAATATTTTTCAACCCTTGCTAGAAAAACAAAAGCAAATGGCTGATCAGTAGCATGCAATACATGTACAAATGCTGACAAACATGGTGGAATCAAGATTCAAAGGTACTCAAGCAGACATTAAGGCTATAAAGGCCATCATTCAAAGCACCACTGGAAAAGCTCAATCTACTATCCTCTTCATGAATAAACCCCTTGCAGATAATGCCAAAAAGGGGGAGAATATCAAGCAGTTGAAGAAAAAGGGAATTGAAGATGGTCTGTATGTTGAACCAGAACAAGGAAAACAGACATCTAAATCCTCAAAAGGTTCAAAATCTCAAACCACAAAATCTCATATTTCCATCCAAACAGCTGATACACCAGTGGTTTCAAAAACTGCTAGTCAAACAGCTGTCATCTCATCAACACACACAACTTCACCACACACCACCAAAACCACTGCCGTACCACCATCATCATCTAAAATCACATCATCATCATTACCTCCTATTATAAAGCAGAAGACATCATATGTTACAACATCTGCTGTAATGACAACAGTGGTTGAAACACCAGTTGTTTCAACAGCTGTTAGTCAATCACAAACCACTGCCACTTAAACTCAAACCACTAATCCACCCAAGACATCATCAGCCTCTCCTACAATAAAAAGGAGAAGGATCTTCATACCCTATGATTCACCACCACCATCACCACCATCAAAAAGTACTTTACCACTTTCAACTCCTGCTCAAAAGCAGAAGACATCTACTGACACATCAGTAGTTGTAATGACAACAGAGGTTGAAACACCAGTTGTTTCAACAGCTGTCAGTCAACCATCCACCACTGCTCTCATCATTCCTACATCACAACCAAAACCCTCTTCATCAGTAAAGCTTCACAAAAGAAAAAGAGAAACAACTCAAGTCACTGATGAAAAATATGATCCTGTTGCCGCAAAATATCCACTAGAACTAGATGCTGTGAAAAATGAGACGAGACAATTTTACACCGAGGAAGATCCTTCAAAAAGAAGATTTCATTCTCTCATTGGCTTCATAGTCCCAGAAAACATGAATGAATATCTCGAATTAAAAGCAAGGCAAGCAAGGATTAGAGCTAAACTTGAATGCAAAGATGAAGGTGATGAAGCCATTGCAGAAAGAATGGTACTCTTGCTCACAAAGGTCAAGCTAATGGAAGACTTTGCACAAGATCTGAGCAAAGAAAAGGCAGATCAATGAAAAGCAATGAGAAAAGAGTATCTTGCATATATAATGAAAGAAAAATTCTATTCAGCTGGAGAAAAACAGTTTGAAGAATGGCCAATGATTGCTTTGAAGCATGAAGCAAACAGGATTGAAAGGATTAAAAAAGATCCAAGCAAGAAGAAGACAGCTCCAAATTGGAATAAGTACAAAAAGCTAATTGCTGATCTTACTTCTGAATACAAAAAGAAAATACAGGAACTGATAGATGCTAAAGTGGATACTGCTGAAGCCATAGCAAAATGGGCAAAGCAGTATACCGACGAGGCTTATGAACGGCTGAAGAAAAGAAAGATAACAGTCTCAGGCACTTCTAAAAAGCCAGACTACAACAAGATGTAACAACAGCTAGATGCTCTTAAAACACTGCTCACTTCAGCAGATAACCCTATTCTTGTGGAAAACCAAGAAAAATGAAAGCTGCTGACTAGTGAAGAAGAAAAAGAAAAGGAAGCTGAATACTTCACAGAAGCCATCAAGAAAATGGATCTAAAAGAAGGGAGTTCAGTGAGCCTTCAAAACCTTTTCAAAAAGGTATTAACCAAACCTGCAGCAGATATCTCAGACAGTGAGCTTGATCAACAAAAGACACAAGATTAAATTGACAAAGAAGTTGCAGAAGACATAGCTGCAACAAATGAAGTCATAGAAGAAGCTTTCAAAAGATAATGAAAGCCAAAACTGGTTCACTCAGTGGATTCGAAATAAGCAGCTGTTTACACTAAGTCTTCTCCCTTGAAAGTGATTATAACATCTGATGGTCTTATATCCACTGCCCGGATACAACTACTGCTGTTCTTCAGAACCACTGATGAAGCACAGAAGACCGCTGAGAACTAAGCACTGTTGGTACAATCTACTGATGACAAAGCACTGCCAAATCAAGGACTGATCAACCTTGAGGAAAGCACTGATGTAAAGAAAGAGAAGTAGTTTAGTATGTCATCTGTTTTATGTATAGTCAGTGGTTAAGATTAGCAGTGTTTGTATAAGAACAGTAGATACAGGTTGTTAGGCTGTTAGACGTCGCTTTCATGGTGACGTCAGCTGAGATGCCTCAGCGGTTTGGTTTGTCTATAAATGGAACAGTACCCTGTACTATTACATTTGATCGTTTTGAGTGAGTTCTTCTCCTCATTTCAATCCTTTCATCTTGTACAACCAACCGCTGAAGTATCAAGCTGAGGGGGAGTTTTGTTGTAAGCTTGCATTGTAATCTTTTGCTTTGAATTGTAATCTTTCGACTATA
The DNA here is from genome assembly GCA_030545235.1 of Helianthus tuberosus. Classification (NCBI taxonomy): domain Eukaryota; kingdom Viridiplantae; phylum Streptophyta; class Magnoliopsida; order Asterales; family Asteraceae; genus Helianthus; species Helianthus tuberosus. Next base: position 55,338,124 of record CM060448.1, read on the forward strand.
TGAAAAGCAAATGTTTATCAAACTATATTCTCCTTTGATTGTGTTTACAAAGTTTGTTATTCCTTTCTGCTGCACTTAAACCTTGTTCATTCCTGTTGATTTGTTCAATCTATACAAACTAACACAATCATGAGAGCCTCCGACCCTAACATGATTTAGGGAATTTAGAGAATATTATACATTTATACGACGTTATTGTTTTTATAGAATTGGCTGCGATTTAGTGTTGCCTTTTGGCACATGTTTCGTGGAACCGGGGGTGACCTATTTGGTGCGGCCACTAAGATGTGGTCATAGGAAGACGGTACTAATTCTTTAGCCATGGCTAAAAGAAGAAGTAAGAATAATTGTTTTTGAACCATTAAACGTAGCTTTATTTGTTTAGCGGGATTTCAGTTACTTATTGAATTTATTTTTGTTGCAGTGAGGGCTAACTTTGAGTTTCTTGAAAAGCTCGGAGTGGACAGATGGTGCTTTCATGATAGAGATATTGCTCCGGATGCCGAAACATTGGAGGTAACTTGACCATAATCGTTATTATAATACTTAATAGTTATTTTATCAGAGATAATAAACGTATTTTTGTGATACAGGTGCAATATTATATACTGATTGACCGCTTTATTATCTTTGTAGGGAACCAACGCAAATCTGGATGAAGTTGTAGCTCTTGCGAAAGAACTTCATGTAATTTCTCAATATATAAAATTACGATGATGCTTACTTTTTTATAATCAAGACATAATAATTCAGTCCCAATATGAATGAACACATATTCTCTCAGGTGACCAAGATCCGTCCTTCATGGAACACGGCTCGGTTGTTTATGCATCCCCGCTACATGCATGGTGATGCCACCAGGTAATATTAATAAATTATCATTTTCAATATTTAATTTTTTAAATTTGATTAGTTAATTATAGCTTCACACAAATCTATCTTCAATATTTAATTTTTTTAAATTTGATTAGTTAATGATGGCTCCAGTGTTTTCAAAGGCTACGTAGCACTGCGTGTCGTATCTGATTCAGGTATAGAAAAATATTCATACCTTAAAAAGGACAAAAGAGTACCATATTATACCTTTGGGTGGTGATTGTGATGATTTTTGTGCTGAACAGAATGATTTGATTCACGCATGGGGCATCGATTTTCAGCTCGGCTATTGTGCTCAGTGTAACACCTCGAAAATTTGTGTTCAATGAAATAACGACACGTGTCATGTAAGACAAAAAGCGTTATAAACCCGGATTTAATAAAGATGTTTGGCAGGATTTAAAAGTGTCGTCATGTTAATTTTCACATTTGAACGACCTCATTTATAAATCCCAAGACCCAATTATATATTATGAACATCTAATATACCTTCAATCCAGCAAATTGATGGCAATAATTGAATTCAATAGTGCAAGATAGGATCCTATAGAATTTCTACGATAAACCTTCATTTTCGGCACTTTCAAAGGATTCAAGAAAACATATCAAAGTGGTAGGGGATATAACTGTTCAAGACCCAAAACATGAGGTCCCATAGTGATAAAACATGGCCAAAATCGTTACACATCAGTTTCCCTTTTGAAATTTGAAAGAACAAAAGTTTTGGCTTCTGATCATAGGCTTACGCACCGCAAGCACAATCCTTACGGTGCGCAAGGAGTGCCCAGCTCCAACAGATTCGCCTGTTTGCTGTTTAAACGCAATAACTGACCTTTAAACGATTTTCCTCATATTTGGACGACCCCTAAATGACTCCTAGACACTAGGGACACTTGTGGATGAGTTGTGGTCAGTTGTAGACTTGCATGTCAACAATCTAGTGGGTTTGAATCACTATATAAAGTCCCACATGTTGTCAACATTGATCATTCATTCCCATTTGCATTCTTGATCATTTCTGGAGCTCAAGTGAAATTCCAAATCATCCCTGGTCATTCATAGGACTCTTGTAAGTTTGCTTAACCTTCCTTAGTTAAGTTTTTGCTTAGTTTTAGCCTAAAAGTCAAACCGTCGTAATTAACGGTTGACTTAACGATCAATCACTGTTGGTCCAGTGATTAGCCGAATTGAAAGTAGTTATAAGTTGGTAATTATGTGGGCAATAAACCCTTAAAAGGGCACCCTCTGATTTCCACTCTAACTAGGTCAAATGTCGGGTCAAACTTGTTATTAAAAAGTCAACAGGATGCTTATTTTCTAAATTATACATAATTAGCAATGTAGAACCCATACAACCTGTTTGATCATTAATATAACTTGGTAATTAGTGTAAGAACATGTCTAAACATGTTCAACCCTGTTTAGACCTGGTTCGGAACCGAAAGTCGCAAAGCTTTGACTTTTGCTTTGACTTCAGTTCTGACCCGTTTTGGTATGATTTAGAATTACCTTAGAGCTTTATTTGGACCAGGTGACATGCTAGTATAACCCTCTGTGATTATACACCTTGGATCATTAGTTATCCGATTAATACGCATGATTCCGTTAATTGCCCATATGTTGACCATTATGCCCTTTTCACCTTAAAACGTGATTTTTGAAAATGTAAAAGAGTAGAAACTTTAATTACTAATATATAAACTTGCACCCAAAATTTAACATCAGTTTGAGCTGTAGATTGAGAGTTATGCTCATTAGCGTAATTAGAAAGCTTATTAGCGATTAAACGACATAATTAGCGTTTAGCCTATTTAAACCTACTTTTTGATATCAAACTCTTTACCCACTGATATGATATATTATTTTGGGATTTTTGAAGATTTTTAATTAATTTTAGGTTGAGCATAACTTATAGTCATAGGCTTAATCCAGTAATTGTCGGTTTTGCCCTTAAGGGCTATAAAATGAGTTTTACATATCTAATCGACTCCAAAACTTTGATACTGATTTTAAATGATAAATAAATTATTTTAAGCCTTCTGGAATAATAAAAATATCAGCCTTATGTATCGAACCCGGAAATGGCTTCTAATCGCCTTATTAAGCGTTTTTAACGCATAGTATGTACTAAAACTATTTTAAACATACGAGGGTTGATACCTACTGATATTTGAGGTAAATTATAATATTTTAACAGTAAGCAAAAGTTGTTTAACTCAGACTTCAGTTTTGAGCTTTTCGGCTTATGTAAAATTACCAAAATGCCCCTACGAAGCATAGTTTGGTTATAATTAATAAATTTCACATATATACTTTACCCTACTATTATAACTTAATAAATTAAGTATTTTTGCTGATTATATCAGACCTGTAACTCAGGTTAATACTTGAACTCTTTTATAAACTTGTAAATGACCAAACTACCCCTACGGGGCATAGTTTGTGTTTAAACTCGTTTAGGGCATAATAAAAGACATCTTACTGATGTCACAACATATTTGAAGCATATTAACTTAGGAAACCTGTATATGGCTCTTATGAATACCCGTTACATGATGCGTGTGAAGTGTTATATATATTAGGTGTATATTTTAAGCCCCTTTAACACTTATTTTTAGCCAAGTTTTAAATTTATAAAACACGATATTTCACTAACACTAAACACACATATGGGCAAGTGCACCCATCGTGAGCGTAGTATAGTGTTGGTAAGATACCGAGGTCGTCCAAGGACACAAGAGCTTTTAGTACCGGTTTATCCTCAACGTCTAATCAAAAATAAAAAGTTAGAAAAATGTTTTAAACTAAGAAAAATAAAAACTAACTAAAATGCTGAAAATAAAAATAAAAGAAAAACAGATAGACAAGATGAATCACTTGGTTCCGACTCGTATCTAGTGTAACATTTGATTATTTCCGCACTTTTGCACATATTTAAGAGATTATCTTAGTTATTGTAGTAGGCCCCTCTTTTGAAGGTGACGTTACCCTCACCCCAGTAGTTTGAGTCAGCAAGGATACAATCCTAAAAGGGTGGATTATTGGAAGATAATTAATTAAGTTATTAATGCAAATTATGGTAGGCCCCTCTTTTGGAGGTGACGTTACCCTCGACTAAGTAGTCTGAGTCAGCAGGGATACAGTCCTAAATAGCCGGGTTATAGTATTAATAGTAGCTAACTTATGAGGGGATCAAAGAGTTTGGACCCCCGCCATCCAATACCGTTAAGTATTGAAGGAGGTCCTACTAAATTTGACCCAGATCCATTGCAGGACCTCTAAACGCTGAACAATGGCAAGACCTTTACCAAACCGTTCCCTTAACCCCCGACCAGGTAGCCAACATACCTCCATATAGACCGTGGAGATATGAATGGTGAAAATCTTTTATTTTATATAGACAGTAAAATAATGCCAAGACACCACGGAAAAACGATAAGGAAAGACCACCTTCAACATAAGCAACTAGTTATTAAAGTCATTAATACAAAACCAAATAAAAAGTGCAAAAGATTACAAATAAAAAGTATTAAACTAGGCACTTTGTCTTCACCAAGTGATGTAAGAGACTTAGGCAAACATGGCCTTGATTGTCAAGAACTCTTACGATCAATCTTGGATCCCGAGATGACTCACACACTCTATGATGGACAATGGATGATGGTGGTGGATGATGGTGTTATGGTGGTGGTGGGTGGTAGGTGAAGTGTGAGAGAGGTGGTGTGCCAAGGGATGGTTTGAGCTTGAGCCAAGCACTTCTATTTATAGGCTGAACAGAAGCTCGGGGACGGCCCCGTGTCCAGTGGGCACGTCCCCGTATCCACATCCTTCTCTCTCTTCATTTAATGCAGTTTTGTCTTTTTAGTTGACCACGCCCCCGTGTCCGTTGAGCACGACCCCGTAGTGCAGAAGAATCTTTGTAATATGCAGATTTGCTAGATTGTGCGAATCTTATAGTTGACCACGGCCCCGTGTCCGCTGAGCACGGTCCCGTGGTGGGCAATAGAAGCTTCTACCACTTTGTCTTTTCTGCTGACACTTGGGCACGCCCCCGTGCTGGCTGAGCACGGGGCGTGTTCAGGCTTCTGATCTCTTGTTTTGATTGGGAAGATGCTGTCGTGGGGTCGGGCATGTCACGTCTTGTTCCTTTTCTTGTATTTATGTTAGATTTTGATGTCTTTTTGCTTCTTTTGTTAATTTGAGCTCTTTTAATCCTGAAAATACAAAAGGAAGACAAAAGCATACTTTTTCCAACATTAGTACTAAAAAAGGGTTAGTTTTATGCCTCATTTGATGAAATTTATATGTTGCATTTTTAACACATCAAATACCCCCACACTTGAATCTTTGCTTGTCCTCAAGCAAAACTCTTTAATATGTGGCTATTACACTCCCAAATGAAATGGGTAGAGAAGAAGGTTTTTGGGCTTGTCGTAGAGTGTCGGGATTTCCAAGATTCTTTATTTAGTTTTATTTTTATTTATTTACAATCCTATTCGTCATGATTTATTTAAAACTTTTCATAAGATAAATTACTTATTAGGGCATAACATGCCTCTTTAAAATTCTATTTATATACAAGTTCACATACCTCACGGGGATCACTCAACACTCGGCCGAAAATGTATTTTTGTGGATCACTCGAGAGCGGCATGGAACTTACTCCTACCATAGGCTTGCCAAGCAATCAATCCTCCTCCTTTTTAACTTATATACCTTTGTAAATATCAAGAGGACTTTTTGGGTGAAGGGTTAGGCTTGGGTTAAAGGTAGGTGGTTGGGTTGGTGGTTAGTGGTTAGTAGAAAAAGGCGAAAAGCGTAACAAGTTTCGGTTTTCGTAAGACTTTCTATTTTTGTAACTTTTATTTTGATGAAGCTATTATTCAAACAAAGTTATTTTTGATAAACTTGTTTGTTCATTTTCTTTTGCTTCATCATCAACACAAATATTATTATTATTATTTTTTTTTGAAAAGTCATACGAAAAATCGAACTTGTTACTAAAACAAAGGGTAAAAAAAATGAAAAGGTTTTGGTGGGTAAAAAGGGTGTTTGGTTTGGGTTATGAAATGAAAAGGTTTAGGCTCAAAGGGGCTAACTAGGGGGATTTTGGTTAGGTGGTAAAAAAAATGAAAAATAATGGTGTAGAAATAAAAAAGGTTAGTCCTAATGCCTCCATCATTTACGTACTCGGGTTTAAGTTGGTAAGGACCGGGAATGTATCGTCATGGCAAGTTCTAGAGTCGTAAGAACCAAGCGGCTATTCACACAAGAAACGAAAAATGAGCATTTAGTTCTAATGATATGTAATTGTATGCTTAATAAAGGCTCAAAACTCACTTTTATGGGAATGGGTTCTTATGTGATTAAGTATATATAATTAAATTTTAACTAAGCTTGTCATGCCTTTTCATAATTCTCTTATGTTGGTTCTTTTTTTATCACGACGCTATCGGTTGTAAATTTGTAAAAATATAACCTTTTTGAGAACTTGAATTTCCCGAGTTAAACCTAGACAAATAAAAAAAATGAAAATTTTTGAAAAATTTGGGGTGATTAGCGGTTCCAATAGAGTTTTGTGTAAGTCTTGTATTTAGGACTTGCAAGATTCAAGGTTTTAGCATCCCCCCCCCCCACACTTAAATTACACACTGTCCTCAATGTGTCCCAAAAATAAGTTTTTAGGTTGATTGAATGTGTAAAAAGGTGTAAAAAGCAAAATTTTTGTGTTACTGGGCGCTGAACACGGCCCCGTGTTATCCGGGCACGGCCCCGTGTTCAAGTGCCAGTAACAAAATTAAAACAAGAGAAATAGAAGCCTGGACACGGGGGCGTGTTGGGTGAACACGGCCCGTGTCCAGTTACCTGAACTGGGTCTTTTTCTGCAGACTGTGCAGCACGGGGCGGTGTTGGGTGGACACGGCCCGTGCCGAACTTACTGTAAATGAAGAAATTTGTCGGACGGTTCTGTTTTTCTGTATAGAGTGCTGGTTCAAGTTTCCCTTGCATCCTTTGCCATCTCAAGTGTGTTTTATTCCATTCAACACCATTCAAACACCAAATTAACTAAAACCATCATTCATTAATCATAGAGAGAATTACATAATAGTCTTAAATATTAAAATATTAGCTAGTTAGGTCAAAGAGATACAAGAAATCCAATCCCAGAAGTGTCTAGCCAACTATTTATTCTACTAGCAAAATTTCCGAAAAGATAGATCTCTCGGTTAAAAGTGGCTTGACAACTTCTTCCTCCGGTTATGGGCTCCTCATACATCGGCGATCCACTCTTCAATCTCCCTAGGGAGAAGAAAAGCGGGCTCATGAGCATTGGGTTGAGGAAGTGTAACTTCCACCGGAATTTCTTGAAGTTCTTCTAGAGGAGGCTCCGCCGGAATGTCGTCCCAACCGGTCGGATTTTGGATTCCAAGTGCAAGGTTCCAATCCTCTCTAGGGAGGATTGGTTCCACAGGAGGTGTTACCAGAATGTTTAACCTCTGGTGCAAGAGGTTTATTTCCTGGAAACTGTTTTCCAACCCCACCGAGAGATAGTTTATACGGTCAATGAGGACCTCCTCCACTGAAGTCATCTCGTCAAGTGCTTCACGTAGCGCCATTACGTATCTTACGAGAGTTGCTTCAATCGATGGCCTCTTTTCTCGTCGACTGTTCCTTGAGTGTGCAGACGAGGTTCCGCTGTTTTGGCTAGACATTCTACGAGAACAAACCAAAAACAGTTCGTTTTAATGAAACAGTACCACGGGCACAGCCCCGTGTTCAACTTTCTGCAGATTTTTAGAACAGGGAATCTTGGGGTTTCAAATTATTTTCTTAACTTATGAAGCTTTTCTGAGTAGAAATAACTTAAAATAATGTTGTGTAACTTATTTTTAACAAGATTCCTTGAACAAAAATTCAATAAACATCACAACAAAGCTTGAAATCAAGCTTTAATGGTGTTCTTGGTGCAAGAAAGTTGAAGAAGAAGGCAATAGATAAAAGAGGAAAGGACAAGATGCTTGTAAGAACCTTCTTTTAGAACATACCTAGTATGGTAAGTCAGAAAATCCTTTCAAATCTCTGTCCCTGGATGGTCCAAATGTGCAGGGTTCTTGGCTGCATTTATAGAAAACGACAGCGTGCTGGACACGGCCCCGTGTCGGCTGGACACGGCCCCGTGTGCAGGCAAGATCCTGACACGTTTTGTCCGTATTCTGACAAAAGTCAGAAGGGAATCTTTTGGTGGACACGGGGGCGTGTTGACCTGGGCACGGCCCCGTGTCGGAAGGCTGTTTTATGAAGTGCGTCTATTTTTAGGGAACTTTTCCGGATCGGGCGGTTCCTTACTGGATGGAATAACCCCAAAGTGCCTAAGATACCTTAATTGATCTAGATTAAGACGAGAACGCAAGAGGTTGTCGGTGAGGGTGATTCCTATGCTATATGTAGGTGGACAAGTCCAACCCTTTCCCGGGCTCTCGTTAAAGAAGGTGTATGCCGAATCGCTCAGGTCTATGTATGCATCAAACGAAGTTGATGGGGAGTCCTTCACGGCACAATCGACACAGGGACGACTATCGCTCAAGTCCTCACTAGAGTTAGAAGTATCATTGGAAACAATGAAGTTGTTTGAATGCGTTTCCAACCTCTTTTCTTGGTTATCGTCTTGGAAAAGATTATTGAAATCTTCCCTAAGTTCTTTTAACCAATTATTAATTAGATCTTCTAGTTGAAATAGTTCATCAAGAAGCATTTCTCCTAGAAAATCTGGTTTGGCGCATTCGAGGGAGAGATAGGGATTATTTTTACTTTTGCCCCTCTTAAGGATAGTAGGAAATGATGGGTCTATATAGTGGGGTTTATAATTTAGAAAAAAAGCATTTTAATTCTTCATGGTTACCACCACATAATTGACACCACATAGTACCATAAGAGTGCCGAAAGTAAAAAGTATCAGTATCACTCATGTTTGTGTCAAAAATTACCAACCATCGGGATCTTACGGTTCTGTTTTCAGTAACTGAAACTTGGGCACGGGGGCGTGTTGAGTGGGCACGGCCCCGTGTTCAGCTTACTGTCTGACTTAAAACAGGATTGCCAGTTCCAATGATTGGGCACGGGGCGTGTTCAGCGGGCACGGCCCGTGCTGAGTTCTGCAGAAGCTGAAAAATTAAGAAAAATCCTAAAAAAATGAAAAATAAGAAAAACGATTAGGCCGTTGATTCCTAACTTTCTTAAAATCCTTGTGTCCCCGGCAACGGCGCCAAAAAATTGATGCGTGTGAAGTGTTATATATATTAGGTGTATATTTTAAGCCCCTTTAACACTTATTTTTAGCCAAGTTTTAAATTTATAAAACACGATATTTCACTAACACTAAACACACATATGGGCAAGTGCATCCATCGTGAGCGTAGTATAGTGTTGGTAAGATACCGAGGTCGTCCAAGGACACAAGAGCTTTTAGTACCGGTTTATCCTCAACGTCTAATAAAAAATAAAAAGTTAGAAAAAAATGTTTTAAAATAAATAACAAGGTATAACCACTGGTTTCGGGAATAACCCGCTGCGGGACTATATCATGTGGTGTGTCTATTAAGCTTTAACCCGGCACGATCCGGGCTACTGAACGCATAAGAAACATGTAATTCTTTTACAAGATTATATATTTAAATAATTGTCCCAAGTATAAAAGATTAATTTTGCCTCTGTGCATTTTAATCAAATTATAAAATATATTTTTGTGCCACGTGCATCCAAATCAATTTTCTTAAACCATTTTCAAAATGAGTCAGTTAATTGTATTTACCAGTGTAAACTGACGTATTTTCCAAAAAGGCTAAATGCAGGTACTATACGTAATAGGCTGGCTACTCCAGGCATCAATAATCAAGTCTCGCAAGCTTTAGATGTTAAAGTCTGTTGAACGATATTATCTTTCTGTTAAAGATCCGCCTGTGGATCCATCTTACGTTCCGTTGTAATATTTGATATTACTTTGAATCGGATTGTAATATATTTTATCTTTCATTTGCTTCCGCTGTGCATTTAAATATTGTGTTATTTGACTATGATGATATCAACTACGTCACGATACTCCCCTACCGGGCCCACCGGTCAATCGTGGAAAGACGGGGTGTGACACTCAGGCAAGTCATTACACTTTTATAAAATTCATCCATCTATATATGACCTCCCTGCAATTATGTTGTTACCGACTCAGATTTTGATCACGTGTCTCTACAGGGTGACCGGAAGCAGAAGGTTGGTGTGGTTGATGCTGAATACATTGTTCGTATTGGTGTCCCTTCTCTTGGACTGGACCCATCTAATGGAGCTCCTTTCCGTCTGTGAAGGTGAATTTTTTACGGGTCGAGTCAATCGAACTGGGCTGACTCAAAAACAAATGTTGTTGAATTTTACTTATAACTAACGTTTTGAATACATTTTGTGCAACTTTTCTAATATTTGACCCATTTGAGTCAATATATAATCCAAACCCACCACCCCGTTTATCCATAACGGGTCGACCCACTTACCTATAAGGGTTGACCCATTTACCCATAGCGGGCTGACCTGTTTACCAATAATGGGTAAAAAATGTATACTGATTATTCATTTGGAATTACATCTACAGCTCAAAGAAATCAGGGAAACCTCAATGAATGAAATGAGCTCGAGATCTCATCAGATTATACGACTGGTATGCTTTTCATAATCTGACTACTTACCAACATGGCAAGTATTATAAGACAAATAGTGTTTTAAATCTCCACTTTCTGGATAAAATACAGTGTTCTTTTAACCAAAAACAGTTCAGACAAATAGTGTTTTAAATCTTCACTTTCTGGATAAAAAAAATCAAGTACAAATGGCAAAATAACCGAAAGGGCCATTTTGACCAACAAATTTGATAAAACTGCCTTGACTTTTTCATTTACGAAAATATCATTTGACTTTTTGTGTTTTTAGTTAAGAAATTATTTTGGTACATGGCACACCCTATTGCGTCGACGCAACATATGTTAACCTGACATAGGAGAATGGATCTGTTGCACCAGACGGAAATCTGTTGTGCCAATATTCAATTTGTTGCGCCAAGTGACACTTTGGAAAATTTTAAAAGTTAAGACTATTTTGTCAAACTAAACGGTCATGCCATTTTGGTGATTTTCCCTTATAGATGATCAGGAAATCGGTCATGGAACAGGTGTGACAGGATCTTATGGTACGGAAAAGGAGTAAAACAACATTCTTATTTCCACAGTGAGAGCAAGTTCTCCGACCATAGGCCCGTATCGGCTCTTTTCTCTACACAGATTGAACTCATCAAGTCTGATGTACCAAATACAGTTTTCTCTAAACAAATAGTAAGCAATATTTCAACCTCATGTTCTAGCATTTTCAAAACCTAAATTAATTATTACTTTGTTATTGTTGATTAAATATCTCAGGAACAAGAAAGAGGTAAGGGAGGCTTCATCTACATTGCATTCACTAATGCCCAAAGAGTCAGAAGCACTATCATCAAACAAAAACTGTCCTAGAACAAACAAATATTATTAGTTCATTACCAACTAAAAAGATTCAGTTGCTGATTTAAATAAATTACGGGTACACGTCGAATAGACTGAACAAGTTAAACATGTCGAATGCGCTAACAAACACTGGTTAATGTACAAACACAGGCGAGCAGGAGTTGCAGCAGAAGCAAGAGCCATAGTAGAAGTTGAAGCTGTAGCAGAAGCCTGCAAACGCAGCAGAAGGTATGAACTGTGAAATTCAGTTTTTGTTCTTAGATTCATAGAAGACGTTCTTAGATTCAATTTTTGTTCTTGAATTCATTTCTTGTTCTTAAACTCAATTTTTGTACTCGAATTCATAAAGTTTAGATTGTTATTCATGGTTTCTAAATGCAGTGGGAAAACTACCAGCAACTCAAGCAAAGCAACTCAAGCAAACCCTGATGTTTTCTTTGCATTTTAGGGGGAACATGGGCGCTTCTCTCCCAGGGCATACAAAACACAGGTTATTGGCGGCAGCCTGCCATATTTAACATATAAAAAAACTTTATATGTTAAATGTGGCGGGCTTCCACCAATAACCTGTGTTTTGTATGCCCTGTGGAGAGAAGCGCCCATTTTCCCCCTAAAAAGCATAGAAAACCTTAGGTGATTGAACCTGCCGCAAGTCGAAACCGACAATGAATCAGGTAAAAACTCTAAACAGCTTTTGTTATTTGAAGTGGTGAGAAGTTTACTGAATCATAAAAGTTGGTTCGTAATAATAAAATTATCATTAACAATATTGTTTTTCTTACTAAAACAATAATCTATATCTCTAATAAAGCAAACCATTGGGGGACACATGTCACCCAATGGAGCAAGCCACCTAAGCATCCACATAAGCAATGACATGGCAAAAGGCTAATAATGTGACAAGTGGCATATCTCTCGGATGGGGATTCCATTGGCTTCTCACATACGCACTCTCATCTCTCTCTCTCATTACTCTAACCGTTTCAAAGAAACCCTAATAGGCGATTTTGGTTCCTGCGTTCTCAATCGATCCCATCCAATACGAGGTTTAATCAATATTCAAATATTCAACAGTCATCGTCATCGACGGTAATGATTCTGATATATTCTTCATCATCTTATTGATCGAATTTGTTCGAATGGGTTGTTGTACTTTGATTTGTGATGTATTGTCTGTTATGTGAGGATGTATGAATTTATTGTACATGATTTGAAGATCGATTAGCTTATTCCTTTTTTCTTAGGGTTTTAAAACCCGATATGATGTTGTTTGTTTATGTGATTTGAATATCGTTTTCTTATACGGATTTGCTGGTCTGTAAGGGTTTCTTTAAAAGGTAATTATTCCGATATCTTCTTCTTCATTTTATTGATTTAACAATCGGTGTATATATGTTTTGTCTATTGGGGTTTTTCAATCGAATATTTTGGTTTTTCAATTCTGTTCGTTAAATTGTAACCGTTTGTTATGTTTGAAGTTTTATTCGATGCATTAACTGAATTTGATCTAATTTTGCAGGAAATCAAATCCTCGATGGTTTTGTTATTTATTGATTTACTGAATGAATGTTATTTGAATATCGATTTTGGATTCTCTGTTTATATAAAACCTGATATCATGTTGTTTGTTTATATGAATTTCAGTTTCACTTTAAGATGATGACTAGAAAAGGGTGTGGTCTGCAACTGAGATGATATGGACAAGATTACTGTGGTTTGATTACCCTTGTGTCATTCCTTCTTTGTTTCTTCTGTTCCCCCTTTTCTATTTTAGAGTTTTCGTCAAGGCTATGATGAGTTTGAAGTTCTGATTAAATATTGTTGAATATGGAACCTTGGCTTGGCAGGGTTGAAGGATGGTAGACATTCATATGCAACCTCCCTTGCAGCCATGGTGCTTTAATTTTTTTTTAATATCTGAGCCTGACTGTAACATCTTTTCGACGAGCGAATGGAATTCACAAAATTCATCATAGACGGTATTTTTTCTAACTGTGCCGATTTGATGTGGTTTTTGTTTACCGTTTCTTTGTTAGGCTTGCTAATAAATATAATAGTAAGATCCATAGTTATAAAATTGCTTTAGTAATTGAGAATATGTAAGATCATCCCAGCACTTCAAACCCGTTGAATGTATATTGATGAATATATGTACATTAAGATTTTTCTAATCGGATTGTTAAATCTGTGATTTGATTATTATAGTGCACATTCTATTTCAAGCCTCTTATCTGAAGTCCAGCAATCTTTTATATGTCTTATATGCGGTTTTTTTATTGATCGTATGTTAAACTCAATTTTATGGTGTTATTTACTTTTCATACGTTGAGAGGCGATATGGTTTACGGATTCGCTGCCCGTGTATGGAAGAATGACAAAAAATCGTTGGTGAGTTTTTATATTATAAGCTTTTTATTCCAGTAAATGACAGTAATTTAATAAATCCGTTGTGAAAACTAATCGTCTAATTAGCATTAACGATACCTATCTGTTATTTTAACAGAAACTTCCGGCAAAATTTGGTGAATGGATTCAGAAGTTTGATTATCCAGCTAAGAATGCAGTCATTCGCACCATCGATGGTAATAGTTTTTAAAATATATTTAGGGAATTTCGGATGTTGTTTTTAATTTTTTTGAATATAATGATTATTTTATTTAAATTGGTATACGTGCCTAAATATTTTCGGCTTTTTTGGAATTTGTTAAATGTCTAAAATAATCAAATGTTGGTGTTAATATTTGTTTTTTTTGGAAGTAATTGAATTTTCTTTAAATATGTGTATTAAACGGGTTTCGTAGATTAAAGTGTCAGTTTTGTAATATATAAATAGTCCTTTTGATATAAATTTAAAAAAAAATCAAATTTATTATGGAAGTGTTTTTAAAACCGTTTTTGACCTTAATTATTTTCGGTTGTAATAGTGACTTTTAAAACTCTTAGAATCATGCCATATGTAAGTAATGAATTAATTATATTTATAGAACTAGTCTAAGTTCCCGCGAATTTCGCGGGTGGACTAACACACAAATATATAACTTAAAATTGTTGAAATAATCTTTGGAAAGAAATAAACGTTCAAGTACAGTGAATTGAGAAAAGGAAGTAACGCAAAAATCACAAGTCATTAAAGACTTCTTTATACCGGTAAACTAAGGAAACGACAAAGAAGTTGTACCGTCGGTAAATTGGGTTATACCGGTACCGGTTCATACCGGGACAAAGGTCAAAATTTTGAACTTTTAATTTTTAGGTGCCTAAAAAAGGTGATTATTTACCTTATTAGTTAAAGTGTAAAACTTAGCGTTTACAATTGACAATCCACATCGATCAAACTTCTTCCTCACTCAAAGATAGAAAAAATCATTGGGTTTTTCAAATTAAGTTCTAAAAAGTTTTTCACTCCCAAAACTGAGTAGTGTTGGTGTATCATAATCAACATATTTCGCTGATGAAATTATACACGTAATAATCAACATAATTCGCTGATGAAACTATACACGTAATTTTGAAACGATTTAGGACAAACTTGACCTAAGACCCCGGCCCCCTGTTGGTATGATGGAAGATAATCAACTTACCCACTAATGTTTGCAATGTCTATATCAGGGGCGGTTTTCCAAATACCTGATCCAACTCCACCATCGCTGTCGAACGATCCACCACCGCCACCACCAAAATAGCTCTGAAGATATTATGAAATCTACACATATTACCGCCAAAAATATTGCTCGAAAACCTCGTTGTTCCGACACCTGGACCATTTCCACCACCTCCCATTCCCTAGAACCCGAAACACTCAGCGAAAATGTCATCTCGGGTTGAATGTGAATGGTGTGCATCCACCGGTGGAGAAGTAAGAGAAGACCATCTTTTTAGACTGTGAAGTTTAATGCGAGTATGCAACCTTTAACATTCAACCAAAACACCATTCAGTTCAAGAGTTGTAGTGGTTCTTTGCCATCCTTCCTGTTCTTAGCACAAAAAGCAAATGGTTAGCCTCTCAAATTTCAAATAATGAAAAAGATCATAAAGCAATTCCATTTAATTAGCTTGTACTTAAGTTCAACCCGTATGCCTTTTTACAATACACTTTTAGTGCTAATTTGAAGTTTAAAATTAAGCCATTTAGTTTATAAAAGAATTAGATATATAATAGATATAATCACGGTTCATGAATTCCTAGACTTATCATTAATTAATTTTATTTGATACTTATTTTTAATTATCCCTATTGAATGGATAAATTGAACAAAAAATAGCAGCAACCAATATTCTACAAATCCACCTACACCTGAATGGATAAATTGAAAAAAAAATTAGCAACAACTAACATTCTACAAATCCACCTACACTAAAAAAGTGACATATTTAGATGGTAGAAGCAATTTTTGTAAAAAAAAAAAGACCGCCAACTACACCTAAAAAGTAAGACGCAATTAATTGGTCATAACAATGATTTTGATTCTTTTCAAATTATGACGAACAAAACAGGTTGGGTTGTGGGTCAGCCGACCTCGCCAGTATTACACCGGTTTTAAACTAAAAATGTATTGAAAATCTTAAAATATTAAAAGATCTTATAATGTGTTTAATGAATGGATATAATACCTAAGTAGTTAATGCGGTAAAATAGTCAAGGAGCGTTTTTTGAGAAATCTCGGGTTATCGCAGTGGAATATAGAGGTGTACAAATCGGGTTTTCTGGAAAAACAGGTCCAGTTTTTAACCGAAGCAGTTATTTTATACAACGATAAAAACCGGTGACGGTAACTAACCGGTTTTTGAAACCTAAAACCCAAAGTGGTCCCAACTGAACCGGTTTAGTTTTAAAACTGGTTATTCAGAACCGGTATTTTATAACCGATTCTAAAAACGGTCTAAAAAATGGGCCAGAACCTGCAGACTTGTGCTGTCATGCCGTTGTTTTTCGCCGAAACCAGACAAAAAAAACTTACAGATCACTTAAAAAAACCTGCAGGCTGCATCGTCCGTCGAAAACGTTCATCGAAAAAACCTGCAGTGACGCTGTTGCTGGTTGCGTTTTTCGCTGAAAAAACCTGCGTTTTTTGTGTTTTTTCGCAGAAAAAATCTGCTCGAGTATAAATTAGATAGAAGATACGTCTTGGGTGTGCCTGGTACGGGATAGTTATCATTGTTTTCAAAGATAATGTCTCAGTGAATTAGGAACGTCTTTTATAATATGCCACTTTACTGTGAAAAAAGCCACGCCATTTATCAAGTTGCCAAAAATCCATGTTCTTTTCGAAAACAACGACCCCCATCATTTCAGCAACGCCAGCAAACTGCCGTCTCCCATTTACCTACATAATCACAAACCAAACCATTCATATTAAAGTACTTATGGCAATTTCAACCCGTTTACCTGAGAAAATGTTACAAAATAATACATATGAAAACATTTTACAATATGCCAATAGATTCCAAGGGGAATTTGTTGTATAATAACCAATAATTATTATTTAACATGTTTCAATTTATATATACCACCCTCATTTAAACGAAAGATCCATTCGACATATTCACACTCAAACCGGTTGCACTACACTAATGTGTCACTCTAGAATTCTTCCCGATTATAACTTTTTCAGCAATTAGGGCATACTACCACAAACCTAACAAACTGTAATGAAAGAAAAGTATACACAACAATCGGTATACCTTGCTCGTAGCAGTTTGTTCGAGTGTTTGGTTTTGCCTTAGTTGGAAATGATTCAAGCGCCTTAAATCCATGAGAATTGTCCTTCCTGCAGATATTCAGAATCATACAAAGAATCCAGCCTAAACAAAACAAAGTAAAAACTCGTAAGTACTCCAATCAACGTAAACAAAACCATAGCCCTAACCCAAAATTCTGCAAACAAATAAAAATTGAGCAAATAGTCAGAAGAAATAGATTCCGTTATTGATTGTTAAACAGAAAATCCAAGATGAGCTACTTAGAATCTGAACGTGCTATAGAGGATCCATCAAACCTGATTGTGGGCCAGGCTATCAATTTCATCATGTTTTGCTTGTAAAATCTTTAACACCCCCCACCCCCCCGGGTCATCATCTAGTGTTAGAGTAATTGGCATTGCCCTTCTGACCAGATCCACCACCCGTATCTACATTCTATAGGACGAATTAAGGTTTTAGAATCTGCAACCGAATGGAAGCGGAAACCTTAACATCTACTAAAACGATACAATCACAATAAACAACAATGTAAAAGCATCAGATTCAAGTTCTACCAGATGAAAATGTAATGCATGAATAAAATTCTAAAAACAAAAAAAAAAACCTAAATTGTAATGATCGCATGCTAAAATCATAAAAAAGTGACGCATAACATCCTACTTGTGAGACCAAATAAATATCATTAGCAACTAAATAATCACTCCAAATAAATACAGATCACAATAACACTTGAAAAAGATTAATGAACATAGAGAAACCTGATTGTAAGAGACTTGCCAATCTTTGACTTTTCAACATAAACAATCTATAACCCTAGAAGATAAGATATCAACAATTGGTGTTAAGAAAGGCATAAAGGTTTTGATATGAGTTTCGGGCAACATTTGAATAAAGTGGAAACCTGTGTAGGAAGATGAGGTGAAATTGTATAATGAAAGCTCTTTCCAGTGCTTTTTGCAAATTTATTCTTGTCTTAGCTTCTTCTTCAATTTATTTGCCTGTTATCAATTCATCCCAAAAAGAATTCAAATTAGTGATATATCAATCATGTGGGTGTGGGTTTATGGGTAGAGAGAGGGGGATGGCATACATTCCAAGCAGGGAAGTTTTCTTTTATTTCCGGTGGTCAAATTCAACCTGCAACGGCATGATTTAATTTTATCAAGAAACAATAATATATCAATAGAATCATATGTGATTGAGTAAATTTAAAATTGACGAAAACCTAGAATAAGATTCGATTTTGTGATGTGAAAAGAGATTAAAAGAATTAAAACTGAAACATTAATGGCAAAAAAAAAGATGAATCATAACCTACATGTTTCGGTGGTCCTTGTGATGATTGAGACAGATAGAGCAGATGGTGCGATTCATACAATCCAAGCATTGGTATCAACCATGGCGACCATTTCATATCTTCTTAGGCCTCACTCGACACCGGTAAATTAGGGTTTCCACTCTCAATCTCATTCTCTTCCTCTTCTTTCACAGCAGCTTCAATCTGACTCTTAAAAAATCCCTACTGAGAAGCCCTAATAATATCATCGATGAATCATCGACTATCTTAACACTATTCTTAACACACAAACATACAATTAAATTAGAGGCATATGAACCTAAAGATTCAAGAAAAACAAAATAATGAATCAGAGATCGATGAATTACCAGATCGGAGCACTAAATAAGTCCCTTGAGGTGAGAGTCGTTCTTGATATTGAGCCGGTGAAACTGAATGCGACCACTCCGTGGAAGAGAGTCCGATTCAATGAAGAAGCAATAGATGAAGAAACAAACGACCCAGAGGATTGATTGAGAGATGAATCGGCAAGGTGAAATACAGATTTAGATCTAGGGTTTTTATTTGAAATATGATTAGAAGGGAAGTAATTCATGTTTATGGAAACAAAAGATGCGATATAACGCAGTGTGAAAGGAGAAAGAGCATTCTCTTATTTGCCGCTCAAATGAAAAGAATATGGATTGTAAGAATCACACCTGGAATAACATGTTTAAGATCATGCCATGTGGCATAAGTTTGTTTTGTTTTATTATAAGGTATAGATGTTTTCGGTTGTAATGGTGACCTTAATTATTTTCGGTTGTAATAGTGTCCTTAATTATTTTCGGTTGTATATGTTATTCTTTTTTATTTCATATTTATAAAATGTTTTAAAATGAATGACTATTGGTTACTTTTTTTTAGGTAATAAAATCATATTTTTCGTTGATTTTTTTAGATTTGTAAGTTTTTTTATATTTAATTCCATTTCTTAAAATACATCAGCATAATTTCGGTAATAATTTTTTCTAATAATAAACTGATTTTTAGACTTTACAAAAATAATTTCCCGAAATCTGTATATATATTTACTAAGTAGATTCATTTTAATTCAGTTACTAACCATTTTCTAATATCAATCATCTATTCTCAGATCATATTTCATCGAAATGGATGAAAACAATATTACTTTTCTAAACAATCTTGATTGGAGATCCAAGTTGTTTACCATAAAGGTGAAGGTGTTAAGACTTTGGATTCGCATGAATCCAACGAGAGAAGGAGAAACCCTTGGTATTGAAATGGTGGTTATGGATGAGCAGGTTTGTTTTAATGTCATATGTTTTTTAAATTTTAGTTTAATTTTTATATTGTTCTTTGTACTAACCAATTTTAATTTGTTTTTTTTATTAGGGGACTAGGATGCAGGCAACTGTTTGGAGCAAGTTTATGAAAAAACAAAAAATTTTGCTTAATGAAAATGAAATTTATTACATTTATAAATCTCAACTTTCTGTCATTAAGTCAACTTTCAAACACTTTGACAAAGAACATGCTATTAGTTTAAACTTTGATACATCTGTTAAAAAGTGTGAGAACTTTGATGGAAGTGTATATGGTATTCGGTTAGCATCATTTGAATCCATTAAAGCCGGTGAAGTCGATGTAAAGTATCGAGTTGGTTTGTATTTCATCATATATATGACAACAACATGCTAAATTAAAAAATTATATAAATATTGAATTTTATTTTAATTTTATGTTTTTTTTCTGATTACATTTCTTATTAATCAATTTTTTTCAGATTTTATTGGATATGTAGATGAGTGGTCTGAACCAGAAATGACCAAAACGAAGATGGGAAAAGATAGCAAATTCATGAATTTGCAATTGCTGGATGAAGAGTATGTTTATTAAATTCTAATTTAATTTGATTGCAGCTTTAGTATTATATATTTTTTACATGATTTCCTTTGATGTGTTTAATTTATATTTATGTAGGGGTATTAAGTTAAACTGCACTTTATGGGATGAGTATTGAGATGAGATGTTTGGTTATATTCAGATGCATAAAGAAGAAGTTCATGTTGTTTTGCTTGTGCAGTTTGGTAGTTTCAACAAGTATAAAGGTTTTTACTGTTTATAAACTTTGTTAATATTATTTATATTTTTATATTATTTACGAAATTGAATATCATAATCTATGATATTAATTTTTTTGCCCAGGGAAGACAACGCTATCTAATGTTTTCCATATAACAAGGCTGTTTATCAATTCTGACATAGAGGAGATTCGTTCATTCAGAACCAAGTAAACAGTTTATAAAATAATATGAAATACTTATTGATGTTTTTAATTTATTTTTTATTTTTTTATTGTAAACAGGTTTGTTGAGAAGATATGTAAAACATCCTCTAATGGTCAGAAGTCAATTGGTTCATCTGGAAGCATAAGTCTTGCGGATGACTTTTTAGTGAAGCATCAGTTTACCAATTTCCGTGATATTACGCTATTTGATCAGGTTTGTGTCAACTTTTTAATATTTTAAGTAAATACATTAAACAAAATTTTTGAAACAAATTTATATGTATAACTCTATTTTGTTTCATTTTATTTCAGCCTTGTGAGGTGATAGTTCTTGGTACGATCATGGGTGTGGATGATAAAGATGATTGGTACTACCTTGGTTGTGAAGAGTGCAATCGGAAGGTGGAGACAACTATGGTCATCGAGGAAGCTGAAGACGGTTCTGAGGAACCGAAGTTTAAACAAGTTTTACTTTGCTCAAATCCTGAATGTCCTAAGGAGGTTGTGAATGCCACACCGATGTAAGTTATTTATATTTTTTTGTATTTTTACAATATTTATGCTTATGTTATTCTACTTTACAATACTAAATTGTATTTATTTTCTAAAATACTTTTTGTGCATTTAGTTTTAGGATTCCGATTAGAGTACAAGATCATGCAGCTATTGCCTCCTTGACTTTGTTTGACCGTGAATCTAGAAAAATGTTGGGTATGACTGCAATTCAATTGCTTGAGAAGTCAAGAGTGGATCAGGTAAAGTGTTTCATATCATTATTTACTTAAGTTGTTATTTAAGGTGCATATTAGTAATGTCTAAATCAGATTATTATGTTTTTTTAAATAATTTTTTATTCACTTTTATTAGGCATCTTTGGTAGAGAAAACCATTCCCTGTCAGTTTAGAGCATTCAATGATAAAAAGTATGCTTTCAAGATTCAAGTTAGTCAATTTAATATTGACAACCATATTGATGGTTATGCTGTTCATAAGTTGGTGAATGATTCAACAATAATTGAATCGTTGGAGAGCCGAATTCCAGTTGATCAGGTTAGTTAAATACAAACCTTTTAATTAAATATATGTTAGAAATTTAAACATTTTTGTTGTGTCTAGCCTTATTATTTTTTGAATTGCAGGGTGTGGACGAGGCTGCTGCTGATGTTTCACTTAGTGATATATAGAATCAAAACCCTTTTGCTCTAAAGGTATGTATTTTAAGTTAATGTTACGAAATACCAAATGCTTTAAACATGTTATATAGTTTCTAATTTTGAATATATATCATACAGGATGCTGTGGATTCTATTGGTGATAGCTTCACACCCGATTGCACATCTAAAGATTGTTCCAAGACTTCGTCCGCGGAACTGAAGCGCAATCTTGCTGACGTGTATGAAGTTGAAGAAAGCACCTCTCTGTCATCAACAAAGGTTAAAAAGGCTGGTGTGTCGGATGTCCAAACTGATGAGGAAACGATTCTGTTGGTTCCGAAGATCGAGAAGTAGTTCATGGTTGAAGTATTTTTACCAAAAACAATTTCTTTCTTTCGTAATATTGCTGGTTTTGTTTGGTTTGTTACATACATTGGTTTGGATTGATTTGTGATGGTTGGTTGCTTTGGTTTTTTTAAACATATGGTTGTTTGTTTTTTTATTTGAAATATATCGTTTGTTTGTTTTAATGGTTTTATTAGGCTTACCTATACTCCTTTAACCTTTATCTTTTGTTACTTTATCTTTGTTTTATTTTGTTGCATGTATAAAATGTTCCTAAAAACATTTGTTTATGTTTTTGAAATTAGAAATTTTTAAACCTTTATCACAAGGCCATAAAGGTTTGAATGTATACATTTAGTATTTTTAACAAATTATTATTTTAAAACTTTTAATATTTTTTTTAATATGTTGCAAATAAAGATTTCAATAATCTAATTGTCCAATTTAATTTACTTTCTATCATTATTATATACGAATTATAAGTATATTTTCGGAAATCCATTTATTTAAAAGTTATAATTTATTTATTTTTGGAAACCCCCAATTCTTTTAAAATTTAGGAAACACTTAAATTGGTATGATTTTGTTTCCTTTTTTAAGTTTTATAACCGAAATTTTTTACTTTTTTTAAAAAAAATTCGGCAATTATAGAAATATCTTTCAAATAATTTGAATTTAAATTATTTCCTTTTTTATAGTTATAACCGATTTTTGTTTTAAAATTATAAACTTTCCTTTTTTTACAATATATTCACCATTATAAAATCCCTCTTATTATTCATAATACACACTCAAAGAAACCAAAAAAAATTTCTACAACTCTAAATCAGAAAACTCTCTGACGACCTTCATCATTTTTTAAGTTTTGACGTTTGGTTATTTCTCATACGCGTAAGTGTTATCTATTTGTAATATACTTATACATTTGACTTTTTGTAATACCTATTTTAATGCATTTGTATATTTTACATGATACAATATTAGGATATGCCTAAACGCGCAAAGCCTCAAACTTTACCTTCATTTCCAGTTCCTACTGGTGTTCACCCTTCTAATAGTACGTTTAGTTGGTTCTTATTGTTGTTTACAAATATAATAAATTTTGATATAATATGTAATGATGGTAAGTAATTTTATTTTTAATTAAATTGTTGCAGGTGGTCTTGGTAGAAGTCCTTTGCGTAACATTACGAATGGTAATGTTTGCAATTATTTGGACAATAATTGAAGTTTGTTTTCGTAAATATTTACATTTTTTATGCATTTTATTCTTTAGTTCATACTAATCAAGTTGAGCCTGAAGACTATGTTGAACGTAGAAAACTAAGGAAACTGTTTTTGGATAGCAAAAGACGAAATGCAAATAATAAATCTTCCACAATGGATGGACGTATTTTGCCAACCACACCTTTAACAAATCCCTACGAGACGTGTACGTCAGGTTGGTTTTAATTAGTTACGTATTTAAATTTTGTTTACTATGATTATGAGTTTTTTTTAATAAGAAATTCTGCAATACTTAAACATATATGATACGGTAAATTGGACTATTTTTTTTTTCAGTTGAAACTGGAAGAAGTCCATTGGGTAATATTACAAATGGTAAATTTTATATTTTTTTACACATGAATGCAAGTTTTCATTTATAAATTGTTTAACATCACAAATGCCCAAAACTTTGGTTTTTGCAATACAACTTTTTATGTATAATTTGATTGTTTATTTTTTTTTCTATTTTTTTTAGTTGTTTCTAATGATGTTGAGCATCAAGAATCAGCTCAACGCAGAAATTTAAGGAAACTATTTTTGGATAATAAAAGAGGAAAGGCAAATAATAAATCTTCCACTTCACGAGACGTCATTCGTTCTTCCAATGTTTCACAATCCGTTACAAATGCTTGCCGTGTTGTAACACCAATTCCTTCATCCTCAAATTTTAATACCTTTGATCGACCTATTTTGTCTACCACACCTTTAACAAATCCCTACCAGGCATATACATCAGGTTGGTGTGTTTTACTTACATATATAAATTTTTATTACTAACATTATCTATATCATTTCATTCGGTAATTTGGACTTTATTTGTTGCAGTTGAAGCTGCAAGGAGTCCATTGGCTAATATTACAAATGGTGAATTTTTTATTTTTGTACACATGAATACAATGTTTCATTTATAATTTATTTTAACATTACAAATGGTAAATTATTTGCTTTTTTACACACGAATTCTTTACTTAATGTATAATTTGATAATTTATGAATTTTCATATTTTTTTCAGTTGCTTCTAATGATATTGAGCATAACAAATCAGCTGAACGAAAAGAATTAAAGAAAGTACATTTGGATAATAAGAGAGCTAATGTGAGTAACAAATCTTCAAGTTCACAAAATGTAATTCGGTCATCCAACGTTTTAGTATCCTCTACAAATGATTGGTGTGTCGCAACACCAATCCGTTCATCCTGTTATATCAATACCATTGATCGACGTATCTTGCCAAACACACCTTTAACAAATCCGTACGAGGCGTATACATCCGGTTGGTGTTACTTACTTACATGTTTAATTTTTGTTTATTATCATTATGAGTTTGTTTTTTTTAAATAAAAAATTATGTAATATATAAACATGTTTCATACGTTAACTTGGACTTTTTTTTTTGTTGCAGTTGAAAATGGAAGAAGTCCATTGACTAATATTAACAACGGTAAATTCTATAATTTTTTACACATGAATAAAGTTTTCCATTTTGATAATTTATGGTATACTATATTTTTTTTCAGTTGCTTCTAATGATCATGATCTTCAACAATCAGCTGAACGAAGAAAATATAGGAAATTACATTTGGAAAATAAGAGACATAATGTGAGTAACAAATCTTCCACTTCAAAAATCGTTACTCGATCATTAAGTGTTTCAGCATCTAATACAAAAGAAGGCCGTATCGTAACACCAATTAGTTCATCCTCTTTTATTCATACCATCGATCCACGTTGTTTCCCAACC
The DNA here is from genome assembly GCA_030545235.1 of Helianthus tuberosus. Classification (NCBI taxonomy): domain Eukaryota; kingdom Viridiplantae; phylum Streptophyta; class Magnoliopsida; order Asterales; family Asteraceae; genus Helianthus; species Helianthus tuberosus. The sequence goes on from CM060448.1 coordinate 55,363,335, forward strand.
ACACCCATAACAAGTCCGTAAGCATCTACTTCAGGTTGGTGGTATTTATTTATGTCTTTCATATTTGTTTATTTTTAATCTGACATTCTTATTAATTTTCGTTGCTATGAACATATAGGTGTCAAGAGGATACAAAGAGTAAAACAAAGGTTGTCTACTAAAGGTCGCTGCGTATATCCTGTTCCAATGGTTGATTTATCTTCCGACGATCATATTATTCCTCAAAAAATTGCTAACGATCCATATAAAGGCGTTTCTAACAGTAAGTATCTTATACACTCACTACTTAAATTCCATTTAAGAACGTCATTATATTAATTTCATAATAAATAGCACAAAATGATATGTTTTTTATTTTGTATAATAGATTATTTGGATCATGGTGATCAAGTAGTTGTATGTGCCGTATGTAACGCTAAGGTGTGGAAAGTTGAAGCCGGAAAAGGAAGGGTTTACTTAGGAAGAAAATCTTATATGCTTTGTTGTGGTTATGGAAAAGTACATTTTCCGAATTTTAAAGAGACGTGTCAGGAATATCAAAACCTTTTCAAGAGTTTAGACGACAAGAGCAAACATTTCTTACTAAATATTCGTCGTTTTAATTCTATGTTTTCCTTCACTTCTATGGGTGGTAAAGTTGATTCGAAAATCAATAGAGGAAATGCTCCATATGTATACCGAATTAGTGGCGAGAATTATCATACACTTGGAAGTCTTCTTCCTAAAGAAGGTGGTGAACCAAAGTTTGCGCAGCTTTACATATACGACACAGATAATGAAGTGTGTAATCGCAAAACCGTATTTAGGTATCCCTGAAAACCATTTCGTTAATTTTTTTATTTTTTATTTTGTTTTATGTTTATATGAACACTTACTGATACTTTCATTGTTTTCTTACAATTGCATTACAGTAACTCAAATCAACCAGGTTCTGCAACTTCAGATTTGCTTGACACTGAATTAATAGAGTACCTTAAGCTGATTTTAGATTCAAATAATCAGCTTGTGAAAACCTATAGGCGTGTGCGAGATCGGTTTATTGATAATCCTCACGTTGATTTAAAATTACGACTTAAGGCAAATAGGTCTAAAGATGGTCGTACATACAACCTACCGACGTCGTCCGAAGTTGCTGCGCTTATTGTTGGAGACATTGAGGATGCTCTTGATAATCGTGACGTAGTTGTTGAGTCAAAGAAAGATGGTCTACAACGTATTAGCGAGCTTCATCCATCTTATCTTGCGCTTCAGTATCCATTGCTTTTCCCTTTTGGTGAAGATGGTTATCGGGTTGATATTCTTCATAGAGAAGGAAGGGCATCAACGAAGAAAAAAGAGTCAAAATGTACGATGAGAGAGTATTTTGCTTACCATGTTCAAGATAGAGTCAATCATTTCTCTTTGATTCTCAATGCTCGAAGACTTTTGCAACAGTTCTTGGTTGACGTGTATACGATGATTGAAAGTGAACGATTACTATTCATACATCTGCAACAAAATAATCTGAGATCTGAGACATATGAGAACCTTAGAAAGCTTGGACAAAATGGTAATCCTGATATGTCAAACGTTGGAACACGCGTACTACTTCCGTCTTCGTTTACCGGTGGATCGCGTTATATGAGGGAGAATTATTATGATGCGATGGCCATTTGTAAATGGTATGGCTACCCTGATTTTTTCATTACGATAACGTGTAATCCGAAATGGCCGGAGATTAAAAGATTTCTGGAGAACACGAAGATTAATCCGGAAGATAGACCGGATATTTTATGCCGATTGTTCAAAATTAAGCTTGACGCGATCATGAAAGACTTGCGAGAGAAATCTTTATTTGGCAACGCATCGGCAGGTACGCATCCATTTAATTGAATTAGTTTATTATAGTTTTTGTTGTCTGCTTCTTTGATAACCATAACTTAAAAAATTTGTATAATATTAATTATCCTATTGCAGTTGTCTATACCATAGAGTTTCAGAAACGAGGCCTACCGCATGCCCATATCTGTCTGTTCTTAAATGACGAAAGCAAGCTTCCTTCAGTTGAGCATGTTGACAACTTTATTTCTGCCGAGATACCTGACAAAAACTTAGATCCAGATCTATATACTCTTGTGAGCGATTATATGATTCACGGACCTTGTGGTGTTGCAAAACCAAATTGTCCGTGTATGGTTGACGGTAACTGTTCGAAGAATTTTCCTAAGAAGTTCTGTGATCAAACTACTCTAGATTCGAATGGTTATCCGGTGTATAGACGTGTGGATTCAGGTTTTTTTGTTGAGAAATCTAGTATTCAGCTTGATAACAGAAGCGTGGTTCCGTATAGCAAAACCCTATTGAGACGTTATCAGGCACACATTAACGTCGAATGGTGTAATCAGGCTGCGTCCATAAAGTATTTGTTTAAATACATTAACAAAGGACCAGATAGGGCAGAATTTGGTTTTGTACAAAATGCCGATGAAGGTCAGCGTGAAGATGGAAAATATGAAATCAAAGAGTTTTATGATTGTAGATATCTCTCTGCGTGCGAAGATTCATGGCATATATTTGCATTTGACGTTCATTATCGCTATCCATCCGTAATCAGGCTTCCGTTTCATCTACCAGATAAACAAAACGTTATATACGGCCCTGATGACGATCTTGATAGTGTTCTTCATAAACCATCTGTTGCTTCTACGATGTTTTTGGGGTGGATGGAAAAGAATGAGAAAGATCCGTTGGCGCGCACCCTTACTTACGTTGAGTTCCCAAATAAATTTGTTTGGAAGAAGGAAGAAAGGATATGGGATAAACGGATAATAGGTAATACCATTGGTCGAATTCACTGTGTTAATCCTTCTATGGGCGAGGCATACTTTTTAAGAATCCTTCTTAATAAGGTAGTAGGTCCTAAGTCTTTTGAAGAGATTCGTACTGTGGATGGACAAGTCTTCCCAACATTTAGAGATGCGTGCTACGCTAGAGGCCTTTTAGACGACGACAAGGAGTATATAGAAGCTATCAAAGAGGCTTATTTCACAGGTTCAGGATACTATCTTCGTAATCTGTTTGCTACAATGTTGGCGTCTAATACATTGTCTAGGCCGGAACATGTTTGGGAAAACACATGGGAGTACCTTTCGGATGGTATTTTATACAATCGGCAAAAGCTTTTGAGGATTGAAGGTACGCAAATTGTTATTTAATATTTTTATAGTTATGTCTTATATATAAGTGTTTATGAAGTTGTTTTTTGTTATTTATAAGAATTTTTATAATTTATAATTTTTTATATAATCGTAATAGGTTTGTCTCTTCCAGAAGAACAAATAAGGAACCTAACGTTGCTGGAAATTGAGCGTTACTTACTACGTAACAACTCAAGTTTAAGTCAGTTTCCATCTATGCATCAACCTGATAGTGAGTTAATATATTCAGCAGAGAACCGTTTAATTGCTGATGAGCTTCGGTACGATGTAAGCGCTACTGCCGTTGAATTTCATAATCATTTAAGTAGCCTAACCGATGAGCAGCGTTTAGTGTTTGATGAGATAATTGAAGCAGTTAATAGTAATGTGGGTGGTGTGTTTTTCGTATATGGCTATGGAGGTACTGGTAAGACGTTTCTGTGGAAGACATTATCTGCATCCATTAGATGTAAAGGAGATATTGTACTAAATGTTGCATCAAGTGGAATCGCATCTCTATTGTTACCTGGTGGCCGTACTGCACATTCAAGATTTCATATACCTTTGAATTTAACAGAAAGCTCGATGTGTTTTATTAAACCGGAAGATGACGTTGCTGATTTATTAAGGAAAACAAAATTGATAATTTGGGATGAAGCACCGATGAATCATAAACATGCGTTTGAAGCACTTGACCGGACAATGAAAGATACTTTCAAATATGAGATGACTTTTGGTGGTAAAGTTATGGTGTTCGGTGGTGACTTTAGACAGATACTTCCGGTTGTACCAAATGGCAGTAGGCGAGAAATTGTTAATGCTTCAATCACTTCGTCGTATATTTGGAGTAGTTGCAAGGTCCTCGCGTTAACCAAAAACATGCGGTTAACCGTAGGTGCCAACGCATCTGATATCGAAGAGATTAAAGCTTTTGCCAATTGGTTGCTCGAGTTGGGCGAGGGAAAGATTGGTGACAGTGACGATTCTCAGGTGGTTATAGATATTCCTGAAGATTTGTTAATCAAGTGCTCTGAGGATCCTATGTCAGATCTGATCGACTTTGTATATCCTTCACTTCTTCAACTGTACAAAGATAAAGATTTTTTTGCTGAAAGAGCTATATTGGCACCAACAAACGAGGTTGTTCAAGAAATTAATGAAAGATTGCTTGCTTCGTTTCCTGGAGATGAAGTGGAGTATCTGAGTTCCGATAGTATTTGTCAAACTGATAAAGGAAAGAACGAAGCACATGCGAGACTATATTCTCCCGATGTTCTGAATGGTCTTAAAATTTCTGGTCTGCCTAATCATCGATTAGTCCTTAAAGTTGGTGTACCTGTAATGTTACTTCGTAATATTGATCAACAAAATGGTTTATGCAACGGTACGAGACTACGGATTACTAAACTTTATAAACGTGTTATAGAGGCTGAGATTATATCTGGCGGAAACATAGGGACCAGAACGTTTATTCCACGAATCAGTTTGACACCGTCGGATAAAAGAATTCCTATCAAGTTTCAACGACGACAATTCCCGTTAAATGTATGTTTTGCAATGACTATAAATAAAAGTCAAGGACAATCTCTATCAAGGGTTGGATTGTATTTGAAATATCCAGTTTTCTCACATGGTCAACTTTATGTTGCGTTATCAAGAGTTAAAAGCAGAGCCGGTGTGAAGTTGCTTATACTAGACAAAGATGGGAATGTAACGAGTAAAACAACAAATGTAGTCTACAAGGAAGTTTTTTCCGGCATTTGAATAGTTTTCTGTTTTTTTCTTCCAATGTATGTATTTGTACACAACATTTGTATTCAAAGTAAATAATATGGTTTTGGTGGAAGCCCGCGTATGACGCGGGCATTAACCTAGTTTACAAATAGAGAAGTTTTTTTTTTATGAAAACAATTAAAACCAGTCAAGTATTACCCCTTTCAAATACCAAATGGTTTAGTTAGAATCCAACTTCAAGTTATAATCCAAAGACTTTTTTCATATTCTTAATAAGTTATAATCCAACTTCAAGTTATAATCCAAAGTCTTTAGTTAGAATAATATCTTTTAATATATCTCAACCTTTTCAGAAAGAGGTCGTATTATGTCAAAATGTATTGTTTGACTTTTGTTCTTTTTGTTTTTTTACTACTTACCGTATTGCTTTTACATCTACAGCTGTAAAAGCAAGATTTTATTGTTGTCTGAAAGACAACATGCTTGCTTCAGTCTCTATAAATACTTTAGATGTATCAACACTCTACAAACACTGTCTGAAAGACAGCATGCTTGCTTCAGTCTCTATAAATACTTCAGATGTATCAACACTCTACAAACACTCAACTACACTCAACTACACTCAACTGAGACGAATTAAACTTTCAAATTGTAAGTTTATCTCAGTTGAACTAAATCCTACTTTTAAATCTTGCATCAATTAAACCTTCAAAACATCAACCTAACAACTTCTATTTTACTTCGATTTCAGAATATATCGACTCTTTGCATCTGGATCTTGCGTTGTTTCTCGGCTCTCACATCAAGGTTTTACATTTTTTGTCGGCTTTTCACATCTGCTTCTTGCATTGTTGTAAGTTCTTTCAAATTTCTTGGTTTTTTGTAACTTTTAACTGTGGCTTTTAACTTTAGAAGGTTGTAAATGTTGAAATAACTAGGGTTTTTGGATCTGTATTGTTTAACTGCCTCTTTGTTTTTTTTATTAATTAGTTTTTGTTGTTGAATCCAGATGTATTGTTTAACTGCCTCTTTGTTTTTTATTTAATTGAAAGGGTTGAAATCCTGTCAAAATTTTATCGGTTGAAGGTTGATTGTTTGATATAACTGTTTCCTAATTGTCTGTTTACTTTTGTTTATTTGTCAATTCGTATGATTGTGATCAATCACTGTTATAATTTTTTATCCATTTGATCTAAGATCAGTGTTTATATAGTCCCAGATAATTACAACTCTTAGATATTTTACAATGAGTTTGAAATGTAACTTCAAAGCTTTTACATCTATGGAGGGTAAAGATATGGTTTATTTTTTAAAGCTTTTTGCACTCTACATGCCTAGAAATTTCAGAAAATGGTTTTGGACAAGCTGTATTATCCCTATAGGTGTCGTCCCTATAGGGGTTTTTTCTTATAGTACAAAGCGATACAATAGTTAGCGGTACAACACAATCTTCCGTTAACAACATTAGTTTCTAACCATATAAGTTAAAACTCAAAACTAAAGTCGAGTAAATCTATAATTTCTGCTATGCCATCTGAGCATGTTATTAGTACAACCACCGATCTAATTTCACTGGTTCAACCGAGTAGCAAAAAAATGATGTCTAAGATACTAACAATCGGTTCTATAGATCGTTCCTAGACCGGACCAGACTTCTGAAAACAGTGGTATATATTGGCTATGATTAGATCGTGTATGAGAAAATTAAATATCAAGTGGTGGATGATGCAATGGAAAAGATATATAAATAGATGTGGCAAGTAAAGAGTGATGTGTAAGATGCATTGACTTCCAGCTGTAGTTATCCACGTCCATTTTCAATTTTGAGCATTGCTTATTTTCTGTAACCAATAAACATTTGACTTAACTTTGAAATTTTAGAAATTTTGAGCTTGCTGCCATTTCTTTTGGTAAAAAAAATATAAATCCAAAAAACATTTGACTTAACTTTGATGTTAAAAATGTTACAATAAAAATTTTGTTTTTCAATTTACACAATCCTTGTGTTTCAGTTTACTTTGATGTTAATTTTTAACATGGTAAGAAAATTGATCTTTATATCCAATAAAAATTGTATGTTTCAGTTTACACAATCCTTTTTTTTATATTTACCCAAACTATTTTTATTTGCTTTAAAATTGATCTTTATATCCAATCAAAATTATATTTTTCAGTCTACAAATCACTCCAAACAAATATCAATTGAGAGGTATGGGTGGTGGTTATCCAATTCCCGTTGAACCACAACGATCAACAAACCATGGACGATCATCCCGTCGCCATTTAAACCTTCCTGATTCAAACCTTCTAACTTCAAACCCTGAAGTTAGAAACCCTTTTTGTCCGATGGCAAACCCACCTACGGTGTCAAACCCACCTCCGGTGGCAAACCCTCATCCGGTGACAAACCCTGAACATGATGATCCATTTGGTTGGACGGATGAAGAGTTGAATTGGGCGTATGACTATACATTCGCTCAACTACAATTTGGTGGACTAAAAATTGAGGAGGGGCATCATCGTCCGGTGGCAAACACTCTTATACTGCCTATGCATCCTCCACCTTCAAACCCCCCTTATGTGGAAAACCCCAGTCAAACACAACCGAGTTGGGCTGAAGGGTACCAAATTGACCCTGGGGCGGAATACGAACCACCATTGGATGAAGAAATGGTTTGGGAACCTTAGAACAACTTTGATGATGACTGTAGTTTTTTTTTCTCGAATTAGTTTGAATCTTAATTATGTAACTTTTAATTATGTATTAGTTTAAATTTAAATTTGTTGTTGTTTAATTTTAATCATGTTTTAGTTTAAATTTAAGTTTCTGGAGTTTTTATTTTTTTTTAGTTAACTAACATTGAACACTTAATAGGATATGTCTGATCATTTTTCCGTTGAAGAATTTTCATCATTGAGAAATGATAGAGCATGGTATAATATAATCTTTGTTAAGGTGGAGTTTATTTGGCATGACGTCGATAAAAAGAGATTAGTGGTTATTTTTCTTGATCAACACGTAAGAACATTATTTTAATTTACTTTGTGTTATACGAGCAAGCGTTTTTCCACCACTAAATTTCTTTTCTTTTTAGAGACAAAAAATTGTTGCGTTCGTCCCACAACCTTTGATACACATATATAATGACGCGGCATTGATGGGTGGTTTTTTTTTCCTTGAATCATTTCCAAATTGAGAATCTCAACTATCATGAGTACCCAAAGTACCAGAATTACGTGTTAGTTTGGTCCGAGAAAAAAATTGTCATCAACGAATATACAAAGCTTTCTTCACTTATGCTTACGATTCCAAGGGGTGCTTCTTTATATCCATTGGTCCCTTCCATTATGGAATTGAAGCATGACATGAGACCTCAAATGGATATTGTTGGTACATATAAATTCTCTATCTATATTTTTTATTAAATATATAAAACTTTATATATGTATGTATAATATGGTGTATACGATTTGACTGATTTTGTTATAGATGTGGTTGGGAGAATAATAGAAGGCAAACGTGATCGATGTTGTTTTGAACTTTCTCTTCAAGATAAGACGTAAGTTATTATTTATTATTAACATATTACAAACATAATATTTACATTATATGTAATAAAATATTATTATTAGAAGAACTTTAACCCAAAATCGTAATATACAGTGGTCACACAATACAATTGTTTTTGTCTGCCCTGAAGCCTTCCGATGTTATACGTTCCATTCGAGCCATGCAACAAAGGTCTATCATATATGTATCACGTGTCAAGTTGGTTCATCTACCAGATAGTATGTTATGCTTTCTTTACACATGAACATTCTAAAAATTAGTTAGATTTAATGGCTCATGTAATTTAATAAAAGTTATATTTTATTTGTTATTTCAGTTAATATTTTGAATTCTACGGAATTGACTTCGATTACGTACGAACCAGATATGGTCGAGGCACGGGATATTTAAATTATGGATCGTTATCCAAGTTTGTGTTTAAGTTAGAAACGTTTGGTGTTGTTATATGTTTAGTTGTTGAATATTAAAGTCTCTCTTGGTGTTTCGTGTTTTGCTTATTGTTTCCCTCATATTGAAGTAATTGTAGAAGTATACTTTACTTTGTTATTACAAGTATGTTATATTACTTGATTTACATGTAATGGTTACACCTATTTTTCACCAAACTATAATCTTCTTAGATTAGACAACTAAATAGTCATTATCTGTGTTAAACGAAGGTATAACCATGGCTGACCTTCCTGTTCATACAATCGTGTTTGAAATATTAACGAGGGTGCCAGCGAAGGATGTAGGTTGTTATAAGAGTGTATGTAAGCAATGGTATGCGTTACTGTCAACACAAGATTTCGTAAGGATACATTGTTCTCGCTCATTAGTTTCATCTAACCAGAGAGTTCTACTAATTGACGACCTAACATGCTCTGTTCATCCGATCATCTCTAAATCCAATGACTGTGGGCCAAGCTCCATAGTTACATTTCCATTCCATCACCAAAATAATGATGTCTCAATACTTTCACATTTGAATGGATTGTTATGTGTTTGCTTGAATCATACATACGAGCTGCTTCTTTGGAATCCAACAACTACTGCTTTCAAGCGTTTGTCAACTCCTGATTCTCATGGATTCTATATAAATAACCTTGATGCCGTTGGTTTGTACGTTGACGCTGACGATGATTACAAGGTCTTGCATATAAAGCGTAGGAGTGGTGTACTTGGTGTCTATGTTTATTCTAGGGAAGTAGACTCTTGGAGAAATATTCCTTTCATAACAAAACAAGAGTACCTAAGCCCTCATTTCAATTGGTCAGCTGGCACATTTTGTGGTGGTACTCTATATTTCACTGTTTGCGAATGTTGGCTTGGAGGTACGAATGTGGTGATTTGTTTTGATGTTAATTCGGAGCAGTTCAAGGAGATAAGCTTTCCACCCGTTCCTTCTATAGGAATGGTTCAAGGTGTTTTAGTGAATGTAACAAATGAGCTTCACATGTTTGCTAGCATTGGCATGTTTGAGATGACAATTGACCTATGGACGCTACAAGGGGATTACTGGATTAAGGTCTTATCATGTCCTCCGATCCCCCCGATATGTCACACCCCAACCGATGGCGGAAACATCGGAGTGAGACGAAGAAAGATTACTCATCACACATAACGCTAATTGTGACAATAGAATTAAAGATAAATTGATTTCTTTCATAAATAAATGTTACAATACATGAAATTTGAAATACGACATGTTAAATACAAGAAAAACAATACGACAACGAATATGACATTTATACAATGTATTTGACCTAAACGTCTATATGTGTATCTAGGCATCAACGCTACTTCATTTCATAGCATCATCATCAACCTGTAACATGTTAAAATAAAAGTCAATGCAAAAGCAAAGGCGAGTACACAAGGTTTGAATAGTATAGCATAGTATAAAGCATTTTACTCAAATCCACATGGCAAATTGTATACGAGTTAATTAGCATACATAACATCACGTTTAAACCCAAAGTGTCCGCTAGTATTGAGCATCCCTTGTCACAAAAGTAACAAGACCGTATAGTATAAGTCTTAACAAACCCCCGACGGGTGGTGCGCTATTCCTATAACGTTATATTTGTTAAGAGAGGGTAAACATTGTAATGGCATATAGCATGTATCATCAAGTATAACAAGTAGCATGTATGTGGGATTGAGTTTGTAAGTATGTATAAGTGTGTGATTGGTGTATGTTTTGTATGGTAACATGTTACAACCCAAAAGTGGTTTAAAAGCGTAAATGGGTCGAGTGTACTCACAAAGTTTGCATGTGCCTTCCAATTATCCAATTATTGACGAGTTGATGAGGTTAGAAGATTGAATGTGTAAGGGTCAAAGTTCAAGTATGCTTAGAGTCGAGATTCGGTATTTAAAACAACATAAAATAAGATATGAGAATAACATGTGAAAATAATCGTCTTCAACTCATAACACTTGTATGACACTTGGTAACTGCAAGGGTTATGATAATGTTTTCATGAGTTGAACACCCATAAGAATCACAACAAGGTTTAGGTCTTAGATGATGTTCTACTACTTTAACATATAAACACATGTTCAACATTAAAGGTTCGAATGAGTGTATATATATATTTAGGTTAAGTATTACATATTATTTAGTCCAATAATTCAAGTAGGAGGTAGAAGATTAGGATCTTCATTTAGGCACCTCTAGTATCATGAATGTCATGTATGGGGTAAGAAGAACATGCTTCCATTTAGGAACCCCTTGTATGTTCACCACTACACTTGATGTAAAGACAACCAAGGAGGGTCAAGAACTAAGATTAGTACAATAATATAAACAATCTAACTAATAGAAAATCATCAAATCATGTGAGGATTTTATGTTGGAACAACCCAAGTTGTTCCATAATCACTCTACATCAAGAACTAGCTTGAACATGACTTGTGGGTGAAATACCCTAAACAAAACAGAAAGTATTTGAGGTTTAATCCTCTGATTTCAAGTGTCTCAACCTTGTTTTTAAGCCTAACCAACCATAGAAGAGGTTGTAAGCATTGGGACATAGGTATGAGATGTGTTAGACACAAGTTTAATGAAGTTTGAACAAGTTTGGAAGAACATAAGTCAAAACAGAAAGTTTTTGGATCATTTCAGGGGATTTCCAGGTCTGATTTCTCCAAGGAGAAGTCAAGGAATCATACCATATGATTATCCAAGCAAGTAGGAAGAAGAATCAAACAATTTCGTTAAGAAATGAGCAAGTTATGCTCACTTTAGTACAAGTGTATAAATCTGCCCGAATCTTGAGTTTGCAACTGATTTGAGAGTGAAATTGAAGTGATTTGAGAGTGTTGAAAGTGTATGAAAGCTTGGAGATGGTGTATATTTATAGTGGAAGAGGTTGGTGGTGATTGGAGGTGATTAGAGGTGGCTAAATGGTGATTGGGGAGGTTTAGAAGCTTGGATTTCGTGCATAATTCGCGTCTGATCGAAGCTGGTTGTGTTTTCTGCGTAACAGGGGGCCATGCGGCCCGCTTGAGGTTCAAGGGTAAGTCCAGGCGGGCCGCCCGGGACTTGGTTAATCAAAATAAGTTTCAGAATTTACAATTTAGTCCCTGTAGTTTCATATTTGGTTCCTTTAGATGCATTTTTGATAGTTTAGGGACTTGTTTTAGCATATAAACATAGTTTAAGGTACAATCAAGCATGGCGATCAAAACCGAAGTATAATTGGGTGTATAAGTATCATAATCAAGTTTCGTTTACGTTCAAAACATGTTTTAAGCATAAGATTTAGTTTAATTACAAGTTTAGCACATAGTTTCCAAGAATAACGATTAAACATCAATTGATTCACCGTTTCGAACATATGAGCATCTATAAAGTGTGTATAACATATTTGTAACAAAATACGAGTTTTATTCATAATCCAAGTCTCTGATTTTACATCGCTTTTTAATGAAAGAACGATTACAAGACTACGAAGTTTCCAAAAATAGTTTTACAAACGATGGTTTCTAAATATAGAAAGTATGAAAACACGGGGCGTTACAGTCTCCCCTCCTTTAGGAAATTTCGTCCCGAAATTTATTCAAGAGGTAGACTTGAAATGTTTTAGTAAAAAATTTGAGACTTGAAATTTTGAAACATTTTGAAAGTCGCAAAACTTTGGAGAACGAAAAGGTAAATTTGTGAGTGAGTTCAATGTCTAAATTAATTTGAGGTGTCCGACATAGTTGAAAACATGTGGGTGCGTATATAGGTGAAGTGAGTCTAAACAAGTTTGAATAACTTAAATTGGCGACGTATAAAAAAAGGTGACGTATTAAGAAATAAGATGTTGACAAACAGTTTGTATTTTGATGGAACGTGGTAACGAAATCGCATTTGTAGAAGATTGTTTATCGAGTGAAACGAGAAGGTTTGGTACTTTAAATAAAGCGTTAAAGGTATATTAAGTATAGTTACACGAGAATCCAGAGTAGGAAGACTATTTTATAGGTAACGAGGTAAGTTAGGACTCAAATGTTTGAACAAGCCTGATTGCGAACGAGGTTTGTATGAATTAAAAGGATAAGGAGAATAATACGAGTATAGAATGAACGAATGACTCTTTAAAGAGTACAAGTATGAGAATAGCATAAGTGTTGGATAGATGAACGTAGTGTGTTAAGGATGAAGTCTCGTCATTGGATAATCGGATATAATGCGTTTGAGAGTTGTGTAAAGTTTGTATAAGGTCCAAAATAGGTCTGTAAAACACCGAATTTCTCGTGACACGTTTTTCGAAAGTTTGGTAACGTGGTGAAAACACTTATATATAGGAAGTACCAGTGGCGTATCCACCATGTTTCGACCATGTTACGTCCGTTTCGTTATTCGTGTCATGTTACATTCCGTGTCTCACCATACACAATAGTACACTCTATGGTTCTCGTACGCCTATCACTATAATCCCGTGTGCACCCGTGATTATATTGATCGTCGCATGATCCGCATGGCTTGTACTAGTTGTGTATGAATTAGGGTGTCCATAATTTAAAATTTAAGAATGTGCACGTGTAAGAATGTAGTATGTAAGCAAGTCCATGCTTAAGTATGTATAGGACCCACGCAAGCGAATCACTCAGATCACGCTCGCGTATGGGTACGAATGTATGGATCATGAGTATGAATGAAAGTGTGAGCATAAGTATAAGTTTAGGTATGAATAAGCATGCAAGTATGTGTATCGACATAACACGTACGAGTAGTATGTGTATATGTATAAGCACGCAACGTATGAGCATAAGTGAAAACATGAAATATATGAGCATAGGTAAAATCATGAAACGTATGAGTATAAGTAAAACATGAGACGTATGAGTATAAGTATGAATACGATTATAAGTATAGGCATAAAACGTATGAATGTAAGTGTAGGTACGAATATTTAAATTTATGTATATAGTGTACGTTGGAACATCACGGATTTAGGTGTATAAAATCGTCCAAAAGGTTAAGTATGTAAATACGAATGATTATAAGCGAATTGTTGCGTTAAAACGACTAAAACGTGTAGGACGATACGTGGGTATAGTTGTTTAAATGAAACGTTGAGTTTATCGTATCAAAATTGGATTGAGCTTGGTTTGAAATGTAGAATATAGTTGCATATATAAAAGGATAATAGGTACTCATTGGTTAAGCCTAATGCATTTTGTAATTAATGGAAATGCTACTTTTGTTTTAAAAGAGTTTACGAAATCCAAAGATGGTCGGTCTTCAAGAAGTCTTCTTGCCCACGTGTTTTGTAACTTGGCGTAGGAAAAGGTTTTCAATCAAAAGTAAGTTCGTTTCATTTAAACAAGGAATTATGAATTTAGGAGGTTCTTGTGAAAACGAGGATCCTTAGAAAAGAATTTTAGCAAAAGGGACTTAGTGATTGTTAAAAGTTCTAACAAACGATTTGTTGATGTTAAAAAAGTCGTTGGTAAAGCGATCATATAACATCCATAAGATCTTATAGGTGTAAAAGAAAGGTTGGTTCGATCCTCCGATTGAGGATGAAAGTCTTTAGTTTGGTGATATATATCATGAGTGCGTTTTAGTGATTAAGTCGAATATGAAGTTCATGGGCAAGAGATTTGTTTAACCGATTAAAGTGATAGGTAGCATTTCGTAAGGTTTGGAAATTTGTGTAGTAAAACGTTTAAGATAAGTTAAGAATCCGTGTATGTGAGTTAGGTAAAAATAGGTTGTAGGATAGAAAGTATGCTTGATAAAACGATGTATTTTGAATGATGATAAATAATTTAGGTATAAAACAAGATCGAGTTTGCATAATAAGATATTTTGAAGAGACGTTTTGGTAACGATCACCTAGGTAAGGGATTCACCCCTAACTCGTTGGTGAGGTCGTTTTAAGAGAAAGGGAGTGGAGTTAATCGTCAAGGTAAGGAAATCACTCCTATCTCGAGGATATGTCTCCACTTGTCGTTACAAGGAATATGAATTTAAATTACATGAAATCATGCATATGTATAAATGTATGGAAAAGATTCAATATGTTGTGTGTGTGAGGAGAAAATATCGAAAGTAAATTCGAATTTGAAAGATTGCAACACGTAAAAATAAATAGTAAAACACGTTTGATTAAAATTCGGATGGTTCCAAAATGGAACCTTTGACTAACCAAAGTAGTCGAAAAGTCTTTCGAACTTGAGGAGCATGCTTTGGCCTAATAGGTGAAATACTCTTGCCGACAAGTCGGTTGACGGTATTTACCCTTCCAGTTACTACATGTCCCCAATTCAATTGGAATTTCGAGACTTGGCGGGATTAATGAAAATCAAGGAGTGGAACTAGTCGACAAGGTGCGGGTTTCACCCCTAACTTGGCGATTTAGTATCCTAAGTGTGGTTGGTACTCGTCGGGTCAAAAGTTAATTTCGACACTTTGCCGAGGGTCCACTAGAATTTGAAATTTGAATTTCCCCATCAAGGTGTGGATTTCACTCCTAACTTGGTGGTGAATTTCGTGTAAGAAAGAAAAGTAGAAGGATCGAGAGTCATTCACCAAATTGTGGGTTTCACGCCTATTTTGGTGTAGTCGTCTCATTTTTGTAATATGAGTGTTGTCGGATTTAGAATAAAAGTAAAATGCATGAGGGAAATGGATGTCAAAGGAAATACATAAACAAGTATAAACACATAAGAAAGCATATCAAGAATGGTACTTGGATAACGAAATGATAAAACATGTATTAACACATAGAGAAATATGTTTAGAGTAACACGTAAAGAATCGAACAATGAAGCAAGTATTAACACATAATGAGACAAGCATTAATGCACAAGAATAACACGTTGAATATTTCTCACGAGTGATACATATGTCTAAAATAGCATAAATAAGAAACAAATAAAGTATCATGTAGTAGTTCGAGCAAAATATACGAATAAGACTCTAAAACTATAGACTAGGTAAAAACATTCCTACTTTTCCTAATTCCCTATAGTTATGGCTCTGATACCAATCTGTCACACCCCAACCGATGGCAGAAACATCGGAGTGAGACGAAGAAAGATTGCTCATCACACATAACGCTAATTGTGACAATAGAATTAAAGATAAATTGATTTCTTTCATAAATAAATGTTACAATACATGAAATTTGAAATACGACATGTTAAATACAAGAAAAACAATACGACAACGAATATGACATTTATACAATGTATTTGACCTAAACGTCTATATGTGTATCTAGGCATCAACGCTACTTCATTTCATAGCATCATCATTAACATGTAACATGTTAAAATAAAAGTCAATGCAAAAGCAAAGGCGAGTACACAAGGTTTGAATAGTATAGCATAGTATAAAACATTTTACTCAAATCCACATGGCAAATTGTATACGAGTTAATTAGCATACATAACATCACGTTTAAACCCAAAGTGTCCGCTAGTATTGAGCATCCCTTGTCACAAAAGTAACAAGACCGTATAGTATAAGTCTTAACAAACCCCCGACGGGTGGTGCGCTACTCCTATAACGTTATATTTGTTAAGAGAGGGTAAACATTGTAATGGCATATAGCATGTATCATCAAGTATAACAAGTAGCATGTATGTGGGATTGAGTTTGTAAGTATGTATAAGTGTGTGATTGGTATATGTTTTGTATGGTAACATGTTACAACCCAAAAGTGGTTTAAAAACGTAAATGGGTCGAGTGTACTCACAAAGTTTGCATGTGCCTTCCAATTATCCAATTATTGACGAGTTGATGAGGTTAGAAGATTGAATGTGTAAGGGTAAAAGTTCAAGTATGCTTAGAGTCGAGATTCGGTATTTAAAACAACATAAAATAAGATATGAGAATAACAAGTGAAAATAATCGTCTTCAACTCATAACACTTGTATGACACTTGGTAACCGCAAGGGTTATGATAATGTTTTCATGAGTTGAACACCCATAAGAATCACAACAAGGTTTAGGTCTTAGATGATGTTCTACTACTTTAACATATAAACACAAGTTCAACATTAAAGGTTCGAATGAGTGTATATATATATTTAGGTTAAGTATTACATATTATTTAGTCCAATAATTCAAGTAGGAGGTAGAAGATTAGGATCTTCATTTAGGCACCTCTAGTATCATGAATGTCATGTATGGGGTAGGAAGAACATGCTTCCATTTAGGAACCCCTTGTATGTTCACCACTACACTTGATGTAAAGACAACCAAGGAGGGTCAAGAACTAAGATTAGTACAATAATATAAACAATCTAACTAATAGAAAATCATCAAATCATGTGAGGATTTTATGTTGGAACAACCCAAGTTGTTCCATAATCACTCTACATCAAGAACTAGCTTGAACATGACTTGTGGGTGAAATACCCTAAACAAAACAGAAAGTATTTGAGGTTTAATCCTCTGATTTCAAGTGTCTCAACCTTGTTTTTAAGCCTAACCAACCATAGAAGAGGTTGTAAGCATTGGGACATAGGTATGAGATGTGTTAGACACAAGTTTAATGAAGTTTGAACAAGTTTGGAAGAACATAAGTCAAAACAGAAAGTTTTTGGATCATTTCAGGGGATTTCCAGGTCTGATTTCTCCAAGGAGAAGTCAAGGAATCATACCCTATGATTATCCAAGCAAGTAGGAAGAAGAATCAAACAATTTCGTTAAGAAATGAGCAAGTTATGCTCACTTTAGTACAAGTGTATAAATCTGCCCGAATCTTGAGTTTGCAACTGATTTGAGAGTGAAATTGAAGTGATTTGAGAGTGTTGAAAGTGTATGAAAGCTTGGAGATGGTGTATATTTATAGTGGAAGAGGTTGGTGGTGATTGGAGGTGATTAGAGGTGGCTAAATGGTGATTGGGGAGGTTTAGAAGCTTGGATTTCGTGCATAATTCGCGTCTGATCGAAGCTGGTTGTGTTTTCTGCGTAACAGGGGGCCATGCGGCCCGCTTGAGGTTCAAGGGTAAGTCCAGGCGGGCCGCCCGGGACTTGGTTAATCAAAATAAGTTTCAGAATTTACAATTTAGTCCCTGTAGTTTCATATTTGGTTCCTTTAGATGCATTTTTGATAGTTTAGGGACTTGTTTTAGCATATAAACATAGTTTAAGGTACAATCAAGCATGGCGATCAAAACCGAAGTATAATTGGGTGTATAAGTATCATAATCAAGTTTCGTTTACGTTCAAAACATGTTTTAAGCATAAGATTTAGTTTAATTACAAGTTTAGCACATAGTTTCCAAGAATAACGATTAAACATCAATTGATTCACCGTTTCGAACATATGAGCATCTATAAAGTGTGTATAACATATTTGTAACAAAATACGAGTTTTATTCATAATCCAAGTCTCTGATTTTACATCGCTTTTAATGAAAGAACGATTACAAGACTACGAAGTTTCCAAAAATAGTTTTACAAACGATGGTTTCTAAATATAGAAAGTATGAAAACGCGGGGCGTTACACGATATCATTGTCATTGTGGTGCGATATAACACATTATGTGACAAATGGTAATTGGTTTGTGATGACTAAATTAGGGAAGTTGTTTACAATTGAAATGGATATGAAGCCCTTCGAATGTTTTTATCCCGTTTCTTGGTTTCGAGGTTTTAAGGGTGCGGTGTTTGAGGAGACCATTGTTTCACCAAGTATTTAGATTGGTTTTCACTTAATGTTATCATTATGTATGTCAATGTTTTAAGGATTTGTGTATTTTTTTTCTCTAAGTCACGATATTCGGTTTAAGTCATGTATTTTAATGTTATCATTATGTATTTCAATGTTATCATTCGGTTTGTTTTTCTCTAAGTTATGTGTTGGAATGTTGTACTGATTTGAGAATTTCATCATCTATGATAACTCTCTTTTATTTAATTTGCAAGGTATTTGTCACTTTATCAATTTACAATGACTAATGGACAACCAAACCCTCGTAATCATGCTTCTAGCTCGAGTGCATCTACTAAAGCTGAAAAACGAAAAGAGTATCAAAAAAGATACTATGCTGCACGCAAAGAAAACAACAAAGTATCTAAATTTGGGAGTGGTGATGCCTCCCAAAGTGCTTCATCAATATCTTTAATGAGTAATAGGTCAACAGAAAGGACACCGTTAAGAAGTTTACAAACTAATATTACTCAAATTACACAAACAACAAATGAGAACGCCTCAAGTGTTTCTACTATAAAACGCAAGGAGTACAATAAAGGATGTTCTAATACACAAAACGATAATGGAATGCGTATTTCAAATGGCAGTCAAGTCAACCAAACTCCGATAGATGATGTTACGCCGACAACCACATTCCCCTCTGTAATTGACGTAGTCAGGCATAGAACATCACGAGGTTTCTATTTATTTAACAATGATTTCTTTTTCGAACTTGACATCTTTACAACCTTCATTACTTAATACAACAATTTTTTTAGGTATTCGAATTCATCCGCGTACTTTATTACCCCAATTTGCTGAAGTAGTTGATCAACCTTCCTTCCAAGATGGGAGCCTAGAAGATGATCCTTATAATTTTGTTTACAATGGAGTACCTGGAGAGCATCGTGTTTTAAAGGAACGAGGTGCATGTCCTAATTGTGGAGCAAAACAATTTCAATTTGAATTTGATACCTTTTGTTGTATGAGTGGGAAAACAGTGCTAGCAAACTTAGAAATTCCAGAGGAATTGTACCGACTTTTCACGTCTCAAGATGAAATTGGAGATATGTTTAGGCAAAACATCCGTGCTTATAACACCAATCCTTCTTTTGCCTCAATGGGTGTGACATTGGATGATACATTGAACAATATGAGAGACGGCATATATACTTTTCGTGCACATAAAGGAATATATCACAGAGTCGACCAATTAGTTCCGAGGGATGGGACCCCTAGGTACTTGCAGTTGTATTTTTACGATCCTGATACTGAGTTAGATCACAGACTCCGATGGCCAAATCTTGATCGGCGTATTACTCAGATTTTAACACGCGTTCTTTCTACAAACCCATATGTCGATACATTTAGAAGACTTGTGGAACTAGGACCTCTGGACAACTATAGAGTCACTTTGAATACTTCGGTTGAACTTGACCAAAGGGTGTACAACCGACCAATGACATCGGAGGTATATATAATATTATATTAATTGCAATTATTTAATAGTATTGCTTATTTTACTTATAGTTCACAATTATATAGGTTGTTGGTATTTGGGTTGAAGGTAATGATAATATCACTTCGTATAAACGAAGTATTGTTGTGTACGGTAGGTCTGAATATAGACAAACTATTCAGCCGTACTTCAGTTGTTACGATCCATTGTCGTATCCTCTATTTTTTCCTAATGGTGGGTCGGGTTGGCATGCTAACATACCACGTCACGGAGTATCAATCAATGAGGTTCGCAACAATGACAACATCGAAGGAGAAATGGAAGGTACCAACAATTTGTTATCCTTTTTAAGTGAAGATCATAAAAATAGCGTAATGCATTTTATTTTTATTAACTGTTTGTTTTTAATACATCTTCATCGTTCAGAGGCTAACACACGAAGTGGTAGAACAACCGTGGCTATGCGAGAGTACTACTGTTACAAGTTCCAGATTCGATCTACCGAAAATGTGCTTCTGTTCGGTGGTAGGCTGCTACAGCAGTTTGTGGTTGATGTTTACATCAAAATTGAGACGTCACGCTTAGAATTTTGTGAGAGAAACCAGGCTAAGATTCGGTCCGAATTGTACCAAGGTATTGTGGATTGCGTCAATACTGGTGAGGTTCATGCAAACAGAGTCGGGAAAAGAATTGTGTTGCCTGCATCTTTCATCGAGGGGCCTCGCGACATGCGACGTCGGTTTCTAGATGCGATGACGTTAGTTCAAGATGACGGCAAGCCTGATGTATTCCTTACAATGACATGTAATCCTAAGTGGCCTGAGATATGTGATAATTTACATGTTGGTCAAACTGCACAAGATCGTCCAGACCTTGTTTCAAGAGTGTTCCGGGCTAAATTAGAAGATCTTAAGGATCAACTCTTCAAGAAACATGTCCTCGGGGAAGTTAAGGCATACGTCTATGTCATTGAATTTCAAAAGCGGGGTTTGCCACATGCACATTTTCTCCTAATCATGTACCCGCAACACAAGATCAATAACGCGGACCATTATGATAAGGTTGTGTGTGCTGAAATTCCTAACAAACTAACACATCCCAGATTGCATGAGATGGTTGTCAAGCACATGATTCACGATCCTTGCGGCAATTTACGATCAAGCAGTCCTTGTATGCAGGGTGATCCTAAAATTTGTCGTTTTCGCTATCCTAGACAATTTAACGAACAGACGACACAAGGAGAAGATTCGTATCCGTTGTATCGAAGGAAAGACACCGGGATAGAAGTGGACCTACGAGGACAAACACTTGATAATAGATGGGTGGTCCCATATAACCCAAGGCTTTTGATGATGTTTAACTGCCATATGAATGTTGAAGTTTGCTCAAGTATAAAATCTGTGAAATATCTTTTCAAATATGTTTATAAAGGACATGACAAACATGTTATTCAAGTCGATCAAAGTGAGCCAGGCGTTGTTATTAATGAGATAAAAAGATTTCAAGATGCACGCTACATATCGCCCCCAGAGGCTATGTGGTGCATTTTTTCCTTCTCTCTTTCCTGTTGTTCTAGCCTTACAACTTCATCTCCTAAATAATCAGATGGTTAGATTTAGAGATGATGACTTAATGCCTAATATTGTTGATAGGGAAAGGGATAAGAGAACCATGCTAACAGCATTTTTTGAGATAAATAGAAACGATGAAACAGCAAGGGTACATTTGTATAAAGATTTTCCAAAACACTTTACGTGGAATGGAAGCACACGCCGTTGGACTCGTCGTTTCGGTAAAAAACAAAGAGGTCGTATCGTTTCCGCTAATCCAGCCGAAGGAGAAATGTACTACTTACGCCTACTTTTGTCAAATGTCAGAGGGCCTACTTCTTTTGAACATCTTTGCACAGTTAATGGTTAACGGTGTGCGACATTTCGGAAAGCAGCTCTTGAGTTAGGCTTAATAGAAGACGATGAATATCTATCACAATGTCTCGAAGAAGCCTCTACGTTTCAGTTTCCCAATGCTCTTAGAAGGTTATTTGCGACCATAATGATTTTTTGCCAACCTGGAGATATTCGAAAGTTATGGAATGACCACTTTGATTCACTGTCTGAAGATCATCGGTTACACTGTCAAAGTATAGAACGAGTTCAAAATATGGTTCTTACCGAAATTAGTGTCTTGGTACAATCCATGGGTAAAAATTTCAATGAATTCGACCTTCCTAAGATAACAGACGATGTTAACTTACAAGATGCAGGTTATCGTGAGTTACAAGAAGAGTATGGGATTGTTTTGGAACCTGAACACTTGAGTGCCAAAGATTTACTTAATCCGGACCAAAAAAACGTGTTTGATGAGATCATGATGCATGTTGATAATGATCTTCCAGGCGTGTTCTTTATTGATGGTCCAGGTGGAACTGAAAAAACATTTTTGTACATTGCCTTGCTTGCTGAAATTCGGTCACGTGGTCTTATTGCTCTCGCAACAGCTTCATCAGGTGCAGCAGCTAATAATATGCCAGGAGGTAGAACGGCTCACTCGAGATTCAAGATTCCTCTTAATCTTGAAAATAATTCAATGTGCAATATCAAAAAATAGAGTGGAGCCGCTAAGCTGATTCGGTCTGCCAAAATAATCATATGGGATGAAGCGTCGATGGCTAAACGACAGGCGATAGAGGCAGTCGATAGTACATTCCAAGACATTATAGGTGTTAGTCTCCCATTTGGTGGAAAGATAATGGTTATGGGAGGTGACTTCAGACAGGTGTTTCTGGTTATTAAACGGGGCACTCGAGCACAGATTGTAGACTCCAGTGTACGCATGTCACCTCTTTGGTCTTTGACTAAGAAGATGCGGTTGACCATAAATATGAGAGCGCTGAAAGATCCATGGTTTTCTTAATTTCTTTTAAGAGTCGGCGATGGAAATGAAGAACCAATCGAAGGAAACTATATCCGCATACCCGATGACATGACAATTCAGTGCAACAACAGAGAAAACGCTATAAAAGAATTGATCCATGCCATATTTCCATCAATTGAAGATAATGTATATTCTTCAGATTATATAATCTCTAGAGCAATATTGTCCACTAAAAATGATAGTGTTGACGAGATTAATAATCAAATGATTGAAATTTTTCAAGGGGAGGAAAAAGTTTATTACAGTTTTGATGAAGCTGAAGACGATCAGCGCAACTTCTATCCGGTCGAGTTCTTAAACTCGCTAAATGTTAGTGGTTTGCCGCCTCATAAGCTTCGTTTAAAAATTGGATGCCCAATAATATTGTTACGTAATATTGATCCATCACATGGCCTGTGTAATGGCACGCGGTTGATATGTAAGGGTTTCATGCGAAATGTTATTGATGCGGAAATTGCAGTCGGTCAACATGCCGGAAAAAGAGTTTTTTTTGCCAAGAATCCCTCTAACCCTTTCTGAAGATGACATGTTCCCATTCAAGCTGAAAAGAAAACAATTTCCAATTCGACTTAGCTTTTCCATGACGATTAATAAAGCTCAAGGTCAAACAATTCCGAACGTTGGTATTTATCTACCGGATTCTGTATTTTCACATGGACAACTTTATGTCGCGTTATCAAGAGGGATTTCAAGACAAAGTACGAAGGTGTTGGTACATCTCGCCAAAGAATTCAAACAACGCGGAGTTTACACATCAAATGTTGTCTACCAGGAAGTGTTGCGTGATTAATTAATCGCATCCGTATCAAAAAGAAGGTAAGTTAGTAGATTTTGTGCCTTATTTGCTTCCAGAAATTACCTTTTAATTACTATTTTAAAGCACCTGTAGGCATCTAACATTTTTTTATGTGTCGAAATCTGGTACAGTAGAGGAGAAGATACAAGAAAGTCATAAGCGAACAGATGTATTGGTAAAACAGGAAGAGATACAAGAGACTCCCCGCATTTTGTTTTTATTGTTTTGTCCAGCTACTTGACTGTTTTGAACTCTTCTTGTTTTTAATTACATCTACTTCCTTGTTTTGTATTCTTCTTGTAGAAGATCACGCCGAATCTACAGCTACAAAAATTTATCCGAGTATATCACCAAAGAATCGATAAACTAACAGAAAAATACCAGTGTCATCATATCACGAATAAGAAAACTAACTTAAGTACTATACAATATATCACGAGACGACGGATAAACTAACGGTAAACGAATATCCTATTGTAAATCGCCACTCCCGCCGCATCGCTCGGGTAAGTAACTAGTATTAATAAATGAGTTTGAGGATTGATGAATATAACATATTTTTTAATAAGAACAGATAAAGTCGAAATGTGTTGGGGATTTTGAGTAAGATAAAATGTGTTTTTAATAATAAAACAAGTTTAATAAAAAAAATAGGTTTCATAATAAAGGAAAAGATCAAATAGGAAGATTAATTTCGCTAGGAAGGATAGGAAGCAATAAGAGGATGACATGTGGCAACATTTAAAATAAAGAAAAAGGGTATTTTAGTCAATCCAACCATTTCTTCTTCCTTTTTCAAAACCCAGTAACTTCAAAACCCACCATTTTCAAAACCCAACATCTTCAACCATTTCTTCACTTTCTATCTCAATAATCACTACATTATAGTGCGATTTTCATCACCAATCAATGATTCAAACCCCCGATCAACGTGTTCTTCAGTTTTTTTGAAGAAAACCCAGTTTAATTTCATACAAAATCTCGTTTTTTCCGGTGATTTTGAAGATAATCACTCGATTTGTTCGATTCAATCGCTGATAAGTGTTTCTATCATTTCAAATTTCGTCAATTGATGAAGAAACCGGCTTCGATCCATGTAAGAAATTCTTTAATTTCATTTTCACGATCTGGGTTTTTATTTAGTCATTGCGTTTTACGATCTTGGCGGGGGTCCGGGGGCGGCAGCCCCCGGTAGCGGGGTCCCAGGGGCGGCAGCCCCTGGCGGGGTCCAAGGGGCAGAGCCCCTGGCTACAAACATAAAATTAGGGGAATAGATTGAAGAAAATTGGGATATTAGAAGATGGTATGGGAAGGGAGATTACAATGAATCTGGAGGTTGATAGATTTGTGGACCAGTATTTGTTATGTGTAGAGAGAGAAATCGAGAATACAGGAGAGATAGAGAGAACAGGGAGGAGAGTAGGTGATGATGATGTTTTATAAATTTTAAAATTTGAAATTCTTTTTTTATTAAATGACTATTTTGCCCTCACATTAGTTGCACATGACCTTACTTAACTGAAAGTTTTAACCAGGTTAGGGTCAAATGACCTAATGTGTAACAGGTTTTGCAAATAAAGGACTGTGACTGTAATTATTAAAGTTAAAGGTCATCCATTGCAACCTGCTACAAACATAAAGGACGAAAAGTGTAATTTACCCATTATAATATATGCGTCAAATATTTAGTCGGTATCGGTTCGGTTCATGACAGTACATACACTCGCTATAGCAACCCAAAAGCGAAAACTAAGAGATATAAAATCGTTATATGTCCAAAAGGATTGCAACACTTATTTTACATGGATCGAAAAAATAAAAATGAATATTGATACGAATATTTATACGGTTCCGATAACACTGATACCAGTATTGACATTGTTCATTTGTTCGTTCTGTATAGGGCCGGTTTGTTTTGCTACAAATACAACACATGCAATCAATTACGATACAAAGATATAGATTGTTTTGAACACAACTACAAAAAAATATTTACAACACTTTCATTACACAAAAGTTGTGTGGTGTAACCCAAAAGATATTGTCATGTAACCTAATATATAAGTTCGTGTATTCATTGATCGAAACCATAAAAATAAATGCCGGTACTGATTCCAATAACACCCACACCGGTATCTGCATTTTTGTTGTATCGATTTTGTTCGTCACAGTATCAACATGACACCGACACTCGATATACACCCTAAGATACCAGAAACATACTCTATTTTGAACACAACTCACTCAGCAACAAATTTTTTTCCGAAACATTAAACGAAAAATTAAACACAATTGCATACTCTTTATGTTAAAAAAACGTAGAGAAGAAACAAATTAGAATAAAATTAAAAATTGAAACAAAAATCGTTTTCACTGTTTGTTCAAATTTTTTAGGGATAACACCAATTTACCGATAACACTCTCAACTTTTGATTTGTACACCAACACTCCTAACTTTCAACTTATTGGCCGATAACACTTCCTAACTAACTGAACCCTAACACATTTAACTAATGTCAGCTGCCACATCATCAAAAAAATGTCATGCCAGCTGCCACATTATCAAAAATGCCACATCATTTTACATGTCAGCAAAAAGGGTCACATCAAATGCCACATCAGCAAAAACTAACTGGGTTAGGGTTCAGTTAGTTAGGGAGTATTATCGGTCAATATGTTAAAAGTTTGGAGTGCTGGTGTACAAATCGAAAGTTGGGAGTGTTATTGGCCAATTGGTGAAAGTTGAGGTTATTTAAATCCAATATCCCAAGTTTTTATAATAAATGTATAAAAATCTAATAACAAACGCTAAATGTTCCATTTAGTTAAGCCAAACAGCCAAAAACCAAACGTTATATAACTTAAACCACCCAAAACCGATTTATTTGCTTTGTTTGGAGTGTTTAATCAGTTTTAACGTTTCGTAAACACCCCTAATTACTTCAAAAATGCATATACATATGAGCAAATAAAATGGCATAGAAGAAGAGGCTCATTTGTTGGCTCGCTATTCTCACCTCAGTAAAAAAAATACTAGTTATAAGACCATGCGTAATTGATAGGAATCGTATGTTAAGTTTAGCTTAAATAGTATTTTGTAATAGTGGAAGGGGGGTTAGTGTTACTAATACTTTTATAAATAAGGCATTAGTCATGTTAGGAGAGGGGGGAATAGAATTAGCTGGTTGATAGGCTCATTGCCTTGTGCATGAGTAGGGCTTAGCCCTGGGACCACTTGTGGTAGTTATCCTGTAGATCTTCGGATCATTTCTTTTCATTGAATACAATCAGCAACAATTGAATTCATCATCTCTGTTTTAGCATTCATATCTATCATTGGTCCGACCTGCTCCTTCTGCTCTGCAATTCTATACTTCCATTCTCGACCTGCCTGACTTCCGCTTTCTGATTCATATTTCTGTTCGGTTCTACTTGTTATCAGATCTAGATCTTCAATCCGATCTCTCCTCCATTTTCGGATCTGTGTTTCAGTAAGTTCACCGCTCAATTTTAATTCCAATTTGTTTCAGATCCAACGTCCGATATCTTCAACAGAAACGCCGGATATTTTTCAATTTGAATCAGATATTCCTCAATTTTCGGATCTATCTCCAATCAGATCCAACTTCCGCTTCAACTTCGTTCATTTTTTTAATTCCATTCGTTCCAGATCTGCTTCAATTTCCGCTTCTTCTTCGTTCGATTTCATTATCGGATTTCCTTTCCGATTTATTTTCATCGCTCGTCTCATTTTCTGTTCCTGATTTATTTCCGATTCAAATTTCCGTTTCAATATGGTGAATCATAACGCTCGTTTGGATGCTCATGAGCAATTGATTCACAAACTTCAGGACGATTTGACTACTCAGTCGTCGCGTTTGGATTCCATAGCTGCGGCTCTGGAGGCGGATCGTTTGGAGAATTCCGAGTTCCGTAAGATGATGGCAAATTTTGTACGACAACAGGAGAAGAAGATAGCAGATGACGGGTCGTCCGGTTCTGGAATTTTCGATTCCGGTGGTGGATCTCAGGGTCCTTCGCATGGTCTTCCTTATGCGGTGAAGAAGGTTAAATTACCGGAGTTCAACGGGTTCGATCCTCAGGGGTGGATTACGAAGGCTTGTTTGTTTTTCGAGATCAACGAGACGCCGGATAATTTGCGTCTCAAACTCATTCAATTGAGTATGACAGGGGTAGCTCAGTCCTGGTTCACCATTCTCACGCAGTTGCGTCCGGCGATCACTTGGCCTGATTTCCAAACAGAATTATTGTCACGTTTCAGCGGCTTAGCGATCCATAATCCCTATGAGCAATTGGCTACCATTAAACAAGGTGATTCTATTCATGACTTCATCGATGATTTTGAGTACGTGTTATCCTTGGTTCCTCGTTTACCGGAGTCTCAAACTCTTGGCTACTTCGTTGCGGGTTTGAAAGAGGATGTCAAACAACATGTTCGTTTGCATCGCCCCATTACTTGTTTGGATGCTATGTATTTGGCCAAGGATGTCGAGTTGATGCTTCGGCCATCAGATTCCAGTTCTTTGTTGTCGCGTTTTCGGTATTCTCAACCTGTCGGGCTGCCATTGGAAGGTTCCGGGTTCAGACATAATTCATGGGGTACTAGGGTGTCCAAACCTGTTGGAAATTCTGGCTCGGTTAATGGCTTTGGGGCTGCCGGTTCTCGTGATCGTGGTATTCGCTCCTTATCTCGCACCGAGTGGGAGGAACGTCGGAAGAAAGGACAATGCTACAAGTGTGGACAGCCTTATAGTCCTACTCATACTTGTCCCAATGGTAAACTTCGTGTAATGTTGCTTGGCGATGATGAACCGGATGAATTCGAAGGGCTGCATTTTCAGCTGGAACACTCGGATGATGGACAATCGGATAGGGGTACTCACACAGTTTTGGGGTTTTCTACCAAGCCTTGAGGACAAGGCTTGTGTTATGGGGGGAGTATTGATAGGAATCGTATGTTAAGTTTAGCTTAAATAGTATTTTGTAATAGTGGAAGGGGGGTTAGTGTTACTAATACTTTTATAAATAAGGCATTAGTCATGTTAGGAGAGGGGGGAATAGAATTAGCTGGTTGATAGGCTCATTGCTTTGTGCATGAGTAGGGCTTAGCCCTGGGACCACTTGTGGTAGTTATCCTGTAGATCTTCGGATCATTTCTTTTCATTGAATACAATCAGCAACAATTGAATTCATCATCTCTGTTTTAGCATTCATATCTATCAGTAATGGTCAAGTCCCATGAGGCCCCCTTCACTTATATATATGTGTGAGAAACCAAACATCACTCCGCTATACACCACGCCCCATAGTATATGTACCAGGGAGGGGGTTCCAGGCGCTATGGCCTAAGACGAAGCCCCTACACATGGCCTAATTGTTACATTTTCCTGGAGCCTTTTTCTTAATTAAGGGTCCTCAAATTTAATAATTCGATGGTGTAGCCAAGCAACACAACAAATTAGCGAGAATAAATGTCTGATGGAAAACTTTAGATTTGGCCTTTTCCTTAACTCAAGGAACATCAAAATCCTCAACAAATAAATCCATAACATGACTAAACAATTCATTGCCAGAAAACCAAACAAAACTTTGATGTCTGCACCCAACAACATCACCAATAAGCCAGCAGCAGGCCTTTAACATGCACTAAAATTCCAAATGGGAGCCTGTTACATGTGAAACACTTAAATGCAAATAAAACAAAGCATTTAACAATGGCAATATGGGGCATTGAATGACAGGTCAAAACGGGTAACTTCGAGACAAGTCGGGTTATACATATCATGCCAGCATTTTCTGTACTTATATGATATTTAATAAGAGTATAAAACCATATCATAGTTATATTACAAGCTTGGTTTTAAAAAGCGAGAGGCGCACAAAAGCGACAAGATCTAAAACCGAGGCGCAAAGCGCAAAAGCGGCGGGCTTTTCGTATCCGAGGCGCAAGCTAATTATATATATTTTATATATCCAATATATATCCCATAGGTTTTTTTAGCTTTCCCAACAAAAAATATAGCTCTAAGGAAGGTTTTTGTATGATTTTAGCTGCATGTACAAACCAAAAAACCAAAGGTACAACAGTTAGATGCATAAAAACGCCTCGGTTACAAGAGGCGCGCGCCTCAGGCTAAAAGAGCCCAGAAAAATCCCAAAAAAGCACGCCTTTTTGGGGCTTCTTGTAATTACTCTAGGCGCTGAGCGAAACAGCCTCAGGGTGTGAGCCTTGTTGCGCCTCGCGCTTAAGCGCGCATTACAAGAATATTTTTTTCATTAGGCCATTCCTTAGATCAAATACCAATAAACAAACATTTATACAAAACTGTTACAATTCGAACAATGTTTTGACCTTTTTTATGGGATTCCTAACAGTTAGCTCATGAATCAAATGATAACGTGTACACCTTTAACAACTACGGGGCTGTTTGGCAATATCTTAATGGTTAAATGTTGAACCAGTAAAATGTCTGAACCATTAAGTGCTGAACCAGTACGAGGTCTGAACCATTAAGAGCCTGTATAATGCTTAACCGTTCAAAGGCAAATGTCTGACCAATTCAGATTAGAGGTCTTAGTCATCCAGACTCTGTATAAATCTTAATCATTCAGAGGCAAATGTCTGAATCATTCAGACATCTGCTCGTGAAACAAACAGTCTGAACCATTAAGTGCTGAACCAGTAAGAGGTCTGAACCATTAAGAGACTCATTAAGAGGTAAACAAACAGCCCCTACGTTTGTGTTGTTTGGAGATGGGGTTTAAGATCTTTATTATTGCATATCAGCTTAATTTCAACCTAACAAGTTTATACACATGGCATGGTGGACTGAAATTATCAAAGGCAACATGACTCTACAACTCATCTTTAGAATTACTACAAGAAGCCCATACCCACTTCTCAGCTATAAGCCTACAAGTGCACGCCTAGATTACCTTTCTCCGAGCACACCAGAGCCATACACCCCTGTCGAGGCGCAGTCACGCCATCGTTTGGTTTTGGTCAAGCACATATGATATTTGAGAGGTTTTTTTTCCATTTCCATTTGCCAAAGGTTGAACATCAATTCTCAAAATCATTAAAGGTTTTTCTTTGAGTAAACTACAATTTTCGTCCCAGTGGTAGACACCCAATGACACTTTCAGTCCCTGAGTGCCAAAATTGAACAATCAAGTCCCTGTGGTTGTCGATTTGGATCAATAACGTCCCTGCTGAATATGTATTATTTTTCTTTCTTTCATTTTTTTCTTTTTCTTTTCATTTTTTTTAATCTCCAACTCCCCTACACCTTTATTTCTCTCTCTTCTAAGCTCACACATTTTTGCAATCTCCTATTTACTTCTCTACTAATGAGCATTATGGACGAGTTTAGTTGGCAATCTAAAACTTTAAATATTACAAATGTAGATTAAATATAATGCAACCCATGTAATGAGAACTTTACCAATACAGTGTTCCCTTATGTAATGATAATACCATGAATATTATCGTTTTTTCACTTTTAGTTTGCTTCAATCTGCCGAACATGTATTATTTTTGTTTGAGATTGGAAACTATATTAGATATACTACGTTTTTTAACTATATATGTGTAATAATATTCATTTTATATTACAACAAAACGACATGCAAGTCCTTGTGGCATTAACAACCTAGCCTCTCACATTGGTTTAAACACTATCTCGCTTATTTATCCTTACAGAGGTAAATTCTAAAACTTAATTCTATGATCTACACCCTACAAAATAACAAAAATATTACAAAGGATACCAAATTTTGCTGCAAGATCAGTCTTACTCATAACACAAACACATTAACAATGATTACTGAAATCATAGCGAGTATAAGAAAGAAACTGTTACCTTCTATGCTTCGGATTTAAGTTCCTTGTTTTCAACATCATTTGCAGCTCCATTTTCTTCACCATTTTCAACAGGAGGTTGAACTTGTTCATCCTCAGGCAAAGGCTCTTCCACATAATCATTCTCAAAAGCATCAGCCGGAACTTCATAAATTCTAACTTGAGGCTTCTGCGGATCCTTCACAAGAACATACTTTCCTTCATTCAACTTCATACACAAATCCACAATCGCCTTCACTATCCCCCACATATTCGACGTATTCAAGTTAATCTGCCCAGCAAACTCCTTCGGCTTATACCCAACAACCGCCAATATCACATGATTAAAATGATCACGAGGATGAACCCTAGTCACGTACCCCAATTTCATCATATCCGCACTAGCCAATATCGCTTGCGCGGTCCACTTAGCCATCTTATTCGCATTGTTCTTCAACTCAGTCGCTAAAACCGCACCACGTTGTGTATCCAACTTCTTCCTCCAATCCACACCCGAATACTTCGGATCAAACTCGTTCAACGCATTCACAGTCATGTAACTCTTCTTATCATTAACCTCAATAACGCTCTGCACCTCACACCGTACAACCAACGACACATCATTATCAAGCTTCCACCGCCTATACCGATACCCAACCGACGCCACTTCCTCACCCTCTGCCGCAAACGGATTCCCTTCCTCAAACCCGACTTTCTTCCCATCTCTAACCAACACCTGCTGCGAAAAATTCTGATTAACATAAGCCGCCTCAACCGACAACGAATGCGCCGAATTAATATCATCCTTCCCCTCAGGCAACGGCTCTTGACTCGTCTCATTAACCGACAACAAATCCAACTGCGAACCGTCTCGTTTATCGAAAAACAACTTATTCCCAACCCGCTGGACCACTATATCCCAACTGTAAACCGACCGAGGCGCGCACATCAACGTTGAAAGTATCGAATCAGTCGCAAACACAGTCGCCTTATCCTCATTCGCTAACCGTCGAATAACCGGATCATCAGTAGTCGTAACTTTAAAGAAATTCCTGTTCTTAAACCTCTCCAATCTCCGTTCACTCTTCGGCGTCGTTTTATCGTAACTTTTATCATAATATTCAACAGATCCACAAGTTGTTAAATCTTCTGGTTCAGAAACAGTATACGAAAGCTTCGTAAACGTTGAAAACGGAATCTGATCGATCATGTTCCACTCCGGTTGAATATCAACCGAAGATTTTAACACAGCAGCTTCACGCCTAGGGTTTTGATTTTGACCACCGCGCGCGT
Source organism: Helianthus tuberosus (assembly GCA_030545235.1). Classification (NCBI taxonomy): domain Eukaryota; kingdom Viridiplantae; phylum Streptophyta; class Magnoliopsida; order Asterales; family Asteraceae; genus Helianthus; species Helianthus tuberosus. The sequence goes on from CM060448.1 coordinate 55,396,290, forward strand.
GGAACACACGGTCACGTCTCGCGCGTTGCTTCTCCGCCTCGCGCTTACGCGCCTCCACCTCCTCGTCACGGCGCTGCGGTAGCTGGTTGCGGTTGTTGTTGAACCGCCATTTCGGACCGAACTTAGGACGCGGCGGAGGTTTTCCGTCGACGAGTCGGAATGTGGAGTCGTCGTCGGGGTTTAGGCCGTCGTCAATGGTGAAATCGAAGGCGGAATCGGCGGAGTTGCGGTTGTTGTTGTTGCGGTTAGGGTTGTTGTGGTTGGATCTGGTCCAATCGGCGATGCGGCCGAGCTTGTCGGAGCGGGAGAATGGAGCGTAGGGGACGTGGTTTGAGTGGTGGTTGAGGGTGGTGGTGGATTCCGGTGGTCCCCAACCGTCGAGGTTGAACGGAACATCGACGATTTGGAAGCCTACCATGGTTTTCCGGTGGAGTGAAAGATGTGGTGTGACGGAGAGTGGTGAATAAAAACCCTAGCCGGAAAATTGCTAATGGGCCCAGTTTTGGGAATAAATATGGGCCTTGAATTGTAATTTGGGTTTTTTTGTTCACCTCATCATAAATTGACCCATTTACGAATTTTTATGTAATAAAGAAAATGATAGGTGGATCTCCAATGAATGACTTTAACGACAATGATCCGAACTACGATCTGCAAAATAAGACACCATTAGGACTCGTTACATGAATGAGGTTATTCATGTAACCATTTTTCGATGTGAAAATAAGTCTCAGTTTAAAATAGTAAAGTATGAGAGAGAGTTGAGAGTAGATGAAACTTACTTTGAGTTTTGCCCTCTGCTTATACTGTTCGGTGGTTTTAGAGTTTCCTTTTTTTAGGAACTGAGGTTATAATGGCATTAGGCCCATATCTAGGAGATCATGTAGATCTTCATAGTGTGTTGGAGATTTGACAGTGCTGGACCTATAAAGGAACAAATGATATCCAAAAGCCAAGACATGGCTCTAAAATCAAGAAATAAACAGTTGATAAAGCAATTCTCTCCCCAAAGATAGTAAATCTTGAACACATAGTCAGAACATCTGTTCAAGAGCATAGCAAACATCTGATCAAGACTTGGATACACTGTTCAAAGGGAATCAACATCTGTTGAAGGCTAACATCTGTTGAAGACCAAGCACTAATGAAGTCAAAAGTCTAATGAAGAAGACCAAACATCTGTATGGCCAAACAGATGTTTGGACAACTACAATAGAGAATAGCTTAGACAGTGTTTTCTTAATGTAACAGTATTTATCTTATCAGTGCTTAGAATAGCCTAGATCAGATGTTAGGATTTGCACAGATGTTTACAAACATCTGTGGAATCTTTTCTATTAGGAATGTTAGATGTCACAATCAGGGTGATGCCAGCCTATCACGAACAGAGCTTTAGTATTTAGTATAAATAGATCTTACCAGTTAGAGATCTATTTCATCACTTCACATATTATCTTTTGTACGAATAGTTCTAGTGAGTGATCAGGCTGAGGGGGAGATTGTAGAATCATTTATGTAAAACTTTTTAATCTTTTGAATCAATAGAAAAACAGCTGGTGATAATATCTCTCTATTCGTGAATTTTATTGTGATAATCAATATTTGTTTGCAAATACCAAACTCAGATCCTAACAATTAGTATCAGAGCTTGGTCACGTTTAAACTTGATTTCACAATCAGTTTAACACAAAAAGATCAGCTCATCAGAGATCCAATACTATTCGTAGCTTAGAGTATAAAAGTATAGAACTTAAAAAGTGTCTTATACATACTCTGTTCTTCTTCTAAAAAGATCAAAAGAGAATGTCACTTGATAACTGTGATTCCCTTATCTCCTGCTGTGATAGAAAAACCACCAACGCTTGACAGATTTAATTACAATATATGGCAACGCCTGATGGTAACTATTTAGCTCAACAAAGCTCAGGGTGTTGGAGGTCTGTCTTATACGAACCACATGTTCCAATGACACTTTGTGTCGGAAATCCTGATGTCGATGAGTCAAAGAAACCAGAAGATGACTTTATGCTTGATTTCCAAAAGTTTGAGATAGATGCCAAAGCTCTCATTATAATTGCAAAGGATTTACCAAATGATACCTATGCCGAGCTATTACACTGTAATAGTGCAAAAGAGATATGGGATGAGTTAAAATATAGTAAATATGAGGAAACTGTTAAAAACAACCAGGAAGTTATTATTAACACACAAAGTGTAGAAAGTATATCTAACCTAGTACAAACAACAGTTTGTGAAAAGGGTAATGATGAGGTTGTAAAAAACATTGATCCTTGGAATACAACTGAAAATGAGAATAAGTGTGAATGTGCATTCATGGCCACCAAAATGAGAGTATTTACATGCCTAGATAGCCTGTGGTATGTAGACACTGGAGGATCTAAACATATGACTGGATGCAAAGCTCTACTGACAAACTTCCATTCTCATGGAGGTGGTGACATTTCCTTTGGTAATAATGTTAAAGGAAAGGTAATGGGGTCAGGCTGCTCAAGTTGGAAAGCTAATATTCATCTGTATGTTAAAAGTTATTATTTTGTAGTTATGAGGAATTTATAAGGTGCATCACTAAGTTTGTTTAGTGAGTAGAGAAAGTGATAATCACTACCACTTGAGATTAGTGAGACGTAGAATGTGAGCACTTTCTTGGAAAGAGTTAGATGTTTGTACAATGTGATCGCTACCTTTGCTTAGTAAGGTGATTGTGTAGCGGGTATTCCTACCAGATTAAGGAAGACAACCAGTGGAGAAACTCTCGATCGGAGTATTGGGAAGAAGACATAGAGAGATTAGTTAACATCTCCTGAACATCTACAAATCGGTTTTGTCATTCTCGATTAACTCTTTACATATTTGCGTATATTATTATTTGTTACTATATCTTTGACCAAAAAGATGTCTGGTCCGTCGTCTTCATTCCCCGTTAAAAGTATATATTTGGGTTCGAACAAGTGTATAATCCTTGCTAACCAAGTGTTTAACAATTATTTTTTATCAAAGTCCATTTATCATCTCTAGTTTTTCTGTAGTGTTATTAATAACTTTTATATTAAAATTTTTTATATAACTTTATAGTTGACATAAATACAAATCAAATGGAGACTATTTTCTTCTTAAAAATATCATCTTTTGACCTTTTGAAATTTTTTAATGCATACACATATATGCATGTGTGATTACTTGCTTATGTGTATACACACATTTGTGAGGCCACCACAATGTTACACACGAGTATTTTCTAGTGTTATTTACATGTATTCTGCTTTGACAAACTGATATCTTATATTTGTTGTACGGTTACACCTGTAAATAAACGCTATGACATGAGTTTTTTTTTTTCTTTTGCTACAAACAAGTTTTAAATTTATGTGTGCTTATTGTTAAAGTGAACATTCAAAATTATCCACTCTAATATTTGCTATTCCCAAAATGTCATATTATCACAAATCTTGAATCAACATTTTATACCAGTGTATACTTGGGAATATGTTTTTTGTCTACTCCGATTTAGATTCGAGTATTTACAATTAATATATTAATACCACTAGGTTAAAACCCCGTGTAATAAACGGGGTTATATCAATAAAATAGTAAATTATTAAATAAGCAAAAATAATATAAACTTTGAAAAAAGAAACGATAAAGAAAAGAAATATTCGTAAAGTAATTATTATAAAGAAAAATAATAAATATTTAAGAAACTTTCTTGCTACTGACTCGCGGGGAATTCATTCTCTTACCCATTGCCAACCAGCTCTTCCCCTGCTTTGGCATAATCAGGCTAACTTTCCTTAAGACTGCTTTTGGAACATCCCTATCATTCGATCGATAGTGCCAACATTACTCGTTATGAGGTGAGGGTTGGCATCGGATGACTTCACTTGAGATGACATAACTTCTTCCGATAACTGAACTTCAAGTCTTAGCTACCCGAAATAAAATAGAATAAGGGAAGAAATTTCATTTAGTTACTATATGTTAAACTAACCAATAATTTTTGTTAGATTAGGTCTGCTAAACCTTCCTACAAAATCAACTTTTATCTCAAACATATTTTTAATTTATAACTTATAATGATATTTTTTTATTTAAACATTACAAAAACAGATTTTACGAAAGTGTTTTTATATTAGATTTATAATGATGATTATATCTTTAAATTACTTTACCAATTTAAAATGGTTATTTGGTTTTTTAAATGTAAATAAACAGTTTTTTATTACTGAAGGGGTATGGTCCCAAATATCGCGTCAGCACGACCGCGAATGCCCATTACCCTCATTAAAAACCCCCAACAAGCAATTAACCATCCAGTGTCCGCGTAAGATACACGCGAACACTGCGGTCCAATCTGTCCAGTGATGAGAAGACTTACCTTAAGGACGGAAACTAATGTTACGCATAGCGATGCGGCCTCGCACCGCATCCTATGAACATTTTTCGTCACGACAAGGGATCTGGACGAACAGTAACAGTCACTCAACAGGTGATGCGGTACAACACCGCATCCCTCATAAATCATGGATGGAACAACCAATGCGGGAACAACATCAATAACCGCAAGCAGCGATGCGGCCTGGCACCGCATCCTGCCTACAAAGCAAGTGGGTCTGACACCACAGTGCAAATGGCACTGGGAACAGTCACCTACTAGCCCACGTAAGAACAACAGTCTGACACCACAGCCGGACGTGGCATTACCACAGCATCCGACAGGTCTGACACACCTGCAAATAGCTGTGCGAGGTCAGACTAGCTACTCAACTACCCTCCTTCACTCCTCGGCTATAAATACTCACCCCAAACCAGGTTTGAGGTATCACTTTCGAACTCTCTCACTACTACTACTATCATACTTTGCTTCTCAAGCAAATTACTGATTCTCACACCGGAGAGTGGTAACAAGGAGCACCCCCCACCCCATCCTCCTTGTTACGAGTCACGGTTTGTTTCCTTGTGCAGGAAACCCACCACCAGACGATCCAGCCAACGATCCTCGGAAAGAAGGGGTTAACCCTCTTGACGAGACCAGTGAGTTAACCCTGCCCGGTTAATCATTGTTTCATCATTGGCGCCCACCGCTACTCTTAGCACTTTTTTCCAATCATCCTTTTCTTTCCAAAGATGTCTGATCGTCAAAACAACACTACCGGGGATAACCTAAACCCCGCAAACCAAGGACCTGCGGGTACCATTCCCCTAGGCCCAAATGCCGAACACATTGGCCCATCAACGCAAGGGGGCGTATCCCTTACGTTTGGGCATGATCTTTCACAATACGCTGCGGTCATACCTCCAGGCATGAACCCTCATACCTGGTATGACCAACAAGCGGCCCTTCTAGCCGCAACGTACAACAGGGCTTGCGCCGACGAACAAGGAGGTATCGGACCTACCCCGATACCGCGTACACCTGCCGGTCGTATTTTACGATACGACGACAGGGCACCAACACATCCAGCCTCCAGAAGCAGGCAAGAGGACCGCGGCTCCTCCTATTGTGATGTCCGCACAATCAATGAGGACGATTCCTCATACGGGTCCCGCCGCAGGGACTCCGTACATAGCCGTTTAGGCTCTCAAGATGAAAGAAGGCGGCAGTCTACAATACGCCGCAACACAAACATTCATAGCCGTTTGGGACCACAGTCCCACCATGAAGGGTATGGCCATACTGATCCAGATGACAGTACATACCGCGGGGAGTCCCATGCCACTAACAGCAGACCAGGAGGACGCGATTATGTCCCTCCCACTCAACCCCGCACTACATACCTCCGCGCTGCGAAGCGCAACCAGGGCAAACCTTACAGGCCGAAATCTGCGGCCGAAAACTCTAAATTTGTCCCAGAGATCGCCAACGCCGATGTCACAACCACAAAATTCCCATTAAACATTGGGAAATACAACGGCTCGACCGACCCAGATGATCACAACAACATCTTCGTCGGTGCCGGATGTAACGGTCGGTGGGACGAACCTACCTGGTGCCATTTTTTCCCACAGACCCTAACGGGTCTGGCCAGGGCATGGTTCGATTCTCTCCCACCAGCGTCACTGACCTCATTCGAGGACCTACAACAAAAGTTCCTCGCACACTTCAGCCAGCAACGACGCCATGAACGTGATTCAATGGACGTCATGAACATCTGGCGTAGAGACAACGAATCGCTCGACGCGTTCGTTATCCGTTACAATAAAGAAATCCTAGAAATAGGCGACGTTGACAACCAGATGGCACGTAACCATTTCATTGTTGCAGTCAAAGACGAACAAATGGTTATGAACATTTCAGGCGGCAACGGCTTGCCTAAGAAGTGGGAAGATGTCATGGCTAAGGTCAAAACCTATGCCCAAACGCAGCGGTCTCTCAGACCGCACATGTCAAAGGCACAACCCCCGGCGGAAGGCCAGTCTTCCCGACAAGAATCCAAGCGCAACAATAAGCGCAACAGGGACACATGGAATCGCGGCAGCGATCCCAAAACATATGTCCCCCGGAACAACCAACCCGACGCAAGGGCTACAATCAACGCCCAACGAGAAAACCGGGCGTCCAAGAAAGAGTCTCGGGACCGCAACTGGACCGAGATCAACCAGTCGCCAAGCGACGTTCTCCTCGCGGATGCACAGTTCCTGAGACCGGCCCAACCAATGAAGTCCAAAAAGAACCAAGATCCCGCACTCTGGTGCGAGTATCACAAGGACTCGGGCCACACCACGAACAACTGCATCAGTCTCCGACTGGAGATTGAGCGAGCCCTAAAAGAGGGGAAACTACAACACCTTTTGACAGGCGCACAAAAAGCCACAAAGCGCATCACTCCCCACAACGAGGGCACCTCCTCGGGTAAAAAGGCCATGTACGTGGCCTCTACCTACATGATCAATGGAGGGAAAGGAAGACCGCGTAAGGCGGCGAGAAGACCGGACAATGACTGGAAGGACGAGCAAGTTGTCTTTCCAAAAGTCCGAGGCGGACCGCGCGATAGGCGCGCCGTGGTTATCACTGGGCACCTGGCTCACTACTGCACCGAGCGATTGTTCATCGATCCGGGCAGTACGTCCGATATTATATACGAGCAGTGCTTCAACCAGTTCGATCAAGAAGACAAAGATCGACTGCAGCCAGCAGACTACCCGCTGGCTGGATTTTCAGGGGAAACCGTGTTCCCCCTGGGACAAATTACTTTCCCTGTGCGCCTCACCAACGGAAGGCACACAAGGACGGAGGAGGTAAACTTCATGGTTTTACCTCACACCTCAAAGTATGACGTGATTCTCGGGAGGGAGTCCCAAGGCGACTTCAACATGATAACATCCGTCCCCCACTCTGCCATCGGTTTTCCAACCGAAACGGGGATCGCGATAATATACGCCCAAAGAGAAGTCATGGCTACGGACGAACTGCGTCCGACAAAGGTAGCAAGGCCTACCCCCAACACTCAACCAGAAAAATGGGTCCTTAATGCAAGACACCCAGAACAAACAGTCACGTTGGGCCATGCCTTGACACCTACCATCAGAGCGCGCCTGAAGCAACTCCTCTTCAGAAACCAAGATATTTTCGCGTGGAAACCCGCAGATATGACAGGGGTACCACGCGAAATTGCGCAACACTTCTTGAATACCATGCCAGGTATCAAGCCCGTGATCCAAGGCCAACGCCACCTTGGATCAGCAAAAAACGCGGCGATGGAAGAGCAGGTACAGGAACTGCTCTCCGCAGGCATCCTGCGGGAAGTGAAGTACCAGACTTGGCTGTCCAACCCAGTCATGGTGGAAAAACCAAGCGGGGGCTGGCGCATGTGTGTCGATTACAAAGACCTCAATAAGGCCTGCCCCAAAGATTGTTACGCACTTCCAGAGATCGACGAGAAGGTCGATAACCTCGCACCATTTCGATGGAAGTGCTTCCTCGATTGTTACAAGGGCTATCACCAAGTACAAATGGCAATCGACGATGAAGATAAAACGGCATTCCGCACCCCCATCGGGAATTACTGCTACACCAAAATGCCGTTCGGGTTGCGCAATGCGGGCGCAACCTATCAAAAATTGATGAACGACACCTTTCGCGGTCAAATCAGCAAAAGTGTCGAAATCTATATGGACGACTTGGTCGTCATGAGCATGGAGGAAAACACCATGCTCGACGACATCGAAAGAACATTCCAAACTCTGCGAAGCGTTAACATGAAGCTCAATCCAGGGAAATGCTCGTTTGGAATGGAAGAAGGCAAATTCCTTGGATTCATTGTAACCAAAGATGGATTCAAGGTAAACCCGGAAAAAGTTCAGGCGATCGAGCGCATGCCATCGCCTTCTACGATGAAGGAAATGCAACGACTAGCCGGTAGGCTAGCCGCACTCAATAGATTCTTAGCCAACCACGCAGCTAAGTCTTACCCTTTCATCAAGACACTGCGGAGCTGTCTAAAAAAGGAACAATTCCAATGGACCGCAGAGGCCGAAAAAGCTTTCCGAGAAATGAAAGAGTGTTTGATCCAACTCCCAACCTTAACCGCACCACGAAAAGATGAGCCACTTATCTTATACCTGTCTGCCGCGGACAACGCGGTAGGCGCGGTACTTATAGTGGAGCGGGAAGGAGTCCAAACACCCATCTACTACATCAGCAAAATGCTCAACGACCCAGAGACAAGGTACTCCATCATGGAAAAATTGGTACTGGCACTAGTGCACGCATCGAGACGTTTACGACGTTACTTTGCAAACCACGTCATCACAGTGTTAACCAACTATAGGATCGGCCCGATCCTATCGAAACCCGACATCTCTGGGAGGTTAGCAAAATGGGCAATCGAGCTGGGCGCGCTTTCACTGAACTATAAGCCGCGCCCCGCAATCAAAGGCCAGGTCTTGGCTGACTTTGTCGCTGAAATACCAGCTAACCGCATCCAAGAATGCGAAGAAGAACAAAACCCTGTTTCACAACCATCACCCACGGAAACCTGGGCACTATTCACAGATGGTGCATCCAACGAAGATGGTTCTGGTGCAGGTTTGCGACTTGTCAGTCCCGATGGCCAAGAGCTAACCTACGCAATACGCCTCGATTTCGAAAGTACAAATAATGAAGCGGAGTATGAGGCTCTACTGGCAGGTTTGCGTTTAGCAGTTAAACTCGACGTCAAACATTTGGAAGCACACGTCGATTCACTACTAGTTGCAGGGCAGATACGCGGTGACTATACCGCAAAGGGGGATACCATGATCCTCTATCTCGAACAAGCCCTGCAACTGAAGTCAAAGTTTACCTCCTTCAATATTCGCCACATCAACAGGAGTGAAAATAAACCCGCGGACGCACTATCAAAACTTGCGTCCACCAGCTTCCAACACCTGGCAAAAGAGGTACGCATCGAAGTCCTGCAAAATCCTTCAGTACCCCTGCGCCAAGTCAATGTCATCCAATTCGGTACATCATCCTGGATGACACCACTCATTGCATACTTACAATCAGGGGTTACTCCCGAAAGCAAAGCAGAGGCACGCAAGTTGCAATACAAAGCGTGTCATTACCAAATGGCAGACGGTATCTTATACCGTAAATCGTACCTGGGGCCACTCCTACGATGCGTCAACCCCCAAGATGCCACATACCTTATCAAAGAAATTCACGAGGGCATATGCGGCATTCACGCAGGACCACGCATGGTGGTGGCCAAAATCATGAATGCCGGCTACTATTGGCCGGGCATGCACCTAGATGCAGTCACAGTCTTACGCAAGTGTTTAAATTGTCAGCGACATGCTCCCAAGACCTTGCGTCCCAAGAACAACTTGATCCCCGTCACCACCGCATGGCCATTCCAAAAATGGGCAATCGACGTGGTGGGACCATTTCCAGACGCACCAGGAGCAGTGAAATTTATCATAGTAGCGGTTGATTACTTTACAAAATGGGTAGAAGCAAAGCCACTTGCATCAACTACCGCTATGATAACAAGGAAATTCGTGTGGGAACATATCATCTGCCGTTTCGGTCTACCAATGTGTATCGTCACCGACAACGGTACCAACTTCGCTGCCGACGACTTTCAAAAATGGCTAAAAGAGCTCAATATTGAACACATATTCTCGTCTGTGGCGCATCCGCAAGGGAACGGCCAAGTCGAGAGTATCAATAAAAGCTTAGTCGAAGGCATCAAAGCACGGTTGGGAACAGCCAGACGCGGCTGGGTTGATGAACTCCCAAGTATTCTATGGGCTCACAGAACAAGCCCAAAAACAAGCAATGGCGAGACCCCCTTCAGCTTAGTCTACGGTACTGAAGCAGTGATTCCCGCGGAAGTAGGCCTCCCCTCACCTAGAATGTTGGCCGTCAACAAGATGGACAACAATAAGGAACGCAGGGTTGACTTAGACCTCTTGGAAGAAAGGCGCGAAAACGCTGCCATCAACGAAGCCAAGTACAAAACTAAATTAGAAAAGTACTACAATACACGCGTTCGCATCTGTACTTTCAACCCTGGAGACTACGTCTTTCGTGACAACGAAGCATCCAACGCAGAACGCCCAGGGAAGCTTGCCCCCAAGTGGGAAGGACCGTACCTCATCCAAGAGGTCCTGGGCAAAGGCGCGTATAAACTACAAACATTAGAAGGTGAAACTATCGCACGCACATGGAACGCACAGCAACTTCGACGCTGTTATATGTAAGCCATGTTTACTGCGTGTAATCTATTGGGCCGCTGGCCATTTGCAAATAAATAAATAGACGATTCAATGCAATATTGTTTATTTATTTCTATTACAAATGCGTGTTACACTCTGAGGTATACACAAAAACAGATTAGCAAAATCTTCATTCGTGATACCCACACAGAATGGTAACCACACGCAACTATTGTAATAGGCCAACAATGGCAATACTATTTAGCCAGAAACAAATCTTTACTTACATATCACCTAGATATGCAAAAGGCAATTACAGATTTAGTATTACTCACAGTAATACTAAACGCGTACAAATTCAAACATGCAAGTACTAAAAACTTGTAAAAATTGAAACAACAATTCTTTATATTCAAAAAATACCTACACCGGCGCGGTGCACAAGGACTTTACATAAAGTTTTATAACGATTACATAAGGGACCAAAAGAGGCACGCATGCCAAACCTAATTTTCCTTTGTGCCACTGGGGCCCGCACCATCCGTGCCCTCCGTGCCCACAACATCTGGTTTTTCCTCATCGTCATCTTCATCAGCGTATAAGACGCGCAAGCGGTCCACATAATCCTCCGCCTCCAGACACTTTTCAAGTTCTTCAAGGTCTGTGAGGGTTGTATCATTAAACTCCTGAACCGCAGCAGCAAGAAGCGCTTCAGTATCCACGCCATGAAACCCGGACCGCTCATCAACAAGCCCGCCACTCGATGCAAGGTTCAAATGACTAATACAACGGTTGTAGCCAGCCTTGAAACCAGCATCACGGGCACGATCCCTGATCTCGTTAATACCTGCTACGGTCTCGGGTGCGTCAAGAATGGCAGTAACAATCTGGGAAACAGGAATACAATGGTTAGCAAAGGCAAACCTACAGCAAAAATAACAAGGCAACGGATACTTACATGCCCGATCCCGTGCATACGCATCCATTCATGGTCAGCCTTGAGCAACGCAAGTGAAGAAGCGTGGCTATCTCTAGCCTCTTCAGCCTCTCTCGCCCGCACTTCAGCTTCAGCAGCACGGGCAGAGACTTCTTCAATAGCGGCTCCCCGGGTCCGCACTTCAGCCTTTTAAAACAAAGAATCAGAAGTATGCAAAAAGAATCAACAAACTTGTGAAAAACAATTTTCAAAGTTAGGGAAAACCTACCTGAAGGTCCAAGATAGTTTTGCTTAACCTGCTGCGGTCAACATTCGCCCCTTCAAGAGATTTTGCAGCACGAGCTTCCGCTTCCTTGGCCTCTTCCAGAGCCTTGGCAAGACGAACCTCTGTTTCCTTGGCCCCTTGGGCAGCCGCAACAGCCTCAGCTTTCTCTTTAGCCAACGCAGAAACTGCTGCCTTGGCATTGATAAGCTCCTGACGAACATGAAAGAGAGTTTCATTCTGTTTACCCCAAGATTCTTTCCAAGTCTTGCGTTCATCAGATAGCGTCTTGCGCTCATTAGAAAGAGTTTCTTTCCAACGCTTACGCTCATCAGACAGCAGTTTTGCAAGAGTACGAACCTGTTTAAGCTCAGCAGTTGCAGCCCATTCTTCAGTCTGCTTATGCTTCTCAAACGCAGCTCTATCCCTCTCCAGCTGCGTTGCACCCTCACGTGCAACCTTCACCAACTCCTCGGCCTCGGCCCGTAAACGCGCATTCTCCTCCCCCTCGCGCCCCAGCACCTTGCACTTCTCCATAAGTGCATTCGCCATTATGGAACCCCCCACAAGCATGCAGGAGAGTTGGTTCATCTGGGCCTCAGTCGGTAAAGAACGGGCCCGGTTCACCTCAAAAGGGGTGCCCAAACCATTCAAAACCTCCCTACAAGCGGAGGGGTCAACGGTAATGTCATCCCCTTGCAATACGGCCCACGGGGGGCGGTGATAGGCCGTAGCCCGCGCTTCTGTGTAGGAGCGATAATAATACTCCAATTCAGTCTCGTCAGGCTGAATAGGAGTCTCTACAAAACCCGCACCACCAGAAGCAGAACCGGAAGCCTTCTTAGCAACAGGAGACTTCGGCTTTCCGCCATAACCAAACTTCAAATCCATATCAACAGTATCCTCTGGGGTGATAACATTATCACTCGAATCAACCGTGTCATGGATTTGAGCCGCAGGACCTTTTCCAGTATCCACCCCCCGCACGGAGGCTTCAGGAGTAACAACCTTATGAACCCCCGCACCCGCAGCAGTGTCGTGCGGGGGGGGGGGAGGAGGAGCATCAAAGTCGAAGAACCCTTCATCTTGGGGCTCTGAAATCAACACAGAAATACTTTACAGAACAAGTATAAACACGAAATATTTGTTAGCCATACGTTACATACCAGACACAACCGCAGGCTGGCTTGGTATGACAAAAGGCTTGCGCCTGGTCTGAATCTTCGGTTTCTTTCTCCCACCAGCATCACCAACTTCACCCGTTTTCCTCTTCTTCTCGTCACCTGGTTTGGTACCCGCAGTGGTTCCCCCTGTGGCCGCACCAGCACCTGGAACACCCAAGCCCTCTAGGGTGTCAGATACTACCACGTAATCGGTATATCTGCGGAAATGAGAACAAGAGATACCTGCTGTTTGCTTCACCAAAGGCGGAACAACAGAAACAGGTTTCTTCACACCGCGACCCCGCCCAGGTTTGTCCACTGGTTTTTTCTCCGCATGTTTTTTGGGGGCACCCTTTGGCTCAAATTTACCAAGGTCCCCAAGTGTACCTGCGTATAGAATGTCAGCAACAAACCTAGTAAAGCAATAAAGGTTATGAGTTATTACCTTTGCCCTGCGGCAGAGGTGCAGTCATCACCGCACGCGAAGCAATGCGGAAGAGAGGGACAATCGTCAAGTTAAAACCTTTACCCTCCGCAGTCGGAATAAGATCAACTTTGCCAGCAAAAGTTGGATCAAAAATCTTCCACACTTCCACAATTTCTGACAATACATGTCCAAATTAATAACAAAACACGGGAGTAAAGAAACCGCAAAAGGGTAGCAACACTTACCACCAGTTTTCTCCCGCACAACAGGCGTAAAATTCCTATTAGGCCGGGTCAACATCATCCGCAGCACCCACAACTCATTATTGGTCAGCTGCCTATGCTCAATCGATCTCAGCTTTGAGAACCACTCCGCAGTCTCTGCGGTAGGCATAGCAATATCCTCCGCAGGGATAGGATCATTGACGTTCCGCATATTCATGTCCACAACAACTGCGGCGGCTCTAACGTAGAAGAACTTACACTTCCACTTCGTAATACCCTTCGGAGGGGTCATCAGCTTGACACTTCCATACCGTTCTCTAAAGGAAAAGAAACCAGTGTTCACCGTCAACTGGAAAAACCCCCGGAAGTTTTCAACGGTAACCGGCAGACCAAGAGCTCGAAAAGTTGATTCAAAATGTCTAATACGGATCATCCCAAAAGGACTCATCTGGGAGATATGGATCTTGTAATATTCCAAGACCTGAGCAACAAAAACTGTTAATGGTAAACGAAGGTTACCATCAGTAAAACACTCCGCCCACATGGTGATGTAACCGGCCGGAGCACTGGCACCAGTATCACCAGGTTGGGGATATTCCGCCCCAAACTCGTGAGGCATCTCAATCTTGGTCATCAGTTGGTCGAATGAAGCTTTCGACCACTTCAATGGTGGTAGACCACCACCTGGAACACTGCCACCATCATCTTCTTCTTCTCCGGCCACCGGAGAGGATGCTTCAGGGTTTTCACCCTCCACATTATGTGGGTTAGATGGATCAGCCATCAGAAAATATGTGGAACAGAAGTTTTGAGTGGAAGGAAAACTCAAAAAACACAAAAGATTGCCGGAATAAAAGACAGATTGATCGGAGAAGACGAAGAGAAAGAACTCTCTATCAACAGAGATTTTTCGAAAATTTTGAACAGTGAGGAGAAACCAAACGGTTCCCCCTTTATATACTCATCGCAATAAATGCGATACAGTAACCGCCTCAACACGTTCAAAATAGGCGAGTTACAAGACGACACGTGGTCAGCGACCTTTCCGTTGACGGTTATCACGCGCGCGTAGCCGTCCACGCGCCTGACAACGAAGACTTTTTCACTTCCTGCTACAGTGCAGTTATGACCTCGGTCAGTGTAAACGTCTTTTCAAATCAGCACATGTCAGAATCCTACCAACTTCAACAACTCACACGTGCAAGCATGACGTAAACAACAGAAAGCGACAACCTCATCCAAACACAGGCGGCATGCGGTTTCTCTGGTTACCGCACCATAACCCATACCGCATGTCGTTTTTTACATACCCCTCAAAAAAGGCAAAAATATATATCTTTACAATTATATAAAGGGGTATAAGTCATAAACCGCACATATCCACGAACACACGCGGAATATGCGGAGATGACGCACACCAACCCGCACAGGTGTGTCAGATACTCAGAACCAGCACGGTTCTTTGGACTGCGAAAACCGCTTCTCAAGAAGCGGCAAACCGCACCCCATGGAAGCTTCTTCAAGCTTCAAAACCCTCGTTTCCGGTTCACAACCACAGAGGGAACGCAAACAGCTTCTCCTTAAGGAACAGGACAAGTATGCTGAACTACCGCACATCAGCAACCCTGTCCCCTGAACCTTCAAGAGCCACATCCAGGCTACAAGACTTCTAGAAGCGAGTTCTTTGATGCAAACCGCAACCATTCCTACGTAGTTACTGCAAACCGCAACTATGCGAACGGTAGCTACGGAAGAGCCACAACTAAGCTACCACGTGGAAGAGCAAAGCTATTTCAAGAAAAAACTGCTTTCCAAATAAACGTGAAGGAAAGTGGCTACAAAACGAATGCGAAGGAGTTTCAACCAACTTCCCAAGCATCTAAAACGATCTCTTCCGGCAACGCCACTTACAGGGAAACTACTTTCCACCAAAGGGTGAAGGAAAGTGGCTCCAGAACAGTGGTAACAAGTCTGCCTATGACTAGTTACCCACCTATGGACCGCATAGAATAAACAATGGTGGGCACAACCCTGCCTATGATCATGTTTATTTGCCCATAGTCCAGATTCACATTGTTCGACCAAACACGGCCAACAATGACGCAAGTACCCCACGATCCTCAAAGAAACATGGCAAACAAGGTTCGGCAACGAGGTAACCGCAAAGAACGAACGGTTACCAAAAGAGCTACACCTCTGAGGATGTGCGGTTACTTGAGAGATAAACCGCAAAAGACGTGCGGTTACTAGAAAGCCTAACTGGAGAACACGAACACCCCACAAAACAGGGATCATCGTTACATGTCCAGTTGCTGAACATAGAGCTTGAGCAAAGTACTTACAACTTTGCACCAACTGACGCAGAGATTCCAACTACACTGAAGAAGACATCTTCAGTCACGATCTCAAAGGTTGGTTCGAAATCCGCTAATACCATCAGTCACCATCTCAAAGGTTGGTCCGAAACACCAACAGGTGGCTGATGACATCAGCAAAACGTAGACAGAGTCAAGTCTTTGGCTGAGAATTCCGCATCAGACGGAACTTGCTCACCATGCACCCTTCTCAAAGGAAGAAACAATCCACTAGAAAGGGCCTACTGCTAAAGAAGATGCCATCTGCATGGCATAATATTAACCTTCTAAACAACATAGTCCAGTATCCCTCCCACATGCGACTCGCATACGGAAGGAACACTAGACTGGGGGGACTTGAAGGGGTATGGTCCCAAATATCGCGTCAGCACGACCGCGAATGCCCATTACCCTCATTAAAAACCCCCAACAAGCAATTAACCATCCAGTGTCCGCGTAAGATACACGCGAACACTGCGGTCCAATCTGTCCAGTGATGAGAAGACTTACCTTAAGGACGGAAACTAATGTTACGCATAGCGATGCGGCCTCGCACCGCATCCTATGAACATTTTTCGTCACGACAAGGGATCTGGACGAACAGTAACAGTCACTCAACAGGTGATGCGGTACAACACCGCATCCCTCATAAATCATGGATGGAACAACCAATGCGGGAACAACATCAATAACCGCAAGCAGCGATGCGGCCTGGCACCGCATCCTGCCTACAAAGCAAGTGGGTCTGACACCACAGTGCAAATGGCACTGGGAACAGTCACCTACTAGCCCACGTAAGAACAACAGTCTGACACCACAGCCGGACGTGGCATTACCACAGCATCCGACAGGTCTGACACACCTGCAAATAGCTGTGCGAGGTCAGACTAGCTACTCAACTACCCTCCTTCACTCCTCGGCTATAAATACTCACCCCAAACCAGGTTTGAGGTATCACTTTCGAACTCTCTCACTACTACTACTATCATACTTTGCTTCTCAAGCAAATTACTGATTCTCACACCGGAGAGTGGTAACAAGGAGCACCCCCCACCCCATCCTCCTTGTTACGAGTCACGGTTTGTTTCCTTGTGCAGGAAACCCACCACCAGACGATCCAGCCAACGATCCTCGGAAAGAAGGGGTTAACCCTCTTGACGAGACCAGTGAGTTAACCCTGCCCGGTTAATCATTGTTTCATCAATTACTGAATCCGTTCGTATAATACACAAGACTATAACCTATTATTTAAAAAATGACAGATGAAAAGTAAAAAGCTAACTATGTATACAATTTCTTAAATTTCTTAAATTAAACTAACAAACAATGAGTAAAAAATCTAAAATTAGTTATGCCTTGTTTTCTATGCAATCTTTTATTATTAATTAAAATTTAATATTTTATATTTAATAAAAACGTAAGTGGTTTGTTGAAAAAAAAGTATAAAGGTGACTTTAATATTAAATTTAATCTATTTTATATTAGAAAAACATGACATGTTTGGTGAAAAAAATACTAAACGTGAAGGTTAGATTTATGAAAGAAAGATGAATAATGAGATATATTTGGCATATTTTAAGGAATGAGATATATTTAACATATTTTAAGGAATAGAATAACAAAAACTAATTATGATTTTGATGAGAAATATAATTAGAGAGTGGCTAACAGACTGCCATATGTCCATATTAGAGTTTCTTTTATTATATGTATAGATTAAAATTGTCTTTTTGTTTGTCCATAGTTAATGACATGATCAAATTTAAGTATTATCTTTTTAGCTAATACATCCCTAAAAAAGTCTTTAGTATGTCTCATAGACATTGCTAAAAAAACAAATTTGAATATCTACTTTTTTTATACTTTCATTGTATTATTATCGGGCTAAAAATATAATACACATGCGCTTAAAAGTAGATATGACTATCAAGGGAAAAGATCAAATATGAAGTTAATTTTGGCTAGGAATGATAGGAAGCCATAAGATTATGACATGTGGCAAATTTTAAAATAAAGAGAAAGGGTATTTTAGTCAATCTCATCATTTCTTCTTCCTTCTTCTCCCCAGTTACTTCAAAACCCACCATTTTCAAAACCCACCATCTCCAACCTTTTCTTCACTTACTATCTCAATAATCACTACATTATAGTGTGATTTTCGTCATCAATCAATGATTCAACCACCCGATCAACGTGTTCTTCAGTTTTTTTCGAAGAAAACCCAGTTTAATTTCATTCAAAATCTCGTTTTTTTCTGGTGATTTTGAAGATAATCACTCGATTTGTTCGATTCAATCGCTGATAAGTGTTTCAATCATTCAAAAATCGTCAATTGTTGAAGAAATAACTTCGAACCATGTAAGAAATTCTTTAATTTCATTTTTACGATATGGGTTTTTGATTTAGTCATTGCGTTTTACGATCTTGGCGGGGTCCGGGGGCAGCGCCCCTGGTAGGGGGGTCCCAGGGGCGGCAGCCCCTGGCGGGGTCCAAGGGGCAGAGCCCCTGGCTGGGGTTGAGCTGCCAGGTCAGCTCGGAAAAATTAATTTTCCAGAAATTGGCTCATTTCGAAGACAGTAATTCGTCGACAATTCAGACAATTCACAAACAGTTTTATGTGTCCATTGCGTTTTAGAAATAAGAGAGTTTTATGTGTTTTTTGGCTATTGCGTTTTAGAAAAAAACATTTTTAAGTATCTTTAGTCATTGCGTTTTAGGTAAAACACATTTTTGAAGTGTTTTTAGTCATTGCGTTTTAGGTAAAACACATTTTTAGGTGTTTTCAGTCCATTGCGTTTTACAGAGAACACTTTCTTTTGTTTTTTTAGGTCATTGCGTTTTAGAAATGAGACATTTTTAAGTGTTTTCAGGCCATTGCGTTTTACAAATAAAACATTTCTTTGTGTTTTCTGGCCATTGCGTTTTACAAATAAGACATTTCTTTGTGTTTTTTGTGCATTGCATTTTAGGTAAAACACTTTTTTATGTGTTTTCAGTCCATTGCGTTTTAGAAATAAGACATTTCTTTGTGTTTTCTGGCCATTGCGTTTTACAAATAAGTCATTTCTTTGTGTTTTTGGTGCATTGCGTTTTAGAAAAATGTCATTTTTTAGGTTTTTTTTTCATTGCGTTTTATGTAACTGGTGGTTTTTCTATTGCGTTTTACACAACTGGGTTAATTTTTTTTTTTTTAAATATAGCAATAGTATACTCGTTTTAAAGATAAAAAAACGCTCGTTTTTTTGGTGAAATTTTTATAAAAAAATAATGTCGTATGAAAGAGTTATTGGAGGAGAGAGAAACTATTGGCTTGGATTGACTAGAATGCCCTTGAACAAACTCACGCGCCTCTTTTCTTTCTTTCAATTTCCCTGATTTAATCTTAACCCTTGATTAACTTAATGGATGGTCAAGATCACTTCCTAGCCTTCCTAGCCAAATAAACTTCCTATTGTATCTCCACCCTGACTATCAAATCACAAACCTCATAAGTATTAAAAACATTACCGTATTATAACACACATGAAAATGACTTTTTTAGTAGTTTTTATTCTTTTAATTGGTTATAACTTACCACTAATAAGTCCCTATCCGTTATTTTTTTTCTTCTGGTTTGAATATCCTTGATATCTCGAGGATCAGGGGCGGCTCTTATGGTGTGAGGAGAGGACTTCCGCACAAGTCTCGTGATTGTGAGTGGCACGATATTTAAAAAAAAATTGATATATATATATATATATATATATATAGTGGAGAGTTCAAATGAGAAGAATTAAAAATTAAGAATAAATGATACAAAGGTAATTTTAACAAATCATTTAATGAGTTTATTATTTATTTTTGTTATTCAAATTAATGAGCTCTAATCATTTAATGAGCCTATCTAATAAAATAGTTGTGCACCTTACACAATAAAAACAATCATGCGCATGATCTTAGTTTTCAACGTTTCCTACACCATTAAAACAATATTTTGGTGTAGGATACAGAATGTGTAGGACTCAAACACTTTTAAATAATTTTGCGACTCATAATAAAATATGTGTAGGACACAAAATTTTTAAATAATTTTGTCACCTCTAATAAAATTTGTGTAGGAGCCAATACATTAATGATGGTGAAGAAGAAATTTATGGTTGCATTAATAAGAATTGAGTAACTCTTTAAAATATTTATTAATATTCTACATAAAAATGTCTATACTATCCTTAGTAATTAAAGCATTAATTAAAAGTTGACAAAAATGATATATTGATCCACAACCATTGATCAAAAAAATATATGGTCTAGATTAATTCATTTTTTCTTCTTTTAAGAAGATTTTTCTCAAACGAACCTCCCCCTATATATATATATATATATATGTTATTTTTTTTTAAATTGTAAAGACATACAAATCCAGTATAGAGGTCCATTATCAAATACCTTTTTATGCTTTATAATTTACCCAACTTAACATTAGGTTTATTGGGCCCAACCCAATACTAATATGATTTTAAAAAAATAAAAAAACATGGCTGGAAACTGAAAGGGCAATTGCATTGAACGAACATCAGAACCTCTGAACTTGTGTCCGCTGGAAACACTGAACTGGAATTGTTGGAAATAGAACAAGAAGGGTCGGCGAACAATCAAACATCATAATCATATTTATAATTCAATCAGAAATCAGAACAAAGAACAACAACATCAGACGCTCTTGTGTTCCGATTTCAGAAGTTTCAGAACATAACATCAGAACTAAAAAAGGTGCGTTCGTTTAGTGTTATTGACTCGTTTGTCTGTTAATTGTTGAACATCGATTATTATTTTGTTGAACATCGATTTCAGAACATAACATCAGAACCCGTATATTGCCGTATTGATTAAGTGTTGTCGTAATTTTGTTAGTCTGTTAATTATTGAACATCAATTATTATTTTGTTGAACATCGATTTCAGAACATAACATCAGAACCCGTATATTGTTGTAGTGATTAAGTGTTGTCGTAATTTTGTTAGTCTGTTAATTGTTGAACATCGATTATTATCTTTAGGCGTTAATGGTTCCTAAACAAGCATCCGGATAGCAAAAACGTCAAAAAAGGAAATGAGCGGAAGAATTGGTGAAGTCTCAAGCCGGTGCTATACAAAAGTTTTTGGCGCCTAATCCACCTACAGATAATGTTGAAAATAAAAAAGAAGATGTTGAAGTAGAAGTAGAACAGGAACAAGAAAAAGTCGTCTTGTTATCATCTTGAAGATGCACGCAAGGAGGACTGCACGAATCATTGGTTAGCTATTATATTAACTTATTAGTTATTATGGTATGTAACTTATTAGAATACTGTAACACCCCAAAAATGGGTTTGGTAATTTAAACCAGGTTAATATAAAGGAACGGGTAAAAATACCGTTAGGGGTAAAAGTGAACCCGTAAATGAATATTAACTAGGAATAATTAACCTAGTTGAATATTAGTATCGTTGGTATTAAACGAGGGGTTGTAGCCTTATTTAAATAAAACGAAACATGAGGGACCAAAGTAAACAACTTGAAAGTTGTTTTATTAAAAGAAAACAACACACACACATACACACGCATCGTGTGTGTGTGTGTTCATCATCGAGCAGGGAAGGCTCCCATGGAGCCAAAACCCTAAACTTCATCAAATTCTCCAAATTGAAAGGCTAAACGAAGCCCAAATTCACAACCAAACATGAATTAACGATCACCTTCACAAGGGGATCATAAGGTATGTCTTAAAACTTAGATTTGATGATCTTGTTTGAAGTGGGTTATGATCAATCCATGAAATTGTATGAAATTAAGCATGCAGATGTGTTAGAAACACCAAATAGAACTTGTGTTATGAATAATTTCAAGTAATTTGGTGATTTAGAATGAAACCCATTGCATGAGTGTGAAGATGATGATCATGATGAACTTGTAGGTGTTATAACGTGATCTTGTGATGTATAAGGTGTTATATGGTAGACTGAGATAGATAAACTTGATGTGAAAATTATGATTATGAGATTTTGCTTGAATGTGATGGTTCATAAGATGAAATAGGGAAGAACATGCTTAAAGCACTTGTACATTATGCTTAGAAAGTGATAGGCGCACCAAGTGTTTGATGAAATGCTTAGGAGAAAATGATAAGTTGGATTGTATGCTAATAATGAATAAATGTTTGTAGAATGTGTTGATGATGTATTAGACAATAGATTTGTATAAGGAATGTGTTTTGAATGGATTATAAGTGGGAAATTAGTTTGATAAGATGATATGGCAAGAAACCTTCATTAAAAGGTATGTATGCTCATGTATGCTAATCATGTTATGATGGATGTGATGACATGTACGGATAGGAGTTATGTCAACATGGACACAAGCATGGAAGGCAACGGGCCAAGGATAAACACGGAAGCTAAGCTTGAACTCGGACGCACAAGGTAAGTGAACTCCAAACTTACCCTTTTGTTTGGTAATGTATTTATGATATATGGTAATAATTGAGTGTAATGTAAGAAGACATGAATTGTTGTTATTACTAAGTTAAGTTTTAGTGGAAATGAGTCGGAAGTGGTTAAGAAAGAGATTCGATTAAGTTTGGGTAAGAAATGGAACTTACATAATGAATTATGCATAAAGATGAATTAAGGAGTTATACATGTAGGATGTAAATTGTAAGTACGTGTATGAATAGAAAGTGAATATATGCTTGAGTGGGTATTTAATTATATGCTTGAATGAATAAGATGAGTTATGTGTATTTGAGGATATGTTCATATGAAAGGAAGCTAATGATACTAACCGTTTTTCTATTGAGAATTAATGTGAAGCATAGGCATGTTAACAATGGAAGTAAAGGTTGACTCCGCAATCCGATGCGAGTGATCGAATGGATGGATGAAGGGGCTAGTATAAGAGAAAGCATGATATGTTGACGCTTTATTATACATGTGTTAATATTTTTGTATTATGTCACCGGTTACTAATGATGAGATTGAATGTGGTGACTGCAGGTTATACAGGGTTATGGATGTTTCATCAAGAAATGTACGCGGTTGAAGATCGAGTCAAGACATGGATTGTATGTGGGTGTGTATGTGGTCACTTAATTCGATATATGTATGTTAGTTTTTAATTAAATTATAGAAAGGGATTAATGTATTTAAGTGAAAGAAAGAATATCATGAAAGAAAATTTTAGGTATGTATTTTCCGCTGCGAATCTTAGGTTAAAACGTGTTAGGGCGTTACAAGTTGGTATCAGAGCCTAGGTTTGAGCGAAATCAAGTACAAAGGAGTGAGTACTTGAACTCAAACCTGTGTGCTCTTGTGATTAATGACCCGTACAATCCAAGACTCGATCAAGACCGAAAGGTAAGATTTAATATAAGTAAGTATGCGAGAGGTTACTAATAATGATGAATATTGAAAGGTGAGCTTGATGGATAATGAGGATGTTCCGCAGTCGCGGCCTAGTACGAAAGCTAAGGTGTGCGATATGTCAGGAAAATGGACCCCAGGTACACAAATTTTAAATTTTGCAAGTATTAGTATGTAGCATACCCTTATATATGAGGGTGAAATCATTGAAGGATTCAAATGGGTGTGGCACGAACTTAAGACCGGTTCCCTAGACATAAAGTGATAATTCTTATGAGGACACGAGACTAGTATGTGGATTGCACGCCTGGCCAGTGTGCAAGAAGCATAGGACACTCGTGGGATCATGAGGATCATCACCTGTATGTCCGGACGAATCGGGAATAGGGGTCGTGTGGGATGGAAAGGGGTTCCCCGATTCTTTAAGAATCGGGTCAAGCATGAGAAAGAAAGATAAGAATGAAAAGAATGTAAACTATGAATGAAAGGTTTGAATTCGTGAATGAATTCAAACGCGAATGGAATGGAATGAAAAAAATGGAAGGTATGAATGAAGGTTTTGATCCGTAGATGGATACGGATCAAACTTATGAAGAATGAAAAGACGAATGAAAGTTAAATCCGTGGTGAATACGGATTAAATATGCAAGGAAGAAAAGAAGAATGAAAGGCTTGAGCCGTAAGCAGTAAACGAATCAAGTACGCGGAAAAGCGTAGTCGGATGGAAGGTAAGTAAAGCTTACGGCATTTAAATTAATACAACTACTTATGTATTTGACAAGAAATAAGAGATGTTACTATTCGAAAAGAGATTTCGAAATAAGATGTTCCGAAACGAATCGATACGGGTCGGAACAAGTTAAAACTGGAAGTAAATCATATTTGATGGTAAAAAGGGTAAAATGGTAAGTTGGTCATGGAATGATGAAAGTATAATGAGTTTTGAAAGATTTTGTTATGATGTATGCCATGATAAGTAATAAGGGTAAAACGGTAATTTAGTTACATGGATGAATGAAAATAAAGTTTAAAGAATACCCTATGGCGTAAGCGATGATAGGTTAAATGTATGGAAGAAAGGTTTAAAGATTATGACCATACGGTGAAAACCGCAATGAGTCAAATGAGCGAAATGGTAAATCGATACCATTTTATTTAAAATGTAAAAGGTTTGGGGCATTTAGACCAAATGGGTCAATTAATGAAGATAGGATCATTTGACGATGATGACTAATGAATGTTTGTTGAGTTTTATGCTCACAGGATGGATAGCGAATGGAAATTGCGTTGCTATTAATTAGCAACTTACTTAATGAAGTATTAAACGGGTCACAGCTTGATCCAAGCCAGGTATGTACGAATAAGATTGTAGTTAAAAAGTGTGACTTTTGGTCAATTATGTATTAAGGTCCTTTGTCGTAAGAACCGGAGCATTTGTTTACCAAAACGCCCTCGAATGACAAAGCGGGTAAACAACCCTTATGGGCTATTTGGAAACAAGTATTATAATCGAGTAAGTCTTTTGAAAAGTGTAAAGGTTAAAGGTATAAGCTTTTGGGTTTTGCCGTAATAGGAGGATCCGAGGGGTAAAACTCGGATTATATAGATCACCACGTTAGATCCACCACAAATGTAGTTGTGGTGGGAAATCAATTGATAAGAAATGTGAAAATATGAAGCAAGAAGCAAATGAAGGTGATCCGTGCTTAAAATAGACTTAAATACCCTTAACGGGTCAAAATAAGCATATGAGCGAAAACGGGTTTAAGAACGTATATAAACCCGTGATATGAACCTAGTACGATAGACAATATTGAACTTATGGAGTTCATGAGAAATGGGGATCAAACCAACGTGTTTGTTTGATAAATGCATGAACGGGTCGAATAATTCTTAAAAGAATATTGAGCCGAAAGCTTGTAAGTTAAGAATTTTCTTAATCCGGACGTGGGATTTTGAGTCCATATGAAAGAGGACCAAATTTTGGTCATGTAGGAAGAAACGGGAGGTTAAACGGGTAAACGGTTCAAAAGTTATGCGCGTTTAAGTATGTAAGAACGACGGAAAATGAAACAGCAGGAAAATGAATAATCGAGGTGCCGTCGCCGACGCCCAGAAGGGCCGTCGCCGACGGCATGTGTGATCTGGATTTTTGGCCGACGGCCTAACCTCCTGTCTACGGGGATTTTGGGCGACGGAGGTGCGTCGCCGACGGCCCATATGGGCGTCGGCGACGGTTCCCAGAATTTACGTTTTCTGTTTACTTCCATTTGTGATCTCGGTTGATCCAGTGCGCGTCCCGGTGCTCCGTTAAGCTTCCGAATGGGCCGAAATTAAGTTTCTGATGCATTTTTGATAAAGGACTATTGTCCAGAATAAAAATTTTTCCAAGCTGACCTGGCAGCTCGACCCCAGCCAGGGGCTCTGCCCTTGGACCCCACTTCTCTCGGGGGCGCTGCCCCCGAACCCCCGTTATTCCCAATGAAGGATATGCACGTATGTAAGTATGTAAGAATGTATGCACATATGTAGATATGTATGAATGAATGTATGTATGTATGTATGCACGTATGAAAGCATGTACGTATGTACGATTTAGATACGTTTGAGTATTAACGTTATTAATCGTGTTTCCGTTGAGAAAACAATGTAATGCAGGTATGAAAATATTGGATGCATGAGGAATTGAAGTTGATCTCAGAAAAGGGTAAAGTTACGTTATGTTACGAATTGAACCAATTATGAACCTTGTAAGGGTTTTATGAGTATGAATATGTTATCATATCTAAAGTGTTGAGGTGTTATAAACATTGTATGAAAGTTTATGGGCATTATTTATATAAAATGTGAAGGTCCTTATAAATTTCAATTATGTAAGCTAAGGTCTTACAAATTATATTATTTGACCCATGTACAATATAATGCTAATGCAAACCGGGAATTTGTGAAGGAACTATGGGTGAATGAACACCAAGTTAAACGCAAGTATGAAAGGAAATGCGATAACTATTAATGTTATAAATGAGAATGATGGAATTCTTGGCTGATGAATGTAATAAATGTATGAAGGTACGTATGAGTGTGTGCATTATATAACGATAAGTAAGCATGTAAACATGTACGTATAGATGTGTTATTGTTGCAAGTATGTTTGCGGTTGTATATAAATAGATGTATGCGTGTACATATATAAACGCATGTACGTATGTATTAAATGGGGTTGAATGTGCACAAAGGAATGAAGTTTGTATGTACGAACATACGTGTGAATGTACGTATATGAGTATACCCAGTAGCATGTAACGTTGACAGACGTAGAATGATGTTAACTTTAGAGCTAAGCAAGTATGTGTGACTATGAAATAGTAGTTTTGTTGTGATAACGAAACGAGAATTAAAGGTTATACATTGTATGCATGGAATGTAATCTTAAAAGACGAGATAAAGGTATTAGATTCGTTGTAAACGGATCATACGAATGTATGTATTATTACAAGTTTGAAGAAATATGCATATTGACCTGTTACTAACGGGTCAAGGAAATGAAAAGGATGTGTGATAGTATGGACTGTTGTAATGAGTAATTGTGCGATGAAAGCAAGAGTGGTATGTCCAACATGATTTATGAATAAAAAGCAGATATAATCGAGTCGTTATGATCAATGAACGCATGGAAGTATTATGTTCGATTTAAGAAAGTAAGGATAGGACGTACGGTTATATTTGTTCATGAATGAGGCATTTTTATGAAGTATGAGTGCATTCTTGCCATGGTATGTAATTTGAATGAAATGAATGAATAAACATGTAATGATGAACACCACTAAGGAACTAACATGAGGCAAGAATTTGGAATCTAAAGATATATGAATATATTTCAGAATTGTGTTACATAGAAGGACCGGTAAGTAAAGGATTATGGTCCCGCGGAAGTAAACAAGGTTTCAGGGACGAAACCTCTTTTAAGGGGGGTAGACTTGTAACACCCCAAAAATGGGTTTGGTAATTTAAACCAGGTTAATATAAAGGAACGGGTAAAAATACCGTTAGGGGTAAAAGTGAACCCGTAAATGAATATTAACTAGGAATAATTAACCTAGTTGAATATTAGTATCGTTGGTATTAAACGAGGGGTTGTAGCCTTATTTAAATAAAACGAAACATGAGGGACCAAAGTAAACAACTTGAAAGTTGTTTTATTAAAAGAAAACAACACACACACATACACACGCATCGTGTGTGTGTGTGTTCATCATCGAGCAGGGAAGGCTCCCATGGAGCCAAAACCCTAAACTTCATCAAATTCTCCAAATTGAAAGGCTAAACGAAGCCCAAATTCACAACCGAACATGAATTAACGATCACCTTCACAAGGGGATCATAAGGTATGTCTTAAAACTTAGATTTGATGATCTTGTTTGAAGTGGGTTATGATCAATCCATGAAATTGTATGAAATTAAGCATGTAGATGTGCTAGAAACACCAAATAGAACTTGTGTTATGAATAATTTCAAGTAATTTGATGATTTAGAATGAAACCCATTGCATGAGTGTGAAGATGATGATCATGATGAACTTGTAGGTGTTATAACGTGATCTTGTGATGTATAAGGTGTTATATGGTAGACTGAGATAGATAAACTTGATGTGAAAATTATGATTATGAGATTTTGTTTGAATGTGATGGTTCATAAGATGAAATAGGGAAGAACATGCTTAAAGCACTTGTACATTATGCTTAGAAAGTGATAGGCGCACCAAGTGTTTGATGAAATGCTTAGGAGAAAATGATAAGTTGGATTGTATGCTAATAATGAATAAATGTTTGTAGAATGTGTTGATGATGTATTAGACAATAGATTTGTATAAGGAATGTGTTTTGAATGGATTACAAGTGGGAAATTAGTTTGATAAGATGATATGGCAAGAAACCTTCATTAAAAGGTATGTATGCTCATGTATGCTAATCATGTTATGATGGATGTGATGACATGTACGGATAGGAGTTATGTCAACATGGACACAAGCATGGAAGGAAACGGGCCAAGGATAAACACGGAAGCTAAGCTTGAACTCGGACGCACAAGGTAAGTGAACTCCAAACTTACCCTTTTGTTTGGTAATGTATTTATGATATATGGTAATAATTGAGTGTAATGTAAGAAGACATGAATTGTTGTTATTACTAAGTTAAGTTTTAGTGGAAATGAGTCGGAAGTGGTTAAGAAAGAGATTCGATTAAGTTTAGGTAAGAAATGGAACTTACATAATGAATTATGCATAAAGATGAATTAAGGAGTTATACATGTAGGATGTAAATTGTAAGTACGTGTATGAATAGAAAGTGAATATATGCTTGAGTGGGTATTTAATTATATGCTTGAATGAATAAGATGAGTTATGTGTATTTGAGGATATGTTCATATGAAAGGAAGCTAATGATACTAACCGTTTTTCTATTGAGAATTAATGTGAAGCATAGGCATGTTAACAATGGAAGTAAAGGTTGACTCCGCAATCCAATGCGAGTGATCGAATGGATGGATGAAGGGGCTAGTATAAGAGAAAGCATGATATGTTGACGCTTTATTATACATGTGTTAATATTTTTGTATCATGTCACCGGTTACTAATGATGAGATTGAATGTGGTGACTGTAGGTTATACAGGGTTATGGATGTTTCATCAAGAAATGTACGCAGTTGAAGATCGAGTCAAGACATGGATTGTATGTGGGTGTGTATGTGGTCACTTAATTCGATATATGTATGTTAGTTTTTAATTAAATTATAGAAAGGGATTAATGTATTTAAGTGAAAGAAAGAATATCATGAAAGAAAATTTTAGGTGTGTATTTTCCGCTGCGAATCTTAGGTTAAAACGTGTTAGGGCGTTACAAATACTATGATTTTGTCATTATCATAATTGCATTGTTTATCAAATACTATAATTTTTGTCATTTTCGTAATTATATTGTTTATCGTTAAAGCATATAGGCACATTTTTCAAGCTCGAACATGGTACGTGAATTCTCAGAGACGACACTGTCGAGGACGACGAGATCTTATTGAATAAGTAAAAAATGCGACTTCTATTGAGTTATACTATTAAACTAATGCGACTTCTATTGAGCTATACTATTAAACTAACGAAAAACATGCAATCACAATTAATAGCAATTAAGATCAAGTCTATTTTAAGATCATTAATCATACCAAGTCCAATTCATGATCAATGTAGAAGATATAACAAGATAAGAGATTAATATGTGATCAATACAAAACGAAAAATAAATATACGGTCAAACACAAATTGAATAAATCAATAGAAGATTTACAAGATGTAAATTAGTCAAGAAAATCAGAATTTGCTAAGATTAATTAAAGATTACTATGGGAGAGATGGATAGACTTATATATCCGAGACATAATAATTTAGTCTAATGTAAATCCTTTTTCCATTTTGTAATCTTTGTTGGGTTTTTACCGAGACATAATAATTTAGTCTAATGTAAATCCTTTTTCCATTTTGTAATCTTTGTTGGGTTTTTACAGCATATGCTGGCCTTCTCTGTAATTATAGAATCTTGTCGTTCAAAAAGAAAGAAAAAATAAAAAATTACCCTTTTTTAACAATATTAAAGAGTACTTAACAACAATACATTTTTTTTTTCAAAGCAAATATTAACTTATATTCTTTTCTATTTAAAATCAGTCTTTTTGTTATTGTCAAAAGAAGAAACTATTCGTAGCAGTATTGTCACATTTAAAGCAAAAAACCATCAATTTTGACCAAGTTTTTATTTAATATCGTTTTTGGTTGCTTTCAATCCTGATAACCAAACACATAAAAACCAAAAGATCCTTGCACGCATTGACTTGTTTCATTTTTATATTTCTTTTAATCTCATCCTTTGGCTCCTTGCATTTATGTATTTCTTTCATATCGTTTTCTTAACCCGTTCTAAATTGGTGTTGACCTGTTTTTTATATATTTTTTCTTCAAATGTATCACTCATTGACCTGTTATACACGACCCATAAAATAATAACGATACCTGTTACCCGTTTGACATGTAACTAGGTAGACGCTTTGAGCCGTTGGCCTTTGTAACAATCCACAAATTATATTCAGTTTTTGCCCCTATTTTAGACTATATTTTTTTGGGTTTTTTTACATATTTCCCCCTCTAAGATGGCTTATTACATATTTCTCCAAAAAAAAAAAAAAAAAACAATTACATATTTCCTCTTTTTTGAAAAAATTACCCTTCTAAAAACCCATAATCGATCAGCTCTTCTTTTTGGTGATTTTACGCTGGTTTAACCCGGAGAGAGAAATACGAATATTTCATTTACATGGTGATGTGTAATGGTGGTATAGTGGAATTAGACTAGTGGGTATGGAGAGCCTTATCCCCAAGGGGATGGGCCGCCACGTCGGCGCCACGTAGGAGTGGTTTGGAGGGGATGGACCTAGGGGGGTGGGGGATGAACCCCTTTATGTATATATATGTATAGGTTTATGTGAGAGAAGGGAGGAGAAGGAGGCCCGTCGACTTCGTCTGTGGGGAGCCGGATACGCCGGGACGGGAAGAGGGGGCGGTGTTGGGGACCGGCGCCGCGCCTCGCCGGGCCTAAGCCGACCCCATACCGCTTAGTCTTAGGATTGCAGTTGGGTTTTCAAACAGTTGTCAGTTAGAAAAGGTTTGTTACGTTGCTAATTTCTTTTTTAGATAAAGTAATAAATATTATTTTTTTTTTGAAAGGTAAACTTCATAAAAACGAAACGGCACACCTCCAAACGAGGGGCCCAACCAAAACTACATCCCGATTCTACATAAAAACAAATTTACACCACTCATCCCATTCTATATTTTTACATTTGCTTCTATTCTTAAACCATAAGTAACCTATAGCTTTAACCTCGTTGACAATCTTCTCGACTCTAGCTTCTATGCTTTCAAACCTAGCTTTATTCCTCGCTTTCCAAATACACCACGCCGCAATCCTGACTATACCTTTAAAAGCCTCCTTTTTGATCCCACTCAGACCCACGGACTTGTGAATCTTATAAATATCCTTGAAGTCGAAGAAATATAAATGTTGCACCTTGCACCAGTTGCTGATTTGGAGCCAGACAATTGACGCTATGTAGCAAGACGAAAAGATATGAGAAACCGAGTCCACTCCCTCTCTACATAAAACACATTCGTCTTCCTAAACCTCAATGTTTCTATTCCTCAACGCTTCAACCGTAGCTATTTTATTTAAGCTAGCTCTCCACATAAAAATATTTACTTTGTCCGGAATCCATTTGCATTCTTCTGCCGTTTCCTGCAAACTGTCATCATGTTGGCCGTTTCTGATCAGCAGTTTTTTAACAGCCCCGACGCTGAAGACTTTGTCTTCAGCACCGATCCATTCCCACCTATCTTGATTTTCAACGAGCGTAACATGGAACAGCCTACCGCACAGATCGATCAGCTCGTTAACTTCAACCAGCTCCGATACATTTCTCTTCCATACCCAGTCATAATCCGAAACAAAACCACCAGCACTTTCCTTCGGCTTAATCCTGTCTGCTACCTTGCATCCCTTCTCCTTTTCCAGCTTAAATAATTCCGGATATTTGGACTTGAGAGGCTCATCACAAAGCCACGGATCCAACCAAAAAGCCGTGTTTTCCCCATTCCCTATATTACTTCTGAAAAAAGATCTCAACGGAATCCCTTCCACAGAAGTTTTCGATAATGTCTTTGCTATATTAACCCACACCCCTCCCATAGATGATCTAAATGGAATAAAATTCCAGTTGAACTTAGTTCTATGAATGGCTTCCACTACCTTAACCCACAGTTTGTTTCTTTCTACCTTGAGTCTCCACCCCCATTTTGAAAGCAAAGACACGTTGATGTTTCTAAGATTGTTTAAACCCAAATCGCCTTTGTTTTTCGGACTCGTCACCGTTTTCCAAGCCACCCAATGCATTTTCTTGATATTTTCATTCCCTCCCCATAAAAACCTTCTAATCTTTGCTTCTAAATCCGAAATGACCTTACACGGAGCTTTAAATAGAGAAAAGTAATAATTAGGGAGGCTTTCAAGCACGGATTTGATGAGCACCACTCTCCCTCCTATAGAAAGTAATGACGCCTTCCAATTAGATAAACGGGCTTCAAAGATATTATACACCGGCCTCCAATTAACCACCCGGTTCATGTTGGCGCCAACCTTGATCCCGAGGTAACTAAACGGGAAAGAACCCGAATTGCAACCTATAGATGAAGCCAATTCCCCAATAACCTCGGAACTCACCCCCAATCCATATAAGCTAGATTTATCCAAATTTATTTTCAGACCCGAACACAAATGAAAAATCCGGAGAATACGCACCACATTAACAATGTTTTCTGTAGACCATTCCCCTATTAGAATGGCATCGTCCGCGTAAAGGAGGTGGGAAATAGAGGGCCCATCGTTCGGCAGCTTTAGACCTCTAAAAACACCTTCTTCTTTAGCTCTGTCACACAAACTTGAAAGGGCATCCATCACCAGGATAAAGAGAAAAGGCGATATCGGATCACCCTGCCTTAAACCTTTGAAGCATTGAAATTCGAATGTTGGAGAGCCGTTGACTAGCACCGAAGACCGCGCCGACCTGAGAATGCCTTTAATCCATTGACACCACCGATCGGGAAATCCCTTTTTAGACATTATGTCTATAAGGAAATTCCAGTTCACGTTGTCATACGCTTTCTCAAAGTCGATTTTAAGGAAAAACCCTTTTTTCTTGCACTTCTCTCCCCATCTATGAATTTCGTTGACCATAAGAGGACCATCCAAAATAAAGTTCCCTTCTAAAAAAGCGGATTGAGAATCAGCGACAACCTTCCCTATCACCTTTTTTAACCTGTTGGCAAGAACCTTCGACACAACCTTACTAATAATGCCAATAAGATTTATCGGCCTATAATTCTTGAGATCCACCGGATCTTTACACTTGGGAATTAAAGCGATAAAGGACGACCCACTCCCCACATTGAACTCTCCGTTGACATAAAAAGAGTTCAACACCTCCAAGAAGTCTTTCTCAAAAAGATACCAGAATCTTTTAATGAATTTCATGTTGAGCCCGTCCGGTCCAGGCGACTTTTCGCTGCCGCATTCCGAAACCGCTGCTTTAATTTCTTCCAAGGAGAATGTTTGAACCAACGAAAGCTTGTCTTCCTCCCCCAAAGTCTTGAATCCAACATCCGAAATCGACGGCCTATCAACCCATTCCTCTTTGAACCGGGATCTGAAGTAAGACATAATCTCTTTTTTGACTTTAGCCGGATCCGACTCCCATCTCCCGTTGATATTCAGACCTGGAATGTTGTTGGATGCTTTTCTTTGATTAACTAACGAATGAAAGTACTTGGAATTTGCGTCTCCCTCGGCAGCCCATTTAACTCTAGCCCTTTGTTTCGCCTCCGAACATTTCTTAATGTCCCGTTCTAGAATTACTTTCTTATTTTCCGCAAACACCCATTGCTCTTCTTCGTTAAGCTCCCTCTCCTCCATTATACTTTCCAATGATTCCATTTCCTCCAAAGCATTAACAAAAGCTTCTCCTTCTTTTTTTAGATAGTCGTCTCTCCAAACTTTTAAAGCCTTCCTAAGGTGTGCAAACTTGGCCGTGAGACTGAGATCTGGAGGGCCAATCGGAGAAAAAGAACCAACCGCTCGTTCCACCACTTCCTTGAAACCCTCTTTTTCTAACCAAATGTCAAAAACCCTGAAAGGCTTCGGCCCAAAATTTTTTTCCCCAACCTCCAGAATAATTGGACAGTGATCCGAGTAAAGGAACGGTAACGCCCTAAGCGTGGCCAACGGCCATTTGGAGAAAAATCCCGGGCTTACCATAATTCTATCGAGTTTGCTTAATTTTTTTCCATCTTCTCTAGAGCAAGTGAACTTAAAACCCTTCATTTCGTATTCCAGCAGGTTAGCTTGATCAATAAACTCGTTAAAATTGTTCGCACAAGAAACTCTGAAGCAAGAATTCTTTCTTTCCGATTCGTTCCTGACCGCATTAAAGTCTCCTGCCACAATCCAATATCCATCCCATCCTCCCAAGATAACCAAAATTTCATTCCATAGAGCTAACTTCGCCGATATGCTTTGCGGAGCATAAACGTTTAGAAAGTTCAACCTTTCTCCGCTTCCTTTCAATTTACCCCTCACAGCCAAAAAGTACCTTTGTTTAATCGAAACCTCCATGTCGAATGTCCCTAAATCCCAAAGACTGATAAGACCCCCCGATCTTCCTTCAGCACCCACAAAATCCATCCCATAATTTTTATTTCCCCATATATTTTCGAACCTGATTCCACTAATATCCTCCTTCTGAGATTCTTGCAGAGCCATAAAATCAACTTTGTGTCTAAACTTCAAGCCTTTTATCCATCTTTCCTTAACAGGACCCCCCATACCTCTCACATTAAGACTTAAGAAATTCATTTGTAAACAACATTCTTACCTTCATTGAGCACAGCCTCTTTAATTCTGGTAGCATGTTCACCAAGCGAAGCTCCCAGCCTCATTCCTAATTCAATTGTAGTATCTATCTCCTTCTGTATCCCCTCCTCTTCTGCCCGTCTCGCCGGATCCGGAGCCAGAGTATCCGGGACAACGAAAACCTCCGGATCTCCTTCCTTCATTGTCGATTGACCGTCAACAGATGCCCCTTCAGAAGTCAGATTTGTGTCTATCTTTTCCGATTCTGCTACATCGACCTCCAGGTGTTTCTCCCAATTTGGACCTGACCTTTCTCCCTGACTGGAAAAATTATTTAACCCAATAGGCCAGGAGAAGCACTTGGGTTCCTCTGACTCCTTCCTAGCCCTTTTTTTGGGCCTGGGCTCACTAGCTGAGCTAATGGTAATGGGCTTCCTCAAATGAGTATCTTTTAAGAGGTTAAAAGGTTTTTTACCTTTAACTTTAACTACGTTCCCTTTTTCCAAAACCGCTGGGGACCCACAAGATCCAATTCCGCCATCGATAACAGCCGCCTTGTCCTCGGGAATACTTTCCACTTTTGTCTGTTCCTCGAGACCCGCACTTTTTTGAAACCGACCTACATCTTCCCCATGCAACTCGTGCACTTCATTCACATCTCCCAAACCGTCCGAAGTCAATTTATCCGACCTCTGAGATTCTTCTACCATCTTTTCGTCTTCCTCGTTATCGAAGCGAAACTCCGATGACCTTTTTTCCGACTGACAGTAATCCTCCGATCCCGTTCCTTCCTCCTCCAACCCTTCCGGCGTCCATTCCTCCGCCACCTCTTCCACCCAAACCTTGTACCTTTTATCCTTCCATGTCAAAGAGACCGTTTCCTCTATTCTGGCCCCGTCCCCTCTCAATACCCCGATACAATTAACCGAGAAGTCCAGGTCTTCCACCGATCTCTGGGATGCATGAACTATTTTCCCGAAGTGACGGGCAATCGAATCATAGATTTCATCTACCGCTAAGTGAAAGGGAACCCCCACCATCCTAAGCCAGGCGATCCTTTCAAACGGCAGGGATTGTCCGCTCCAGTGGTCCATGGATGAAAACCACTCATTCCACTGTATGTGATTGCCAACAAAACAGTTGCAATGATCCACCGACGTAAATTTAACCAAAACGAACAAACCTCCCAGATAACTAATAGAAAAATCCTTTTCTCCTGCCTTAGACATTGCCAGAAAGAGATTGTTGAGGATCGATAGACTCTTGCATCTGCCCACGGCTGCCAAACCAATTAATTCTTTAAAAGCAAAAATGTTGTCAAAAGCTTCAACCACGACACCTCCCTCACTATCCTGTTTCGACGGCCCTTCTCCCTTTGCCCCTTTGTCTTTGATGAAAAGATCTCTGAACGTCCTACCTCCACCATTGTTATAAAAAGCTTGAAGGTTAGGTTGCTGCTTACCCTTATTACCCCCTGCCTGTTCCTCCTGAATAAAACCTTTCTTGTCCTTCGGTCCGTTGAAAAAGCTAGCATTTTCCGATGCGAATCTAGCTAGGTTTACAATGACTTTCGAGCTCCCCATTTTGGTTCCGTTTAACACTCGTTCCATATCCTTCACGTCCCTTACGTCTCTGAAGCTAATGAAGCCGAACCTATTACCAACCTTGTCCTTCTTTTTGGCGATGTAGACTCCGGCCACCTCTCTGAACACCTTTACAAATTCCGACAGTTCCCATGGCGTGCAGCCCTGTGGGAGATTTGTGACGAAGAACTTTGTGATGTTACCTTTATCCATCTTTCCTCCAGACCCTCTGTTATTAGCCTTACGTTTAGAGTGAGGGTCCAACCAAGGGCCATCGTCCTCCATAACTGTTACTCCCAACGATGGAGACGTACCCGGACAGCGAATGAAAGCAACCGGGAAGAAAGATAGAAACAATGGTAGTATTTGTTCAGCAAACCAAAGTGCTGAACGAGACGTACCACGACCGCTATCCCTCCACCTTCGCTTTGTCGAGCCGCCGACGAAACTGTCTCCACCACCACCAGCCACACAAAACCCTTTCCCGCTGGCGAATGGAAGGGACGAAACACAAATTAGGATGAAAGGTACAGTCAGCCGCAGCGACGACCTCGCACTCTAACCCGGGAAACCTCCCGACGTCGAGCCACCGGCGAAAGGGAAAGGAAGAGTTTTTAACTCTTGACCGAGTAATCTATTAAGTAATAAATATTATAATTTCTTATCAATACCACCTGTGATACAGGCCTTCAAAACCTATCGAATAGCTATGTTTTGAGTTAAATGCCCGGATAGTCCTTGTGGTTTGCTATTTTTTCACCTTTAGTTCCTAACTATCTAAAAGTACAGCTATAGTCCCAAATTTTTCAATTTTCGTTCCCGGATAGTCCCTGTGACTAACATCAGTGAGTTTTCTCAGTTAATAGAGTGTGAAATGACATAAATACCCTTTCCTTAAAATATATAAAACATTAATAATTAGGCGTAAAGATGCCAGTAGTTACCGTATTTCCGTTATAAATAGAGGCCAACAAGTTACCATCTAAATTCTCTTTTGCATCAGTCATACATTCAGCTAAAGCCTTTGACAATTAAATCTACAATGTACCAAAAAATTCATATGAAGCTATTGAAAGACAATAATTTATGCATATGACCACCAAAATCATATTTTTATATATAGATAAAATAAAGTGAAAATCTGTAAACCTTCAAGCTTCTGAGCATCGTTTTCAGACGGTGGTTGCTTTTCAAAATTGGCAGACAAATCCAACTGCTTGTTGAAGTTCCTACCATTTGAATGCATCATCAAAGGAGATCTGAAATCATGCTTAAAAGATCCATTCTTTTTTCTTTTGTTTCCTATCATTGTACTCTTTTAAGCCCCAACACGCAATCGACAATCTTAGCAGATGAACCCGCCACCATATTATCCTAAAAACATTTATAAAACAACTAGGTTCATAACAGAACCCAAAAAATGTACTGAATTTGTTAAAACTATAACATATGCATGTACCCTTTCGAAAACTGAAGCTTCAAAAACCGGAAGCCTTAACCCTTCAACCGCTTTCATATGTATGTACCCTTTCGAAAACCGAAGCTACAAATAAATAAATCTATTAAGTTATTTTGTTTTATAGTAAGCTTATTTTTGTTATTTCACACCCTCTTAACTGAGAAAACTAACTGATGTTAGGCACAGGGACTATCCGGGAAAGAAAATTAAAAAGTTTGGGACTATAGCTGTAATTTTAGAAAGTTAGGGACTAAAGGTAAAAAAAGGGCAAACCAGAGGGACTATCCAGGCGTTTAACTCCTATGTTTTTAAACAACATGAATGATTTTGAGCAATTGATTTTAAATATTTGGTATCGCATTTATACTTCTTAAATTCATTATAAACAAGTAAGGATTACATTTTAATGAAAGTTTGTGTTATTTATTATGAGTATTATAGTATTGTTTATATTGTTTGACAAGAGTAGCAAGTAGAAAAATTGGGGAAATATTATATGAATCGAGAGATATGTAATAAATTGATGTAATTAGAAAGGGAAAATATGTAAATAATCATTTAATGGTTCATTACGGGTAAAATAGTCATTCAATAAGAGTAATTTTAATGAAAATGAGAAATATGTAATATATAAGGGTTAGGGAGGGGAAATATGTAATTGTTTTTTTTTGTTTGGGGAAATACGTAATAAGCTAGCTTAGGAGGGGGAAATATGTAAAAAACCCATATTTTTTTTATTCAAATGCTATCCAAACACTAGCAGATTTTATTCGACATGCTGCATATATGAATATAAAGAAGGCAGCATGGACATAACCCATTATCACGGCAGCCCATGATACCAAATAATGTTTAATTTTGTACATTTAGCATGTTATGTATCAATGAAGTTGTAAACACTGGAGGACCCAGACTTTATTTTCTAGGGGTGCGAACGAGAGGTTCAACCAAAATTTTCAACGGATGCGTGTAGCATTCTAACCCGTTTAAGTAATTATCTTAATAAAAACAGATAATAAGGTCCCATATATTTTTTTACAACTAACTTACTGTAACACCTCGTAAAATCGCGACCAATGATGTGTTGACACGTGTATTAAACCCTAATAAAGTTAAACGTTGACTATAAAGGACTAATTTTGCGAAAAATCGAAAACTTTGAATGCGAAAGGACTAAAATTGTTAACATGCCTAAACTAAGCCTCCAAATAACAATACACGGTATTCATAATTAGAATTAAGCCACTCGTTGGTAGAGAGGAGTCGTTTGCATAATTATTTAAAAGTTTGTGCGTCAAAGGGTTAAAAGCGTCAACATGTTAATTCATACATCTGAATGACCTTTTAACAAACCGAGAGCTTCATGATGTTTGATTATGCTCTCGGGAATGCCTAATATTGGCCATTTAAGGCTTTTACGCCAATAAGTGAAATTACGCGCAAGTTTGCAAGTTAAAGGGGTTAAAAGCGTCAACATGTTTAATTATACCTCTGAGTGACCTTTTAACGAACCCGAAGCATTACGATGTTTGATAATACTCTCGAGAATGCCTAATATGGATAACATAGGGCTTTGACGCAATAAAATGATAATGCGCCCAAATTTGCGCGTTAGAATGACCAAAAGCGTCAACGTCTAAAACTACACCTTAGAATGACCATATAAGCGAACTGGAGTGTCGTAATATTTAAGCATGCACTCGGGAATGCCTACCATGGGTTACGTAAGGCTTGAATATCGTTAAACGATATTACGCACATTTATGTGCGTTAAAAGGACTAGAAATGACAACAAGCGAAACTACACTTTTGGATGATCTTTTAAAAGAACCGGGAACTACATAATGCTCAGTCAAACTTCCGAGTGTACCAAAGATTGGCCGCTAACGCATTTACACCTTATAATGAAAATATACTTGAAAATAGAAAGTTAAGTGCCAAAAATGACAAGATTGAAAGTTAAATAGTACATGAAAAGGTTGAGGGGTTGTTCTGTCAGAAAATGAAACATGCTTGCTGGACTTCTGAGGATCGCGGGCCGCGAACCCTTTTGGGCCGGCTGTACGCGGGCCGCCAAGAACATCAGCAGCAACATATATATTTGTTTTTTTTTCTTTTCAATACTTGGTACCCACACATAGGTTTCAAAACCATTTTTATAAAACCTTGGACTTGTTTACTGATTTAGATAACTGGTTTTACACCTGTAATCATCCAAATGAATCCCAAAAACACATGGCAAGATCCTATTAAATCACAAAAACTATATATAGGCTTCAAACTTCACATTTTCATTTGCACATTCATTCAATCTTCCTCTCCTTCTCACATTGGGAGCTCCTGAACTAATAGGAGCATACCATTGAGCTTATTTCAGTTCGTTGGACCTCTTGTAAGTGTCCTTTCGTGACTAGTTCGTTTTATTGGCATTTAAAGCCAAAAAGTCAAGCGTTTACGACGAACGCTTTGACTTTTAGTTAGACCGTAGACGGTCAAGCCAGTGTTCGCAACGAACATGGCTACGTGATCGCAATTAGGTAGTTGTTAAACCCTCAAAAGGGCACCTCCTAAGAATCACATTTGCTTGGTCAATTGACGAGTCAACTTAATATTGTTTTAAAAAGTCAACGGGGCAGTTTTCGAAATAATTGCGATATGAGTTTAGAAATGTTCTAAAATACGTTTTATTACTTAAACAACTTGGTAATAATTATTATAACATGTGTAAACATGTTTGGCTCGTCAATTCCAGTTTTAGGGTCGGTTCGCAACCGAACGTCGCGAAGTTTGACTTCTGCGTTGACTTTCGATTATGAACCGAATTAGATTAGTTTGCTACTGATTTTAGGTTCCGTTATGATCGTAATTTAATGTAACATAACCCTGTAAGGTTATATTACACGATTATACTAGAAATCTGATTTATTTGCTTGTTTCCGTTATTATGCTTAATTTTGACTATTATGCCCTTATGTTATAAAAACGAGATTTTTAAAAATGTGAGAGGACAAAAAGCTCTATTACTGATATATAAGTATGTCAAAAAAATTTGACATCAGTTTTCTGGTCTCAAACTAAAGTTATGCAAGATATCGTAAAATAAAACTTTTTGTTAATTAAATTACATTTTTAGCATAAATCATGTTTAAACCCAAATTTTGGCACCAAACTCATTTACCTACTGTTTTGATATTATTTTTAGGGATTTTTGGAATTTTTGGTCAGATTATAAACTGACCATATCATTGAGTTCCCGTATAATTCGATAAATGACGGTAACACCCTTTTTATTTATAAAATGAGATTGACACATGATTAACAAGCCAAACC
Organism: Helianthus tuberosus; assembly: GCA_030545235.1. Lineage (NCBI taxonomy): Eukaryota > Viridiplantae > Streptophyta > Magnoliopsida > Asterales > Asteraceae > Helianthus > Helianthus tuberosus. Next base: position 55,437,564 of record CM060448.1, read on the forward strand.
TTTTCCTAATGATGTTATATGTTAAATAAAATATTTTGAACTTTAAAGGCTGGTCAAAATCTCAGGTTTTCATAAACATCTCATATATCGTCAATTATCGACTTATACGCTAATTAGGCGCATAGTATGGTTTAAAACCATATTTAACACCTAAGACTTGTTACCTACTGATTTTATAAATGAATTTTTATATTTTAACAGTAAGTATAAGTCTTGAACTCAGACTTCCAATTCGGTCCTTAAAACATATGTGAAATGACTAAAATGCCCCTACGGTGCATAGTTTGGCCATAAATGATAAACCTCACATATGTATGATATCTTACTGATGTAACATGATAAAATAAATATTTTTACTGAATGTTTTAGACCAGAACCTCAGTTTATGTTTAAACCTCTTTTATAAGCTTTAAAATGACCAAAATGCCCTTACGGGACTTAAATTGGTTTTAAAATATTTTTGGGCATAATTGTTGATATCATATCATATTTAAAGCATATTAACTTGTGAAACTTGTACATGACTCAACCGGTTACCCGTTATGCATATACGCGTTCGGTACGGTTTATGTAACTAGTTTGCATAAATTAGCTGAAACGGGTCAAACCTTATCATTTTAACTTCAAATTCCAGAATGTAATTAGTTTACCCATGTAATACAAGTCTCCATACTTGTCGGGTCTAAATTACATTCCAATCCGGTCATCGCTTAATCCAGCGTTTCATGCCGTAAAGCTTTCTTTAAACTAACCGGTCTAAGTTTACAACTTAAATAAAGACCCGTTAGGAATCTAATAGGTTAATAAAACCTTCGTTCCAGATTAGGAGCCCCGGTAAAAGATACTTGCACTTGTTTGAGTAGATAATACGGCTGAGTATACAAAACTTGCATTTTAAGCTCAGGTAAATACTTTTAACTTATTTTCCCTTATACGGGCTTGAGATACGGTAAATTATTACTGCTTGGTCGGGTATTGAATATTTAATCGATTAGTGGTTAAATCATTGAGATAACCCGTTTTAATCTGTTTTGTTTGATTTAAGCATTTTGGGGTTAATGACCGTGTCCTGGATATCCTCGGCTCATTCATTTGAAATGGCCACACTTAAGCACGGGGTGTAGGCATACACCTGACAGTTGCGTATGTAAAACGGTATACCCACTCATGAGGATAACTTCTTGTGGGTTTATATTAGTGGTGTGTCTATTAATCTTGTCTCGGCTTCTATCCCGGGCCCTGAACGTACGACAAACAATATAAATCTGTATACAAGATTATTTTATATAATTGTCCCAAGTTATAAAAGAACATTTGTGCCTTGTGCATTTAAATCAATTTTCATAACTGTTTTCAAAAGAGTCGGTTAATTGTATTTACCAGTAAACTGACGCATTTTCAAAAGGCTAAGTGACAGGTACTACTCGTAATTGGCTGGGAGCTGCTTGGTGTCAATAAAGGATCTTGCAACTCCTTAGGATGCCCTAAAGTCTGCTAAACTTCATTTTGTACATTTTATTATGATCCGCCTGTGGATTTAATATTGCAAGCTCGTATGTAATTATCATATCAGTATTTTCTGACAATTGGGTTTGTAATAATATTTTATATTCCAAGACTTCCGCTGTGCTATTCTGTGTATGTTTGACTATGACGATATCAATCTTACGTCACGATACTCCCCACCGGGCCCACCGGACTGAGCTGTAAATATCTGGGTGTGACACTTACTCGCCTGGGTTAACCAATAACCCAGACAAACCGACAAAACGAATTATTACACTTCATTTACATTATACTATATTGAAGCTTTTAAACTCGAAAGCTTCAACACGCATGATCATGTTTTAATTATCCCGAATGGATGTTCCTGAGGAAATGGTGGTTTAGGAGTGTTCGGTTCTTCGAGTGCTTGGTCGTCTGTCCGTCCAGTTCCTGCCTTAGTGAAAGTCTGTCATAAACACTAACAACAATTAGTGTGTAAGTTATACGGTTAGTAATCGAAACATTTGAACGAAAACATTAAGCACAATTTTTTTTGTATTCAATTACGACCCATTACCCAGGCTCGTTATTCTAATGTTTCAATCTTTCATTACCCGGTTTGCGTTTACATTTATATTCAATTTCGTCCCATTATCCGGGCTCGTTTTTTCCTAATGTTTCATGCTCCCGTTACCCGGTTTACGTTTACATCTATATTCAACTACGTCCCATTATCCAGGCTCATTAATCTAATATTTTCACGCTCCCACTACCCGGTTTGCGTTTACATTTGTATTTGGTTACGTCCCATTACCTGGGTTCATTATTCTAATGTTTTCTAACTAGTCAACCATAGCTCTTTCGTCCAAAATGACTAAATTCAGGGATTTTCTTGAGTCACTTATTTCTATGCGTGTCATACTTTGTTTTTATGGTTTCTCACGAGAACTATTTATACGAGTATGCGCGTAAGATTTCTTGACCCCAAGGAACCCTTAACTTTTCCCGTTAACCTCGTCCTTACTACATCGAATGTATATGTGCTTATTATATGAAGTTCAAGGTATCATGTGTTTACTACTTGCATGGTCAAGGTAAGCAATCAACACATGGTACACGTGACCTTTTTATAACTAACACATTACATCCCATGTAAATAAATTATCGGTTCATGTCCGTGTCTCCGATTTTATTTGGTAAGCATCTTATTATTGTCATTTAACAATTATTAGGTTTGCCCAATTTCGTTCCAAAACATGTAGAATGTTTTTACGTTATAAAATTTTCATGCAATCACATTCATCGATGTGATTGTTATTTTCCTCAGTAGGATTTTATTGAGAATGTCTACTTGGATGGTTACACTTATCCAAGTTTATAAATCTGAACTCTTTTATACCTTTGTTATTCATGATTATGAATAACGCATAACGCATATTACCCACCCAATTTATCTTAGGAATATCTTCCTGGATGGTTATCCCATCCAGTTTTCCCAAGCCTTACTTTCCATATACAATCGTCATTCTTTGCGTGAATGATGCATACTATCGTTAATGCAATAATTTAAAATGTGCACCTGGGTGATACTCGTCCTGATAGACTTTCTTTACCGTTCGACTTTTTATCGGTATCATTACTTGATTTCGGTCCTTGGTGAGCATGCCTTATTTGTCATACTTTCGACCATTCCACTATCACATCAGTAGATCACCAGACTCCCGCCATCATCAGATGCAAGCATCATACCGCTGAAACGTTCACAAGGATTAGTAACTTTAAAATTAATAAGCGTCCGTATCATAATACGAGGCATCTTATAATACGTGTTAACACAAGTAATTCATTAACCATACCGGTTTTTTTACCAATTCATGTGGGTAGACATGAGTTCACACGATAGCCCTATGTGTTGTTTATAACAACTTTCATCCATACTAGACCGTTATTAATCATAATAACTTACCGGACCACGCGACCAAGTCTTGAACCGAACACTTTAATTCCTTAAACCTTAAGCTCTGAATACCACTTGTAACACTCTAACACGTTTAAGTAATTATCTTAATAAATACGGATAATAAGGTCCCATATATTTTTTTACAACTAACTTACTCGCCTGGGTTAACCAATAACCCAGACGAATCGACAAAACGAATTATTACACTTCATCTACATTATACTATATTGAAGCTTTTAAACCCGAAAGCTTCAACAAGCATGATCATGTTTTAATTATCCTGAATGGATGTTCCCAAGGAAATGGTGGTTTAGGAGTGTTCGGTTCTTCGAGTGCTTGGTCGTCCGTCCGTCTGGTTCCCGCCTTAGTGAAAGTCTGTCATAAACACTTACAACAATTAGTGTTTAAGTTATAGGTTAGTAGTCAAAACATTTGAATGAAAACATTAAGCACAATTTTTTTGTGTCAGCTTCCTTACCCGGCCAGGTCAGGTTTCCACCCGTCCGTATCAACTAAAACGTGTCGTTTTCTCTTCACCTTTACCCAGCCGGGTCAACTTTTCACCCGGTCGCGTCAATGGATAACGTGTTTTCTCTTCAAATTTCTCTTACGGTTTTAAGTTAATTACGCAACCGACCCGTTAAAAGGCATTTCACGTTCTAGCTCATGTCTTCTACTTTCTTATCAAGATTTTCATTATATCTTCTACCACAACTTCCTTTGTGGTGGGTTATTCTAGGAAAACCTTTATCTTCCAATTTACCCTTCGATAATACATTTTACCAAAATGACCCGTTAAGAGACATAAATCAATTTAGGCAATTTCCGCATAATGGCCATGCCCTTGGCTCGAATGACCTTTTCACACAAAATGCTAAAGGCATTTCACTTGGGTTAACCTATTACCCAAATTTGGCCCATTCCTCTCTAGTCGAGCCATAAGCTCCTACCGAAAGCATAACCTTTTATACATACTTGGCGCGAGTCAAAACCATTTACTTGTTATCCATACCTTGCAATGGTTATTTCTTTCCAATTCGTGGCAATGCATGCCCATACATTATGCTTACCTATAATCATGAAACTTGACAAAACAAAACATTAAATACCAAGTTCAAATGGAGATCACCATTTGACTTGCATGACCCATTTGTCCTTTTAACTATTCTTGGTTCTCCCCCTTTTTAACATCTAAATCAATCTTTATATGGTTTATCATCAAAATTCATTTTTTTCCTTTTTTGACCCATTTGGTTCGCGTCACCAAGTGTTTATTTTAAAAATTTATTATGTTAATCACCTAAATGTGATTACTTGCCATTTTCCTCGTTTGACCCGTTATGGTTTACACCATAGGGCCGTATTTCTAAGTTTCCTTATGTTAATCACCTAAAGTGATTACTCGCCATTTTGCTCGTTTGACCCGTTATGGTTTACACCATAGGGTATCGGCTTCAACAAGTCATTGATTTTAACCGTCTACTTTTCATTTAGAAACAAAACTTCTAATCTAGGAAGTGTATGTTTTACTTACTTTGCATCCGATCATGCTTTCTGCGTCTTTAACCCGCTTCACCCTTATAGACTTTTTATACCATATTTCACCTTCAATTCTATTATAGGTCTGTTTGACTTACAAAAAGTCAAACCGCACATTGACATATTTAGGTGCTGTTTGTTTTTTAAGAGGTAAAATGTCTGCAGTCTGCGGACCACATCTGTAGACGTTTGTAGAAGAATGGGTGGACCAAACCTCTGTAGTCTGTAAGAAGAAGGTTGTTTGTTTTTTAACGTATGTAGACTTCTAAAATAGGCGGTGGTGTACTGATGGTGGTGGTGGGTGGTGGTGCTAGACGGTGATGGTGGCAGACGGTGGTGGTGGACGGTGGTGGTGGTGATGGACAGTAGTGGGTGGTGGACGGTGGTGGTGATGGACGATGGTGGTGGTGATGGACGGTGGTGGTGAACTATGGTGGTGGTGGTGAGTGGTGGTGTTTAACTCTCTGCAAACCTTAGAAGATCTTAGAAGTGGTTGGGCCAAGTCTGCACCAAGAAGAGCTCGCGCAGACGTTTTTTAATGAAACGTCTTCGGAAAAACAAACAGTTTGTGCGTGACAATGTCTGTGCGTGGTCTTCGCGGCGCAGACAGAAGAGCTTGCGTAGAGCTTTTCAGAAAAAACAAACATCACCTTATTCACTAACAAGTTTAGTAGAACTCATTTAGGCATTTTATCAAACACTTGGTGGCATCATTTTTAGCCTACCATTTTAACTAAATTTACTAACCAACATTGCCATGTTTCTTTCAATCTCAACAAGTTCACTCATCCCAATATCTAAACTATTCAAGTTCTTCACACAAACTAGTAAACATGGTGTTTATAACACTATTACTACCTTAATTTCATCATATCATCAAAACCCATTTCAAGTCATGTATGAACACTTAATCAATCATTAAATTGTTCAAGTATTTTACTCATACAAGCAAGTTTGTTGGTTATGAACATCAAAACATCATCAATTCCATCTACTAACAAAAATATTTAACTCAAGGTCACCACCTTCAAGTTCCTCTTCACATGAAATTCACCAAATCAAGTTATACAACATACCTCATGCTTGGTAAGCTTAGATGATTGCGAATTTAAGATCATGCATTGATTATATGTTGAATTCTTATTTGATTTTGTCATTTTCTTGAGATTTTGGGGGGAAGTCTTCTCCATTTCTCTCTCTATGTACGACTCACACACACACATGTGTGTGTGTTTTAATTTCTTTTCCATTTTATATTTTCACCTTTTTGTAACGCCCTTAATTTCGCCTGATCAAAGATACAAGTAAACTTCAACTATTAAAGCTTTTTTACATAGCACTTGCATTTTTACCAAAATACCCTTGTAGCTAATTCGAGATCAACACCTCCCCTAGACTAGTTACAGGTGTTAATCCGAATTACCCTGTCAAGGCACAAGTTTAAAGTTCCTAGTTACAAACGACTAAGTTTTTAAAAACCATAATTTACATATCAAAAGACGACTTTCAAGAAGTATAAGTTTAACAAAAACATTGTTGTAAAAGGGCGACTACTACGGAAGCGCATAAGTCATGGTGTGCATGTTGGTGTTCGCCTCCAAGTTCGCCACGCCACCTAAATCGCGGATTTACCTACATCGCAATCAAAGTTTAACTAGTCAGTTTCTTACAATATTGTATCATGACCCTTTTTCGTTCTAGGTAGCTTGGTCACCAAATCCATTGTTATCTCCTCCCACTTCCATACCGGAATTTCCAAGGGTTGTAACTCTCCATAGGGCTTCCGATGTTCCGCCTTCACTTGAGAACACGTCAGACATTTTACGACATACTTAGCGATATCGCGTTTCATACCGGGCCACCAATAGTTTGTCTTCAAGTCACGGTACATTTTTGTAGCCCCAGGGTGAATGGAATACCGTGACTTATGAGCTTCTTCAAGTAGCACTGTTTTGACCTCGCAAAACCTTGGTATCCAGATCCGACCAAATCTCGTTTTAAGCCCGTTCGAGTTTTCTTCAAATTTTTATGCTATTCCTTTCGTTCTTTCTTTCTTTGGATCCCCTGCCTCTAGTGCTTTTATTTGAGCACCTCGTATCGTTTCAAGGAGGTGAGGCGTAACTATCATCTTCATATATTTTACAGGAACCGGGTGTGGATATTCTTTTTGACTCAACGCATCTGCTACTACGTTTGCTTTTCCCGGGTGATATAAAATATCACAGTCATAATCTTTAATTAGTTCCAACCATCTTCGTTGCCTCATATTCAAATCTTTATGTTCGAAGAAATATTTGAGGCTTTTATGATCCGAGTAGATCGTGCATTTTACCCCATACAGGTAATGCCTCCAAATCTTTAAGGCAAAAACCACCGCTGCCAATTCTAGGTCGTGGGTCGGGTAGTTTACTTCATGTGGTCTGAGTTGTCTTGAAGCATACACGATAACCTTTCCCCTTTGCATTAAAACACACCCCAAGCCTTGATATAACACGTCTGAATAGACAACCAAATCTTCCGTTCCATCTGGTAACGTTAACACCGGGGATCTCGATAATTTCTCTTTTAACACTTGAAAAGCTTCTTCTTGCTCTTTATCCCACATGAACTTTCCTTCCTTCCTCGTTAGTTTAGTCATAGGTAATGCAACCTTTAAGAAATATTGAATAAACCTTCTATAATAGCCGGCAAGGCCTAGAAAGCTCCTTACTTCGGTTGGGTTTTCATTCTTTCTGAATTCACAAACTCCTTCCAAAACTTCAGCTTATCCAAGAAAGTATTGGTTATCTCATTGATTGATTCATCCTTCTGTCAGAGGCGCAAGAACTCCTCTTGAATCCTTTCGATGGCGGATTAGGGGCAATGATATTTTAGAAAAGGTTCTTTAAATTACTGCCACGTCATCGCTTGAAGTTTATCTTCTCCTATCTCTTTACAATGAGCATCCAACCAATCTTTAGCATGTGATTGCAGTTGGCCCGTAGCAAACATTACCTGATCTTCCTTATCACACCGGCTTCGTATAAACACAACTTCTATATAAGAGATCCACATTTGACATACAATCGGGTCTATCTTTCCATCATACGGAGAAGGACTACACGCCATAAAATCCTTATACGTGCATCTTCGTATCTTACTCTTTCCTTTAGACTCTCAAATTATCTCCTTTATTTCAACCATTTTGCTTGTCATTATCTCATCAATCGTTTCCAACACGCGACTCTCCACCTCTTGAACTATTTACGAAAGTTTGGCTTCTAAAACATTTTCCATCATTTGCACCATTTTATCGTTGAATGCATCTTCCCGTGCTACTTCGTCATCATTCGAATCTACGTAATTCGTCATCTACACAATAAAATTTTCCATGGTTTTTAGCAAATCTAACATCGCCTACATTCGTGGTTCATTACAGGTCATTTCATAACGTCACAATAACTTTCGTGACCTTATTTACGTGTTTTATAGCCTCCGTAACCAAGTCCACCAGTCAAAACATAAAAAAAACAATTTGTGCGTTTCAGGGCGTGTCGCGGGCCGCGACAGCTTCGGTTATCACCTTCGCGGGCCGCGAGAGGGGTCGCGGTACGCGACGACCTAACCGGCTTGGCGTGGCGCACCGCGAGACCTCATTTTTTTACAGCAAGTTCGGTGCTTGGTGCTGCATATTCATACAAATCCCATTTTTCACCTAAACGATCATAACTTGCTCAATTTTCATCCGATTTACGATCTGTTTCTTCCTACGCAATCGTAATTCCATCCTCTATCACATAGAGTTAAAATCCAGCACCCGAATTAACTATTTTTGAAATTTTTAGGCTTTCGGCCTTATTTTCACTCATAATCTTTGACCCATTCATGGTTTACCAACCCAACTTGTCCGTTTGCATACAACTTCTCACTAATGCCATACCATAGTTATTTTCTATTACACAAGATTCAATTTATGGGTTTCTATACACTCGTAACCCATTTCGACGCATATTATTATTTTGACCCGTTATAAAATTAAAGCATCTTAAACTTTTATCTTGTTTGCGACCTTGGAGTGAACACACCCATTGCGCGTGCTATCAGTTTGAGCCCAAGCACTTCAACTCAAACCTTTGCTCTGATACCAACTTGTAACGCCCTTAATTTCGCCTGATCAAAGATACAAGTAAACTTCAACTATTAAAGCTTTTACATAGCACTTGCATTTTTACCAAAATACCCTTGCAGCTAATTCGAGATCAACACCTCCCCTAGACTAGTTACAGGTGTTAATCTGAATTACCCTGTCAAGGCACAAGTTTAAAGTTCCTAGTTACAAACGACTAAGTTTTTAAAAACCATAATTTACATATCAAAAGACGACTTTCAAGAAGTATAAGTTTAACAAAAACATTGTTTTAAAAGGGCGACTACTACGGAAGCGCATAAGTCAATGTGTGCATGTTGGTGTTCGCCTCCAAGTTCGCCACGCCACCTAAATCGCGGATTTACCTACATCGCAATCAAAGTTTAACTAGTCAGTTTCTTACAATATAATAAAAAAAACTAACATCCATTCGTGTCATCACATAACCATGTCAAAATGTCACTTTCGCCGACCCGTTGAATGGGTCATTATCTACCATCTCCAAACGAGATAATGCATAACATTCAATAATCCGTTACTTTCAGATTAAACATAAACGCAACATGAACATCATTCCAAATCCGTTCATGACAGATTTAACTATTTCATTACATTCCCGCACAACCTTCCAATATACGGTTAGTTCAAGACCAACCGACCATAACATAACCTTTTTCATCATTATCATCTCTTACGACCCGTTCATGATGGGTTAAGCTATCAACTACACATCAGTTACGAATAATCATAATTACGGTTCTAATATAACATTGACATTTAGAAAGTAAAGCTTGTATGCATAAAAACAACATACCTCGATCCTGTGAGCTGTCCGACCTCCTAGCCCTTGAACCTTCTTCTTTTAGGCCTACATCAACACATTCATTCATTTAGCCCGACTAAATATCATTCCATTTTTTACACACTTTTATCATACAACATCTTGATCATAATTTACCAAAATTTACCCATTTGTTTTTTAAGGCATTTTATCGAACACTTGGCGGGTTTCGCATTTATAGGACATTTAATTACAAGTATCTTTACATACTAATCTACAAGTTCATAACAAATCAAGCAAGTTCATGAGATTCTCTCATCCTACATCATTCATCTATGTTCCATCTATCACAACAAGCTAAATCACCGAAAACCGAACATTAATCGAATCCTAGTTCATAGTCTTAACTTCTAGATGCATATATCACAACATTACTCATGATTTGGTAGAAACCCATTTCCTAAAGTTCATGATTTCAAGAAATGCTACTTACCACTTTGTTAGTCACACCTTGGTGATCGAGAATACGGGTTCTAACAACCGTTTAGCCTTGAAATCACCCTCCAATTTGATGGATTAAGATGACTAGGGTTTTTGCTTCTTGATTCTTCTCCTGGACACCTCCACGCACGCACAGAAGTGTGTGTGGAGTGTGTGTCTTTCAATTAATAAGACTTACTTTCCAATTTTCAACTTTAGTCCCTCGGGTTCTAACATTTAATTTATTCGAGCTCGAACTTCCCTTCTTATAACTATCTTAAAAGAAATAAATAGACTACGTATTTTTGGGGTGTTACAAGTCTACCCCTCTTAGAAAAATTTTCGTCCCCGAAACTTGGACACATACTAAAATCAACATTTACGTACCGAATAAAGAAGGGCAATGTTTCCGAATTTCATCTTCCGATTCCCATGTAAGTTCTGACCCCCTTCGGTGTTGCCATTGAACTAGAACTTGTCTAATGGCCTTATTGCTAAGATTCCTTACCTTAACGTCCTTAACGGCTATCGGTCTTTCAACATAGTTTAAGCTCTCATCTACTTCAATGTCGTCAAGAGGTACAATCGCCGATTCATCCGCAAGGCACTTCATTAATTGTGAGACATGGAAAGTGTTATGGATCCCGTCCAATGACGACCGCAATTCTAAACGATATGCCACTTTCCCCACTCGAGCCAAAATCTTAAAAGGATTATTCCTTTCCATGGGGATACTTTTAGTAGTACATAATCCCCAACTTGGAACTCTATAGGACGCCTTCTCTTATCCGCATATGCCTTTTGCCGATTGACGTGTGCGCATATACACATATTTTTTTGTAATGAATAAACACACGATTTGGTTTTAAATTTATAAAAGTGATTATACTTCAACATCAAAACACACACGAAAGAGGCAAGTGTACCCCGCCATGTATGTAGTAAAGTATCGGTAAGAACCAAGTATCGATCCAAGGAAATGGGCGGAGGAATAGTACTAGACCTTTATCACTAAATTATCGGTAAAAAGAAAAGTTGTTTGATTTTGTAAAGACTAAGATAAGCATAAACAAATACTTATAAAGGCGTAATATATTTAAAATAAGAAAATAGATAAATAGCCTTGCTTAATACACAACCAAAGCATATCAACTAAGTCGGTTTTAACACTAGAAACATTCGATCAATTCTCCATTTTCAAGACAATTAGTATCCCTTTCGGGAATCCTAACATGACAACCATTCGGAAAGCTAAAACGATAAACACACTTTTACCACCTAAAATTGTTCTTTAACGTGCAATTGATTAATGTCTATGAAAATCTCTTAAAAATAAGTTAGTCATCCGTTAGGAGTTTTCTAACCTCACTAAATCAAAGAAAGTGACACCGATAAACACAATGCAACCACCGAGACAAGCATAAACTAGATTAAATCACAACCGAGTTCATTTTACAAATCTTGCATATAAATTCACTACGATAGCAATTTTGGCCTAAACTACTAACTAAGCTAATAATTCATGGCAAGAATTCATAACAACACCATTTAACCCGTTAAGGTCCTTACGTGACGGAAAGCTTTCTTGATTAACAATAATTACATTTTATTAAACCACTAACCATTTCTAGTATTATGGTGCACACATTTTAACCAAGCTAAACTAGTTAACCTAGTTTAAAGTTTACTAATACATGATTAATTAAGCTTCATTTTTCAACTATCTCAACTAACCAAATACCAATCATCCAACACAATTACTTATAATCAAGAAATCAACAACAATAACAAGGTTGCAAACTAATCATCAAAGATTAACATAGAAAATACTTCCAAGTGTCATTACAAACAAAGTTAACATACTAATGGTTATAACTAAGCAAGGAATTGTTGTTTTTGCCCAAAGGCTTACAATAATACATAGAACATTAATCTAAATGCTTGAAACAATAACAAAATTATCGAAAGATTAGAAGACCAAACCATAAACAAGCACCAGATTAAGAATCCGGAAGATAACGAAGCTAATCGGCACAATGTGGCTCGAATCCGGGTGAAAGCTAATGCCTCCGGAGCCTGAAAATCGCCAGAATCGCTCCCAAAATATCCAGAGTTACGAGCAGAATGTTTCTGCATGTTTTTTATATTTTCAGCTCTCGCACAGTCGTGCACTTTATTGGCACGAGCGTTCACTTTTTGCATTATTGGAGTTACTGTTCACCATACCGCATGACATCATCTTATCTTGACCGTCTTCGATCCCGCACGACCGTTCACTTGGAGGCACGATCATGCATCTCCGGGTTCTTGTTGCACGGATTCTTGAACGGGCAGTGCATCGCCGGGCTTGTGTTGGATATCGGATCCGCACGGCATGCAGTCAACCGCACGCCTGTTCGTCTCTGGGATTGACTTGCACTCCGGATTGCACCCTCGTTCACTGCCGGGCTTGGCTGTTTTGTCGGATATGCCCGGCCGTTCCTCTGATTGCCCAACTGTGCCAAATGCCCAGGTCAGATTTCTTCACAGAATGTTCGCAGCTTTGTCGTTTCGTCCGGAAAGTCCTCGTTCTCACTATTATCTTGTCTGGTATGCTGTTTTAGGCCTGTAAACAAAAGTATACATGATTAAGTATCCGATTCACGGGTTTTCGGCTGAAAACACATAAAATGGGGGTAAAATGTGGGACTATAATATGTATAAATTGGTGAATATCAAATCTCCCCACACTTGAACCTTGCTTGTCCTCAAGCAAGCTAAACTAAAATGCAATAAAAGATAGAATCTGACAAGAACGATAATTTACAAACTAATTATTGAAACAACTACAAACGGTTAGCCGGTTTTTCGAAACACAACATCCAATGAATCAAACCAAACAAGCATATGCAAATATATGTATGGATAACCAAAAAGTCGTGACTTCACTTTTAATTGACTTAACATGCTAAAATTCACACAACTCACAATGTTCACACACACTCGGTTTTATATGTGAAACATACATAAAATGTGTATGTGCAAACACTCAATGCCTCGTCAATGAAATGTGTAATATCATAAGCTTGTCATAAGATCTCGTCTCCACCAACTAACATGCGACAAAGTGTAAATCAAGAGGTCTTTACGGGGTAAAACGTTAGGCTTGGGTGAAGGGTATGGAAATGGAAATTTAAAGTGGCGAAATGGTTAAAACTCAGTTTTAGCGTTTAACTAGCGTAAAACAATACAACTATACATACTAACGCCTTAAAAAGGCGACTTTTGCGAAATCGAGCTCATCAATCGAGATTTTATCATTAAGCATTCAAAATTGCTCGAATTTTGTCGAATTCACCCTATTTTAGGGTGTTTTTTTTTAACAAAGAAACTAATGGATTTATACAATGAACAATAAACTATAACAAGCGCTAGTTAAACGATTATTTTGACCGAGTTTCAACACTAAAATGGTTTAAAACATAAAAAGGCTAAATTTGGCTAAGTGGGCGATTATGTTGGGTAAACAAAGGTAAACGGGAAGGCTCGACATGGTTAATCCTAAAGGTAATGTAAGGTTTACGGGGAACACAACACAAAGAACAAGGCTAACACAAAGGGTTTTATAAGTGCCTCTATCACTTCTACACAATTTCGCAAGTTCATGGTCTTAACAAGCATGCTAGTGACAAGTTCTAAATTACACATGACATCCGGCTCACTCCTACTCCGAAATGAACAAATATATAACAATTTCAAGGCTCAAATATGCTCACGTAACGGAAGGAATGGGTAAAAGTGTGAAAACTATCATGCAAGTCCTTCTTTGTTTGTCACGCTTTCCGGTTTTCTTTTTCAAAATTCATTTTGCTTGTCGAGTTTTTATCATGTCCGAAGTTTTCTAAAACACAACCAACCGGTTTATTTGCTAAAAATATATACAAAAAACAGATATTTTTTATTGAATTTTCTGATTTTTCTGATTTTTTTTGGACAAACAAAGTTAACAAGTTAAACCCCTCCCCACACTTGAACTTCGCATTGTCCCCAATGCGAAACCCGAAATATAGAGATAAAGGAAAATAATACTCCCCTGATGATGATTTTGATGAAACGAGACTTCCAAAGCTGATCCCGTGATGTGCTCCATAAATCTGCATATATGTCACAAGGCAAAGCAAAGCAAAACAGAATATAACATGCGGAACAAATCAGTTGCAACTCAAACCATACACTACATAATAATAGAAATATTAAAAATATCCATACATAATACCGAAAGAAATAAACGATAATATCCGGGGGTGTTTGAAATAACAACCAAAATAAACACCCGAAAATAAACTACTAAAATACGACTACCAACGATCAACTCCACCGTCTCCTTGTCATCGTCACCAGCATCATCTCTCGTGTTGGACGGGCCTGCATCTCCATAACCAGGTGGGTTCCCGTATGGGAATTGTGGGGGCTCCCCGAAGTAGTTCGGGTAGGCGTTCTGAAGCCCCCCGAATATGTACGAGAATCCATCATGTACCTCCCGGCGCATGAAGTCCTGGTTCACCCCGATCTGCTCTATACGAATCCTTTGCTGCTCCTGGTTAAGCTGCATTTGTTGGAACTGCTGGTAAAACTCAGGGTAAGAGGGGATGCCCTCTGGCCAATCGTGGTGCTGGTGGAATCCGTGATGCTGTGGTGAATGTGGTGGTGTCTGTGGTACATGCTGCTCGTGCTGCTCATGCATCTCCTCGTCCTCGTCCTCATCATCCTCCTCTGCTGGAGGCAACGGGTCCCATACCTCGTTGTTTAAACCCCTCAATCGATCCCCGTGATCCGTCTCAGCAATCAACCCCATCGCCTTCAACGGCCGAATATCAACATATAAACCATTAGTTACAAGAGTGAGATCCTGAAGTACCTCATAAGTCATCAACCCTAAATTGTAGGCAATTTCGGTCACATACTGACCGCCGTGAATCTGACTGCTGGGCGTTCTCCCTGAGTTGTTCACAAAATATTCCGCCATCCTCGCAGCTAGGTTGATGTGTACCCCCTCAACCAGTGCATAAAGATATATCAGATCTGGTGTTGGACAGTTCCCCAGACTGTCCATGTGCCCACAGACGGTATGGCTGAATATATGATGCATCACTCGATGCAGAGGGTCTCTCAATCGTGAAGCTTTCGACGTCACCAACTGCATTCTGAGCCTAGAACGCGGCCCGCGCTTCGTCACTCGGGAAGGTGAACTCATCTGTGAAGAACTCTGAATCCATGTCTTCATTTGTGTAAATCCCAAGTCTCCGACCCAATCTACCCACCGACCAATGATGCCAACGTCTGCCCAATCTGAAATGCACCCTTTCTTTGTAGCGGAAATTGGGGACTTTATACGCTCTGGGCTTTTCATAGGAGTAGGAGGCGAAGAACTCTATCGTGAGCTCACGATAGATGGGGCGGTCAATGGCGACCAAACGCGAAAGTGGGATAGTAAGCATGTTTTCTAATCATTCGCGCTGATTTAGATCTCTCATAACCTCCCAATCTAGCCTCCGGGGGATGCCAAACTGCCCTCGCCTATTCCATAAAGCGTCACGTTTTGGGATACAAAGGCTTTCTCTCTCGTTATTGGGGTCAAACTGTAAGAAGGGATGATCCATCGTGCGAAGGGATGTGTGAAACCGTGCGAAGAAATCGTTCGATTTGAGGCAAAAACGCACTGGAACGACTGGTGCGGATAGGGTTTTCGTGAATTATGAATGGGGGCTGCAGATGAGGGTATTTCTACTACCAAATGACAAAACTGCCCTCAGCCTCACGCACGGTCGTTCGACCGCTCACACGGTCGTGCGTTCCCGACATCGTTCAAACCCTGCACGCTGATCTCGGAGATGCACCGGGGGTGCGACTCGAGGTGCCGGCCAATCCCTCAATCACACGGGCATGCGGCCCGAGGCACGGGCGTGCCATATCTGCAGATCAGTTTTTTTCTGCAGAATGCATTTTCAGCACCTGTTTTGGCCGTTTTTCGCCATTTTTTCAACACGCAAACTATTTTAACAATATCCCCTCATAGAACCTTCGCTTGGCAACTCTAAAAAATGTACAAACTAATGTCAACTACCAAGCACACCTAAATTACGCTAAAACTACAAAAACACAAAAAACGGACGATTTTACCCCTAAAGCGTCGAAGACGCTCTTGCTACATTTTTAATCCGCGAGTCAGTAGCGTAGACTCTCCTCCCCACACTTATGATGTGTGCGGGGTGTGGAGTTCGATACCTCCACCGTCGACTCGATTGGCCCGGCAATGTACAACTTCAAACGGTGGCCATTCACCTTGAATATAACGACGTCTGCATTCTCTATTGCAACAGTCCCTTATGAGAATACCTCTTTTACTGTGTATGGTCCTGTCCAACGTGAATGAAGTTTTCCTAGAAATAAACGCAATTGTGAGTTGTAGAGAAGAACAAGATCGCCCGCTTGGAATTCTTTGTGGTCCTTCAAGCGTTTATCGTGTAATCTCTTTGTGCGCTCTTTGTAGAGGACGGAGCTCTCATAAGCGAGTTATCGTATCTCCTCCAATTCATGAATCTGGAGAAACCGGGCTTCACCTCCGGTTTTCAAGTCCAGATTTGCGGTTTTTAGAGCCCACATCGCTTTATGCTCCAACTCCACTGGTAAATGACACGCTTTTCCGTATACCAGCCTAAAGGGAGTAGTCCCAATAGGGGTCTTGTAAGCTGTACGGAAAACCCACAACGCCTCGTCGAGTTTGTCCGACCACTCCTTGCGGTTTGCACCTACAGACCGCTCAAGGATTCGCTTTAGCCCACGGTTTGTGACTTCCACCTGCCCGCTCGTCTGTGGATGATAGGGCGTGGACAAACGGTGATGCACACCGTAGCGGGACAAAGCTTTTTCAAGCTGGGTATTGCAGAAATGAGTCCCTCTGTCACTGATGAGCGCCTTCGGAGCGCCAAACCGGGCAAACAAACTCTTTAAAAATCTCACTACCACCCTGGCGTCATTGGTGGGTAAGGCCTGTGCCTCCGCCCACTTTGACACATAATCGACCGCGACCAGAATGTACTTATTTCCTCGTGAGGGGGGAAATGGTCCCATGAAGTCTATCCCCCAAATGTCGAAGACTTCACATACCTGTATCCAGTTCTGAGGCATTTCATCACGTGCTGATATATTTGTCGCCCTCTGACAGGCATCGCACGCTTTTACCCAGCTCTGCGCGACACGAAAAATAGTAGGCCAATAAAACCCGGAATCCAACACCTTCTTGGCGGTAAAATTGGCTCCATGGTGGCCTCCGGTAGGTCCCTCGTCACAATGGCGCAAAATATCGGTCGCCTCTTTTCCTGAAACACATCTTCGGATCACCTGACCAGCACCCATCCTAAATAAGAAAGGATCGTCCCAAATGTAGTGCTTGACATCCGAAAAGAATTTCCTCATGAGGAATTTTTTTTTTGCTGAAAAGAAACATAATATTATTTTAAATGGGCTGAAAAATTTATAAAAATCCGAAAATGGGCCCGAAATTTTATAAAAATTAAAGCAATAAATATAATCGAATCGGCTAGTGTAAAAATGAATTTTCAAAGACGAAAATTCAAAGAATAAATGAATAAATAAATTCGGATTTGAACAAATAAACGTAACAAAAATTTACAAGTGTACAAAATAATCAAGAAAACGAATAAATCGAATTAAAAGCAAGAAATATTAACAAATAAATAAACAAATAAATAATCATGAAAATATTCACAAATATTAACAAGTATATACACCGTTAAAACAATGACTCGGGTCGTTCCTAAAGCTCGCCATGTCCCCGGAAACGGCGCCAAAAACTTGACGTGTGCGCATATACACATATTTTTTTTGTAATGAATAAACACACGATTTGGTTTTAAATTTATAAAAGTGATTATACTTCAACATCAAAACACACACGAAAGAGGCAAGTGTACCCCGTCATATATGTAGTAAAGTATCGGTAAGAACCAAGTATCGATCCAAGGAAATGGGCGGAGGAATAGTACTAGACCTTTATCACTAAATTATCGGTAAAAAGAAAAGTTGTTTGATTTTGTAAAGACTAAGATAAGCATAAACAAATACTTATAAAGACGTAATATATTTAAAATAAGAAAATAGATAAATAGCCTTGCTTAATACACAACCAAAGCATATCAACTAAGTCGGTTTTAACACTAGAAACATTCGATCAATTCTCCATTTTCAAGACAATTAGTAACCCTTTCGGGAATCCTAACATGACAACCATTCGGAAAGCTAAAACGATAAACACACTTTAACCACCTAAAATTGTTCTTTAACGTGCAATTGATTAATGTCTATGAAAATCTCTTAAAAATAAGTTAGTCATCCGTTAGGAGTTTTCTAACCTCACTAAATCAAAGAAAGTGACACCGATAAACACAATGCAACCACCGAGACAAGCATAAACTAGATTAAATCACAACTGAGTTCATTTTACAAATCTTGCATATAAATTCACTAAGATAGCAATTTTGGCCTAAACTACTAACTAAGCTAATAATTCATGGCAAGAATTCATAACAACACCATTTAACCCGTTAAGGTCCTTACGTGACGGAAAGCTTTCTTGATTAACAATAATTACATTTTATTAAACCACTAACCATTTCTAGTATTATGGTGCACACATTTTAACCAAGCTAAACTAGTTAACCAAGTTTAAGGTTTACTAATACATGATTAATTAAGCTTCATTTTTCAACTATCTCAACTAACCAAATACCAATCATCCAACACAATTACTTATAATCAAGAAATCAACAACAATAACAAGGCTGCAAACTAATTATCAAAGATTAACATAGAAAATACTTCCAAGTGTCATTACAAACAAAGTTAACATACTAATGGTTATAACTAAGCAAGGGATTGTTGTTTTTGCCTAAAGGCTTACAATAATACATAGAACATTAATCTAAATGCTTGAAACAATAACAAAATTATGGAAAGATTAGAAAACCAAACCAAACCATAAACAAGCACTAGATTAAGAATTCGGAAGATAACGAAGCTAATCGGCACAATGTGGCTTGAATCCGAGTGAAAGCTAATGCCTCCGAAGCCTGAAAATCGCCAGAATCGATCCCAAAATATCGAGAGTTACGAGCAGAATGTTTCTGCATGTTTTTTATATTTTTCAGCTCTCGCACAGTCGTGCACTTTATTGGCACGAGCGTTCACTTTTTGCATTATTGGAGTTACTGTTCACCATACCGCATGACATCATCTTATCTTGACCGTCTTCGATCCCGCACGACCGTTCACTTGGAGGCACGATCGTGCATCTCCGGGTTCTTTTTGCACGGATTCTTGAACGGGCAGTGCATCGCCGGGCTTGTGTTGGATATCGGATCCGCATGGCATGCAGTCAACCGCACGCCCGTTCGTCTCCGGGATTGACTTGCACTCCGGATTGCACCCTCGTTCACTGCCGGACTGGGCTGTTTTGTCGGATATGCACGGTCGTTCCTCTGATTGCACGACCGTGCCAAACGCCCAGGTCATATTTCTTCACAGAATGTTCGCAGCTTTGTCGTTTCGTCCGGAAAGTCCTCATTTTCACTATCATCTTGTCTGGTATGCTTTTTCGGCCTGTAAACAAAAGTATACATGATTAAGTATCCGATTCATGGGTTTACAGCCGAAAACGCAAAAAATGGGGGTAAAATGGGGGACTATAATATGTATAAATTGGTGAATATCACCGATATTGAGCCGCCTTCAACCGAGCTCGAATTAGATCGATCTTCTCGTTGGTCATTGCTATCAGTTTGTTAGACGCGAGTTCCCTTTGTCCTACTTCCCCCAACATACGAGAGTCCTACACTTCCTTCCATATAACAGTTCATAAGGTGCCATTTGGATACCACTATGATAACTATTATTGTAAGAAAATTCCACTAGTGGTAAATGGTCATCCCAATTTCCTCCAAAATCTAACGCGCATGCTCTTAACATATCAATAAGCGTCTGAATTGTTCTTTCCGTTTGACCGTCAGTCTGCGGGTGGTAGGCGGTGCTTATGTGCAGTTTCATGCCCATACTTTCATGAAACTTCAGCCAATAACGAGAGGTAAATCTCGTATCCCGATCTGAAACGATTGACACAGGCACCCCGTGTCGAGATATTATTTCATTCACATACACTTCCGTCATCTTTTCTGAGGAGTAGGCCTCTCGAATTGGTAAGAAGTGAGCACTCTTTGTGAGTCGGTCTACGATTACCCATATTGTATCATGCCTCTTTTTCGTTCTAGGTAGCTTGGTCACCAAATCCATTGTTATCTCCTCCCACTTCCATACCGGAATTTCCAAGGGTTGTAACTATCCATAGGGCTTCTGATGTTCCGCCTTCACTTGAGAACACGTTAGACATTTCGCGACTTACTTAGCGATATCGCGTTTCATACCGGGCCACCAATAGTTTGTCTTCAAGTCACGGTACATTTTTGTAGCCCCAGTGTGAATAGAATACCGTGACTTATGAGCTTCTTCAAGTAGCACTGTTTTGACCTCGCAAAACCTTGGTATCCAGATCCGACCAAATCTCGTTTTAAGCCCGTTCGAGTTTTCTTCAATTTTTTCTGCTATTCCTTTTGTTCTTTCTTTCTTTGGATCCCCTGCCTCTAGTGCTTTTATTTGAGCACCTCGTATCGTTTCAAGGAGGTGAGGCGTAACTATCATCTTCATAGATTTTACTGGAATCGGGTGTGGATATTCTTTTCGACTCAATGCAACCGCTACGACGTTTGCTTTTCCCGGGTGATATAAAATATCACAGTCATAATCTTTAATTAGTTCTAACCATCTTCGTTGCCTCATATTCAAATCTTTCTGTTCGAAGAAATATTTGAGGCTTTTATGATCCGAGTAGATCGTGCATTTTACGCCATACAGGTAATGCCTCCAAATCTTTAAGGCAAAAACCACCGCTGCCAATTCTAGGTCGTGGGTCGGGTAGTTTACTTCATGTGGTTTGAGTTGTCTTGAAGCATACGCGATAACCTTTCCCCTTTGCATCAAAACACACCCCAAGCCTTGATGTGACGCGTCTGAATAGACAACCAAATCTTCCGTTCCATCTGGTAACGTTAACACCGGGGATCTCGATAATTTCTCTTTTAACACTTGAAAATCTTCTTCTTGCTCTTAATCCCACATGAACTTTCCTTCCTTCCTTCCTCGTCAGTTTAGTCATAGGTAATGCAATCTTTGAGAAATCTTGAATAAACCTTCTATAATAGCCGGCAAGGCCTAGAATGCTCCTTACTTCGGTTGGGTTTTCATTCTTTCTGAATTCACAAACTCCTTGCAAAACTTCAGCTTATCCAAGAAAGTATTGGTTATCTCATTGATTGATTCATCCTTCTGTCGGAGGCGCAAGAACTCCTCTTGAATCCCGTCGATGGTGGATTAGGGGCAATGATATTTTAGAAAAGGTTCTTTAAATTACTGCCACGTCATCGCTTGAAGTTTATCTTCTCCTATCTCTTTACAATGAGCATCCAACCAATCTTTAGCATGTGATTGCAGTTGGCCCGTAGCAAACATTACCTGATCTTCCTTATCACACCGGCTTCGTATAAACACAACTTCTATATAAGAGATCCACCTTTGACATACAATCGGGTCTATCTTTCCATCATACGGAGAAGGACTACACGCGATAAAATCCTTATATGTGCATCTTCGTATCTTACTCTTGCCTTTAGACTCTCAAATTATCTCCTTTATTTCAACCATTTTGCTTGTCATTATCTCATCAATCGTTTCCAACACGCGACTCTGCACCTCTTGAACTATTTGCGGAAGTTTGGCTTCTAAAATTTTTTCCATCATTTGCATCATTTTATCGTTGAATGCATCTTCCCGTGCTACTTCGTCATCATTCGAATCTACGTAATCCGTCATCTACACAATAAAATTTTCCATGGTTTTTAGCAAATCTAACATCGCCTACATTCGTGGTTCATTACAGGTCATTTCATAACGTCACAATAACTTTTGTGACCTTATTTATGTGTTTTATAGCCTCCGTAACCAAGTCCACCAGTCAAAACATAAAAAAAGCAATTTGTGCGTTTCAGGGCGTGTCGCGGGCCGCGACAGCTTCGGTTATCACCTTCGCGGGCCGCGAGAGGGGTCGCGGTACGCGACGACCTAACCGGCTTGGCGTGGCGCACCGCGAGACCTCATTTTTTTACAGCAAGTTCGGTGCTTGGTGCTGCATATTCATACAAATCCCATTTTTCACCTAAACGATCATAACTTGCTCAATTTTCATCCGATTTACGATCTGTTTCTTCCTACGCAATCGTAATTCCATCCTCTATCACATAGAGTTAAAATCCAGCACCCGAATTAACTATTTTCGAAATTTTTAGGCTTTCGGCCTTATTTTCACTCATAATCTTTGACCCATTCATGGTTTACCAACCCAACTTGTCCGTTTGCATACAACTTCTCACTAATGCCATACCATAGTTATTTTCTATTACAAAAGATTCAATTTATGGGTTTCTATACACTCGTAACCCATTTCGACGCATATTATTATTTTGACCCGTTATAAAATTAAAGCATCTTAAACTTTTATCTTGTTTGCGACCTTGGAGTGAACACACCCATTGCGCGAGCTATCAGTTTGAGCCCAAGCACTTCAACTCAAACCTTTGCTCTGATACCAACTTGTAACGCTCTTAATTTCGCCTGATCAAAGATACAAGTAAACTTCAACTATTAAAGCTTTTACATAGCACTTGCATTTTTACCAAAATACCCTTGAAGCTAATTCGAGATCAACACCTCCCCTAGACTAGTTACAGGTGTTAATCTGAATTACCCTGTCAAGGCACAAGTTTAAAGTTCCTAGTTACAAACGACTAAGTTTTTAAAAACCATAATTTACATATCAAAAGACGACTTTCAAGAAGTATAAGTTTAACAAAAACATTGTTTTAAAAGGGCGACTACTACGGAAGCGCATAAGTCATGGTGTGCATGTTGGTGTTCGCCTCCAAGTTCGCCACGCCACCTAAATCGCGGATTTACCTACATCGCAATCAAAGTTTAACTAGTCAGTTTCTTACAAAATAATAAAAAAAAACTAACATCCATTCGTGTCATCACATAACCATGTCAAAATGTCACTTTCGCCGACCCGTTGAATGGGTCATTATCTACCATCTCCAAACGAGATAATGCATAACATTCAATAATCCGTTACTTTCAGATTAAACTTAAACGCAACATGAACATCATTCCAAATCCGTTCATGACAGATTTAACTATTTCATTACATTCCCGCACAACCTTCCAATATACGGTTAGTTCAAGACCAACCGACCATAACATAACCTTTTTCATCATTATCATCTCTTACGACCCGTTCATGATGGGTTAAGCTATCAACTACACATCAGTTACGAATAATCATAATTACGGTTTTAATATAACATTGACATTTAGAAAGTAAAGCTTGTATGCATAAAAACAACATACCTCGATCCTGTGAGCTGTCCGACCTCCTAGCCCTTGAACCTTCTTCTTTTAGGCCTACATCAACACATTCATTCATTTAGCCCGACTAAATATCATTCCATTTTTTACACACTTTTATCATACAACATCTTGATCATAATTTACCAAAATTTACCCATTTGTTTTTTAAGGCATTTTATCGAACACTTGGCGGGTTTCGCATTTATAGGACATTTAATTACAAGTATCTTTACATACTAATCTACAAGTTCATAACAAATCAAGCAAGTTCATGAGATTCTCTCATCCTACATCATTCATCTATGTTCCATCTATCACAACAAGCTAAATCACCGAAAACCGAACATTAATCGAATCCTAGTTCATAGTCTTAACTTCTAGATGCATATATCACAACATTACTCATGATTTGGTAGAAACCCATTTCCTAAAGTTCATGATTTCAAGAAATTCTACTTACCACTTTGTTAGTCACACCTTGGTGATCGAGAATACGGGTTCTAACAACCGTTTAGCCTTGAAATCACCCTCCAATTTGATGGATTAAGATGACTAGGGTTTTTGCTTCTTGATTCTTCTCCTGGACACCTCCACGCACGCACAGAAGTGTGTGTGGAGTGTGTGTCTTTCAATTAATAAGACTTACTTTCCAATTTTCAACTTTAGTCCCTCGGGTTCTAACATTTAATTTATTCGAGCTCGAACTTCCCTTCTAATAACTATCTTAAAAGAAATAAATAGACTACGTATTTTTGGGGTGTTACAAGTCTACCCCTCTTAGAAAAATTTTCGTCCCCGAAACTTGGACACATACTAAAATCAACATTTACGTACCGAATAAAGAAGGGCAATGTTTCCGAATTTCATCTTCCGATTCCCATGTAAGTTCTGACCCCCTTCGGTGTTGCCATTGAACTAGAACTTGTCTAATGGCCTTATTGCTAAGATTCCTTACCTTAACGTCCTTAACGGCTATCGGTCTTTCAACATAGTTTAAGCTCTCATCTACTTCAATGTCGTCAAGAGGTACAATCGCCGATTCATCCGCAAGGCACTTCATTAATTGTGAGACATGGAAAGTGTTATGGATCCCGTCCAATGACGACCGCAATTCTAAACGATATGCCACTTTCCCCACTCGAGCCAAAATCTTAAAAGGATTATTCCTTTCCATGGGGATACTTTTAGTAGTACATAATCCCCAACTTGGAACTCTATAGGACGCCTTCTCTTATCCGCATATGCCTTTTGCCGATTGACGTGTGCGCATATACACATATTTTTTTGTAATGAATAAACACACGATTTGGTTTTAAATTTATAAAAGTGATTATACTTCAACATCAAAACACACACGAAAGAGGCAAGTGTACCCCGCCATGTATGTAGTAAAGTATCGGTAAGAACCAAGTATCGATCCAAGGAAATGGGCGGAGGAATAGTACTAGACCTTTATCACTAAATTATCGGTAAAAAGAAAAGTTGTTTGATTTTGTAAAGACTAAGATAAGCATAAACAAATACTTATAAAGGCGTAATATATTTAAAATAAGAAAATAGATAAATAGCCTTGCTTAATACACAACCAAAGCATATCAACTAAGTCGGTTTTAACACTAGAAACATTCGATCAATTCTCCATTTTCAAGACAATTAGTATCCCTTTCGGGAATCCTAACATGACAACCATTCGGAAAGCTAAAACGATAAACACACTTTTACCACCTAAAATTGTTCTTTAACGTGCAATTGATTAATGTCTATGAAAATCTCTTAAAAATAAGTTAGTCATCCGTTAGGAGTTTTCTAACCTCACTAAATCAAAGAAAGTGACACCGATAAACACAATGCAACCACCGAGACAAGCATAAACTAGATTAAATCACAACCGAGTTCATTTTACAAATCTTGCATATAAATTCACTACGATAGCAATTTTGGCCTAAACTACTAACTAAGCTAATAATTCATGGCAAGAATTCATAACAACACCATTTAACCCGTTAAGGTCCTTACGTGACGGAAAGCTTTCTTGATTAACAATAATTACATTTTATTAAACCACTAACCATTTCTAGTATTATGGTGCACACATTTTAACCAAGCTAAACTAGTTAACCTAGTTTAAAGTTTACTAATACATGATTAATTAAGCTTCATTTTTCAACTATCTCAACTAACCAAATACCAATCATCCAACACAATTACTTATAATCAAGAAATCAACAACAATAACAAGGTTGCAAACTAATCATCAAAGATTAACATAGAAAATACTTCCAAGTGTCATTACAAACAAAGTTAACATACTAATGGTTATAACTAAGCAAGGAATTGTTGTTTTTGCCCAAAGGCTTACAATAATACATAGAACATTAATCTAAATGCTTGAAACAATAACAAAATTATCGAAAGATTAGAAGACCAAACCATAAACAAGCACCAGATTAAGAATCCGGAAGATAACGAAGCTAATCGGCACAATGTGGCTCGAATCCGGGTGAAAGCTAATGCCTCCGGAGCCTGAAAATCGCCAGAATCGCTCCCAAAATATCCAGAGTTACGAGCAGAATGTTTCTGCATGTTTTTTATATTTTCAGCTCTCGCACAGTCGTGCACTTTATTGGCACGAGCGTTCACTTTTTGCATTATTGGAGTTACTGTTAACCATACCGCATGACATCATCTTATCTTGACCGTCTTCGATCCCGCACGACCGTTCACTTGGAGGCACGATCATGCATCTCCGGGTTCTTGTTGCACGGATTCTTGAACGGGCAGTGCATCGCCGGGCTTGTGTTGGATATCGGATCCGCACGGCATGCAGTCAACCGCACGCCTGTTCGTCTTCGGGATTGACTTGCACTCCGGATTGCACCCTCGTTCACTGCCGGGCTGGGCTGTTTTGTCGGATATGCCCGGCCGTTCCTCTGATTGCACAACTGTGCCAAACGCCCAGGTCAGATTTCTTCACAGAATGTTCGCAGCTTTGTTGTTTCGTCCGGAAAGTCCTCGTTCTCACTATTATCTTGTCTGGTATGCTGTTTTAGGCCTGTAAACAAAAGTATACATGATTAAGTATCCGATTCACGGGTTTTTGGCTGAAAACACATAAAATGGGGGTAAAATGTGGGACTATAATATGTATAAATTGGTGAATATCAAATCTCCCCACACTTGAACCTTGCTTGTCCTCAAGCAAGCTAAACTAAAATGCAATAAAAGATAGAATCTGACAAGAACGATAATTTACAAACTAATTATTGAAACAACTACAAACGGTTAGCCAGTTTTTCGAAACACAACATCCAATGAATCAAACCAAACAAGCATATGCAAATATATGTATGGATAACCAAAAAGTCGTGACTTTACTTTTAATTGACTTAACATGCTAAAATTCACACAACTCACAATGTTCACACACACTCGGTTTTATATGTGAAACATACATAAAATGTGTATGTGCAAACACTCAATGCCTCGTCAATGAAATGTGTAATATCATAAGCTTCTCATAAGATCTCGTCTCCACCAACTAACATGCGACAAAGTGTAAATCAAGAGGTCTTTACGGGGTAAAACGTTAGGCTTGGGTGAAGGGTATGGAAATGGAAATTTAAAGTGGCGAAATGGTTAAAACTCGGTTTTAGCGTTTAACTAGCGTAAAACAATACAGCTATACATACTAACGCCTTAAAAAGGCGACTTTTGCGAAATCGAGCTCATCAATCGAGATTTTATCATTAAGCATTCAAAATTGCTCGAATTTTGTCGAATTCACCCTATTTTAGGGTGTTTTTTTTTTTTTTAACGAAGAAAACTAATGGATTTATACAATGAACAATAAACTATAACAAGCGCTAGTTAAACGATTATTTTGACCGAGTTTCAACACTAAAATGGTTTAAAACATAAAAAGGCTAAATTTGGCTAAGTGGGCGATTATGTTGGGTAAACAAAGGTAAACGGGAAGGCTCGACATGGTTAATCCTAAAGGTAATGTAAGGTTTACGGGGAACACAACACAAAGAACAAGGCTAACACAAAGGGTTTTATAAGTGCCTCTATCACTTCTACACAATTTCGCAAGTTCATGGTCTTAACAAGCATGCTAGTGACAAGTTCTAAATTACACATGACATCCGGCTCACTCCTACTCCGAAATGAACAAATATACAACAATTTCAAGGCTCAAATATGCTCACGTAACGGAAGGAATGGGTAAAAGTGTGAAAACTATCATGCAAGTCCTTCTTTGTTTGTCACGCTTTCCGGTTTTCTTTTTCAAAATTCATTTTGCTTGTCGAGTTTTTATCATGTCCGAAGTTTTCTAAAACACAACCAACTGGTTTATTTGCTAAAAATATATACAAAAAACAGATATTTTTTTATTGAATTTTCTGATTTTTTTTTTTGGACAAACAAAGTTAACAAGTTAAACCCCTCCCCACACTTGAACTTCGCATTGTCCCCAATGCGAAACCCGAAATATAGAGATAAAGGAAAATAATACTCCCCTGATGATGATTTTGATGAAACGAGACTTCCAAAGCTGATCCTGTGATGTGCTCCGGTCCAACGTGTGCTCCATAAATCTGCATATATGTCACAAGGCAAAGCAAAGCAAAACAGAATATAACATGCGGAACAAATCAGTTGCAACTCAAACCATACACAACATAATAATAGAAATATTAAAAATATCCATACATAATACCGAAAGAAATAAACGATAATATCCGGGGGTGTTTGAAATAACAACCAAAATAAACACCCGAAAATAAACTACTAAAATACGACTACCAACGATCAACTCCACCGTCTCCTAGTCATCGTCACCAGCATCATCTCTCGTGTTGGACGGGCCTGCATCTCCATAACCAGGTGGGTTCCCGTATGGGAATTGTGGGGGCTCCCCGAAGTAGTTCGGGTAGGCGTTCTGAAGCCCCCCGAATATGTACGAGAATCCATCATGCACCTCCTGGCGCATGAAGTCCTGGTTCGCCCCGATCTGCTCTATACGAATCCTTTGCTGCTCCTGGTTAAGCTGCATTTGTTGGAACTGCTGGTAAAACTCAGGGTAAGAGGGGATGCCCTCTGGCCAATCCTGGTGCTGGTGGAATCCGTGATGCTGTGGTGAATGTGGTGGTGTCTGTGGTACATGCTGCTCGTGCTGCTCATGCATCTCCTCGTCCTCGTCCTCATCCTCCTCCTCTGCCGGAGGCAACGGGTCCCAGACCTCGTTGTTTAAACCCCTCAATCGATCCCCGTGATCCGTCTCAGCAATCAACCCCATCGCCTTCAACGACCGAATATCAACATATAAACCCTTAGTTACAAGAGTGAGATCCTGAAGTACCTCATAAGTCATCAACCCTAAATTGTAGGCAATTTCGGTCACATACTGACCGCCGTGAATCTGACTGCTGGGCGTTCTCCCTGAGTTGTTCACAAAATATTCCGCCATCCTCGCAGCTAGGTTGATGTGTACCCCCTCAACCAGCGCATAAAGATATATCAGATCTGGTGTTGGACAGTTCCCCAGACTGTCCATGCGCCCACAGACGGTATGGCTGAATATATGATGCATCACTCGATGCAGAGGGTCTCTCAATCGTGAAGCTTTCGACATCCTTGGATCGTATGGGTCACCAACTGCATTCTGAGCCCAGAACGCGGCCCGCGCTTCGTCACTCGGGAAGGTGAACTCATCTGTGAAGAACTCTGAATCCATGTCTTCATTTGTGTAAATCCCAAGTCTCCGACCCAATCTGCCCACCGACCAATGATGCCAACGTCTGCCCAATCTGAAATGCACCCTTTCTTTGTAGCGGAAATTGGGGACTTTATACGCTCTGGGCTTTTCGTAGGAGTAGGAGGCGAAGAACTCTATCGTGAGCTCACGATAGATGGGGCGGTCAATGGCGACCAAACGCGAAAGTGGGATAGTAAGCATGTTTTCTAATCGTTCGTGCTGATTTAGATCTCTCATAACCTCCCAATCTAGCCTCCGGGGGATGCCAAACTGCCCTCGCCTATTCCATAAAGCGTCACGTTTTGGGATACAAAGGCTTTCTCTCTCGTTATTGGGGTCAATCTGTAAGAAGGGATGATCCATCGTGCGAAGGGATGTGTGAAACCGTGCGAAGAAATCGTTCGATTTGAGGCAAAAACGCTCTGGAACGGCTGGTGCGGATAGGGTTTTCGTGAATTATGAATGGGGGCCGCAGATGAGGGTATTTCTACTACAAAATGACAAAACTGCCCTCAGCCTCACGCACGGTCGTTCGACCGCTCACACGGTCGTGCGTTCCCGACATCGTTCAAACCCTGCACGCTGATCTCGGAGATGCACCGGGGGTGTGACTCGAGGTGCCGGCCAATCCCGCAATCACACGGGCATGCGGCCCGAGGCACGGGCGTGCCATATCTGCAGATCAGTTTTTTCTGCAGAATGCATTTTCAGCACCTGTTTTGGCCGTTTTTCGCCATTTTTTCAACACGCAAACTGTTTTAACAATATCCCCTCATAGAACCTTCGCTTGGCACCTCTAAAAAATGTACAAACTAACGTCAACTACCAAACACACCTAAATTACGCTAAAACTACAAAAACACAAAAACGGACGATTTTACCCCTAAAGCGTCAAAGACGCTCTTGCTACATTTTTAATCGTCGAGTCAGTAGCGTAGACTCTCCTCCCCACACTTATGATGTGTGCGGGGTGTGGAGTTCGATAACCTCCACCGCCGACTCGATCGGCCCGACAACGTACAGCTTCAAACGGTGGCCATTCACCTTGAATATAACGACGTCTGCGTTCTCTATTGCAACAGTCCCTTATGAGAATACCTCTTTTACTGTGTATGGTCCTGTCCAACGTGAATGAAGTTTTCCTAGAAATAAGCGCAATTGTGAGTTGTAGAGAAGAACAAGATCGCCCGCTTGGAATTCTTTGTGGTCCTTCAAGCGTTTATCGTGTAATCTCTTTGTGCGCTCTTTGTAGAGGACGGAGCACTCATAAGCGAGTTATCGTATCTCCTCCAATTCATGAATCTGGAGAAACCGGGCTTTACCTCCGGTTTTCAAGTCCGAATTTGCGGTTTTTAGAGCCCACGTCGCTTTATGCTCCAACTCCACCGGTAAATGACACACTTTTCCGTATACCAGCCTAAAGGGAGTAGTCCCAATAGGGGTCTTCTAAGCTGTACGGAAAGCCCACAACGCCTCGTCGAGTTTGTCCGACCACTCCTTGCGGTTTGCACCTACAGACCGCTCAAGGATTCGCTTTAGCCCACGGTTTGTGACTTCCACCTGCTCGCTCGTCTGTGGATGATAGGGCGTGGACAAACGGTGATGCACACCGTAGCGGGACAAAGCTTTTTCAAGCTGGGTATTGCAGAAATGAGTCCCTCTGTCACTGATGAGCGCCTTCGGAGCGCCAAACCGGGCAAACAAACTCTTTAAAAATCTCACTACCACCCTGGCGTCATTGGTGGGTAAGGCCTGTGCCTCCGCCCACTTTGACACATAATCGACCGTGACCAAAATGTACTTATTTCCTCGTGAGGGGGGAAATGGTCCCATGAAGTCTATCCCCCAAATGTCGAAGACTTCACATACCTGTATCCAGTTCTGAGGCATTTCATCACGTGCTGATATATTTGTCGCCCTCTGACAGGCATCGCACGCTTTTACCCAACTCTGCGCGTCACGAAAAATAGTAGGCCAATAAAACCCGGAATCCAACACCTTCTTGGCGGTAAAATTGGCTCCATGGTGGCCTCCGGTAGGTCCCTCGTGACAATGGCGCAGAATATCGGTCGCCTCTTTTCCTGAAACACATCTTCGGATCACCTGACCAGCACCCATCCTAAATAAGAAAGGATCGTCCCAAATGTAGTGCTTGACATCCGAAAAGAATTTCCTCACGAGGAATTTTTTTTTTGCTGAAAAGAAACAGAATATTATTTTAAATGGGCTGAAAAATTTATAAAAATCCGAAAATGGGCCCGAAATTTTATAAAAATTAAAGCAATAAATATAATCGAATCGGCTAGTATAAAAATGAATTTTCAAAGCCGAAAATTCAAAGAATAAATGAATAAATAAATCCGGATTCGAACAAATAAACGTAACAAAAATTTACAAGTGTACAAAATAATCAAGAAAACGAATAAATCGAATTAAAAGCAAGAAATATTAACAAATAAATAAACAAATAAATAATCATGAAAATATTCACAAATATTAACAAGTATATACACCGTTAAAACAATGACTCGGGTCGTTCTTAAAGCTCTCCATGTCCCCGGAAACGGCGCCAAAAACTTGACGTGTGCGCATATACACATATTTTTTTGTAATGAATAAACACACGATTTGGTTTTAAATTTATAAAAGTGATTATACTTCAACATCAAAACACACACGAAAGAGGCAAGTGTACCCCGTCATATATGTAGTAAAGTATCGGTAAGAACCAAGTATCGATCCAAGGAAATGGGCGGAGGAATAGTACTAGACCTTTATCACTAAATTATCGGTAAAAAGAAAAGTTGTTTGATTTTGTAAAGACTAAGATAAGCATAAACAAATACTTATAAAGACGTAATATATTTAAAATAAGAAAATAGATAAATAGCCTTGCTTAATACACAACCAAAGCATATCAACTAAGTCGGTTTTAACACTAGAAACATTCGATCAATTCTCCATTTTCAAGACAATTAGTATCCTTTTCGGGAATCCTAACATGACAACCATTCGGAAAGCTAAAACGATAAACACACTTTAACCACCTAAAATTGTTCTTTAACGTGCAATTGATTAATGTCTATGAAAATCTCTTAAAAATAAGTTAGTCATCCGTTAGGAGTTTTCTAACCTCACTAAATCAAAGAAAGTGACACCGATAAACACAATGCAACCACCGAGACAAGCATAAACTAGATTAAATCACAACCGAGTTCATTTTACAAATCTTGCATATAAATTCACTAAGATAGCAATTTTGGCCTAAACTACTAACTAAGCTAATAATTCATGGCAAGAATTCATAACAACACCATTTAACCCGTTAAGGTCCTTACGTGACGGAAAGCTTTCTTGATTAACAATAATTACATTTTATTAAACCACTAACCATTTCTAGTATTATGGTGCACACATTTTAACCAAGCTAAACTAGTTAACCAAGTTTAAAGTTTACTAATACATGATTAATTAAGCTTCATTTTTCAACTATCTCAACTAACCAAATACCAATCATCCAACACAATTACTTATAATCAAGAAATCAACAACAATAACAAGGTTGCAAACTAATCATCAAAGATTAACATAGAAAATACTTCCAAGTGTCATTACAAACAAAGTTAACATACTAATGGTTATAACTAAGCAAGGAATTGTTGTTTTTGCCCAAAGGCTTACAATAATACATAGAACATTAATCTAAATGCTTGAAACAATAACAAAATTATCGAAAGATTAGAAGACCAAACCATAAACAAGCACTAGATTAAGAATCCGGAAGATAACGAAGCTAATCGGCACAATGTGGCTTGAATCCGGGTGAAAGCTAATGCCTCGGGAGCCTGAAAATCACCAGAATCGCTCCCAAAATATCCAGAGTTACGAGCAGAATGTTTCTGTATGTTTTTTATATTTTTCAGCTCTCGCACAGTCGTGCACTTTATTGGCACGAGCGTTCACTTTTTGGATTATTGGAGTTACTGTTCACCATACCGCATGACATCATCCTATCTTGACCGTCTTCGATCCCGCACGACCGTTCACTTGGAGGCACGATCGTGCATCTCTGGGTTCTTGTTGCACAGATTCTTGAACGGGCAGTGCATCGCCGGGCTTGTGTTGGATATCGGATCCGCACGGCATGCAGTCAACCGCATTCCCGTTCGTCTCCGGGATTGACTTGCACTCCGGATTGCACCCTCGTTCACTGCCGGACTGGGCTGTTTTGTCGGATATGCACGGTTGTTCCTCTGATTGCACGACCGTGCCAAACGCCCAGGCCAGATTTCTTCACAGAATGTTCGCAGCTTTGTCGTTTCGTCCGGAAAGTCCTCGTTTTCACTATCATCTTGTCTGGTATGCTTTTTCGGCCTGTAAACAAAAGTATACATGATTAAGTATCCGATTCACAGGTTTACAGCCGAAAACGCAAAAAATGGGAGTAAAATGGGGGACTATAATATGTATAAATTGGTGAATATCACCGATCTTGAGCCGCCTTCAACCGAGCTCGAATTAGATCGATCTTCTCGTTGGTCGTTGCTATCGGTTCGTTAGACGCGAGTTCCCTTTGTCCTACTTCCCCCAACATACGGGAGTCCTACACTTCCTTCCATATAACAGTTCATAAGGTGCCATTTGGATACCACTATGATAACTATTATTGTAAGAAAATTCCACTAGTGGTAAATGGTCATCCCAATTTCCTCCAAAATCTAACGCGCATGCTCTTAACAAATCAATAAGCGTCTGAATTGTTCTTTCCGTTTGACCGTCAGTCTGTGGGTGGTAGGCGGTGCTTATGTGCAGTTTCATGCCCATACTTTCATGAAACTTCAGCCAATAACGAGAGGTAAATCTCGTATCCCGATCTGAAACGATTGACACAGGCACCCCGTGTCGAGATATTATTTCATTCACATACACTTCCGTCAACTTTTCTGAGTTGTAGGCCTCTCGAATTGGTAAGAAGTGAGCACTCTTTGTGAGTCGGTCTACGATTACCCATATTGTATCATGCCCCTTTTTCGTTCTAGGTAGCTTGGTCACCAAATCCATTGTTATCTCCTCCCACTTCCATACCAGAATTTCCAAGGGTTGTAACTATCCATAGGGCTTCTGATGTTCCGCCTTCACTTGAGAACACGTCAGACATTTCGCGACATACTTAGCGATATCGCGTTTCATACCGGGCCACCAATAGTTTGTCTTCAAGTCACGGTACATTTTTGTAGCCCCAGGGTGAATGGAATACCGTGACTTATGAGCTTCTTCAAGTAGCACTGTTTTGACCTCGCAAAACCTTGGTATCCAGATCCGACCAAATCTCGTTTTAAGCCCGTTCGAGTTTTCTTCAAATTTTTCTGCTATTCCTTTTGTTCTTTCTTTCTTTGGATCCCCTGCCTCTAGTGCTTTTATTTGAGCACCTCGTATCGTTTCAAGGAGGTGAGGCGTAACTATCATCTTCATAGATTTTACTGGAATCGGGTGTGGATATTCTTTTCGACTCAATGCATCTGCTACGACGTTTGCTTTTCCCGGGTGATATAAAATATCACAGTCATAATCTTTAATAAGTTATAACCATCTTCGTTGCCTCATATTCAAATCTTTCTATTCGAAGAAATATTTGAGGCTTTTATGATCCGAGTAGATCGTGCATTTTACCCCATACAGGTAATGCCTCCAAATCTTTAAGGCAAAAACCACCGCTGCCAATTCTAGGTCGTGGGTCAGGTAGTTTACTTCATGTGGTCTGAGTTGTCTTGAAGCATACGCGATAACCTTTCCCCTTTGCATTAAAACACACCCCAAGCCTTGATGTGACGCGTCTGAATAGACAACCAAATCTTCCGTTCCATCTGGTAACGTTAACACCGGGGATCTCGATAATTTCTATTTTAACACTTGAAAATCTTCTTCTTGCTCTTAATCCCACATGAACTTTCCTTCCTTCCTCGTCAGTTTAGTCATAGGTAATGCAATATTTGAGAAATCTTGAATAAACCTTCTATAATAGCCGGCAAGGCCTAGAAAGCTCCTTACTTCGGTTGGGTTTTCATTCTTTCTGAATTCACAAACTCCTTGCAAAACTTCAGCTTATACAAGAAAGTATTGGTTATCTCATTGATTGATTTATCCTTCTGTCGGAGGAGCAAGAACTCCTCTTGAATCCTGTCGATGGCGGATTGGGGGCAATGATATTTTAGAAAAGGCTCTTTAAATTCCTGCCACGTCATCGCTTTAAGTTTATCTTCTCCTATCTCTTACAATGAGCATCCCACCAATCTTTAGCTTGTGATTGCAGTTGGCCCGTAGCAAACATTACCTGATCTTCCTTATCACACCGGCTTCGTATAAACACAGCTTCTATATTAGAGATCCACTTTTGACATACAATCGGGTCTATCTTTCCATCATACGGATAAGGACTACACGCCATAAAATCCTTATATGTGCATCTTCGTATCTTACTCTTGCCTTTAGACTCTCCAATTATCTCCTTTATTTCATCCATTTTGCTTGTCATTATCTCATCAATCGTTTCCAACACGCGACTCTCCACCTCTTGAACTATTTCGGAAGTTTGGCTTCTAAAACATTTTCCATCATTTGCGCCATTTTATCGTTGAATGCATCTTCCTGTGCTACATCGTCATCATTCGAATCTACGTAATCCGTCATCTACACAATAAAATTTTCCATGGTTTTTAGCAAATCTAACATCGCCTACATTCGTGGTTCATTACAGGTCATTTCATAACGTCACAATAACTTTCGTGACCTTATTTACGTGTTTTATAGCCTCCGTAACCAAGTCCATCAGTCAAAACATAAAAAAAAACAATTTGTGCGTTTCAGGGATTGTCGCGGGTCGCGACAGTTTTGGTTATCACCTTCGCGGGCCGCGAGAGGGTTGCGGTACGCGACGACCTAACCGGCTTGGCGTGGCGCGATGCGAGACCTCGTTTTTTACAACAAGTTCGGTGCTGGGTGCTACATATTCATACAAATCCCATTTTTCACCTAAACGATTCGTTTCTTCCTACGCGATCTTAATTCCATCCTCTATCACATAGAGTTAAAATCCGGCACCCGGATTAGCTATTTTCGAAATTTTTAGGCTTTCGGCCTTATTTTCACTCATAATCTTTGACCCATTCATGGTTTACCAACCCAACTTGTCCGTTTGCATACAACTTCTCACTAATGCCATACCATAGTTAGTTTCTATTACACAAGATTCAATTCATGGGTTTCTATACACTCGTAACCCATTTCGACGCATATTATTATTTTGACCCGTTATAGAATTAAAGCATCTTAAACTTTTACCTTGTTGGCGACCTTGGAGCGAACACACCCATTGCGCGAGCTATCAGTTTGAGCCCAAGCACTTCAACTCGTGCTTGATTCTCTCAAACCTTTGCTCTGATAACAACGTGTAACGCCCTTAATTTCGCCTGATCAAAGATACAAGTAAACTTCAACTATTAAAGCTTTTACATAGCACTTGCATTTTTACCAAAAAACCCTTGTAGCTAATTCGAGATCAACACCTCCCCTAGACTAGTTACAGGTGTTAATCTGAATTACCCTGTCAAGGCATAAGTTTAAAGTTCCTAGTTACAAACGACTAAGTTTTTAAAAACCATAATTTACATATCAAAAGACGACTTTCAAGAAGTATAAGTTTAACAAAAACATTGTTTTAAAAGGGCGACTATTACGGAAGCGCATAAGTCATGGTGTGCATGTTGGTGTTCGCCTCCAAGTTCGCCACGCCACCTAAATCGCGGATTTACCTACATCGCAATCAAAGTTTAACTAGTCAGTTTCTTACAATATAATAAAAAAAAACTAACATCCATTCGTGTCATCACATAACCATGTCAAAATGTCACTTTCGCCGACCCGTTGAACGGGTCATTATCTACCGTCTCCAAACGAGATAATGCATAACATTCAATAATCCGTTACTTTCGTATTAAACATAAACGCAACATGAACATCATTCCAAATCCGTTCATGACAGATTTAACTATTTCATTACATTCCTACACAACCTTCCAATATACGGTTAGTTCAAGACCAACCGACCATAACATAACCTTTTTCATCATTATCATCTCTTACGACCCGTTCATGACGGGTTAAGCTATCAACTACACATCAGTTACGAATAATCATAATTACGGTTCTAATATAACAATGACATTTAGAAAGTAAAGCTTGTTTGCATAAAAACAACATACCTCGATCCTGTGAGCTGTCCGACTTCCTAGCGCTTGAACCTTCTTCTTTTACGCCTACTTCAACACATTCATTCATTTAGCCCGACTAAATATCATTCCATCTTTTACACACTTTTATCATACAACATCTTGATCATAATTTATCAAAATTCACCCATTTGTTCTTTTAGGCGTTTTATCGAACACTTGGCGGGTTTCGCATTTATAGGACATTTAATTACAAGTATCTTTACATACTAATCTATAAGTTCATAACAAATCAAGCAAGTTCATGAGATTCTCTCATCCTACATCATTCATCTATGTTCCATCTATCACAACAAGCTAAATCGCCGAAAACCGAACATTAATCGAATCCTTGTTCATAGTCTTAACTTCTAGATGCATATATCACAACATTACTCATGATTTGGTAGACACCCATTTCCTAAAGTTCATGATTTCAAGAAATTCGACTTACCACTTTGTTAGTGACACCTTGGTGATCGAGAATACGGGTTCTAACAACCGTTTAGCCTTGAAATCACCCTCCAATTTGATGGATTAAGATGACTAGGGTTTTTGCTTCTTGATTCTTCTCTTGGACACCTCCACGCACGCACATAAGTGTGTGTGGAGTGTGTGTCTTTCAATTAATAAGACTTACTTTCCAATTTTCAACTTTAGTCCCTCGGGTTCTAACATTTAATTTATTCGAGCTCGAACTTCCCTTCTTATAACTATCTTAAAAGAAATAAATAGACTACGTATTTTTAGGGTGTTACACTTTTATACTTTACCAATTTTAGTCCCTTAGGTTTGGTTAGTATTTTGTTTGCTTAAAAACTAATTTATCTCTTAGTATTTAACTCCACATCCAACTAAGTTAGATAACTTAGTTATTTTTACCGGGTACGGCAGGCCCGTTTTAAATTTTAAGTCTCGGTAGTCCGAGCATTTTAAGTCTTTAATTGCTAAGAGAATTTATTTATCATTTATTTAACATTAGGTTTATTTGATTAAATCCTAATATTTATCGGGTTTATTTTTACCACTAACGATATTTTACCCGTTCATCACAATTAACTTGGTTTAATTATGAAACTCGTTTTAGGGGTGTTACAATGTGAGTCGGATTTTTGCCTATAAAAAACACTAAAAAAATATTTTAAAAGAAACGTCCGCTCACCCAAATCAAATCTTGGATCCACCCCTAGTTGTAAATTGTAATGATATAGTGGTCAAGTGTGCACAAGTATGAATGATGGAGGGACATGAAACTCTGACCCGTCCAATTTATTTTATTTAATTATTTGGATAGCTCATTTATTTTTATATCTCTTTAATATTGTTTTATTGACATCCTCATCCTATTTACCTTTACAGACCTTATGAAATAACTTATTTAGTTTTATGTGATCGGATGATTCTGTTGAAGAAACGATGATACCTCATCGATCCGTCAATAATTTAAATTTGCCGTTAAAAAAAGTTTTATATTTATGTAATAAATATTGTTTTATTGACATCCTCATCCCATTTACCATTACAGATCGCATAAAATAATAAGGGCTCTCACTATTCTCATATCCCTATATTTTATTTTCACACTCTTTTTTATTTTGTCGGACTCTCACTGTTGTCACATCCCTACATTTTATTCTCACACCATTTTTTATCTCTCTATTTATATATAAAGAGAGATAAAAAAGAAAAATGTATGAATATTAACCCAAATAATAATTAGACCCGTTGATTTGTTTCACTTTTACAATTCTCTTATAGTTTAACCAACTGAAAATGTTGATCTATTTCATACATGTTTCTTTTATATCGTTTTCTTGAAACATACCAGTCGGCCGGTTTAATTTTTAAATATGTTTTATTATAGTATTTTCTTACTCACACACTTTGAAAAGTAAAGCTACAATTTAAAAAAACTACTCGTTCAATTATATAAAGCTTTTACATTAAAAAAATAAGATTCAAAAAATCAACACTTCAAAAAGATATATAAACTTATGTAGAAGTGTCACACCCTGATTTCTCAGTGGACCCGGACTTAGGGTATATGACAAATTGATACAGATAATCACAAATAACATAGCGAAAGTCTTGGGAATATAAATTATTACAAATTACAAATGTCTGAAAGTTCAAAAATACTATACAGACCGAAAGTATATAAAGATCCACATGCGGATCGGATAAACAAATGATTGCATAAACAGAATACTAGGCTTCATGCATGGAGTTGCAAATTCCACTTATGTATTTACCGGGCAGCTTCCAACCTATTTACGGTCTTTGCAACCTGCGCCTAGTCTTTTAAAGATATGTCAGTTTACACTGGTAAATACAAATAACCGACACATTTGGAAAACATTTCAAAATCATTTTTTATGTACACAAGGCACATATATTTTCATAAATAACTTGGGATAAAATATGTCTCTTGTTATCAGTATTACATGTTTGTCAATACATATGGGGCCCGAAACTAAACTCCGATAATATGATTAACCGACACGCCACTTTAACCCATAAAAGGGTATCCCCATAAAGGGTAAGAAAACATTTTAGTATAGCATTACATTTGTCGGGTGTATGCCTACACCCTGTGCTTAAGTTGTGGCCATTTGCAATTAAATGAGCCGAGGAAATCCAGGACACGGTCGCCTTAACCCCCAAATGTTTAAGTTATCAAGCAAAACAAATTAAAACAGGTTATGTGGATTTTTAGACACAATCCGTCATTGATCCCATACCCGACCAAGCGGTAACAATTTACCGTATCCCAAGCCCGTATAGGTAAATAGGTTAAGAGTATTTACCTGGCTTAAATCTTACAATCCAAAAAATATATATAAACACAACCGTTCAAACAAAAACAACTAGCAAGGTTGTAATTTACTGGACGCCCTAGTCTGGAATAAATGGTATAATAACCAATTAGAATGTTAACGGTGTTGGAAATTTAGTGAAAATGAGGTTTTCACAAAATATTTTGGACATCAATAATATATATATATATATATGTGTGTGTGTGTGTGTGTGTTGTATAAATAATTATTTATGGGTTTGTGTTCAAACTATGTCCAAATAGAGCTAAGATGAATGAGATATCGAAGCTTGAAGTTGTATGTTTGGAACAAACAAAGATGAGAAAAATGGATTGAGATTTGTCACCTTGTCCCACATAGGTGGAATGAAAAAACTTAAAGTGGTATATAAGGAGGAGCACTCCTTGAAAGGAAAACACTAGTGGGGACCCAAAGGGTGCAGCGCACCTGCACACATACGCGTGTGACGTGGGCTATAAGCCCAATGTGGTGCGCTTTGAACTTCGCACACCGCCTTTGTATTTTTGCCCATGAGCGCGTGGTCAGATACATGGCGGGTCCGCGTATGGCGCACCTTTGGGTGGCGTAGGCGGATGCCATGGCATGGCACATGACGATGCGGCGCAAGCTTCTTAGGCACATGCGCACGTCATTGGCTATGGCGAAGGCGCAAGCTTCTTAGGCGCATGGCGCACGCCATTGGCTATGGCGAAGACTGCAAAT
The DNA here is from genome assembly GCA_030545235.1 of Helianthus tuberosus. Taxonomy (NCBI): domain Eukaryota; kingdom Viridiplantae; phylum Streptophyta; class Magnoliopsida; order Asterales; family Asteraceae; genus Helianthus; species Helianthus tuberosus. Next base: position 55,479,062 of record CM060448.1, read on the forward strand.
GTCGCACGAGTTTGGATGGCGCACGACCGGGTGGCGTCCTGGTATACGTAGTGGCATCCATGTGTCGCGCGACTCAGTTAAGTTAGTCAACTCGGTCTTCACTAGTTACTAGAATGTCATGAATTGATATGACGGTTTCATTTGACCACAGCAATTCCATTTTATTGCACATCAATATTGTTTATTACTAGATTGATGATCTTGTTAATTACAATATTAATGGTACATTTTATTACAAATTAATATTGTTTATTACTAGATTGATGATCTTGTTAATTACAATATTAATGGTTAATATGTTTCATCTTTTGTAAGTATATACATATATGAATGTTGGGTTCATATTGTATGAGAGATACTAGAGAATCTCAATAACTTAAAAGTGTTAGAAACTAGTTCCTGTCACATTGAGATGAGAACTCTCAAACTAAACAACTTCACATTTTTTCTACTAAATTAGAACACCATTATACCCGTGGAATCTTGGGCGTGAGAGCCATCTCCGGCAGTATACATATTGTTCCGGTTGTTGTACCCTGGGAGACAGAACCGTCTGACAGGAGGCGCGGAATCTGTTTTAAGGGAAGCGTGTTGAACACGTGCCTCAACCAAAACCGTCAACAATTTTGCTTGTCTTGCAGCGGAGTTTCGATCTGGAAGGTGTGGTTGAAGTTTCCAAAGACGCTTGCTTGAATCAAGATTGGTACAATTATATTGTATTTTATATTCGTTTATTTAGTTTTTTGTAACCGGTATTGTACTAGTCGAATTTCCCACAAATAACGAGAGTCTTGTTATTATTTATTATTTATTTTGTTATATATTTTAATAAAAAGTGAACCTAGTTCCTACAATCTTAAAACAGTCTTTCGTGAAGATTGTTGCTACACTCTTAAATCCCTTCTCTACGAGGATTTAGGTTCACGAAAGTTAAAATATTTAATGGGATTTTTGTTAAAATCTTGAAAATATTTTTTGGGAAATATTTATTTAGTACATTGAGTCGGATTAATTTTATGATTGGAGTACAATCTTTAATCCGAATACCGGGTTGCAAAACGACTGTTTTGATTCAAGTTTTACAGTTCATGGGTTTTTTGTTCGTGTTTAGATAAACCGAACCATATACAAAATAATATGTATTTCAATATGGTTTTGAAATACTAAAAGTTTCTAATGAGCGTATTAGAAAAATATATTTTGTAACTGATATGTGCAAAATGCAACATATAAATTACATCAAATGACGCATTAAACTAACCCTTTTTTAGTACTAATGTTGGAAAAAGTGTGCTTTTGTCTTCCTTTTGTATTTTCAAGGTTAAAAGAGCTTAAGTGAACAAAAGAAGCAAAAATGCAGCCAAATCCAGCATAAATACAAGAAAAGGAACAAACGTGGCATGCCCGACCCCTCGACAGCATCTTCCCAAGCAAAACAAGAGAACAGAAGGCTGAACACGCCCCGTGCTCAGTGAGCACGGGGGCGTGCCCAAGTGTCTGCAGAAAAGACAAAGCTGTAGAAGCTTCTATCACCCACCACGGGGGCATGCCCAATGGACACGGGGCCGTGGTCAACTCTAAGATTCGCAGAATCTGAGGAAATCTTGATAGTACAGATACGCTTCTGCACAAGGGGTCATGCCCAGCGGACACGGGGGCGTGGTCAACTAATGCAGACAAACTGCAATTAATGAAGAAAGAGAAGGGGGATGGACACGGGTTCGTGCCCAATGGACACGGGGCCGTGCCCGAGCTTCTATTTAGGCTATAAATAGGGGTGCTTGGCTCATTTGCAAACCATCCATTGGCAAACCACCTCTCTCACACTACACCCACACTCCACCACCACCACAACACCATCATCCACCACCATCATCCATCATCCATCATAGAGTGTGTGAGTAGTCTCGGGATCCAAGATTGATCGTAAGAGTTCTTGACAATCAAAGGCCATGTTTGCCTAAATCTGTTACATCACTTGGTGAAGACAAGTGTCTAGTGTAATACTTTTTATTTTTAATCTTTTCGCACGTTTTATTTGGTTATGTATTAATGACTTTAATAACTAGTTTCTTATGTTGAAGGTGAGTCTTCCTTATCGTTTGTCCGTGGTGTCTTGGCATTATTTTACTGTCTATATAAAATAAAAGATTTTCACCATTCATATCTCCACGGTCTATATGGAGGTATGTTGGCTACCTGGTCGGGGGTTAAGGGAACGGTTTGGTAAGAGACTTGCCTTGTTTAGTGTATAGATCCAACAACGACCTGGGTCAAATTTAGTAGGACCTTCTTCAATACCCACCGGTATTGGATGGCGGGGGTCCAAACTCTTTGATCCCCTCATATGTAAGCTACTATTAAAACTTTAACCCGGCTACTTAGGACTGTATCCCTGCTGACTCAGACTACTTAGCCGAGGGTAACGTCACCTTCAAAAGAGGGGCCTACCACATTACGCATTAATAACTTAATTAATTATCTTTCAATAATCCAACCCTTTAGGATTATATCCTTGCTGACTCAAACTACTGGGTTGAGGGTAACGTCACCTTCAAAAGAGGGGCCTACTACTATAACTAAGATAATCACTTAAAAAGTGAAAAAGTGCGAAAATAATCAAAGGTTACACTAAACACGAGTCAGATCCAAGTGATTCATCTTGTCTATCTGTTTTTATTTTATTTTTCTGCATTTTTCTTAGTTTTTTTTTCTAGTTTAAAAACCTTTTTCTAAACTTTTGATTTAATTAGACGTTGAGGATAAACAGGTATTAAAAGCTCGTGTGTCCTTGGACGACCTCGGTATCTTACCAACACTATACTACACTCACGATGAGTGCACTTGCCCATATGTGTATTTAGTGTTAGTAAATATCGTGTTTTATAAATTTAAAACTTGGCTAAAAAGTGTTAAAGGGCTTAAAATATACATTAAAAACTATACGACACTTCACACGCATCTGTAACCCCATACAAATTAAATGTTTGTAACGTTTAATTTATTTATTACAAGCTTGTTAGTAACCATAATTGATATATTAATGTTGGTTTTAAAAGTCTTAAAACATATATATTTTCTAATTATTGTATTAGAAAGTAAATATTTTATAAAATAACAAGTTTTAATATTTTCTAACGAGCGTGTTAGAAACGTTGATGTTGAAATAATAACAAGATTAAAACTTTTTATATCTCTAACGAGCGTGTTAGAATTTTATAGAATAATAAGTTTTAATATCATCTTTTATATCTAATGAGCGTGTTAGATACGATGATTGTGTAGAACTAACTTGTTAAAAGACGATTAGATTTTCTAACGAGTGTGCTAGAAAATATACGTTTAGATTTTCTAACGAGCGTGTTAGAAAATATTATTATTTCAAATAATTACCGACGAGCATGTTGGAGACAATTATTTTGGATAATAAACCTTGTAACGGTTTCATCTAAACTATTAAATTTCTAACGAGCGAGTTAGAAACGGATTTTTTCCACATACGTTTAAATGATTTTTATTTGTTTATTTCTAATAAGAGTATTAGAAATAGTTTATATTTTTTATAAACTTCGAAACAAATTTTGTAATCGATTATTTCTAACGAGCGTGTTAGAAACGATTTAAAGAATTTGACAGTTTTTTATTTTCTAACGAGCGTGTTAGAAACGATTTAACGACTTTGTCAATTGTTTATTTCTAACAAGCGGGTTAGAAAACGTTTATTTTATATAAACCAAAAACGGCTTATGGCAATAAATAATCGTTTAATTTTCTAATGGGTGTATTAGAATCAGTTTATCTTATAACCAACTATTTTAACGATTTGCAATCGTTAATTTCTAACGAGCGGGTTAGAACCGGGTTAACTATGATAAACTATTTAAGATGATTTGTAATCGTTTTATATATTTTCTAACGAGCGTGTTAGAAAATATTTGTGTTCATTTCTAACGAGCGTGTTAGAAAATGTTCATTTAAATAAACCAAAAGTGAATAATTTTATTCGTTTTATTTCTAACGAGAGCGTTAGAAGCGGTTTACTTTATAAACCGAATATTTTGAATGTTTGTTAAACATTGAAATTCTAATTAGCATATTAGACTTGGTTATCATACAAACCACTCATTTTAACGATTGGTAATCGTTATTATCTAACAGCGGTTAGAAATGGTTTGAATATGATAAACCAACTATTAAAACGATGTGTATTCGTTTTATTTTTTCAAATGAGCGAGTTTGAAACTGTTTTATTAAATAAACTATTGTAAGGTTTATTATTTTGATTTGTAATCAAAACATAAAAAAATATATAGTTTATTTTTAAAACACTTGCAAAAACGAGAAATGTTTTGAACGAATAAAACATGTCTTTGCAAGTGATTCGTTACTTCCACGAGAAGTATAACGTGTTCAACCATATAATAGTCTCGGAAAGACTATTTGGTGAAAAACAACTTGATGTTGACTATTTGGTGAAAAACAACTCGATGTTGTTATAAATATAATAAGTTGCTCAACTACTTGCGAGTAGTTAATTGTAAACAACTTTATATTTTGGACAACTTTTGATTATTCAAGTTTAGAGTTTCAAGACGAAAAAAGTTATACCTGTTCCATTGAGGGAGTACCTCAAAACATGACAGAACGATGTAATTGCGTTTATTTCGTTCTAAAGTGTGTTGAAAATAATAACACTTTGGGATTTGATGTTTAGATATCATTGGTGTATCCGTTATTTTGGACTACTAATAAGTTGTCAAAAGGATACATTTTGATACAAAGTGTAAAAACTAATTTACACGGACACAACGAGCGGGTTGTGATCATGACTTATGTAATAAGTTACAAATCAAACATCAAACGTATAACGAGTTCGTGAGAAACGTGGTGCATGGTTTGAGATGAAATGCACGAAAACAAGATATGTCATCTAATGTTGACAGCATCAACATGGAAATGCACATGTAAGTTTTCAAAGAATATAACATATGATAGAAACATATGTTATTATTGTAAATGATTATAATAAATTTAGCAAATTTATTAACGAAAATTTACAATAGTGATGGACTTGTAGATGCTTCTACCACCATCAATGTTGTTTAAACTATGTGGAGGCTTGGTCCTTAATTTGGGAGAGTATCCCAATACATGGTATTAATGAAACAACAACGTAAATGTATATATCACTATAGGCATTCGTGAATGCTTTGTTGTTGAGAGTCAATCTAATTGACCATATCTCAAGACTCGAGTGATTTTATACAAATATATTTCATCAAAGTGACTTGGATTAAGACTTATGTTTAAGTCCTTAGGAAGTCAATGGTGAAGCCTTGGAGATAAAAAGGCAAACGAGTTATGATCCTAATGGATGGAGTTAACTATGGTTTTTGAGGCCTTCCTAAAACCGATGATTTTGGAATGGTGAAATAAAATTTCATTATTGTGTCTAAACTAAGAAACGAATGTTCGGAAGAGATAGTGCGTTATCTCTTAAGGATGTGAAGAATTAGAATGATGCATCTTCTGTTCACATGCTAGAGTATTGTGGTCTAAAGCATGCTAGACTAATACTTGTTAATTTATATGCTCGACGGAGATTAAATTAACTTTAAACATTCAAAATATGTGATGACACAAGAACGAATTTTGTGCTAAACAAAACTATAAATATAACTTCATTAAAATGCAAGCAATGTGGGGGGGGGGGGGGGAACCATTTAAGAAACAAACCCTTTAGGGTATGTGGAAATGGTAGTTGAGAAGTTTTCTCAAACTCGAAATGAAAGGGAGAACCTTTCATCACCCCATTTGAATGCTATCCAATTACACTTAAATGTGGGGGTGACTTGCACTTGAATGTGGAAGGTTTGGCAATAAGGATTTTAGAAATCCTAATATATATTGCAAACGAATGACCAAGTGGAGTACACAATGGTTATATGGAGTCAATCGAGTAGATTAGACTCGAATGTCAATTGGTTAGATTCAAAATCTAGTAAAATGTCAATTATGACATACCAAGGGCATGATAGAAACGTGTCTAGCCATGGATTGAGTTTCATGTGATTCTAAAGATAAGGTACATAACTAGATCCAAGTTGAGATCACGAGTTATAAGTCTTACGAATCGACTAAAAGGCAAAATTGACTAGTAAGTCAAGAACATGTTAGGTGTCACGTCCCCAGCCCCGGTTTGACCCGGTCAGGAGCCGCGGGACAAGAACCCGTGGTATTTGATTGATGGGACAGCGGAAGATTTTAACAGGATCTTTTAAAAGCTTGAAATGCCCGATTATTTTATTTCATAAATTGGGATAAACCCCGTAATTTACAATAGAGGAATTTTACTAGGAAATTCCCTGATTTATTAAAACATGTTTATTCATTTTAACTGAGCCACCTCTTCAAGCTTGTTAGTGCTCCGTAGCACGTTTTTCTTGATTTACAGCAGGTCGTCTGAAACATGTTTTAAAAATATTTTTGTCAGCGGGGAAATACTGGTGAATCATTCATTTTGACAAAATGACACGTAGTTATAAGTTACAGCATAAGAGCGATTACAATGGCTTTTATCTTATTTTTATCTGGCGCCTTGTCACCCATGTGACGATGGTCATACCACTATTGGGTCCCACCCCAAGTAGTGACGATCACTGTTAGGATATATTAGCCTAACCCGTGAGAAATTAGTAATGTGCACAATACCCCACTAGCCAGTGATTAAGATAACCACGACTTAATCCCTGTAATTATAACATTTGAAAATGGAGTATTGTAAAATACTTTTGATAAAAAGAGAATGACTCACATTGCAGATTTATTCGGGCAGAGTTTAGCCTATTGATAAGCCTGTTAACCTAATTCAAATAATATGCACACGAACTAGGTCAGTAACTAATACAACATTTACGATAACTCACGAGATTAAACCCTTCACAACGAATGACAAAGTGCAATACTTAAACATCCATCGGATTTACGACGAATGACAAAGTATAAACCCAATTTGAGCAGCACTTAAACATTCATCGGATAGTTTCAATCGATCGGACATTGAATCGTAGCAGCGATCGAGTTATTACGCTGTTATCGCGGCAGCGTTTCGTGATTTGTGTGTGTTTTGTAGTAATTGGACAATATCTCAGCGTATAATTTGAGTTTTTACGTCGAACAAGTGCCAGAATTCGATTGCCAACCCCCTCTATTTATACCTGAAAAACAGCCCCCTCGCGTGGCGCGAGGGGTGCTCCCCTACCCTAGGGTAGCCCCGTGTCCCAGTAGGCTTGCTGAGTTGGTCGCTCGTCAAATTTCGAATTACACGTAAAACTGTGTTGATATTATCAACTAGGGTTTTACCCCCCCCCTGAGTTTTAGGGGCCCTGATCCTGATTCCGATTATTCTGAAAATTTTAGGGTTTATGCAGGATCACTTGGGGGTCTCAATTAGGGTTTCCTATTGGGCAAAATAAAATAATTATTAGGACCTTTGATGAGAGTTGTTACATCCTCCCCACCTTAATAAAAATCTCGTCCTCGAGATTTACTGGAATAAGTGAGGATACTTTCGCTTCATCTCTGATTCCAACTCCCAAGTGTATTCGGGTCCTCTTTTCGATTCCCACTTGACTTTGACCAGCACTAGTCATTTGTGCTTGAGAAACTTGATCTTTCGATCTTCTATTTGAAGCGGTTTCTCTACGAATTTTCACTTTTCATTTACCTCTATATCTTGAAGAGGTACTACCAGGGATTCGTCAGATAAACATTTCTTGAGATTGGATACATGAAACACATCATGTACCTCTGCTAGCTCTTCTGGTAGTTGTAAGCGATAGGCAACTGGTCCTATACGTTGGATCACTGAAAATGGTCCTACATATCTTGGACTCAGCTTTCCTTTCTTACCGAATCGAACTACTCCTTTCCAAGGAGAAACTTTCAAGAGTACCTTATCTCCAACTTGGAACTCTAGTGGCTTGCGTCGATTGTCGGCATAGCTCTTTTTACGATCTCGAGCCGTCTTCAGCCTTTCCTTGATCTGAGTGATCTTGTCAGTAGTTTCTTGTACAATTTCAGGACCTGATAATTGGCTTTCTCCTATTTCTGCCCAGCAAACTGGAGTTCTGCACTTTCGTCCATATAGTGCTTCGAATGGGGCAGCTGCGATGCTTGCATGATAACTATTGTTATAGGAGAATTCGATCAAAGGTAGCTGATTGTCCCAGTTTCCACCAAAATCTATCACACATGCTCGGAGCATGTCTTCCAGGGTTTGTATCGTCCTTTCACTTTGCCCGTCTGTTTGTGGATGATATGTAGTACTTAAATTTAGTCGGGTTCCCATTGCTTCTTGGAAACTTTTCCAGAAATGGGAAGTGAAACGACTATCCCTATCTGATACAATGGAGAGTGGAACTCCATGTAAGGATACTACTTCGTCTACATACAACTTGGCTAACCTTTCCATACTAAAGGTTTCTTTCATGGGTAGAAAATGAGCTGACTTGGTTAATCGATCCACAATTACCCAAATCGCATCATTCCCTTTTCTGGTTTTGGGTAACTTGTAACAAAGTCCATTGTTATGAGTTCCCATTTCCATACAGGCATTTCTAACTGTTGAAGTAGACCCGAAGGTTTCTGGTGTTCTGCCTTGACTTGTGAACAAGTAAGACACTTAGAAACATATCTAGCTATGTCCTTTTTCATTCCTATCCACCATAAATTATTTCTTAAATCTTGGTACATTTTCTTATTTCCCGGGTGCATGGTATACCTAGATTTATGGGCTTCCTCTAAGATCTTATGTCTTAAATCTCCTTGCTTAGGTACCCAAATCCTTTTCTTATGGAAATTCCAAATTCCATCTGCTCCTTGCTCCAATTCCTTTATTCTTCCTTTCATTCCTTCAGCATCATCCTTGATTGCTGTTTCCTGGACATTCTTTAGTTGTTTCATTAAATCTAACTGTAGATTTAATCTCAGAGCATGGACTCGTCGTTGTTTCTCATGATACTTACGACTTAAGGCATCTGCAACTACGTTTGCCTTTCCTTCGTGATATTGAATATCACAGTCGTAATCACTGAGAATTTCCATCCATCTTCTTTGTCTCATGTTTAATTCTTTTTGCCCAAATATGTATTTTAAACTCTTATGATCCGTATAGACAGTAAACTTACTTCCATACAGATAATGTCTCCAAATCTTAAGGGCAAAAATTATGTCTCCTAACTCTAAGTCATGATTCGTATAGTTTTCTTCGTGCTTTTTCAATTGTCTTGAGGCATACGCAATTACCTTCTTGCGTTGCATTAGCACACATCCTAATCCTAATTTTGAAGCATCACAGTATACTTCAAAATCCTCTGTTCCTTCTGGCAAGGCTAGGATTGGGGCGTTTGTTAACTTTTGCTTTAAAATCCTAAAAGCTTCTTCTTGCCTAGGTCCCCATTCAAACTTAACTGCTTTACATGTTAGCTTAGTTAATGACACCGCTATTTTAGAAAAATCCTTAATAAATCGTCTATAGTAACCAGCTAATCCTAGAAAGCTTCTAATTTCCATGGCTGACTGTGGGACCTTCCATTTAGTGATTGCTTCTATCTTAATAGGATCTACATGAATACCTTCGTGATTTACCATGTGTCCTAAAAATTGCACTTCCTGTAACCAAAATTCACACTTTGAGAATTTGGCGTAAAGCTTTTCCTTTCTTAACAAAGTTAAGAGTGCATGCAAGTGTTGACAATGTTCCTCCTGATTTTTGGAATAAATCAGTATATCATCTATGAAGACAATTACAAATTTATCCAAATACGGTTTACAGATCCGATTCATCATGTCCATGAATGCTGCTGGTGCATTCGTTAGTCCGAAGGGAATGACTGTAAACTCGTAATGACCATACCTAGTTCTGAAAGCAGTTTTAGGTATGTCTTCTTCTTGCACCTTCAACTGATGATATCCGGAGCGTAAATCTATCTTAGAAAAGTATCTAGCTCCTTGAAGTTGATCGAAAAGATCATCGATCCTAGGTAATGGGTATCGATTCTTAATTGTAACCTTATTCAGTTCCCTATAATCAATACACATTCGCATCGAACCATCATTTTTCTTTACAAACAACACTGGTGCTCCCCAAGGGGATGAACTAGGTTGTATGAATCCTTTACTTAGCAATTCATCTAATTGTTTCTTTTATTCTAACATTTCGGTGGGTGCTAACTGATAAGGTGCCTTAGCTATCTGTGTAACTCCAGGAATTAGATGAATTCTAAATTCTACTTCCCTGTCGGGTGGTAATCCCGGGAGTTCTTCTGGGAATACATCTGGGTATTTTGAAACTACAGGAATTTCCTTAAGTTCTTTACCTTTCGTGTTAATGATTACTGAAATCATATACACTATTCCTTGCTTTCGTTCATAACTAGCAACTTTTATTACTGAAATGAACTTCATGGGTTTTCGTGGTTTATCTCCTGTAACCATGATTACTTCTCCGGTGGGTGCACGAATTTCTATGGAATTCTTATCACATAGAATTCGAGCATGGTTGGCTACTAACCAATCCATTCCTAACACAACATCGAACCCAGCTAAATTCATTGGTAATAGGTTTGCAGAAAATTTATGACCTGAGAGTTCTATCTTTCCTTCTCGCAAAACCTTATCTATGTTAATAGAATTCCCATTTGCTGTTTCGACTGTAAAAACTTGCCTAAGTTTGGTTAAAGGTAAATTAAGTGTTTGGCAGAATGAAGTATTTATAAAACTTTGGTTTGCAAAAGAGTCAAATAATACTTTTGCATAGACGTCATGAACTAGGAACGTACCAGCTATAACATCAGGAATTAGCTCTGCTTCCTGAGTAGTTAGTTGGAAGGCTCTTACATTCTTCTTAGTGGCTTCTTCTGCAGTTTTGGCTTTGTTGTCAGCTGGTTTGACCAATTTTGGACAGTCTGGCCTGAAATGTCCAGCTTCTCCACAGTTGTAGCAGACTGTTGCTTTCTTCTTTCTGCAGTCTTCTTCTTGATGTCCTGGGATTTTGCAGAAATTGCAATACCCTTTGCATCTTCCAGAATGCTTTCTTTTACAAGAATTGCAAAATGGAACAGTGGAAGATTGCCCAGTTCCCCTTCTCCTGAAACTACTACGGTTACCCATACGGAATCCTTGGGAAATCTTTTGGGCTACTTCCTTTTTTCGGTTTTCTTCACTTGTGCGTACCAGTTCGTCAGTTAGGGTGTTAGCTAATTCTACCGCATCGTCAATAGTGCGATGTCTCGAAGCTTTAACGATATTACGGATTTCGCCAATCAATCTGATGCGTGTGAAGTGTCATTAGTTTTTAATATATTTATTAAGCCCTTTTAACACTTTTTAGTCAAGTTTTAAATTTATAAAACATGATATTTACTAACACTAAACACACATATGGGCAAGTGCACCCATCATGAGCGTAGTATATAGTGTTGGTAAGATACCGAGGTCGTCCAAGGACACAAGAGCTTTAGTACCGGTTTATCCTCAACGTCTAATCAAATCAAAAGTTTAGAAAAATGTTTTAAACTAAGAAAATAAAAATAACTAAAATGCTGAAAAATAAAAATAAAAATAAAAACAGATAGACAAGATGAATCACTTGGTTCCGACTCGTGTTTAGTGTAACCTTTGATTATTTCCGCACTTTTGCACTTATTTAAGAGATTATCTTAGTTATTGTAGTAGGCCCCTCTTTTGGAGGTGACGTTACCCTCAACCCAGTAGTTTGAGTCAGCAAGGATACAATCCTAAAGGGTTGGATTATTGAAAGATAATTAATTAAGTTATTAATGCGTAATGTGGTAGGCCCCTCTTTTGAAGGTGACGTTACCCTCGGCTAAGTAGTCTGAGTCAGCAAGGATACAGTCCTAAGTAGCCGGGTTATAGTATTAATAGTAGTTTAACTTATGAGGGGATCAAAGAGTTTGGACCCCCGCCATCCAATACCGTTAAGTATTGAAGGAGGTCCTACTAAATTTGACCCAGGTCCCTTGCACGATCTCTAAACGCTGAACAACGGCAAGACTCTTACCAAACCGTTCCCTTAACCCCCGACCAGGTAGCCAACATACCTCCATATAGACCGTGGAGATATGAATGGTGAAAATCTTTTATTTTATATAGACAGTAAAATAATGCCAAGACTCCACGGACAAACGATAAGGAAGAATCACCTTCAACATAAGAAACTAGTTATTAAAGTCATTAATACATAACCAATTAAAAAGTGCGAAAAGATTAAAAATAAAAAGTATTACACTAGACACTTTGTCTTCACCAAGTGATGTAAGAGACTTAGGCAAACATGGCCTTGAATGTCAAGAACTCTTACGATCAATCTTGGATCCCGAGACGACTCACACACTCTATGATGGACAATGGATGATGGTGGTGGATGATGGTGTTATGGTGGTGGTGGGTGGTGGGTGAAGTGTGAGAGAGGTGGTGTGCCAAGGGATGGTTTGAGCTTGAGCCAAGCACTCCTATTTATAGGCTGAACAGAAGCTTCGGCACGGCCCTGTGTCCAGTGGGCACGGCCCCGTGTCCACATCCTTCTCTTTCTTCATTAATTGCTCTTGTCTTTATTAGTTGACCACGCCCCCGTGTCCACTGAGCATGACCCCGTGTGCAGAAGCATATCTGTACTATGAAGATTTGCCTAGATTCTGCGAATCTTATAGTTGACCATGGCCCCGTGCCCGCTGAGCACGGCCCCGTGGTGGGCAATAGAAGCTTCTACCACTTTGTCTTTTCTACTGACACTTGGGCACGCCCCCTTGCTGGCTGAGCACGGGGTGTGTTCAGTCTTCTGTCTTCTTGTTTTGCTTGGGAATATGCTGTCGTGGGGTCGGGCATGTCACGTTTGTTCCTTTTCTTGTATTTATGTTAGATTTTGCTGTCTTTTTGCTTCTTTTGTTAATTTGAGCTCATTTAATCCTGAAAATACAAAAGGAAGACAAAAGCACACTTTTTCTAACATTAGTACTACAAAAAGGTTAGTTTTATGCCACAATTGATGTAATTTATATGTTGCATTTTGCACACATCAAATACCCCCACACTTGAATCTTTGCTTGTCCTCAAGCAAAACTCTTTATAATGTGGCTTTACACTCCCAAATGGAATGGGTAGAAGAGAAAGTTTTTGGGCTTGTCATAGAGTGTCAGGATTTCCAAGATTCTTTATTAAGTTTTATTTTTATTTATTTACAATCCTATTCGTCATGATTTATTTAAAACTTTTCATAAGATAAATTACTTATTAGGGCATAACATGCCTCTTTAAAATTCTCTTTATATACAAGTTCACATACCTCACGGGGGATCACTCAACACTCGGCCGAAAATGTATTTTAGTGGATCACTCGAGAGCGGAATGGAACTTACTCCTACCATAGGCTTGCCAAGCAATCAATCCTCCTCCTTTTTAACTATGTATCTTTGTAAATATCAAGAGGACTTTTTGGGTGAAGGGTTAGGCTTGGGTTAAAGGTAGGTGGTTGGGTTAGTGGTTAGTAGAAAGGGTGAAAAAGCGTAAAAAGCATCGGTTTTCGTAAGAATTTCTATTTTTCAACTTTTTATTTTAATGAAGCTATTTTTCAAACAAAGTTATTTTTGATGAACTTGCTTGTTTATTTGTTTTTGCTTCATCATCAACACATTTTTTTTTTTGAAAAGTCATACAAAGAACCGATCTAGTTACTAAAACAAGTTAAAAATGAAAAAGGTTTTGGTGGGTGAAAGGGTGTTTGTTTGGGTTATGAAATGAAAAGGTTTAGGCTCAAAGGGGCTAACTAGGGGGATTTTGGGTAGGTGGTAAAAAAAAAGAAAAATAATGGTGTAGAAATAAAAAGGGTTAGTCCTAATGCCTCCATCATTTACTTACTCGGGTTTAAGTTGGTAAGGACCGGGAATGTATCGTCATGGCAAGTTCTAGAGTCGTAAGAACCAAGCGGCTATTCACACAAGAAACGAAAAATGAGCATTTAATTTAAAGATATATATTTGTATGCTCAATAAAGGCTCAAAACTCACTTTTGTGGGAATGTGTTTTTATGTGATCAAGTATATATAATTAAATTTTAACTAAGCTTGTCATGTCTCTTCATAATTTTATTATGTTGGTTCTTTTTATCACGACACTATCAGTTGTAAATTTGTAAAAATATAACCTTTTTAGAACTTTGAAATTCCCAAGTTAAACCTAGACAAGTAAAAAAATTGAAAATTTTTGAAAAAATTTGGGGTGATTAGCGGTTCCAATAGAGTTTTGTGTATGACTTGTATTTAGGACTTGCAAGATACAAGGTTTTAGCATCCCCCCACACTTAAATTACACATTGTCCTCAATGTGTCCCAAAAATAAGTCTTTAGGTTGATTGAATGTGTAAAAGGTATGATTTAAGCAAAAATTTATGTTACTGGGCACTGGACACGGCCCCGTGTTGTCCGGGCACGGTCCCGTCTTCAAGTGCCAGTAACAAAAATTAAATAAAAGAAACAGAAGCCTGGACACGGGGGTGTGTTGGGTGAACACGGCCCGTGTCCAGTTACCTGAACTGGGTCTTTTCTGCAGACTGTGTAGCATGGGGCCGTGTTGGGCGGACACAGCTCGTGCCGAGCTTACTGTAAACGAAGAAAATCGTCGAATGGTCATGTTTTCCTGCATGGGGTGCTGGTTCAAGCTTCCCTCGTTTCCTTTGCCATCTCAAGTGTGTTTTATTCATTTTAGCACCATCTAAACACCAAATTAACTAAAACCATCATTCATTAAGTCATAGAGAGAATTACATAATAGTCCTAAAATTAAAATACTAGATAGTTAGGTCAAAGAAACACAAGAAATCTAAACCAGGGAGTTCTAGCCCACTACTTATTCTATTAGCAAAATTTCCGAAAAGGTAAATCTTTCGGTTAGATGTGGCTTGAAAAACTCCTTTCTCCGGTCATGGGTTCCTCATACGTCGGCGAGCCATTCTTCTATCTCCCTAGGGAGAAGAAAAGCGGGCTCATTGGCATTGGTTTGAGGAGGTGCAACTTCCACCGGGACTTCTTGGAGTTCTTCAAGAGGAGGTTCCACCGGAATGTCGTCCCAACCGGTAGGATTGTGGATTCCAAGTGCTAGGTTCCAATCCTCTTGAGGAAGGATTGGTTCCATAGGAGGTGTTACAAGAATGTTTAACCTCTAGTGCAAGAGGTTTATTTCTTGAAAACTGTTTTCCAACCCCACCGAAAGATAATTTATACGGTCTATTAGGACCTCCTCTACCGAAGTCATCTCGTCAAGGGCTTCACGTAATGCCATCACGTATCTTACGAGAGTTGCTTCAATTGATGGCCTCATTTCCCTTCGACTGTTTCTGGAGTGCGTAGAAGAGGTTCCACTGTTTTGGCTAGACATTCTACGAAAACAAACCAAAATAGTTCGTTTTAATGAAACAGTATCACGGACACGGCCCCGTGCTCACTGAGCACGGCCCCGTGTTCACCTTTCTGCAGTTTTTTAGAAAAAGGAATCTTGAAGTTTCAAATTATTTTCTCAACTCATGAGGCATTTTTGAACAGAAATAACTTAAAATAATGTTGTGTAACTTATTTTTAACAAGATTCCTTGAACAAAAAGTTAACAAATATCACAATAAAGCTTGAAATCAAGCTTCAATGGAGGTGTTGTTGCAAGAAAGATGAAGAAGAAGGTAAAGGATAAAAGAGGAAAGGACAAGATGTTTGTTAGAAACTTCTTTAAGAACATACCTAGGATGGTAAGTTAGAAAATCCTTTCAAATCTCTGTCCCTGAATGGTCCAATTGTGCAGGATTCTTGGCTGCATTTATAGAAAACGACAGCAGGCTGGACACGGCCCCGTGTCGGCTGGACACGGCCCCGTGTGCAGGCAAGATCCTAACACGTTTTGTCCGTATTCTGACAAAAGTCAGAAGGGAATCTTTTGGTGGACACGGGGGCGTGTTGACCTGGGCACGGCCCTGTGTCGAAAGGTTGTTTATGAAGTTTTGTCTATTTTTAAGGAACTTTTCTGGATCGGACGGTTCCTTACTGGATGGAACAACCACAAAGTGCCTAAGATACCTTAATTGTTCTAGATTAAGACGAGAACGCAAGAGGTTGTCGGTGAGGGTGATTCCTATGCTATATGTAGGTGGACAAGTCTAACCCTTTCCCGGGATCTCGTTAAAGAAGGTGTATGTCAAATCGCTCAGGTCTATGTATGCATCGAACGAAGTCGATGGGGAGTCCTTCACGGCACAATCGACACAGGGACGACTATCGCTCAAGTCCTCACTAGAGTTAGAAGTATCTTCGGAAACAACGAAGTTGTTTGAATGGGAGCTCAACCCTTCTTGGTTATCGTCTTGGGATAGATAATTGAAATCTTTCCTAAGTTCTTTTAACCAATTAAGAATTAGATCTTCTAATTGAAATAATTCATCGAGAAGCATTTCTCCTATAAAATCCGGTTGGGAGCATTCGAGGGAGAGATAGGGATTATTTTTACTTTCGCCCCTCTTAAGGATACAAGGAAACGATGGGTCTATATAGTGGGGCTTATAATTTAGAAAATAACATTCTAATTCCTTATGGGTACCACCACATAATTGACACCACGTACCATAAGAGTGCCGAAAGTAAAAAGTATCAGTATCACTCATGTCTGTGTCAGAATTTACCAACCGTCGGGATCTTACGGTTCTGTTTTCAGTAACTGAATCTTGGGCACGGGGGCATGTTGAGTGGGCACGGCCCCATGTTCAGCTTACTGTGTGACTTAAAACAGGATTGCCAGTTCCAATGATTGGGCACGGGGCGTGTTCAGCGGGCACGGCCCGTGCTGAGTTCTGCAGAAGCTGAAAAACTAAGAAAAATCCTAAAAAATGGAAAAATAAGAAAAACGATTAGGCCGCTGATTCCTAACTTTTTTAAAATCCTTGTGTCCCCGGCAACGGCGCCAAAAACTTGATGCGTGTGAAGTGTCGTTAGTTTTTAATATATTTATTAAGCCCTTTTTAACACTTTTTAGTCAAGTTTTAAATTTATAAAACACGATATTTACTAACACTAAACACACATATGGGCAAGTGCACCCATCGTGAGCGTAGTATAGTGTTGGCAAGATACCGAGGTCGTCCAAGGACACAAGAGCTTTTAGTACCGGTTTATCCTCAACGTCTAATCAAATCAAAAGTTTAGAAAAATGTTTTAAACTAAGAAAATAAAAATAACTAAAATGCTGAAAAATAAAAATAAAAATAAAAACAGATAGACAATATGAATCACTTGGTTCCGACTCGTGTTTAGTGTAACCTTTGATTATTTCCGCACTTTTGCACTTATTTAAGAGATTATCTTAGTTATTGTAGTAGGCCCCTCTTTTGGAGGTGACGTTACCCTCAACCCAGTAGTTTGAGTCAGCAAGGATACAATCCTAAAGGGTCAGATTATTGAAAGATAATTAATTAAGTTATTAATGCAAATTATGGTAGGCCCCTCTTTTGAAGGTGACGTTACCCTCGGCTAAGTAGTCTGAGTCAGCAAGGATACAGTCCTAAGTAGCCGGGTTATAGTATTAATAGTAGTTTAACTTATGAGGGGATCAAAGAGTTTAGACCCCCGCCATCCAATACCGTTAAGTATTGAAGGAGGTCCTACTAAATTTGACCCAGATCCCTTGCAGGATCTCTAAACGCTGAACAACGGCAAGACTCTTACCAAACCGTTCCCTTAACCCCCGACCAGGTAGCCTACATACCTCCATATAGACCGGGAGATATGAATGGTGAAAATCTTTTATTTTATATAGACAATAAATAATGCCAAGACACCACGGACAAACGATAAGGAAGAATCACCTTCAACATAAGAAACTAGTTATTAAAGTCATTAAGACATAACCAATTAAAAAGTGCGAAAAGATTAAAAATAAAAAGTATTACACTAGACACTTTGTCTTCACCAAGTGATGTAAGAGACTTAGGCAAACATGGCCTTGAATGTCAAGAACTCTTACGATCAATCTTGGATCCCGAGATGACTCACACACTCTATGATGGACAATGGATGATGGTGGTGGATGATGGTGTTATGGTGGTGGTGGGTGGTGGGTGAAGTGTGAGAGAGATGGTGTGCCAAGGGATGGTTTGAGCTTGAGCCAAGCACTCCTATTTATAGGCTGAACAGAAGCTTCGGCACGGCCCCGTGTCCACATCCTTCTCTTTCTTCATTAATTGCTCTTGTCTTTATGTCACGGCCCCCGACCCGGTTTTACCCGTTTCAAGAGCCGCGGGACAGAAATCCCGTGGTATTTATTTAATTGAGTTTAACAGCGGAAGTTTATCATCAGGATCTTTTTAAAACTAAAATTTTCCCGATTATTTTATTTCACAATTCGGGATAAAACCCCGTTAATTTACAATATTATGATTTCACGGAGAAATCTTTATTTTACAAAACATATTTCTTTATTTTATAATGAGCCACTTCCTTAAGCTTGTAGTGCTCCACAGCACCTTTCCTGAATCACAACAGATCACCTGAAACATGTTTGAAAAAGGTTTTGTCAGCGGGAAATACTTAGTGAATCCTTCTAATTAATAAAACAGACCTGTTTGTTATAATTTACAGTATTAAGGGTGATTACATTGTTGCTAATATCAACCAACTACCCACAGTATTTGTCACTCGACTTATTTCTGTGACTGTGGTCAGACCACCCATTGGCTAACTCGTTGTCCAATGGTGGCGGGAAAAAGTAATGTATACAATACCCCACATACCGGCTGTAATTTGGTGATTACAAAGACTTAATCCCTGTAATTATAACCTTGAAAATAAACATGATTTCAAAAGTAATTTGATAAAAAGAGAATGACTCACATTGCAGATTTAACACGGATAGAGTCTAGTATAGAGATTAGCCTTGTTAACCTAATTTAAATAACAATGCACACAAAAATGGGTTAGTAATCAATACAGCATTTACGATAACTCACGAGATCAAACCCTCACAACGAATGACAAAGTGCAATCACTTAAACATCCATCGGATTCACAACGAATGACAGAGTATTCCCCGAGTTCGGGTGGTACTCAAACATCCTGTCGGAATCACAACGAATGACAAAGGATAACCCTAATGTGGGCAGCACTTAAACATCCATTGGATATATTGATCGATCGGACAATGAATCGTAATAGCGATCGAGTTATTACCTTGTTTTGCGGCAGCGATTCGGGATTCGTGTGTGTTTTGGACTATTTCTACAATAACTCGAAGTGTAATTGGAATTTAAATGTCGCATCAACGCCCAGAATCAAGTCCCAATCTCTACTATATATAGCTGAAAAACAGTCCCCCTCGCGTGGCACGAAGGGGTGTCACGTGGCGCGAGAGGCGCCCCCTACCATAGGGTAGCCTCGTGTAATAGTAGCCTTGCTGAGTTGGTTTTACGTGCTATCTCATTTTTGACAACAAACTGTCAAGAAATTACCGAATAGGGTTTACCCCCCCTGAGTTTTAGGGGCCCTGATCCTGATTTTGATTATTCTGAAAAATTTTAGGGTTTGTTCAGAATCACTTGGGTTTCTCAATTAGGGTTTCCTAATGGACAATTAAAGTAATAATTAGGACTTTTTAATGAGAGTTGTTACATTCTCCCTACCTTAATAAAAATCTCGTCCTCGAGATTTACTGGAATAAATGAGGATACTTTCGCTTCATCTCTGATTCTAGCTCCCAAGTGTATTCAGCTCCCCTCTTTGAATCCCACTTTACTTTAACCAGCACTAGTCGTTTGTGCTTGAGAAATTTCACCTTTCGATCTTCTATCTGAAGAGGTTTTTCTACAAATTTTAACTTTTCATTTACCTCTATGTCTTGAAGAGGTACTACCAAAGATTCGTCTGATAGACATTTCTTGAGATTGGATACATGAAATACATCATGTACTCCAGCTAAATCTTCTGGTAATTGTAAACGATAAGCAACTGGTCCTATACGTTGGATCACAGGAAATGGTCCTACGTATCTTGGACTTAGCTTTCCTTTCTTACCGAATCGGACTACTCATTTCCAAGGAGAAACTTTCAACAGTACTCTGTCTCCAACTTGGAATTCTAATGGCTTGCATCTATTGTCTGCATAACTCTTCTGGCGATCTCGAGCAGTCTTCAGCCTTTCCTTGATTTGTGTGATCTTATCAGTAGTTTCTTGCACAATCTCTGGACCTGATAATTGACTCTCTCCTATTTCTGCCCAACAAACTGGAGTTCTGCACTTTCTTCTATATAGTGCCTCGAATGGGGCAGTTTCAATACTTGAATGATAACTATTATTATAGGAGAATTCAATTAATGGTAAATGGTCGTCCCAATTTCCGCCAAAATCTATTACACATGCTCTGAGCATGTCTTCTAGAGTTTGGATTGTTCTTTCACTTTGCCCGTCCGTTTGAGGATGATATGCAGTGCTTAAGTTTAGTCGAGTTCCCATTGCTTCTTGGAAACATTTCCAGAAATGAGAAGTGAAACGACTATCTCTATCTGATACAATGGAGAGTGGAACTCCATGTAGAGATACGACTTCATCTACATACAACTTTGCCAATCTTTCCATGCTAAAGGTTTCTTTCATAGGTAAAAAGTGAGCAGATTTGGTTAACCGATCCACAATTACCCAAATAGCGTCATTACCTTTTCTGGTTTTGGGTAACTTAGTAACAAAATCCATTGTTATAAGTTCCCATTTCCATACAGGCATTTCTAATTGTTGTAATAGACCTGAAGGTTTCTGGTGTTCTGCCTTAACTTGTGAACAAGTAAGACGCTTAGAAACATATCTAGCTATATCCTTTTTCATGCCTATCCACCAGAAATTGTTTCTTAAATCTTGGTACATCTTATTATTTCCAGGGTGTATAGTATACCTAGATTTATGAGCTTCCTCTAGGATCTTATTTCTTAATTCTCCCTATTTAGGTACCCAAATCCTTTTCTTATGGAATCTCCAAATTCCATCATCTCCCTGTGCTAATTCTTTTATTCTTCCTTTCATTCCTTCAGCAACATCCTCTATTGCTGTTTCTTGAACATTTTTCAGTTGTTCCATTAGATCTAATTGCAGATTTAACCTAAGAGCACGAACTCGTCGTAGTTTTTCATGATACTTACGGCTTAAGGCATCTGCAACTACATTTGCCTTTTCTTCGTGATACTGAATATCACAGTCGTAATCACTTAGGATTTCCATCCATCTTCTTTGTCTCATGTTTAACTCTTTTTGCCCAAAAATATATTTTAAACTTTTGTGGTCTGTATAGACAGTAATTTTACTTCCGTAAAGATAATGTTTCCAAATTTTAAGGGCAAAAATTACAGCTCCTAATTCTAAGTCATGAGTTGTATAATTTTCTTCGTGCTTTTTCAATTGCCTTAAAGCATACGCAATTACTTTCTTGCGTTGCATTAACACACATCCTAATCCTAGTTTTGAAGCATCACAGTAAACTTCAAAATCTTCAGTCCCTTCCGGTAAAGCTAGGATTGGAGCATTTGTTAATTTCTGCTTCAATATTCTAAAGGCTTCTTCTTGTTTAGGTCCCCATTCAAACTTAATGGCTTTACAGGTTAGCTTAGTTAATGGTACAGCTATCTTGGAAAAATCCTTAATAAACCGTCTATAATATCCAGCTAGACCTATAAAACTTCTAATTTCCATTGCAGTTTGCGGAACCTTCCAATTGGTAATTGCCTCTATCTTTGCAGGATCTACATGAATCCCTTCGTGATTCACCATGTGTCCTAAGAATTGCACTTCCTTTAGCCAAAATTCACACTTCGAGAATTTGGCATACAGCTTTTCTTTTCTTAACAAAGTTAAGAGTGCATGCAAGTGCTCACAATGTTATGTCTGACTTTTGGAATAAATAAGTATATCGTCTATAAAAACAATTACAAATTTATCCAAATACGGTTTACAGATTCTATTCATCATGTCCATGAATGCTGCAGGTGCATTTGTTAACCCGAAGGGCATGACTGTAAACTCGTAATGACCATACCTAGTTCTGAAAGCAGTTTTAGGTATGTCTTCTTCTTGTACCTTCAATTGATGATATCCAGAACGTAAATCAATCTTAGAAAAATATATAGCTCCCTGGAGTTGATCAAACAGATCATCAATCCTAGGTAATGGGTATCGATTCTTAATTGTAACCTTATTCAATTCTCTATAATCAATACACATTCTCATCGAACCTTCCTTCTTCTTTACAAACAACACTGGAGCTCCCCAAGGGGATGAGCTAGGTTGTATGAATCTTTTACTTAATAATTCATCTAATTGCTTTTTCAATTCTAACATTTCAGTAGGAGCTAACCGATAAGGTGCCTTAGCTATCGGTGTAGTTACTGGAATTAGATGAATCCTAAATTCTACCTCCCTATCAGGTGGTAATCCCGGAAGTTCTTCCGGAAATACATCTGAGTATTCTGAGACTACAGGAATCTCTTTAAGTTCCTTACCGTTAGTGCTAATGATTATCGAAATCATATACACTATTCCTTGCTTTCGTTCATAACTAGCAACTTTCATTACTGATATGAACTTCATGGGCTTACGTGGTTTATCTCCTGTAATCGTGATTACTTCTCCAGTAGGTGCCTGAATTTCTATAGAATTCTTATCACAAAGGATTCGAGCATGGTTGGCTATTAACCAATCCATTCCTAACACAATATCGAATTCAGCTAATTTCATAGGTAACAAATTTGCAGAAAATTTATGACCTGAAAGTTCTATTTCTACTTTTTGCAAAATCTGATCTATTTTAACTGAATTCCCATCCTCGGTTTCGATTGTAAAAATCTGCCTAATGTTGGTTAAAGGTAACTTAAGAGCTTGACAGAATAAAGTATTAATAAAACTTTGGTTTGCACCAGAGTCAAATAATACTTTTGCGTACACGTTGTGAACTAGGAACGTACCAGCTATCACATCAGGAATGAGTTCTGCTTCTTGATTAGTTAGCTAGAATGCTCTGACATTCTTCTTAGTAGCTCCGTCGGTCGCCTTAGTTTTGTTGTCTGCAGGTTTGACCAATTTAGGACATTCTGGCTTAAAATGTCCTGTTTCTCCACAGTTGTAGCAGATTCTGGTTTTCTTCCTGCAGTCTTCTTCACGATGTCCTATGGCTTTGCAAAAGTTGCAAATTACGTTACATCTTCCATAATGTTTCTTTTTGCAATCTCTGCAAAATGGTAAAGTTGAAGATTGCCCTCTTCCTCTTTTCTTGAAGTTGCTATTATTACCCACCCGAAATCCTTGGGTAATTTTCTGAGCCAGTTCCTTCTTCCTGTTTTCATCTCTTGTGCGTACCAGTTCATCAGTTAGGGTGTTGGTTAGTTCCACTGCATCGTCAATAGTGCGAGGTCTTGCAGCCTTAACAATGTTGCGGATTTCGCTAATTAATCCCCAAATGTAGCGGGAAATGAGTACCGGTTCTGGCGAAGCCAGTGTTGGTACCACCCTAGCATATTCGAAGAATGTCGACGTATATCCTCGACAGTCCACATTAACCATCCGATGGTTTAGGAATTTATTTGCCATTTGATCTTTTTCATACTCGGGACAAAATTTTCTTTCTACAAGACTCTTAAATTCTTCCCAGTTCATGGCATAGGCCACAATCCTTCTTTTAGCTTGTAATACTATGTTCCACCATTCTAATGCCCCTTTTTTAAAAAGATTGGAAGCATACATAACTTGATCTTCCTCAACACATTTACTTATAGCAATTACTGCCTCAGTTTTCTCTAACCAACGTAATGCTGCAATAGCCCCTTCATTACCTGCAAACTCAGTTGGTTTACAAGCAAGGAATTCTTTGTAAGTGCAACCAGGTGTTGCAGCTTTCATTTTCTTGAAAATTGGGGCTTGCAGATCATTATTGTTATTAACATGATTTCCGCCTCCGTTTATACTGTTACTAAAATTGTCGCCTTGGGTACGTTTACTAGGAATGATTGATTGAAGTTTAACAGGTTTTTGAACAGCAGCAACAATTGCTGGAATAGCATTGGCTATTCCTTGTGCAACGATATCCTCTATATCTTGCCTATTTAACAATTGTTCTTCCTGAATTGGCTCAGATTGATTTACTTCATTTACTGGTTCATTATCAATGTTGGTCATCTGATAATTAATTTATAGATAAATTAGTATAAAAGAAATAATCCAATGTTACAATTAATTGCACGTAATCACTTAACAAAGAAACAAACAAAATTGTAAATTTTCTAAAATTTCCATTTGTTTATAGATTCTATCATGCTTCTATATACAACCGTTTTATTGGTTATTTCACACATACTGACTAGTATTACTGTTATTATACAAATACAGACTCATAACCCACTCCTCTCTCGTCATTTGTTTTCCTAAAAACGAAGCTCCCTTTCATCATATTTCCAGGCAATTTGTCCTCCTATCTCTCGGGTCCTATTCCCAGCACCATCAACTCTTCACCAAAATGGCGAAGTTCAGCCATATTCTCGTTACTCATCGGTGGATTTGGTAGGGGTTCTGGATCGAATTGTGGGAGAAAGGAATAAGGACTGTTGACAATGTTTTGGAATTGCCAGTCATTTGTCCACCATTCGTCCATTCCCAGAGGTTGGGTATGGATTATTGGTTCTGAAATTGCTGGTTCAAGATTTATAGGGATTTGGGTTTCAATAGGACGAGTAAAAACATTTGTATTGACAGGCTGAATAGTATCACAGCTTGCCAATATAAAATCTATTTCCTCCTGAAATGTTATGTCCTGGTTTCATTTAGAACTTTCTCCAATTTCCATCTGAGTTTGTCTAGTACCTTTTCTAACCTCCGTTTCTATTTCCCTAGAATATTCTTCAAATTGTATTCCCATTTCTCTAGCATCTTCCCCCACTTCTATCTCCAATTCCTGCGGTTTCGAACTTTCCCCGGTTTCAATTTCTTTTCCTTTTTCTAAGGGATTATTTATTTTAGGAAGTCTCTTAGCTGGCTTTTTCTTACGTAAACGACTCCCCCACACGTATCTCCTTCTTTTCGTTGGTTTTGGCTTTTTCAGAGGTGGAGCGTTGAATTCTATTGGTTGTTCTACATCAGGAAAGTACCCAGTAAATTCATTGGAAACTTCTATGTTTACGGGGTAGAGGTTGAGATTCTCTAGGGCTCCGGCTAACTCATTCATGCTGTTTAAAATAAATTAAAAATTTTATAATAACTTTCAAAATAACCTTCACATATTATTGCCTACTATATTATTACAAAACAACTGAAATTTAAAACACACTTATTTTTTTACTGTAAATTTATTTATTTACTGGATGGATTTTCTAGCTTGTAGGTGATAGGGTTTGCTAGTCAATTTATTTAGAGATCTGCATTTACTGCTACTGTAGCTAACATATAAAGATTTGCCCATTTTTCGTCTAACTTGTCTTCCCAGGGTGATTTACTGATTAATTCCTGAGTTTCCTTTTTAACTTTCTTTTCTCGGGACTTCCTTAATTTCTCCTGACTTTTTCTAATAATTAAGCTTCTTTTATCAGGAGAAAGTGGTTCCTCGTATTGGGCTTTTCGAACGAATATTCCTTCTTCAGGAGTTTGGGATGAACTTCCTTTTTCATTTGATGACCTATCTAATTTAAGATAGATGTTTGAAAGCTTTTGCTTACCCATACTGTAACTAACAAATAGTTAGTTAATAAAACACATAATCACATAATAGTAATCAGGAAAAATTAAGTATTTCTAAATACTTAATTAGCTTAACTCAGTGGCTCTAATACCACATTTTTCTGTCACGGCCCCCGACCCGGTTTTACCCGTTTCAAGAGCCGCGGGACAGAAATCCTGTGGTATTTATTTAATTGAGTTTAACAGCGGAAGTTTATCATCAGGATCTTTTTAAAACTAAAATTTTCCTGATTATTTTATTTCACAATTCGGGATAAAACCCCGTTAATTTACAATATTATGATTTCACGGAGAAATCTTTATTTTACAAAACATATTTCTTTATTTTATAATGAGCCACTTCCTTAAGCTTGTAGTGCTCCACAGCACCATTCCTGAATCACAACAGATCACCTGAAACATGTTTGAAAAAGGTTTTGTCAGCGGGAAATACTGAGTGAATCATTCTAATTAATAAAACAGACCTGTTTGTTATAATTTACAGTATTAAGGGTGATTACATTGTTTCTAATATCAACCAACTACCCACAGTATTTGTCACTCGACTTATTTCTGTGACTGTGGTCAGACCACCCATTGGCTAACTCGTTGTCCAATGGTGGCGGGAAAAAGTAATGTATACAATACCCCACATACCGGCTGTAATTTGGTGATTACAAAGACTTAATCCCTGTAATTATAACCTTGAAAATAAACATGATTTCAAAAGTAATTTGATAAAAAGAGAATGACTCACATTGCAGATTTAACACGGATAGAGTCTAGTATAGAGATTAGCCTTGTTAACCTAATTTAAATAACAATGCACACAAAACTGGGTTAGTAATCAATACAGCATTTACGATAACTCACGAGATCAAACCCTCACAACGAATGACAAAGTGCAATCACTTAAACATCCATCGGATTCACAACGAATGACAGAGTATTCCCCGAGTTCGGGTGGTACTCAAACATCCTGTCGAAATCACAACGAATGACAAAGGATAACCCTAATGTGGGCAGCACTTAAACATCCATTGGATATATTGATCGATCGGACAATGAATCGTAATAGCGATCGAGTTATTACCCTGTTTTGCGGCAGCGATTCGGGATTCGTGTGTGTTTTGGACTATTTCTACAATAACTCGAAGTGCAATTGGAATTTAAACATCGCATCAACGCCCAGAATCAAGTCCCAATCTCTACTATATATAGCTGAAAAACAGTCCCCCTCGCGTGGCACGAGGGGGTGTCGCGTGGCGCGAGAGGCGCCCCCTACCATAGGGTAGCCTCGTGTAATAGTAGCCTTGTTGAGTTGGTTTTACGTGCTATCGCATTTTTGACAACAAACTGTCAAGATATTACCGAATAGGGTTTACCCCCCCTGAGTTTTAGGGGCCCTGGTCCTGATTTTGATTATTCTGAAAATTTTAGGGTTTGTTCAGAATCACTTGGGTTTCTCAATTAGGGTTTCCTAATGGACAATTAAAGTAATAATTAGGACTTTTTAATGAGAGTTGTTACACTTTATTAGTTGACCACGCCCCCGTGTCCGCTGAGCACGACCCCGTGTGCAGAAGCATATCTGTACTATGAAGATTTTCCTAGATTCTGCGAATCTTATAGTTGACCACGGCCCCGTGCCCGCTGAGCATGGCCCTGTGGTGGGCAATAGAAGCTTCTACCACTTTGTCTTTTCTGCTGACACTTGGGCACGCCCCCGTGCTGGCTGAGCACGGGGCGTGTTCAGTCTTCTGTCTTCTTGTTTTGCTTGGGAAGATGCTGTCGTGGGGTCGGGCATGTCACGTTTGTTCCTTTTCTTGTATTTATGTTAGATTTTGTTGTCGTTTTGCTTCTTTTGTTAATTTGAGCTCATTTAATCCTGAAAATACAAAAGGAAGACAAAAGCACACTTTTTTCTAACATTAGATCTAAAAAAGGGTTAGTTTTATGCCACAATTGATGTAATTTATATGTTGCATTTTGCACACATCAAAATCCCCAAATATAACGGGAAATAAGCACCGGTTCTGGCGAAGCCAGGGTTGGTACTACTCTCGCATACTCGAAGAATGTCGAAGTATACCCTCGACAATCTACACCAATCATCTGATGGTTCAGGAACTTATTTGCCATTAGTTCCTTTTCATATTCGGGACATAATTTTCTTTCTATTAGTTGCTTAAATTCTTCCCAACTCATGGTGTAGGCCATATTTCTTCCTTTGACTTGAAGTACAGTATTCCACCATTCTAGCCCCCCTTCTTTGAAAAGATGCGACGCGTACATGACCTTATCTTCCTCAGCACATTTACTTTTCATAAGTACTGCTTCGGTTTTCTCCAACCAACGTAGTACTACCGTCGCCCCTTCATTGCCTACGAACTCAGCTGGTTTACAAGCAAGAAATTCTTTGTAAGTGCAACCAGGCGTTGCAGCTTTCATTTTCTTAGGAAGTGGGGCCTGTTGTGGATCATTATCGTGGTTAGTATGATTGCCGCCTCTGTTTACACTATTACTGAAGTTATCTTCTTGAGTACGTTTACTAGGAATGATTTGTTGAGGTTCAACAGGTTTTTGGGCAGCAGCAAGGATTGCTGGAATAGCATTGGCTATTCCTTGAGCAACGATATTTTCTATATCTTGCCTAGTCATAAATTGATCCTCCTGGTGTTGCTCAGATTGGTTAATCTCATTAACCGGTTCATTATTAGCGTTTTCCATCTGCTAATTAATATATATAAATTATTAGCATAAAATAATTAATGACAATATACAAATAATCACACAATTTCACAATACATCTATATAGTCAAAATTATTGATTTCTCGATTCCTATTTTTATATTTTATAATATGCATTAGTACACACCGTTATCTTACAAAGTTTTATTTGTAGGTTAATTTACAGACTTATTTTATTATTACTATTACTATTATATAATCATAGCTTCACCACCATTCTATCCTTGGGCACTTTAGTAGCGACGTTCCCTCTCGTCGTACTTCCAGGAGATTTGCTCTCCCACTTCCCGAATCCTATTCCCTGCATCTATCAGCTCCTCGCCAAAATGGCGGAGTTCAGCTAAATTTTCATTGCTCATTGGTGGGTTTGGTATAGGTTCTGGGTCGAACTGAGGGAAAAAGGTATAAGGATTATTAAGAAGGTTTTGAAACTGCCAGTCGTTAGTCCACCACTCGTCCATTCCTAGAGGTTGGGTGTGGATCAAAGGTTCTGGGATAGCTGGTTCTAAGTTTAATGGGAGTTGAGTTTCAGCAGGATAAGGGTAAAGGTTGGTGTTGACAGGTCTGATGATATCACAGCTTGCCAATATGCGATCTAATTCTTCCTGTAATGGCAATTCCTCGATTTGTTTAGAACTTTCCCCAATTTCCATTCTTACTTGCCTAGATCCTTCCCCGATCTCAATTCCTTTCCCTTTATCTATGGGATTCTCTATTTTGGGAACCTTTCTAGTTACTGGTTTCTTCCTGCGTACACGCCTCCAGCCTACGAATCTTATCCTTTTCTTAGGCTTTGGTTTCTCCGGAGGTGGAGCACAAAATTTCATAGGTTCTTCTACATCAGCTATGTAACCAGTAAAGTCATTGGAAACTTCCACTTTCACTGGATAAAGGTTGAGATCCTGAAGGGCTTCAGATAACTCATTCATGCTGTTTAGCATATATGCAAAATGCACACAAAAGGCTAAGTTAAAAATTTTATAACAAAATTTCACAGATAACCTTCAAGTATTATTGCATACCGTGTGACTAATTTAAATACAAAGGATAACTGAAAATTAAAACATACTAGGGTTCATTGTAAATTTATTTATTTACTAGGTAAGATTTTCTTTAGTGTTTCTGGCTTGTAGATGATATGGGTGCTAATACTGGGTCAGGGTATTTAAATATTAGCATTTACTGCTACCGTAGCTAACATATAGAGATCTGCCCATTTTTCATCTAATTTATCTTCCCATGGTGGGTTACTGCCTAGTTTCTGGATTTCCTGGTTACTCCTTCCTTCTTTTGATTTCTTTAGTTTCTCTTGATTTTTCCTAATAATCAAACTTCTTTTATTAGGAGAAAGTGGTTTCTCATACTGTGTCTTACGGACAAATATTCCTTCCTCAGTATTCACTGAGTGTTTTGAGGATGATGATCCCTGATATTTTGGTGCACTATCTATTTTACGATAGATGTCCGAAAGTCTTTGTTTACCCATGCTGTAAACAAATATTCAAATAATAAAACACGTAATTGCAAAATGGCAATTAGTAAAATTAAGTATTTTCTTAGATACTTAGTTGGCTTAAATCAGTGGCTCTGATACCACCTTTTCCTGTCACGGCCCCAGCCCCGGTTTGACCCGGTCAGGAGCCGCGGGACAGGAACCCGTGGTATTTGATTGATGCGACAGCAGAAGATTTTAACAGGATCTTTTAAAAGCTTGAAATGCCCGATTATTTTATTTCATAAATCGGGATAAACCCCGTAATTTACAATAGAGGAATTTTACTAGGAAATTCCCTGATTTATTAAAACATGTTCATTCATTTTAACTGAGCCACCTCTTCAAGCTTGTTAGTGCCCCGTAGCACGTTTTTCTTGATTTACAGCAGGTCACCTGAAACATGTTTTAAAAATATTTTTGTCAGCGGGGAAATACTGGTGAATCATTCATTTTGACAAAATGACACGTAGTTATAAATTACAGCATAAGAGCGATTACAATGGCTTTTATCTTATTTTTATCTGGCGCCTTGTCACCCGTGTGACGATGGTCATACCACTATTGGGTCCCACCCCAAGTAGTGACGATCACTGTTAGGATATATTAGCCTAACCCGTGAGAAATCAGTAATGTGCACAATACCCCACTAGCCAGTGATTAAGATAACCACGACTTAATCCCTGTAATTATAACATTTGAAAATGGAGTATTGTAAAATACTTTTGATAAAAAGAGAATGACTCACATTGCAGATTTATTCGGGCAGAGTTTAGCCTATTGATAAGCCTGTTAACCTAATTCAAATAATATGCACACGAACTAGGTCAGTAACTAATATAGCATTTACGATAACTCACGAGATTAAACCCTTCACAACGAATGACAAAGTGCAATACTTAAACATCCATCGGATTTACGACGAATGACAAAGTATAAACCCAATTTGAGCAGCACTTAAACATTCATCGGATAGTTTCAATCGATCGGACATTGAATCGTAGCAGCGATCGAGTTATTACCCTGTTATCGCGGCAGCGTTTCGTGATTTGTGTGTGCTTTGTAGTAATTGGACAATATCTCAGCGTATAATTTGAGTTTTTACGTCGAACAAGTGCCAGAATTCGATTGCCAACCCCCTCTATTTATACCTGAAAAACAGCCCCCTCGCGTGGCGCGAGGGGTGCTCCCCTACCATAGGGTAGCCCCGTGTCCCAGTAGGCTTGTTGAGTTGGTCGCTCGTCAAATTTCGAATTACACGTAAAACTGTGTTGATATTATCAACTAGGGTTTTACCCCCCCTGAGTTTTAGGGGCCATGATCCTGATTCCGATTATTCTGAAAATTTTAGGGTTTATGCAGGATCACTTAGGGGTCTCAATTAGGGTTTCCTATTGGGCAAAATAAAATAATTATTAGGACCTTTGATGAGAGTTGTTACATTTGGACAACTGATCTAAACTGAAAATTATTGTTGTTGACTTAGCGAAGTCAGTAAATAATTTTGGATCCAACTACCAGTGGGTTGATAAGAGATCAAGTTGTGGAATGAGACTAAAGCTCAAGGAAAAGGGACATGAGGGAAACCTAATCTAGTTGACTGGAGATCCCAAGATCTAGGTTCAATAGGACAACTTAATCATGAACCGAAAGGTAGTCATTGTGGGGGCATAACTAATATATATGTTTTTGTATAAGCTAGTGTATGCGTTCATATATCCCCCTAAAACTATAAAAGGGTGTTTAAATACGTCCTAGTCCATTCATATAATATTCAGTGACAATGTTGTGAGGCTAAGCATAATATATGGCTAATTGATTTGTGGAAATCATAGTAAGCCATAATGCTTTGAATGATTCAAAGGAATCACCTATGTGAGAGAGAAGTAGGGTCGCTTCGAATGGCATTGTGGGGTGCGCAATCCTAGAGCTCTCGCAGAACCAGGCTAGTGTTCCAGGACCATAATAGGACACGATAGTGAGGGGATGACCCGGCTAGGGAAAGTATTGTGTGAATGTATATTGTCGTTTACACAGATGGGGGGTTGTTCAAGGACATCACGTCTACAAAACCCTAGTAGACTAAGTATGCTTCACAAAGGAAAGTTCAAAGGCAAAACCTACCTATCCTGCAATACTCGACTGTCGAGGTTTTATCGGGGAATTTTTGGGTGTTTTCATCCATCTCCATTCATGTGGGGGGTTGTTGGAAATTTAGTGAAAATGAGGTTTTCACTAAATATTTTGGACATCAATAATATTTATATATGTGTTGTATAAATAATTATTTATGGGTTTGTGTTCAAACTATGTCCAAATAGAGCTAAGACGAATGAGATATCGAAGCTTGAAGTTGTATGTTTGGAACAAACAAAGATGAGAAAAATGGATTGAGATTTGTCACCTTGTCCCACATAGGTGGAATGACAAAACTTAAAGTGGTATATAAGGAGGAGCACTCCTTGAAAGGAAAACACTAGTGGGGACCCAAAGGGTGCATCGCACCTGCACACATGCGCGCGTGACGTGTGCTATAAGCCCAATGTGGTGGGCTTTGAACTTCGCACACCGCCTGTGTATTTTTGCCCATGAGCGCGTGGTCAGATACATGGCGGGTCCGCGTATGGCGCACCTTTGGGTGGCGTAGGCGGATGCCATGGCATGGCACATGACGATGCAGCGCAAGCTTCTTAGGCACATGCGCACGTCATTGGCTATGGCGAAGGCGCAAGCTTCTTAGGCGCATGGCGCACGCCATTGGCTATGGCGAAGACTGCAAATGGCACACGAGTTTGGATGGCGCACGACCGGGTGGCATCCTGGTATGCGTAGTGGCATCCGTGTGGCGCGCGACTCAGTTAAGTTAGTCAACTCGGTCTTCACTAGTTACTAGAATGTCATGAATTGATATGACGGTTTCATTTGACCACATCAATTCCATTTTATTGCACATCAATATTGTTTATTACTAGATTGATGATCTTGTTAATTACAATATTAATGGTACATTTTATTACAAATAAATATTGTTTATTACTAGATTGATGATCTTGTTAATTACAATATTAATGGTTAATATGTTTCATCTTCTGTAAGTATATCCATATATGAATGTTGGGTTCATATTGTATGAGAGATACTAGAGAATCTCAATAACTCAAAAGTGTTAGAAACTAGTTCCAGTCACATTGAGAGGAGAACTCTCAAACTAAACAACTTCACATTTTTTCTACTAAATTAGAACACCATTATACCAGGTGGAATCTTGGGCGTGAGAGCCATCTCCGGCAGTACACATACTGTTCCGGTTGATGTACCCTGGGAGACAGAACCGTCTGAGAGGAGGCGCGGAATCTGTTTTAAG
The DNA here is from genome assembly GCA_030545235.1 of Helianthus tuberosus. Taxonomy (NCBI): domain Eukaryota; kingdom Viridiplantae; phylum Streptophyta; class Magnoliopsida; order Asterales; family Asteraceae; genus Helianthus; species Helianthus tuberosus. The sequence continues at coordinate 55,512,451 of CM060448.1, forward strand.
GGAAGCGTGTTGAACACGTGCCTCAACCAAAACCGTCAACAATTTTGCTTGTCTTGCAGCGGAGTTTTGATCTGGAAGGTGCGGTTGAAGTTTCCAAAGACGCTTGCTTGAATCAAGATTGGTACAATTATATTGTATTTTATATTCGTTTATTTAATTTTTTGTAACCGGTATTGTACTAGTCGAATTTCTCACAAATAACGAGAGTCTCGTTATTATTTATTATTTATTTTGTAATATATTTTAATAAAAAGTGAACCTAGTTCCTACAATAACGGGTCCTATTCAAGTCATAGACTTGGACCGGTTAACTAATAATAAGATAATGATACGGTACGCTAGATTAAACGGTGACCGGATAGAATGTAGTTTAAACCTTCACAAGTAATATGGCTTGTATGATATGGGTAAACAATAATACATTCTGGAATTTGAAAGAAATTGAAGGTTTTGACCCAATTCGGTTAATTTACGTAAACTAAGTTACATAAGTCAACCGTACACGCATGATCAGATGAGTTAATAACAAAGTTCATTATGCCAAAACATCTTTATTATGTTACCACATCAGTAGGTATTACACATTGTATGATCATTATGATTTAAAAACAAATTCATGCACAAAAGGGCTACATGAACTTGCATAAAACCCGATAACTGATTATAATCAAATGGTATAATCTCAGAGGGTTATTCCATACATAAATATGATCATAATGCAACTTCAAATCAGTAGCTAACGTAGCTAAATCGGGCCAGAATTGAGAATCAAAACTGAAGTCAAACTGCTTGACTTTCGTTTGCGAACCGGACAATAAACTGGAAATGACGGGCTGAACATGCTTAGATATGTTCTAATATAATTTACCAACTGATATAGTATCGCAACCCCCGCCCCTATCTGTCCCGGCAACGGGCGGCCGTGAGACCAATTTTGGTGGTATCGGTGTTTATCATTTTGGCAGCGGAAATTACATCAGGACCGTAGTTAGGAAATATTTTATCAGAGTAAATACCACACTTTATAAATATATTGGGATAAAACCCAAGTTTCATTACAAACTGTTTTATAAGGATAAATCCCTATTTTATTGAATAAAACATCTTCTTTTATTTTAGGTAACTTTTATAGCCACTTTTTCCAAGCCTTCAGTGCTGTCCAGCTGGCTTCTAGTTGGCTTTCACATTTTGTTACCAGAAACGCGTTTAAAAACATTTGTCAGTGGGAAATACTGGTGAGTGAATCCCAGTTTAATCAAGAAGAGTTTTGTCTTTTAACAGTATTGAGAGCTATTACAATGTTTATTTCTACACAATTACTCATTCAGTACTGTCAATCCTGACTGGTGGGTCATATTACACATTGGCTATCTCGTTGTCCAATGGTAACGTGTTCCACATTTTGTATACAAAACTCCAATATACCGGCAGTAATTGAAGAACTACAAAGACTCAATCACTGCTTAATCACATTGTAAAATATTTAAGGTTTTGTAAAAACAGTTTATAAAAAGGAGATTACTCACAAAAAGGTTTACACGAAAAGAAGGATTACTCACATTGCTGTCTTATGGTTTCCTTTAAGGGTTTCCTGGTGATTATCTATTAATTACACAAATGTATAAGTGTTAGTATAATAACCCAATATTTACATTAGCAATACCCTCCCCTAGACGGCATTCCAATGACTACGTCGGGAAGAACCACGACAGCCATTACGGAACCCTGGATCAATCGGGCACCGTATCTAATACGTAACCGGGGTTATAATACTTACAACGGGGCAGAACTTCGTTAATTTGGGGGTATTTTACCTGCTATTATAATTGCTATGCAGAAAATAGAGAGAAAGATCGAGATTTGAGCGACGGAAACTGAAGGTTGAGGGCCTTCTTATATAGGCGACCTTTCGACTTCTCTCACGGCCATCGTAAGACGTAGCCGAGGGCTACGCGGCCCGCGTAGTAGGGTCCGTAGGCCCTAGCCTTGAGTTGTCACCGGTCTAGCTTCGCCACGTGTCGACATGTGGCAGCTTCCGGGTGTCGCCTCGTAGCCGGTCTGTCGCGCCCCGCGTAGAAGGTAGCCAAGGGCTACGCGCCCCGCGACAGCCCCTTGAAATTTGTTTTTAATTAAATTTAATAAAAATAAAAGTATTCGGGGCCCGTTTTCGCATACGGGATGTATTTTAGGACATATAGGGGTAATTTAAAATATATTAGGGGTGTTGGAATATTTTGGAGGGTTGCTATATATAGTGTCAAAAATATGTGTTTAAACGTTTATAAGTTCATTTTATATGTTTTCTGAAAAACTGCGTTTTGACTTTTAATTAAACATAACTTTGATCCGTCATTTGATCAATTTATCGTGATCTTCAGGAGGTGCCCTCATAGGGGATTATCACCTACCTTATTACGATCATGTAGCCATATTCGATTCGAACAATGGCTGGACCATAATGGTCATAACCGAAAGTTAAAGCAAAAGTCAATTTGCTGGACTTTCGGCTAATAACTTAGCCTACAAAAAGAAAGAGCTTAAGAAGGAACACTTACAAGTATTCTAGGAGAAAGATGAACTCATTTGGGAGGCTTCCTTTGGCCAGGAAACACTCCAAGAGTGATAGAGAAGAAATGAGTGAAATGAGCAAAGAACAATTTTCAACAAAGGGTGTCATTTATACTTGCAAATGTGATGTAGGATCTTGCCAAGTGTTAAGGGTAGTTGTAGGATGATTCCAACTCGTTTATGAGGTGTATGAAGCTGAAGAATGGTGTCAAAATGCGAGAGATGTGGCAGGAATGCAAACTGCCTTGGTCTGCAAGTGTAAACTGCCAGCAAGGTCCCTTACGGTCCGTAAGAGGTTATGGCTTACGATCCGTAAGCCAAGTGCGCGCACACAAATTTGAACACCTTACGGACCATAAGACCCAAGGTCTTGCGGTCTGTAACCGCTTGTAAAAAACAATAATATTCCTTCCATACGGCCCGTAAGACATTAAGCCTTGCGGTCCGTAAGGGTCTCTTAGAGGCAAATCATTGGCATGTTGACGCAAATGGTCCCTCCACAAACATTCTTCCACATTATTACACATTTATTCCCTCTCGTCCAACATTGTGGCATATTTTGAGAGTTGATTGGACACATGTTCCCATATTATTCGATACAAATTTCCGAGATGTTACAAGAAGCTAGCAGACTCATATTAAAATCTGACAAAGCTAGACGAGCTAGAAAAAGAATCACACTTAAAAACACATAACCTGGGTTACTAGGTTACCTTCTGATTTTTACATGACCCATAAGTAATAAACCAAAAAACATCAACATATTCATACGTCAAACAAGAATAAACAGTTTTCCTCAGCTGACAAACCTAAATTCCGTTATCTAAACCCTAATATTATTGTTGATGATCTTCCCAAATTTTAGCAATTTTTAATTATTTGAGTAAATTACTTTTTAGTCTTTGTGTTTTAGTGGTTTTAACCACTTGAGTCCAAATCAAAAAGTTTAACGCTCTGAGTCCCTAGCCAATTATTTTGTAACGTTTTGAGTCCAATTTTATTCATTTTATAACGGTTTGAGTCCAATTTTATTAAAAAAAATGGACTCAAAAAGACTCAAACGGTTGTAAAAAAACGTCTAAAGACTCAAGACGTTAAATATTTTGATTTTAGACTCAAATGATTAAAACCACTAAAACACAAGTAATCAAAGAATAATTTACTCTAATTATTTGTTTCTCTTAAACAAGTAAATTTTGGATTGGACAAATTTTCCACTTATGTCACTTTCAATTATTTAAAATAGTGTTTCGACCTTTCAAATATCAAGTTGCCCTATAAAAGGATTTTAAACTTTTTCCTCGAACATACAGCAGTACTTTACTCATCAACCTTAGAACTTTCCACCTTCATTTTAGTCAACCAATCCACCATTTCCACCTTCATGTTCACCACCACATCTCCACCATGATCAACCACCACCTCCTCCTCCTCCTCACCACCCTCCTCCTCCTCCTATCCCCACCCTCCTCCGCCGTCGACTTCCTCTTCAACTCATTCAACTCCACCTCCATCTCCCTCTACGGCAACGCCACCATCCAATCCACCACTCTCACCCTCACCACCTCCACCCCTAGCCAAATCGGCCGTGCTCTTTACCCCAACAAAATACCCACCAAAAACCAATCATCTCTTCTCCCTTTCTCCACCTCCTTCATCTTCTCCATGGCCCCATCTCGCAACGTTCTCCCGGGCCACGGTTTCGTCTTCATCTTCACTCCTGTCACCGGCATCAACGACACCAGTTCAGCCCAGAATCTCGGCCTGTTTAGCCGCAACGTTGATGGGAATTCATCTAATCATGTGTTTGGTATAGAATTCGATGTGTTTCGGAACGAAGAGTTTAGAGATATTAATGATAATCATGTTGGGATTGATGTCAACTCGTTGACTTCTGTCAATGCCTCTGAAGCTGGATACTATGCTGATGGTGGTGTTAATGATGATGGGTTTAGGGTTTTGAAGCTTAATGATGGGAGAAACTATCAGGTGTGGGTGGATTATGATGGGTTTGTGATGAATGTGACTATGGCTCCTGTTGGTGTCAAGAAGCCCACCAGGTGTTTGATGGAAGTCCCCTTAGATCTTTCTGCTGTTTTTGAGGATGAGATGTATGTGGGGTTTACTGCTTCTACCGGGACTTTGACTCAGAGTCATAGGATTTTGGGTTGGAGTTTTAGTAACTCGAATTTTTCGTTTAGTGACGGTTTGGTTACCGAGGGGTTGCCTTCATTTGTGCTGCCTGGTGAGTCGGTTTTTAAGTCGACAGGGTTTGTTGTTGGGTTGAGTTTAGGGGTTTTGTTTGTGGTGGTGAGTTGTGGTGTGGGTGTGTTTGTTTGGGTTAGGAGGAAGAGGAGGTTGGCGAAAGCGAGAGCGGATATGGAGGATTGGGAGTTGGAGTATTGGCCGCATAGGATTCCGTTTCAAGAGATTGAGTTGGCGACGAAGAGTTTTAGTGATGAGAATGTAATTGGGCTCGGTGGGAATGGGAAGGTTTATAAAGGGGTTATTGGAGGGACGGAGATCGCGGTGAAGCGGATTAATCATGATAATAATGATGGCGTTCGCGAGTTCTTGGCCGAGGTTTCGAGTCTTGGAAGGTTGAAACATAGAAATTTGGTTGGATTGAGAGGATGGTGTAAGAAAGAAAAGGGTAGTTTGATCTTGGTTTATGATTATATGGAAAATGGGAGTTTGGACAAGATGTTGTTTGGTGGTAAAGATGATAACAAAATCTTGAATTTCGAAGATAGAATGAAGATCTTGAAAGATGTAGCGAACGGGATTTTATATCTACACGAAGGGTGGGAAGCGAAGGTGTTACATAGAGACATCAAGTCAAGTAATGTGTTACTTGACAAACAAATGAATGCAAAGTTGGGTGATTTCGGGTTAGCCCGTATGCACCAACATGGTCAAGTGGCTACGACAACTCGGGTGGTAGGAACCGCAGGGTACCTAGCACCTGAGGTGATCAAGACAGGCCGAGCCTCAACACAAACGGATATTTTCAGTTTTGGGATTCTAATTCTTGAAGTTATATGCGGAAAACGACCAATAAAGGAAGGAGACATCCCTTTGGTCAATTGGGTAACCGAACTAATGCAAAAGGACAAACTTTTTGACGCTATAGACGAGAGGCTAATGGCTATGGATGCGCTCGACCATGAGGAGGTCGAATGGGTGCTACACTTGGGACTATTGTGCGCGCATCCGGACGCAAAAATGAGGCCATCAATGAGACAAGTTGTAAAGGCTTTAGAAGGCAAGAACAAGAATGAAGTGGATGAAGATGATGAAGATGATATGAAAGTTTACTTGTTAGAAAGAATGAAATCTAAAAATTTATGGTCAAAATATGCTCAAATGCTAAGTTCAGGATCATCATTCTATTCACATCCAACATTTGGGGAAATGAGAAATGGGATTTCTTCTTCCATGTCAATTTCATCATCTGATATTGTAGAGGCTAGGCTAGATAGATGAGTTTGTAAATGTATAGATATATTATATATTATAGATATACAACACTTGAAAAGCATTTGATTTTTGTATGGTTTTGTGATATGGGAATTGATTTGTTGTGTTATTTATTATTATTTTTTTTCTATAGATTTGTTTGTTTAGACATGGGTATGATGTATGAATGTAACAATTTCTTGGGGTTTATTTGTAAATACGAGTTATAGTATGCAATTGTTGTGTTTGGTGAAAGATGGATTCTTTTTTTTTTTTTGGGTGTATCTATTGGTACACCTTTTTCACTATATACACATCTAAAAAGGTGTTTTTTGTCTTTATATGCAAACCCTGCAGTGTCGAACTGTGGCCAAAACGCGTCGTTTTAGTCCGGTTAATCAGAAAAAGACTGACGGGTGTCTGACGGGTCTGTTGACCGGACCAAAATGCCGAGCTTTAGCCGCGTTTTGGTCCTGTCAACCAGACAAAAGACTAACACCCGGTCTGGTTGACAGGACCAAAACGCTGCCAAAACTCGGCGTTTTGGTCCGGTCAACAGACCCGTCAGTCTTTGTCTGGTTAACCGGACCAAAACGTCGTGTTTTGGGCACAGTTCGACACTGCAAGGTGTGCATATAAAGACAAAAACCACCTTTTTGGGTGACTATCTACACACTTGGTGTGTAGATAGTGTGTAGATAGTTTGGCCTTTTTTTTTAAAGGTAAAGAGGCACACAATCACACACTTTGATACATGTTTGTTCATAATCGACTATAACCGATACCCTCTTGGTTATAAGGCAGGGCGGATCCAGGGGTGTTATGGGGTACATGGGTACCCCTAGGTTCGGAAAAAAAATGAAAAAAAAAATAGTGAAAACATTGTATGATTTAAAAAAAATAGTGAGAATTGGTGAAAATCTTTTAAAATGAACCCAGTGAAAAAAACTCATGGATTCGCCAGGTCATCTTGATATTACATTCATTAACTATTAAATTTTGATTCAACACCGTGTCACTAAATGAAGTGCAGAATTTTATAATAATAAGACTACAAAAAATAAATAATAGAGAAAAATGCCCGGATAGTCCCTGTGGTTTCACCTTTTTTCACCTATAGTCCCTATCTTTCTAAAACTACTTGAATAGTCTCTGTGGTTTTCCGTTTTGTTCTCGGATAGTCTCTGGGTCTAACTTCAGTTACTTTTCTCTGTTAAGTGGGTGTTAAGAGGGTGTGAAATGACAAAAATACCCTTTCAGTTTGTTTTTCACCTATAGTCCCTATCTTTATCACTCCCTTTCTTCACCCCTCAAATCTCTGTTCTTTCTTTCTCACTTCTTCTTTATTTTCTTCTTTCCTTTTCTTCTTCCTAGAGAGAGACAGTTAAGAGAGAAATCCGGTGCTTCCAATCTGTTCCGACGATAGATGGTTCCGGCAACGAGGATTGACAGATGGCTCCGGCGGCGACGACTAATGACGTTTGACAAATGGTTCCGGCGACGACGGTTGACGATTGACAGGTCGGATCTGTTCCGATAACAGATGGTTGACGATCTGTTCCGACGACGGTTGACGATTGACAGATCTATTCCGGCGGCGACGGTTGACGATTGACAGATCTGTTCCGACGATTGACAGATCTGTTCCGATCGACAGATCACGATTTCTTCAGGTGTTTGAGTCTCCGGTGCTTTGGTGATTATGGCAGATGAGAAGGAAGGTGAGGAACAGTAACATATGTGGATTTCTTCAGGCGTTTGAATGAACTTTTGATGATTTGATCTTCATTTTCGTCTGTTTTTGATTTTGTGATCATGTTAATGTTAGATTTTAGGTGAATTTTGTGATATTTGTTGGATTGTGTAACTGGATTTTGTTGGCGGATGAAGCTGGAGAAATTGTTGTGTTTGAAATATGCAGGTAAGAGGTGTTGGGAGAAACCTCTCTTTATTTCTCTCTCCGGTTCTCTCCTCTCTCCGGTTCCCTCTCTTTATTTCTGATTTCGTCTCTGCTTTGGGACCGGAGAAGACAAGGGGATGGGGTGCAGTTGGTGTGGTTGACTGTGTGTTTGAAGAAGACACCCTTCTTTGTGTCTGCAGGTATAACCGAGAGAGAGAGAGTGAACTTGTGGAGTGGTTTCTTTGTGGTTTGAATTGTGAAGGGGTCCTTGAAAACAGATCGTGCAGCGGCCGGAGGCACTGGATGACCGGCAGCCGGCGATGGTGGAGGGTGGAGGAGGGTGATGGTGGGTGGAGGTTGAAGATGAAGTGTGGTCGTGGGGTTTTATAAACAAAAATGAAGAAGATGCTCGGATAGTCCCTGTGGTTTGGCCTTTTAAAGGAAAGGGTATTTTTGTCATTTCACATCATTTTAACAGAGAAAAGTAACTGAAGTTAGACCCAGGGACTATCCGAGAACAAAACGGAAAACCACAGGGACTATTCAAGTAGTTTTAGAAAGATAGGGACTATAGGTGAAAAAAGGTGAAACCACAGGGACTATCCAGGCATTTTTCTCTAAATAATAATTGGAGATGTTAGTATACTCCCTAAGATTTTGAAATTGATTAAAAAAAAGTTAATTGTAATTTGCTACCTTGAAAGATATAAACGAAGTATGAAAAATGTAATCGAGGTTTGGTTTGTTTAGTCAAACATTTGATGCTAACTAAAAGAGTTATAGTTTGAACAAAAGTGATGGGTTGGATTTTTCTTTGGTTGGAGGCAGGCAACTAATGGAAGAAAAATCAAAGCCGTGTTGGTTAAGCTTGTGTTGGATAATATCAAAAGTTATTATTACATTATTAGTTGTTAATCATTAGTTCACATATGTATTTAGTTTTCTTTGCTTGTTATAATTGTTATTGTATTCTTAATAGTGCAACCTTCTGTCTCAGGCGTACGCTTTTTTTACGTCCATCACTCAACTAACACTTTGAAGTCCATCACCCCCAACTTAACACTTAGTGCGTTTTGTCACCACGTCGCTAACTGATCACTAACTTTTGGTATTGGTACTATACTTTTGGGGGTGTCATAGGGATCTTAAAATGGTTTTTGGGATCTTAGGACACCTCAAAAGTATAGTAACAAGATCAAAAGTTAGTGATTAGTTAACGACGTGGTGACAGAACGCACTAAGTGTAAGTTGGGGGATGACTGGCGTCAAAGTGATAGTTGAGGGTGACAGCGACTAATAGCCAATAGTTGTGCGTAATAAAATCCAATAACCCTACTTTTTTTTTTAGTGAAAACTACTCTTGGGGTTATGTTGTATTGTGAATATAGTATAGTTATGTGACTTTATAGTCTCAAAGGAATTTGGATAGCATGGTTGTTCCCAGTCCCACCCTAATTACTAAATATGTGTTATATTATATACTTAACGTGCATACGTCATGTAATATACTTAATGTGTCGTGTTGATTGATAAGTCATAAGTATATATGAGTTTCACTTCGATTTTGGTATGCGACTGTCACTACGCCTTTCTTCGAGAAGACTTTACGGTTATAAAACCCGTATTCCATTCGTAAGATACTATATTTTGAACTTTAAATTGTGGGTATTAATCAATGGATGTAAATAGGAAGTGAAGGCATTCACCTAAGCTTGATGTTAAATATTAGGCAAAAGTTGGTTGGATGAAATGTCCCATGTTGAGAGTGGCACAAGCAAGATGGATAAACCTTTGCAAATTGGCTAAAAATACTTTTATTTTCCGCAAGTCATCATTTTCTTTCTTAGTGGGTATTACTTGTCTGTTTGACTGGACCCATTAATCCGATTTATGTCTTAGATGTCGGCCTTTGTTTTTAAAACTTCATAAATTAAATATTATGTTTTTCTTAATTTCTTTTCACATGATTTGTCTTTTAAAACTTCATAACTTAAATATTATGTTTTTCTTAAGAGTAAAATGCACGGATAGTCCCTGTGGTTTGGTGAAATTTCACCTTTAGTCCCCAACTTTTCAAAATTACACTCTTAGTCCCTGTGGTTTGACAAGTTGTTACTCGGATAGTCCTTGTCATTTCACACCCACTTAACCAGAAAAACTAACGTCCATCCGCTTTGGGGACTATCCAAGTAACAACTTATCAAACCACAGGGACTATCCGAGTAAACTTCATCCGCTTTAGGGACTATTCGAGTAACAACTTGTCAAACCACAGGGACTAAGAGTGTAATTCTTAAAAGTTGGGGACTAAAGGTGAAATTTCACTAAACCACAGGGACTATCCATGCATTTTACTCTTTTCTTAATTTCTTTTCACATGATTTGTCTAAATTTGTTCATATTGTTCCCATGTTAGAATACTTAATGATTTCATATAGACTATACTGTTATAACTTGAATAAAGGTGTGTATTACACCAATATGGCTATTGATAAACGGTTTGTAATTTTACTGATCTAAGTTATATATTATTAATAAAGTTATAAGTACTTGTACATCTTATTTAAAACTTTATTAGTAACTAGTGGAGAACCCGCGCGTTGCTGCGGGGGTGACAATTTTCAAGCGATACGGTTAAGATACAAATACAACCCGTTTATTATCAACAACAGTAGTGGAAACTGATATTACAATGTAAAAAAATGCAATCATCCATCTAAATGACTTGCCAAAATCAATTGGAGGCCATGTGATCTCATAGCATGGTATTCTATCCGGCCAGTTCGGATGTTTTAAGGCGTCGGCGGCGACCAATGTCAAGTCATTCAACAAAATAAATGGTCTACAATTGGGAACAAAATTTGAGGGTCATCAAAAGATTAAAAAAACAAAAAGAATACACCACCTAAAGAACAAATATAACTTCGGCTCTCAAGAATGTGGTCACCCGCGTACTTCTTTCTATTTATACAGCCAAACACGTATATACGCTTTCATGTAAACTTTGATGGTGTCAACGAGTACTTGTTCTCCATGATCTGTCATTGAGTACTTGTTCTTCAACATTGGCAGTTTAAAACAAAAACTAAAGAGCGTATAGTTGGTTTTCTATTTTGTGCAATTTGTCCAAAAAAAAATAAACATTTTTTCTCTAAAAACCAACATAATACATAACCTGCACTTTTATGAAGAAACAAGAACTCCATTAAAATACCATTTTAAATGACTCCCTCCTGAGAAAGCTCTGCCAATACTATGGGTTATGCACAGAAAATGACATTTCTTACCAATAAGGTTGATAGGAAAGGAAACACATTGCCGTTTCTGATAAATAGACTGCGAAAATAAAGAACAATTATAATAAATAAGATGTCATCCATGGGTATTGATATAGAGGAAACACTCGAAAGGAAAATAATCATGATATTGATGGACAACGTAAACCGCTGAAGAAAACAAAACTTAAAAATATACGAGTAAGTTATACAAACATATCATTATACCTCAAATAATAACCTATCCTTTGCAAGGACAGCGAGACATCCTTTTCTAGTTTCTGAGAGAAAACTAAAGAGCCCCATTCTTCCACTTGTGGGAAAGCTTTCTACATGTACCCAGCAAGAAAAAGAAAATGCAAGAAAACTTGTCCTTTTTCATTTAGCATTGAAGAAATATTGGTTAACAATAGTGAGCAGTACTGTTGGCGGGTGCCCACTTTCTCACTTCGAAGTAGAGCAAATATTTTGCGAATTTCTTAATATTATGTTTTTTTTTTAAATTTCTTTTCACGTGATTTGTCTAATTTTGTTCATATTGTTCCCAAGTTAGAATACTTAATGATTTCATATAGACTATAATGTTATAACTTGAATAAAGGTGTGTATTACACCAAGATGGCTATTGATAAACGGTTTGTAATTTTACTGATCTAAGTTATATATTATTAATAAAGTTATAAGTACTTGTACATCTTATTTAAAACTTTATTAGTAACTAGTGGGAAACCCGCGCGTTGCGGCGGAGTCGACAATTAGATGTATTAAGATGATTTATTAACTCTCGACTCAAAACAATGAAGCTCTCAGTTTTTTTAAATGATGTATTAGTTCTATTGCAAGGTTTTGTAAGAGCGTTAGTAAAAACTTTCGACTCAAAAACCAATTTAAAATCCACTGTCATTCTAAGTGGAGTGATATGACAATAAATGATTTAATCTAGTTACATTCGGAATAAAAAAAACATGATTGATAACATAACAAATACATTAAAAAAGAGAAACTCACCCATTAATGAATGCAGAAATTAGGAAGAACTTCTGGCACAACCACCTTCTATGGAACAGGAGATATAGGAATTGGTGTTGGCCATCTTGGAATAACAAATGGCACCACTACACGCCATGACAGGGCATCAACAACACCAGCAGATTTACAAGCAACATCCAGCCTTCTGTTCTGAATAGTATATGACACTACACAAGCAAGCTCCAAACACCTCAGATAAACAATATCCAGATCAAACGGATGGAAAGATAATGGTAGAAAAGTAGCTTTCATTAACCAGCTCTCCAATTCTGGATCAGAAGAAGAGAGATCACTACGTGTCACCTTAAATTCAGAACACCATTCTCCTTTATGATAATCTTTCAAATCCCACATACGAAAATAGTAAAATAATCTCGCATCAGGAGCCACTTGAAAAAACCGAAGCTTTCCTTGGCAATCGTCACATAAACGATAAAGCCCATCAGGCGTAACCTCACTTTGAACATCCCTGTCCGCTGGAAAAGGGATAAGTCGACAAAATTTGGGATCTTTATAAGGATCAAAAGCAACCATACCATGACGATTAACAAACCAATGAAGAATCCCATTAAAGCTTAGGGGACCTGCACCGTACCTCGAGAGTGCAATTGGATTAGGACACGACAACCTATAATCAACCCATTCCCCAGTTTCAGACGTATACATATCTAAACTGAGATAATTTGAGGTTGGCTCGCGCATTTCTACTCTCACAATTCTATAGCTAGTAACTACATTATCTTCATTAACCCTACTCACTAAACCTTCCCAATTGAAAATTGCTTCATCGTGTTTTCTACGCAACGTAACCCTCTGCCTAGTCACGGGATCACAAACATGGTAAACTTTATTTGAGAATGACCAAAATAAAATCAAACCATTACTCAAGCTAAAACTTTAAAACTGGCAAACCGATGTAGGTCCCTTGACAAAAAAACTACAGAGGAATTGTAAAAATAAAATATCAAAAAAACTGCTGTAAGATAAGACAATCACACACACACATACATACACTTTAACAATTTAGTAAAAATAAAATATCAATTGATAGAATCAAAAAACAAAATGACACCAACAAGAACATGTTTCAATCCAGATGGTATAAACAAAATTAATGAAATTAATGAACGAATTAAGTAGTGAAACATCAAAACAAAATGAAATGTAACACGGAGATGAAAAGCAAGATTGATTCAGAAAACAAACGAACCAAACCCTAACTAAAAAACAAAGATTTATACCGGCGAGTTCCCCGCATCGATTTGTGTTACGACATGAAACCAGAACGGCTTCCCGCGGTCCTTCCGTTGCAAATAGTACACTACAAATTGGTGGGGCGAAACCGGAATCAGCGTGAGAGTGAGGTCAGCGGCGGCGGTGCTACTGGCGTGTCTTCAATTCTTTCCCTCTTTGCAGTTATCTCTCCCACCGCTCTTTACAGAATCAGTAGGAGGCGATACAACCTACATAAAACCACCAACAATCACAATCATCACACAAATTACACTTTAGCTAACTTTTAATAACCAATTTGCTTTTATCTTAAATTATTTGATTTGACCCGTTACATATGAATATAAAAACATAGTTGTTAGTGGGGGTTTTCAGTAAAATGTAGCCTCTGTTACCAGCATGAGTCAGCATACGGTTCGACCATAACACATGGATGCAATATAAAGGTTCTTTGACCATTTTTCCTGCAGAATGAACATACAAACAAAAATCTTCATAAAAAAAGTAAAAAAAAAATCCCAGCAATTACGGGTTTTACTATTACGGTTCTACTTTCACATGGGTACTCGGGAAGGCGAATGTTCTCAAGGTTTCTTGTGTCTCGTCCATTATTTTACGCCTCGGGATACTCAAAATGAACGCTTGCAACTAAAAAAAGAGATAGATTAAAAGGGAAACGGGTCAAAAGTTTCCCAACGTGCACCTTCAATTATTTAATTTAAAAATTAGATGATTATAGAAGTTATTGTTACGCTGTTCTTGACGAAGAATGGCATGAAGATGATAATCACCAGAGCATATAGAAGCACCCCTACACAGACATATTACAAACAATTCACAAACTGGAAACTTCAACGTAAGATACAAAGTGAGAGGAGCCCGCAATTTCTCATGTTCTAGTCCAAGAAACCAAAGTGTAACAATATGTTCAATCTTTTTTACAAATTAAACTTCAGAAAATATTTGAGAACTACAATAAATATATTTAGAAAATAAACTGGGATTTACCAGCACTCATAATTGTTGAGAGACAACAATTCTTCGTTATGTTAACCGATTAACTTGGCACCTTAACAGTGTGAAAGTTATTTTCCAATTTGTCCAGTAGCTGACTACCTGTGAAGAGGACATAACCAATTAAGATGATCAGAGCCAAATGCTTGATCAATTAGCGATTTTCACAATTGAATACCTAACTTTTGTGAATCCATTGGCTCTCATATCCTTAATGTAAACTCTATATAGGCAAAAAATCAGAATATAGTGCCTAGCAAAACCCTAATAACTCAAAACCTGAATCGTTCGTCACAAACTCCGACCAAAATCAATTGAAAAGACTGAATGTAAGTTACCTGTGATTGTTCCGTGTACAGTGATCCCATTTTTTTATCTCAATAGAGTCTATTTTTTTGCTCAACTTCACCAAAACCTAGATTTCTACACAAAGAGTTAAACGTCACTACAACAACTTTGCAAACAAAATTAAGCAAACAAATTGTAAAGAAGATTAAAAATCGGACTGTAATATGGTAAAGAAAAAAGTGCCGACCTGACGAGCTCCATTGTTGCGAATGGCAGAAGGAGAACCTAGGGTTCCCAAATATTTTCCAGTTTTGAGGGGAAGCGAGAGATCTAAAACGTAAACATAATCTTATTATTGGCGGTAATCGAAGAAGATGAAGAAGATGGTGTTCGATTAATGAATTTGCAAAACATAATATTACACATACCAGCTTCCTCTGCTCTACGGGGAATCCAAATCAAGTTGTCAATTACTATGTTGTTTAAGAACATCTTCCATCACATTTTGCCACCGAGAATGATAGTGCCATCAATTTCAATGATTATCAATTAGATTGGCTTGAATTGGGGACAATCAAAACGCTTGGGTTTCTTGAGAAACGCTGGGAAATATGATTCCGAGAATGACCCTGTAGGCGTCTTAAAATGACTCTTCAATTCCAATTGTGTTGCTTAAACTCCTATGTACATGGTGCTTAAGAACTTGTATATTTGGTGAATTTACATTTCTAGACATAGGAAATGCATTATAAAGGTCTATAGATTATTGTCTAAATCCAAATAATAAATTTTATATTTTTAAGCTGGTATGATTGGGTTAGATTTTCAATAGAGTAAACTGCAATTTTACCTCCTGTGATTATATGTGATTGACACTCTTACCCCCTAATACGAAAATTTTGTTGTTTGACCCTCTGACGTTGTCTATTTCCTTCAACATTACCCCTGGTCTTTGTTTCCGTTAGTTTGGAACGTTATCTTTAGACGGTTAAAGGGCAAGCTGGTAATTTCACCCCTAATGGTTACTTACATCCCTTTATGTTTCACATTTCCTCAATCTGAAACCCTGAAGTTAACCTAGTTCTCAAGATCATCAATTTCTGTACATGGTGAACCTGCACATTTGAACAATTATGAGCGGAATCCAAGTTGTTAGCAGTATGGATCTTCGATTATGGAAGATTAGAGCTGAAGACCAGTATTTCGAACCAAACGAGATGTACCGTAAGTGACATGCAAGCTTACAGGTCTTAGTTAGGTAAAAAATGAACCTTTTGCTGTGTTAGTCTGATGTTGATGTTTGTTTACAGGTGACACTCAGAGACAATTTACAATAAGGGTACACCATGGAGGTAATTTTGTAGAGAACCCAAATAGGGAATACTTAGATGGAAAGATAAACTACATTGATCATGTAGATTTTCATGTGTTGACTATGGATGTTTTAGAGGAGATGATTAAGAAAATAGGTTACGATGATGGTATCTTATTCTACATTCATTACAAGGAACCTTACATGTCTTTGGATTTTGGTCTTAGGACATTAAAATGTGATGTTGATTTAGAAGCTATGTTTGATCATGTGCGTCAAGGAGTCCACCTGATAGACATGTATGTTGAACACCGGAGGTCAACAATCTTGATGGAATCATATCAAGATCAAGTAGGGCCATGTAGAGAAATTGTTCCAGTGTCAGTTTTAGCCCACATTGCAAATGAAAATCAGAATGAAATTGAGGAAGAAAGTGAAGATCAGAATGAAGTGGATGAAGAAAGTGATCCTGATTATAAGTATGTTGAGGAAGATAATATGGTTTATGAAATAGAAGTCGATATGCAGAGAATCAGGGCTAATGTAGAATTTACTAGTGAAGAACTGGATGGTTCAAGATGGGGATCATGATGATGAGAGAAATGTAGAAGGTCATCTTCTTGTAGACCTGGAGGACTTTGAAAGCGGGTCTGATGACAATACAATACTTAGAGATAGGGTTGCCAAGAAGATAAGGAGGAAAAGGAAGGCAGCTGTCAAAGAGAGGGGTGCAGATGATGTACCCTTCTATGTTGGTCAGCTTATCGATGGCAAGAGTAAGATGAACGAGATGGTGAAAAACTATGCTCTTAAGGCTATGTCACACCCCGACCACGTAGAACCTACAAAACGTGGCGGAAACATCGGGGAGTGTTGTAACAGAATCATTGTTTCATAACACATGGAACTTGAAATATTGTTTTATTGATTAAAAGAGTTACAATGTCTTGACAATCAAAGAAACATAACAAAATAACTAGTCTTGCATCTTTTATTGTCACTAAGGCCCATGTCCGCCTAAGTGTATCTTGATCAATCCTATGCTTCATTTCCTGAAACACATGTGAAAATAGGTACGTCAGCATAAAAATGCCGGCGAGTACATAGGTTTTGTGAAAATAAGATTCATGACATCTGTTTAAGAAAATGTTTAGTCATGAACCTTGTAATTTGCTTTGTCTTTGTAAATCATTTGAAAAACAATAAGTTCAGATGATACGTATAAATAAGAGAATAATGCATGGTTAAATGAATAACCATGTAAAAATGAGTTTGTATAAGTTAAGTTGTTTGTAAAACAATGTATTGTGAAAAGTATGTTATTTGTATAAAATGTTATATGTCTAAATTGAAATGATTTCAAATAACGCAACGATATGTAATACCATACAATCACTTATATATAGGAAGTACCAGCGGCGTATCCACCATGCTTGTATCATATTACACACGCCTCGTTACTTAAATCACTTACTCAAACCAAACCACCAATATAAGATGTCTATGTTTAAACCAATTGTCAAAAGTCCTTGTATAAACCATGTCAAATGTTGATAGTCCAAAAGTAGTCAAGTAACGTGTAACAAATGTTTATGTATGGCTAGTGAAATGCATCAACTAAACCATAGATGAAATGCACAAAACAAAGTATTGAAGTAAAACTTGGTTTAAATCAAAGTTATGTTTTGTAAAATATATGCATGCTATACTGAATATGAACATTTATGCAGTATTGTAAAAATTCATACATCCAAGCCTTGCGACAGTCGGATAACTATGTAAAAATGAGTTATCAAAAGAATATGTATTCGGATTCGGTCATTCCTTACGTCCAAACAAACCCGAGATTTCAGGAATGGGATTTGTCAAGTCCTATGGTACCACTACCTACTACCGAGCGGCGTGATCGGTGTTAATGAATGTATAGTATAGTTTAAACAAACCAAATGTCATACCAAAATGTAAGCATGTTTTATGAAGATAATGTACCTAGTATGCTAGAGTAAACATACAAGGTAGAGCTGTAAAACATTGTGTCCATATGTTACTGGAACATATGCAACAGAGATGCAATGTAAAATAATGTACTAAGCATGTACTAAATGGACATACATAGCATGTGATGTGATGTGATGTAAAACAATGTACTAAGTATGCACACAATGGACATACATAGCATAAAATGTAATGAAATCATGTACTAATGGTGTACTAATGAACATAGCATTTATATAATGTGAAAACATGGAAAGCATGAAAGTAACAAGTAGGCACATGTGTTCCACCCCAAAACGTTTGGAAAACAGTAAAAGAGGGGTCTATGTACTCACTTGAGATTGCTCAGAAGTCCTAAGATAACCACCAAGCAATGCTAGAGATCTCGGAATATCAAACGGCACCTAATATAGGTAACTACATTAATAAACCGGACCTAAATCGGAAGATCGGATAGAATGAGGGCTCGTAAACCAAATGAGTATGGGAACTCATGTAGTATGGTTTAACAAAGCCTACATACTAAATGAAACCTAACCTAAGTGCTTACGACCCATTACGACCCGTTTAGGTAGCTTATGCTACTTTAACGCATCGTTCGCGTAAAACGCGTTCGGACCGCCTAACTAGTCCTATGACAAGTAACATATGCCTTAACATGTCTAATATTGTTGTCAAATCAGTTTAGATGTCAAAAGTTATGTTACATATGCTTAAAATGAATTTTGGCGTCAAAAGGGCATTTTGGTAATTTACCTAAGGCATATAAGCTACCTATCATACAACTACTTAAACGAAGCTACCATAAGGTATAACCTCGGAAGGTTATTCCCTATATACTATGGTCACCTAATGTGCTTGGTCGGATCCTAATGATCGACCAAACGGGTCGGGTTCGAAAGTACAAGCGATTGTTTAAATCGCTTACCTTACGACCCTATATAAGCACTAAACTAAAAGTGACGAGCTAAGCATGTTAAAACATGCTTAACTAAGTTTAGAAAACAGGTTTGGTATCAAAACAAACGGTTTTGATACCCATAAGTAGTTTGGTTACAAAATACGCAAGAATACGTATTCTGACCGAAACTACGGCTCGTCACTGAGCCTAGATAACGTGGTAATCAGTAGGTATAGTCACAAAGGACTATAACCATCGTGATTACAATCACGTTGCGAAGTTCAAACGAACTTCGCATTGACCATAAGCTGGTCAATGCAGAAAGTCAATCAGACTCGAAAAGCAATAAAAGAACGAAAGAATACTCACGTAGGGTCCCCGAATGCTAATCTAGATCAAAATAGCTCAGGTATGAAACAAAGGTTTCAACTTAGAGCATTTGAGATCAGATTCTAGTGAGTTTAGAGCTTGGATGGCAAGGGGTATTTATAGTGAATGGTCCACCATTAGGATCGTTTGTCGAAATACGTGCCTTAATCTCATCCGTACATGTGTCGGAACCTTATGGTACCCAAAAAGGCCACTCACCATAAGAGTTTGACACTTGGCACTTGACCTTTGGAGAGTGTTAAGGGCTGTTAAAAGATGAAAAAAAACGTTTTGCTGCATCTGGCCCCTGTTTACGGACCTAGTTTGGCAGATTTACAGTTTCAGTCCCTGCAACCTCAAAACTTGGTTTTCGATGCGTTTTTTTTACACGTTTAAGCCCTGTTAACCCCATTTCAAAGCTCTAAAATGAAGTTAAAGTATAGGGAACTTAAAATGTGTTCAAAAATATCTCGGGTGTCGGTTCGTTTAGCCGTACGGTTACGTTGTTCGGTTAATTACGACGGAATGCGCATAAGCGCGAAAAATGATCCAAATGGCGTGACGAATGGATTTTTCTTATGCCAAACACTAAAATAAAATATTTTAGTGCTTACATAAATTTTTGGATGTCCGGATGTATTCAGAACGTAAGTTATGCACGAAAATGCAAACTTGTGCACTTTTTGACGCTTTTAGTACCTGAATGAGCCAAAAGTTTATTTTAGCACACTGAACCCCTCAAAGCCTATTTCTAAGCTATATAAAGGATATTTAAGGTGTGTTTAACTTATGGTCATGTTCCGGAATGTCTGTTACAGTTCAAATTGGCATACTTTCGCAGTTTGTCAAGTTTAGTCCCTGTAAGCGAATTAACTTGTTTTTGCCATACCAAAGCCTTCAAAACTTATTTCTAAGTTATGTAAAGGTTATTTAAGGTATCTTAAGCCTATGTCACTATTCCGGAGTGTTTGTTGCATTAAACTGGTTATATTTACGCATCGGTGCGCGTATAACCTTCTAGAAAGCGATTTAGAGTTTGGAATTGAACAAAAATTGATATGTGCAAATGATACACATATTTTTACAAATCCCAAGTATGAAATATAATATTTCATTGGTTTGGTATTTGTTTGATGGCCGTGGAGGCACAGGTGTTACAGGCTAGGAAGGATGTCTTTATCCTAGAAAACGAGTTGTTAAGGTATAGATTAGTGTGTTTTGGTAGTAATCCACCACTACTTGGTGTTGCAAAAAAAAAGGAGATAAGGAGAGGCAAAATAGTAAAATCAATGAGGTAGGGCAAAAATACAGGCACATTAAAAGGCATACAAGGCCTACGTGCCCTTGGGCAGTTCACATCTCAAGGAAGACGGCTAAGGAGAAATGGTGTGTGAAGACAGTTCATAATCATCATAACTGTTTGATAACCAGGGACGTATCATTGTATACAATGAGTTCGATTGCCAGGGAGATCCAAACTTATGATTGAAAGCAATCCAGAGATGCCAATTCAAGCAATTCAAACTCAACTTCTTAGGAAGCATCAACTAGAAATATCACTACATAAGGTGTTCAGAGCTGAGAGGATAGCAACTACCAGGATAATTGGTGATTACCAAGAGCAGTGTGGTCTTCTAAGGTCGTACTGTGATGAACTTCTTAAAGCCAACCCAGGTAGTACAATTAAGATAGATGTGGAGCCATGTGGGGACCCTAGTAGTCCTACAAGGCAGTTTCGCAGAATATATGTTTGTTTTGCATCAATGATGAGAAGATTTAAAATGATTGGAAGACCACTGCTGGGTGTCGATGGGTGTTTTATGAAAGGTCCTTTTCCTGGACATATCTGACTGCTGTTGGTATAGATGGGAACAATAGCATATATCCAGTTTGTTATGCTCTTGTTGAGGCAGAAACAACACAAAGTTGGAAATGGTTTTTGCAACTATAGAGAGATGTCCTAGAGTGCACAGTTGATTCATGTTTCACTTTCATTAGCGAAAGACAGAAGGTAATCCATTATTGCATGGTAATTCCTAGCTTTTTTTTTGTAAACTTTGCTTGAAAAATAAGAGGGATATTTCCAATTTGAATGTCAGGGTCTGATTCCAGCTATGCTAGCAGTTTTTCCTAATGTTGAGCACAAGTTTTGTTTGAGGTACATTCATGAGAACATGAAATCCAATCAATGGGCCGGAGATGTGGACTCCTTCTCAATGTCCATCAAGAATTATCCTACCAAAGCATCATACACAGGTTGGAAGGCCAAAGAAGAAGCGAAAGAAGACATTTGGGGAAAAAAGAGCTTGAGAAGGAGTTCGACAAAGGAGGTAAAATGACCAGAAAGGGAACCACCAACAAGTGTGGTAAATGTGGAAACCTGGGACACAACATCAGGAGCTGCAAATGACAAGGGGGTGAACAATCTGCTGCTTCACAAGAATCGCATACTGCCACTCAAGGTGCCCCAATTGACAATGTTGATGATTGATGGAAGTTTTTATGGTTTCTAATATCTCTAGTTGTATGGATGTTTGTCGAATTTGTTACAGACAATGTTTGCTTTCATTTCTGCAGTTATAACTATGTTTGTTACCTTATTCTATTGTAATGAAAATGTTTGGTTGTTTTTTATACGGCTGCATTTCAGTATTTTCATATTTGTGTTCAAACATATTTTTGACAGAAAGTAATTCAATTACATTGCAAAGTCTAGTACAGATTCCACAATACATGAGAACAAATAATTTAGTGGTCCAAAATACAACACACAACAAATTTAGATGCTGGTTTCTAGCCTATTTCTAGTGATAATCATCCAAACAAGACCAATCCGAATCAGAACCATGCTCCCCTTCATATGGATTGTGGTACCAATCGTCCTCTTCATCCCAAAAACTATAATCCCATGCATGTTCCAGCACTTCAGGGTCATAGTCTTTTGTCGGATCTTCGAGTGTACTTCATTCTGTGTTTGTTCCTCCAAATAAGGTCTGAGTACCTCAGAGTCTTGATCCTCAAAGTATACATAACTTTCAGGTTCTTCAGCTGTAACTACATCTTCATCCTTAAAACAAAGAGTAAGAACTTGAAAACGGAAATTTAGCATTGCAATAACTGGAAAGTCAGTTACAACTAGTAGAAAATACAGATACTAATACAATTTGTCTACATTTAACTACTTAAGCAAATAAACTAGCACAATCAAGACCCAAGTAATCCCTAAGTACAACTTCCATTTGAACACATCCTCATTATTGTACTGAGCTAATTTGTCTTTGCACTTAGCCAACTCATCCTTATCTTTGATACTTTGAATTAAAGCAGGCATTACCTCGCGACAAATTTGACATCCCTGTTCTTCACCAACATCAGCCCAACTAAGGAATCCACATCCTCCAATCTAAATTCGGACATCAATAACAACATAACAAGTCAGTAATTATCCCACAGCTACATTCAGTATGCATAACTCAGAAATCACTTACACATCGCAGATACCGTCTTCCAGGATTTGCCTTTGATTCCGACTGTTTGTAAACCATTTGGCCACCACAAGGATAGATAATGTCTGGGGGTTCGGTATTCACCATTTTACCTTTCGATCGAAAAAGGTTGGAAGAAGAACTAGACATTTTCCGTTTGACAGAGACGACACAAGGAGCTGGAGCAAGATCTAGCTGGGGTTGGAGCTGGATTAAAGAGACGGCACAAGGAAGATGGAGCGATTGAAGATCTAGGGGAGATAGGGTTATATGTGTTGAGGAAGAAGATGAATGTAGGGTATAATGGTCATTTCATCGATTCTTAACGGTCAGATTAACGTTGAATAGACGGAGGGGGTAATGTGTAACACCCCGAAATTTATAAAACTTTATAATAGAATTATAAAGTACAAAGTAAACGAGAATAAGCTAACTAGCAAATAAATAACTTAGTTAGTTATGAGTCTTGTAGTAACACATGAATGAATTAAAGTGCCTAAATAATAAATTAAACAAAAATCAAGGGACCAAATTTATAAAGTTTGAAACTTGAATGTTTAATAAGTAAATAACACACCAAACACACACCTGAGTGTGTGTCTGGATCGAACAGAACAAGGGGCGACCAGGGGTTCCACCTTTAAACCCTAACTCTCACAAAAAACTCATAAATTGAAGGATCAAATCAAGTCAAAATCAAAATCTGAATATAGATTAGTGATCACCTCGACGAAGGGATCATAAGGTATGTGAAATTTCGCTATTTGGTACCATCTTACATTTTAGATGAATTCATAAAATTCGAATTTGAGCTTGCATGATCATTGTTTGGATGAAATTGAGAATGAAATTGTGTCTAGGATTAAACCCTAGCCATTTACTTGTTGAATTGATGCATACGACTGTGAATTCATGATCCTACACTCATGTGTTAAGTGGGTTTTGTAGAATTATGTTAAACACTAGGATTAACATTGTTAACTTAGTGTATTTAAGCTTTATGGTGTGAATTTAGATTTGTTGATATGAAAATTTGCATGAAATTGTGAAAGGATGCTTAAATCTTGGCTAAATAGTTAATCAAGAACTTGATTTTTAATTGTACGAAATCATGCTCATTAGGTGTTTGATGTAATGCCTAAGAGAAGATAAATATTAAAAACCCGACTAAAAACGCATATTTGACTAGTGTGGGAAATTATGCGTTATATGTTATAAGAGAGTTCTAAATAACTATGGTTGAACTCTATAGGCAAAGAAACCGGGACATCAAGCGGACAAGCTAGTGGCGATACGCGTTTGAAAGGATTGCTCTAAAGGTACGTGACTTTGGTCCCGTCATAATATGAATATACGTTAAATTTTAGTTTGTTAATGGTGTCGAAATGCAGAAATTTCGTTTGACATGTCATTAAAGTGGCGTAGTTCACTCGACACTCAAACGGGTCAAAAACATTAGTTATAAACAGTTTGGTTCGACATTAAGGTGAGGATTTTCACTTGTCAACCAAACGGGTCAAAACCGTGTTCATAAAACGATCTTGTGCATAGACAATTGAAAGTCTCATAATGCGCTAATGCTAGGTAGCAATTTAGCAATTGAATGGTTACATTAAGCCAAGTTATGAATCCGTGATATCGGGTCGATTGGTAGGAGTTAAATGTAAGACTTGCATAAAAGTGGTATGCTTGTATTTTTAGAAAATAAGTATGAAACTCGAATGCAAGCGTAAAGCCGTGAAACGGTTCAGATATGTCAAAAGTTACAAGCCCGGGATATGGGTGAATGAGACTAGAATGCCCAAGAAGTGTATATCGAACAATATGCACATTAGTTAATGGGTCGAATAATTGAAGCATAGAATCTGTAAACCATGTGTTCGTAAACTGTTTTTCATTAAGAGAATTTCACATGGTTAGATCCGTAATTTTAATACGGACATATAGGAAAAAGAATCGGCTAAAAGGGACGTATAAATTGTAAGTTATGAAAGTTTGAAGTTTACAATGGAAAATAAGGTTGCTGGGCAAACATACAACACCAAATAATGAACCTTCTGTCGAAATAGTGCCGTTGCGCTACGCGACGCTGAATTACCCTAGCCGTCGCGGGCCGCGAACGATTTCCACTGATACGTCGAAGGGCGCGACAGCCCCTAAATGCATAAATTTGATTGTTTTTCATTGTTTAAGCAATAGTACTTGTAATTACTTGATTTTAAGATATCGAAACTAACAATTTATGTGGTTTTGACCGTAGGTGATGCTCATTCCATTTCAGGTGCCGATCAAGCGTGAAATCAAGAACCGAACACCATTTTTGAAGCTTCCGCACTAATCTAAACATGTCTAGACAATGTTGTTTTTTTTTTTTTTGTAAACTCTATTAGATGTGAGTGTTTTAAACTAGATGGTTGCCTATGTTAACTCACTAAACAATGGACATCTAAACTTATTAACTAAGTTGTTGCTAATTATGCATTATTATTTAAAAAGTTCGTATTATATGATTAAATAATGGAATAAATAAGATGAGTGTTACTTAATGTTAAGGGAAATAGACAACGTTGGGGGTCAGACAGCAAAATTTTCGTATTAGGGGGTAAGAGTGCCAATCACATATAACCCTAGAGGGTAAAATTTCAGTTTACTTTTTTCAATATTTTTTTTGTTCGTGTATCTTTTTACAATATTAGTATTGTTTATAACAAAAAAGATATTATTTAGTACTATTTTTAGTGTTATATAATAATTAAAATTAGATATAGTAAATTATTGTTAATATTATTATATTTAAAAGAAAAAAAAAGTCATTTGTTAGGTTGGAGGGTGTGGTTGGAGCCCCCTAGGGGCTTTATCAAGCCACCACGTAGGATCCACGTCAGTTATGGAGCCCCCTTTAAATTGCAGGGTGTGGATGGAGCCCCACCTGATCAAAATAAAAAAAAAATTGATTGGACTAAAACTAGCGGGCCCCACCTGATCATTTCAACCTTGGCGCTACCATGTTGGCGAAGAGAAGATGGCGCCCCCCTCTTAAAATGGAGGGTGTGGTGATGGAGCCCATATGAACGCTATACATGGTGAGGTGGCGAGGGTGACGCCCCCACACCCTCCAACGTTAGTATAGGGTGAGAAAAGTTAAAAGTCAACATTTGAAAAACTTAAATGGTTAATTTTGTATACTTTCAAAGTCACAATAGAAAATTGCTAGACTTCAAAACAACAACACCCTTTTGATTATTATCGAAAGGAGACGCTCCTTTGCACTTTTTTCTGGATTGTTTAAATATTAAAGTAGAGTTTTCAAAACGTGTTGCCCTTATGGTTCAAAACGTGTTGTCTCCTAAAATTTTTTAAACGTGTTGTCCTTATTGTATTTGATTCAAAACGTGTATTAAAGTAGAGTTTTCAAAACGTGTTGCCTCTACTGTATTTGGTTCAAAACGTGTTGTCCCCTAAAGTTTTCTAAACGTGTTGTCCTTGTTGTATTTGATTCAAAACGTGTTGTGCCTATTGTATTTGACATGACACATTTAATATAAAGAGGAACCCAAATATGAAACATTTATTTAAATGTCTTATGTTCTTAAACATTTGTACAACCATGTTTTGCATGCATGTTAAACAACACATCATGTGTAACAAAGTAAATGTACGAAGTTTAATAACACGAATGCCACAAAAAGAGATGTTTAACACGATAATATATAAGATATTCAATACACAAATAATATGACAAGTTTAACGAATTTTTGGCGTGATTCACGAATCATGGTTAAGTATAGATGTGTAGGAAATGGGTCACAATTTTGTTAAAAGAAATAATAAAAAATAAAGATACTTTCTTTAAACATTTGGGAAATTGTAGTACATGAACCATGTACAAATTCAAACGAAAATAAATATGAACTACAAGATATTTAATAAAACAATCGATTCAAACCAATATCTTCAAAAGATAAAGTCTTCAACTTGATCTTTAACTGCGTCTACTTGTATGGTTCGTTGTGTTTTCAGTCCGTTGTGTAGACTTCAACGAGGTCTTGAACCACGTCTTCTTGTACAATAATTTCCTACAAAAAGAACAAACAAATGTTGACGATTATGGCTGAGGCACGTGTTCAACACGCTACCCTTAAAACAGATTTCGCGCCTCTACTAAAGACGACGCGTCTGTCTCCCAGGGTACAACAGCCGAAGCAGTCTGTACTGCCGGAAATGACCACGGGCCCGAGGTTACACCAAATAGAATTATAGTGTTTGAACTTGTGGAAAACTGATGATACGAAGGTGATGGAATCGAGTAGAGAAAACTCATCTCTCTATAATTCCCAACATATGGATGTTCAAGTCTTCACCACTTCTCCAAGAATTCTTCATACATATTATCTTTCTCTTGTAGTTTTCTCATCATTCCATTGAGTCATATAGCCTACCATCTTTTTCCTTTACAAGAGTTGTGTGTTATGAAGAGTTTCTCTTAAGTGGTGATTTTATTAGAGACATAAAACTCTAATAAAAGTTTCACTTAATTAGTGATTTAATTAGAGCCATAAAAACTCTAATAAAAGCTAATCAAGTGATATAAAACTCTACTCAAGAGTTTCACCATATGAAGGAGTTTAATATGTAATTATAATTTCACTAAATTATAAATTAACTAAATACCCATTCATTAATTTTCCCAACAACCCCCCACATGAATGGAGATTGTTCAAAACACATAAACTTTCCAATGGAACCTCGACAGTTGAGTTTTGCATACGATAGGTAGGTGTTACCCTTTGAACCTTCGCTCATGAAATGCACTTAGCCCACTAGCTCTAAGTAGATCTCGATGTCTTTGAACTCGTCTGCCGTTTGTGTAGACGACAATACACTTCACACAAGACTCTCCCTAGCCGGGTCATCTCCTCATAGTCGTGTCCAATAATGGTCGTGGAACACTTTCCTGGTTCTGCGAGAGCTCTAGGAATTGTGCCCTCAATTCCATTCGAAGCGACCCCACTTCTCTCTAACATAGGTGATTCTCCTTAGATCATTAAAAGCATTGTGGTTATTGTGATCTATCCAAATCATTTACCACCTATTATGCTTAGCCTCACACTTGTCACTTTTAGGAATGGACTAGGAAGTTTATTAATCTTTATAATAAACTACCTTATTAAATGCGTAGGGTTATTCCCCCACAGTGACCTCGCTTATTCATACAATTAGGTTTTCCTATTGAACTCAATTCTTGGGATCTCCAGTCTACTGAGTTAGGTTTCCATCATATGAACTTCATTTTTCAAGGGCTTTAGTCCCATTCCACAACTTGATCTCTAATAAACCCTCAGGTTGTTGGATCCATAACATTAGCAAATAACTTTGCGTATTTGAGATCAGTTGTCATGATGTGTTCTTAACTCGTAAGTTAATTTTGTCTATTGTCAACTTCTAAGACTATAACCTCAGTGGCCATTTGAATCTGGTTATAACATATGTCTTCGTAAGATATGTGTATCATTTAAGGCAAACACATCTCCATTATGCACTACGACCTTTGTGTCCTCCACTTAGTCGTCTATTTGCAATGTTAGATTGGATTACAAAATCCTTATTGCTAAAAACAAATGCAAGACACCCCCCACATTTAAGTGTTATTGGATAACATTTAGATGTGTTAATGAGAACCATTTCTACATACCCTTATAGGGTTGTTTCTTAAATGGTTCCTCCCCCACATTTCTTGCCATTTGATCAACATTTCCGTAACACCACTTATGGCGACATTTATACACATATGATTGAACAAGACCAACCTTATTGTATCAGTGAATTCAACTCATATTGCATTAGCTTACACAAGCTTCCGAGCTGACCAAAGCAACACATGCCATTGTCATAAGTTTGTCACCAACTTAGAATAATTCTAATTTAACATCTAGAATAAGCTTAGACAATGAGTTCTCCTCATTAGCTTTTCGAACAAACTTTTAAAAGTTACATGTCATTTCCTTATAATGAATGAAAATTCTCTCTCAACTTTGTCCATACACAAATTCTTTTTGTGTTCATATACATTTGAATGTTTAGAGTTAATTAGTCTCCATCAAGACCCATAATTAACCAAGTACTAGTCTAGCATGCTTTAGACTACAATACTTTAGCATGTGAACAGAAGATGCATCATTCTGATTCTTCACAGCCCTAAGGATATCATAATATCACTTTGCAACATTCATCCCCTGTTAAGACAAAATAATGAGACTTATTCATAATCCTAAAACATCAATATTTAGGAAGGTCTCACAAATTATTATATATAGCACAAAGCTAAATTTCATCATTCATTTAAGGAACATAACTTGTTTACTTTTGATTTCCAACGATCTACCATTGACTCATAAGTACTTAAACATAAGTCTTAATCCAAGTCACTTGGTGAACACATTCATCACCAACAAGATGAATGTTTCTCGTCTACAATCACTATTATGTGTGAGATAGAGTCAACTAGATCGACACTCAACAACATGGCATTCATAATTTTGCCATAAGTGATTTGCACACATCTATTGTTATTCATTAGGAGATATGTATATTTAGGATGCTCTCCCAAATGAAGGTAAAATTTGCATATAGATCTAACAATAATAAAGTGGTAGACGCATCTACTTATAAATCTAGCAAGATTTATTAAAGGTATACAATAACATATAGTACTTTTACTTTCATATGTTAGAATACACACTTGTGAATTTTCAATGACTTCTAATGAAGTATGTCGACATGAATGTCGTTAGTGTATTTCATCTCAATACACTCACTACGTTCTTTCATTACTCACTCATGATGTGGTTATACATTTGATGTTTCGTCTTTGACTTTTAGTCAATGTAACAACTCTCAAGTTGTTTATATCCAAGTATTTTCATGTATCATCCGTTTAAAACCATATTCTTTTAAGCAATGTATAACCGACGTTATAATTATTTTCCACAAAATAATTTATACGTCACAACCATTAGTGATTTATTTCTTTGTAAAAAATTGAATGTGTTATCCGAAGATATTGAACATCAAACAATAAAATACATTGGAAACTAAATCATAAGTGTCAATCACTTTTGAAATTTAAACGGAAGCATAGACAATATGTAGACATCAAATAGCAAAGTGCTTTTAGCTTCAACACTTTATAATCTGATTGAAATCTTCTCAACAATATTGTCCCATGGCATGTCTTGAGGTACTCCCTCAATAAGACTCCATGCACTTGTAAGTACAAGTTCCCCATTTCATCTTGAAACTTTAAACTTGGACAATTTTGCTCAAAACAACACCAAGTTGTTACAAATACTACATTTAAGTAGTAAACTTGAACAATTAAATTTGTTCACA
Source organism: Helianthus tuberosus (assembly GCA_030545235.1). Classification (NCBI taxonomy): domain Eukaryota; kingdom Viridiplantae; phylum Streptophyta; class Magnoliopsida; order Asterales; family Asteraceae; genus Helianthus; species Helianthus tuberosus. Next base: position 55,542,668 of record CM060448.1, read on the forward strand.
ACAACACCAAGTTGTTTTTCACCAAATAACAACCACCAGGCTGTTACTTTGTTCACCATATGCTACTTCTAGTAAGAGTAGCGAACCATTTGAATTATTAATGTTATGCAAAACTTTGTTTTAAAAATAATTCAAAACAGTTTCTTAGTTTTGCAATATGCAATACTAATAATATCAATTAGGGTTATGAAAACATAGATCAAACCCAAAATATCAAATAGTTTTATATTGTTTAGTCTTACTACACATGTACTAAACATTTTCTAACACGCATGTTAGAAAAAAAATGTTATAACAAGCACATTATAGAATCGAACGTTTACATAAAACGTTTTCCAAAGATATAGTTTATAAAATAAACCATTTCTCATCATTTTTAATGCACTTATAGGCAATTAAATGTTTACATAAAACATTTCTGTTCATTATGAACAATCTCTAACCTCGTATTCGTGATACACATTTTCTAACATACGTGTTAGAAAATTTAAGTCATTTTATATAAAACATGACAAATCACAAATTAAAGTTGGTGATAAAATCACACACAACTACACCATCACTTTATGGTGATTTAATTCTTGTATTCTTACTCTTGTATTTGTTTTTTCACTCTCATCAAGTTAGGAACATAGCCTACTTTTAATACAAGAGATATGGGGTGGAGATAAGTCTCACTTAATTAAAGATTTTATTAGAGACATAAACTCTAATAAAAACTAATAAATTGACTTGAAACTCTCCTTAAAAGTCACTTAATTAAGGATTTTATTAGAGACATAAACTCTAATAAAAAACTAATAAATTGACATGAAACTCTCCTTAAGAGTTTATCTTCCATATGAAGAGTCTAGTAAATGATTTTAATTTCATTAAATTCATATAAATACCACACCATCACTTATGATGATTTAATTCCTTGAAGCCAATCAAACATCAACTTTAATGTATGACATTTTATTTCTAAATCATACAAAGCATTAAAACAATGCTACAACAAATTGCTTATATAAAATGTCTACATAAAACATTTCAAAGCATTTGTATTTTAACCATTTTTAACAATCATGTTAAAATGAAAGAAATTCTAACGCGCAAGTTAGAAATATTAACATTTCCACAAAATGTTAATTCGACTTGCTAAAAACACATATATGGTTCAAATAATAAGTCATTTCTAATACACACGTTAGAAACTAAACAATTAAAAAATTGCTTCCAAACTAACCCTTTTCATGAACGTTTCTAACACACATGCTAGAAGACAAATGATTACAAAAATCATTATAATACTTATTTGTTCATATCAATCAATGGGTGGATGAAGAGTCTACTTTAAATAGAGACTTAATTAGAGACATAAAACTCTAATCAAGTAACATAAAACTCTTATTTAAAGACATAAAAAACTCTACTAAAGAGACTTTAACGTTTACCAAAAAAACGTATGGTTTACACCAATAATTCCGGTCTAACACATATGTTAGAGAATTTAACGTTTACAAAAAAACGTATGGTTTACACTAATAAACCCGATCTAACACAAAAGTTAGAAAAATTAACGATTCCCAAAATCGTTTCAAAACCAAACGTTGGAAACAAAACTATTCGTTTTGTACCACGGTATAGGATATAAGATTGTATCTCAATCTCAAAAAGTCCAAACGCAACAAGTTGTACTACATACATATTTCCCAAAATAAATATTTATAAGATCATAACCTCTAAAAATATCTTTTTTTTTTTATTCTGTTATAAATCCTTTTGTAAACCCAAAATCCTTATAAATAAGGTTTTTAAGATTGTACCAACAATCTCATGAAATCTGTTTTAAGTTTGTAGGAAATGGGTCACAATTTTGTTAAAAGAAATAATAAAAAATAAAGATACTCTCTTTAAACATTTGGGAAATTGTAGTACATGAACCATGTACAAATTCAAACGAAAATAAATATGAACTACAAGATATTTAATAAAACAATCGATTCAAACCAATATCTTCAAAAGATAAAGTCTTCAACTTGATCTTTAACTGCGTCTACTTGTATGGTTCGTTGTGTTTTCAGTCCGTTGTGTAGACTTCAACGAGGTCTTGAACCACGTCTTCTTGTACAATAATTTCCTACAAAAAGAACAAACAAATGTTGACGATTATGGCTGAGGCACGTGTTCAACACGCTACCCTTAAAACAGATTTCGCGCCTCTACTAAAGACGACGCGTCTGTCTCCCAGGGTACAACAGCCGAAGCAGTCTGTACTGCCGGAAATGACCACGGGCCCGAGGTTACACCGAATAGAATTATAGTGTTTGAACTTGTGGAAAACTGATGATACGAAGGTGATGGAATCGAGTAGAGAAAACTCATCTCTCTATAATTCCCAACATATGGATGTTCAAGTCTTCACCACTTCTCCAAGAATTCTTCATACATATTATCTTTCTCTTGTAGTTTTCTCATCATTCCAATAAGTCACATAGCCTACCATCTTTTTCCTTTACAAGAGTTGTGTGTTATGAAGAGTTTCTCTTAAGTGGTGATTTTATTAGAGACATAAAACTCTAATAAAAGTTTCACTTAATTAGTGATTTAATTAGAGCCATAAAAACTCTAATAAAAGCTAATCAAGTGATATAAAACTCTACTCAAGAGTTTCACCATATGAAGGAGTTTAATATGTAATTATAATTTCACTAAATTATAAATTAACTAAATATCCATTCACTAATTTTCCCAACAAGATGCACAAATTGGATTCAAACCCTAAACCGATTTGGGGTGGTCAACAAAAAAATCAAAACCAGTTTTCGGGTTCCAACCGGTCCAGGTTTTGTCCACTTTTGACCGGTCAACAAATAAATCAAAACCAGTTTTCTGGTTCTAACCGATCGGCGTGGTCAACAAAAAAAAAATCAAAATCTATTTATTTATATACTATATGACGACGGGCCAATGGGAAATCCCATTTTACCCGCTTTGGGCTGCCTTCATGCGGGCCCAACAAGACATAAGCCCAAATAACAGTTTGCCTTGCCCACTAAGGCTCTCCCTTTACAAAACGAGCGGGAAACTAGGATCAGAGAATACAGACCACATTTAATGCTCGATTGGAAAAGGATCTTTGGCTGGAAATCGTACTTCCTAGCCGGAAGCATTTAATGAAGCTGTCATCTTACCGTTGGGGGTCAGACACGTGTCTGAGCCCCCCGAAGACTCTTAGAATCCGTCGGATTACCTTAACAAAATATCTCACATGGGAGATAAGGACTCGAGGTTATATAAAAGTCAAAGAAGACGATCACAAGGCAGGGAAAGAAAGAGGTATCGTATTAAAAGCTCTTTCATTTATTCATCCCTCATTGATTCCGACCAATATTCTCATATATTAAACACACACATACATTTATTGGATTCACACCCTAGAGGAAACATTCCGGTGATCACACTCATCGGAATAGACTCCTTCAACTCTCCGGCAAGTTTACTTACTCTCACGCCGGAGCTTGGTCACGGATCCCCCTCCCGGGGCCCTCCGTGGCGAGGCTAACGGTTTATTCTTTTGTAGCAGCAAGGACCGGGATATCTGGACGTCAGCGAATACCCCATTGAACGTCATCAGGGATTTGGGTATTCGACACTATAAATTAGTAAGTTTTGTATGCATAGGGGGTTAAACTATATACTTTGGATGGTTTTAAAAAAAAAAGTTGAAATTTTACTTTTAAACAAAATCTTTGAATTTCTTGCAATTTTAATTTCAAAAAATTGAACTTTTTACTTTAAAGCTAAAACTTTTCTTTTTTTACAATTTAACCTCAACTTTTTTATATTTTAACTTTGATCCACTATACTTTTCATCTTTCGCAGATTTTCATTTTATGTTTTGTACTAAATTTTGCGAGTTACCACGAAGCAACGTATGTGTGTGTTTCAACGTTTTTACATTTCGTTCATAATTTTGCGAGGTAATACGGCGCAACGTCCATGTGTAGTTCAAGATTTTACGTCTATTTTTTTTCATTTTATAGGTTCGTCGCAACGCGTGAGTCATTGTTGACTATGTTATTTTTTTATATGTTCTATCTTTCGATTTCTTACAATTTTAACCTCACAAAAATGATTTTTTTTTACTTTTAACCCAAAACTTTTTATCTTTGTAATTTAACCTCACAACTTTTTTACTTGCTACTTTGGTCCCCTATATTTTTCATCATTCCCAAATTTTCGTTTTACGTTTCGTACTAAATTTTGCGAGTTAACAAGGCGTAATGTCGATGTGTTGTTCAATGATGTTACGTCTATATTTTCTCATTTGACAGATTCATCGTGACGGATGTGTCCTAGATCGACTTAGTTATTTTTAAATGTTCTACATTTCGGTCTATTTCTTCGCTTTAACACGTCACAACTTCAGCGTTGCGGGTCGCTGACTGTTGTGTGGGATTGGTGATATTTGACATGTTTTTACACCCCTGCCGTACACAGGGGTGCTTAATTCTAGCTCCCAACAAATTACATATCTCAAGTCTCCAAAGCCATTAGGAACGTGTTTAAGAAAAAGTACACTACGTAAAGCCATTAGGATTGTGTTTAAGAAAAAGCACACCAAGTAATTATGGTAAAAATTGACTATTTTTCCTTAAAACATTTGTGTGAGAGGGAGATTAGAGTAAGGCCCATACCTTACGAACCAAACCTGGCCGGATCGCCTCCCCTTCATCCGAATTTCTGAACCATGCCACGTAATTCGCGTTGTGCATGTCCTTAGACCATGTGTAGTGGTAATGCTCCTACCCTTGAGCGTTTTGCGTCATGTGGCAGCCAAGTCAGCAATGGGGCATTATGGGACGTTTTTCTAAAATTGGTGTAGTGGGGATGTGGACATTGTGGGGCATTATGTTAAAAGGAAGAATGCATGTGATTGGGCAAGCAAAACAAGAATGCATGTGATTGGCCAAAGAATTGGACGTTGGCCGTGGATTAAAGAACGTTGCAAATCAAATTTGGCTCAACAACGCCCAGGGGGCGGTCATAGGGGCATTTGGGGGGCGTTATTTTGTAGAAAAACGCCCAAATTTTTGTCCACTACAGGTAATCTTAGGATGCATAGAAAGTCTAAATTGCACTAATGCAAAAAAAAAAAAAAAAAAAAAAAAAAAAACCCTCTCAAATTAATAAAATATACATTCTATTCTAGTTAAATAAAAAACCAAACCCTAAAACAATGTATGTACATAAAGGGGTTTATTTCAATTGTGCTCTAAAAGTACATTTATAAAACAATAATTCCCTAAAATCATACTTTATAGAGACAACCACCGATATCAAATAATATTAATAATAATAACCTATGTTTGTATATTTACAACACAAAAGCAAAACGATCTATGAATAAAATGTCAAAGCAAATTCAGGTTCACAATTGCAAATCCTTGTGTACAATTTGTTTAAGCACATTTCTACAAACATCTTAACATATGCTCTGCTTATGGTATGCGCATATAACGTATATATGTGTGGGCCTTTAGGTGCAAAAGTTAAAGTGTACTAATTCTAACGTTATTTTACCATTTTCGTGAAAGAGAAAAATGACCGAATAGTCCCTGTGGTTTGTTCATTTTTTCACCTTTAGTCCATAACTTTCTAAAATTACAGCTATAGTCCTCAACTTTTGCAATTTCGTTCCCGAATAGTCTCTGACGCGGATGAGGGTTAGTTTTTGGTGTTAAGTGAATGTAGAATTACTAAAATGTCCTTACTATTAAAAATAACAATAAAAGATTAAAAAAATCTAATTTATTATTATTTTAAAAAAAAGTGGGCCCATCTTTTTGCTATCCCTACCCCACCCTCACCCCCTTTCTCTCTTTCTCTTTCTTTTTTGTCTGAAACAATCAAACCACCACCACCATACTTCACCTCCACCACCACAATAAACCCTTCACACCTCCACCATAAAATCACCGTTGTCACCTCCTCCACAAACCCCGCGGCCTCCCAGTTTCATGATAGAGTGCTATTATTGTATTTGCTATTAGAGTTAAATGTTTGGTTGGTCCCTGTGGTTTGCAAATATTGCAGATTTGGTCCTAGTGGTTTACTAATTACAGAGTTGGTCCCAGTGGTTGTAAATTTTGCACTCGGGTGGTCCTTATGACTAACTTATGTTAAATTTATCAGTTAAATGTGTGCAAAATGTCTAAATTACCCCTGACTAATTAACAAAAAAAAGATATAAAGATGGGTGGCCCTCTCTGTAGAATCCACCACCACCTTCACCTCCAATTCCACTGTCAACCCACCACCACCACCACCACCACCTCCTACACCGTCAACTCCACTGTACCCAAAATGAAAAACTGAAATACTTTTCTCAACACACAAAGTGTCGCTAAAAATCAACGAATATCAATGAATTATATCCAAACTTTGTCAAAATTTATCAAAATTTCAACCGAAACTCAATGAAACTCAACTGATCCTTATACGAAATTAATGAATAATTGTCCGAAAAGTTCAAACGACACACCGAATCACACCGAAACTCGTGCGAACCAAACCAAATCACACCGAAACTCGTCGGCAACCACATCCAACGGTGGTGCACCGCAGCCGCCCCTCCCGAGTCGCGACACAGGTGATTCTACAATTCCCAGATGGCGATATATGGAGGTTGTACCGATTTAGAAAACGAGGGTAGTTTTTTGATGGTCCGATGCAGTGGCGTCTAGGGTTGTCGTTCATTCTCCAAAGGAGACTGTTGGGAGGCTGGGGTTCAAATCAGATTTGACGGTGAGGTTGAGGGCTTGACGGAGACGGTTGAGTGGCAACATGGGTGACTTCAGGTGGTTCCGAGTCATGGCAGCGGGCAGCGGCGACAAGGTTGAGGGCTTGAGGCAGTTTGAGTTCATCCCGAAAAATAAGGTGACACGGCGGCGGTAGAGGCGGTGGTGGTGTGTTGACAGTGGGATTGGAGGTGGTGGTGGGTTTTGAGGTGGAGGTGGATTTTACAGAGAGAGAGAGGGAGAGAAAGGGAAGTGTGGTTGGATGTTAGGTGGTTGTGGTAAAGGTGTGGTTGCAGGTATTTTTAGATAGAGACAGAGAGAAGGAAGAAGTTTGGTCAATATATGTTATATTTTTTTTTTAATTGTTCAGGGGTATTTTAGTCATTTCATACGTATTTAACTAAGAAATCTAACTTAGGTTAGTGATAAGGACCACCCGAGTACAAAATTTGCAACCACTGGGACCAACTTTGTAATTAGTAAACCACTAGGACTAAGTCTGCAATATTTGCAAACCAAAGGAACCAACCAAGCATTTAACTCTTGCTATTATTACAAGAACAATTATGAAAGGCTAGTCTATTATCTGTTTGCTATCGGTGTTTTTGTGCTTCTTTCTTTTATTCTGGTACATATACAACTATGCAAGATGTCCATCACAGGCTACTATCAAAACTAGACCAAGTAGTTTCTGTTAGTCAAATGTGTGCAAAAGATGAAAATAATATATTTCACTTACAAGGGAACACGAAAACAAGGTTACTTGCCTCAAAACCCCATAAGCATACCATATTGGTTAGGAAAGAATGAGAATTAACATAAAAGATAAATTAGTTAAGGGGTGCATAACTTGGGTGATTGTCCGTTGATAACTTGATATTTTTAATGAATTTTTACTACTGGAGTTTAATAGATTAACACATGCAGCAGGTCTCTGTTAATGAGCAGGGCTCTCGATTACAAAAACTGGGAGGCGGCGGGGGGTTTGTGGAGGAGGTGACAGTGGCGATTTTATGGTGGAGGTGTGGAGGGTTTATTGTGGTGGTGGAGGTGAAGTATGGTGGTGGTGGACTGGTGGTGGTTTGATTGTTTCAGTCAAAGAAAGAGGAAGACAGAAGGGAGAGGGGAATAAATTAGATTTTTTTAATCTTTTATTGTGATTTTTAATAGTAAGGGCATTTTAGTAATTTCACATCCACTTAACATCAAAAACTAACCCTCATCCGCGCCAAGGACTATCCGGGAACGAAATTGCAAATGTTGGGGACTATAGCTGTAATTTTAGAAAGGTAGGGACTAAAGGTGAAAAATAGGCAAACCACAGGGACTATCCGGACACTTTTCTCTTCGTGAAAATAACGTTAAAAACGGGGGACAGTTAATCATGCATTATGTGATGGCGTTGATAGCCGAAAGACATGGGGGTACTTACACTAATCGGCCTTTGCTAAGTGTTATGTGGCTTATGTCCAAAGCTTGATGCAAAACTACTATGGAGCCGAGGGTCTCATTGGAAGCAGTCTCTGTAGGATCGATGTTGGACCCAACTGAGTCGTTCAGAAGAGCTTATAATCCGATTCAAAGGCGGAATAAGTGAAACGGACGTGGAAACAGCTTGATACTCTTTAATTTGTCACTATGATTGATTTAGTAACGATTACAACCTGGACAAATTTTGGCAGCACCTCGTTACAGATTCTGAAGTGTACCAAATGAAAACACAAGTGCCCTATTTATACTATTCCTGATTCCACTCGAAATGGACAAGGTGCACTTTCAAGCGGAATCACATCCATAAACCTGAAAATTTGTTTCTCGAACCTTGGGCACTGATAATCCTATCCTATCCTATTACATGATACAAGACGAAGTCAATAGACGTAGTGCACTAACAGACTCCCCCTCGGATATTGACGAAGTATTCAGTGTCTAGTCTTTAGCATGACACATCTTCGATCTTGATCATTCTGCCTTCTCATCCAAATTGTAACATTATAAGCATCTATCAATCCTTTTCTTCTATCAGCTTCAGGCTCCCCCTTTCGTCAAGCTTCCATGCTTTGGGATCGACAACTAGCTATCCATCTACAAGCTCCTCCTTACTTCAAGCTTGTCTTCAGACTCCCCCTTAGACTCTGCTTTCGCGATCGTAATCTAGACTATCTGCAATCACTCAAACATCTATAAATACAATGCTTTCAAATTCAATTAAATTCTCTAATTCACTTCCCCTATCAACAAACTAAATGATTTAGCAGCATTAAAGAATCCAACTCCCTCACAGTTAATCATCCAAGTCCAAACTAATGACCTTTGAGATATCATAAACTGTTTTTGAATTTTTAATTTTTAATTCAAGTTTCAAATTAATGAACTTGTTTTATTTTCAGAAACACAATCAGCTTACTTAGATTTTGAAACTCAGCATTTCAGACATCGGTTGTCGAAAATAAAGCAGAATCAAAAATCTTTTTGAATTTTTCTGAAAATATAAAGCAGTAAAGAAATATGTACAAACATATTTACAGACAATATTTTTGTTTGAGTATGCGTCAGAGGATCATATCAGTTTTTGACAAGTCACAAGTACCGTTGAGCTTAGTTACACATTAAGAATTAAACAATTCACTTAGATTGTTGATATACTGATCCACTTAAATTTTCATACAAATTTCAACTGATTCAGGATACGAATTAGGTGTATTAAGAACTTAAACCCATTCATGTGTCCCACCTCTTGAATATACTCCTGTATCCAGATCCCAATATTCAGTCTTACAGGTGAGTATACCTAGATGATATCTGTAAGGGGTTAGATGCGAGGGCCGTGAGAGCTCAGGTCGATACTTCTGTATACGCATAGAGATGACGGCTTCGTCTTTTCGGTGTGTCCCCTTTAGAGGATCTTTTTTTTACAACAGCAATGACTATCAATTTTATTGTTTCATCAATTTGCTGAGGGCGACGTTATATTTCAAGCAAGCAGAAAGTATTCTCCGGGGACTAGGCCATTGCTTCCGCAAAATCAGAAGTCCCGGGATAATACCCCAGATATCACTGAGTATAAAGACCTAGTATCTCAGAAAGAGGGACCTTTCAAACGAGATTTCCGGGGTTACCTTTATATCCAAGTAATGTTCCCCACGAAATAAGCAAGTTTGAATTTAGGTTTATATCCCGAAAAAGTTTACTAAATGTATAAAAATCTACCGGCATATCATCAGTGAGACTGTTTAACGCTATATAATCATTACATTTCTTTAGCATACTGTAACTGTCTACTGATGTACTATCATTTCATCTTTTTACACAAAAACTCAATTTCCATTTTATCATGTTTTTAACTTTTTCAAATTTTCAAATGTTTTTGAATTTTCTAACAACAATATATCTCCCCCTAAAATGCAAAATCATTTAAAAGAAAATTTGACAACACGATGCTGATAGCTTTATCTCGCCATCCATTTTCTGCTAACTGTGCTCTGTTTTGCAGAAAAACTAATATAAAATACCCCCATGATTTACAACCCATTGATTTTCGACAGTTTGAAAACCGTTTTTCAATCTTGTGAAAGTAATCATGTTTGTTCAGCCGTGGGGGTTTCAGCGTATTCAATCAACACATATTTTTGTATTTTTGAATATTTTTGACAAAAATAAAAACATATTTTTGGTTTTTCAAATTTTTCTATTTTTAGGGTTTTAAAATATTTTTTATTTATTTACAGAAAACAAACAAACTCTCTGTTAAACCAAACCAGGGTATAGCAACAGTCCCCTCCTCTTGTTGTGCCAGGCTGCTCTGAATTCCAAACTCACAATCTTCAAATTCCATGAGCACCTGCACAAACAAACTACTCAATTACTTGAACAATTTAGCCCAGGTCTGTTGAACCTTAGGCATTTCAACACAATAATTTTCATTCAATGCTGGAAACTCTTTGTCATCTTTCACAAAAAGCTTTTCAACTTTTACATCGACTTTTTCATCTTTTTCAAGAATCACCTGTTTCTTTTCACTCCATGTTTGACCTTTAGGAGTACCACGTTTGTAAAAATGTGAATCTTTTTGAACACTTTGTTTTTGAAAAAAAAAATTTGGTTTCCAAAACTCTTGTGGTTTTGTCATATCAACAATTGTTTTCCAACTTTGAGTTGTTCTGACTCTGGGTGTATGAGAATTCCAGGTCTGTCTAGAATCGAACCTATATGGGTTTGACTTCCAATTTTGATTCGAAGCAAACTTGTTTGTGTTGTACCTCCAAGTTTGTTTTGAAACAAATCTGGTTGACCTTTGTCTCATATTCTCAGATTTTTTTTTCTCAGCATCAATCTTCTTTTTGTCAACATCCACAGATTTCAGATTTGGACACTTGCGAGCAAGATGTCCTTTTTGATCATATTTAAAACATGTTCTCATGGACACATCTTTGACCTGTGGTTGTTGCTTTTTCTTTTGAGCTAGGAACTCTTCAATAGTCTGTTGTCCAATTTTAAGTTCTTTTTCTTTTTCTAAACTGTCTCCTTGAACAAAACTCATTTTTGCTTGATAAGTTGGCACTTCATTTTTCATCCAATTCTGTTTCTTCTTATAACCCAAACCAGCCTTCATGTTTTTCTTCTTAAAACCCGGTTTGTTATAAAAAGTTTTGTGACCTTTACCAGCAAACTTTGAAATCTCAGATTTCTCAATCTCAACCATTTTAAAAACTTTATCAACCTTTTCTGAAATCACATTCTGAATTGGGAATACAACATCTAAGAACAATTTGTCCGATCCAATCATGGTATAAACCAATCCTTTTGAATCATCATTCAAACTTTTCTTGGATTTTGTGTTTTTCAGATAACTATCATGAAGATTTCCTTCATCTTCATCCTGTGATTCAGATTTACCTGTATCAACCGACTCTTCTTTCAACACACTTTCAACAACTTTACCTACCACCTCTGAATCATGAGAATCATCAGATTTGGAATAGGTTACATCAATGTTGTCTGGCAATTGATCAACCAGGTTGAAAGCTTTTTCGACCTTTTCCTCATCATAAAATGCAAATTTTTTCGGTGGTGGAACTTGATGAAACTCTGAGCCAATGCCTTTCTTGTTTTGCTCAGACTCACCATCTCCCGGTTTTATATTGAAAATTCGTTCAAGCACATATGACGACACATGATAACTCTTTAACTTGTTGTTATCCTGTTCTAAATCAGCAATCTGTCGCTTTAGCTTAGCAACATCCTCAATATAGAAATTAACAACATCTTGTTTTATCGAATACATTCGTTTAAGTTCTTTAGTTGTTTCAGAAAGATAATTCATTCTTGATTGAGCATATTTCATTTCATCTTTCACTTTTTCATATGACTCTTTCGTAATATGATATGCTAATTTCTTTGAGTCATATTCTTTCTTCATTTCTTGACAAGCAATTTCTTTTTGTGAACATTCTTCTGTTATTTTAGAAACATTTTCTTTCAAAACTTCATTTTCTGTTTCTAACTTTTTACATTTTTCTGAAAGTTTTTCATCATTTTCTTTCAAAACTTTTTCTTTTTCTAGCATTTCTTTGCATTTTTCTTTAAAAATGTTTTCAATTTTAGTGAATTCAAGATCTCTTGTTCTGAATTGCTCATCTTTTTCTGTACAAGCTCTGCACGGTTCCATGCATTTCTTGCACTGATCAATCGTTTTTAAGATTTCAGAATCAGAATGTACCTCAGTGATTGGCACTTCGGTGTTTGATGCAGTTGCCTCAGTTTGCTTCTGATCAGCATCATCCTGCTTTTCTTCAACACCGACTTCATCACCAACATTACCAGCTTCCAAATTCTCATTCTTTACTTCTTCTTCTGCTTTCTTCACATCTTCTCCAATTTGCTGTTCTTCAGTAACAACTTTCTTAACCTCTTCATTCACCTCAACTTCAACAGCTTCTGCTTTAACCTCTTCAGCAACCTTCTTCAGATTGTTCACCATTTCTTCAACACTCTTTTTCATTCTCTCTTCATCCCTTTTTCTCAGACATGATGTCATAGCATATCTGATCTCCTTTTCATGCCTTTTAGCATATGTGTCATCTTTCATCATATTTCTATAATATTCGGCTCTCAAAGGAATTATGAGAAGAACATCGTCAAAAATTATGTCTTTCTTTGGAACAACTGGTTCTCCTTCTCTGTTGAAGTAACATTCTCTCTTCTTATCCCATCTTTTGCTGCTGACAGCAATCTCATACTCTTCCTGCATTTCATCCATTCTGTTCAACACAATGTTTCTTTCCCTGTAGGTCTTTTCTTCCAGAATCTCTTCTCTGGTTTTCACTTTGATCTCAGCTGTATCTTTGTCTTTGTTTTCATCTTTAATCTCAGCAACAAAAACAAACTTTCTTTCCTCTGTTATAGCTTTGCCATGAGCTGTTTTTCGAACATTCTCCAAACGATCTTCTTCTGGACATATCTCGGACCAATCAAAACCTTCATCATCTTGAATTACAAAACAAGCTCTCGATTTGGGTTTATCTTCAATCATCTTTGGCTCTTCTCTGCTTCGATGGTAGATTGCCTTTCGGTAGTAATCATCATTGAACGGATGTTCATTTCCACCAACTGCAGAATTAGTGCATTCTCTCTTGAAATGACCTTTCTGCTTACATTTGAAGCAAGTCACTTTGGATTTTTCGAATTCAAGCTTTGTTGATGCACCTCCAAGAGATTGTTTCCCAGTAATCCCCATATACCTTTGCGCTCTTCGGATGCAACTTGCTAAGCACCAACGAATGTCAATGAGCTCCATCTCTTTCGGATCAATCTGGTCGTAGTCTTCTTTGGTCAATTCGGAGTTTCCAATTTTTCCAGCTATAAGACCTTCATACGATTCCAGAACAGATGCAAGAAAACTCATTTACTGTTTAGCTGCATTGATGCTCATCTATGGAGAATTCTTCAGTTTGAGAGAGATGTTGCACAGAATTTCCTCAGTTTCATCAGAACTTGATTTTGAAGAAGAATGATATCCAGAATTATAATTTGATGAAGTTGTTTGAGGTTCTTTCATCTTCTCTCCACTGAATGCTGTCTTTGGTGAACCAACACCTTTCTCTGATGGTACACTGCCTTTGTAGTATAGACCAACATTCTGTTGATGTGAAGAACCAGTCATCTTGCTTTGCTTTTGTAGCTCCAGATCATGACTTTCAATCTTTTCAAACAACGCATCAAGAGAAATCGTATCATATAAATCATCATTTTTCAAAATAAAAACAAACGTTTGCCACTGATCAGCTCGTGGTAACGCTTCAATCACTTTGTCGATAATTTCCTCTCTTGTTTTCACAATCTCAAACCTCTCAAGTTCAATTTTTAAATGACAAAATCTCTCAATCATTTGCCTCACTGTCTCTTCTTTTAAGCTATCAAATAGATCAAATTCTTTCTTTAGTAAAGCAATTTTGTTCTTTTTGATCTGTTTACCCCCCTCAGCTTTAACTCATAAAGCTTCCCAGACAGATTTCGAAGACCCATCATGATTAAGTAATGAAAAATATCATTTCTAACAGCCGACTGGATCAACGTAATCATTCTCTGTTCAGACGGGAATTCTTTTTTGTCTTCAATGCCTAATTTCTTCAAAGGAATTTCCTCTCCTTTGTCATCTTTCGGTCTCTCATATCCAAACTCTAGACAAAACCAGCTTTCATGAGCGTATGCTTTTGCCCAGTTAAGAAACCGTTCTTTCCACCAAGTATAATCTTCAATATTATCCAGCTTGGGTGGTTTGGAATAAGTCCCATAAAAATTGTCATGATTAATGTTTTCATTGACCATTTTTGTGATTGACTTTGGTGTGACCGTTGATGTTTCGGAAGAATCGGATGTGAACGCGTTGAAAAACATGTTGTAGAATTCTTCAGCCATGATGTAATCCTGGACAAATACAATCAAACAAACACAATCAGTACAAACAATATCAAATAATTTGAAACAGACTAACACTCAGATGACGTGAAATGATTTCGACACAAAAATCCTCTTTTCAAGCGAAATCAACTGTTGAATCGAAATCAATTGTTGAAGCAAAATCAAGACTCAACAGCTTTCAAGCGGAATCCCTTGAACATCAATTCGAGCGGAATCAGGTCTATTATTCAAGCGGAATCACTTAAACATCAATTCGAGCGGAATCAGATTTATTATTCAAGCGGAATCAATTGAATAACACTTCGAGCGGAATCAAGTCGATTTTTCAGGCGGAATCTCTATTTCGAGCGGAATCACTGAAGTGTGTTTTGGAGGGGAATCAGAATTTTGCAATTTGGAGCGGAATCAGAATTTTGCAACTTGGAGCGGAATCAGACTTTTGCAACTTGGAGCGGAATCAGACCATCTCAAGCTGAATCAGTTTATTTTCGAGCGGAATCAGACAATCTCAAGCTGAATCAGTGTATTTTCGAGCGGAATCAGACCAATGAAGCTAATCTGGAGCGGAATCAGGAACTGGTAAGTTCGAGCGGAATCACTTCGGGGTTCTTTTTCAGTTACTTTTAGTTCGAATTTTGCTGTGATACTTTCAAGGCTTTGTTAATGTGTACTTTTAAACAATCTATGAAAAATTGATCCAGTTTTGACCGTGAAATCTTGTTCAGATTGAAAAAGAAGGTGTAGAAGTCAGAAAATAGATGATATCAAGCTAAACTCTTCTTCCTGAGCTCTGATACCACTTGTAGGATCGATGTTGGACCCAACTGAGTCGTTCAGAAGAGCTTATAATCCGATTCAAAGGCGGAATCAGTGAAACGGACGTGGAAACAGCTTGATACTCTTTAATTTGTCACTATGATTGATTTAGCAACGATTACAACCTGGACAAATTTTGGCAGCACCTCGTTACAGATTCTGAAGTGTACCAAATGAAAACACAAGTGCCCTATTTATACTATTCCTGATTCCACTCGAAATGGACAAGGTGCACTTTCAAGCGGAATCAGAACTTTCTGATTTAGCTTGAAATGACCAGGGTCACTTTCGAGCGGAATCACATCCATAAATCTGAAAATCTGTTTCTCGAACCTTGGGCACTGATAATCCTATCATATCCTATTACATGATACAAGACGAAATCAATAGACGTAGTGCACTAACAGTCTCTCTATTCCTACGGGGTAGAGGTAAGGTTATTTACATCTTACTCTCCTCATATGCTACCTTAACTTTGCTATTAATGGGTTTTACTGAGTATGATGATGATGTACAAACCTCTTAAGCATGAACTAGTAAAGTTATAATATATATCCCTCATGAAATTGTAATTTGGCACACTCAAATTTAATTTACAATTTGAAACCTATGATTTTTTCAAATAATAATAATAATAATAATATTTTTAACCTATATACATAACTTTTTGTTATAATCTTGTAACTTTTAAATATGATGTATTATAAAATTTTGAATATACTATTACGATATGTTTATTTTTATCTATGTATCCGTGTAAATTTTATACAAAACCTATTTATATTAATAAGAGTTAAATGCTTGGTTGGTCCATGTGGTTTGCGAAAATTGTAGACTTGGTCCCGATGGTTCACTAATTACACACTTGGTCCCAGTGGTTGTAATTTTTAAACTCGGGTGGTCCTTAAAACTAATCTATGTTAAATTTCTCAGTAAAGTGCGTGTGAAATGACGGGATTACCCCTTAACTAAAAAACAAAAATACCAATAAAATCACCATCCTCATCTTCTTCACTGTGCCATCTCACCGGAGAACTACCCACCGTCGCCACCACAATCATCCTCCACCAGGCACCCTCCGACCAACCAACAACCACATCCCCCACACCCTTGCCGCCCCTCGAGTTGATGATTCCGGAGCTGCTCATGAACTTGTTGGATCTGCAAACAAACCTGCCGGAAAGCGAAGCAAACGAGCTGCCCATGAACAGAATTAGATATATCAATTTCAAATCGTTACATCAACAAAATATAATAGACTGATAACGAACTGGACAAAATCAGACATATCAAATTCAAATCGCTACATCAACGAAATATACTAGACTGATAACGAACTGTACAAAATCAGAATATCAAATTCAAATCGTACATCAACGAAATATTAGACTAATAATGGATTAAACAGATATCTGCACTGAAAAACCTAGGTGTAGAACACACAAAACGATTAAGCACGAATCTAACCTTGAACAGCTTATTGTGCCTGGCATACGATACGCGATCCACGACGACCTAATTTAGACCGCAAACTCACCGATCCAGAAACAGAAACCGATTGTATTTTGAAACCTTTTGATTTCAACAAATTTACAAAGCTCCGATGAGCATAAGAGACGATCGGAGACGACGATGCCGCCGGAAAGGCGGAGGCACGGGGAACTGTGAGAGTTTCAAGCACAACAGCCATAGAGGGGCGGCGAGGGTGTGGGGGTTGTGGTTGTTTGTTGGTCGGAGGGCGTCTTGTGGAGGATGATTGTGGTGGCGACAGTGGGTAGTTCCCCGGTGGGATGACACAGTGAAGAAGATGAGGATGATGATTTTATTGGTATTTTTGTTTTTTAGTTAAGGGGTAATCTTGTGATTTCACATGCACTTAACTGAGAAATTAACAAAGGTTAGCGTTAAGGACCACCCGAGTTTAAAAATTGCAACCACTGGGACCAAATGTGTAATTAGTGAACCGTTGAGACAAGTCTGTAATTTTCGCAAACCATAGAGACCAACCAGTCATTTAACTTTATTAATAATAAACTTCTAAAGGGGGTTTTCCCAGATTTATTGGGTTTCCTCCTGAATTGGTGTATAGGCATTATTGCCTAGTGGAGATGGATATGATCGGGTGGTTCTGCTGGTGGCACGATGATACTCTAATGGTCCGTCAGTGATCCTAATTTGCAGTTCAAAAAAAAATAATAATAATAAACTCCTAAATTAACATTTGCTTTTAGAATTAGGAGTTTTTCGATCATGATTTTCATAACAGTCAAAGAGAGATATAATTAGAGAATATTAGTCAAAGAAAGCCCTTAGTCTCCATTTAAATTGAATTATCCTCTACTTTCAGCCACACAATAACATCTATGTTACCTTTTTGGTGGCATCTTCCCATCATACAACAAAGGTACAACATAATAATATCCGTGCGTACTGCGTACCGTATTTGATTCGACACACCCACACGCTAAACAACAATACACTTTTTATATTCCACCTCTACTTTTTAAATAATGACCAAAAAGGTCCCTAGGTATATTAAGCTACAAAATTCATCACAAAATATTACATTTTACTATGTTAAACATAGTTCATATTTATAACTGTTGTAAGTAATTATAAATTTTTTTTTACTACACAAACTCGTTATGGATAGGGGGGATCTATTAAGAGCTAGGGGTGCTCGGGATACCCCTAACTCTTTTGGTAAAGTGCAAAATATCTCTAAATGTATGGAAAAGAAATATTTGTTTTAGGAATGTACGGTAAAAACATTTTTTATACCCCTGAATTTTTCTTTTAAGTTCACCACTGGTTATGGGTTCATGATAATGAAAATTATTTTATATTTTGTGTAGAGAATAGTAAAGATAACACATATATGTTACATAAAGTATACCAACAAAACACATATAATACATATGTTACAACTTTACAAGTCAGTATGTGAATTATCAAGGTTATATACTTACAAACAAGTCATAATTAACGTAACATAGTATATGGTAAATTGAGATCATATCCGCAAGAAACAATTGATTAATGTTTCCGTTCTTAATTGATGAAGAACAATTTGGTTTTTAGTTTGAACTAACGATTGAATACTAAAACTAAATTTAGCTTTAAAGCGAATGGATTTTTAAAAGCGATATATGATGGAAAAAAGTAAGCATTTTCAGATCCAAGTTTATAATTACATGTTAGTTTGATAAAATTTTCTTTTTTCATATGCCATATCAGGGCTCCTAATGATAACTCACAGATCAATCAAAATTATTGTAAGCTATTGTTGATTTGTTGAATGGCGTGTTTCAACGTTCAATAGTCATAAGAAATACATTAAATATGTTCTTTTTATTGAATGAAAGAACACATTATTAACCATATTTGATAGTACATCGAAGTTGTATGAATGTTGAATGGCGTGTTTCAATAGGCATAAGAAATGCATTAAATATGTTTTTTTTAAACGAAACAACACATTAATTCATGAAAACTTTAAATGTGATTCGTGCCCAGTTGATTTCTTAATCTGTTCAACAAAACGCCCGAGTCTGATTAACTTTTTTTCCAAGTAAATCATACATTACGTCACTCTTTTCATTCATTAATAATAATAATGATCCAAACTTTATATTTGAAATAACAAATTTAAAAGTTAAACAAATCATGTAAATCTAGTGAGTTCTCCTAAACACACACAAAGTCACAAACAAGATTAAACTCTTGTCATATAACCCTTGCATTTTTAAAACCTCATCTAAAAAAATACATGATTCAAATAAAAAACTTTCACATCCATAACCAATTTGAGTGTCCTAACCATAAGGCCACCCGGGGTGGTCCGTGATGGAGGTGCCATCACGCTTGGAACACCAAAGCACACCGCCGCCGGTCCTATTTATCACGCGTCAATCTTATAACGCGTTAACTTTTTCACGCGTTAAACTTGAATGTATCCATGGCATGACTGCATTTTTGTTTGTGAGAGTATCATGCATGTGTGACACCTAAGCTCTGGACACGTGCAACACACACTTAAATGGAATTTAAAATAAAAAATTAAAAAAATTTGGGAGTGATATAATCCCATCACTAGTGATACCACCCCGCCTACATTTCTATCACTAGTGATAGAATATTGGTTGTACACATGGCATGACTTGATTGGATAGTAGGAGTGATAGAAACTATCACTAGTAAACCACCCCTCCTCCCCTAAGTTTCATTTATGTTAGGGCCACATTTTGTCACATATTTATATTAAAAGGGTTGAATGACAAGTTGAGCAAAGAAAGGATGACTTCTTCAAGAATAAAGAGGGAATTGCTTTCCCTTTGGCTTTCTTTCATTTGTTCCGTACCCCAATTCTGTGATTGTGACGCTAGCATCTCTCTCTCTCCCCTTCTCTCTCTATAGATACATCTGTATCTATATGTATATATTTTTACTTTTTTGTATTATATAGCTTGATGATTTAAATAGCATTTTCCAACCCTTTGATTGTTTCTTTTCTTGACTTTGCAAAAACATATTAATAACCAAACCAAGGAAGGCCCCATCCACCATCATCACCACCACCACAACCACCGCCTACCGCCGGGCCCACCGAATCATCATCATCAACTCACCACTCACCATCACCAAAAGATCCGTATAATATACCTCCACCCCTTCTTTCCAATTTAAAAAAAAAAAAATCAATTTTTATTTTTATTTTTCAAACACCCAATTCACGATTAATCCTAAACACCCAAAAATCAAATCTTTTTTTCTTTTTTTTTAATCTTTTTCATATACCCAATTCACATTTATTCCAAAACACCCAGAAATCATCATCTTTGTTCTTGAATTTCTCTCACCCTGAATAAAAGATTCTTTCTTGGTGAGAGAATAAGCAGGTGGGGATGTGGGTTTGTTTTGATTTGATTTAATTACCCCAAAAACATTTATTTATTTTTTATTTTTTAGGTCATAGATTCTCTCTGGAAGACATAGAATTATATACCCTTTTGGTAAGTTATGATTTGATGGTTTGTTTTTGTTGTTTTTTTTAGTGTTTTGGGGGCAAATAATTGTCTCTATCCATGACTGTTTCTTGATTTATTTATATAATATTTTGAGTGGATTGTTTGTTTATTTATAAGTTTGGGGGTTAATCAGGCTTCTGGGGTAGGTGGAACTTGACTTTGTTTGATCAAAATTCAAAAGTCTTCATCTTTATTTCAGATGGCATGATTTGACTCATCAAGAATTCAAGATCTGTTTATATCTCCAATTGATCAAAGGTACAATACCCAATCTGCTTTTGATTGTGTTCTTGAAGTTTTTTAAAGATTTGTTGAAGAATTATTATGTAATTTATCATTTAGGATTGCTTTGATATGGGGAATAATATTTGTATATATGGAGTCATCTTGTTCATAAAAGCTTGTTGCTTGTGATCGAATATTCGAATCGAAAACCGTAGTAGGGTAGGTTATTTTAGAGGGCAAGAATGGATGATGATGCTAATTCTTGGATTAGAAGAGCAAAGTTTTCTCATACAGTTTGTCATAGGTTAGATTCCGCAAGATTAGCCTCATATTTAACTGATGTTGAACCGATTCGATTCGCGGGTGTGAAGACCAGGCCTCCGAAAGCTCTTGGTGAGCCAAAACCGGTTCACATCCAAACAAACCCCGTGACAAACAAGTCTAGAACCGTAACCCCACCACCCAAAACGACAGTTCCCGACACCTTTAAGGAGGCACGGTCTAATACCAAACGGTTCTCGACTCCACATCCTCAAAGGGTAGAAAGCGAAAAAGAGTATAAAGGGAAGAAAACGTTTCATAGGAACATGACGGCGGTTGACATGAGGTCTCCCCAGAATGGTACTGCGAGTCCTTTGAAACATTTTAATTCCATGAAGATTAGTAGTACTAAACGAAAGATGAAACGGGATTATTCTTGGTCAAAGTTGTTTGATCACGGTGGAGGGAAAGTTATTTCGGTTGAAATGGTTGATGATCATTTGGTTGATCTTTCGAAGCTTTTTCTTGGTCATAGATTTGCTCATGGTGCAAATAGTCAACTTTACCATGGAATTTATAAGGATGAACCCGTAGCTGTTAAGATAATTCGGGTTCCTGATGATGACGAAAATGAAGAACTAGTAATTCGACTTGAGAATCAGTTTGCAAGAGAAGTTAATCTTTTGTCTCGTCTCCACCATCCAAATGTCATTAAGGTATGTATAATTATATATACATATGTCACATTTATTACAAAACCGATTTTTATGTTGAGAGCCGTGACGTAACCGCCTTATACACAATATTTAAAGCAAAAGTTACAAGTGATTATGCGATTTTATGTTATATATTGAAATGTATGCCCTCGTTAGCGGGGTGTTTGGATGTTTGTGTAACTCAAGTATTGTGATTTTTAAAGTTACAATAATCAGTTTTGAATGTTTTGCTACATTGATTATTTTGCTTCAGAATAATCATATTAGGAAAATAGCTAGTGGGTGTTTGGATGTGTGTAGTAAAAGTGATAATGAATAACTAGAATCGGATAAACATGTGCACATAACAAGCTGTATAAGATAGTGTTTGGATGTTCTTATGTCATAAAAAGCTGTAATAATGTTAGATGTTCTTTATCATATCATTAAAAGATCTTTTTTTTTGTGGTGGTAGTTTGTAGCTGCTTGTAGACAACCTCGGGTTTTCTGTATTATCACCGAGTACCTTTCAGAAGGTTCATTAAGGGCGTACTTGCATAAGCTCGAGGATAATACGGGAAAAGAGAAAGAATATCTTCCGTTAGAAAAGCTTATCAAGATGGCTTTAGACATTGCTCGTGGAATGGAATACATCCATTCGCAAGGCGTTATTCACAGGGATCTGAAGCCTGAAAATATACTAATAAGCGAGGATTTCCAGCTGAAAATTGCCGATTTTGGCATCGGTTGTGAGGAGGCGTATTGTGATTTTTTGGCAGATGATCCTGGAACTTACCGTTGGATGGCTCCCGAGATGATTAAACGGAAATCTTACGGTCGGAAAGTTGATGTGTACGGATTTGGGCTCATTTTATGGGAGATGGTGGCCGGGACTATCCCATATAAAGATATGACTCCGATACAAGCTGCATTTGCCGTAGTTCATAAGGTATATTGTCTTCATTTGTCACATATATACATTGGTGTGCTAAACGGGTCGTGGGTTGGCGGGTTGAACACGGCACCAACCCGAAACACTGCAAAATTGTGTCTGGCAGGTGAACCTGAACACGGCACGAGTATTCTCAGGTCGACACAACCACGACCCGTTAAACCCGATTTTTTTTATGTTTGTTATAATTTTTAAATGTTGCCGCAAAATAGCCAACCTTCAGTTATGACATAAGAAACAAACACTATTCAGAAAATATAAACGAGTTACAAGAGTCAACCCGTGAACCCGCAGGTCAACCAAACCCAGCCCGTTTAGCTAAACATGCTCGTGGGTTCGGCCCGAAGCTGGCCCTAAAACATTTAGACTAAGCCCAAACCTATGAATATCATATTAGGTTCGGGCGGTATCATAAATTTACCCCCCCTAAATGCACACAACACAACTTATTGTCCAGATTATTACAACTTCAAATTACAGAAGATCTAATAAGCATGATCTCCAACGGTCTATTATAAGTTAATTTTGATTTTTCATCATCATATATCAGCTCTTAAAATTTTTTGCATTCGCGTTTTCAGAATCTACGACCGACTATTCCTGCTAACTGTCCTCCAGCAATGAGAGCATTAATCGAGCAATGTTGGTCATCACACCCCGAGAAAAGGCCCGAATTCTGGCAGGTGGTGAAGGTGTTAGAGGAGTTTGAAACATTAGTCGCCCGCGAAGGAAATTTGGATCTTTTACAATACCCAACATGTTTAGATCATAAGAAGGGGCTTCGTCATTGGATTCAAAAACTCGGCCCTCATCATCATCAACAATCCAACTTGCCCGTGCCTAAACCGAGGTTTTCATGAAACTTTTTGCAATGTAATTAAACCGCGGAGTGTTTGTTTTTGTCCTCTGTTATCGTTTTCTTATGTGAATGTTTAGTTTTTACCGGTACATTGATGTGAATGATTGCTTACAGAAAACCCGAAACATATTGATTCGGTCATATTATAACGGTGAATATGATTCTGGTATTTAGATTGGTGGTAAAATGTTTGATATATAACTTGCTGCTTGTTTGATTTGTTTCTTGAATTGTATGTGGTATGTTGCTAATGCGTGATCGGATAGATTAAAAGCCAGTTGTCTGATTGTGATTCCATCAAAAAGCGATAGCACAAAACACATTTATAACGTCCAGTTTGGGGGGGGGGGGGGGGGGGGGGGGGGGGGGATTTTCTGTTTCAGATGTATTGTGTAATATAAAGTTTATAATTTAAAAGTATTGAGTTTATTAGCTTATTAGCATTTCTATAACGTCCAGTTCTTTGGGGGCACAACCAAGAGGGCTAAATCAGGTGGGGTCCAACACAATACACCAACCAAACTTTTTTTTTCCTTTAATCTAATTTTTAGTTGCTCCACAATGCATTAGTTAAAGAGTTGGTTAGTTAATGACATTCTACTTATGTGACGTTGACGTAGCGTGGTAACTAACACTTTTTAATTACTTCACAACGCGTAGTCTAAATGTTCCCATATAAGACTATCCGTAATTGTTAATGACCTCTAAGAGACATTTTCTGCCACATCAACATCATAACGCCCCTTTTAAAAAAATGTGTAGTGGTTAATGACAATGCCCTTTCAATCATTACTTTCATTTAGTTTTCTCTCAATTGGGCATTATACTAGAAATGACTCTCCCTTTTCATCATGCCCCTATAACGCCCAGGAGGCGGTGTTAGGAGCATTGTCAAGCCCTTCACACCCGTATAATGCCCTATTACGCATGGCCTAAAACCATCTCTAAATGACGTTCAAATTAACCTACAATTTATGGATTAGATCGGTAACGTACTGGTATCGAATTGAAAGTACCGATTCTGAAATTCGTCAAAAATGGGTACCGGTATCGAAAGTGTTCGGTACGGTATGGTATTCGAAGATAAAAAGTCAGTAAAATACAATATCATAGCGAACTGGTACCGAACCAAAAGTACTAATCCCGGAAAACGCTAAATAAGGGTACTAAAATTTGATCGGTACGATACCAGTTCCGTTTCAATACCAGTTTTTTCAGTAATAGTACCAAATTGCTCATGTCTACTATAATATTAAAAGTTTTAAGACATAAATAATTCTAAGAACTCTCCTTACCGATTTCATTATTAATATAACTAGTATTTAAGTCCCGTGTGTTGCTGCGAGATTGTTAAACCAAACAAAAAGTAGACTTAAAAATATTGAACTAGACTCATAAAAATTAAGTCGAAATGATAAATTACTCATGTAAAATGGAAAACAGAAAAAAGAAACCTTAGCTCATTTAGTAATATTTTATGTGAAATAAAGGAAAACTTATTAATACTCTAAGTAAAGAAATTAAATAAATACTAAAGCTTTTAGAAGTATAAAAATTATGAGACATGACACGAATCATAAAGCACAATATACAACCAAAAAATCGTCACTTAGTTTGAAAAGCAATAAAGCATAAACTACATAAATTCTTCTTGTGGTAATTGTTTTATTATACTACTAGGTTATAACCCCGTGTATTACACGGGTTGAATAAATGAATTTTATATACCAAATAATAAAACATTATCTTTTTAAAAGCCTCCTTTATTGCACGGGTTGAAGAAATGTAATTTTATATATTAAATAATAAAATAAGTTATATCTATAAGAACCATATGTATTGTACGGGTTGAATAAATGTAATATTATATATCAAACAATAAAAAAATTATATCTTTAAAACCATTGTATTACACGGGTTGAATAAATGTAATATTGTTTACCAAATAATAAAAAAAAGTTATATTTTTTAAAAACCCCTGTGTTTTACATGGGTTGAATAAATATGATTTTATATACCAAATAATAAAAAAATATATTTAAAAAAACTAACGGATTTTTTTATATTTAAAGTAGGATAAGATTGAATATTAATCTGAACTAACGGATTTTTTTATATTTAAAGTAGGATAAGATTGAATATTAATCTTTATTTATTTAGTTAATATAAGATTGAAAAATCATATGATTGAATAGGTGTGAGGTTGTATGATGATAAATCGGTTAACCGTACTTAATGATAAAGATAATAGTGATTGTTGAACAAATTAATTAATCGAATTTAACGGAAACATTTGTGATGTTAGGTGGATTTTTTTAATTATTTGAAAGTTAATATCAACTTTGGAATTCGTATGAATTCTTATTAGATTTGATTAAATATTATTGATAATAAAAATTTGTATTAGATTAGATTTTAGATTTGATTAAATATTATTAATAATAAAAATTTCATTTGCTATGTAAAATTAGATTTATTCAACGCGTGTAATACACGGGGTTTTTTAAGGATATAATTTTTTTTATTATTTGGTAGATTTTTCAACCCAACTATACACGGGTTTTTAAAGATACGACGTTTTTAGTATTTAATATATAAATTCCATTTATTTAATATGTGTAATACGCATGACTTTTAAAGATATAACTCTTTTTAAGATCTAATCAACACGTGTAATATACGGGGTTTTAAGGATGTAATTTTTTATTATTTGGTAGATTTATTCAACCCGACTATACATGGGTTTTTAAAGATACGACGTTTTTAGTATTTAGTATACAGAATTACATTTATTTAATATGTGTAATACACATGGTTTTTAAAGGCCTAAGACCATCACACATCTCATTACAAGGAACCAGATAATAAAAATATGGAACAGCCTCACATTGTGAAAACCCTAACATCCTCATAACTTCGTTGAGATCATGGATACAAAACCAATCTGTATCTAATAAATAATAATAATAATAATAAATAACAATAAACACATAATAATAATAATAATAAATAAATAATAATAATAATAGTAATAATAGTAATAATAATAATAATAATAATAATAATAATAATAAAACATTTCTTTAGTTAATATCATGGATAAATTTGGAAGGGAAAAGAATTGATAATATAAAAGTCCAAATTTCTTATTCATTTGTCAAGTAAAGATATGATATGATATTGTATGGTTCAAAAGTTTTGTCCCTGGTGACTTGCTAGTGGTACGAATAAAAGTCAGAGTCGGATCGATTTGTTAAGAAATAAATTGAGCTTCAGAAAGTGGACAACTAAATTTTATTTTGTCCCTTGTGACTTGCCAGTGGTACGAATAAAAGTCAGAGCCGGATCGATTTGTTAAGAAATAAATTGAGCTTCAGAAAGTGGACAACTAAATTTTATTGTGAAGTCGATTGGGTTTTTGAGTGTAATCGAAACTATTATTTATATAATTAGGTAACTAATGCTATTATATTTAAAATTTTGATAAAATAAATTAATAATAAAAATTTGTATTAATTTAGATTAAATATTATTATTATTATTAGTATTATTAATAATTTTAATCAATTAAATGAGAGAATGACAAGTGTCCCAAAACAGGTTTCTTTTATTATATAGCATAGATAGATAGGGCGAAAAGATAATAGAGTGCCATGTGGAAAAATAAAATTCTCTAAAACTGAATAGTAAAATTCATCACTTCGAAATTTTGTTAATTAATATAGAGGAAATATATTATAAACGGTAAATAATACAAAACATAACTAAAATAATAGGTTTAATATTTAAATTTCCTTTTTTAATGCATGCCCAAGATCCCAGGTTAATATATGTTTTGAAATTAAGCCCTAAGCTATGTGTATAATTTGGTTTTATGTTGTGAAAATATAAATACTTCACACATTTTCTTTTTCCAAATACTTTAATGTAAACGTATATAAACCGAACTTCATCGTGTAATCTTTCTATACTAATAAACAAAAATCTTTTTTGAACACGTGTCGTTCTCTGGTAATTTCTCACCCTTATTTTTTATTTATCTCTTTTATTAAATAATAATAATAATAATAATAATAATAATAATAATAATAAACATCAATTTAACTAAATCTGTTTATCTCTTTTGTTTAATTTATTTCTTTTTTAACTCTAAAGTTTTAATCTTTGGCAATTTAAGTCTAAAGCTTCAATCTTTGGTAATTTAACCCCTTTGATTAATATGATTTTTCACTTCTATTTCAAAAGTTTTCATCTTTTGCAATTTAACCCCTTTAATTTTTTTTACTTTCAAATAAAAACTTTTCATCTTTTGCAATTTAATCTCAACATTTTTTTACTTTCAACGTTAGTCTCTTATATACTTTTATCTTTCATAAGTTCTCTGTTTAACGTGTCGTTTTAAATTTCCGACTTAACACGACGCAACGTGCGTGTGAGGTTCAAGGTTTTTTTCATCTATTTTTTTCCTGTTTGACATGTCCGTCGCAGCGCGTCTATTTTTTCCCGTTTGATAGGTTTGTCGCAACGTGCGAGTCAGAGATCGACTTAGTTCTCTGTTTAACGTGTCGTTTTAAATTTCTGACTTAACACGACGCAGCGTGCGTGTGGGGTTCAAGGTTTTTTTCATCTATTTTTTTCCTGTTTGACATGTCCGTCGCAACGCGTCTATTTTTTCCCGTTTGATAGGTTTGTCGCAACGTGCGAGTCAGAGATCGACTTAGTTATTTTTTTCTCGGTTTTACACACAGGCTCGTGGTCATGTAAGAAACATTTGCCTTTCATCTAACATGATATATAACTATTGAATCCCTCGTCGCATAGCGGCTGGTGGTAATTCAAGTATATACTAATAAATAAAAATCTTTTTTGTACACATGTCACTTCCTGGTGCTACCTTATTTTCCTATTTATCTCCAATATTAAATAATAATAATAATAATAATTTTAAACAAAAATATTAGATAAAAATAAATATTTAGATAAGGATAAACATTTGTTTTATCATGATCATATTAGATAATAATAATAATAATTTTAAACGAAAAATTAGATAAGAATATAAACATTTATTTTTATTATGATCATATTAAATAATAATAATAATAATAATTTTAAACAAAAAATTAGTTAAGAATACATATTTAACAAAGTAAAATGTTATAATAAGTAAATAGTACATTAAAGTTTATTTTTAAAAGATAAATCTTAGCGACTGTATGTGTTAAATATGACATTATATTTTATTAAACACGTTTAATATACGAGTTTTTTTAAAGATATATATATTTTTTATTATTTATCATATAAAATTACATTTATGCAAAATAAAAAAAAACAAAGTAAAATATTATAATAAGTAAATAGTATATCAATGTTCATTTTAAAAAGATAAATCTTGATGACTGTTTGTATTAACATATGACATTATATTTTATTTAACACGTGCAATATACATTTTTTTTTAAATATATCTTTTATTATTTATTATATAAAATTATATTTATGCAACTCGTGTAATACACAGGGTTTTAAACTAGTACAATAATATTAAATAATTCATATCTAAATCTACATTATATGTATTTTTATTTTAATTTATTAGTTTTTAAATTTCAAATATATAGATATAGATAATTTTAAACATATAGATAATAAGCTTAAGTTAATAATCTTATCTTATAACTGATAAACATAAAATTATTTCGAATATATAGGAACATGCCGGTGATTGAATATATATATAGGTACTACGAGTCCTTTAAAACATTTAAATTCCACAAAGATTAGCAGTAAACGAAAGATGAAAAGGGATTATTATTCTTGGTCAAAGTTGTTTAATCATGGTGGAGGGAAAGTTCTTTCGGTGGAGATGGTTGATGACTATATGGTTGATCTTTCAAAGCTTTTTCTTGGTCATAAATTTGCTCATGGTGCAAACAGTCAACTTTACCATGGATTATATAAGGATGAACCTGTAGCGGTTAAGATAATTCGGGTTTCCGGTGATAACGAAGATAAAAAACTAGCAATTCGACTCGAAAATCAGTTTGCAAGTGAAGTCACTCTTTTGTCTCGTCTCCACCATCAAAATGTCATTAAGGTATGTAGTATGTACACTTATATATATATATATATAATATATATATAGTGAAAGTGTAAAATACAATATTGCTTAACGTATGAGCGCTATGAAATTACACACGTTGTAAAACTCAAAACCCTAATCAACGTTGTAAATCTCAAAACCCTAATCACGCATGTTGAAAAACCATAATATATATTTTCAACATGGGTGATTATGGTTTCACAACGTGCATGATCAGGGTTTGAGTTTTACAGTGTGCATAATTTCATAGCTTGTACATTAACCGGCCCCCCTCTCTCTGTATATATACATACATATATCACGTTTATTATGGGAGAACAGTGTAATGCATGTGGTCATTTGTACACTTTGCTTGACAACCAAATAATCATGTGCAAAAATTGTTTTATCAAAATATTAAAAAAGTGTTGTTATGACTTCCAGTCGTGGTAATCAAAAAATGTTTATCCAAACATCAGGTTGTGTGAGTTCCAGATTATCTTTATAGTTATTCAATAACTTTTATTTAATATAATAAAAATATGAAATACATGATAAATATAAGTGTATATAATAATTATAATAAAATAATAAAATTATTTATATTATGTATGTTTAAAGTTATAATAAACAAGCAACAGGTAGATATATGAATCTTAGTAACACATCTCATTTATTTTTTTTATATGTTGCAGTTTGAAGCTGCTTGTAGACAACCTCAGGTTTTCTGTATTATTACCGAGTACCTTTCAAAAGGTTCATTAAGGGCATACTTGAATAAGCTAGAGGATGATACAAGAAAAGAGAAAGAATATCTTCCAATAAATAAGCTTATGAAGATGGCGTTAGACGTTGCTCGTGGAATGGAATACGTTCATTCACAAGGCGTTGTTCACAGGGATCTGAAGCCCGAAAATATACTAATAGACGAGGATTTCCAGCTTAAGATTGCCGATTTTGGCATTAGTTGTGAGGAGGCGTATTGTGATCTTTTGGTAGATGGTCTTGGAACTTACCGATGGATGGCTCCCGAGGTGATTAAACGGAAATCCTACGGTCGGAAAGTTGATGTGTACGCGTTTGGGCTCATTTTATGGGAGATGGTGGCCGGGACTATCCCGTATAAAGATATGACTCCAGTTCAAGTTGCATTTGCTGTTGCTTATAAGGTACATCTCCTTCCTTTGTCAGATATATATAGGGGTGCTAAACGGGTCGTGTTCGTGAGTTGGCGAGGCGAATCCGGCACATACTCAAAAATTTTGACACACAAACAATTTAACTTGTTGTTTTTAATGTTTTGCATGTTAATGCTCTAAAATCATAAATTTTCTTTTAGTTTATAAATATTGACCCAAAATAGCCCAACATTTTAAGTTATTACATAAAAAAAAAAAAACATTTTCAAAATATAAACAGGTTAAACGTGTCAGCCCATAAACCTGCTAGGTCAACCAAACCCGACCTCTTTAATTAGCCCCAACTTGTTTAGACAAAATTCAACTCGAACCTTGAAATGTAGTGTTGGGTTCCCCTAAATGCCAACAACTTATTATCTGATATTTAGAATTTCAAACTAAAGAAGCAGATCTAAGCAACATCTCCAATGATCTATTATAGCTTTATATTATATACTCATCTATATATATTCGGTTTTCAGAATCTACGGCCATCTATTCCAGCTAACTGTCCTCCGGCAATGAGAGCATTAATCGAGCAATGTTGGTCATCACATCCCGAAAAAAGGCCCGAATTCTGGCAGGTGGTGAAGGTGTTAGAGGAGTTTGAGGCATTCGTCGCTCGCGAAGGAAATTTGAATCTTTTACAACACCCGACATGTTTAGATCATAAAAAGGGGCTTCGTCACTGGATTCAGAAACTCGGGTGTCATCATCATCAACAATCCAACTCACCCATTGTGTCCACTAAAATGACTTGTACATAATCTAGTAGTTGTTTGCTGTATGAAGGCTGTCTTTGTACATACTCTTAAGTATATTGATTGATGTTGTTTTACTGGACTTTTTGAGAAAGTGTAACTAGTTAATGAGCTTAATAGTCCGATTTAGTATGTGAAATATCTATGTACTAGTACTGTTCTTCTCTTTTTTTTTGAACGGCGGATTTTATTAAAAGGCGACGTCCTGATCCAGTGTTGGTTCTCTCACCTAACACCAATTTATTGCGGGAATAGTTCGCGTATAAAATAACGAAAAACAATTTTATTACGAATTACGATACAAAAATAAAAGAAAGCAGTAAATTACAATAATTTCCCAACCGAAAATAAATGAAATGCAAGAAAATTTGAAGAGCAGAAGCGACTTTGGCTAAGGATTGTGTTTGATACAAGACCCTTAGAACAAATTCCGAGTCTCTCAAGAGAACTCGTTTTGTTTCCTAGGGTACAACAGTTGGAACAGTAGTATTGCCGGGATTGACACGATGACCCGAATGGTACCTTGCTGCTTGATTCAGTCATATTATAACGGTGAATATGATTCTGGAGATGGGATTATGGTATTTAGATTGGTGGTAAAATGTTTGATATATAACTTGGTGCTTGATTAAACTTACTTGTTGTTTGATTTATTTCTAGAATTGTATGTGGTATGTTGTTAAATGACTTGTACATAATCCAGTGGGTGATAACATTATCGACTAATCTGGTTCTAAAAACAATTTTTCAATTAACTTATTTGCAGTGTTTCTTTGGTAAAAATTAACGATATTTAAATGTTCTTAATAGAATAATATATATCTTATCCTTATCCTTATTTGTATTTGTTTAAATTAAACTAGTCGCATACTCCGTGCGATGCGTCGGGATATCTGTCGGTATCAGTTCGGTTCATAACGGTATGAGCACCTGCTATAGCAACCGAAATAGAGAAACCCAAAGATTAAAGTCATGATATGCTCAAAAGAATATTGATAGGTTGTTTTGCATCGATCAAAGACCTAAAAACGAATATTGGTACCTCTTCCGATAATACCGGTACCTAAATAGGGCTTACTCTCCTCGACTTTTTTTTTGAATGCCTAATTTCTTTTATTCTACTGTCGTCTATGGGACTTGAACCAAAGACATCTCTTCTCAACCTAGGTGTTTAAAGGTTTTGTCTTTGCTAATAAACCTCCAATAATATGTGAGTAGCAAAGTTACTATGATGGCAGATTCGTGAGCATGCTTTAGGGGTAGTAAAATATTAAGTAGTGCACTAAAAGCTTGTACTTATTTAATATGTGTACAACAAAGTTACAATGATGGTAAATTAATAGTATCATACTATTGTCCAATGAGTCTACTATTTTTAAGAGCCTTCATGAATTGTTATATTAGACTAAAGGGTATGGAGAGGATGGGCTCGGATGGGTTGAGCCGCCACGTAGGCGCCACGTAGGAGTGACTTGGATGGGATGAATCTAGGGGGGTGGGGGATGAACCCCTTTATATATATATATGTATGTATGTATAGATGTATGTGTGTATAGAGAGAGGAGAGAGGGTCGGCTGAATCGGCGTGGGGGAGACGAATGAGCCGGGCCGGACATGAGGGGGGCGGTGTGGGGGCTCGGCGCCGGAGCTAGCCGGGGCTAGCCGACCCCCATACCCATTAGTCTTATAGAATAGAATATCTAGCATATTCTCAAATAAAAAATAGAGTTAATTACATAGTTAATACATGTAGTTGGTACAAAGTAATTGGAGGAGATGAAGTCCGCTGAAGTGGACTGGTCTGAAGGAGAAAGTTGGGCCCCTTAGGCCGTGGGGTATGGGGCGGGGGTTTGGGCGTGGGTTGGGGTAAAACGCCCAAGGCACCACCCCGGGTGGGCTTGGGTTGGGGCGTGGCCCCTTGGGGCTTGGGTTTCAAGCCGGGCGTGGGGCGGGGGAGCAAGGTGACATGGCGGTTTGTGAATGGCTAAAAGAAAAGAGCCGTTGGGCTAGCCGTTGGCCAACGGCTATATTAAAAAAAAAAATATTCTATTTTTTCACTATAAAACTCACATTTTACTTCCATTTTTTACCACATTCAACCACATCTTCTATACATCTTGAATTCTCCTTCTACAAAACGAAAAAAATGCCTTTTGGATGATTCGCCAAGCCCAAACCGGCCTGAGCATGGAAGAAATGCCTCAAGAAGGCGTGCTCAAAAACAAACAGCATCGGCTTCAGCTGGGAGTTCTGAGTCGCGTAGGGGAATATACAGCGACCAGTTGGATGACATTTCATGCAAGATGGATACATTCAACGTATTCCAACAACAAAGGGCCGAAATACGAAGGAGCAAAGAAGCTAGAGATTCTGCTAGAGATGCCCTGAAACAAAGACGTGATGATTTGAAGATTCTATCCCAGCCGATTGATCACCTACAGGGTGACGAGTTAGAAATAGTCTTGGCGTTGAGAGAAGAGATAAAAAACAAATATAAAAATTAGGAATTTGTTTTTTTTTTTTTGTAATTTTCTTTTCTTGTAATGATCTATTTAAAAATATTAAAAACTTTAAATTTGTGTTATTTGGTCTGCCCAGCGGGTCAGCCCATAAGCCCACCAGACCCACGCCCCAAACCCCCGCCCCACCATACCGTGATCAATGTGGGTTTACCCAAGTCTGCCACCCCATTCCACGTGTCAACCAATGCCCAACCCACGCCCTACCATACCCCATGGTCTTAGAGTGGGGTTTTGATTAAATAAATAAAAAAGAATTCTTATTTTTTTTTTGAAAAACCCTAATATAAAAAATAAAATTAATATAAACTGGAAAAACAAATTTATTATAATTAAAAATATTACACAAACCACATATTAAACCTAAACAAACCACACAATTAAACCTAAACACATCATACAAAAAAACATAAACAAAATGAGATAATTAAACCTAAACACACCAGATAATTAAGCCTAAACAAGACGAAATAATTAAACCTAAACATATCAGATAATTAAGAATTAAATATTCTTTTTTACCATTTTATTTGAATTTTTAATAAATAAACTAGTTTTTATTTTAATTTATTTAATAATAAAAATATTTATACATATTAATTAAATAAAATAAAAATAGATTATATAAATTAGGTATAGTTTAAATAAAATGAAAAGTAAAAGTGATGAGGTGGATAATAAGGTGTAGCTTTAGAATGGTTTATTGTGGACGGAAAAATGAAGGTTTAGGGTGGTGGTGGTTTAAAATGATGTGGCATGCTGACTATGCAGTCTGTTGAATAGAGTTGGTCCATTTGTTGTAAATGCTCTCATCACACTAACCCCGCATAAATACTCCACCACCATTGTGGCATCTTCACCCTCTTTGCTTTCTACATCTTCTTTGTCCACCATCTGAGCCTTAAAACGTGAAGCTCAAGAGAATTCCAAAGATATTTGGAAGCATAAAGGTGCATTTATTGAGAATTTAATAAACGTGATTCTTTAACTTTTTGTTGTAGACTGACTTATGACTCAGCCACAACTCCAGGATCAATCAAGAAATTTTGAAAACTATGGCCATTTCGTGATACAGAGAACACCACACGAGATAGAGACGCAGGGCTAACCTAGAATGACTGCCAGATACAGAGGACACCACTAGCATTATTCTAGGACTCCAAAGAACACCTTCTACCCTGCCAAAGGTAAAATAACAATGGAAATAGTTCACATAACTGCAACTAAGTTGGTTGCAATTTCTCCCAGTCCATTCTCATTTCATCGATCCATACATAAAGGAATTACAAATTGTTAACTGCTAAAAACATAGGAAGAAACCGCCAACCACTACTTCCTAATTGAAAGAAAATAAAATTAAAATAATAGCAGGAAAAAAAGTGCAGACTTAAAAATTAAGATAAAAACAAGTTGAAAATAAATTAGCTACTAATCTTCAACTCTTCCACGTAGGAGACAACAGGTCACGGGTTCGGTGTTGGGTAGCTGACAAAGTTAAACCATTGTAGACCGTTTGAATTGAAATTGCTACGGTCAGTATGGTCGCTAACATGATGGAGTCCTTGTTTCGCGGTGTACGAGGTAAACCAAGGATGAAATCAAGGCTAATATCATCCCAAGGGGCCTGCAATATAGGAAGTGGGAGGTGCAAACCTTGGGGAAGCGAATGATTCTTAGCCTATTGGCAAGGCATACACCGTTTAACCAGATGATCAACATCTCGAGTTAGGCAATGCCAATGGAAGTAACCACTGACAAGATAAGAGGTCCTTTCAATACCAAAATGACTCGCAAGACCACCTTCGTGAAGTTCACAAAAGCCTTGCGTAGTCTGGTCTTTGAAATACACAAACGAGTTGCTTTGAATAAGAAGCCATCCACACTGTGAAAAAGATCAACCGGGTGAACAACAGATTGTTCACCTTTAATGGTCTCCAAACCGATAACCTTAGGAGACAGAGAGGTGAGAAGAATATGTTTTATGGAGAGAGCATTAACGCCTTTGTTGAAAGAACCAAACTCATGCTTGATTGTGAACGTGAAAGCTTGTAAAAAATTGACCCATTTGGCATGTCGTGGTTGCATATTGTTTTGCCCCTGGATATACTTTAAAGCCTCATAATCAGAATGTAATATAGACTCCTTAGCAATCAAATAGTGTCGCTAGTGAGTCAAGGCCCGAATCAAAGCATAAATACTTACAATAAATTGAATATTGTTTCTTTGCGTCGTTAAACTTTTCGCTGAAATAAGCAATTGGCCTGCCCTGATGTGAAATTATGGCTCCAATTTCGACATCCGAAGCATCACATTCAACCTAAAAAACATCATCAAAACAAGGAAAAACAAGTACAGGGTCAGAAGTGAGTTTGTCTTTGAGTTCATCAAAGGCGGCTTAGGCCTGGTCATTCCATTCAAGATGTTTTAATTTTGGGAGTTCAGTCATTGGGGTGACGATAGAACTGAAATGTTTCACAAACCAGCGATAGAACGAAGCCAACCCATGAAAACTTCGTATTTCTTGAATATACGTCGGTGTTGGCCAGTTTTGGATTGCTTGTACCTTCTTGTCATTGATAGAAATGCCCTCATGAGAGACAACATAACCTAAAAAAGACACCTGATCTGTAAGAAACGTACATTTTTCCAAGTTACCAAACACTTTATCTCTAGAGAGAACATCGAAAACCTGTTGTAAATAGCAGAGATGCTCCTGTGCACTTCTACTATAAATCAGTATATCTTTGAAATAAATGACAACAAATTTACTAAGAAAAGGATTTAAGGTCTGATTCATTAAGCGCATGAATGTGTTGGGTGTGTTAGAGAGACTGAAGGGCATTACGAACCATTCATACAACCTTTTTTCATTTTGAAGGCAGTTTTCCATTCATCACCCTCGTAAATCCGGATTTGATGGTACCCGGTGCGGAGGTCAATCTTAGAGAAGACTGTTGACCCATATAGATCATCTAAGAGATCAGTTAAACAAGGAATGGGAAAGGGATATTTGATAGTGATTTGATTAATGGCACGACTGTCCATACACATCTGCATCTCGCCTTTCTTCTTTGGGACAAGTAAAGTGGGAACGTCACAAGGACTTATAGATTCCCCAAGTAATCCTTCATAAAGCAGATCATCAACTTGCCTACGAATTTCAGTTGGTTCTTGTGGGTTGGAACGGTAAGTAGGTTTATTTGGTAAACTCTCCCGATGAATGCCAGAGGTAGTTCATATAAATAATGACATCAGGTACATTCCTTATCATTTATCAGTAATATAAATTCTAAGAGTTCTGTTTTGATTCGGATACCAATAAATCCTTCATAAATTGTAAGCATAGCAAACTTTTAAATCTTCCATAAGAACACCAGATATTAAGAGTAAGGTAAAACTTACAGACAAAATCATAGGAACCATTTCTTCTTTTCCTGTCAGAAACCTTCATTCGTAAATTTCTAGAGTACTCTTTCTCCAGATGGAGTACGTCAATATATGTTAGTTTGTTATTTCATTGATTTCTATTAACTGCGAATACCAGACTGTATGATAAAAGCGCCATATGAGGATTGGTGTATCTTAATGTGTTCCATAGATTGCTTCCATGCCTGATCAGTATGGAGGTTTAATGCATGGAACCACCGAGATATCCCAATGGTCATATTGTACCAAAGTCAGCAAATGGTATTCAAAGAAGATATCCCGAATAGAAATGTCCAAGTAAATGTGTCACTTATCTGACACAGGCAATGATAGATGAACCGAAGTTTGAGATTTAGAATATCTCTGAAATCTCGATGTGGCTTGATTTTTCTTCTCCAAGGAACCACTCTGTTTATATCCTGAGAGGCTAGTAGGGTTAAGATTTATATCCCACCTAAAGTTGCATCTATTGTAAAGCCCCATACCAGTTAGTACCAACGGATTGGAATAACTAAGAGTCAATCAGAAAAGCTTTTAGAGAAGAATTCATAAAGCCTAAAAATCAAAATTCTGAAAGCTTCGGTATTATTAATTAAGAAAGACGGTTCATTTTGCTTATGCATTGATTACCGCAACCCTATTTAGGCAACAATTAAGAATCGGCATCAGCTCCCAAGGATCGTCGATTTGTTCGACTAACTGTAAGGATTAGCTATTCCTTAAGATTGGTTTAAGCAGTAGTTGGAATAACCATCTCACCTTAAATAAGCTTTTCTATAATAGTTGTTATATAAGTATCAAGGCTGCTCCTTTGGAGACCTTGTATAGATAGAATGTCGAACGTCCATTTGATGGACAGAATATTGGTAATTCCAATTATCAGGATCTGAAAGTCACACTGGAGACGACGGATAAGACCATATAAATTATGATCCTCTGGAAACTGCCAGTAATCGGCGGAAAATCAATAATTGATGAAAGTCGCAAACCTCTTAAGTTCTTGTTAAGGAATAAGATTCCATAAAAAGTATCACCCTTGAAGAGTGTGCTGGAATTTTAATACAACGGACTAGTTAAGCCCTGGATATATAGGATCATTCAAGGAAATCAAATATATCAAGATTGGTAACTTATAAGCTAAAACTTACCTGAGGAGCTTGATGGAAATCAATGTGTCCCACACTAGTGATTTAAGGATATGTTTCGCCGATAAGTCAAGAGCATTGTCACATAATGATATACAGATTAATGAAAATTTATGGTTTGATGAGAAACCAGTATCGAATAAGGATCGGCAGGATTAGAAGCTACGAAAGAAAACATGAACCTATTATAAAGAACATATGGGATGCCCTTAGAGGCCTAAATATGTTGTGGAGGTTAAATCCGTTATCCGACAGAAAGTACATCCATTATTTTAGTAAATCTCGAGGTCGAGATTTCTTTTAAGGGGGTGAGGATGTAACACCTCGTAAAATCACGTCCAGTGACATGTTGACACGTGTAATAAATCCTAGAAAAGTCAAACGTTGAATTTGAAGGACTGTTTTTGCGAAAAATCAAAAACTTTGATTATGGAAGGTCTAAAAGTGTCAACATGCTTAAACTAAGCCTCTAAATGACATTACATGGTATTTATATTCACATATGAGCCA
Source organism: Helianthus tuberosus (assembly GCA_030545235.1). Taxonomy (NCBI): domain Eukaryota; kingdom Viridiplantae; phylum Streptophyta; class Magnoliopsida; order Asterales; family Asteraceae; genus Helianthus; species Helianthus tuberosus. Next base: position 55,581,832 of record CM060448.1, read on the forward strand.
CTTGTTGATCAAGAGTAGCCGTTTGCGTAATAGTTTGAAAGTTTGCGCGACGGAGGGTTAAAAGCGTCAACATGTTAATTCTTACCTCTGAGTGACCTTTTAACAAACCAAGAGCTTCATGATGGTTGATTATACTCTCAGGAATGCCAAATATTGGCCATCTAAGGCTTTTATGCCTTTAAGTGACGTTACGCACAACTTTGCAAATTTAAGGGGTTAAAAGCGTCAAAATGTTTAATTATACCTCTGAATGACCTTTTAACGAACCCGAAGCATCGTGATGTTTAATAATACTCTCAAGAATTCCTAAGATAGATTGGATAGGGCTTTTATGCTATTAATCGATGATATGCGCAAGTTTGCGCATTAGAGGGACCAAAAGCATAAACTTTTGAATCTACGCCTTTTGGTGACCATTTAAGCGAATGGGAGCGTATAATATTTAAACACATGCTTGGGAATACTCAATTTGGGCCACGAAAGGCTTTGATATCATTAAACAAGGTTACGCACAACTTTGTGCGTTAAAAGGACTAAAAGTGTCAATATGTGAAACTACACCTTTGAGAGGCCTTTTAAACGAACAAGAAACTCCGCAATATTCGATTATACCCTCGAGAGTGTCTAGCACTGGCTGCGTGAGTCCATTATACCATTTCGCGATAATGCGCGCAAGTTCGTTAATTAAGGGTTAAAAGCGGCAACGCACAAAACTACGCTTTAGAGGATCTTTTTAATCAAAACGAAGACTTCGCTATGCTCGGTCAAACTCCCGGATGCCTAAGAATGATTACTAGAGGTCTTGGTACCTTGTATTAACACGACATAATAAATTAGAAAAATATTGTGTCATTTATGTAAAGTTTGAAAGTTATATAACAAGTAAAAATGTGAGGGACTGTTCTTGTCAACCTCCAAAAGTTATTTCTGAACTTGGTTACATCTGATATAAAAGTTCAAGGGACCATTCATGTCATTTATGAAAGTTTAAAATGTTTAAAACTCAACAGGGACCAAAGCTGCCAAAGCAGCAAACATAAGAGCTGGGCCGGTTTAGGTCGCGGGCCGCGACCGCTAGGCCCATTGCCTACGCGGGCTGCGAGCAAGCCCATCTGCAGTTCTGTTTTTTTATTTTTCTTGCTGAAAACCACTTATATAAAACCCATTCTCACATAATTCGAATCTAGGTGCTCTTTGATGGTATTAAAACATGGTTTTACACCTGTAACAATCTCATAATCCTTTCCAACACTTGTCATGATCCTATGCAATCCCAAAAACTATATAAAGGGCCTTGAATTCATTTGAAATTCACACCATTTTCTTGGGTTCTTGCTCTCTATCTCAAATCTGAGGATCCTGATTAGTTGGAGCCTCCTTTTGAGTTCTTTTCAGTCCTAATGACTACTTGTAAGTGTTCTTTTCGTGCTTAGATATTTTGTTTGGCTCTTAAAGCCGAAAGTCAAGTGTTTGCGATAAACGCTTTTACTTTTAGTAAGGTCGAGCCATGGTTCGCAACGAACATGGCTACGTGATCGTAATTAGGTAGGTGTTAAACCCTCAAAAGGGCACCTCCTAATTATCACGTTTACTTAGTTAAATGTCGGGTCAAACTAATTAAAATAAAAGTTAAACGGGTCAGTTTTTAAATAAAATTCATAACTAATAATATAAAAGCTATAAAATCAGTTTTGTCACTTTAATAACTTGGTAAATATTAATTGAACATGTCTAAGCATGTTCAACCTGTCAATTCTGAGTTTAGGCTCGGTTCACAACCGAAAGTCGCAAAAGTTGACTTTTGCTTTGACTTTCAGTTCCGACCCGATTTAGCTTAGTTTAGTTATGCCTTAGGGTTCCTTTAGGACCATATTATATGTTAGTATAACCCTCCGAGGTTATACAACATGGTTCCATGGAAATCCTAGTTCATTACATGTTTCCGTTAAATGCTTAAAAGTTGATCGTTATGCCCTTTTACCATTAAAACGAGATTTTTGAAAATGTCAGCGGAAAAAAAACCTTTATTACTGATATTTAAGCATGTCCTAAAAATTTGACATCAGTTTATGGTCTGAAATGAGAGTTATGCTCGATATCATAAAATGAAGGCTTTTTATTAATTAAATGGCATTTTTGACATAAATCCTATTTAAACCCATTTTTTGGCACCAAACTTTCTACCCACTGTTATAATATAATATTTTGGGATTTTTAGAAATTTTTGTCAAATTTTATACCTACCATAACATAGAGTTCTAGCATAAATTCGGTAATTGACGATAAAGCCCTTTTTGTTAATAAAATGAGTTTTACACATCATGTTGATACCAAACCTTTTTCTACTGATTTGATACATTAAATAAATTATTTTAAACAAGTTGAGACTGATCAAAACCTCAGAATTCCTTAACCAACCCGAATATCGTCAAATACCGACTTTTACGCTTATTAAGCGCATAGTTTGGTTTAAAACCATATTTAACGCTTAAGAGTTGTTACCTACTGATTTTAAAAATAAATTTTTATACTTTAACAGTAAGTATAAGTCTTAAACTCAGATTTCCAAATTTGACCTTAAACCATATGTGAAATGACCAAAATGCCCCTACGGTGCATAGTTTGGCCATAATTGATTAAACACACATATGTATTATATCTTGCTGATGTAACTTGATAAAATTAATATTTTTACTGTATAATTTAGACCAGAACCTCAGTTTACTATTTAACCCATTTTATAAACTTTAAAATGACCAAAATACCCTTACGGGGCTTAAATTGGTTTTAAATTCGTTTTGGGCAAAATGGAAGATATCCTACTGATATCACAACATATTAAAAGCATAGTAACTTGTGGAACTTGTTCATGACTCATTTGGTTACCCGTTATGCATTTTCGCACTCGGTACGATTTATGTAACTAGTTTGCATAAACTAACCGAAACGGGTCAAACCTTATCATTTTTTATTTCAAAATCCAGAATGTATTTAGTTTACCCATATTATACAAATCTTCATACTTTTCGGGTCTAAATCACATTCTAATCCGGTCTTCGCTTAATCTTGCGTTTTGAACCGTAAACCTTTCCTTAAAACTAACCGGTCTAAGTTACAACTTAAATAAGACCCGTCAGGAATCTAATAGGTTAATAAAAACCTTCGTTCCAGATTGAGAGCCCTGGTAGAAGTACTTGCACTTGCTGATTAGAATATACGGCTGAGTAAAAATTACATTTCAAGCTCAGGTAAATACTTTTAACTTATTTTCCCTTATACGGGCTTGGGATACGGTAAATTATTACTGCTTGGTCGGGTGTAGAAACCTTTTAATCGGAGATGGTTAAATTGCATAATCCCGTTTTAATCAGTATTGTTTGATAACATATAACATTGGGAGTTAACGACCGTGTCCTGGATATCCTTGGCTCATTTAAAAAGCGTAAATGGCCACAACTTAAGTACGGGGTGTAGGCATACACCTGCCTGTTGCGTATGTAAAAGATATACTCACTCGTGAGGAAGCTTCTTGTGAGTTTATATTTGTGGTGTGTCGATTAATCTTGTTCGGTTTATTTAACACCGACCCTAAATTTTGGACAAACATATAAATCTGATACAAGATTGTTATTAATATAATTGTCCCAAGTTATAAAAGAATATTTGTGCCTTGTGCATTTAAATCAAATTTTCATAAATATTTTCAAAAGAGTCATTTAATTGTATTTACCAGTGTAAACTGACGTATTTTCCAAAAAGATTAAGTGACAGGTACTGTACGTAAATTGGCTGGGAGCACGGGGCGTTAATAAGAAATCTTGCAAGTTCTAAACGTCTGAAGTCTGTTGAACAGTGTTTATATTTCTGTTTTAAGATCCGCCTGTGGATCCATATACAACCGTTGTGTAATATTTTATTATACTTTCGAATCGGTTTGTATTATTATTACTTTAGACTTCCGCTGTGCATTGAACTGTGATTATTTGACTATGATGATATCAACTACGTCACGATACTCCCCACCAGGCCCACCGGTAATACGTGGAATATCGGGGTGTAACACTAGCCCGTTATATCCCATTTTAATTTTACACCATTGTGAACCTTACGCCTTTTTACTCTCTGATCGAGGTTCTCAGCATTGAAAAATCTTCGTAAACTAAATCACACGTGTATATGTTGACATTTAAGAGATATACAGTCAAGAAAATCAAGGGCAATGGTGATATATATGCGGATTAGACACCAAAAAAAAACACTCAACAAATGGCTACAATTTAAGGAACGTGTTTAGTGACGGCATCAGATTCCTAATTGATGGAGAAAGGTCTGGTGGCAAGAAAAGCTGCTTCTAGGAGGTTGTCAAGTGTTTTCGCTCGACGATTCCATTCTTGGGTGGTTGGTTTGGCCCTTGTTCCTGTAACTCGAATCCTAGCCCGGTATATCCCATTTTAAATTTACACCATTGTGAACCTTACGCCATTTTTACTATCTGATCGAGGTTCTCGGCATTGAAAAATCTTCGTAAACTAAATCACATGTGTATATGTTGACATTTAAGAGATACACAGTCAAGAAAATTAAGGGCAATGGTGATATATATGCGGATTAGAAACCAAAAAAAAAAAACACTCAACAAATGGCTACAATTTAAGGAATGTGTTTAGTGACGGCATCAGATTCCTAATTGATGGAGAATGGTCTGGTGGCAAGAAAAGCTGCCTCTAGGAGGTTGTCAAGTGTTTTCGCTCTACGATTCCATTCTTGGGTGGTTGGATTGGCCCTTGTTCCTGTAACTCGAATCCTAGCCCGGTATATCCCATTTTAATTTTACACCATTGTGTAACTTACGCCATTTTTACTCTCTGATCGAGGTTCTCGGCATTGAAAAATCTTCATAAACTATATCACACGTGTATATGTTGACATTTCAGAGATATACAGTCAAGAAAATCAAGGGCAATGGTGATATATATGCGGATTAGTGTAGGTCCCATGAGCCGTGCGGATCGTAACAGAATCGTCTATCCAACCTAGAGTGCGGAATCCTCTAGATCAGATTTCACAGAAAACGAGTAGAACAAGAATCAAGAACACGATACACTTTCAATCCGGTCTTCTATTGATTATCCAACACGAAGTTTACAATCAATTCAAGACCTTCACAAGAAATCTCCTAGCCACTCTCTATAGATTTCTCTAACTCCCCAAACTTGCCCTAAGTGTCTAACCTAAACCCTTATGCCAAGCCTTGTTTATATAGGACAAGGGTTTGCACATGGGCTTTGGTCTGGGCCAGGCCATTCTCCAAGCCCATTACACTAAATAACTCCCTAACCAATAATGCTAAGCCCAATACAAAATATCCAAAGACTAAATAAACAAACTATTAAGCTGTTGTCACAAAACATGCACCAACAAACTCCCCCTTGACAATAGCTTCATAGTGTAACTTTGTCTTCAAGTATCTTGCAGTCTTTTGGTCTTTGGATAGCGTCAGCTACACAGTTTCTGACATCTACAAACTCCCCCTTAGCTGATGCTTCCAATCTCCAAAATTTTCATTCGTTGTAGATCAGCGAACTAGCAATCTTTGGTTAAGCAAGTATCTCCAAATTCTTTCAAATCTCTCTCTTTCTGCAATGTAGTAGAAGGATCCTACCATGCATCTTCTCACGTTCTTCACTTCACTCTCAATCTGCACTTTACTTGTATTCTGCACTTCATTTTGATAACTGCATCAATCTGTTTAGAAACACAAGCAAGTATCTCGAAAAACCATTAGCCTTTTTCACATTTAAAGATAAACCAATATTTTATCTTTGTTTGCAAAAACAACTACCTGTCAGTTCAAAATGGGAGATCTTTTAAAAAGAAGACTTTTTTGGTATTTTTGATTTTTCAAAACAAACTAACAAACTAAATTAAACTCAAAAACATTTACAATACATCTTTTTGTGAGTATCATGTGCAAGAAGATCATATCAGCAAAATCAAACTGTTTCACAACATTAGAAATTTTTTCTTTAATTTTCGTGACAAGCAGTTCAAGATGATTATCAGTATGTTCGTCCACCTAAACAAAATGCATGAACATTTCAAGTACCATTACCGTATGATACGTTAAGGTAATATTTTTTCTGATATACTAGTGTGTCCCACTTCAGGATATACCCCCGCGATCAAGGTATGCACAAAGATTCATCGTAGTAGGTGAGTATACTGAATTCATCCGTTTTGTTTTTCAACGTTTAGATAATTGGTGAACAGGTCAGTACTTCCGTACAGCAGAGAGACCAAAATATCTAACGAGGGCTAAGACAAATACCATTTTTGGTATGATTTGTGCATTTTGCACTTATTGAATGACTCTCTATGAGAGCTTCTTCATTTTCAAGGTTTTGGCATTTTTAGCTCTTTTAAGATATCCTGGGTGTGTCTAGGTCAGCATGTATCTGGATGCAGCAGAAGGACACCCCTGATATCCCCAGATGAAATAACAGTATAAAGACCCAAAACTTCAGATTTTGGCAATCTATCAACGCAAGATTTAAGGTCATTAAACCATACACCACTGATGTGTTCCCCACTCATACACAGTTAATTTAGGTTTATATCATATTGGTAAGTTGATTATTTCATGCTTTTGCCTACTGGTATATCATATGATGAAGCTACTATCACACTTAAGCATTTTGATTCAGTTCGAGTGTGACAGTCTAACTTGCTGATGTACTATCATTTCTTCTTTTTCACACAGTGAAAACTCATTTTTTTTTCATTTTTTCAATGTTTGGATTTTTTTTTAAAATTTTATAACTTACTCCCCCTAAACACACGCACTATCTAAACTCTTTTTGGCTTAGGGCGATTTCTCCCCCTAAATTTTTGTTTTTATGGAGTAAGTTTCAAAAACATAAATTTAAACACAAACAAACTCCCACCTTAACCTGACTACAGTTTTTCACGTTTTAAGTTTAAAAACAATCAAAATGATCACAGAAGTAAATAGTTCGTTACCCATGTTAACCTACTATTCACCTCAGATGCTTTACAGGAATAACCACTGTCGAACACATCAACAGTCCTTCTTGGTCATCCTGCACATTCTCAACAACTCAGTTAGACTTGAGAACCCAAGCCCTGATAGTCTTGGGTTTTCCAAATTCATTCATTACAGGAACATCCATCCAATATCCATCACACTTCAGTGGATCCTTGGGTAACTTTTTATCTTGATACCTTCTTCTCCCATAATCATACCATGAATTTTGAAAAAATTTTGGATGTTGTTGAACATTCGAGTTACTAAAACCCCTATGTTCGTTTCTTCTTTGAAAATTTCGATTACCAGCAGTTTGGTATCGATTTTGATATCCAAAATTTTTATTTTGACTTTGAAAACGATTTGATTTACCACTATAATGACTAAATTGTGGAGAAATACTTCTTGGTCTATCAAATCTTTTCGAAGTTGAAGGTTTAGAATGAATTTCAGGTTTCTTTGTCTGACAACTTGATTTTTCATTATTGCTTGACCCAACCTGATTCCCATCCTTAACCTCATCAACTTGTTGTTTACCTTTCTTCAAAGGACAACAACTCGCCACATGCCCTTTGTTGTGACATTTAAAACAGGATCTCTTCTTATAACTTTTCTTTCTGTTAGATCCCTTTTTAAATGTGTTGGCCTTTTTGTCTTTGGTATCCTCGTCCACTTTATGAGGTGTACCGTTAGACCCAACAGATTCTTTCAAAGAAACTGGACTATTTGGCAAGTCCACAGCTATCGGTTCCACTACCTCTTGTGCAGTGGTTACAAAATCAGTTAGCTCATCTTCAGTTGGTAAAAATGAGTAGTCTTGATTTCCAGAAGATGAAGCTTTAGTAAACCCTACCCCTGTTTTATCATTACTCCTTTTTAAACCTTTTTGAATATGAGTCCTGACTAACGAAGAATTTTCAAAATTGTGTAACTTCCCCTGAAGTTCTACAATTTTGGCTTGTGCATCAGCCAATTCTGTGCACTTTTCTGAAAGCTCGTTAGTCTTTTCTTTCACAGTTTCACGAGCCAAATCAACGATCTGTGACAGTTCATTGACTTTGCTTGTTAAACTGCTAATTTTTTGTTCATTTGATTTGAGTTTTGTTAAACAATCCGACTCTCGTTTAATCAAAAGAACATTTGACTCTTTTAACTTTTCTAATTCAGCTGACTGAATTTTGTTTTGCTCCGATAGTCTGCCAACTTTACCCTGTAGTTCAGTGCAATTATGACATGTATGACTTACAGATTCTGATGATACCTTCACCTCTGCTGTAAGTCCGTTCACATCCTTCAAGCCCTTTGAAACTTCTGCCTCAACCTTTTCAGCAGTCTCCTCATCTGCTACCTTCTTCTCTTCTATCTCAGCAGCTACCTCTCCTATCGTCACAGCTGCAAGCTCAGCTACCAATGCTTGATCACATGTATTCAATCTGGAAGGAATCTGATAACGTTTTTCCAAGGCTTCCCACAGCTCTCTAGAAGTCCCATACGTCTTGAAAGTATATTTAACACTCTCAGGCAATGACATCTTTATTGCTGCGAAAGCTTTCTTCTCAGCATCAACCAACTGTTTCTCAGATTCATCCATCTACTCATAAGAAATTACTTTTACTCTACCATCAACACGACGTGTGGGAGCAAAGTATCCATCTATCATACAACTCCACATTCTCGCATCCTTACTTTCAACATATGCCTCAACCTTCTTTTTCCATTCAGCATATTCATTGACATTTATAAGCTTTGGCCAGTTCTTAACAACCTCACTTCCATTATCCATCTTAGCTATCACGCAGCGTAAAAGTTTAAATGGATTTTGGTAACCTGAATCAAAATCCAAATCTAACTCCTATACTGGTCCTTTTCAAGCTTTTACCGTAAGTGAACTGATGAAACCGTACAAATATTATCCGAAAACTGTTTTTATCAACTTATACCGTTAGATTCGTCTCAAAATTACGATTCCAATGATATAAAATGTCAAAAACCTATATCCGGATTTTCCAGAGTCTTTTTTTTACCCTAAAAATCCAAGGATTCCAACGGTGCAAACGGTTTTCTAAGATGAGTTACGGATAATTTTCTAAACGCGGAAATGGTCCTAGATGGTCCGAAAAGAACACCCTTATCCGAAATCAGCACCCCTGGTCCGAAATGGACCAAACTGATCCGAAATGAGACCAAACTGATCCGAAATTGTCCGTAATCCTTCAAATGGATTCGAAATGCAAGTTAATCTTGTCCGAAATGCAGCTGTTTAATCCGTAATGGATCCGAAATGCAAGTTCTCTATCCGAAATGGTCAGAAGTGATCCGAAATCAACTCAATCTGGTCCGAAATCAAGTCAATCTCATCCGAAATCAACTCAATCTGGTCCGAAATCAAGTCAATCTGATCCGTAATGGTCCGTAGTTATTGCTGTTTATCCGAAATGACTGATTTCCTGTCCGAAATCAATCCGAAATGCAGCAAAACTGGTCCGAAATGCTGGTATTTGATCCGAAATGCAAGCCTGTGAATCCGAAATGATCCGAAACGCTAGATTTTGATCCGAAATCAGCAACAGAACTCCGAAACAGCCTTAAAAAACGTCCAAAAACTCCGATTTTCTGCAGAAACGATTCTGAACCAAGCCAATCGAGAACATAACGCTCTGATACCAATTGTAGGTCCCGTGAGCCGTGCGGATCGTAACAGAATCGTCTATCCAACCTAGAGTGCGGAATCCACTAGATCAGATTTCACAGAAAACGAGTAGAAAAAGAATCAAGAACACGATACACTTTCAATCCGGTCTTCTATTGATTATCCAACACGAAGTTTACAATCAATTCAAGACCTTCACAAGAAATCTCCTAGCCACTCTCTATAGATTTCTCTAACTCCCCAAACTTGCCCTAAGTGTCTAACCTAAACCCTTATGCCAAGCCTTGTTTATATAGGACAAGGGTTTGCACATGGGCTTTGGTCTGGGCCAGGCCATTCTCCAAGCCCATTACACTAAATAACTCCCTAACCAATAATGCAAAGCCCAATACAAAATGTCCAAAGACTAAATAAACAAACTATTAAGCTGTTGTCACAAAACATGCACCAACAATTAGACACAAAAAAAAAAACACTCAACAAATGGCTACAATTTAAGGAATATGTTTAGTGACGGCATCAGATTCCTAATTGATGGAGAAAGGTCTGGTGGCAAGAAAAGCTGCTTCTAGGAGGTTGTCAAGTGTTTTCGCTCAACGATTCCATTCTTGGGAGGTTGGTTTGACCCTTGTTCCTGCAACTCGAATCCTAGCTTGGTATATCCCATTTTAATTTTACACCATTGTGAACCTTACGCCTTTTTTACTCTCTAATTGAGGTTCTCGGCATTGAAAAATCTTCGTAAACTAAATCACACGTGTATATGTTGACATTTAAGAGATATACAGTCAAGAAAATCAAGGGCAATGGTGATATATATGCTGATTAGACACCAAAAAAAAAAAAAACACTCAACAAATGGCTACAATTTAAGGAATGTGTTTAGTGACGGCATCAGATTCCTATTTGATGGAGAAATGTCTGGTGGCAAGAAAAGCTGCTTCAAGGAGGTTGTCAAGTAATTTCGTTCGATGATTCCATTCTTGAGTGGTTGGTTTGGCTCTTGTTCCTGTAACTCGAATCCTAGCCCGTTATATCCCATTTTAATTTTACACCATTGTGAACCTTACGCCTTTTTTACTCTCGGATCGAGGTTCTCGGCTTTGAAAATTCATCGTAAACTAAATCACACGTGTATATGTTGACATTTAAGAGATATACAGTCAAGAAAATTAAGGGCAATGGTGATATATATGCGGATTAGACAAAAAAAAACACTCAACAAATGGCTACAATATAAGGAATGTGTTTAGTGACGGCATCAAATTCCTAATTGATGGAAAAAGGTCTGGTGGCAAGAAAAGCTACTTCTAGGAGGTTTTCAAATGTTTTCGTTCGACGATTCTATTCTTGGGTGGTTTGTTTGGCCCTTGTTCCTGTAACTCGAATCGTAGCCCGGTATATCCCATTTTATTTTTACACCATTATGAACCTTACGCTTTTTTTACTCTATGATCGAGGTTCTCGGCATAGAAAAATCTTCGTAAACTAAATCAAACGTGTATATGTTGACATTTAAGAGATATACAGTCATGAAAATCAAGGGCAATGGTGATATATATGCGGATTAGACACAAAAAAAAAACACTCAACAAATGGCTACAATATAAGGAATGTGTTTAGTGATGGCATCAAATTCCTAATTGATGGAGAAAGGTCTGGTGGCAAGAAAAACTGCTTCTAGGGGGTTGTCAAGTGTTTTCGCTCGATTATTCCATTCTTGGGTGGTTTGTTTGGCCCTTGTTATTGTAACTGGAATTCTAGCCCGGTATATCCCATTTTAATTTTACACCATTGTTAACCTTACGCCTTTTTTACTCTCTGATCGAGGTTCTCGGCATTGAAAAATCTTCATAAACTAAATCACACGTGTATATGTTGACATTTAAGAGATATACAGTCATGAAAATCAAGGGCAATGGTGATATATATGCGGATTAGACACAAAACAAAACACTCAACAAATGGCTACAATTTAAGGAATGTGTTTAGTGACGGTATCATATTCCTTATTGATGGAGAAAGATCTGGTGGAAAGAAAAGCAGCTTCTAGGCGGTAGTCAAGTAAATTCGCTCGACGATTCCATTCTTGGGTGGTTGGTTTGGCCCATGTTCCTGTAACTCGAATCCTAGCCTGGTATATGCCATTTTAATTTTACACCATTGTGAAACTTACGCCTTTTTTACTCTCGGATCGAGGTTCTCGGCATTGAAAAATCTTCGTAAACTAAATCACACGTGTATATGTTGACATTTAAGAGATATACATTCAAGAAAATCAAGGGCAATGGTGATATATATGCGGATTAGACAAAAAAAAAACACTTAACAAATGGCTACAATTTAAGGAATGAATTTAGTGACGGCATCAGTTTCCTAATTAATGGAGAAAGGTCTGGTGGCAAGAAAAGCTGCTTCTAGGAGGTTGTCAAGTGTTTTAGCTCGACGATTCCATTCTTGTGTGGTTTGTTTGGCCCTTGTTTCTGTAACTCGAATCCCAGCCCGGTATATCCCATTTTAATTTTACACCATTGTGAACCTTACGCCTTTTTTACTCTCTGATCGAGGTTCTCGGCGTTGAAAAATCTTCTAAAACTAAATCACAAGTTTATATGTTGACATTTAAGAGATATACAGTCAAGAAAATCACGGGTAATGGTGATATATATGCGGATTAGACACCAAAAAAACACTAAACAAATGGTTACAATTTAAGGAATGTGTTTAGTGACGCCATCAGATTCCTAATTGATGGAGAAAGGTCTGGTGGTAAGAAAAGCTGCTTCTAGGAGGTTGTTAAGTGTTTTCGCTCGACGATTCCATTATTGGGTGGTTTATTTGGCCCTTGTTCCCGTAACTCGAATCCTAGCCCGGTGTATCCCATTTTAATTTTACACCATTGTGAACCTTACGCCGTTTTTACTCTTTAATAGAGGTTCTCGGCATTGAAAAATACTCGTAAATCACACATGTATATGTTGACATTTAAGAGATATACAGTCAAGAAAATCAAGGGCAATGGTGATATATATGCGGATTAGACACAAAAAAAAACACTCAACAAATGGCTACAATTTAAGGAATATGCTTAGTGACGACATCAGATTCCTAATTGATGGAGAAAGGACTGGTGGCAAGAAAAGCTGATTCTAGGAGGTTGTCAAGTGTTTTCGTTCGACGATTCCATTCTTGGGTGATTGGTTTGGCCCTTGTTCCTGTAACTCGAATCCTAGCCCGGTATATCCCATTTTAATTTTATACCATTGTGAACCTTACGCCTTTTTTACTCTCTGATCGAGGTTCTTGGCATTGAAAAATCTTCGTAAACTAAATCACACGTGTATATGTTGACATTTAAGAGATATACAGTCAAGAAAATCAAGGGCAATGGTGATATATATGCGTATTAGACAAAAAAAAAACTCAACAAATGGCAACAATTTAAGGAATGTGTTTAGTGACGGCATCAGATTCCTAATTGATGGAGAAAGGTTTAGTGGCAAGAAAAGCTGTTTCTAGGAGGTTGTCAAGTGTTTTCGCTCGACCATTTCATTCTTGGGTGGTTGGTTTGGCCCTTGTTCCTCTAACTCGAATCTTAGCCCCGTAAATGCCATTTTAATTTTACACCATTGTGAACCTTACGCCTTTTTTACTCTCTGATCGAGGTTCTCGGCATTGAAAAATCTTCGTAAACTAAATCACACGTGTATATGTTGACATTTAAGAGATATACAGTCAAGAAAATCTAGGGCAATGGTGATATATATGCGGATTAGACACAAAAAAAAAACACTCAACAAATGGCTACAATTTAAGGAATGTGTTTAGTGACGGCATCAGATTCCTAATTGATGGAGAAAGGTCTGGTGGCAAGAAAAGCTGCTTCTAGGAGGTTGTCAAGTGTTTTCGCTCGACTATTCCATTCTTGGGTGGATGGTTTGGCCCTTTGTTTCTGTAACTCGAATCCTAGCCCGATATATCCCATTTTAATTTTACACCATTGTGAACCTTATGCCTTTTTTACTCCCTGATCGAGGTTCTCGGCATTGAAAAATCTTCGTAAACTAAATCACACGTGTATATGTTGACATTTAAGAGATATACAGTCAAGAAAATCAAGGGCAATGGTGATATATATGCGGATTAGACACAAAAAAAAAACATTCAACAAATGGCTACAATTTAAGGAATGTGTTTAGTGACGGCATCAGATTCCTAATTGATGGAGAAAAGTCTGGTGGCAAGAAAAGCTGCTTCTAGGAGGTTGTCACGTGTCTTCGCTCGACGATTCCATTCTTGGGTGGTTGGTTTTGCCCTTGTTTCTGTAACTCGAATCCTAGTCCGGTATATCCCATTTTAAATTTATACCATTGTGAACCTTACACCTTTTTTACTCTCTGATCGAGGTTCTTGGCATTGAAAAATCTTCGTAAACTAAATCACACGTGTATATGTTGACATTTAAGTGATATACAGTCAAGAAAATCAAGGGCAATGGTGATATGTATGCGTATTAGACACACTAAAAAAAAAAAACCTCAACAAATGGCTACAATTTAAGGAATGTGTTTAATGACGGCATCAGATTCCTAAATGATGGAGAAAGGTCTGGTGGCAAGAAAAGCTGCTTCTTGGAGGTTGTCAAGTGTTTTCGCTCGACGATTTCATTCTTGGGTGGTTGGTTTGGACCTTGTTCCTCTAACTCGAATCCTAGCCCGGTATATGCCATTTTAATTTTACACCATTGTGAACCTTACGCCTTTTTTACTCTCTGATCGAGGTTCTCGGCATTGAAAAATCTTCGTAAACTAAATCACACGTGTATATGTTGACATTTAAGAGATATACAGTCAAGAAAATCAAGGGCAATGGTGATATATATGCGGATTAGACACAAAAAAAAAACACTCAACAAATGGCTACAATTTAAGGAATGTGTTTAGTGACGGCATCAGATTCCTAATTGATGGAGAAAGGTCTGGTGGCAAAAAAAGCTGCTTCTAGGAGGTTGTAAAGTGTTTTCGCTCGACGATTCCATTCTTGGGTGGATGGTTTGGCCCTTTGTTTCTGTAACTCGAATCCTAGCCCGATATATCCCATTTTAATTTTACACCATTGTGAACCTTACGCCTTTTTTACTCCCTGATCGAGGTTCTCGGCATTGAAAAATCTTCGTAAACTAAATCACACGTGTATATGTTGACATTTAAGAGATATACAGTCAAGAAAATCAAGGGCAATGGTGATATATATGCGGATTAGAAACAAAAAAAAACACTCAACAAATGGCTACAATTTAAGGAATGTGTTTAGTGACGGCATCAGATTCCTAAATGATGGAGAAAGGTCTGGTGGCAAGAAAAGCTGCTTCTAGGAGGTTGTCAAGTGTTTTCGCTCGACGATTCCATTCTTGGGTGGTTGGTTTTGCCCTTGTTCCTGTAACTCGAATCCTAGCCAGGTATATTCCATTTTAATTTTACACCATTGTGAACCTTTCGCCTTTTTTACTCTCTGATCGAGCTTCTCGGCATTGAAAAATCTTCTTAAACTAAATCACATGTGTATATGTTGACATTTAAGAGATATACAGTCAAGAAAATCAAGGGCATCGATGAATTATATGCGGATTAGACACTAAAAAAAAACACTCAACAAATGGCTACAATATAAGGAATGTGTTTAGTAACGGCATCAGATTCCTAATTGATGGAGAAAGGTCTGGTGGCAAGAAAAGCTGCTTATAGGAGGTTGTCAAGTGTTTTCGCTCGACGATTCCATTCTTGGGTGGTTGGTTTGGCACTTGTTCCTGTAACTCGAATCCTAGCCCGGTATATCCCATTTTAATTTTACACCATTGTGAACCTTACGCCTTTTTTACTCTCTGATCGAGGTTCTCGGCATTGAAAAATCTTCGTAAACTAAATCACACGTGTATATGTTGACATTTAAGAGATATACAGTCAAGAAAATCAAGGGCAATGGTGATATATATGCGGATTAGACAACAAAAAACACTCAACAAATGGCTACAATTTAAGGAATGTGTTAAGTGACGGAATCAGATTCCTAATTGATGGAGAAAGGTCTGGTGGCAAGAAAAGCTGCTTCTAGGAGGTTGTCAAGTGTTTTCGCTCGACGATTCCATTCTTGGGTGGTTGGTTTGGCTCTTGTTCCTGTAACTCGAATCCTAGCCCGGTATATCCCATTTTAATTTTACACCATTGTGAACCTTACGCCTTTTTTACTCTCTGATAGAGGTTCATGGCATTGCAAAATCTTCGTAAACTACATCACACGTGTATATGTTGACATTTAAGAGATATACAGTCAAGAAAATCAAGGGCAATGGTAATATATATGCGGATTAGACACAAAAAAAAAAACACTCAACAAATGGCTACAATTTAAGGAATGTGTTTAGTGATGGAATCAGATTCCTAATTGATAGAGAAAGGTCTGGTGGCAAGAAAAGCTGCTTCTAGGAGGTTGTCAAGTATTTTCGCTCAACGATTCCATTCTTGGGTGGTTGGTTTGGCCCTTGTTCCTGTTGCTCGAATCCTAGCCCGTTATATCCCGTTTTAATTTTACACAATTGTGAACCTTACGCCTTTTTTACTCTCTGATCGAGGTTCTCAGCATTGAAAAATCTTCTTAAACTAAATCACACGTTTATATGTTGACATTTAAGAGATATACAGTCAATAAAATCAAGGGCAATGGTGATATATATGCGGATTAGACACAAAAAAAAAAAAACGCTCAACAAATGGCTACAATTTAAGGAATGTGTTTAGTGACGGCATCAGATTCCTAATTGATGGAGAAAGATCCGGTGGTAAGAAAAGCTGCTTCTAGGAGGTTGTCAAGTGTTTTCGCTCGACGATTCCATTCTTGGGTGGATGGTTTGTCCCTTTGTTTCTGTAACTCGAATCCTAGCCCGATATATCCCATTTTAATTTTACACAATTGTGAACCTTACGCCTTTTTTACTCACTGATCGAGGTTCTCGGCATTGAAAAATCTTCGTAAACTAAATCACACGTGTATATGTTGACATTTAAGAGATATACAGTCAAGAAAATCAAGGGCAATGGTGATATATATGCGGATTAGACACAAAAAAAAACCACTCAACAAATGGCTACAATTTAAGGAATGTGTTTAGTGACGGCATCAGATTCCTAATTGATGGAGAAAAGTCTGGTGGCAAGAAAAGCTGATTCTAGGAGGTTGTCAAGTGTTTTCGCTCGACGATTCCATTCTTGGGTGGATGGTTTGGCCCATTGTTTCTGTAACTCGAATCCTAGCCCGATTTATCCCATTTTAATTTTACACCATTGTGAACCTTACGCCTTTTTTACTCCCTGATCAAGGTTCTCGGCATTGAAAAATCTTCGTAAACTAAATCACACGTGTATATGTTGACATTTAAGAGATATACAGTCAAGAAAATCAAGGGCAATGGTGATATATATGCGGATTAGACACCAAAAAAAACACTCAACAAATGGCTACAATTTAAGGAATGTGTTTAGTGACGGCATCAGATTCCTAATTGATGGAGAAAAGTCTGGTGGCAAGAAAAGCTGCTTCTAGGAGGTTGTCACTTGTCTTAGCTCGACGATTCCATTCTTGGGTGGTTGGTTTTGCCCTTGTTCCTGTAACTCGAATCCTAGCCAGGTATATCCCAATTTAATTTCACACCATTGTGAACCTTACGCCTTTTTAATCGCTGATCGAGGTTCTCGGCATTGAAAAATCTTCGTAAACTAAATCACACGTGTATATGTTGACATTTAAGAGATATACAATCAAGAAAATCAAGGGCATTGGTGAATTATATGCGGATTAGACACTAAAAAAACACTTAACAAATGGCTACAATTTAAGGAATGTGTTTAGTAACGGCATCAGATTCCTAATTGTTGGAGAAAGGTCTGGTGGCAAGAAAAGCTGCTTATAGGAGGTTGTCAAGTGTTTTTGCTCGACGATTCCATTCTTGGGTGGTTGGTTTGGCACTTGTTCCTGTAACTCGAATCCTAGCCCGGTATATCCCATTTTAATTTTACACCATTGTGAACCTCATGCCTCTTTTATTCTCTGATCAATGTTCTCGGCATTGAAAAATCTTCGTAAACTAAATCACACGTGTATATGTTGATATTTAAGAGATATACAGTCAAGAAAATCAAGGGCAATTGTGATATATATGCGGATTAGACAAAAATAACACTCAACAAATGGCTACAATTTAAGGAATGTGTTAAGTGATGGAATCAAATTCCTAATTGATGGAGAAAGGTCTGGTGGCAAGAAAAGCTGTTTCTAGGAGGTTGTCAAGTGTTTTCGCTCGACGATTCCATTCTTGGGTGGTTGGTTTGGCTCTTGTTCCTGTAACTCGAATCCTAGCCCGGTATATCCCATTTTAATTTTACACCATTGTGAACCTTACGCCTTTTTTACTCTCGGATAGAGGTTCATGGCATTGAAAAATCTTCGTAAACTAAATTACACGTGTGTATGTTGACATTTAAGAGATATACAGTCAAGAAAATCAAGGGCAATGGTAATATATATGCGGATTAGACACAAAAAAAAACACTCAACAAATGGCTACAATTTAAGGAATGTGTTTAGTGACGGAATCAGATTCCTAATTGATGGAGAAAGGTCTGGTGGCAAGAAAAGCTGCTTCTAGGAGGTTGTCAAGTATTTTCGCTCAACGATTCCATTCTTGGGTGGTTGGTTTGGCCGTTGTTCCTGTTACTCGAATCCTAGCCCGTTATATCACCTTTTAATTTTACACAATTGTGAACCTTACGCCTTTTTTACTCTCTGATCGAGGTTCTCGGCATTGAAAAATCTTCTTAAACTAAATCACACGTTTATATGTTGACATTTAAGAGATATACAGTCAAGAAAATCAAGGGCAATGGTGATATATATGCGGATTAGACACAAAAAAAAACGCTCAACAAATGGCTACAATTTAAGGAATGTGTTTAGTGACGGCATTAGATTCCTAATTGATGGAGAAAGATCTGGTGGTAAGAAAAGCTGTTTCTCGGAGGTTGTCAAGTGTTTTCGCTCGACGATTCCATTCTTGGGTGGATGGCTTGGCCCTTGTTCCTGTAACTCGAATCCTAGCCCGTTATATCCCATTTTAATTTTACACCATTGTGAATCTTACGCCATTTTTACTCTCTGATCGAGGTTCTCGGCATTGAAAAATCTTCGTAAACTAAATCACACGTGTATATGTTAACATTTAAGAGATATACAGTCAAGAAAATCAAGGGCAATGGTGATATATATGCAGATTAGACACAAAAAAACACACTAACAAACGACTACAATTTAAGGAATATGTTTAGTGACGGCATCAGATTCCAAATTGATGGAGAAAGGTCTGGTGGCAAAAAAAGCTGCTTCTTGGAGATTGTCAAGTGTTTTCGCTCGACAATTCCATTCTTGGGTGGTTGGTTTGGCCCTTGTTCCTGTAACTCGAATCCTAGCCCAGTATATCCTATTTTAATTTTACACCATTGTGAACCTTACGCCTTTTTTACTCTCTGATCGAGCTTCTCGGCATTGAAAAATCTTCTTAAACTAAATCACACGTGTATATGTTGACATTTAAGAGATATATAGTCAAGAAAATCAAGGGCATTGGTGAATTATATGCGGATTAGACACTAAAAAAAACACTTAATAAATGTCTACAATTTAAGGAATGTGTTTAGTTACGGCATCAGATTCCTAATTGATGGAGAAAGGTCTGGTGGCAAGAAAAGCTGCTTATAGGAGGTTGTCAAGTGTTTTCGCTCGACGATTCCATTCTTGGGTGGTTGGTTTGGCACTTGTTCCTGTAACTAGAATCCTAGCCCGGTATATCCCATTTTAATTTTACACCATTGTGAACCTTACGCCTTTTTTATTCTCTGATCGAGGTTCTCGGCATTGAAAAATCTTCGTAAACTAAATCACACGTGTATATGTTGACATTTAAGAGATATTCAGTCAAGAAAATCAAGGGCAATGGTGAAATATATGCGGATTACACAAAAAAAAAAACACTCAACAAATGACAACAATTTAAGGAATGTGTTAAGTAACGGAATCAGATTCCTAACTGATGGAGAAAGGTCTGGTGGCAAGAAAAGCTGCTTCTAGGAGGTTGTCAAGTATTTTCGCTCAACGATTCCATTCTTGGGTGGTTGGTTTGGCCGTTGTTCCTGTTACTCAAATCCTAGCCCGTTATATCACCTTTTAATTTTACACAATTGTGAACCTTACGCCTTTTTTACTCTCTGATCGAGGTTCTCGGCATTGAAAAATCTTCTTAAACTAAATCACACGTTTATATGTTGACATTTAAGAGATATACAGTCAAGAAAATCAAGGGCAATGGTGATATATATGCGGATTAGACACAAAAAAAAAAACGCTCAACAAATGGCTACAATTTAAGGAATGTGTTTAGTGACGGCATTAGATTCCTAATTGATGGAGAAAGATCTGGTGGTAAGAAAAGCTGTTTCTCGGAGGTTGTCAAGTGTTTTCGCTCGACGATTCCATTCTTGGGTGTATGGCTTGGCCCTTGTTCCTGTAACTCGAATCCTAGCCCGGTATATCCCATTTTAATTTTACACCATTGTGAATCTTACGCCTTTTTTACTCTCTGATCGAGGTTCTCGGCATTGAAAAATCTTCGTAAACTAAATCACACGTGTATATGTTAACATTTAAGAGATATACAGTCAAGAAAATCAAGGGCAATGGTGATATATATGCGGATTAGACACCAATAAAAAAACACTCAATAAATGGCTACAATTTAAGGAATGTGTTTAGTGACGGCATCAGATTCCTAATTGATGGAGAAAGGTCTGGTGGCAAGAAAAGCTGCTTCTAGGAGGTTGTCAAGTGTTTTCGCTCGACGATTCCATTCTTGGGTGGTTGGTTTGGCACTTGTTCCTGTAACTCGAATCCTAGCCCGGTATATCTCATTTTAATTTTACACCATTGTGAACCTTACCCCTTTTTTACTCTCTGATCGAGGTTCTCGGCATTGAAAAATCTTCGTAAATGAAATCACACGTGTATATATTGACATTTAAGAGATATACAGTCAAGAAAATCAAGGGCAATGGTGATATATATGCAGATTAGACACAAAAAAACACACTAACAAACGACTACAATTTAAGGAATATGTTTAGTGACGGCATCAGATTCCAAATTGGTGGAGAAAGGCCTGGTGGCAAAAAAAGCTGCTTCTAGGAGATTGTCAAGTGTTTTCGCTCGACAATTCCATTCTTGGGTGGTTGGTTTGGCCCTTGTTCCTGTAACTCGAATCCTAGCCCAGTATATCCTATTTTAATTTTACACCATTGTGAACCTTACGCCTTTTTTACTCTCTGATCGAGCTTCTCGGCATTGAAAAATCTTCTTAAACTAAATCACACGTGTATATGTTGACATTTAAGAGATATATAGTCAAGAAAATCAAGGGCATTGGTGAATTATATGCGGATTAGACACTAAAAAAAACACTTAATAAATGTCTACAATTTAAGGAATGTGTTTAGTTACGGCATCAGATTCCTAATTGATGTTGAAAGGTCTGGTGGCAAGAAAAGCTGCTTATAGGAGGTTGTCAAGTGTTTTCGCTCGACGATTCCATTCTTGGGTGGTTGGTTTGGCACTTGTTCCTGTAACTAGAATCCTAGCCCGGTATATCCCATTTTAATTTTACACCATTGTGAACCTTACGCCTTTTTTATTCTCTAATCGAGGTTCTCAGCATTGAAAAATCTTCGTAAACTAAATCACACGTGTATATGTTGACATTTAAGAGATATTCAGTCAAGAAAATCAAGGGCAATGGTGATATATATGCGGATAAGACAAAAAAAAAAAAAAAACCCTCAACAAATGACAACAATTTAAGGAATGTGTTAAGTAACGGAATCAGATTCCTAACTGATGGAGAAAGGTCTGGTGGCAAGAAAAGCTGCTTCTAGGAGGTTGTCAAGTGTTTTCGCTCGACGATTCCTTTCTTGGGTGGTTGGTTTGACTCTTGTTCCTGTAACTCGAATCCTTGCCCGGTATATCCCATTTTAATTATACACCATTGTGAAACTTACGCCTTTTTTACTCTCAGATAGAGGTTCATGGCATTGAAAAATCTTCGTAAACTAAATCACACGTGTATATGTTGACATTTAAGACATATGCAGTCAAGAAAATCAAGGGCAATGGTGATATATATGCGGATTAGACACCAAAAAAAAACACTCAACAAATGGCTACAATTTAAGGAATGTGTTTAGTGACGGAATCAGATTCCTAATTGATGGAGATAGGTCTGGAGGCAAGAAAAGCTGCTTCTAGGTGGTTGTCAAGTATTTTCGCTCAACGATTCCATTCTTGGGTGGTTGGTTTGGCCCTTGTTCCTGTTACTCGAATCCTAGCCCGTTATATCCCATTTTAATTTTACCCAATTGTGAACCTTACTGTAACACCCTAGTTTCTATTGAACGTTTATCGTATAATTTAAAACTCATAATCAAGTAATTATACTCACAATTATACTGAAAATACGGACTTGTTAAAAACTTTTACAATCTAATGTGATATAACATAATATGAATTAATTCGCCGATTTAGAATAACGACAGAACAACTTGCGGAAGCTTTATTTAACACGTGTTCGGTTCTTGCTCGACGCTTGATCTTCATCCGGGCTCTCGATATACACCTGTGTTTAAAACCAACTTAAAAGTTAGTTTTGATAATTTAAATAACGGTACAAGACAAGATAGAAGATAATGGAAAGAAATCACAATGTAAATCTCTTGATCCAAAAACAATGACCTCACTTTGGCCTCCACCGTAAGTTACGGTGACACCGTAAGTTACTGTGGTCTCTGTTTGAGAATTTTCCACCGTAACTCAGGGGGAAACTACCGTAACAACTTCAACCCCACCGTAACTTACGGTGGTCACCGTAACTTACGGTGGTCACCGTAACTTACGCTCTGATACCAATTGTAGGTCCCGTGAGCCGTGCGGATCGTAACAGAATCGTCTATCCAACCTAGAGTGCGGAATCCTCTAGATCAGATTTCACAGAAAACGAGTAGAACAAGAATCAAGAACACGATACACTTACAATCCGGTCTTCTATTGATTATCCAACACGAAGTTTACAATCAATTCAAGACCTTCACAAGAAATCTCCTAGCCACTCTCTATAGATTTCTCTAACTCCCCAAACTTGCCCTAAGTGTCTAACCTAAACCCTTATGCCAAGCCTTGTTTATATAGAACAAGGGTTTGCACATGGGCTTTGGTCTGGGCCAGGCCATTCTCCAAGCCCATTACACTAAATAACTCCCTAACCAATAATGCTAAGCCCAATACAAAATATCCAAAGACTAAATAAACAAACTATTAAGCTGTTGTCTGACGGGTGGTCCATAGGACAACCCTTAATGATGTTAAAAGACGAGTTTATCCTACATTTAATCGGGTAATTGTCTAGAATTAGATAACTACGGTTGTTTGTGTTTCAGGTACGACTGGAGCTTAAAACGGAAGGAATACGGAGAATAAATGAAAAAAATCAATTATTTCAATTGAAGAATTAAGATGATGACATGATAGGGGATGAAATTACGAGAACGTGGGCGAAAACGGCGAAGAAAACGGAGTTGAAATGAGAAAGTTATGCTGAAAACAAAATTCCATGCTGAAGCCCACCGTAACCTACGGCTGGGAGGCGTAGGTTACGGCGCCAACCCCTGCATAAAAATTTCTACCGTAAAACAGAAGCTAGTCACCGTAAAGAATGATGTCTGCCGTAACCTACGGCACCCTGGCGTAGGTTACGGCCCTATCTGACGTTTTTTGTAGTTTTCTCATTAAATACTGCTGGGGAATCTTCTATAGGGGCCTATCTTTGGACTCTAGTTGCAGCTGCATGAAAGGGGCGAAATTGGGAGTAATTACCAAGACTTGGGGCCTGTGAACATCTATAAAAAACACATGTCATTGAGCTTATAATCACTCTCTTTTTCTTTGATCTTGGGAACATTATTACTATGAAGAACAAGTATGGTAGTGCAGGAAATGAGTAGCTAAAACTCTTTGGTGATCATCCTAGATGTAAGGTTTGTTTTGAAACACTATGTTTGTGCTTGAATTTCTAGAATAATAACTTTGAATGTTTGTTTGAGTTATTATGGTGTTTGAATGTTTGTTTGTAAAGTATTGATTCTTGTTTAATGTTAATCTAAACCATACGTTCTGGGTTCCGTTGGTAATCAAGATATTGTGGGCGGATTAAGGGTTGGATAATAAACAATTGATCATCGAGTAACAACCTCGCGTTTTATCACCCGAGTACTTAGTTCTCTTTCATCACAAACAAATGATCAAACACGAACCATGTCTATGTGGTTCTTTCTAGTTAAGCATAAATATTAGTGTGGATGACAACCTGAAATCTAGGATGGTCACTTGTTCTTAATATGTTTACAAAACCACTCTTTGATTTGCAATTTTAATTAACTTAATATTAGTTCTTAAAACCAAAACAATCAACTCTTGAATTTAATTTTCTGCAATCTCTAGTTTATTTTTAGTTAAATACAAAGCTACATAATCAACACACGTTCCACATACTCCCTGAGTTCGATACCCACTTACCGCTATCTATTAGTAGTAATTGGATTAAATTTGCGTGTACCACGACAGGCACGTCAAATTTTGGCGCCGTTGCCGGGGAGTAGTGCGCAACGTGTGTTATCTTGTGTATTAGTTTGAAAAAAAAAATTAAAAAAAAAAAAAAAAAAAACCAAAAAGATTTCTTTTGTGTTCATGATTTACACTTGGTAGTTGAGATGTGTTGTGCAGGATGACAGGGCATTACACAAATTTCAGCTTGTCTACGTGTAGATTGTGCGGGGGTCCAAGTCATCCGTGTATCGGTTGCCATGAGGCTCACTACAGGAGGGCACATGGAAAACCGGTGTCTTATGTTTCACAGCTTCCACCTCCATCATACGTTGAATATTATGAATCAGAAATGGAGGATGACTATTATTCATATGGATACGATCGGGACGAGGAAGTTTATTATGAGGCAAGGATGGATGGTCTATGTTTTTGTTGCGGTCGTGATCATACTTATGATTATGATGTGTGCACGGTGTATTCAGAAAACCCGAAGTATTGGGATAAAAAGATGATGGATACGCACATCTTAAGATCGTATCAAGAATATCGACAACATCATCCCGAAGAATATTCTGAGCCCGAGGGTGTTTATGTTTATGAGACCGAGGAGGAGAAAGAGCTTGCTGTATTGGAAGTAACTTTGTCCAAACTCGAGCAATATTTAGCAACACCCAATCTGTCCGATGAAGACCGAATCAGCTGCTTAGTTTCTAAGTGTCATACTTTAAAATTGAAGATAGAGATAGAAGAAAGCCTCTCACCATTACCTGACGATATTAGAGATTGTTCTCACATGAAGGAGGAGGTTGTGGAGGATAATACCACACCAACGAATCCTTTATCTGATGAAGAGTCACTGGTGGATCAGATGGTGTGTGAGGATGAGGAGGCAGAGCAGGCTGAGGAAATGAATATGTGTACCGAACCTCTTCCCATATCAATCATTCAAAATAACAAGTGTGGGGAAGAGGGTTCGAGGAAGAAGATGAGAAGGGTGAAACCACAAGACATCAGGGTATACATAATGAAGTGGATTAGTGAAACCCGCATGTGCTTCCTGAACATGCCAATTATACTGACGAATTTATGGAGATGGCATGTAAATTTCCGGGCATTTGTTGGAAATGTTTTGGGTAAGTGTGCATTGAGACCACCGTAACGCATATCAGGTATGAAGTCTGGCTGAAGACTCATAAACTTAGCGCTCTCGGGAGGCAACCCGAGATTGTGTGTCAGTGTCTGTTTTGTTCTTCACCATGGCAGCAAGCAAGTGTGGGGAAGTTTCGTTTGATCAGGTACATGTACTCTTTCCTTTATCTTAGTTTGTTGTCTGGTGATCATGTTCTTTTAGGTGTGTTTTTGTACTTGGTGGTGTTCAACTTTATGTGCTAGGGAATGTGTTTTTGCTATTCGTGTTAGGGATTGGTCACTCATGGGGTTTGTTGGTTGGTATTCCCGGGTTTATTTTAAAAGCACCATACATTGGGGACAATGTATCCCAAGTGTGGGGATAGGGGGGAATTTTTGAAATTTTTTGAAATCAAGCAAAACAATGTGAGAATTTAAACACCCTAGATTAACCCCAAATGATGCACCGGCAACCCTTAATACCCTTTCATTCTTGGTGAGAGTTAAAGCCACATATGTTAATAAATAGTAATTATCTTTGATGAGAGTGGCAACGGGTGGAGGTGTACTAGAACTTGTGCCTTGATACGATTTGAGTCCTTAGTTGGATATGAATGCAAAAAGGATAAGGGTATTTAGGTAGCCTCGTCTTTAGCGTGTGTGAGTGTGGGATTTGGGGGGTTGGACCTCATAAATTATATATATGAGCATGGTAGTGAGAGGGGAGGGGGTTTGGACATTTAGTTGCCCAATTTTGTGCCTTAAGCCTATCATTCGTTTCCCCTTAGCTAGTTACCTAAAAATTTACCCAACTTGACCCGGTTTTATAGTGTTAGTAATTGTTCAGTAGTATGTAATTTTATTTGATGTTATGTTGCTATGTTCATTGAAAAGAAAAAAAAATCAGAAAAAGAAAGAAAAAGAAAAAAAAAAATGGAAAAAAGCAATGAAAGAAAAGAAAAAAAAAAGGGAATGATGTTTGGTTATCTTGTATATAGAAGTTAAAGTTTAGTAGTTGTTTGTTTGTTTCGTTGTGTAATAAAAGTCCGGGTTAAGTTTTCGCTACTTCATATATATTCCATTTCCTACCTATACACCTAGCCACGTTACAACCTTTAAAGTCCCTTTGATTTGCATTCATGTTTGGCACTTGTAGGAGGAGGATCGATTTAGGTACAAGCCTATAGTTGTGCAACCGCCCGTTAGCCTTTGTGTGTCTAGCTCACAATTGCTAGTGTTTACTTGTAGCCAAGAGGAGAGACATAGCGAGGGGTGCGTTATTTTGGGTGTTAAAAAGGGGTTAGTAAAAGGACTACATGTTTGTGCTTGGTTCTTGTGATTGCTTGTTGTGAAAATGGTTTGGATGAGTTGCTTGAGGGCAAGCAACGGTTAAGTGTGGGGATGTGACGGGTGGTCCATAGGACAACCCTTAATGATGTTAAAAGACGAGTTTATCCTACATTTAATCGGGTAATTTTCTAGAATTAGATAACTACGGTTGTTTGTGTTTCAGGTACAACTGGAGCTTAAAACGGAAGGAATACGGAGAAAAAATGAAAAAAATCAATTATTGCAATTGAAGAATTAAGATGATGACATGATAGGGGATGAAATTACGAGAACGTGGGCGAAAACGGCGAAGAAAACGGAGTTGAAATGAGAAAGTTATGCTGAAAACAAAATTCCATGCTGAAGCCCACCGTAACCTACGGCTGGGAGGCGTAGGTTACGGCGCCAACCCCTGCATAAAAATTTCTACCGTAAAACAGAAGCTAGTCACCGTAAAGAATGATGTCTGCCGTAACCTACGGCACCCTGGCGTAGGTTACGGCCCTATCTGACGTTTTTTGTAGTTTTCTCATTAAATACTGCTGGGGAATCTTCTATAGGGGCCTATCTTTGGACTCTAGTTGCAGCTGCATGAAAGGGGCGAAATTGGGAGTAATTACCAAGACTTGGGGCCTGTGAACATCTATAAAAAACACATGTCATTGAGCTTATAATCACTCTCTTTTTCTTTGATCTTGGGAACATTATTACTATGAAGAACAAGTATGGTAGTGCAGGAAATGAGTAGCTAAAACTCTTTGGTGATCATCCTAGATGTAAGGTTTGTTTTGAAACACTATGTTTGTGCTTGAATTTCTAGAATAATAACTTTGAATGTTTGTTTGAGTTATTATGGTGTTTGAATGTTTGTTTGTAAAGTATTGATTCTTGTTTAATGTTAATCTAAACCATACGTTCTGGGTTCCGTTGGTAATCAAGATATTGTGGGCGGATTAAGGGTTGGATAATAAACAATTGATCATCGAGTAACAACCTCGCGTTTTATCACCCGAGTACTTAGTTCTCTTTCATCACAAACAAATGATCAAACACGAACCATGTCTATGTGGTTCTTTCTAGTTAAGCATAAATATTAGTGTGGATGACAACCTGAAATCTAGGATGGTCACTTGTTCTTAATATGTTTACAAAACCACTCTTTGATTTGCAATTTTAATTAACTTAATATTAGTTCTTAAAACCAAAACAATCAACTCTTGAATTTAATTTTCTGCAATCTCTAGTTTATTTTTAGTTAAATACAAAGCTACATAATCAACACACGTTCCACATACTCCCTGAGTTCGATACCCACTTACCGCTATCTATTAGTAGTAATTGGATTAAATTTGCGTGTACCACGACAGGCACGTCATTGTCACAAAACATGCACCAACAATTAGACACAAAAAAAAAACACTCAACAAATGGCTACAATTTAAGGAATATGTTTAGTGACGGCATCAGATTCCTAATTGATGGAGAAAGGTCTGGTGGCAAGAAAAGCTGCTTCTAGGAGGTTGTCAAGTGTTTTCGATCGACGATTCCATTCTTGGGTGGTTGGTTTGACCCTTGTTCCTGTAACTCGAATCCTAGCCTGGTATATCCCATTTTAATTTTACACCATTGTGAACCTTACGCCTTTTTTACTCTTTGATCGAGGTTCTCGGCATTGAAAAATCTTCGTAAACGAAATCACACGTGTATATGTTGACATTTAAGAGATATACAGTCAAGAAAATCAAGTGCAATGGTGATATATATGCTGATTAGACACCAAAAAAAAAAACACTCAACAAATGGCTACAATTTAAGGAATGTGTTTAGTGATGGCATCAGATTCCTATTTGATGGAGAAATGTCTGGTGGCAAGAAAAGCTGCTTCAAGGAGGTTGTCAAGTAATTTCGTTCGATGATTCCATTCTTGAGTGGTTGGTTTGGCCCTTGTTCCTGTAACTCGAATCCTAGCCCGGTATATCCCATTTTAATTTTACACCATTGTGAACCTTACGCCTTTTTTACTCTCGGATCGAGGTTCTCGGCTATGAAAAATCATCGTAAACTAAATCACACGTGTATATGTTGACATTTAAGAGATATACAGTCAAGAAAATTAAGGGCAATGGTGATATATATGCGGATTACACAAAAAAAAAACACTCAACAAATGGCTACAATATAAGGAATGTGTTTAGTGACGGCATCAAATTCCTAATTGATGGAGAAAGGTCTGGTGGCAAGAAAAGCTACTTCTAGGAGGTTGTCAAATGTTTTCGCTCGACGATTCTATTCTTGGGTGGTTTGTTTGGCCCTTGTTCCTGTAACTCGAATCGTAGCCCGATGTATCCCATTTTATTTTTACACCATTGTGAACCTTACAGTTTTTTTTACTCTATGATCGAGGTTCTCGGCATAGAAAAATCTTCTTAAACTAAATCAAACGTGTATATGTTGACATTTAAGAGATATACAGTCAAGAAAATCAAGGGCAATGGTGATATATATGCGGATTAGACACAAAAAAAAACACTCAACAAATGGCAACAATATAAGGAATGTGTTTAGTGACGGCATCAAATTCCTAATTGATGGAGAAAGGTCTGGTGGCAAGAAAAGCTGCGTCTAGGAGGATGTCAAGTGTTTTCGCTCGATTATTCCATTCTTGGGTGGTTTGTTTGGCCCTTGTTATTGCAACTCGAATCCTAGCCCGGTATATCCCATTTTAATTTTACACCATTGTGAACCTTACGCCTTTTTTACTCTCTGATCGAGGTTCTCGGCATTGAAAAATCTTCATAAACTAAATCACACGTGTATATGTTGACATTTAAGAGATATACAGTCATGAAAATCAAGGGCAATGGTGATATATATGCGGATTAGACACAAAACAAAAGACTCAACAAATGGCTACAATTTAAGGAATGTGTTTAGTGACGGTATCATATTCCTTATTGATGGAGACAGATCTGGTGGAAAGAAAAGCAGCTTCTAGGCGGTTGTCAAGTAAATTCGCTCGACGATTCCATTTCTTGGGTGGTTGGTTTGGACCATGTTCCTATAACTCGAATCCTAGCCCGGTATATGCCATTTTAATTTTACTCCATTGTGAACCTTACGCCTTTTTTACTCTCGGATCGAGGTTCTCGGCATTGAAAAATCTTCGTAAACTCAATCACACGTGTATATGTTGACATTTAAGAGATATAAATTCAAGAAAATCAAGGGCAATGGTGATATATATGCGGATTAGACAAAAAAAAACACTTAACAAATGGCTACAATTTAAGGAATGTGTTTAGTGACGGCATCAGTTTCCTAATTAATGGAGAAAGGTCTGGTGGCAAGAAAAGCTGCTTCTAGGAGGTTGTCAAGTGTTTTAGCTCGACGATTCCATTCTTGGGTGGTTTGTTTGGCCCTTGTTCCTGTAACTCGAATCCCAGCCCGGTATATCCCATTTTAATTTTACACCATTGTGAACCTTACACCTTTTTTACTCTCTGATCGAGGTTCTCGGCATTGAAAAATCTTCGAAAACTAAATCACACGTTTATATGTTGACATTTAAGAGATATACAGTCAAGAAAATCACGGGTAATGGTGATATATATGCGGATTAGACACCAAAAAAACACTCAACAAATGGTTACAATTTAAGGAACGTGTTTAGTGACGCCATCAGATTCCTAATTGATGGAGAAAGGTCTGGTGGTAAGAAAAGCTGCTTCTAGGAGGTTGTCAAGTGT
This sequence comes from Helianthus tuberosus, assembly GCA_030545235.1. NCBI lineage: Eukaryota > Viridiplantae > Streptophyta > Magnoliopsida > Asterales > Asteraceae > Helianthus > Helianthus tuberosus. The sequence continues at coordinate 55,612,475 of CM060448.1, forward strand.
TTTCGCTCGACGATTCCAATATTGGGTGGTTTATTTGGCCCTTGTTCCCGTAACTCGAATCCTAGCCCGGTGTATCCCATTTTAATTTTACACCATTGTGAACCTTACGCCGTTTTTACACTTTAATCGAGGTTCTCGGCATTGAAAAATCATTGTAAATCACACATGTATATGTTGACATTTAAGAGATATACAGTCAAGAAAATTAAGGGCAATGGTGATATATATGCGGATTAGACACCAAAAAAAACACTCAACAAATGGCTACAATTTAAGGAATATGCTTAGTGACGACATCAGATTCCTAATTGATGGAGAAAGGACTGGTGGCAAGAAAAGCTGCTTCTAGGAGGTTGTCAAGTGTTTTCGTTCGACGATTCCATTCTTGGGTGATTGGTTTGGCCCTTGTTCCTATAACTCGAATCCTAGCCCGGTATATCCCATTTTAATTTTATACCATTGTGAAACTTACGCCTTTTTTACTCTCTGATCGAGGTTCTTGGCATTGAAAAATCTTCGTAAACTAAATCACACGTGTATATGTTGACATTTAAGAGATATACAGTCAAGAAAATCAAGGGCAATGGTGATATGTATGCGGATTAGACAAAAAAAAAAAAAACTCAACAAATGGCAACAATTTAAGGAATGTGTTTAGTGACGGCATCAGATTCCTAATTGATGGAGAAAGGTTTAGTGGCAAGAAAAGCTGTTTCTAGGAGGTTGTCAAGTGTTTTCGCTCGACGATTTCATTCTTGGGTGGTTGGTTTGGCCCTTGTTCCTCTAACTCGAATCCTAGCCTGGTAAATGCCATTTTAATTTTACACCATTGTGAACCTTACGCCTTTTTTACTCTCTGATCGAGGTTCTCGGCATTGAAAAATCTTCGAAAACTAAATCACACGTGTATATGTTGACATTTAAGAGATATACAGTCAAGAAAATCAAGGGCCAATGGTGATATCTATGCGGATTAGACACAAAAAAAAACACTCAACAAATGGCTACAATTTAAGGAATGTGTTTAGTGATGGCATCAGATTCCTAATTGATGGAGAAAGGTCTGGTGGCAAGAAAAGCTGCTTCTAGGAGGTTGTCAAGTGTTTTCGCTCGACTATTCCATTCTTGGGTGGATGGTTTGGCCCTTTGTTTCTGTAACTCGAATCCTAGCCCGATATATCCCATTTTAATTTTACACCATTGTGAACCTTATGCCTTTTTTACTCCCTGATCGAGGTTCTCGGCATTGAAAAATCTTCGTAAACTAAATCACACGTGTATATGTTGACATTTAAGAGATATACAGTCAAGAAAATCAAGGGCAATGGTGATATATATGCGGATTAGACACACACAAAAAAAACACTCAACAAATGGCTACAATTTAAGGAATGTGTTTAGTGATGGCATCAGATTCCTAAATGATGGAGAAAGGTCTGGTGGCAAGAAAAGCTACTTCTAGGAGGTTGTCACGTGTCTTCGCTCGACGATTCCATTCTTGGGTGGTTGGTTTTGCCCTTGTTCCTGTAACTCGAATCCTAGTCCGGTATATCCCAATTTAATTTTATACCATTGTGAACCTTACACCTTTTTTACTCTCTGATCGAGGTTCTTGGCATTGAAAAATCTTCGTAAACTAAATCACACGTGTATATGTTGACATTTAAGTGATATACAGTCAAGAAAATCAAGGGCAATGGTGATATATATGCGGATTAGACACAAAAAAAAAAAAACACTCAACAAATGGCTACAATTTAAGGAATGTGTTTAGTGACGGCATCAGATTCCTAATTGATGGAGAAAGGTCTGGTGGCAAGAAAAGCTGCTTCTAGGAGGTTGTCAAGTGTTTTCGCTCGACGATTCCATTCTTGGGTGGATGGTTTGGCCCTTTGTTTCTGTAACTCGAATCCTAGCCCGATATATCCCATTTTAATTTTACACCATTGTGAACTTACGCCTTTTTTACTCCCTGATCGAGGTTCTCGGCATTGAAAAATCTTCGAAAACTAAATCACACGTTTATATGTTAACATTTAAGAGATATACAGTCAAGAAAATCACGGGTAATGGTGATATATATGCGGATTAGACACCAAAAAAACACTCAACAAATGGTTACAATTTAAGGAACGTGTTTAGTGACGCCATCAGATTCCTAATTGATGGAGAAAGGTCTGGTGGTAAGAAAAGCTGCTTCTAGGAGGTTGTCAAGTGTTTTCGCTCGACGATTCCATTATTGTGTGGTTTATTTGGCCCTTGTTCCCGTAACTCGAATCCTAACACGGTGTATCCCATTTTAATTTTACACCATTGTGAACCTTACGCCGTTTTTACTCTTTAATCGAGGTTCTCGGCATTGAAAAATCTTCGTAAATCACACATGTATATGTTGACATTTAAGAGATATACAGTGAAGAAAATCAAGGGCAATGGTGATATATATGCGGATTAGACACCAAAAAAAAACACTTAACAAATGGCTACAATTTAAGGAATATGCTTAGTGACGACATCAGATTCCTAATTGATGGAGAAAGGACTGGTGGCAAGAAAAGCTGCTTCTAGGAGGTTGTCAAGTGTTTTCGTTCGACGATTTCATTCTTGGGTGATTGGTTTGGCCCTTGTTCCTGTAACTCGAATCCTAGCCCGGTATATCCCATTTTAATTTTATACCATTGTGAACCTTACGCCTTTTTTACTCTCTGATCGAGGTTCTTCGCATTGAAAAATCTTCGTAAACTAAATCACACGTGTATATGTTGACATTTAAGAGATATACAGTCAAGAAAATCAAGGGCAATGCTGATATGTATGCGGATTAGACAAAAAAAAAACTCAACAAATGGCAACAATTTAAGGAATGTGTTTAGTGACGGCATCAGATTCCTAATTGATGGAGAAAGGTTTTGTGGCAAGAAAAGCTGTTTCTAGGAGGTTGTCAAGTGTTTTCGCTCGACGATTTCATTCTTGGGTGGTTGGTTTGGGCCTTGTTCCTCTAACTCGAATCCTAGCCCGGTAAATGCCATTTTAATTTTACACCATTGTGAACCTTACGCCTTTTTTACTCTCTGATCGAGGTTCTCGGGATTGAAAAATCTTCGTAAACTAAATCACACGTGTATATGTTGACATTTAAGAGATATACAGTCAAGAAAATCAAGGGCAATGGTGATATATATGCGGATTAGACACAAAAAAAACACTCAACAAATGGCTACAATTTAAGGAATGTGTTTAGTGATGGCATCAGATTCCTATTTGATGGAGAAAGGTCTGGTGGCAAGAAAAGCTGCTTCTAGGAGGTTGTCAAGTGTTTTCGCTCGACTATTCCATTCTTGGGTGGATGGTTTGGCCCTTTGTTTCTGTAACTCGAATCCTAGCCCGATATATCCCATTTTAATTTTACACCATTGTGAACCTTATGCCTTATTTACTCCCTGATCGAGGTTCTCGGCATTGAAAAATCTTCGTAAACTAAATCACACTTGTGTATATGTTGACATTTAAGAGATATACAGTCAAGAAAATCAAGGGCAATGGTGATATATATGCGGATTAGACACAAAAAAAAAAAACACTCAACAAATGGCTACAATTTAAGGAATGTGTTTAGTGACGGCATCAGATTCCTAATTGATGGAGAAAAGTATGGTGGCAAGAAAAGCTGCTTCTAGGAGGTTGTCACGTGTCTTCGCTCGACGATTCCATTCTTGGGTGGTTGGTTTTGCCCTTGTTCCTGTAACTCGAATCCTAGTCCGGTATATCCCATTTTAATTTTATACCATTGTGAACCTTACATCTTTTTTACTCTCTGATCGAGGTTCTTGGCATTGAAAAATCTTCGTAAACTAAATCACACGTGTATATGTTGACATTTAAGTGATATACAGTCAAGAAAATCAAGGGCAATGGTGATATGTATGCGGATTAGACACAAAAAAAAAAAAAAAACTCAACAAATGGCTACAATTTAAGGAATGTGTTTAGTGACGGCATCAGATTCCTAATTGATGGAGAAAGGTCTGGTGGCAAGAAAAGCTGCTTCTAGGAGGTTGTCAAGTGTTTTCGCTCGAAGATTTCATTCTTGGGTGGTTGGTTTGGACCTTGTTCCTCTAACTCGAATCCTAGCCCGGTATATGCCATTTTAATTTTACACCATTGTGAGCCTTACGCCTTTTTTACTCTCTGATCGAGGTTCTCGGCATTGAAAAATCTTCGTAAACTAAATCACACGTGTATATGTTGACATTTAAGAGATATACAGTCAAGAAAATCAAGGGCAATGGTGATATATATGCGGATTAGACACAAAAAAAAAACACCCAACAAATGGCGACAACTTAAGGAATGTGTTTAGTGACGACATCAGATTCCTAATTGATGGAGAAAGGTCTGGTGGCAAGAAAAGCTGCTTCTAGGAGGTTGTCAAGTGTTTTCGCTCGACGATTCCATTCTTGGGTGGATGGTTTGGCCCTTTGTTTCTGTAACTCGAATCCTAGCCCGATATATCCCATTTTAATTTTACACCATTGTGAACCTTACGCCTTTTTTACTCCCTGATCGAGGTTCTCGGCATTGAAAAATCTTCGTAAACTAAATCACACGTGTATATGTTGACATTTAAGAGATATACAGTCAAGAAAATCAAGGGTAATGGTGATATATATGCGGATTAGACACAAAAAAAAACACTCAACAAATGGCTACAATTTAAGGAATGTGTTTAGTGACGGCATCAGATTCCTAATTGATGGAGAAAGGTCTGGTGGCAAGAAAAGCTGCTTCTAGGAGGTTGTCAAGTGTTTTCGCTCGACAATTCCATTCTTGGGTGGTTGGTTTTGCCCTTGTTCCTGTAACTTGAATCCTAGCCAGGTATATCCCATTTTAATTTTACACCATTGTGAACCTTACGCCTTTTTTACTCTCTGATCGAGCTTCTCGGCATTGAAAAATCTTCTTAAACTAAATCACACGTGTATATGTTGACATTTAAGAGTTATACAGTCAAGAAAATCAAGGGCATTGTTGAATTATATGCGGATTAGCCACTAAAAAAAACACTCAACCAATGGTTACAACTTAAGGAATGTGTTTAGTAACGGCATCAGATTCCTAATTGATGGAGAAAGGTCTGGTGGCAAGAAAAGCTGCTTATAGGAGGTTGTCAAGTGTTTTCGCTCGACGATTCCATTCTTGGGTGGTTGGTTTGGCACTTGTTCCTGTAACTCGAATCCTAGCCCGGTATATCCCATTTTAATTTTACACCATTATGAACCTTATGCCTTTTTTACTCCCTGATCGAGGATCTCGGCATTGAAAAATCTTCGTAAACTAAATCACACGTGTATATGTTGACATTTAAGAGATATACAGTCAAGAAAATCAAGGGCAATGGTGATATATATGCGGATTAGACACAAAAAAAAAACACTCAACAAATGGCTACAATTTAAGGAATGTGTTTAGTGACGGCATCAGATTCCTAATTGATGGAGAAAAGTATGGTGGCAAGAAAAGCTGCTTCTAGGAGGTTGTCACGTGTCTTCGCTCGACGATTCCATTCTTGGGTGGTTGGTTTTGCCCTTGTTCATGTAACTCGAATCCTAGTCCGGTATATCCCATTTTTATTTTATACCATTGTGAACCTTACATCTTTTTTACTCTCTGATCGAGGTTCTTGGCATTGAAAAATCTTCGTAAACTAAATCACACGTGTATATGTTGACATTTAAGTGATATACAGTTAAGAAAATCAAGGGCAATGGTGATATGTTTGCGGATTAGACACAAAAAAAAAAAAAAACTCAACAAATGGCTACAATTTATGGAATGTGTTTAGTGACGGCATCAGATTCCTAATTGATGGAGAAAGGTCTGGTGGCAAGAAAAGCTGCTTCTAGGAGGTTGTCAAGTGTTTTCGCTCGAAGATTTCATTCTTTGGTGGTTGGTTTGGACCTTGTTCCTCTAACTCGAATCCTAGCCCGGTATATGCCATTTTAATTTTACACCATTGTGAACCTTACGCCTTTTTGACTCTCTGATCGAAGTTCTCGGCATTGAAAAATCTTCGTAAACTAAATCACACGTGTATATGTTGACATTTAAGTGATATACAGTCAAGAAAATCAAGGGGAATGGTGATATATATGCGGATTAGACACAAAAAAAAACACCCAACAAATGGCTACAATTTAAGGAATGTGTTTAGTGACGGCATCAGATTCCTAATTGATGGAGAAAGGTCTGGTGGCAAGAAAAGCTGCTTCTAGGAGGTTGTCATGTGTTTTCGCTCGACGATTCCATTCTTGGGTGGATGGTTTGGCCCTTTGTTTCTGTAACTCGAATCCTAGCCCGATATATCCCATTTTAATTTTACTCCATTGTGAACCTTACGCCTTTTTTACTCCCTGATCGAGGTTCTCGGCATTGAAAAATCTTCGTAAACTAAATCACACGTGTATATGTTGACATTTAAGAGATATACAGTCAAGAAAATCAAGGGCAATGGTGATATATATGCGGATTAGACACAAAAAAAAAACACTCAACAAATGGCTACAATTTAAGGAATGTGTTTAGTGACGGCATCAGATTCCTAATTGATGGAGAAAGGTCTGGTGGCAAGAAAAGCTGCTTCTAGGAGGTTGTCAAGTGTTTTCGCTCGACGATTCCATTCTTGGGTGGTTGGTTTTGCCCTTGTTCCTGTAACTCGAATCCTAGCCAGGTATATCCCATTTTAATTTTACACCATTGTGAACCTTACGCCTTTTTTACTCTCTGATCGAGCTTCTCGGCATTGAAATATCTTCTTAAACTAAATCACACGTGTATATGTTGACATTTAAGAGTTATACAGTCAAGAAAATCAAGGGCATTGGTGAATTATATGCGGATTAGACACTAAAAAAAACACTCAACAAATGGCTACAACTTAAGGAATGTGTTTAGTAACGGCATCAGATTCCTAATTGATGGAGAAATGTCTGGTGGCAAGAAAAGCTGCTTATAGGAGGTTGTCAAGTGTTTTCGCTCGACGATTCCATTCTTGGGTGGTTGGTTTGGCACATGTTCCTGTAACTCGAATCCTAGCCCGGTATATCCCATTTTAATTTTACACCATTGTGAACCTTACGCCGTTTTTACTCTCTGATCGAGGTTCTCGGCATTGAAAAATCATCGTAAACTAAATCACACTTGTGTATATGTTGACATTTAAGAGATATACAGTCAAGAAAATCAAGGGCAATGGTGATATATATGCGGATTAGACAAAAAAAAAACACTCAACAAATGGCTACAATTTAAGGAATGTGTTTAGTGACGGAATCCGATTCCTAATTGATAGAGAAATGTCTGGTGGCAAGAAAAGCTGCTTATAGGAGGTTGTCAAGTGTTTTCGCTCGACGATTCCATTCTTGGGTGGTTGGTTTGGCACTTGTTCCTGTAACTCGAATCCTAGCCCGGTATATCCCATTTTAATTTTACACCATTGTGAACCTTACGCCGTTTTTACTCTCTGATCGAGGTTCTCGGCATTGAAAAATCTTCGTAAACTAAATCACACTTGTGTATATGTTGACATTTAAGAGATATACAGTCAAGAAAATCAAGGGCAATGGTGATATATATGCGGATTAGACAAAAAAAAACACTCAACAAATGGCTACAATTTAAGGAATGTGTTTAGTGACGGAATCAGATTCCTAATTGATGGAGAAAGGTCTGGTGGCAAGAAAAGCTGCTTCTAGGAGGTTGTCAAGTGTTTTCGCTCGACGATTCCATTCTTGGGTGGTTGGTTTGGCTCTTGTTCCTGTAACTCGAATCCTAGCCCGGTATATCCCATTTTAATTTTACACCATTGTGAACCTTACGCCTTTTTTACTCTCTGATAGAGGTTCATGGCATTGAAAAATCTTCGTAAACTACATCACACGTGTATATGTTGACATTTAAGAGATATACAGTCAAGAAAATCAAGGGCAATGGTAATATATATGCGGATTAGACAAATAAAAAAAAAACACTCAACAAATGGCTACAATTTAAGGAATGTGTTTAGTGACGGAATCAGATTCCTAATTGTTAGAGAAAGGTCTGGTGGCAAGAAAAGCTGCTTCTAGGAGTTTGTCAAGTATTTTCGCTCAACGATTCCATTCTTGGGTGGTTGGTTTGGCCCTTGTTCCTGTTACTCGAATCCTAGCCCGTTATATCCCGTTTTAATTTTACACAATTGTGAACCTTACGCCTTTTTTACTCTCTGATCGAGGTTCTCGGCATTGAAAAATCTTCTTAAACTAAATCACACGTTTATATGTTGACATTTAAGAGATATACAGTCAAGAAAATCAAGGGCAACGGTGATATATATGCGGATTAGACACAAAAAAAAAAAAACGCTCAACAAATGGCTACAAATTAAGGAATGTGTTTAGTGACGGCATCAGATTCCTAATTGATGGAGAAAGATCCGGTGGTAAGAAAAGCTGCTTCTAGGAGGTTGACAAGTGTTTTCGCTCGACGATTCCATTCTTGGGTGGATGGTTTGGCCCTTTGTTTCTGTAACTCGAATCCTAGCCCGATATATCCCATTTTAATTTTACACAATTGTGAACCTTACGCCTTTTTAACTCGCTGATCGAGGTTCTCGGCATTGAAAAATCTTCGTAAACTAAATCACACGTGTATATGTTGACATTTAAGAGATATACAGTCAAGAAAATCAAGGGCAATGGTGATATATATGCGGATTAGACACAAAAAAAAAACACTCAACAAATAGCTACAATTTAAGGAATGTGTTTAGTGACGGCATCAGATTCCTAATTGATGGAGAAAAGTCTGGTGGCAAGAAAAGCTGCTTCTAGGAGGTTGTCAAGTGTTTTCGCTCGACGATTCCATTCTTGGGTAGATGGTTTGGCCCTTTGTTTCTGTAACTCGAATCCTAGCCCGATATATCCCATTTTAATTTTACACCATTGTGAACCTTACTCCTTTTTTACTCCCTGATCGAGGTTCTCGACATTGAAAAATCTTCGTAAACTAAATCACACGTGTATATGTTGACATTTAAGAGATATACAGTCAAGAAAATCAAGGACAATGGTGATATATATGCGGACTAGACACAAAAAAAAACACTCAACAAATGGCTACAATTTAAGAAATGTGTTTAGTGACGGCATCAGATTCCTAATTGATGGAGAAAAGTCTGGTGGCAAGAAAAGCTGCTTCTAGGAGGTTGTCACGTGTCTTAGCTCGACGATTCCATTCTTGGGTGGTTGGTTTTGCCCTGGTTCCTGTAACTCGAATCCTAGCCAGGTATATCCCATTTTAATTTCACACCATTGTGAACCTTATGCCTTTTTTAATCGCTGATCGAGGTTCTCGGCATTGAAAATTCTTCGTAAACTAAATCACACGTGTATATTTTGACATTTAAGAGATATACAGTCAAGAAAATCAAGGGCAATGGTGATATATATGCGGATTAGACACAAAAAAAAACACTCAACAAATAGCTACAATTTAAGGAATGTGTTTAGTGACGGCATCAGATTCCTAATTGATGGAGAAAAGTCTGGTGGCAAGAAAAGCTGCTTCTAGGAGGTTGTCAAGTGTTTTCGCTCGACGATTCCATTCTTGGGTAGATGGTTTGGCCCTTTGTTTCTGTAACTCGAATCCTAGCCCGATATATCCCATTTTAATTTTACACCATTGTGAACCTTACTCCTTTTTTACTCCCTGATCGAGGTTCTCGGCATTGAAAAATCTTCGTAAACTAAATCACACGTGTATATGTTGACATTTAAGAGATATACAGTCAAGAAAATCAAGGGCAATGGTGATATATATGCGGACTAGACACAAAAAAAAAAACACTCAACAAATGGCTACAATTTAAGAAATGTGTTTAGTGACGGCATCAGATTCCTAATTGATGGAGAAAAGTCTGGTGGCAAGAAAAGCTGCTTCTAGGAGGTTGTCACGTGTCTTAGCTCGACAATTCCATTCTTGGGTGGTTGGTTTTGCCCTTGTTCCTGTAACTCGAATCCTAGCCAGGTATATCCCATTTTAATTTCACACCATTGTGAACCTTATGCCTTTTTTAATCGCTGATCGAGGTTCTCGGCACTGAAAATTCTTCGTAAACTAAATCACACGTGTATATGTTGACATTTAAGAGATATACAGTCAAGAAAATCAAGGGCATTGGTGAACTATATGCGGATTAGACACTAAAAAAACACTTAACAAATGGCTACATTTTAAGGAATGTGTTTAGTAATGGCATCAGATTCCTAATTGATGGAGAAAGGTCTGGTGTCAAGAAAAGCTGCTTATAGGAGGTTGTCAAGTGTTTTTGCTCGACGATTCCATTCTTGGGTGGTTGGTTTGGCAGTTGTTCCTGTAACTCGAATCCTAGCCCGGTATATCCCATTTTAATTTTACACCATTGTGAACCTCACGCCTTTTTTATTCTCTGATCGAGGTTCTCGGCATTGAAAAATCTTCGTAAATTAAATCACACGTGTATATGTTGACATTTAAGAGATATACAGTCAAGAAAATCAAGGGCAATTGTGATATATATGCGGATTGGACAAAAAAAACACTCAACAAATGGCTACAATTTTAGGAATGTGTTAAGTGACGGAATCAAATTCCTAATTGATGGAGAAAGGTCTGGTGGCAAGAAAAGCTGTTTCTAGGAGGTTGTCAAGTGTTTTCGCTCGACGATTCCATTCTTGGGTGGTTGGTTTGGCTCTTGTTCCTGTAACCCGAATCCTAGCCCGGTATATCCCATTTTAATTTTACACCATTGTGAACCTTACGCCTTTTTTACTCTCGGATAGAGGTTCATGGCATTGAAAAATCTTCGTAAACTAAATCACAAGTGTGTATGTTGACATTTAAGAGATATGTAGTCAAGAAAATCAAGGGCAATGGTAATATATATGCGGATTAGACACCAAAAAAAAAACACTCAACAAATGGCTACAATTTAAGGAATGTGTTTAGTGACGGAATCAGATTCCTAATTGATAGAGAAAGGTCTGGTGGCAAGAAAAGCTGCTTCTAGGAGGTTGTCAAGTATTTTCGCTCAACGATTCCATTCTTGGGTGGTTGGTTTGGCCCTTGTTCCTGTTACTCGAATCCTAGCCCGTTATATCACATTTTAATTTTACACAATTGTGAACCTTACGCCTTTTTTACTCTCTGATCGAGGTTCTCGGCATTGAAAAATCTTCTTAAACTAAATCACACGTTTATATGTTGACATTTAAGAGATATACAGTCAAGAAAATCAAGGGCAATGGTGATATATATGCGGATTAGACACAAAAAAAAAACGCTCAACAAATGGCTACAATTTAAGGAATGTGTTTAGTGACGGCATCAGATTCCTAATTGATGGAGAAAGATCTGGTGGTAAGAAAAGCTGTTTCTAGGAGGTTGTCAAGTGTTTTCGCTCGACGATTCCATTCTTGGGTGGATGGCTTGGCCCTTGTTCCTGTAACTCGAATCCTAGCCCGGTATATCCCATTTTAATTTTACACCATTGTGAATCTTACGCCTTTTTTACTCTCTGATCGAGGTTCTCGGCATTGAAAAATCTTCGTAAACTAAATCACACGTGTATATGTTAACATTTAAGAGATATACAGTCAAGAAAATCAAGGGCAATGGTGATATATATGCGGATTAGACACCAATAAAAAACACTCAACAAATAGCAACAATTTAAGGAATGTGTTTAGTGACGGCCTCAGATTCCTAATTGATGGAGAAAGGTCTGGTGGCCAGAAAAGCTGCTTCTAGGAGGTTGTCAAGTGTTTTCGCTCGACGATTCCATTCTTGGGTGGTTGGTTTGGCACTTGTTCCTGTAACTCGAATACTAGCCCGGTATATCTCATTTTAATTTTACACCATTGTGAACCTTACCCCTTTTTTACTCTCTGATCGAGGTTCTCGGCATTGAAAAATCTTCGTAAACGAAATCACACGTGTATATATTGACACTTAAGACTTATATAGTCAAGAAAATCAAGGGCAATGGTGATATATATGCAGATTAGACACAAAAAAAAACACTAACAAACGGCTACAATTTAAGGAATATGTTTAGTGACGGCATCAGATTCCAAATTGATGGAGAAAGGTCTGGTGGCAAAAAAAGCTGCTTCTAGGAGATTGTCAAGTGTTTTCGCTCGACAATTCCATTCTTGGGTGGTTGGTTTGGCTCTTGTTCCTGTAAATCGAATCCTAGCCTAGTATATCCTATTTTAATTTTACACCATTGTGAACCTTACGCCTTTTTTACTCTCTGATCGAGCTTCTCGGCATTGAATAATCTTCTTAAACTAAATCACACGTGTATATGTTGACATTTAAGAGATATATAGTCAAGAAAATCAAGGGCATTAGTGAATTATATGCGGATTAGACACTAAAAAAAACACTTAACAAATGGCTACAATTTAAGGAATGTGTTTAGTTACGGCATCAGATTTCTAATTGATGGAGAAAGGTCTGGTGGCAAGAAAAGCTGCTTATAGGAGGTTGTCAAGTGTTTTCGCTCGACGATTCCATTCTTGGGTGGTTGGTTTGGCCCTTTGTTTCTGTAACTCGAATCCTAACCCGATATATCCCATTTTAATTTTACACAATTGTGAACTTTACGCCTTTTTTACTCGCTGATCGAAGTTCTCGGCATTGAAAAATCTTTGTAAACTAAATCACACGTGTATATGTTGACATTTAAGAGATATACAGTCAAGAAAATCAAGGGCAATGGTGATATATATGCGGATTAGACACAAAAAAAACACTCAACAAATGGCTACAATTTAAGGAATGTGTTTAGTGACGGCATCAGATTCCTAATTGATGGAGAAAAGTCTGGTGGCAAGAAAAGCTGCTTCTAGGAGGTTGTCAAGTGTTTTCGCTCGACGATTCCATTCTTGGGTGGATGGTTTGGCCCTTTGTTTCTGTAACTCGAATCCTAGCCCGATATATCCCATTTTAATTTTACACCATTGTGAACCTTACGCCTTTTTTACTCCCTGATCGAGGTTCTCGGCATTGAAAAATCTTCGTAAACTAAATCACACGTGTATATGTTGACATTTAAGAGATATACAGCCAAGAAAATCAAGGGCAATGGTGATATATATGCGGATTAGACACAAAAAAAAAAACACTCAACAAATGGCTACAATTTAAGGAATGTGTTTAGTGACGACATCAGATTCCTAATTGATGGAGAAAAGTCTGGTGGCAAGAAAAGCTGCTTCTAGGAGGTTGTCACGTGTCTTAGCTCGACGATTCCATTCTTGGGTGGTTGGTTTTGCCCTTTTTCCTGTAACTCGAATCCTAGCCAGGTATATCCCATTTTAATTTCACACCATTGTGAACCTTACTCCTTTTTAACTCGCTGATCGAGGTTCTCGGCATTGAAAAATCTTCGTAAACTAAATCACACGTGTATATGTTGACATTTAAGAGATATACAGTCAAGAAAATCAAGGGCAATGGTGATATATATGCGGATTAGACACAGAAAAAAACACTCAACAAATGGCTACAATTTAAGGAATGTGTTTAGTGACGGCATCAGATTCCTAATTGATGGAGAAAAGTCTGGTGGCAAGAAAAGCTGCTTCTAGGAGGTTGTCAAGTGTTTTCGCTCGACGATTCCATTCTTGGGTAGATGGTTTGGCCCTTTGTTTCTGTAACTCGAATCCTAGCCCGATATATCCCATTTTAATTTTACACCATTGTGAACCTTACTCCTTTTTTACTCCCTGATCGAGGTTCTCGGCATTGAAAAATCTTTGTAAACTAAATCATATGTGTATATGTTGACATTTAAGAGATATACAGTCAAGAAAATCAAGGGCAATGGTGATATATATGCGGACTAGACACAAAAAAAAAAAAACACTCAACAAATGGCTACAATTTAAGAAATGTGTTTAGTGACGGCATCAGATTCCTAATTGATGGAGAAAAGTCTGGTGGCAAGAAAAGCTGCTTCTAGGAGGTTGTCACGTGTCTTAGCTCGACGATTCCATTCTTGGGTGGTTGGTTTTGCCCTTGTTCCTGTAACTCGAATCCTAGCCAGGTATATCCCATTTTAATTTCACACCATTGTGAACCTTATGCCTTTTTTAATCGCTGATCGAGGTTCTCGGCATTGAAAAATCTTCGTAAACTAAATCACACGTGTATATGTTGACATTTAAGAGATATACAGTCAAGAAAATCAAGGGCATTGATGAATTATATGCGGATTAGACACTAAAAAAAATACTTAACAAATGGCTACATTTTAAGGAATGTGTTTAGTAACGGCATCAGATTCCTAATTGATGGAGAAAGGTCTGGTGTCAAGAAAAGCTGCTTATAGGAGGTTGTCAAGTGTTTTTGCTAGACGATTCCATTCTTGGGTGGTTGGTTTGGCAGTTGTTCCTGTAACTCGAATCCTAGCCCGGTATATCCCATTTTAATTTTACACCATTGTGAACCTCACGCCTTTTTTATTCTCTGATCGAGGTTCTCGGCATTGAAAAATCTTCGTAAACTAAATCACACGTGTATATGTTGACATTTAAGAGATATACAGTCAAGAAAATCAAGGGCAATTGTGATATATATGCGGATTGGACAAAAAAAACACTCAACAAATGGCTACAATTTTAGGAATGTGTTAAGTGACGGAATCAAATTCCTAATTAATGGAGAAAGGTCTGGTGGCAAGAAAAGCTGTTTCTAGGAGGTTGTCAAGTGTTTTCGCTCGACGATTCCATTCTTGGGTGGTTGGTTTGGCTCTTGTTCCTGTAACTCGAATCCTAGCCCGGTATATCCCATTTTAATTTTACACCATTGTGAACCTTACGCCTTTTTTACTCTCGGATAGAGGTTCATGGCATTGAAAAATCTTCGTAAACTAAATCACAAGTGTGTATGTTGACATTTAAGAGATATATAGTCAAGAAAATCAAGGGCAATGGTAATATATATGCGGATTAGACACCAAAATAAAAACACTCAACAAATGGCTACCATTTAAGGAATGTGTTTAGTGACGGAATCAGATTCCTAATTGATAGAGAAAGGTCTGGTGGCAAGAAAAGCTGCTTCTAGGAGGTTGTCAAGTATTTTCGCTCAACGATTCCATTCTTGGGTGGTTGGTTTGGCCCTTGTTCCTGTTACTCGAATCCTAGCCCGTTATATCACATTTTAATTTTACACAATTGTGAACCTTACGCCTTTTTTACTCTCTGATCGAGGTTCTCGGCATTCAAAAATCTTCTTAAACTAAATCACACGTTTATATGTTGACATTTAAGAGATATACAGTCAAGAAAATCAAGGGCAATGGTGATATATATGAGGATTAGACACAAAAAAAAAAAAACGCTCAACAAATGGCTACAATTTAAGGAATGTGTTTAGTGACGGCATCAGATTCCTAATTGATGGAGAAAGATCTGGTGGTAAGAAAAGCTGTTTCTAGGAGGTTGTCAAGTGTTTTCGCTCGACGATTCCATTCTTGGGTGGATGGCTTGGCCCTTGTTCCTGTAACTCGAATCCTAGCCCGGTATATCCCATTTTAATTTTACACCATTGTGAATCTTACGCCTTTTTTACTCTCTGATCGAGGTTCTCGGCATTGAAAAATCTTCGTAAACTAAATCACACGTGTATATGTTAACATTTAAGAGATATACAGTCAAGAAAATCAAGGGCAATGGTGATATATATGCGGATTAGACACCAATAAAAAACACTCAACAAATAGCTACAATTTAAGGAATGTGTTTAGTGACGGCCTCAGATTCCTAATTGATGGAGAAAGGTCTGGTGGCAAGAAAAGCTGCTTCTAGGAGGTTGTCAAGTGTTTTCGCTCGACGATTCCATTCTTGGGTGGTTGGTTTGGCACTTGTTCCTGTAACTCGAATACTAGCCCGGCATATCTCATTTTAATTTTACACCATTGTGAACCTTACCCCTTTTTTACTCTCTGATCGAGGTTCTCGGCATTTAAAAATCTTCGTAAACGAAATCACACGTGTATATATTGACACTTAAGACTTATATAGTCAAGAAAATCAAGGGCAATGGTGATATATATGCAGATTAGACACAAAAAAAAAAACACTAACAAACGGCTACAATTTAAGGAATATGTTTAGTGACGGCATCAGATTCCAAATTGATGGAGAAAGGTCTGGTGGCAAAAAAAGCTGCTTCTAGGAGATTGTCAAGTGTTTTCGCTCGACAATTCCATTCTTGGGTGGTTGGTTTGGCTCTTGTTCCTGTAAATCGAATCCTAGCCTAGTATATCCTATTTTAATTTTACACCATTGTGAACCTTACGCCTTTTTTACTCTCTGATCGAGCTTCTCGGCATTGAATAATCTTCTTAAACTAAATCACACGTGTATATGTTGACATTTAAGAGATATATAGTCAAGAAAATCAAGGGCATTAGTGAATTATATGCGGATTAGACACTAAAAAAAACACTTAACAAATGGCTACAATTTAAGGAATATGTTTAGTTACGGCATCAGATTCCTAATTGATGGAGAAAGGTCTGGTGGCAAGAAAAGCTGCTTATAGGAGGTTGTCAAGTGTTTTCGCTCGACGATTCCATTCTTGGGTGGTTGGTTTGGCCCTTTGTTTCTGTAACTCGAATCCTAGCCCGATATATCCCACTTTAATTTTACACAATTGTGAACTTTACGCCTTTTTTACTCGCTGATCGAAGTTCTCGGCATTGAAAAATCTTTGTAAACTAAATCACACGTGTATATGTTGACATTTAAGAGATATACAGTCAAGAAAATCAAGGGCAATGGTGATATATATGCGGATTAGACACAAAAAAAAAAACACTCAACAAATGGCTACAATTTAAGGAATGTGTTTAGTGACGGCATCAGATTCCTAATTGATGGAGAAAAGTCTGGTGGCAAGAAAAGCTGCTTCTAGGAGGTTGTCAAGTGTTTTCGCTCGAAGATTCCATTCTTGGGTGGATGGTTTGGCCCTTTGTTTCTGTAACTCGAATCCTAGCCCGATATATCCCATTTTAATTTTACACCATTGTGAACCTTACGCCTTTTTTACTCCCTGATCGAGGTTCTCGGCATTGAAAAATCTTCGTAAACTAAATCACACGTGTATATGTTGACATTTAAGAGATATACAGTCAAGAAAATCAAGGGCAATGGTGATATATATGCGGATTAGACACCAAAAAAAAAACACTCAACAAATGGCTACAATTTAAGGAATGTGTTTAGTGACGACATCAGATTCCTAATTGATGGAGAAAAGTCTGGTGGCAAGAAAAGCTGCTTCTAGGAGGTTGTCACGTGTCTTAGCTCGACGATTCCATTCTTGGGTGGTTGGTTTTGCCCTTGTTTCTGTAACTCGAATCCTAGCCAGGTATATCCCATTTTAATTTCACACCATTGTGAACCTTACTCCTTTTTTAATCGCTGATCGAGGTTCTCGGCATTGAAAAATCTTCGTAAACTAAATCACACGTGTATATGTTGACATTTAAGAGATATACAGTCAAGAAAATCAAGGGCAATGGTGATATATATGCAGATTAGACACCAAAAAAAAACACTCAACAAATGGCTACAATTTAAGGAATGTGTTTAGTGACGACATCAGATTCCTAATTGATGGAGAAAAGTCTGTTGGCAAGAAAAGCTGCTTCAAGGAGGTTGTCACGTGTCTTAGCTCGACGATTCCATTCTTGGGTGGTTGGTTTTGCCCTTGTTCCAGTAACTCGAATCCTAGCCAGGTATATCCCATTTTAATTTTACACCATTGTGAACCTTACGCCTTTTTTAATCGCTGATCGAGGTTCTCGGCATTGAAAAATCTTCGTAAACTAAATCACACGTGTATATGTTGACATTTAAGAGATATACAGTCAAGAAAATCAAGGGCATTGGTGAATTATATGCGGATTAGACACTAAAAAAACACTTAACAAATGGCTACATTTTAAGGAATGTGTTTAGTAACGGCGTCTGGTGGCAAGAAAAGCTGCTTATAGGAGGTTGTCAAGTGTTTTCGCTCGACGATTCCATTCTTGGGTGGTTGGGTTGGCACTTGTTCTTGTAACTCGAATCCTAGCCCGGTATATCCCATTTTAATTTTACACCATTGTGAACCTCACGCCTTTTTTATTCTCTGATTGAGGTTCTCGGCATTGAAAAATCTTCGTAAACTAAATCACACGTGTATATGTTGACATTTAAGAGATATACAGTCAAGAAAATCAAGGGCAATTGTGATATATATGCGGATTAGATAAAAAAACACTCATCAAATGGCTACAATTTAAGGAATGTGTTAAGTGACGGAATCAAATTCCTAATTGATGGAGAAAGGTCTGGTGGCAAGAAAAGCTGTTTCTAGGAGGTTGTCAAGTGTTTTCGCTCGACGATTCCATTATTGGGTGGTTGGTTTGGCTCTTGTTCCTGTAACTCGAATCCTTGCCCGGTATATCCCATTTTAATTTTACACCATTGTGAACCTTAGGCCTTTTTTACTCTCGGATAGAGGTTCATGGCATTGAAAAATCTTCGTAAACTAAATCACACGTGTGTATGTTGACATTTAAGAGATATACAGTCAAGAAAATCAAGGGCAATGGTAATATATATGCGGATTAGACACCAAAAAAAAACACTCAACAAATGGCTACAATTTAAGGAATGTGTTTAGTGACGGAATCAGATTCCTAATTGATGGAGAAAGGTCTGGTGGCAAGAAAAGCTGCTTCTAGGAGGTTGTCAGGTATTTTCGCTCAACGATTCCATTCTTGGGTGGTTGGTTTGGCCCTTGTTCCTGTTACTCGAATCCTAGCCCGTTATATCACATTTTAATTTTACACAATTGTGAACCTTACGCCTTTTTTACTCTCTGATCGAGGTTCTCGGCATTGAAAAATCTTCTTAAACTAAATCACACGTTTATATGTTGACATTTAAGAGATATACAGTCAAGAAAATCAAGGGCAATGGTGATATATATGCGGATTAGACACAAAAAAAAAAAACGCTCAACAAATGGCTACTATTTAAGGAATGTGTTTAGTGACGGCATCAGATTCCTAATTGATGGAGAAAGATCTGGGGGTAAGAAAAGTTGTTTCTAGGAGGTTGTCAAGTGTTTTCGCTCGACGATTCCATTCTTGGGTGGATGGCTTGGCCCTTGTTCCTGTAACTCGAATCCTAGCCCGGTATATCCCATTTTAATTTTACACCATTGTGAATCTTACGCCTTTTTTACTCTCTGATCGAGGTTCTCGGCATTGAAAAATCTTCGTAAACTAAATCACACGTGTATATGTTAACATTTAAGAGATATACAGTCAAGAAAATCAAGGGCAATTGTGATATATATGCGGATTAGACACCAATAAAAAAACACTCAACAAATGGCTACAATTTAAGGAATGTGTTTAGTGACGGCATCAGATTCCTAATTGATGGAGAAAGGTCTGGTGGCAAGAAAAGCTGCTTCTAGGAGGTTGTCAAGTGTTTTCGCTCGACGATTCCATTCTTGGGTGGTTGGTTTGGCACTTGTTCCTGTAACTCGAATCCTAGCCCGGTATATCCCATTTTAATTTTACACCATTGTGAACCTCACGCCTTTTTTATTCTCTGATCGAGGTTCTCGGCATTGAAAAATCTTCGTAAACTAAATCACACGTGTATATGTTGACATTTAAGAGATATACAGTCAAGAAAATCAAGGGCAATTGTGATATATATGCGGATTGGACAAAAAAAACACTCAACAAATGGCTACAATTTTAGGAATGTGTTTAGTGACGGCCTCAGATTCCTAATTAATGGAGAAAGGTCTGGTGGCAAGAAAAGCTGTTTCTAGGAGGTTGTCAAGTGTTTTCGCTCGACGATTCCATTCTTGGGTGGTTGGTTTGGCTCTTGTTCCTGTAACTCGAATCCTAGCCCGGTATATCCCATTTTAATTTTACACCATTGTGAACCTTACGCCTTTTTTACTCTCGGATAGAGGTTCATGGCATTGAAAAATCTTCGTAAACTAAATCACAAGTGTGTATGTTGACATTTAAGAGATATATAGTCAAGAAAATCAAGGGCAATGGTAATATATATGCGGATTAGACACCAAAAAAAAAAAACACTCAACAAATGGCTACAATTTAAGGAATGTGTTTAGTGACGGAATCAGATTCCTAATTGATAGAGAAAGGTCTGGTGGCAAGAAAAGCTGCTTCTAGGAGGTTGTCAAGTATTTTCGCTCAACGATTCCATTCTTGGGTGGTTGGTTTGGCCCTTGTTCCTGTTACTCGAATCCTAGCCCGTTATATCACATTTTAATTTTACACAATTGTGAACCTTACGCCTTTTTTACTCTCTGATCGAGGTTCTCGGCATTCAAAAATCTTCTTAAACTAAATCACACGTTTATATGCTGACATTTAAGAGATATACAGTCAAGAAAATCAAGGGCAATGGTGATATATATGCGGATTAGACACAAAAAAAAAAAAAACGCTCAACAGATGGCTACAATTTAAGGAATGTGTTTAGTGACGGCATCAGATTCCTAATTGATGGAGAAAGATCTGGTGGTAAGAAAAGCTGTTTCTAGGAGGTTGTCAAGTGTTTTCGCTCGACGATTCCATTCTTGGGTGGATGGCTTGGCCCTTGTTACTGTAACTCGAATCCTAGCCCGGTATATCCCATTTTAATTTTACACCATTGTGAATCTTACGCCTTTTTTACTCTCTGATCGAGGTTCTCGGCATTGAAAAATCTTCGTAAACTAAATCACACGTGTATATGTTAACATTTAAGAGATATACAGTCAAGAAAATCAAGGGCAATGGTGATATATATGCGGATTAGACACCAATAAAAAACACTCAACAAATAGCTACAATTTAAGGAATGTGTTTAGAGACGGCCTCAGATTCCTAATTGATGGAGAAAGGTCTGGTGGCAAGAAAAGCTGCTTCTAGGAGGTTGTCAAGTGTTTTCGCTCGACGATTCCATTCTTGGGTGGTTGGTTTGGCACTTGTTCCTGTAACTCGAATACTAGCCCGGTATATCTCATTTTAATTTTACACCATTGTGAACCTTACCCCTTTTTTACTCTCTGATCGAGGTTCTCGGCATTGAAAAATCTTCGTAAACGAAATCACACGTGTATATATTGACACTTAAGACTTATATAGTCAAGAAAATCAAGGGCAATGGTGATATATATGCAGATTAGACACAAAAAAAAAAACACTAACAAACGGCTTCAATTTAAGGAATATGTTTAGTGACGGCATCAGATTCCAAATTGATGGAGAAAGGTCTGGTGGCAAAAAAAGTTGCTTCTAGGAGATTGTCAAGTGTTTTCGCTCGACAATTCCATTCTTGGGTGGTTGGTTTGGCTCTTGTTCCTGTAAATCGAATCCTAGCCTAGTATATCCTATTTTAATTTTACACCATTGTGAACCTTACGCCTTTTTTACTCTCTGATCGAGCTTCTCGGCATTGAATAATCTTCTTAAACTAAATCACACGTGTATATGTTGACATTTAAGAGATATATAGTCAAGAAAATCAAGGGCATTAGTGAATTATATGCGGATTAGACACTAAAAAAAACACTTAACAAATGGCTACAATTTAAGGAATATGTTTAGTTACGGCATCAGATTCCTAATTGATGGAGAAAGGTCTGGTGGCAAGAAAAGCTGCTTATAGGAGGTTGTCAAGTGTTTTCGCTCGACGATTCCATTCTTGGGTGGTTGGTTTGGCCCTTTGTTTCTGTAACTCGAATCCTAGCCCGATATATCCCACTTTAATTTTACACAATTGTGAACTTTACGCCTTTTTTACTCGCTGATCGAAGTTCTCGGCATTGAAAAATCTTTGTAAACTAAATCATACGTGTATATGTTGACATTTAAGAGATATACAGTCAAGAAAATCAAGGGCAATGGTGATATATATGCGGATTAGACACAAAAAAAAAACACTCAACAAATGGCTACAATTTAAGGAATGTGTTTAGTGACGGCATTAGATTCCTAATTGATGGAGAAAAGTCTGGTGGCAAGAAAAGCTGCTTCTAGGAGGTTGTCAAGTGTTTTCGCTCGACGATTCCATTCTTGGGTGGATGGTTTGGCCCTTTGTTTCTGTAACTCGAATCCTAGCCCGATATATCCCATTTTAATTTTACACCATTGTGAACCTTACGCCTTTTTTACTCCCTGATCGAGGTTCTCGGCATTGAAAAATCTTCGTAAACTAAATCACACGTGTATATGTTGATATTTAAGAGATATACAGTCAAGAAAATCAAGGGCAATGGTGATATATATGCGGATTAGACACCAAAAAAAAAACACTCAACAAATGGCTACAATTTAAGGAATGTGTTTAGTGACGACATCAGATTCCTAATTGATGGAGAAAAGTCTGGTGGCAAGAAAAGCTGCTTCTAGGAGGTTATCACGTGTCTTAGCTCGACGATTCCATTCTTGGGTGGTTGGTTTTGCCCTTGTTCCTGTAACTCGAATCCTAGCCAGGTATATCCCATTTTAATTTCACACCATTGTGAACCTTACTCCTTTTTTAATCGCTGATCGAGGTTCTCGGCATTGAAAAATCTTCGTAAACTAAATCACACGTGTATATGTTGACATTTAAGAGATATACAGTCAAGAAAATCAAGGGCAATGGTGATATATATGCAGATTAGACACCAAAAAAAAAAACACTCAACAAATGTCTACAATTTAAGGAATGTGTTTAGTGACGACATCAGATTCCTAATTGATGGAGAAAAGTCTGGTGGCAAGAAAAGCTGCTTCAAGGAGGTTGTCACGTGTCTTAGCTCGACGATTCCATTCTTGGGTGGTTGGTTTTGCCCTTGTTCCAGTAACTCGAATCCTTGCCAGGTATATCCCATTTTAATTTTACACCATTGTGAACCTTACGCCTTTTTTAATCGCTGATCGAGGTTCTCGGCATTGAAAAATCTTCGTAAACTACATCACACGTGTATATGTTGACATTTAAGAGATATACAGTCAAGAAAATCAAGGGCATTGGTGAATTATATGCGGATTAGACACTAAAAAAAACACTTAACAAATGGCTACATTTTAAGGAATGTGTTTAGTAACGGCGTCTGGTGGCAAGAAAAGCTGCTTATAGGAGGTTGTCAAGTGTTTTCACTCGACGATTCCATTCTTGGGTGGTTGGGTTGGCACTTGTTCTTGTAACTCGAATCCTAGCCCGGTATATCCCATTTTAATTTTACACCATTGTGAACCTCACTCCTTTTTTATTCTCTGATTGAGGTTCTCGGCATTGAAAAATCTTCGTAAACTAAATCACACGTGTATATGTTGACATTTAAGAGATATACAGTCAAGAAAATCAAGGGCAATTGTGATATATATGCGGATTAGATAAAAAAAACACTCATCAAATGGCTACAATTTAAGGAATGTGTTAAGTGAAGGAATCAAATTCCTAATTGATGGAGAAAGGTCTGGTGGCAAGAAAAGCTATTTCTAGGAGGTTGTCAAGTGTTTTCGCTCGACGATTCCATTATTGGGTGGTTGGTTTGGCTCTTGTTCCTGTAACTCGAATCCTTGCCCGGTATATCCCATTTTAATTTTACACCATTGTGAACCTTAGGCCTTTTTTACTCTCGGATAGAGGTTCATGGCATTGAAAAATCTTCGTAAACTAAATCACACGTGTGTATGTTGACATTTAAGAGATATACAGTCAAGAAAATCAAGGGCAATGGTAATATATATGCGGATTAGACACCAAAAAAAAAAACACTCAACAAATGGCTACAATTTAAGGAATGTGTTTAGTGACGGAATCAGATTCCTAATTGATGGAGAAAGGTCTGGTGGCAAGAAAAGCTGCTTCTAGGAGGTTGTCAGGTATTTTCGCTCAACGATTCCATTCTTGGGTGGTTGGTTTGGCCCTTGTTCCTGTTACTCGAATCCTAGCCCGTTATATCACATTTTAATTTTACACAATTGTGAACCTTACGCCTTTTTTACTCTCTGATCGAGGTTCTCGGCATTGAAAAATCTTCTTAAACTAAATCACACGTTTATATGTTGATATTTAAGAGATATACAGTCAAGAAAATCAAGGGCAATGGTGATATATATGCGGATTAGACACAAAAAAAAAACGCTCAACAAATGGCTACTATTTAAGGAATGTGTTTAGTGACGGCATCAGATTCCTAATTGATGGAGAAAGATCTGGGGGTAAGAAAAGTTGTTTCTAGGAGGTTGTCAAGTGTTTTCGCTCGACGATTCCATTCTTGGGTGGATGGCTTGGCCCTTGTTCCTGTAACTCGAATCCTAGCCCGGTATATCCCATTTTAATTTTACACCATTGTGAATCTTACGCCTTTTTTACTCTCTGATCGAGGTTCTCGGCATTGAAAAATCTTCGTAAACTAAATCACACGTGTATATGTTAACATTTAAGAGATATACAGTCAAGAAAATCAAGGGCAATTGTGATATATATGCGGATTAGACACCAATAAAAAAACACTCAACAAATGGCTACAATTTAAGGAATGTGTTTAGTGACGGCATCAGATTCCTAATTGATGGAGAAAGGTCTGGTGGCAAGAAAAGCTGCTTCTAGGAGGTTGTCAAGTGTTTTCGCTCGACGATTCCATTCTTGGGTGGTTGGTTTGGCACTTGTTCCTGTAACTCGAATCCTAGCCCGGTATATCTCATTTTAATTTTACACCATTGTGAACCTTACCCCTTTTTTACTCTCTGATCGAGGTTCTCGGCATTGAAAAATCTTCGTAAACGAAATCACACGTGTATATATTGACATTTAAGAGATATACAGTGAAGAAAATCAAGGGCAATGGTGATATATATGCAGATTTGACACAAAAAAAAACACTAACAAACGGCTACAATTTAAGGAATATGTTTAGTGACGGCATCAGATTCCAAATTGATGGAGAAAGGCCTGGTGGCAAAAAAAGCTGTTTCTAGGAGATTCTCAAGTGTTTTCGCTCGACAATTCCATTCTTGGGTGGTTGGTTTGGCCCTTGTTCCTGTAACTCGAATCCTAGCCCAGTATATCCTATTTTAATTTTACACCATTGTGAACCTTACGCCTTTTTTTCTCTCAGATCGAGCTTCTCGGCATTGAAAAATCTTCTTAAACTAAATCACACGTGTATATGTTGACATTTAAGAGATATATAGTCAAGAAAATCAAGGGCATTGGTGAATTATATGCGGATTAGACACTAAAAAAAACACTTAACAAATGGCTACAATTTAAGGAATGTGTTTAGTTACGGCATCAGATTCCTAATTGATGGAGAAAGGTCTGGTGGCAAGAAAAGCTGCTTATAGGAGGTTGTCAAGTGTTTTCGCTCGACGATTCCATTCTTGGGTGGTTGGTTTGGCACTTGTTCCTGTAACTAGAATCCTAGCCCGGTATAACCCATTTTAATTTTACACCATTGTGAACCTTACGCCTTTTTTATTCTCTGATCGAGGTTCTCGGCATTGAAAAATCTTCGTAAACTAAATCACACGTGTATATGTTGACATTTAAGAGATATTCAGTCAAGAAAATCAAGGGCAATGGTGATATATATGCGGATTAGACAAAAAAACACTCAACAAATTGCTACAATTTAAGGAATGTGTTAAGTGACGGAATCAGATTCCTAACTGATGGAGAAAGGTCTGGTGGCAAGAAAAGCTGCTTCTAGGAGGTTGTCAAGTGTTTTCGCTCGACGATTCCTTTCTTGGGTGGTTGGTTTGGCTCCTGTTCCTGTAACTCGAATCCTAGCCCGGTATATCCCATTTTAATTATACATCATTGTGAAACTTACGCCTTTTTTACTCTCTGATAGAGGTTCATGGCATTGAAAAATCTTCGTAAACTAAATCACACGTGTATATGTTGACATTTAAGACATATGCAGTCAAGAAAATCAAGGGCAATGGTGATATATATGCGGATTAGACACCAAAAAAAACACTCAACAAATGGCTACAATTTAAGGAATGTGTTTAGTGACGGAATCAGATTCCTAATTGATGGAGAAAGGTCTGGTGGCAAGAAAAGCTGCTTCTAGGAGGTTGTCAAGTATTTTCGCTCAACGATTCCATTCTTGGGTGGTTGGTTTGTCCCTTGTTCTTGTTACTCGAATCCTAGCCCGTTATATCCCATTTTAATTTTACCCAATTGTGAACCTTACTATAACACCCTAGTTTCTATTTAACGTTTATCGTATAATTTAAAACTCATAATCAAGTAATTATACTCACAATTATACTGAAAATACGGACTTGTTAAAAACTTTTACAATTTAATGTGATATAACATAATATGAATTAATTCGCCGATTTAGAATAACGACAGAACAACTTGCGGAAGCTTTATTTAACACGTGTTCGGTTCTTGCTCGACGCTTGATCTTCATCCGGGGTCTCGATATACACCTGTGTTTAAAACCAACTTAAAAGTTAGTTTTGATAATTTAAATAACGGTACAAGACAAGATAGAAGATAATGGAAAGAAATCACAATGTAAATCTCTTGATCCAAAAACAATGACCTCACTTTGGCCTCCACCGTAACTTACGGTGACACCGTAAGTTACGGTGGTCTCTGTTTTATAATTTTCCACCGTAACTCAGGGGGAAACTACCGTAACAACTTCAACCCCACCGTAACTTACGGTGGTCACCGTAAGTTACGGTGGCCCCTGCATCAGCCCTTTTCCATTTTGCCGTTTTTGACACGAAAACCTCCGTATCTTTCAATCCGCTTGTCCGTTTGACCTACCGTTTCTTCCTACGTGATTGTAATTTGATTCTCTACCTTATGGAGTTAAAATCCAACATCCGGTTTAACAAAATTTCAGACTTTTAAGTCCTCGGCTTACTACCCTTTTTACCAAATTTTGACCCGTTCAATTTTTTTTTATCAACCAACATGTTTATTCGCTCTTTAAACTCACGAAATTCATACTTTCCATAACTCCTATCATATTATTCTCAAATCACGGGTTTCTTACATATTAGAAACCCGTTTACTGTCACACCCCAACCGATGGCGGAATCATCGGGGCGCGGCACTAGGCGAATCAGATTGCTCAAGAGAATCCATAACAACTATATTGCGATAATATTTAATACATTCGTTATCCTATACTAACAAATAATACAATCACGTAAGTTATCACAGATTTAATGTCCTCTCGAACAATGCAAATCCGACAACCTAGATTTTAGTTGAGTTTCTAGACTTCCTAGCTTGATTTGATATAGTCTGCGATCTAACCTGCAACATACGTTAAAATAATTGTCAATACATAAGTATTGGCGAGTATACATGTTTGATAAGTATAGCATAGTAGATAAAAGTGTAGCGAATTTCCATATGCATAAACGTAATACACGACATATATACTCACAAAACTGATACTACCAACTAAGTCCTCGATGCTCGAATGTACGATGGCATAACTAGACCCCGTCGGGCGCAATAGTACTATACTAGTCTTGGTGGGACGTCGCGAGTATAAGCCCTAGCACATATGCAACTAGCATCACGTATATCTATGCATAACAGTTATTCGCAAGTGATAATTCGATTGATTGAATAATTCGATTAATAAGTTCGATTTGTTAGAAACGTATGTTACACCCAAAATTCGATTAAAAGGGGTCAAGTATACTCACAGTGCGTATTTAGTGAGATTACAACTTGATTGAGACGGTTACGAGTTGTCTGTAATGATCCTTGAAGAAATAGAGTAAACGAAGTACGGTTAAGCGAGATTAACTTGAAAAGTTACACGTTTAGGTCAATTGGTCCCCATCCGTACGGATGACAAGCCATCCGTGCGGATGATGGGTCATACGTGCGGACAGTGGTGTTGTGCGTGCGGATGGGCCTTGCTTGTGCGCGCGGACGAGTGTACGCACGGTTGACTTGTGCGCGCGGGTGACATGTCATCCGTGCGAATGACATGTGCGTGCGGTGTCACGATCCGTGCGGATAACAGTACGCGCGGGTGGGGTGTGCGTGCGGACATCGTGATCCGTGCGGATGGCAGTGGTCCGTGCGGACTGACATGTCATCCGTGCGGACTGACATGTCATCCGTGCGGACTAGGGTCATCCGTGCGGACTGACTTGTCTGGTTCGCACTCTGACCACCGTTTCTGAATGTTTAACGGAAGAAATACGTTCGTTTTTACTAGGGTTGTGTAATTTCGCACTAACACCTGAAGTTCCGTCAATTCCGACTCATCCTAACGGCCGCGAATCACCCCGTTCCATCAGATCTGGCCGTTCATGGTGGTTCTTCATGGTTAACTCGAAATCGCACAGATTTAGGTGTGATTTGTCATTAAAACATGTGGAAATCACCTGGATCTGAGTCGTTTATAGTGAAATGAGACCCCAACTTGAAGTTCATAAGAACTCTTGGTGACATCACCTCAAAACGCCTCAAATCCGTAGATTTCACGGTTAGAATTCGAGTTTTGAAAGATAGAATGCTGTAGAATCGAGTGTAGATTGTAGAAGTACAAGCTTTATGTCGAAATCTTACCGGAATCGCAAGGAAATCGAGAGAAAAGGGTCTTGGTGCGCGTGTGGTTGAACAGGAGCTGTCACATCACTTGAACAGTGGTGTGGCAGGCTATTTATAGGCGAAAGAGGAGAGGAAGAGGGATCAGGCCCGGATAGCCCATGCGTGCGGATGGCCCATCCGTGCGGATGGCCCATGCGTGCGGATGGCCATCCGTGCGCATGTCCATCCGTCCGGATGGTCCATCCGTCCGGATAGACATCCTGACGCTTGGAATTTCCCGTTTTTGATCGTTTTGATAGTTTTCGAAGCGTGTACGTCCATAATTAGTTTATATTATCAATATATTGTTATTATTATATTATATATATATATATATATCACTAGGGGTCGTATTTACGTATCCATAATCCAAAGTTTCGATAATTAACAGTCGGTTTCCGATTCGAGTATGCGATTGTTATCGACGTTGCACGGCCATCAATGAGGGTAGTATAGGTCCTTTCTTGATGTCATCGTGAACGTTATTTCGTGTAGTGCCACAAAGACTGACGGGGTACCGTTTACTCGTATTGTCATCATCGTCATGACGACTGGAGCTACAGCACTCACCCGAGGGTCCTTGTTAGCGTCCATTGTTTACGTTCGACACATCACGGCCACCGAGGAGGGTAGAATAGGTCCTCACTTAATGCCTCCGTGAGTGTTAGTGTGATAATAGTGTAGTATCATGATATTGTACATCGAAAAT
The DNA here is from genome assembly GCA_030545235.1 of Helianthus tuberosus. Lineage (NCBI taxonomy): Eukaryota > Viridiplantae > Streptophyta > Magnoliopsida > Asterales > Asteraceae > Helianthus > Helianthus tuberosus. The sequence goes on from CM060448.1 coordinate 55,641,890, forward strand.
ATGCGATTATCCTTCGAATAGCGATGTATACGATATAGTTACATTATGATCCGAATCTCTGGTGCAAGGCGTAACGAGTATAACGAGTAGTAACAACGCACAAAAGTGCGGGTTGTTACAGTCTCCCCTACTTTAGGAAATTTCGTCCCGAAATTAATCCAATAGGTAGACTTCTAAGAGTTGATCTAGTACGAGTAGCGATACAGCGAGTGATTTGACCGAAAGTTGACAAACAAGAGCGTTTCGAATAAGAGGGATCGATTGCGATAGCGAGAAGGCGACGTAAAGACGAAATTATTAATCCCACGAGTTGGCATTTCAAAGTACCTTGTCTTGTGTAGAATTCGTTAGTTCGATGCGATTGCAATTTGAAGGGTTTCTCATGACGTAGAGTTAACTGAGTCGCTCGTTAACCAACGTTACGAGAAGTGTTCGTTTCAGATATCGAAAAGGGATTTAGGACGAAAATCTTTTGAAAATTTTCCTTTTAACGTGCGGTCAACAGAATCGATGTCAACCGATGTTGCAAGGAAGTTTAAGTTTCTAACATTTTAAGGGATTTGAAAATGAAAATAAGGGTTACGTAAACTCTCCTATGATATGGGTTCTAGTTGAACTCGATGTTGAACCAATATCTCAGGAAAATCTCGTTTTTGATCTTTGAAAACGGTTTTTAGGGAAAAATTGAACTCATGAAGCTCCCTTTGAATATGGAGTTAAGCTGATTCGATGTTAACTCCACATTGTGAGGAATTTCACTTGTTCTAGGGTTTTAATATAATTTTTATAAAAATCAGTTTTAGCCTTTTGAAAAGGATGTTTTAGCATCAAGCCCCACTTGACACCTTCTCACGTAAGTTCGTTAATATGTTTAAAACACTTATATATAGGAAGTACCAACGGCGTATCCACCATTTTGTCCATATTACTTTCGTTTCGTGAGGTAGTGTCAGGTGTGCCGATATGTCTCGGATAGAATTGCGTTTACTTGGCCTAATCGATAGAAAGTCAGGCCGAGCATAAGATAGGATCGAATAGATTAGTCCAGTGAGTTGATAAGCGGGAAGCGAATAGCGCGTTTTCGATTAGATTCCACATTACACCCACATGGCACGTTTCCACGGGGGTTGCTAACATGGCGAAACACCATGCTTAACCAGGTTAGCCTTGCCTCGTGAAGCGGTGTCATGTGTACTTAATACCATACAGACGACGATGAACATCAAGTGAGCGATAAGCGGTAGATTATACACAATAGGTGATCAGCGATTAGATGGTTAAACGAATGATACAAACATAACACTAGCAATGATGGTGATGATAATCGGATTACGATAAGCGGCAGTTGTTGCGTGCAAGCGATGGAGGTTTGCGATTTCGATTTACGCGGTTCGGTTCGATTGATTAACACCACAGAATTTAACTAACATCAGACCCCACATGGCCTATTTCCACGAAAGGCTGCTGATATAGCTAAAACGCCTTGTTTTAACCATATGAGCTTCCTCTCGTGAGGCGAGGTCATGCGTTCCAACTTAGCACAAATATCACAGATAACGTTAGGCGATAGCGATAGATTGATACACAGCAAATGATATAGGCTCACGTGATAAGAGATAGGGGTTGCGAGATACACAAGGTAAGCGATTGTGATTAGTCGAGTTCGATTCTTGTTTCGAATAAGCTTAACTTTCGTTATGACGCATCACGGCTATCAAGGAGGGTAGAATAGGTCCTCACTCAACAATATCGTGAGCGTTTATTTGCTTGATCGAGATTCGTTGCAACAGACTTACGACCAGTCTTGCGTCGATGCAATTTTCCTGCAAGGTAGACTCCCCAGAGTCCATCGATGAGGCGATTGCATTGCGTTTGCAGACTTACGACAAGTCTTGCGATGATACGGTTTGTTACGCCTTGCGATTGAGTGTAGTGTGTTGAAAATAATCACAATAGTATAATAGGTCTAATAACGTTCAACTCCACGTGGCACTTTCTTCACGGAACTTCGGTAGTATGGTAAGGCATTCCTCGCCCGACCCCTATTACTTTCATCCCGTGTTTTGGTGTCACCTTTAGTCAAACGCTATGGCACTTTTAGAATTCACTACGATCACCGTGCACTGAACCAAATAATCCCGTGTGCACCTGTGATTATTCGTTCCTTGCACGTTTATCGTACCTCGTTCTAAGAGTGTAGTGGGGGTAAAACACATTATTTCGTGATATAGTATATAGTATGTGTGTGAATCTAGTCTAAGTGCGACGATTAGAGAGCGGAAGAGGAAATGAAAACGAGAGTTAATGTTACACATAGTGGTAACTCGAATAAGAGAGTAGGTTCAAAACTTAGAAATAAACGTCGAAAAGCGTATCATTACAACTTTATCCTACACTTGCTAGATGTCGGATGCTAAAGACTTTTGCTGGAGCTGTTGTTGTTGTACTCAAGTTCACAGTTCGATGCGACAGTTGCGGGTGAAGTGACCGTAACGGTTGCAGTTATTGCAATAGCGACAGTCAGCCCCAACTGGATGATGATAGGTACACGAGTAACACTGAGGATGAAATCCAGTGTAGGCTCGTTTTGGAGACATTGGAACTGTTCGAAGAGGTTCCGGTTGCAGCAGTTCGGTTGTTGATGAATTTGGGCTTGAAGTCTTTCGTTTGCGGCTGGGTTTGTCGGTGTCTTGCGAAGAAGTGTCGTCGTTGGAGGATTCGTCTGAAGACTCGCTTGCGGAGTCTTTGGCTGATTTGTCGGAAGATCCGTCGGCAGATTTGTCAGAAGAATCGGCAGCAGATCCGTCCGAAGAATCGTTAGCAGATCCGTCAGAAGAATCGTTAGCTGATTCTTTGGAAGAATCGCCAGCAGATCTGTCAGAAGGTTCGTCAGTAGATTCATCAGGAGGTTCGTCAACATGTTCGCCCGAAGGATTTCTGGCGATTGCTTGATGAGCTTGCTTGACAGGATTCTTTGAGAATGATCCTTCCACGAATCGTTTGTTGTTGATTTCTGCGGCTAAGCGGTATGTTTCTTCGATGGTAGCAGGCCTTGCAGCTTCGACAAAATCGCCCACACACTCAGGCAAGCCACGAATGTACTTCGCGATGGCCTTCCCTGGAGTGTTGACTTGACTTGGGCAGATTATGCTAAGCTGTTTGAACCTTGCGGTGTAGCCAGCATTGTCACCTTCGGTTTGCTTGATTTCCCAAAATTCGTTTTCCAGCTTCTGAATCTCGTGAGGAGGACAATACTCTTTCTCCATGAGCTCTTTCAGCTCATTCCAAGAGAGAGCGTAAGCTGCGGAGATCCCACGTTTGTTACGTTCGGCGGTCCACCAGTCGAGTGCTCGCGATTGAAATACTCCGGTGGCGCAAGTAGTACGGAGACTATCGGGACACCCGCTTTGACGAAGGGTAACTTCGATAGAATCGAACCACTGGAGTAGTTGAGTCGCACCTTCTTCACCCGTGAATTCCATCGGGTCACAGGCTTTGAAGTGCTTGTAGAGAAAAGTAGATTGCGGCTCTCCTGTCTTAACGTCTTCCGAAGCTCGAGAATGGTTGAGAGAGTGAACTCGTGTGGAAATCTGAGGAATGACTTTGACCACTTCCCTGGTCACAAGTGAAGCAATCCTCTTTTCGCTCCTTCGTTTGGCTCGTCTCTTTGCTATCATTCTCAAAGTAGAGTTGTTGGAAGGCATCTAGACAGAAGGAGACTTGGAGTGAGATTCGATCATAATGATTTTTGAGTTTGCGTTGCGGTTTGAGCGCGTTCAAACTTGATGCGATAGTGTAATAGTAATGCGGTTCACATAGGAGCCACATAGGAAGCACGAAATTTCCTAAGTTCTCACAAAATGACTTTTTGTTTATATGTATATATGTATATATGTATATTTGTATAGATGTGACTTGTAATCATACACATACAGATTGATTTAGACTACGCGAGGTGCATTAAAGTGAGAAAACGAGAGCGAATGCGGTAGATTATGCATTAGTTTTGTTGCGAACATTCGGATTTCGTTTTAGATTGCGATGGCTGTGCGAATCGTGTGTTTATAAAGTAGGGAGTGAAAATCGTTACATCGAGAATTCGATAAAGCGTAAAGTTTCAAAACGTAAATAAGTTCCAATCATTGTAAAATTGGCGGGTCGTATAATAGAGTGCCTTGGGTGTTTAGGCGTTGACTACCCAAGGTAACCCAACTATATCTACAAGTTCGGGCGCGCGCGTTGACCTAGAAGACTCCATGCTTCCACTGGGATGCAGCTCATGGCATTCGCCTTCCTAGTCATCGCGTGGCTCGAGTTATTACAATAGTCGAGTCCTTGGTGAGAGCTTTTGAAACCATTTTATAGAGAGTGGAACGACTTATTAAGGTACGGGTTTCACCCCTGGCCTAACAGCTTCGTTCCTAATTGTGGTTATGCTCTTCGAATAAATTCGTGAGTTCCACTAGATCTTGAAATGGAGACTTTCGTCGAGATGTGGATGTCACTCCTAACTCGATGAAAGTTCCCGTGCTAGAAAAATGCGCTGAGTGAGCAACCCTATCAAGAGTTCTTGGTTTTCACACCTGATCTCGACTGGATCGCTCGGTTTCGTTATGCGAGTATTTTCGAAAACGTGTGTATTGTGTCGGCCTTAGGAAAGGCTAAGTAGTATTTCAGCCTTAGGAAAGGCTTCTTCGTGTGAAGTTGTAGTACGCGGGGTTCACACAAAGTTGTATCTCTTAGCAATTTCGATCGAGAGTATCAAGTAAGCCCAATACAAACCCCACTGGGTTCGTACGAGTCGGCCTGTTGGTACTTAGACTATAGACTAGGTCAATCTCTAAGACGTCGACCCGGACTAGGTCGAGTCTGACCTAATTCCCTATAGTTATGGCTCTGATACCAATCTGTCACACCCCAACCGATGGCGGAATCATCGGGGCGCGGCACTAGGCGAATCAGATTGCTCAAGAGAATCCATAACAACTATATTGCGATAATATTTAATACATTCGTTATCCCATACTAACAAATAATACAATCACGTAAGTTATCACAGATTTAATGTCCTCTCGAACAATGCAAATCCGACAACCTAGATTTTAGTTGAGTTTCTAGACTTCCTAGCTTGATTTGATATAGTCTGCGATCTAACCTGCAACATATGTTAAAATAATTGTCAATACATAAGTATTGGCGAGTATACAGGTTTGATAAGTATAGCATAGTAGATAAAAGTGTAGCGAATTTCCATATGCATAAACGTAATACACGACATATATACTCACAAAACTGATACTACCAACTAAGTCCTCGATGCTCGAATGTACGATGGCATAACTAGACCCTGTCGGGCGCAATAGTACTATACTAGTCTTGGTGGGACGTCGCGAGTATAAGCCCTAGCACATATGCAACTAGCATCACGTATATCTATGCATAACAGTTATTCGCAAGTGATAATTCGATTGATTGAATAATTCGATTAATAAGTTCGATTTGTTAGAAACGTATGTTACACCCAAAATTCGATTAAAAGGGGTCAAGTATACTCACAGTGCGTATTTAGCGAGATTACAACTTGATTGAGTCGGTTACGAGTTGTCTGTAATGATCCTTGAAGAAATAGAGTAAACGAAGTACGGTTAAGCGAGATTAACTTGAAAAGTTACACGTTTAGGTCAATTGGTCCCCATCCGTACGGATGACAAGCCATCCGTGCGGATGATGGGTCATACGTGCGGACAGTGGTGTTGTGCGTGCGGATGGGCCTTGCTTGTGCGCGCGGACGAGTGTACGCACGGTTGACTTGTGCGCGCGGGTGACATGTCATCCGTGCGGATGACATGTGCGTGCGGTGTCACGATCCGTGCGGATAACAGTACGCGCGGGTGGGGTGTGCGTGCGGACATCGTGATCCGTGCGGATGGCAGTGGTCCGTGCGGACTGACATGTCATCCGTGCGGACTGACATGTCATCCGTGCGGACTGACATGTCATCCGTGCGGACTGACTTGTCTGGTTCGCACTCTGACCACCGTTTCTGAATGTTTAACGGAAGAAATACGTTCGTTTTTACTAGGGTTGTGTAATTTCGCACTAACACCTGAAGTTCCGTCAATTCCGACTCATCCTAACGGCCGGGAATCACCCCGTTCCATCAGATCTGGCCGTTCATGGTGGTTCTTCATGGTTAACTCGAAATCGCACAGATTTAGGTGTGATTTGTCATTAAAACATGTGGAAATCACCTGGATCTGAGTCGTTTATAGTGAAATGAGACCCCAACTTGAAGTTCATAAGAACTCTTGGTGACATCACCTCAAAACGCCTCAAATCCGTAGATTTCACGGTTAGAATTCGAGTTTTGAAAGATAGAATGCTGTAGAATCGAGTGTAGATTGTAGAAGTACAAGCTTTATGTCGAAATCTTACCGGAATCGCAAGGAAATCGAGAGAAAAGGGTCTTGGTGCGCGTGTGGTTGAACAGGAGCTGTCACATCACTTGAACAGTGGTGTGGCAGGCTATTTATAGGCGAAAGAGGAGAGGAAGAGGGATCAGGCCCGGATAGCCCATCCGTGCGGATGGCCCATCCGTGCGGATGGCCCATGCGTGCGGATGGCCATCCGTGCGCATGTCCATCCGTCCGGATGGTCCATCCGTCCGGATAGACATCCTGACGCTTGGAATTTCCCGTTTTTGATCGTTTTGATAGTTTTTGAAGCGTGTACGTCCATAATTAGTTTATATTATCAATATATTGTTATTATTATATATATATATCACTAGGGGTCGTATTTACGTATCCATAATCCAAAGTTTCGATAATTAACAGTCGGTTTCCGATTCGAGTATGCGATTGTTATCGACGTTGCACGGCCATCAATGAGGGTAGTATAGGTCCTTTCTTGATGTCATCGTGAACGTTATTTAGTGTAGTTCCACAAAGACTGACGGGGTACCGTTTACTCGTATTGTCATCATCGTCATGACGACTGGAGCTACAGCACTCACTCGAGGGTCCTTGTTAGCGTCCATTGTTTACGTTCGACACATCACGGCCACCGAGGAGGGTAGAATAGGTCCTCACTCAATGCCTCCGTGAGTGTTAGTGTGATAATAGTGTAGTATCGTGATATTGTACATCGAAAATATGCGATTATCCTTCGAATAGCGATGTATACGATATAGTTACATCCGAATCTCTGGTGCTAGGCGTAACGAGTATAACGAGTAGTAACAACGCACAAAAGTGCGGGTTGTTACATTTACGTTCAAGTTCATATTTTGACCCGTTAAGGGTATTTAAGCACCTTTTAACTTAAATTCACTTTCAATTGTTTCTAGCATTACATTACCACATTTCTTATCATATAATTTTCCACCACAACTGTAATTATGGTGGTATACTATGGTAATCTATATAAATCGAGTTTTACCCCTTGACTCGTTATTTTACGGCAAGGACTCAATTGGAGCCATTTGACTAACGTATTACATTTTTCAACTTCTATACCCGTCCTAAGTATTTATCTAATCGTAAAACTCGTTCCCAAACAACCTTTAAGGGTTGTTTGTACTATTTAGCCTACGAGGGCATTTTGGTCAATTTTAGTCCTTCTTTCTTTATAACGAAGGACTTTCGCTAAAACTTGACTAGAGTATCACTTCTACTAAACTCTAAATATACATACCTGGCTCGGGTCATAGCATCGACCCATATACATACCTTTTGCTTTAAATTTTCTAGTTAAAGCAATGCAATCACATGTTATATCCTGTTATCACAAAACTCAACAAGTAGTCGTCAGTTATTATTGTCAAATGGTATTTGTACACTATTTGACCCGTTTAGTCGACATGACCATTCGTCAACGTATGATAATGGATTAATACCATCATGCCCCTTGAACCTATTCTGGATCGCGCCATGGTTCTTATTACTTAAAAACAATATTTTTAAATCGTTCAACCCATCATAACTTTTACCAAATGGTGTCTCCATTTTGATCGCTTTTATTTTAACTATCAATTTGACCCATTTGGTTGTCGAGTGAGTTCCATCACTTCAATAACATTTCAAACACAACCATTTTCGTTACATCAACATTACACGTATTTAGACTAAGTTTGTCTATATAAATGTAACGGGGTGGCAAGCCACTTACCTCAAAGCTTTCCCTTCAAACGAGCGTCCGCACCGACTTGACTTCCCGATGCCTCGCTTGTGTTGCCTAGAATATACAAGCCAATTATCATTAGAACCTTCCGGCTCATAACTAAAGCTTGTTACTTTGCCAAACACCACAATTAGTGTCTATCAACGTCTTTTAGTCATTTTGTCGAGCACCTTATGTGCATACTACTTAATTAGCCATTTTTATTTAATTAAACCTTGGTAAATATAAGAATTTCCTTCTTATTCAAGCTTCATTGCTCATCACAGCCCATACCATCATACTAGTTCAATCAACTTAGATTATTACTCACATAGTTCATACAATATGTTGGGGTTTCTCATTCTAGATAGAAACCCACTTCATGATATGGCACATAGCTATATTAACACACAATTTATCAATCTTTTCACATGATTTCAGTTAGGTTTATGATTCTACACTCTAATCACACGTCCTTGAATCATAACATTACTCAATCATTCAAGAATTTCTACTAATCAAACTTTACCCAAAATCAAACATCACCAAATCTGAAATTGCAACTTACCTAGTGTTAGACAAGTGTAGGTGATCAAGATTTTTGATTCATGCAGTGATTACATTCCCAATTCACCCTTTAATTGATCAAATTAGATGAAATAAGGGTTTGGGGGTTCTTCCCCTCTTCTGGTCGCTCCCACACACGCACACACTGATGTGTGTGTGTGTGTGTTTAATTTGTTTTATTTTTATAATGATCAAGTTTGGTCATTTAGGTCCCTCATGTTTAGAAGCTTTTATAAAGAGGGTTAAAAGTTCTTGATCTTTATTCATTCACTTAATTACACAATTAATAACTAGGCTAATCGTTTCTAGTTAACTTAGTTAATTCCGGGGGTTATAACCCGTTTTCATTCCGAGTCCCGTTAATTCTCGGGCCTTTTATATAATTTGCTTTCTCAAAGTATTTCTCATCATTTTAATAAATATTAGATTTATTTATTTAAATCCTAAAACATACCGGGTAAGTTTTACCACTAACTGTATTTTACCCACCTTTTAGTATTAACGGGGTTTGATCGCAAAACCCGTTTTCGGGGTGTTACACTAACGCCTTTTTTAATCTCTGATCGAGGTTCTCGGCATTGAAAAATCTTCTTAAACTAAATCACACGTTTGTATGTTGACATTTAAGAGATATACAGTCAAGAAAATCAAGGGCAATGGTGATATATATGCGGATTAGATACAAAAAAAAAAAAAACGCTCAACAAATGGTTACAATTTAAGGAATGTGTTTTGTGACGGCATCATATTCCTAATTGATGGAGAAAGATCTGGTGGTAAGAAAAGCTACTTCTAGGAGGTTGTCAAGTGTTTTCGCTCGACGATTCCATTTTTGGGTGGTTTGTTTGGCCCTTGTTCCTGTAACTCGAATCCTAGCCCGGTATATCCCATTTTATTTTTACACCATTGTGAATCTTACGCCCTTTTTACTCTCTGATCGAGGTTCATGGCATTGAAAAATCTTCGTAAACTAAATCACACGTGTATATGTTGACATTTAAGAGATATACAGTAAAGAATATCAAGGGCAATGGTGATATATATGCGGATTAGACACCAAAAAAAACACTCAACAAATGGCTACAATTTAAGAAATGTGTTTAGTGACGACATCTGATTCCTAATTGATGGAGAAAGGTCTGGTGGCAAGAAAAGCTGCTTCTAGGAGGTTGTCAAGTGTTTTCGCTCGACGATTCCATTCTTGGGTGGATGGTTTGGCCCTTGTTCCTGTAACTTGAATCCTAGCCCGGTATATCCCATTTTAATTTTACACCATTGTGAATCTTACGCCTTTTTTACACTCTGATCGAGGTTCTCGGCATTGAAAAATCTTCGTAAACTAAATCACACGTCTATATGTTAACATTTAAGAGATATACAGTCAAGAAAATCAAGGGCAATGGTGATATATATGCGGATTAGACACCAATAAAAAAACACTCAACAAATGGCTACAATTTAAGGAATGTGTTTAGTGACGGCATCCGATTCCTAATTGATGGAGAAAGGTCTGGTGGCAAGAAAAGCTGCTTCTAGGAGGTTGTCAAGTGTTTTCGCTCGACGATTCCATTCTTGGGTGGTTGGTTTGGCACTTGTTCCTGTAACTCGAATCCTACCCCGGTATATTTCATTTTAATTTTACACCATTGTGAACCTTACCCCTTTTTTACTCTCTGATCGAGGTTCTCGGCATTGAAAAACCTTGGTAAACTAAATCACACATGTATATGTTGACATTTAAGATATATACAGTCTAGAAAATCTAGGGCAATGGTGATATATATGCAGATTAGACACAAAAAAAAACACTCAACAAACGGCTACAATTTAAGGAATATGTTTAGTGACGGCATCAGATTCCAAATTGATGGAGAAAGGTTTGTTGGTAAGAAAAGCTGCTTCTAGGAGGTTGTCAAGTATCTTCGCTCGACGATTCCATTCTTGGGTGGTTGGTTTGGCCCTTGTTCCTGTAACTCGAATCCTAGCCCGGTATATCACATTTTAATTTTACATCAATGTGAACCTTACGCCTTTTTTACTCTCTGATCGAGGTTCTTGGCATTGAAAAATCTTCGTAAACTAAATCACACGTGTATATGTTGACATTTAAGAGATATACAGTCAAGAAAATCAAGGGAATGGTGATATATATGCGGATTAGACACCAATAAAAAAACACTCAACAAATGGCTACAATTTAAGGAATGTGTTTAGTGACGGCATCCGATTCCTAATTGATGGAGAAAGGTCTGGTGGCAAGAAAAGCTGCTTCTAGGAGGTTGTCAAGTGTTTTCGCTCGACGATTCCATTCTTGGGTGGTTGGTTTGGCACTTGTTCCTGTAACTCGAATCCTAGCCCGGTATATCCCATTTTAATTTTACACCATTGTGAACCTTACGCCTTTTTTACTCTCTGATCGAGGTTCTTGGCATTGAAAAATCTTCGTAAACTAAATCACACGTGTATATGTTGACATTTAAGAGATATACAGTCAAGAAAATCAAGGGCAATGGTGATATATATGCAGATTAGACACCAAAATAAACACTCAACAAACGGCTACAATTTAAGGAATATGTTTAGTGACGGCATCATATTCCTAATTGATGGAGAAAGCTCTGGTGGCAAGAAAAGCTGCTTCGAGGAGGTTGTCAAGTGTTTTCGCTCGACGATTCCATTCTTGGGTGGTTGGTTTGGCACTTGTTCCTGTAACTCGAATTCTAGCCCGGTATATCCCATTTTAATTTTACACCATTGTGAACCTTACGCCTTTTTTACTCTCTGATCGAGGTTCTCGGCATTGAAAAATCTTTTTAAACTAAATCACACGTGTATATGTTGACATTTAAGAGATATACAGTTAAGAAATTCAAGGGCAATGGGGATATATATGCGGATTAGACACAAAAAAAAAAACACTTAACAAATGGCTACAATTTAAGGAATGTGTTTAGTGACGGAATCAGATTCCTAATTGATGGAGAAAGGTCTTGTGGCAAGAAAAGCTGATTCTAGGAGGTTGTTAAGTGTTTTCGCTTGATGATTCCATTCTTGGGTGGTTGGTTTGGCCCTTGTTCCCGTAACTCGAATCCTAACCTGGTATATCCCATTTTAATTTTACACCATTGTGAACCTTACGCCTTTTTTACTCTCTGATCGAGGTTCTCGGCATTGAAAAATCTTTGTAAACTAAATCACACGTGTATATGTTGACATTTAAGAGATATACAGTCAAGAAATTCAAGGGCAATGGTGATATATATGCGGATTAGACACAAAAAAAAAACACTCAACAAATGGCAAAAATTTAAGGAATGTGTTTAGTGACGGCATCAAATTCCTAATTGATGGAGTAAGATCTGGTGGCAAGAAAACCTGCTTCTAGGAGGTTATCAAGTGTTTTCGCTGGACGATTCCGTTCTTGGGTGGTTTGTTTGGCCCTTGTTCTGTAACTCGAATCGTAGCCCGGTATATCCCATTTTAATTTTACACCATTGTGAACCTTGCGCCTTTTTACTCTCTGATCGAGGTTCTCGACATTGAAAAATCTTAGTAAACTAAATCACACGTGTATATGTTGACTTTTAAGAGATATACAGTCAAGAAAATCATGGGAAATGGTGATATATATGCGGATTAGACACAAAAAAAAAAAAACACTCAACAAATGGCTACAATTTAAGGAATGTGTTTAGTGACGGCATCAGATTCCTAATTGATGGAGAAAGATCTGGTTGCAAGAAAAGCTGCTTCTAGGAGGTTGTCAAGTGTATTCTCTCGACAATTCCATTCTTGGGTGGATGGTTTGGCCCTTGTTCCTGTAACTCGAATCCTAGCCCAGTATATCCCATTTTAATTTTACACCATTGTGAACCTTACGCCTTTTTTACTCTCTGATCGAGCTTCTCGGCATTGAAAAATCTTCTTAAACTAAATCACACGTGTATATGTTGACATTTAAGAGATATACAGTCAAGAAAATCAAGGGCATTGGTGAATTATATGCGGATTAGACACTAAAAAAAACACTGAACAAATGGCTACAATTTAAGGAATGTGTTTAGTGACGGCATCAGATTCCTAATTGATGGAGAAAGGTCTGGTGGCAAGAAAAGCTGCTTCTAGGAGGTTGTCAAGTGTTTTTCCTCGACGATTCCATTCTTGGGTGGTTGGTTTGGCCCTTGTTCTAGTAACTCGAATTCTAGCCCGGTATATCCCATTTTAATTTTACACCATTATGAACCTTTTTTACTCGCTGATCGAGGTTCTCGGCATTGAAAAATCTTCGTAAAATAAATCACACATGTATATGTTGACATTTAAGAGATATCCAGTAAAAAAAATCAAGGGCAACGGTGATATATACGTGGATTAGACACAAAAAAAAAACACTCAACAAATGGCTACAATTTAAGGAATGTGTTTAGTGACGGCATCAAATTCCTAATTGATGGAGAAAGGTCTAGTGGCAAGGAAAGCCGCTTCTAGGAGGCTGTCAAGTGTTTTCGCTCGACGATTCCATTCTTGGGTGTTTGGTTTGGCCCTTGTTCCTGTAACTCGAATCCTAGCCCGATATATCCCATTTTAATTTTACACCATTGTGAACCTTACGCCTTTTTTACTCTCTGATCGAGGTTCTCGGCATTGAAAAATATTCGTAAACTAAATCACACGTGTATATGTTGACATTTAAGAGATACACAGTCAAGAAAATCAAGGGCAATGGTGATATATATGCGGATTAGACACCAAAAAAAACGCTCAACAAATGGGTACAATTTAAGGAATGTGTTTAGTGACGGCATCAGATTCCTAATTGATGGGGAAAGGTCTGGTGGCAAGAAAAGCTGCTTCTAGGAAGTTGTCAAGAGTTTTCACTCGACGATTCCATTCTTGGGTGGATGGTTTGGCCCTTGTTCCTGTAACTCGAATCCTAGCCCAGTATATCCCATTTTAATTTTACACCATTGTGAACCTTACGCCTTTTTTACTCTCTGATCGAGGTTCTCGGCATTGAAAAATCTTCGTAAACTAAATCACACGGGTATATGTTAACATTTAAGAGATATAAAGTCAAGAAAATCAAGGGCAATGGTGATATATGCGGATTAGAAACAAAAAAATAAAAACACTCAACAAATGGCTACAATTTAAGGAATGTGTTTAGTGACGGCATCAGATTCCTAATTGATGGAGAAAGATCTGGTGGCAAGAAAAACTGCTTCTAGGAGGTTGTCAAGTGTTTTCGCTCGACGATTCCATTCTTGGGTGGTTGGTTTGGCCCTTGTTCCTGTAACTCGAATCCTAGCCCGGTATATCTCATTTTTAATTTTACACCATTGTGAACCTTACCCCTTTTTTACTCTCTGATCGAGGTTCTCGGCATTGAAAAATCTTCGTAAACTAAATAACACGTGTATATGTTGACATTTAAGAGATATACAGTCAAGAAAATCGAGGGCAATGGTGATATATATATGCGGATTAGACACAAAAAAAAGAGTAAATTACAAAGTTCGTCCTTTATGTATGTCATTTATTACAAAGTATGTCCTTTATCTTTAATAAGCTCAGAAAACATACTTAATCTTTGCAAACCCCTGCGTGTTATGTCCTTTAGCCCTAACTAAGTTAATTTTCATGGTTAAGTCTGACCAATTGGACACACATGAGGGTATCTTAGTCATTTTACCCTAAATATTAAAATAAATAATCATAAAAAATAAAAATAATAAATAATAAATAGATTAATCATCTTTAACAAAGATTATACATATACAAAAATAATCTTCACTATCTCAACTCTCTCTCTCTCTCTCTCTAAAACTACCCTACCACCACCACCCACCCACCTGTCGCCACCATCACCCACCCGCTACCACCTCCACTTCCATCCTACGTTACAAAATCCAAAAAAAAATATAATAAATACAGAAAAAATAAAAAAACGAAAACCCAATTGCAGATCAAGAAACAAACCCAGAAACACGACTTTTCTCGATCAACACGACACAGTAAGCTGATAAAAACCTTCAAAAGGACAATCAAAATCATCTGAGCGAGTCTTAAAATCAACAATATCATCAGGTTCAACACAAAACCTTTTACTAAAACGCAGATCTGGTCGATCTGGAGTTCAATCTGCAACATCGTCGGCTACACTTGCAACCATCACTTGACCCCCACTCTCATCATCATTTCAACATTTCTTCTCTCTCTGGCTCGCCCTCTCTCATCTTCCTCTCATGGAGAACCTCAACAACAAACGCCATGAACAACCTACAAACTCCGTGAGAAGAAGCTTGAAGAGGAAGCTAGAGGACGAATTCATCGTAGATCGGAACCTCATCGCATCCTCTGATGACGCCGCTCAACAAGATCTAGCATCTCACGTTCGCCCTCAGGTTCAAATCCTTGATTCTACTTTCTCATCGCTTGAATCGGATCGTGCGCTTGTTAAACGCAATACTGCGGTGGTGGTCGGTCTGCTGAGGTGTACGGCGGTGGTGGTCGGTCTGCTGAGGTGTACGGCGGTGGTGGTCGGTCTACTGAGGTGTACGGGGGTGGTGGTGGTGGGTGGTCTTCAATGAGTGAGAGAGAGAGAAAGCTGGTGTGTGTGTGAGAGAGAGAGGGTGTGGTGTGAGGTGAATGTTGAAGATGATTATGATTATTAATTTTAGAGTAAATTACAAAAGACAGGGTAAAAAGACTAAAATACCCTCATGTGGGGTCAATTAGGTCAGATTTAATCATAAAAACTAACTGTGTTAGGGCTAAAGGACATAACTTGTAAGGATTTACAAACATCGAGTATGTTTCTTGAATATATTGAAGATAAAGGACACGATTTGATATAAGTGACATACATAAAGGACGAGTTTTGTAATTTACTCAAAAAAAAAAAAAAAAAAAAACACTCAACAAATGGATACAATTTAAGGAATTTGTTTAGTAACGGCATCAGATTCCTAATTGATGGAGAAAGGTCTGGTGGCAAGAAAAGCTGCTTCTAGGAGGTTGTCAAGTGTTTTCGCTCGACGATTCCATTCTAGGGTGGTTTGTTTGGCCCATGTTCCTGTAACTCGAATCGTAGCCCGGTATATCCCATTTTAATTTTACACCATTGTGAACCTTACGCCTTTTTTACTCTCTTATCGAGGTTCTCGGCATTGAAAACTCTTCGTAAACTAAATCACACGTGTATATGTTGACATTTAAGAGATATAGTCAAGAAAATCAAGGGCAATGGTGATATATATGCGGATTAGACACAAAAAATAAACACTCAACAAATGGCTAAAATTTAAGGAATGTGTTTAGTGACAGAATCAAATTCCTAATTGATGAAGAAAGGTCTGGTGGCAAGAAAAGCTGCTTCTAAGAGGTTGTCAAGTGTTTTCACTCGACGATTCCATTCTTGGGTGGATGGTTTGGCCCTTGTTCCTGTAACTCGAATCCTAGCCCAGTATATCCCATTTTAATTTTACACCATTGTGAACCTTACGCCTTTTTTACTCTCTGATCGAGGTTCTCGGCATTGAAAAATCTTCGTAAACTAAATCACACGTGTATATGTTAACATTTAAGAGATATAAAGTCAAGAAAATCAAGGGCAATGGTGATATATGCGGATTAGAAACAAAAAAAAAAAAAACACTCAACAAATGGCTACAATTTAAGGAATGTGTTTAGTGACGGCATCAGATTCCTAATTGATGGAGAAAGATCTGGTGGCAAGAAAAACTGCTTCTAGGAGGTTGTCAAGTGTTTTCGCTCGACGATTCCATTCTTGGGTGGTTGGTTTGGCCCTTGTTCCTGTAACTCGAATCCTAGCCCGGTATATCTCATTTTAATTTTACACCATTGTGAACCTTACCCCCTTTTTACTTTCTGATCGAGGTTCTCGGCATTGAAAAATCTTCGTAAACTAAATAACACGTGTATATGTTGACATTTAAGAGATATACATTCAAGAAAATCGAGGGCAATGGTGATATATATGCGGATTAGACACAAAAAAAGAGTAAATTACAAAGTTCGTCCTTTATGTATGTCATTTATTACAAAGTATGTCCTTTATCTTTAATAAGCTCAGAAAACATACTTAATCTTTGCATACCCCTGCGTGTTATGTCCTTTAGCCCTAACTAAGTTAATTTTCATGGTTAAGTCTGACCAATTGGACACACATGAGGGTATCTTAGTCATTTTACCCTAAATATTAAAATAAATAATCATAAAAAATAAAAATAATAAATAATAAATAGATTAATCATCTTTAACAAAGATTATACATATACAAAAATAATCTTCACTATCTCAACTCTCTCTCTCTAAAACTACCCTACCACCACCACCCACCCACCTGTCGCCACCATCACCCACCCGCTGCCACCTCCACTTCCATCCTACGTTACAAAATCCAAAAAAAATTATAATAAATACAGAAAAAATAAAAAAATGAAAACCCAATTGCAGATCAAGAAACAAACCCAGAAACATGACTTTTCTCGATCAACACGACACAGTAAACTGATAAAAACCTTCAAAAGGACAATCAAAATCATCTGAACGAGTCTTAAAATCAACAATATCATCAGGTTCAACACAAAACCTTTTACTAAAACGCAGATCTGGTCGATCTGGAGTTCAATCTGCAACATCGTCGGCTACACTTGCAACCATCACTTGACCCCCACTCTCATCATCATTTCAACATTTCTTCTCTCTCTGGCTCGCCCTCTCTCATCTGCCTCTCATGGAGAACCTCAACAACAAACGCCATGAACAACCTACAAACTCCGTGAGAAGAAGCTTGAAGAGGAAGCTAGAGGACGAATTCATCGTAGATCGGAACCTCATCGCATCCTCTGATGACGCCGCTCAACAAGATCTAGCATCTCACGTTCGCGCTCAGGTTCAAATCCTTGATTCTACTTTCTCATCGCATGAATTGGATCGTGCGCTTGTTAAACGCAATACGGCGGTGGTGGTCGGTCTGCTGAGGTGTACGGCGGTGGTGGTCGGTCTGCTGAGGTGTACGGCGGTGGTGGTCGGTCTCCTGAGGTGTACGGGGGTGGTGGTGGTGGGTGGTCTTCAATGAGTGAGAGAGAGAAAGCTGGTGTGTGTGTGAGAGAGAGAGGGTGTGGTGGCAGGTGAATGTTGAAGATGATTATGATTATTAATTTTAGAGTAAATTGCAAAAGACAGGGTAAAAAGACTAAAATACCCTCATGTGGGGTCAATTAGGTCAGATTAAATCATAAAAACTAACTGTGTTAGGGCTAAAGGACATAACTTGTAAGATAAAGGACACGATTTGATATAAGTGACATACATAAAGGACGAGTTTTGTAATTTACTCAAAAAAAAAAACACTCAACAAATGGATACAATTTAAGGAATTTGTTTAGTAACGGCATCAGATTCCTAATTGATGGAGAAAGGTCTGGTGGCAAGAAAAGCTGCTTCTAGGAGGTTGTCAAGTGTTTTCGCTCGACGATTCCATTCTAGGGTGGTTTGTTTGGCCCATGTTCCTGTAACTCGAATCGTAGCCCGGTATATCCCATTTTAATTTTACACCATTGTGAACCTTACGCCTTTTTTACTCTCTTATCGAGGTTCTCGGCATTGAAAACTCTTCGTAAACTAAATCACACGTGTATATGTTGACATTTAAGAGATATAGTCAAGAAAATAAAGGGCAATGGTGATATATATGCGGATTAGACACAAAAAATAAACACTCAACAAATGGCTAAAATTTAAGGAATGTGTTTAGTGACAGAATCAAATTTCTAATTGATGAAGAAAGGTCTGGTGGCAAGAAACGCTGCTTCTAAGAGGTTGTCAAGTGTTTTCGCTCGACGATTCCATTCTTTGGTGGATGGTTTGGCCCTTGTTCCTGTAACTCGAATCCTAGTCCTGTATATCCCACTTTAATTTTACACCATTGTGAACCTTACGCCTTTTTTACTCTCTGATCGAGGTTCTTGGTGTTAAAAAATCTACGTAAACTAAATCACACGTGTATATGTTGACATTTAAGAGATATACAGTCAAGAAAATCAAGGGCAATGGTGATATATATGCGGATTAGACAAAAACAAAACACTCAACAAATGGCTACAATTTAAGGAATGTGTTTAGTGACGGCATCAGATTCCTAATTGATGGAGAAAGGTCTGGTGGCAAGAAAAGCTGCTTCTAGGAGGTTGTCAAGTGTTTTCGCTCGACGATACCATTCTTGGGTGGTTTGTTTGGTCCTTGTTCCTGTAAATCGAATCCTAGCCCGGTATATCCCATTTTAATTTTACACCATTGTGAACCTTACGCCTTTTTTACTCTCTGATTGAGGTTCTCGGTATTGAAAAATCTTCGTAAACTAAATCACATGTGTATATGTTGACATTTAAGAGATATACAGTCAAGAAAATCAAGTGCAATGGTGATATATATGCTGATTAGACGCCAAAAAAAAACACTCAACAAATGGCTACAATTTAAAGAATCTGTTTAGTGACGGCATCAGATTCCTAATTGATGCAGAAAGGTCTGGAGGCAAGAAAAGCTGCTTCTAGGAGGTTGTCAAGTGTTTTCGCTCGACGATTCCATTCTTGGGTAGTTGGTTTGGACCTTGTTCCTGTAACTCGAATCGTAGCACGGCATATCCCATTTTAATTTTACACCATTGTGAACCTTACGCCTTTTTTACTCTCTGATCGAGGTTCTCGGCATTGAAAAATCCTCGTAAACTAAATCACACGTGTATATGTTGACATTTAAGAGATATACAGTCAAGAAAATCAAGGGCAATGGTGATATATATGCGGATTAGACCAAAAAAAAAAACACTCAACAAATGGCTACAATTTAAGGAATGTGTTTAGTGACGGCATCAGATACCTAATTGATGGAGAAAGGTGTGGTGGCAAGAAAAGCTGCTTCTAGGAGGTTGTCAAGTGTTTTCGCTCGACGATTCCATTCTTGGGTGGTTAGTTTGGCCGTTGTTCCTGAAACACGAATCCTAGCCCGGTATATCCCATTTTAATTTTACACCATTGTGAACCTTACGCCTTTTTTACTCTCTTATCGAGGTTCTCGGCATTGAAAACTCTTCGTAAACTAAATCACACGTGTATATGTTGACATTTAAGAGATATAGTCAAGAAAATAAAGGGCAATGGTGATATATATGCGGATTAGACACAAAAAATAAACACTCAACAAATGGCTAAAATTTAAGTAATGTGTTTAGTGACAGAATCAAATTTCTAATTGATGAAGAAAGGTCTGGTGGCAAGAAAAGCTGCTTCTAAGAGGTTGTCAAGTGTTTTCGCTCGACGATTCCATTCTTTGGTGGATGGTTTGGCCCTTGTTCCTGTAACTCGAATCCTAGTCCTGTATATCCCACTTTAATTTTACACCATTGTGAACCTTACGCCTTTTTTACTCTCTGATCGAGGTTCTTGGTGTTAAAAAATCTACGTAAACTAAATCACACGTGTATATGTTGACATTTAAGAGATATACAGTCAAGAAAATCAAGGGCAATGGTGATATATATGCGGATTAGACAAAAAAAAAAAACACTCAACAAATGGCTACAATTTAAGGAATGTGTTTAGTGACGGCATCAGATTCCTAATTGATGGAGAAAGGTCTGGTGGCAAGAAAAGCTGCTTCTAGGAGGTTGTCAAGTGTTTTCGCTCGACGATACCATTCTTGGGTGGTTTGTTTGGTCCTTGTTCCTGTAAATCGAATCCTAGCCCGGTATATCCCATTTTAATTTTACACCATTGTGAACCTTACGCCTTTTTTACTCTCTGATTGAGGTTCTCGACATTGAAAAATCTTCGTAAACTAAATCACATGTGTATATGTTGACATTTAAGAGATATACAGTCAAGAAAATCAAGGGCATTGGTGATATATATGCTGATTAGACGCCAAAAAAAACACTCAACAAATGGCTACAATTTAAAGAATCTGTTTAGTGACGGTATCAGATTCCTAATTGATGCAGAAAGGTCTGGAGGCAAGAAAAGCTGCTTCTAGGAGGTTGTCAAGTGTTTTCGCTCGACGATTCCATTCTTGGGTAGTTGGTTTGGACCTTGTTCCTGTAACTCGAATCCTAGCACGGCATATCCCATTTTAATTTTACACCATTGTGTCCTTTTTTACTCTCTGATCGAGGTTCTCGGAATTGAAAAATATTCGTAAACTAAATCACATGTGTATATGTTGACATTTAAGAGATATACAGTCAAGAAAATCAAGGGCAATGGTGATATATATGCGAATTAGACACAAAAAAAAAAACACTCAACAAATGGCTACAATTTAAGGAATGTGTTTAGTGACGACATTAGATTCCTAATTGATGAAGAAAGGTCTGGTGGCAAGAAAAGCTGCTTCTAGGAGGTTGTCAAGTGTTTTCGCTCGACGATTCCATTCTTGGGTGGTTGGTTTGGCCCTTGTTCATGTAACTCGAATCCTAGCCCGGTATATCCCATTTGAATTTTACACCATTTTGAACCTTACACCTTTTTTACTCTCTGATCGAGGTTCTCGACAATGAAAAATCTTCGTTAAATAAATCACACGTGTATATGTTGACATTTAAGAGATATACAGTCAAGAAAATCAAGGGCAATGGTGATATATATGCGGATTAGACACCAAAAAAAAACACTCAACAAATGGCTACAATTTAAGGAATGTGTTTAGTGAGGGCATCAGATTCCTAATTCATTGAGAAAGGTCTGGTGGCAAGAAAAGCTGCTTCTAGGAGGTTGTCAAGTGTTTTCGCTCGACGATTCCATTCTTGGGTGGTTGGTTTGGCCTTTGTTCCTGTAACACGAATCCTTGCCCGGTATATCTCATTTTAATTTTACACCACTGTGAACCTTACGCCTCTTTTACTCTCTGATCGGGGTTCTCGGCATTGAAAAATATTCGTAAACTAAATCACATGTGTATATGTTGACATTTAAGAGATATAAAGTCAAGAAAATCAAGGGCAATGGTGATATATATGCGGATTAGACACAAAAAAAACACTCAACAAATGGCTACAATTTAAGGAATGTGTTTAGTGACGGCATCAGATTCCTAATTGATGGAGAAAGGTCGGGTGGCAAGAAAAGCTGCTTCTAGGAGGTTGTCAAGTGTTTTCGCTCGACGATTCCATTCTTAGGTGGTTGGTTTGGCCCTTGTTCCTGTAACTCGAATCCTAGCCCGGTATATCGCATTTTAAGTTTACACCATTGTGAACCTTACGCCTTTTTTACTCTCTGGTCGAGGTTCTCGGCACTGAAAAATCTTTGTAAACTAAATTACACGTGTATATGTTGACATTTAAGAGATATACAGTTAAGAAAATCATGGGCAATGGTGATATATATGCGGATTAGACACCAAAAAAAAAAACACTCAACAAATGGCTGCAATTTAAGAATTGTGTTTAGTGACGGCATCAGATTTCTAATTGATGGAGAAAGGTCTGGTGGTAAGAAAAGCTGCCTCTAGGAGGTTGTCAAGTGTTTTCGCTCGATGATTCCATTCTTGGGTGGTTGGTTTGGCCCTTGTTCCTGTAACTCGAATCCTAGCCCGGTATATCCCATTTTAATTTAACACCATTGTGAACCTTAAGGCTTTTTTACTCTCTGATCGAGGTTCTCGGCGTTGAAAAATCTTCGTAAACTAAATCACACGTGTATATGTTGACATTTAAGAGATATACAGTCAAGAAAATCAAGGGCAATGGTGATATATATGCGGATTAGACAAAAAAAAAAAACACTCAAAAATGGCTACAATTTATGAAATGTGTTTAGTGACGGCATCAGATTCCAAATTGATGGAGAAAGGTCTGGTGGCAAGAAAAGCTGCTTCTAGGAGGTCGTCAAGTGTTTTCGATTGACGATTCTATTCTGGGGTGGTTGGTTTGGCCCTTGTTCCTGTAACTCGAATCCTAGCCCGGTATATCCCATTTTAATATTACACCATTGTGAACCTTACACCTTTTTTACTCTCTGATCGAGGTTCTCGGCATTGAAAAATCTTCGTAAACTAAATCACACGTGTATATGTTGACATTTAAGAGATATACAGTTAAGAAAATCAAGGGGAATGGTGATATATATGCGGATTAGACACACAAAAAAAACACTCAACAAATGGCTACAATTTTAGGAATGTGTTTAGTGACGGCATCAGATTCCTAATTGATGGAGAAAGGTCTGTTAGCAAGAAAAGCTGCTTCTAGGAGGTTGTCAAGTGTTTTCGATTGACGATTCCATTCTTGGGTGGTTGGTTTGGCCCTTGTTCCCGTAACTCGAATCCTAGCCCGGTATATCCCATTTTAATTTTACACCATTGTGAACCTTACGCCTTTTTTACACTCTGATCGAGGTTCTCCGCATTGAAAAATCTTCGTAAACTAAATCACACGTGTATATGTTGATATTTAAGAGATATACAGTCAAGAAAATCAAGGGCAATGGTGACATATATCCGGATTAGACACAAAAAGAAAACACTCAACAAATGGTTACAATTTAAGGAATGTGTTTAGTGGCATTAGATTCCTAATTGATGGAGAAAGGTCTGGTGGCAAGAAAAGCTTCTTCTACGAGGTTGTCAAGTGTTTTCGATCGACGATTCCATTCTTGGATGGTTGGTTTGGCCCTTGTTCCTCTAACTCGAATCCTAGCCCGGTATATCTCATTTTAATTTTACACCATTGCGAACCTTTTTTACTCTCTGATCGAGGTTCTCGGCATTGAAAAATCTTCGTAAACTAAATCACACATGTATATGTTGACATTTAAGAGGTATACAGTCAATAAAATAAATGGCAATGGTGATATATATGCGGATTAGACACAAAAAAAAAAACACTCAACAAATGGCTACAATATAAGGAATGTGTTTAGTGACGGCATCAGATTCCTAATTGATGGAGAAAGGTCTGGTGGCAAGAAAAGCTGCTTCTAGGAGGTTGCCAAGTGTTTTCGCTCGACGATTCCATTCTTGGGTGGTTGGTTTGGCCCTTGTTCCCGTAACTCGAATCCTAGCCCGGTATATCCCATTTTAATTTTACACCATTGTGAACCTTACGGCTTTTTTACACTCAGATCGAGGTTCTCGGCAATGAATAATCTTCGTAAACTAAATCATACGTGTATATGTTGACATTTAAGAGATATACAGTCAAGAAAATCAAGGGCAATGATGATATATATGCGGATTTGACACAAAAAAAAAACAGTCAACAATTGGCTACAATTTAAGGAATGTGTTTAGTGACGGCATCAGATTCCTAATTGACGGAGAAAGGTCTGGTGGCAAGAAAAGCTGCTTCTAGGAGGTTGTCAAGTGTTTTCGCTCGACAATTCCTTTCTTGGGTGGTTGGTTTGGCCCTTGTTCCTGTAACTCGAATCCTAGCCTGGTATATCCCCTTTTAATTTTACACCATTGTGAACCTTACGCCTTTTTTACTCTCTGATCGAGGTTCTCGGCGTTGAAAAATCTTCGTAAACTTAATCACACGTGTAAATGTTGACATTTAAGAGATATACAGTCAAGAAAATCAAAGGGAATGGTGATACATATGCGGATTAGACACAAAAAAAAAACACTCAACAAATGCCTACAATTTAAGGAATGTGTTTAGTGACGGCATCAGATTCTTAATTGATGGAGAAAGGTCTGGTGGCTAGAAAAAGCTGCTTCTAGGAGGTTGTCAAGTGTTTTCGCTTGACGATTCCATTCTTGGGTGGTTGGTTTGGCCCTTGTTCCTGTGACTCGAATCTCAGCCCGGTATATCCCATTTTAATTTTACACCAATGTGAACCTTACGCCTTTTTTACTCTCTGATCGAGGTTCTCGGCATTGAAAAATCTTTGTAAACTAAATCACACGTGTATATTTAGTCATTTAAGAGATATACATTCAAGAAAATCAAGGGCAATGGTGATATATAAGCGGATTAGACACAAAAAAAACACTCAACAAATGGCTACAATTTGAGGAATGTGTTGAGTGACGGCATCAGATTCCTAATTGATGGAGAAAGATCTGGTGGCAAGAAAAGCTGCTTCTAGGAGGTTGTCAAGTGTTTTCGCTTGACGATTCCATTCTTGGGTGGTTGGTTTGGCCCTTGTTCCTCTAACTCGAATCCTAGCCCGGTATATCCCATTTTAATTTTACACCATTGTGAACCTTACGCCTTTTTTACACTCTGATCGAGGTTCTCGGCATTGAAAAATCTTTGTAAACTAAATCACACGTGTAGATGTTGATATTTAAGAGATATACAGTCAAGAAAATCAAGGGCAATGGTGATATATATCCGGATTAGACACCAAAAGAAAACACTCAACAAATGGCTACAATTTAAGGAATGTGTTTAGCGGCATTAGATTCCAAATTGATGGAGAAAGGTCTGGTGGCAAGAAAAGCTACTTCTAGGAGGTTGTCAAGGGTTTTCGATCGACGATTCCATTCTTGGATGGTTGGTTTTGCCCTTGTTCCTGTGACTCGAATGCTAGGCCGGTATATCCCATTTTAATTTTACACCATTGTGAACCTTACGCCTTTTTTACACTCTGATCGAGGTTCTCGGCATTGAAAAATCTTCGTAAACTAAATCACACGTGTAGATGTTGATATTTAAGAGATATACAATCAAGAAAATCTAGGGAAATGGTGATATATATCCGGATTAGACACCAAAAGAAAACACTCAACAAATGGCTACAATTTAAGGAATGTGTTTAGCGGCATTAGATTCCAAATTGATGGAGAAAGGTCTGGTGGCAAGAAAAGCTACTTCTAGGAGGTTGTCAAGGGTTTTCAATCGACGATTCCATTCTTGGATGGTTGGTTTGGCCCTTGTTCCTGTGACTCGAATGCTAGGCCGGTATATCCCATTTTAATTTTACACCATTGTGAACCTTACGCCTTTTTTACTCTCTGATCGAGGTTCTCGGCATTGAAAAATATTCGTAAACTAAATCACACGTGTATATGTTGACATTTAAGAGGTATACAGTCAATAAAATAAAGGGCAATGGTGATATATATGCGGATTAGACACAAAAAAAAACACTCAACAAATGGCTACAATTTAAGGAATGTGTTTATGACGGCATTAGATTCCTAATTGATGGAGAAAGGTCTGGTGGCAAGAAAAGCTGCTTCTAGGAGGTTGTCAAGTGTTTTCGCTCGACGATTCCATTATTGGGTGGTTGGTTTGGCCCTTGTTCCCGTAACTCGAATCCTAGCCCGGTATATCCCATTTTAATTTTACACCATTGTGAAGCTTACGCCTTTTTTACACTCTGATCGAGGTTCTCGGCATTGAATAATCTTCGTAAACTAAATCACACGTGTCTATGTTGACATTTAACAGATATACAGTCAAGAAAATCAAGGGCAATGGTGATATATAAGCGGATTAGACACAAAAAAAAACACTCAACAAATGGCTACAATTTGAGTAATGTGTTGAGTTACGGCATCAGATTCCTAATTGATGGAGAAAGGTCTGGTGGCAAGAAAAGCTGCTTCTAGGAGGTTGTCAAGTGTTTTCGCTTGACGATTCCATTCTTGGGTGGTTGGTTTGGCCCTTGTTCCTCTAACTCGAATCCTAGCCCGGTATATCCCATTTTAATTTTACACCATTGTGAACCTTACGCCTTTTTTACACTCTGATCGAGGTTCTCGGCATTGAAAAATCTTCGTAAACTAAATCACACGTGTAGATGTTGATATTTAAGAGATATACAATCAAGAAAATCAAGGGAAATGGTGATATATATCCGGATTAGACACCAAAAGAAAACACTCAACAAATGGCTACAATTTAAGGAATGTGTTTAGCGGCATTAGATTCCTAATTGATGGAGAAAGGTCTGGGGGCAAGAAATGCTACTTCTAGGAGGTTGTCAAGGGTTTTCGATCGACGATTCCATTCTTGGATGGTTGGTTTGGCCCTTGTTCCTGTGACTCGAATGCTAGGCCGGTATATCCCATTTTAATTTTACACCATTGTGAACCTTACACCTTTTTACTCTCTGATCGAGGTTCTCGGCATTGAAAAATCTTCGTAAACTAAATCACACGTGTATATGTTGACATTTAAGAGGTATACAGTCAATAAAATAAAGGGCAATGGTGATATATATGCGGATTAGACACAAAAAAAAACACTCAACAAATGGCTACAATTTAAGGAATGTGTTTAGTGACGGCATCAGATTCCTAATTGATGGAGAAAGGTCTGGTGGCAGGAAAAGCTGCTTCTAGGAGGTTGTCAAGTGTTTTCGCTCGACGATTCCATTCTTGGGTGGTTGGTTTGGCCCTAGTTCCCGTAACTCGAATCCTAGCCCGGTATATCCCATTTTAATTTTATACCATTGTGAAGCTTACGCCTTTTTTACACTCTGATCGAGGTTCTCGGCATTGAATAATCTTCGTAAACTAAATCACACGTGTCTATGTTGACATTTAAGAGATATACAGTCAAGAAAATCAAGGGCAATGGTGATATATATGCGGATTTGACACAAAAAAAAACAGTCAACAAATGGCTACAATTTAAGGAATGTGTTTAGTGACGGCATCAGATTCCTAATTGATGGAGAAAGGTCTGGTGGCAAGAAAAGCTGCTTCTAGGAGGTTGTCAAGTGTTTTCGCTCGACAATTCCTTTCTTGGGTGGTTGGTTTGGCCCTTGTTCCTGTAACTCAAATCCTAACCCGGTATATCACCTTTTAATTTTACACCATTGTGAACCTTACGCCTTTTTTACTCTCTGATCGACGTTCTCGGCGTTGAAAAATCTTCGTAAACTTAATCACACGTGTAAATGTTGACATTTAAGAGATATAAAGTCAAGAAAATCAAAGGGAATGGTGATACATATGCGGATTAGACACAAAAAAAAAACACTCAACAAATGGCTACAATTTAAGGATGTGTTTAGTGACGGCATCAGATTCTTAATTGATGGAGAAAGGTCTGGTGGCTAGAAAAGCTGCTTCTAGGAGGTTGTCAAGTGTTTTCGCTTGACGATTCCATTCTTGGGTGGTTGGTTTGTCCCTTGTTCCTGTAACTCGAATCCCAGCCCGGTATATCCCAATTTAATTTTACACCATTGTGAACCTTACGCCTTTTTTACTCTCTGATCGAGGTTCTCGGCATTGAAAAATCTTCGTAAACTAAATCACACGTGTATATGTTGTCATTTAAGAGATATACATTCAAGAAAATCAAGGGCAATGGTGATATATAAGCGGATTAGACACAAAAAAAACACTCAACAAATGGCTACAATTTGAGGAATGTGTTGAGTGACGGCATCAGATTCCTAATTGATGGAGAAAGGTCTGGTGGCAAGAAAAGCTGCTTCTAGGAGGTGGTCAAGTGTTTTCGCTCGGCGATTCCATTCTTGGGTGGTTGGTTTGGCCCTTGTTCCTTTAACTCGAATCCTAGCCCGGTATATCCCATTTTAATTTTACACCATTGAGAACCTTACGCCTTTTTTACACTCTGATCGAGGTTCTCGGCATTGAAAAATCTTTGTAAACTAAATCACACGTGTAGATGTTGATATTTAAGAGATATACAGTCAAGAAAATCAAGGGCAATGGTGATATATATCCGGATTAGACACCAAAAGAAAACACTCAACAAATGGCTACAATTTAAGGAATGTGTTTAGCGGCATTAGATTCCTAATTGATGGAGAAAGGTCTGGTGGCAAGAAAAGCTACTTCTAGGAGGTTGTCAAGTGTTTTCGATCGACGATTCCATTCTTGGATGGTTGGTTTGGCCTTTGTTCCTGTAACTCGAATCCTAGCTCGGTATATCCCATTTTAATTTTACACCATTGTGAACCTTATGCCTTTGAAACACTCTGATCGACGGCATTGAATAATCTTCGTAAACTAAATCACACGTGTATATGTTGACATTTAAGAGATATACAGTCAAGAAAATCAAGGGCAATGGTGATATATATGCGGATTTGACACAAAAAAAAAGTCAACAAATGGCTACAATTTAAGGAATGTGTTTAGTGACGGCATCAGATTCCTAATTGATGGAGAAAGGTCTGGTGGCAAGAAAAGCTGCTTCTAGGAGGTTGTCAAGTGTTTTCGCTCGATGATTCCTTTCTTGGGTGGTTGGTTTGGCCCTTGTTCCTGTAACTCGAATCCTAGCCTCGTATATCCCATTTTAATTTTTCACCATTGTGAACCTTACGCCTTTTTTACTCTCTGATGGAGGTTCTCGGCGTTGAAAAATCTTTGTAAACTTAATCACACGTGTAAATGTTGACATTTAAGAGATATACAGTCAAGAAAATCAAATGGAATGGTGATACATATGCGGATTAGACAAAAAAAAAAACACTCAACAAATGGCTACAATTTAAGGAATGTGTTTAGTGACAGCATCAGATTCTTAATTGATGGAGAAAGGTCTGGTGGCTAGAAAAGCTACTTCTAGGAGGTTGTCAAGTGTTTTTTCTTGACGATTCCATTCTTGGGTGGTTGGTTTGGCCCTTGTTCCTGTAACTCGAATCCCAGCCCGGTATATCCCATTTTAATTTTACACCATTGTGAACCTTACGCCTTTTTTACACTCTGATCGAGGTTCTCGGCATTGAATAATCTTCGTAAACTAAATCACACATGTATATGTTGACATTTAAGAGATATACAGTAAAGAAAATCAAGGGCAATGGTGATATATATGCGGATTTGACACAAAAAAAACACTCAACAAATGGCTACAATTTAAGGAATGTGTTTAGTGACGGCATCAGATTCCTAATTGATGGAGAAAGGTCTGGTGGCAAGAAAAGCTGCTTCTAGGAGGTTGTCAAGTGTTTTCGCTCGACGATTCCATTCTTGGGTGGTTGGTTTGGCCCTTCTTCCCGTAACTCGAATCCTAGCCCGGTATATCCCATTTTAATTTTACACCATTGTGAAGCTTACGCCTTTTTTACACTCTGATCGAGGTTCTCGGCATTGAATAATCTTCGTAAACTAAATCACACGTGTCTATGTTGACATTTAAGAGATATACAGTCAAGAAAATCAAGGGCAATGGTGATATATATGCAGATTTGACACAAAAAAAAAACAGTCATCAAATGGCTACAATTTAAGGAATGTGTTTAGTGACGGCATCAGATTCCTAATTGATGGAGAAAGGTCTGGTGGCAAGAAAAGCTGCTTCTAGGAGGTTGTCAAGTGTTTTCGCTCGACAATTCCTTTCTTGGGTGGTTGGTTTGGCCCTTGTTCCTGTAACTCGAATCCTAACCCGGTATATCACCTTTTAATTTTACACCATTGTGAACCTTACGCCTTTTTTACTCTCTGATCGAGGTTCTCGGCGTTGAAAAATCTTCGTAAACTTAATCACACGTGTAAATGTTGACATTTAAGAGATATAAAGTCAAGAAAATCAAAGGGAATGGTGATACATATGCGGATTAGACACAAAAAAAAACACTCAACAAATGGCTACAATTTAAGGAATGTGTTTA
Source organism: Helianthus tuberosus (assembly GCA_030545235.1). NCBI lineage: Eukaryota > Viridiplantae > Streptophyta > Magnoliopsida > Asterales > Asteraceae > Helianthus > Helianthus tuberosus. The sequence goes on from CM060448.1 coordinate 55,672,180, forward strand.
GTGACGGCATCAGATTCTTAATTGATGGAGAAAGGTCTGGTGGCAAGAAAAGCTACTTCTAGGAGGTTGTCAAGTGTTTTCGATCGACGATTCCATTCTTGGATGGTTGGTTTGGCCTTTGTTCCTGTAACTCGAATCCTAGCTCGGTATATCCCATTTTAATTTTACACCATTGTGAACCTTATGCCTTTGAAACACTCTGATCGACGGCATTGAATAATCTTCGTAAACTAAATCACACGTGTATATGTTGACATTTAAGAGATATACAGTCAAGAAAATCAAGGGCAATGGTGATATATATGCGGATTTGACACAAAAAAAAAGTCAACAAATGGCTACAATTTAAGGAATGTGTTTAGTGACGGCATCAGATTCCTAATTGATGGAGAAAGGTCTGGTGGCAAGAAAAGCTGCTTCTAGGAGGTTGTCAAGTGTTTTTGCTCGATGATTCCTTTCTTGGGTGGTTGGTTTGGCCCTTGTTCCTGTAACTCGAATCCTAGCCTCGTATATCCCATTTTAATTTTACACCATTGTGAACCTTACGCCTTTTTTACTCTCTGATGGAGGTTCTCGGCGTTGAAAAATCTTTGTAAACTTAATCACACGTGTAAATGTTGACATTTAAGAGATATACAGTCAAGAAAATCAAATGGAATGGTGATACATATGCGGATTAGACAAAAAAAACACTCAACAAATGGCTACAATTTAAGGAATGTGTTTAGTGACAGCATCAGATTCTTAATTGATGGAGAAAGGTCTGGTGGCTAGAAAAGCTACTTCTAGGAGGTTGTCAAGTGTTTTTTCTTGACGATTCCATTCTTGGGTGGTTGGTTTGGCCCTTGTTCCTGTAACTCGAATCGCAGCCCGGTATATCCCATTTTAATTTTACACCATTGTGAACCTTACGCCTTTTTTACACTCTGATCAAGGTTCTCGGCATTGAATAATCTTCGTAAACTAAATCACACGTGTATATGTTGACATTTAAGAGATATACAGTCAAGAAAATCAAGGGCAATGGTGATATATATGCGGATTTGACACAAAAAAAAACACTCAACAAATGGCTACAATTTAAGGAATGTGTTTAGTGACGGCATCAGATTCCTAATTGATGGAGAAAGGTCTGGTGGCAAGAAAAGCTGCTTCTAGGAGGTTGTCAAGTGTATTCGCTCGACGATTCCATTCTTGGGTGGTTGGTTTGGCCCTTCTTCCCGTAACTCGAATCCTAGCCCGGTATATCCCATTTTAATTTTACACCATTGTGAAGCTTACGCCTTTTTTACACTCTGATCGAGGTTCTCGGCATTGAATAATCTTCGTAAACTAAATCACACGTGTCTATGTTGACATTTAAGAGATATACAGTCAAGAAAATCAAGGGCAATGGTGATATATATGCAGATTTGACACAAAAAAAAAACAGTCAACAAATGGCTACAATTTAAGGAATGTGTTTAGTGACGGCATCAGATTCCTAATTGATGGAGAAAGGTCTGGTGGCAAGAAAAGCTGCTTCTAGGAGGTTGTCAAGTGTTTTCGCTCGACAATTCCTTTCTTGGGTGGTTGGTTTGGCCCTTGTTCCTGTAACTCGAATCCTAACCCGGTATATCACCTTTTAATTTTACACCATTGTGAACCTTACGCCTTTTTTACTCTCTGATCGAGGTTCTCGGCGTTGAAAAATCTTCGTAAACTTAATCACACGTGTAAATGTTGACATTTAAGAGATATAAAGTCAAGAAAATCAAAGGGAATGGTGATACATATGCGGATTAGACACAAAAAAAAAAACACTCAACAAATGGCTACAATTTAAGGAATGTGTTTAGTGACGGCATCAGATTCTTAATTGATGGAGAAAGGTCTGGTGGCTAGAAAAGCTGCTTCTAGGAGGTTGTCAAGTGTTTTCGCTTGACGATTCCATTCTTGGGTGGTTGGTTTGTCCCTTGTTCCTGTAACTCGAATCCCAGCCCGGTATATCCAAATTTAATTTTACACCATTGTGAACCTTACGCCTTTTTTACTCTCTGATCGAGGTTCTCGGCATTGAAAAATCTTCGTAAACTAAATCACACGTGTATATGTTGTCATTTAAGAGATATACATTCAAGAAAATCAAGGGCAATGGTGATATATAAGCGGATTAGACACAAAAAAAACGCTCAACAAACGGCTACAATTTGAGGAATGTGTTGAGTGACGGCATCAGATTCCTAATTGATGGAGAAAGGTCTGGTGGCAAGAAAAGCTGCTTCTAGGAGGTGGTCAAGTGTTTTCGCTCGACGATTCCATTCTTGGGTGGTTGGTTTGGCCCTTGTTCCTTTAACTCGAATCCTAGCCCGGTATATCCCATTTTAATTTTACACCATTGTGAACCTTACGCCTTTTTTACACTCTGATCGAGGTTCTCGGCATTGAAAAATCTTTGTAAACTAAATCACACGTGTAGATGTTGATATTTAAGAGATATACAGTCAAGAAAATCAAGGGCAATGGTGATATATATCCGGATTAGACACCAAAAGAAAACACTCAACAAATGGCTACAATTTAAGGAATGTGTTTAGCGGCATTAGATTCCTAATTGATGGAGAAAGGTCTGGTTGCAAGAAAAGCTACTTCTAGGAGGTTGTCAAGTGTTTTCGATCGACGATTCCATTCTTGGATGGTTGGTTTGGCCCTTGTTCCTGTAACTCGAATCCTAGCTCGGTATATCCCATTTTAATTTTACACCATTGTGAACCTTACGCCTTTTTTACACTCTGATCGAGGTTCTCGGCATTGAATAATCTTCGTAAACTAAATCACACGTGTATATGTTGACATTTAAGAGATATACAGTCAAGAAAATCAAGGGCAATGGTGATATATATGCGGATTTGACACAAAAAAAAAACAGTCAACAAATGGCTACAATTTAAGGAATGTGTTTAGTGACGACATCAGATTCCTAATTGATGGAGAAAGGTCTGGTGGCAAGAAAAGCTACTTCTAGGAGGTTGTCAAGTGTTTTCGCTCGACGATTCCTTTCTTGGGTGGTTGGTTTGGCCCTTGTTCCTGTAACTCGAATCCTAGCCTCGTATATCCCATTTTAATTTTCCACCATTGTGAACCTTACGCCTTTTTTACTCTCTGATGGAGGTTCTCGGCGTTGAAAAATCTTTGTAAACTTAATCACACGTGTAAATGTTGACATTTAAGAGATATACAGTCAAGAAAATCAAATGGAATGGTGATACATATGCGGATTAGACAAAAAAAAAACACTCAACAAATGGCTACAATTTAAGGAATGTGTTTAGTGACAGCATCAGATTCTTAATTGATGGAGAAAGGTCTGGTGGCTAGAAAAGCTACTTCTAGGAGGTTGTCAAGTGTTTTTTCTTGACGATTCCATTCTTGGGTGGTTGGTTTGGCCCTTGTTCCTGTAACACGAATCCCAGCCCGGTATATCCCATTTTAATTTTACACCATTGTGAACCTTATGCTTTTTTTACTCTCTGATCGAGGTTCTCGGCATTGAAAAATCTTCGTAAACTAAATCACACGTGTATATGTTGTCATTTAAGAGATATACATTCAAGAAAATCAAGGGCAGTGGTGATATATATGCGGATTAGACACAAAAAAAACACTCAACAAATGGCTACAATTTGAGGAATTTGTTGAGTGACGGCATCAGATTCCTAATTGATGGAGAAAGGTCTGGTGGCAAGAAAAGCTGCTTTTAGGAGGTTGTCAAGTGTTTTCGCTCGACGATTCCATTCTTGGGTGGTTGGTTTGGCCCTTGTTCCTCTAACTCGAATCCTAGCCCGGTATATCCCATTTTAATTTTACACCATTGTGAACCTTACGCCTTTTTTACTCTCTGATCGAGGTTCTCGACATTGAAAAATCTTCGTAAACTAAATCAAACGTGTATGTCTTGACATTTAAGAGGAATAGAGTCAAGAAAATCAATGGCAATGGTGATATATATGCGGATTAGACACCAAAAAAGAAAAAAAAACTCTCAACAAATGGCTACAATTTAAGCAATGTGTTTAGTGACGGCATCAGATTCCTAATTGATGGAGAAAGGTCTAGTGGTAAGAAAAGCTGCTTCTAGGATGTTGTCAAGTGTTTTTGCTCGACGATTCCATTCATGGGTGATTGGTTTGGCCCTTGTTCCTGTAACTCGAATCCTAGCCCGGTATATCCCATTTTAATTTTACACCATTGTGAACCCTACCCCTTTTTTAATCTCTGATCGAGGTTCTCGTCGTTGAAAATCTTCGTAAACTAAATCACACGTGTATATGTTGACATTTAAGAGATATACAGTCAAGAAAATCAAGGGCAATGGTGATATATATGCGGATTAGACAAAAAAAAAACACTCAACAAATGGCTACAATTTAAGGAATGTGTATTGTGACGTAATAAGATATCTAATTGATGGAGAAAGGTCTGGTGGCAAGAAAAGCTGCTTCTAAGATGTTGTCAAGTGTTTTCGCTCGACAATTCCATTCTTGGGTGGTTGGTTTGGCCCTTGTTCCTGTAACTGGAATCCTAGCCAAGTATATCCCATTTTAATTTTACACCATTGTGAACCTTACACATATTTTACTCTTTGATCGAGGTTCTCGGCATTGAAAAATCTTCGTAAACTAAATCACACGTGTATATGTTGTCATTTAAGAGATATACAATCAAGAAAATCAAGGGCAATGATGATATATATGCGGATTAGACACAAAAAAAAAGCACTCAACAAATGGTTACAATTTAAGGAATGTGTTTAGTGACGGCATCAGATTCCTAATTGATGGAGAAAGGTCTGGTGGCAAGAAAAGCTGCTTCTAGGAGGTTGTCAAGTGTTTACACTCGACGATTCCATTCTTGGGTGGTTGGTTTGGCCCTTGTTCCTGTAACTCGAATCCTAGCCCGGTATATCCCATTTTAATTTTACAACATTGTGAACCTTACGCCTTTTTTACTCTCTGATCGAGGTTCTCGGCATTGAAAAATCTTCGTAAACTAAATCACACGTGTATATGTTGACAATTAAGAGAGATACAATCAAGAAAATCAAGGGCAATGGTGCTACATATGCGGATTAGACACCAAAAAAAACACACAACAAATGGCTACAATTTAAGGAATGTGTTTAGTAACCACATCGGATTCCTAATTGATGGAGAAATGTCTCGTGGCAAGAAAAGCTGCTTCTAGGAGGTTGTCAAGTGTTTTCGCTCGACGATTCCATTCTTGGGTGGTTGGTTTGGCCCTTTTTCCTGTAACTCGAATCCTAGCCCGGTATATCCCATTTTAATTTTACACCATTGTGAACCTTACGCCTTTTTTACTCTCTGATCGAGGTTATCGGCATTGAAAAATCTTCGTAAACTAAATCACACGTGTATATTTTGACATTTAAGAGATATACAGTAAAAAAAATCAAGGGCAATGATGATATATATGCGGATTAGACACAAAAAAAAAACAAATGGCTACAATTTAAGGAATCTGTTTAGTGACGGCATCAGATTCCTAATTGATGGAGAAAGTTCTAGTGGCAAGAAAAGCTGCTTCTAGCAGGTTGTCAAGTGTTTTCGCTCGACGATTCCATTCTTGGGTGGTTTGTTTGGCCCTTGCTACTGTAACTTGAATCCTAGCCTGGTATATCCCATTTTAATTTTACACCATTGTGAACCTTACGCCTTTTTACACTCTGATCGAGGTTCTCGGCATTGAAAAATCTTCGTAAACTAAATCACACGTGTATATTTTGACATTTAAGAGATATACAGTCAAAAAAATCAAGGGCAATGATGATATATATGCGGATTAGACACAAAAAAAAAACACTCAACAAATAGCTACAATTTAAGGAATGTGTTTAGTGACGGCATCAGATTCCTAAATGATGGAGAAAGGTCTGGTGGCAAGAAAAGCTGCTTCTAGGAGGTTCTCAAGTGTTTTCACTCGACGATTCCATTCTTGGGTGGTTGGTTTGGCCCTTGTTCCTGTAACTCGAATCCTAGCCCGGTATATCTCATTTTAATTTGACACCATTGTGATCCTTACGCCTTTTTTACTCTCTGATCGAGGTTCTCGGCATTGAAAAATCTTCGTAAACTAAATCACACGTGTATATGTTGACATTTAAGAGATATACAGTCAAGAAAATCAAGGGCAATGGTATTATATATGCGGATTAGACACCAAAAAAAAACTCAACAAATGGCTACAATTTAAGGAATGTGTTTAGTGACGGCATCAGATTCCTAATTGATGGAGAATGGTCTAGTGGCAAGAAAAGCTGCTTCTAGGAGGTTGTCAAGTGTTTTCGCTCGACGATTCCATTCTTGGGTGGTTGGTTTGGCCCTTGTTCCTGTAACTCGATAACTAGCCCAGTATATCCCATTTTAATTTTACACCATTGTGAACCTTACGCCTTTTTTACTCTCTGATCGAGGTTCTCGGCATTGAAAAATCTTCGTAAACTAAATCACACGTGTATATGTTGACATTTAAGAACTATCCAGTCAAGAAAATCAAGGGCAATGGTGTTATATATGCGGATTAGACAAAAAAAAAAACACTCAATAAATGGCTACAATTTAAGGAATGTGTTTAGTGACGGCATCAGATTCCTAATTGATGGAGAAAGGTCTGGTGGCAAGAAAAGCTGCTTCTAGGAGGTTGTCAACTGTTTTCACACGACGATTCCATTCTTGGGTGTTTGGTTTGGCCCTTGTTCCTGTAACTCGAATCCTATCCCGGTATATCCGATTTTAATTTTACATCATTGTGAACCTTATGCCATTTTTACTCTCTGATCGAGGTTCTCGGCATTGAAAAATCTTCTTAAACTAATTCACACTTGTATATGTTGACATTTCAGAGATATACAGTCAAGAAAATCAAGGACAATGGTGTTATATATGCGGATTAGACAACAAAAAAAACACTCAATAAATGGCTACAATTTAATGAATGTGTTTAGTGACGGCATCAGATTCCTAATTGATGGAGAAAGGTCTGGTGGCAAGAAAAGCTGCTTCTAGGAGGTTGTCAAGTGTTTTCACTCGACGATTCCATTCTTGGGTGTTTGGTTGGGCCCTTGTTCCTGTAACTCGAATCCTAGCCCAGTATATCCCATTTTAATTTTACATAATTGTGAACCTTACGCCATTTTTACTCTCTGATCGAGGTTCTCGGCATTGAAACATCTTCGTAAACTAAATCACACGTGTATATTTTGACATTTAAGAGATATACAGTCAAAAAAATCAATGGCAATGATGATATATATGCGGATTAGACACAAAAAAAACACTCAATAAATAGCTACAATTTAAGGAATGTGTTTAGTGACGGCATCAGATTCCTAATTGATGGAGAAAGGTCTGGTGGCAAGAAAAGCTGCTTCTAGGAGGTTCTCAAGTGTTTTCACTCGACGATTCCATTCTTGGGTGGTTGGTTTGGCCCTTGTTCCTGTAACTCGAATCCTAGCCCGGTATATCCCATTTTAATTTGACACCATTGTGATCCTTACGCCTTTTTTACTCTCTGATCGAGGTTCTCGGCATTGAAAAATCTTCATAAACTAAATCACACGTGTATATGTTGACATTTAAGAGATATACAGTCAAGAAAATCAAGGGCAATGGTATTATATATGCGGATTAGACACCAAAAAAAAAAAACCTCAACAAATGGCTACAATTTAAGGAATGTGTTTAGTGACGGCATCAGATTCCTAATTGATGGAGAAAGGTCTAGTGGCAAGAAAAGCTGCTTCTAGGAGGTTGTCAAGTGTTTTCGCTCGACGATTCCATTCTTGGGTGGTTGGTTTGGCCCTTGTTCCTGTAACTCGATAACTAGCCCGGTATATCCCATTATAATTTTACACCATTGTGAACCTTACGCCTTTTTTACTCTCTGATCGAGGTTCTCGGCATTGAAAAATCTTCGTAAACTAAATCACACGTGTATATGTTGACATTTAAGAGATATACAGTCAAGAAAATCAAGGGTAATGGTGATATATATGCGGATTAGACACAAAAAAAAACACACAACAAATGGCTACAATTTAAGGAATGTGTTTAGTAACCACATCGGATTCCTAATTGATGGAGAAATGTCTCGTGGTAAGAAAAGCTGCTTCTAGGAGGTTGTCAAGTGTTTTCGCTCGACGATTCCATTCTTGGGTGGTTGGTTTGGCCTTTTTTCCTGTAACTCGAATCCTAGCCCGGTATATCCCATTTTAATTTTACACCATTGTGAACCTTACGCCTTTTTTACTCTCTGATCGAGGTTATCGGCATTGAAAAATCTTCGTAAACTAAATCACACGTGTATATTTTGACATTTAAGAGATATACAGTAAAAAAAATCAAAGGCAATGATGATATATATGCGGATTAGACACAAAAAAAAAAAAACAAATGGCTACAATTTAAGGAATCTGTTTAGTGACGGCATCAGATTCCTAATTGATGGAGAAAGTTCTAGTGGCAAGAAAAGCTGCTTCTAGCAGGTTGTCAAGTGTTTTCGCTCGACGATTCCATTCTTGGGTGGTTTGTTTGGCCCTTGCTCCTGTAACTTGAATCCTAGCCTGGTATATCCCATTTTAATTTTACACCATTGTGAACCTTACGCCTTTTTACACTCTGATCGAGGTTCTCGGCATTGAAAAATCTTCGTAAACTAAATCACACGTGTATATTTTGACATTTAAGAGATATACAGTCAAAAAAATCAAGGGCAATGATGATATATATGCGGATTAGACACAAAAAAAAAACACTCAACAAATAGCTACAATTTAAGGAATGTGTTTAGTGACGGCATCAGATTCCTAAATGATGGAGAAAGGTCTGGTGGCAAGAAAAGCTGCTTCTAGGAGGTTCTCAAGTGTTTTCACTCGACGATTCCATTCTTGGGTGGTTGGTTTGGCCCTTGTTCCTGTAACTCGAATCCTAGCCCGGTATATCCCATTTTAATTTGACACCATTGTGATCCTTACGCCTTTTTTACTCTCTGATCGAGGTTCTCGGCATTGAAAAATCTTCGTAAACTAAATCACACGTGTATATGTTGACATTTAAGAGATATACAGTCAAGAAAATCAAGGGCAATGGTATTATATATGCGGATTAGACACCAAAAAAAACTCAACAAATGGCTACAATTTAAGGAATGTGTTTAGTGACGGCATCAGATTCCTAATTGATGGAGAATGGTCTAGTGGCAAGAAAAGCTGCTTCTAGGAGGTTGTCAAGTGTTTTCGCTCGACGATTCCATTCTTGGGTGGTTGGTTTGGCCCTTGTTCCTGTAACTCGATAACTAGCCCGGTATATCCCATTTTAATTTTACACCATTGTGAACCTTACGCCTTTTTTACTCTCTGATCGAGGTTCTCGGCATTGAAAAATCTTCGTAAACTAAATCACACGTGTATATGTTGACATTTAAGAACTATCCAGTCAAGAAAATCAAGGGCAATGGTGTTATATATGCGGATTAGACAAAAAAAAAACACTCAATAAATGGCTACAATTTAAGGAATGTGTTTAGTGACGGCATCAGATTCCTAATTGATGGAGAAAGGTCTGGTGGCAAGAAAAGCTGCTTCTAGGAGGTTGTCAACTGTTTTCACTCGACGATTCCATTCTTGGGTGTTTGGTTTGGCCCTTGTTCCTGTAACTCGAATCCTATCCCGGTATATCCCATTTTAATTTTACATCATTGTGAACCTTATGCCATTTTTACTCTCTGATCGAGGTTCTCGGCATTGAAAAATCTTCTTAAACTAATTCACACTTGTATATGTTGACATTTCAGAGATATACAGTCAAGAAAATCAAGGACAATGGTGTTATATATGCGGATTAGACAACAAAAAAAAAACACTCAATAAATGGCTACAATTTAATGAATGTGTTTAGTGACGGCATCAGATTCCTAATTGATGGAGAAAGGTCTGGTGGCAAGAAAAGCTGCTTCTAGGAGGTTGTCAAGTGTTTTCACTCGACGATTCCATTCTTGGGTGTTTGGTTGGGCCCTTGTTCCTGTAACTCGAATCCTAGCCCGGTATATCCCATTTTAAATTTACATAATTGTGAACCTTACGCCATTTTTACTCTCTGATCGAGGTTCTCGGCATTGAAACATCTTCGTAAACTAAATCACACGTGTATATTTTGACATTTAAGAGATATACAGTCAAAAAAATCAATGACAATGATGATATATATGCGGATTAGACACAAAAAATACACTCAATAAATAGCTACAATTTAAGGAATGTGTTTAGTGACGGCATCAGATTCCTAATTGATGGAGAAAGGTCTGGTGGCAAGAAAAGCTGCTTCTAGGAGGTTCTCAAGTGTTTTCACTCGACGATTCCATTCTTGGGTGGTTGGTTTGGCCCTTGTTCCTGTAACTCGAATCCTAGCCCGGTATATCCCATTTTAATTTGACACCATTGTGATCCTTACGCCTTTTTTACTCTCTGATCGAGGTTCTCGGCATTGAAAAATCTTCATAAACTAAATCACACGTGTATATGTTGACATTTAAGAGATATACAGTCAAGAAAATCAAGGGCAATGGTATTATATATGCGGATTAGACACCAAAAAAAAAAAAACTCAACAAATGGCTACAATTTAAGGAATGTGTTTAGTGACGGCATCAGATTCCTAATTGATGGAGAAATGTCTAGTGGCAAGAAAAGCTGCTTCTAGGAGGTTGTCAAGTGTTTTCGCTCGACGATTCCATTCTTGGGTGGTTGGTTTGGCCCTTGTTCCTGTAACTCGATAACTAGCCCGGTATATCCCATTATAATTTTACACCATTGTGAACCTTACGCCTTTTTTACTCTCTGATCGAGGTTCTCGGCATTGAAAAATCTTCGTAAACTAAATCACACGTGTATATGTTGACATTTAAGAACTATTCAGTCAAGAAAATCAAGGGCAATGGTGTTATATATGCGGATTAGACAAAAAAAAACACTCAATAAATGGCTACAATTTAAGGAATGTGTTTAGTGACAGCATCAGATTCCTAATTGATGGAGAAAGGTCTGGTGGCAAGAAAAGCTGCTTCTAGGAGGTTGTCAACTGTTTTCACTCGACGATTCCATTCTTGGGTGTTTGGTTTGGCCCTTGTTCCTGTAACTCGAATCCTAGCCTGGTATATCCCATTTTAATTTTACATCATTGTGAACCTCATGCCATTTTTACTCTCTGATCGAGGTTCTCGGCATTGAAAAATCTTCGTAAACTAAATCACACGTGTATATGTTGACATTTAAGAGATATACAGTCAAGAAAATCAAGGGCAATGGTGATATATATGCGGATTAGACACAAAAAAAAACACACACACAACAAATGGCTACAATTTAAGGAATGTGTTTAGTAACGGCATCGGATTCCTAATTGATGGAGAAAGGTATGGTGGCAAGAAAAGCTGCTTCTAGGAGGTTATCAAGTGTTTTCGCTCGACGATTCCATTCTTGGGTGGTTGGTTTGGCCCTTGTACCTGTAACTCGAATCCTAGCCCGGTATATCCCATTTTAATTTTACAACATTGTGAACCTTAAGTCTTTTTTACTCTCTGATCGAAGTACTCGACATTGAATAATCTTCGTAAACTAAATCACACGTGTATATATTGACCTTTAAGTGAGATACAGTCAATAAAATCAAGGGCAATGGTGATATATATGCGGCTACAATTTAAGGAATGTGTTTAGTAACGACATCAGATTCCTAATTGATGGAGAAAGGTCCGTTGGCAAGAAAAGCTGCTTCTAGGAGGTTGTCAAGTGTTTTTTGCTTGACGATTCCATTTTTGGGTAGTTGGGTTGGCCCTTGTTCCTGTAACTCGAATCCTAGCCCGGTATATCCCATTTTAATTTTACACCATTGTGAACCTTACGCCTTTTACTCTCTGATCGAGGTTCTCGGCTGTTGATGCAACAAATATAAGACCAACGGTGGTAGTTGGGCTGGTTTGGCAAAAAGGTTGAAGGGTTCAACTTTGCCTAACACAGGTCGTGGGGTCCCCCCACGTTTGTAAGACGTGGAAGGAGGTTCACTAGTTTATTTTTGTTGTTTGCTGAAGATCCTTCTCTGAAGTATATTCAGATTCGGATGTGGGAGCAAATAGAATGTGTGTGGTGTATGTGAAAAGAAGTGACTCGCATGTAAGCAAGTACTTAATATGAATGACCAGAGATTAGAGAATCAGAGCTGGCCAGGAGATGATTTCTGAAGTAAATGAAGTTTTAATTTATAGGAGAAGACATCTCCCGAAGTAGAATTCATTTGACTAGTGATCCTGTTTGCAGTGAGGGGCTTACCCTTTCGGGGGTTAAAGCCTTTTGACCCCTGGATAATAGCGTGTATTCTGCAGACCTGCATTGCTTTTGCGGCTGTGGGTTGGTGAAGCAATCCCCGGATGTGACTGGCTACTGTTTTCGTATTACTTTCCCCTACCTCACAGCTTTTTAACCATTGAACCATTTAACCCTTTTAGCGTTTGCATGTTTAGTCATTTTATTTAGTCTTGGGCTACCCCCATCATCAGCCCCCCAAGTCAGAGGTTTTTGGGGAATGGGCTCAAAGACTTCTGACTTTTATACGCGTATTTTATTGCCTAAAGGTTTCAATGGTTCGATGCTTGAAGGCTTGAAGGGTTGTGAGCAGTTAATATTTGAATTTTAAATAACTAACACTTGATTTGATTGATGTATGGCAGTTCAATAGGGTGGCGGTTACTGTTTTGCCATTATTACCCCTATTGTAGGTTATTTTATATCTACTTTTCTCATTTATTTACACATTTTGATTTGAAGAAATCAGTTTGCTTCCTTTTTTCTCTCCGGTATCCCCCTTTCTTTCAATATCAGGTCAGTTTCCATTTGCTTATTTTTTCTTTAGTTGTTCATTGTGATGGGTGCTCGGAAGGATATGGCAAAATCCTTCTCTCGACTGACCCAAGAGGAAGTCGATTTATTTTGTGTAGAATGGGGAATATGGACGAAGTATAAACCGGTTGCACCGGCTTGCGATAAATCAATCAATGCCTGTCCTTCTGGTATGATTGCCTTGTATTGCCGTCATTTTGAGTTTTCAAACCTTCGCTATCCGTTTTCAAACTTTGTCTTGAATGTATTGGAATATTATCGGGTGTCTTTTGGTCAAGTTCATCCCCTAGGCATGGTTAGGGTTTTGCATTTCGAAATTCTGTGCCGGGCCTGTGGGTATGATCCATCTTTATTGTCCTTCCGTCGCTTTTTCCGGCTTGCTAAGAATGGTGATTGGTTCACCTTTGAAACCAGTCAAGTTGACACTTGCTTAATCTCGTCCATGGTTTCTACACTTGGGGTGTGGAAATATAGGTTTTTCTGGGTGTCGGAGGAAATTGTCCCTTTCAAACCTGTTTGGAGACACCCAGATGTTGTTCGGAACGAGCCGGAGCCCTCTGATTCCGAGATAAACACTCGCTTCTTAGAAATTCTTAGGGAGTGTCCTTCTAGGCTTCGCCCTTTCCCTGAGCATTTGTTGGTGTTGTTGGGTATAAGTAAGTTGTGGGAAAAGGCTAACCGGGATCCGGTGCTTATTAGAGATGGGAAAGGTATGCATTTATTCTTTTCTTGCTTCTTTGTTCCTTTCTATTTATTTGCTTATGTGCTTTTATATTTGTGTTGTAGCTATGTCTGCCTTGGATTTTATCAAAAGCGATGATACCTCTGACGTTGTTTTTGATGATGTTGCTGCTACCCCTGACGAGAATGCGGTTGTTAAGGGTACCGATTATAGGTTTGAGGGTTCTGGTTATGTCAATGTTCCAAATGTCAAAGGCTTCACCAAGGTTACTGCGTCCAAAGGTTCTACCCGTCGTTCTCAACGCCATCTGAAGGTTGTTGATCAGCCCTCTGGCTCAGAGCCTATTGACGTTAGTGATGATATTGAGGCATCAGAGGATCAAGCTGTGGATGTTGGTAAAGGCAAGGAGAAGGATTTGATTGTTTCAAGCAAGAAAAAGAAATTGGTTAAGAAGGGTGCCATTCCTGCTATTCAAGGCTCGTCAGCCAAAAGTGTTGAAAGCTTCGAGGGTTCAGAGGACATTTACGTGTCTAATTGGGGGGTTAAGGTTGGTGACAATTTTAAGGATCCTACTGTGTGTGCTGAAGCCTTGGCTCATTTTGCTCCTCCCGATGTTCGAGATGCCATATCTGAGATGGAGGGTGATCATCTTATCTCTAGGATGATGCTCAGTTCCTGCAACCTTTCTGCCCTTTTGGCTGAAGGTGTCACCCGCTTTGCTAAAGGGATGCGGGAATATGAGGAGACCTCCAAGAAGAAGGAGAAAATGAAGGCTTCAATTGCTGCCATGAAGAAGGAAATCGAGAGCTTTTCTGAGAAGGAGTTGGCTTGGAACAAGAAGATTGAGGAGTTAACTAAAAGGCACGATATTGAAATGGGTGACCTCAAAAAGAGCTTTGAAGCCAGCCTGTTGAAACTGAAAGCTGATCGGGAGACCTTGGCTGTGCAGAAGAAGGCTTTTGCTAAAGAGAAGGATGGTTTGAAGACTTTGGTTTCACAGGCTACTGCAAATAACCAATGGCTCATTGAGCAGGGTTTTCACCAAGTGGTTACCTATCTGTTGCATTCCAAAGAGTTTAACTCTGCTCTTGGTGATGTTTATACTAAGCTACTCAATCTAGGAAAACACCAGGGTCTTATTGCAGGTTATAAGCTTCACGAGTCTGGCAACCCTTTGGAGAAATCTCCTCTATACCGTCCCGAGGCTTCTGACGTCTTTAAGAGTTCCATGGAGCAAATGGAGAGGTTATCATACCAGTATGTAAGTCAAGTTGCCTCTTGTTATGGTAAGCCACTCTCTGCTTTACAGGAACTGAAGCCGGATGGTTTGAATGAAAAGTTATGCGCTAAACTGCTTGGCGTTCCTTTTCGGGAGATAGTGAGGATACTTTTCCTGGGGAGGCCGATGCTCCGAAGGATGCCAGTTTGGAAGTTTCAGCTGTTGATGATCAAGGTCCGAAGGCTAAGAAGGTTAAGAAGACTAAGAAGGCCAAGGGTAGCATTTCTGGGGCTACTAAGCCTTCTGTTGATGCCTAAAATTCGTAGCTTTCTTAGCACTTTGTTAAAACAATTCATGGTTTGTAACCCTTAAACAATATTAGGTTTTCAGGGACCCTTAAGGTTCCTTTTGGTTGTGTTGAAGGCCTGTATGGCCGCTTGAACAATGATTAGGCTTGCAAGTTACTAGGACTTGCCTTAACTTATGTTTGGAAGTCTTTTAGGACTTTCTTTGACATGGTATGATGTTTAACTATTTTTCTGTGTGTTATGTTTTTACACTTGTGCCTATTTCGTTGAGGTAGTTTGTTTGGCTTTAACCTTTCAAGCCTTTTGGCTGTCTGCTAGTAAGTTGAAGCCTTTGACGTTTCGGGTTGCTACCCGGGTGGCTTGAAGCCTTCAAGGCTTCTGACTCAGTTTGTATCTTTGTGATTTTTGTCCAAGTGATTTTGTTCTTTTAGATTTTCTTTGTCTTTTTGTAACTTTGTCTTTTTCGAGTTTGTGCTGCCCTTATGTTTGTTATACCTAAAAGGGTTCAGTGCTGCAGACACTTAGCCTTGGTATTTTTAACAAGAAGATATAGCACCTATCCTTTTTATCATTATTTTGGTTTTCACTTGTCTTTTTCCAAGCCTGTTTGCGGATTATGTTTTTGAGGCTTAGGGAACATTTGGTGTAGGCTGTTCACACCCGTCTATGAGACAATTTTATTTTTTCTTAACAAGTTTCATGGAGTTGTATTGATCTAGGAACTCACCCCTTATATAGGCTCGTTCAACCCTTGAACCTATTGAGCGATGTGGCCTGGGAGCTCATCCCCTTACATGGCCCTTGCCATGGAGTTTTTTGCTAGGTTCTCAACCTGATCTTAGGATAGAAAGACAAGTTTGATAAAACAACTTCATTCATTCAAGCAATACTTGCTTTTTACAAAAGGTATTCATAGTGTTGTTCGAAATACAATTTGATACAAACCAAATTTTCCTGTCTAAACATGGAACCTTTCAGTGTTTTGCCATTCCAATGCCTTGGAAGCCTTTTGCCTTCTGAATCTGCTAGCTTGTAGGATCCACCCTTGTGTGCTTCGAGGACGGTGTATGGACCCTCCCATTTTGGGCCAAGCTTTCCTTGATTTTCCTTTTTGCTAGCTGCATTGTTTCTGAGGACCAGGTCCCCTGGCTTGAATCGTTCGTACTTGACTTTCTTCTTGTAGTAGGCTTCCATTTGTTGCTTGTATTTGGCTTCTTGGATCGCAGATTGATCTCGTGCTTCCTCTAGGAGTTGTAAATTCAACATGGTCTCTTTTTGGTTTGTTTCGGGATCCATGTTGACGATTCGCTGGGTTACAACTCCTATCTCAGCGGGGATCACAGCCTCGGATCCAAATACCAAGCTATAAGGTGTTTTCTTGTGGCTTGTTTTTTCGGTTGTCCTAATTGCCCATAGGACACTAGGCAATTCTTCAAGCCAGTTGCTTTCGTATCTTCCCAATCTTGTCTTGATGCCTTCCACTATACTTCTATTCGTCCTTTCAACTTGACCGTTTGATTGCGGATAAGCCACTGAGCTAAAGACCTGATCGATTTTGTATTCTTTGCACCAAACGCTGAAAGGCTTCTCAGCAAATTGTCGTCCATTGTCAGTGACAAGTACTCCCGGCAATCCATAACGGCAAATGATGTTTTCCCAAACAAAGTCAATGACCTGTTTTCCCGTGATCTTAGCAAGTGGTTTGACCTCGGGCCACTTGGTGAAATAATCTACTGCTACCAGTAAGAATTTCACTCCCCCTTTGCTTGGGGGAAATGGGCCAACAATGTCCATCCCCCATTTATGGAATGGCCATGCCGAGGTTATCGGGACTAAGTCATGCTTGGGATTTTTTGGAATTGGTGCATGAATTTGACAGGCATCACATTTCTTCAATTCTTCAGTTGTATCGCGATGCATTGAGGGCCAGAAATATCCAAGGTTCATGAGCTTTGCAACTACCGACCTAGCTCCAAAGTGAGCTCCACATACACCTTCATGAATCTCTTTGATCAAATACTTACTTTGCTCGGGGCCGACACATCTTAGCATGGGAGCAAGGTAACCCTTTTTGTAAAGGGTTTCTCCT
Source organism: Helianthus tuberosus (assembly GCA_030545235.1). NCBI lineage: Eukaryota > Viridiplantae > Streptophyta > Magnoliopsida > Asterales > Asteraceae > Helianthus > Helianthus tuberosus. Next base: position 55,689,421 of record CM060448.1, read on the forward strand.
TGTAGTATGTATTGCCTTGCTTTGATTTCAACCCTTTTGGCTTCCACTTGATCATTGGGTAATTCACCATTTTTAAGGAACTTTTTTATGGGAGTTATCCAGTTTGGATCTTCTTCGGTAACTACATCTTGAACTTCTAATTCATTGATTGATGAAGCCTTCAACACTTCTACCAGCACTTTCTTGGTAAGGTGGGCAAAAGTGAGAGATGCGAGCTTACTTAAGGCATCAGCCTTTTTGTTTTGAGATCTGGGGATCTGGTTGATGTTGCAAGCTTGGAAGGTACTCATCAGTTCCTTGGATTTTTCTCTGTATTTTTTCATGTTGGGCTCTTTAGCTATGTAGCTATCATTCACTTGGCTTGAGACCAGCAACGAATCTGTGAATACTTCAAGCTTTTCAACCTTCATTTCTTTAGTCAGCCTTAGGCCAGCTATTAGTGCTTCGTATTCAGCCTCGTTATTGGTGGTCTGGAAATCAAAACGGAGAGCATATGTGAATTCCAGTCCTTTTGGGTTGATCAAAATTAGCCCAACCCCTGACCCTTCAACGCTTGAAGCCCCGTCGGTAAAAAGCTTCCAGGCTTCAGGGTTGGAAGGTTCAGTGGTGGTAGTGTTTACTTCAGTGATCGCCTGGTTTGGGACTTCCACAATGAAGTCAGCCAAGACTTGGGCCTTGATGGCTTTTCTTGGGACATAGGTGATGTTATGTTCACCCAGTTCTATGACCCATTTGGCTAATCGCCCCGAGTTTTCAGGTTTTTCAAGCACACTCTTAATAGGTTGGTCGGTGACCACTTGTATGGGGTGAGCTTTGAAATACCTTCGAAGCCTTCTAGCTGTTTGAACTAGGGCTAGGGCGAGTTTTTCAAGGGGAGGATATTTCGTTTCAGCTAATTTTAATGTCTTGCTGAAAAAATAAACGGGTACCTGGGCCTTGTCTCGCTCAATGGAGAGGACTGCACTGATGGTCTCGTCAGCAATTGAGAGGTACACCGATATTGACTCCCCAGTTTTTGGTGCCGCAATAACTGGTAGGGAAGCTAGATGTTGCTTCATTTGGTTGAAAGCTTCTTCAGCTTCTTCAGTCCATTTGAAATCCTTCTTATCTGAGCAGTTCTTGAGCGTTTTGTAGAAGGGCAGAGATCTTTCGGCCAACTTTAAGGAAAAACGCTTCAAGGCTGCAAGCTTCCCGTTTAGACTTTCAACCTCCTTCTTGATTTTTGGTGGCTTGGTTTCAAGGACAGCTTTTACTTTGTTTGGGTTAGCTTTGATTCTTTGTTTCCCGATAATGTGTCCCAAGAACTTTCCTTCCTCAAACCCAAACGAGCATTTTTCAGGGTTGAGCTTCATGTTAACCTTTCTGAGGTTCTTGAAAGTTTCTTGAATGTCATCGAGCATTTGATACTCTGTCTCGCTTTTTATCACCAAGTCGTCGACGTATGCCTCCATGTTTTTACCGATTTGGCTTGCAAAGGCTTTCTCAACGAGTCATTGGTAGGTTGCTCCGGCATTTTTGAGACCAAAAGGCATCTTTTGATAACAAAAGATCCTTTTGTCCGTGTGAAAGGCTGTTTTTTCCTCATCCTCTTCCTTCATGAGGATTTGGTGGTAACCTTTGTATGCATCAAGAAAGCATTTGAACGAGTAACCGGTGAGGGAGTCAACTTTGAGATCAATTTTCGGTAGTGGATAGCAATCCTTAGGACAAGCCTTGTTAAGATCCTTGAAATCTATGCACATCCTCCATGAGTTATCGGGTTTCTTGACCATAACCGGGTTTGCAACCCATGACTGGTACTTGACTTCCCGGAGAATGCCGCCTGTCACAAGCTTTTCAACCTCTTGGCAGGCTGCCAGACTTCTCTCGGGTGCTAAGCTTCTTTTCTTTTGGACCACAGGCTTGACATCCGGTGGTATTCTTAACTCGTGTTCAGCAATGTTCCGAGGGATTCCTGTCATATCTTCTGGACACCAAGCGAAGACATCGCTGTAATGTATTAGCAGTTTTTTTGAGATACGAAAGGGTCTCTTGAGAAAGGTTTGGATTGCCCCTTATCCTTTGTTCAGGGTACTTGGGGTTTATGACCAACCTTTGCCTGTCTTCTTCACGGTTTGAGCTTTCACCCTCAACAATGTAAGCTTCTTGAGAGGGTTGAAGGGTTGCTATGCCCCTCTCAGTAGGAAATTTGACTGTGCCATGGCCGACAGACACGGCCATGTAGAAAGCACACTGTCCGGGTCTTCCGATGATTACGTCATAGCTTGAGGGGATGTTGATAACCACAAAGGTTAGTTGTTGGGTCCTTTCCTTCAAACCTTCACTGAAACGAACATTAAGTGTCAGTTGCCCTAAAGGCTTGAGAGGTATATCGGCGATACCTTTTATAGAGGTTCCAGAGGGTTGAAGCCTTGAGCGTTCTTCATTACTCAAACGGTTGAAGAATTTCTCGAACATGATTTCAGTGGCTGCCCCGGTGTCTATGTATGCCCTACATGCTTGTAACGTTCCCACGGTAGCTTCTACCACAAGGGGACTAGAGAGGGGGTCTTTCTCCGCTGGGGGGAAGCAGACAAACTGAAGCTCCTAAGCTTCCAACCGCTGTCTTTTATAAGGAACCCTTCCATCGAAATCCACCATATTGACTTCCTTACCCTTTCCTTCAGCCATTTTGTCCCGGACTCCCTTCACCAAATGAGCGAGTTCTCCGGACTTAACGGCCTCTTCAATTCTTTTCTTGAGTTGGAAGCAATCATTGGTGTGGTGACCTTTTTCTTCGTGAAACTCACAGTATTGGGTGGAGTTCTCGTTTTTCCTGCTTTTGGGGAGAGGCCTAGGAGGCCGAAAGTTTTGCTTAACTTCCTCCGTTGCAAGGATTTCTTGAGGGGTCTTTGTGAGGGGAGTGAAACTGATGCCTTTCTCCCGGCTCGGAGGGTTCCGACCTTCAGACCTTCGAGGGTCTGAACCCTTTGACCGCCTGTCATAGGAGTTAAAGTTTCCCCTCTTTCTAGCCGGACTATTGCTTCGCCAGCCGGATCCCCTTTTTCTTTATTCTTTAATGGCTACCGCCTCCTCTCCCCGGATGTGGGCTTCAGCCCTTTCGAGAGCTTCTTCCAAGGTCTTGGGCAAGGACTTGTTGAAACCTCTTGTGAGATATTTAGAGGTGATGCCGTTCATGAAACCGGCCAGTTTCATTTTCTCTTCTGCCCCTACATAGGTCAGACCTTCCTTTTTGTATCGTTCAATGAACGCGCGAAGACTTTCATCATCACGCTACTTTATCTGGAAGATTACTGTTGCGTCTTTAACATATCGCCTTTGTTGAGAGAAATTGGCCAAAAAACCCTTACTAAGATCGTCAAAGCTTCGAACGCTTTGGGTGGGTAAGTCGTTGAACCAGATTCTGGCTGATCCAACAAGGGTTTGCATGAACATTAGGCAACATTCAGCGTTTGACCATTTCTCTATCCTTGCTGCACCGGTGAAGATTTGAAGATGATCCTCAGGATCTTCAGTCCCATCATACGTCCTGATGTGGTATGGCATCTTAATCTTTGCTTGGAAATCATAATCGGCTATCTGCTTTGAGAAGCATGAAAGGTTACTTGGCTTATATGGTTTAGCCAAGTCTTCTTCAGCCCTTGCATCCATATTACTGCCGTTGCCGTTATTTCCCTGAGTGGCTAGCACCTGATTAATAAAGTGTTGCCATGGGAAGTTGGCCATCATCTGGGTCATCATGTTGGGCATGAGGTTGAAGCCTTGAAGGCTTCCTGGGCCAAATGAGCAGTTTATTCCGAGAGGAGTGCTCATAACAGCACTTCGTGCCAAAGGGAGCACAGACAGAGCTTGCTCCCACGTGGTTGTTATAGATGCGGGATAGCTTGTTACTGGGGACTGTAGGAGCTGGTCAAGGGTTAGCTCATGTCCCAAAGGAGCGTCACTAGTAATCGGTTGAGAAGAGAAGATAGGATGCACCGTAGGATTTGTCATAGTGGACATATAAGGGTGAGGGTTTGAAGGATTACTGGGACCAGCCTCACTTCTTGTTGTAAAAGGAGGGGGAGGTGGCCCGGGAGACAGCGTTGGTTCAGGTTCATCATAGTCCAAACGAATCCTCACTCCTTTTTCTCTTTCTTTACTTACATGTTGGTTGAGAAGGGACCTCAACTCAAGGAAATTGTTGGCGACCCCTTCAGGGGTGAGTTCAACACGGGCTGGGGTGTCAGAGACACCGATATTGGGAGATGGAACCCCGGATCTAGACGGAGTTGGTGTGTTGAAGGTGAGGAACCCGGGTGTGCTCCCCAGAGTTGAGAAAGAAGTTGGTATAGCCACGTGAGCTTGGCTACTACCCGGAGTAGAAGTGTTTGGAATCTGATTTACTTCTTCCGGGGATCCACTTTCGGACATGGTGATTTTAAGTGAAGAGAGCTACACTACTAGGTCTTTTGTGAGAAGAAATAGCGGCGCAGCCCCACGGTGGGCGCCAACTTGTTGATGCAACAAATATAAGACCAACGGTGGTAGCTGGGATGGTTAGGCAAAAAGGTTGAAGGGTTCAACTTTTCCTAACGCAGGTCGTGGGGTCCCCCCACGTTTGCAAGACATGGAAGGAGGTTCACTAGTTTATTTTTGTTGTTTGCTAAAGATCCTTCTCTGAAGTATATTCAGATTCGGATGTGGGAGCAAATAGAATGTGTGTGGTGTATGTGAAAAGAAGTGACTCGCATGTAAGCAAGTACTTAATATGAATGACCAGAGATTAGAGAATCAGAGCTGGCCAGGAGATGATTTCTGAAGTAAATGAAGTGTCAATTTATAGGAGAAGACATCTCCCGAAGTAGAATTCATTTGACTAGTGATCCTGTTTGCAGTGAGGAGCTTACCCTTTCGGGGGTTAAAGCCTTTTGACCCCTGGATAATAGCGTGTATTCTGCAGACCTGCATTGCTTTTGCGGCTGTGGGTTGGTGAAGCAATCCCCGGATGTGACTAGCTACTGTTTTCGTATTACTTTCCCCTACCTCACAGCTTTTTAACCATTGAACCATTTAACCCTTTTAGCATTTGCATGTTTAGTCATTTTATTTAGTCTTGGGCTACCCCCGTCATCATCGGCATTGAAAAAATCTTTGTAAACTAAATCACTCGTGTATATTTTGACATTTAAGAGATATATAGTCAAGAAAATCAAGGGCAATGGTGATATATATGCGGATTAGACACAAAAAAAAAACACTCAACAAATGGCTACAATTTAAGGAATGTGTTTAGTGATGGCATTAGATTCCTAATTGATGGAGAAAGGTCTGGTGGCAAGAAAAGCTCCTTCTAGGAGGTTGTCAAGTGTTTTCGCTCGACGATTCCATTCTTGGGTGTTTGGTTTGGCCCTTGTTCCTGTAACTCGAATCCTAGCCCGGTATATCCCATTTTAATTTTACACCATTGTGAACCTTACGCCTTTTTTACTCTCTGATCGAGGTTCTTGGCATTGAAAAATCTTCGTAAACTAAATCACACGTGTATATGTTGACATTTAAGAGATGTACAGTCAAGAAAATGAAGGGCAATGGTGATATATATGCGGATTAGACACCAAAAAAGAAAAAACACAACAAATGGCTACAATTTAAGGAATGTGTTACTGACGTCATCAGATTCCTAATTGATGGAGAAAGGTCTGGTGGCAAGAAAAACTGCTTCTAGGAGGTTGTCAAGTGTTTTCGCTCGACGATTCCATTCTTGGGTGGTTGGTTTGGCCGTTGTTCCTGTAACTCGAATCCTAGCCCAGTATATCACATTTTAATTTTACACCATTGTGAACCTTAAGCCTTTTTTACTCTCTGATCGAGGTTCTCGGCAATGAAAAATCTTCGTAAACGAAATCACACGTGTATATGTTGACATTTAAGAGATATACAGTCAAGAAAATCAAGGGCAATGGTGTTATATATGCGGATTAGACACAAAAAAAAAACTCAACAAATGGCTACATTTTAAGGAATGTGTTTAGTGACGGCATCAGATTCCTAATTGATGGAGAAAGGTCTAGTGGCAAGAAAAGCTGCTTCTAGGAGGTTGTCAGGTGTTTTCGCTCGACGATTCCATTTTTGGGTGGTTGGTTTGGCACTTCTTGCTGTAACTCAAATCCTTGCCCGGTATATCCCATTTTAATTTTACACCATTGTGAACCTTACGTGTTTTTACTCTCTGATCGAGGTTCTTGGCATTGAAAAATCTTCGTAAACTAAATCACACGTGTATATGTTGACATTTAAGAGATATACAGTCTAGAAAATCAAGGGCAATGGTGATATATATGCGGATTAGACACCAAAAAAATACTCAACAAATGTCTACAATTTAAGGAATGTGTTTATTGACGGCATTAGATTCCTAATTGATGGAGAAAGGTCTGGTGGCAAGAAAAGCTGCTTCTAGGAGGTTGTCAAGTGTTTTCGCTCGACGATTGCATTCTTGGGTGGTTGGTTTGGCCCTTGTTCCATAACTCGAATTCTAGCCCGGTATATCCCATTTCAACTTTACACCATTGTGAATCTTACGCCTTTTTTACTCTCTGATCGAGGTTCTCGGCATTGAAAAATATTCGTAAACTAAATCAAACGTGTATATGTTGACATTTAAGAGATATAAACTCAAAAAAATCAAGGGCAATGGTGATATATATGCGGATTAGACACAAAAAAAAACACTCAACAAATGGCTACAATTTAAGGAATGTGTTTAGTAACGGCATCAGATTCCTAATTAACGGAGAAAGGTCTGGTGGCAAGAAAAGCTGCTTCTAGGAGGTTGTCAAGTGTTTTCGCTCGACGATTCCATTCTTGGGTGGTTGGTTGACCCTTGATCCTGTAACTAGAATCCTAGCCCGGTATATACCATTCTAATTTGACACCATTGTGAACCTTACGCCTTTTTTACTCTCTGATCGAGGTTCTCGGCATTGAAAAATCTTCGTAAACTAAATGACACGTGTATATGTTGACATTTAAGAGATATACAGTCAAGAAAATTAAGGGCAATGGTGAAATATATATGAGGATTAGACACCAAAAAAAAAAAAAACACTCAACAAATGGCTACAATTTAAGGAATGTGTTTAGTGACGGCATCAGATTCTTAATTGATGGAGAAAGGTCTGGTGGCAAGAAAAGCTGCTTCTAGTAGGTTGTCAAGTGTTTTCACTCGACGATTCCATTCTTGGGTGGTTGGTTTGGCCCTTCTTCCTGTAACTCGAATCCTAGCCCGGTATATCCCATTTTATTTTTACACCATTGTGAACCTTACGCCTTTTTTACTCTCTGATCGAGGTTCTCGGCATTGAAAAATCTTCGTAAACTAAATCACACGTGCATATGTTGACATTTAAGAGATATACAGTCAAGAAAATCATGGGCAATGGTGTTATATATGCAGATTAGACACAAAAAAAAAAACTCAACAAATGGCTACAATTTAAGGAATGTGTTTAGTGACGGCCTCAGATTCCTAATTGATAGAGAAAGGTCTGGTGGCAAGAACAGCTGCTTCTAGAAGGTTGTCAAGTGTTTTCACTCGACGATTCCATTCTTGGGTGGTTGGTTGACCCTTGCTCCTGCAACTCGAATCCTAGCCCGGTATATCCCATTTTAATTTTACACCATTGTGAACCTTACGCCTTTTTTACTCTCTGATCGAGGTTCTCGGCATTGAAAAGTCTTCGTAAACTAAATCACACGTGTATATGTTGACATTTAAGATATATACAGTCAAGAAAATCAAGGGTAATGGTGATATATATGCGGATTAGACACCAAAAAAAAACACTCAACAAATGGCTACAATTTAAGGAATGTGTTTAGTAACGGCATCAGATTCCTAATTAACGGAGAAAGGTCTGGTGGCAAGAAAAGCTGCTTCTAGGAGGTTGTCAGGTGTTTTCGCTCGACGATTCCATTTTTGGGTGGTTGGTTTGGCACTTCTTCCTGTAACTCGAATCCTAGCCCGGTATATCCCATTTTAATTTTACACCATTGTGAACCTTACGCGTTTTTTACTCTCTGATCGAGGTTCTTGGCATTGAAATATCTTCATAAACTAAATCACACGTGTATATGTTGACATTTAAGAGATATACAGTCTAGAAAATCAAGGGCAATGGTGATATATATGCGGATTAGACACAAAAAAAATACTCAACAAATGGCTACAATTTAAGGAATGTGTTTATTGACGGAATTAGATTCCTAATTGATGGAGAAAGGTCTGGTGGCAAGAAAAGCTGCTTCTAGGAGGTTGTCAAGTGTTTTCGCTCGACGATTGCATTCTTGGGTGGTTGGTTTGGCCCTTGTTCCTATAACTCGAATTCTAGCCCGGTATATCCCATTTTAACTTTACACCATTGTGAATCTTACGACTTTTTTACTCTCTGATCGAGGTTCTCGGCATTGAAAAATATTCGTAAACTAAATCAAACGTGTATATGTTGACATTTAAGAGATATACAGTCAAAAAAATCAAAGGCAATGGTGATATATATGCGGATTAGACACAAAAAAAAAACACTTAACAAATGGCTACAATTTAAGGAATGTGTTTAGTAACGGCATCAGATTCCTAATTAACGGAGAAAGGTCTGGTGGCAAGAAAAGCTGCTTCTAGGAGGTTGTCAAGTGTTTTCGCTCGACGATTCCATTCTTGGTTGGTTGGTTGACCCTTGCTCCTGCAACTCGAATCCTAGCCCGGTATATACCATTCTAATTTGACACCATTGTGAACCTTACGCCTTTTTTACTCTCTGATCGAGGTTATCGGCATTGAAAAATCTTCGTAAACTAAATGACACGTGTATATGTTGACATTTAAGAGATATACAGTCAAGAAAATCAAGGGCATTGGTGAAATATATATGAGGATTAGACAAAAAAAAAACACTCAACAAATGGCTACAATTTAAGGAATGTGTTTAGTGACGGCATCAGATTCCTAATTGATGGAGAAAGGTATGGTGGCAAGAAAAGGTGCTTCTAGTAGGTTGTCAAGTATTTTCACTCGACGATTCCATTCTTGGGTGGTTGGTTTGGCCCTTCTTCCTGTAACTCGAATCCTAGCCCGATATATCCCATTTTAATTTTACACCATTATGAACCTTACGCCTTTTTTACTCTCTGATCGAGGTTCTCGGCATTGAAAAATCTTCGTAAACTAAATCACACGTGCATATGTTGACATTTAAGAGATATACAGTCAAGAAAATCATGGGCAATGGTGTTATATATGCAGATTAGACACAAAAAAAAAAAAAAAACTCAACACATGGCTACAATTTAAGGAATGTGTTTAGTGACGGCCTCAGATTCCTAATTGATGGAGAAAGGTCTGGTGGCAAGAAAAGCTGCTTCTTGAAGGTTGTCAAGTGTTTTCACTCGACGATTCCATTCTTGGGTGGTTGGTTTGGCCCTTCTTCCTGTAACTCGAATCCTAGCCCGGTATATCCCATTTTAATTTTACACTATTGTGAACCTTACGCCTTTTTTACTCTCTGATCGAGGTTCTTGGCATTGAAAAATATTCATAAAGTAAATGACACGTGTATATGTTGACATATAAGAGATATACAGTCAAGAAAATCAAGGGCAATGGTGATATATATGCGGATTAGACACCAAAAAACACACTCAACAAATGGCTACAATTTAAGGAATGTGTTTAGTGATGACATCAGATTCCTAATTGATGGAGAAAGGTCTGGTGGCACGAAAAGCGGCTTCTAGGAGGTTGTCAAGTGTTTTCGCTCGACGATTCTATTCTTGGGTGGTTGGTTTGGCCCTTGTTCCTGTAACTCGAATCCTAGCTCGGAATATCCCATTTGAATTTTACACCATTGTGAATCTTATGCTTCTTTTACTCTCTGATCGAGGTTCTCGGCATTGAAAAATCTTTGTAAACTAAATCACACGTGTATATGTTGATATTTAAGAGATATACAGTCAAAAAAATCAAGGGAATGGTGATATATATGCGGATTAGACACAAAAAAAAACACTCAACAAATGGCTACAATTTAAGGAATGTGTTTAGTGACGTCATCAGATTCCTAATTAATGGAGAAATGTCTGGTGGCAAGAAAAGCTGCTTCTAGGAGGTTGTCAAGTGTTTTCGCTCGACGATTCTATTCTTGGGTGGTTGGTTTGGCCCTTATTCTTGTAACTCGAATCCTAGCCCGGTATATCCCATTTTAATTTTACACCTTTGTGAACATTACGCCTTTTTTACTCTCTGATCGAGGTTCTTGGCATTGAAAAATATTCGTAAAGTAAATGACACGTGTACATGTTGACATTTAAGAGATATACAGTCAAGAAAATCAAGGGCAATGGTGATATATATACGGATTAGACACCAAAAAAAAAACACTCAACAAATGGCTACAATTTAAGGAATGTGTTTAGTGACGACATCAGATTCCTAATTGATGGAGAATGGTCTGGTGGCAAGAAAAGCTGCTTCTAGAAGCTTGTCAAGTGTTTTCGCTTGACGATTCCATTCTTGGGGGGTTGGTTTGGCCCTTGTTCCTGTAATTCGAATCCTAGCCCGGTATATCCCATTTTAATTTTACACCATTGTGAACCTTACGCCTTTTTTACTCTCTGATCGAGGTTCTCGGCATTGAAAAATCTTCGTAAGCCAAATCATACGTGTATATGTTGACATTTAAGAGATATACAGTCAAGAAAATCAAGGGTAATGGTGATATATATGCGGCTTAGACACAAAAAAACACTCAATAAATGGCTACAATTTAAGGAATGTGTTTAGTGACGGCATCAGATTCCTAATTGATGGAGAAAGGTCGAAAAGCTGATTCTTGGAGGTTGTCAAGTGTTTTCGCTCGACGATTCCATTCTTGGGTGGTTGGTTTGTCCCTTGATCCTGTAACTCGAATCCTAGCCCGGTATATCCCATTTTAATTTTACACCATTGTGAACCTTACGCCTTTTTTACACCCTGATCGAGGTTCTTGGCATTGAAAAATCTTCGTAAACTAAATCACACGTGTATACGTTGACATTTAAGAGATATACAGTCAAGAAAATCAAGGGCAATGGTGATATATATGCGGATTAGACACAAAAAAAACACTCAACAAATGGCTACAATTTAAGGAATGTGTTTAGTGATGACATCAGATTACGAATTGATGGAGAAAGGTCTATTGGCAAGAAAAGCTGCTTCTAAGAGGTTGTCAAGTGTTTTCGCTCGACGATTCCATTCTTGGGTGGTTTGTTTGGCCCTTGTTCCTGTAATTTGAATCCTAGCCCGGTATATACCATTTTAATTTTAGACCATTGTGAACCTTACGCCTTTTTACTCTCTGATCGAGGTTCTTGGTATTGAAAAATCTTCGTAAACTAAATCACACGTGTATATATTGACATTTAAGAGATATACAGTCAAGAAAATTAAGGGCAATGGTGATATATATATGCGGATTAGACACAAAAAAATAAAACCTCAACAAATGGGTACAATTTAAGGAGTGTGTTTAGTGACGACATCAGATTCCTAATTTATGGAGAAAGATCTGGTGGCAAGAAAAGCTGCTTCTAGGAGGTTGTCAAGTGTTTTCGCTCGACGATTACATTCTTGGGTGGTTGGTTTAGCCTTTGTTCCTGTAACTCGAATCCTAGCCCGGTATATCCCATTTTAATTTTACACCATTGTGAACCTTACGCCATTTTTACTCTCTGATCGAGGTTCTCGGCATTGAAAAATATTCGTAAAGTAAATGACACGTGTATATGTTGACATTTAAGAGATATACAGTCAATAAAATCAAGGGCAATGGCGATATAAATGCGGATTAGACAAAAAAAAACACTCAACAAATGGCTACATTTTAAGGAATGTGTTTAGTGACGGCATCAGATTCCTAATTGATGGAGAAAGGTCTAGTGGCAAGAAAAGCTGCTTCTAGGAGGTTGTCAGGTGTTTTCGCTCGACGATTCCATTTTTGGGTGGTTGGTTTGGCACTTCTTCCTGTAACTCAAATCCTTGCCCGGTATATCCCATTTTAATTTTACACCAATATTGAACCTTACGTGTTTTTACTCTCTGATCGAGGTTCTTGGCATTGAAAAATCTTCGTAAACTAAATCACACGTGTATATGTTGACATTTAAGAGATATACAGTCTAGAAAAGCAAGGGCAATGGTGATATATATGCGGATTAGACACCAAAAAAAATACTCAACAAATGTCTACAATTTAAGGAATGTGTTTATTGACGGAATTAGATTCCTAATTGAATGAGAAAGGTCTGGTGGCAAGAAAAGCTGCTTCTAGGAGGTTGTCAAGTGTTTTCGCTCGACGATTGCATTCTTGGGTGGTTGGTTTGGCCCTTGTTCCATAACTCGAATTCTAGCCCGGTATATCCCATTTCAACTTTACACCATTGTGAATCTTACGCCTTTTTTACTCTCTGATCGAGGTTCTCGGCATTGAAAAATATTCGTAAACTAAATCAAACGTGTATATGTTGACATTTAAGAGATATACACTCAAAAAAATCAAGGGCAATGGTGATATATATGCGGATTAGACACAAAAAAAAACACTCAACAAATGGCTACAATTTAAGGAATGTGTTTAGTAACGGCATCAGATTCCTAATTAACGGAGAAAGGTCTGGTGGCAAGAAAAGCTGCTTCTAGGAGGTTGTCAAGTGTTTTCGCTCGACGATTCCATTCTTGGGTGGTTGGTTGACCCTTGATCCTGTAACTCGAATCCTAGCCCGGTATACACCATTCTAATTTGACCCCATTGTGAACCTTACGCCTTTTTTACTCTCTGATCGAGGTTCTCGGCATTGAAAAATCTTCGTAAACTAAATGACACGTGTATATGTTGACATTTAAGAGATATACAGTCAAGAAAATTAAGGGCAATGGTGAAATATATATGAGGATTAGACACCAAAAAAAAAAAACACTCAACAAATGGCTACAATTTAAGGAATGTGTTTAGTGACGGCATCAGATTCTTAATTGATGGAGAAAGGTCTGGTGGCAAGAAAAGCTGCTTCTAGTAGGTTGTCAAGTGTTTTCACTCGACGATTCCATTCTTGGGTGGTTGGTTTGGCCCTTCTTCCTGTAACTCGAATCCTAGCCCGGTATATCCCATTTTATTTTTACACCATTGTGAACCTTACGCCTTTTTTACTCTCTGATCGAGGTTCTCGGCATTGAAAAATCTTCGTAAACTAAATCACACGTGCATATGTTGACATTTAAGAGATATACAGTCAAGAAAATCATGGGCAATGGTGTTATATATGCAGATTAGACACAAAAAAAAAAACTCAACAAATGGCTACAATTTAAGGAATGTGTTTAGTGACGGCCTTAGATTCCTAATTGATAGAGAAAGGTCTGGTGGCAAGAAAAGCTGTTTTTAGAAGGTTGTCAAGTGTTTTCACTCGACGATTCCATTCTTGGGTGGTTGGTTGACCCTTGCTCCTGCAACTCGAATCCTAGCCCGGTATATCCCATTTTAATTTTACACCATTGTGAACCTTACGCCTTTTTTACTCTCTGATCGAGGTTCTCGGCATTGAAAAGTCTTCGTAAACTAAATCACACGTGTATATGTTGACATTTAAGAGATATACAGTCAAGAAAATCAAGGGTAATGGTGATATATATGCGGATTAGACACCAAAAAAAACACTCAACAAATGGCTACAATTTAAGGAATGTGTTTAGTAACGGCATCAGATTCCTAATTAACGGAGAAAGGTCTGGTGGCAAGAAAAGCTGCTTCTAGGAGGTTGTCAGGTGTTTTCGCTCGACGATTCCATTTTTAGGTGGTTGGTTTGGCACTTCTTCCTGTAACTCGAATCCTAGCCCGGTATATCCCATTTTAATTTTACACCATTGTGAACCTTACGCGTTTTTTACTCTCTGATCGAGGTTCTTGGCATTGAAATATCTTCATAAACTAAATCACACGTGTATATGTTGACATTTAAGAGATATACAGTCTAGAAAATCAAGGGCAATGGTGATATATATGCGGATTAGACACAAAAAAAATACTCAACAAATGGCTACAATTTAAGGAATGTGTTTATTGACGGAATTAGATTCCTAATTGAATGAGAAAGGTCTGGTGGCAAGAAAAGCTGCTTCTAGGAGGTTGTCAAGTGTTTTCGCTCGACGATTGCATTCTTGGGTGGTTGGTTTGGCCCTTGTTCCTATAACTCGAATTCTAGCCCGGTATATCCCATTTTAACTTTACACCATTGTGAATCTTACGACTTTTTTACTCTCTGATCGAGGTTCTCGGCATTGAAAAATATTCGTAAACTAAATCAAACGTGTATATGTTGACATTTAAGAGATATACAGTCAAAAAAATCAAAGGCAATGGTGATATATATGCGGATTAGACACAAAAAAAAAACACTTAACAAATGGCTACAATTTAAGGAATGTGTTTAGTAACGGCATCAGATTCCTAATTAACGGAGAAAGGTCTGGTGGCAAGAAAAGCTGCTTCTAGGAGGCTGTCAAGTGTTTTCGCTCGACGATTCCATTCTTGGGTGGTTGGTTGACCCTTGCTCCTGCAACTCGAATCCTAGCCCGGTATATACCATTCTAATTTGACACCATTGTGAACCTTACGCCTTTTTTACTCTCTGATCGAGGTTATCGGCATTGAAAAATCTTCGTAAACTAAATGACACGTGTATATGTTGACATTTAAGAGATATACAGTCAAGAAAATCAAGGGCATTGGTGAAATATATATGAGGATTAGACACAAAAAAAAACACTCAACAAATGGCTACAATTTAAGGAATGTGTTTAGTGACGGCATCAGATTCCTAATTGATGGAGAAAGGTCTGGTGGCAAGAAAAGGTGCTTCTAGTAGGTTGTCAAGTGTTTTCACTCGACGATTCCATTCTTGGGTGGTTGGTTTGGCCCTTCTTCCTGTAACTCGAATCCTAGCCCGATATATCCCATTTTAATTTTACACCATTATGAACCTAACGCCTTTTTTACTCTCTGATCGAGGTTCTCGGCATTGAAAAATCTTCGTAAACTAAATCACACGTGCATATGTTGACATTTAAGAGATATACAGTCAAGAAAATCATGGGCAATGGTGTTATATATGCAGATTAGACACCAAAAAAAAAAAAAAACTCAACACATGGCTACAATTTAAGGAATGTGTTTAGTGACGGCCTCAGATTCCTAATTGATGGAGAAAGGTCTGGTGGCAAGAAAAGCTGCTTCTTGAAGGTTGTCAAGTGTTTTCACTCGACGATTCCATTCTTGGGTGGTTGGTTTGGCCCTTCTTCCTGTAACTCGAATCCTAGCCCGGTATATCCCATTTTAATTTTACACTATTGTGAACCTTACGCCTTTTTTACTCTCTGATCGAGGTTCTTGGCATTGAAAAATATTCATAAAGTAAATGACACGTGTATATGTTGACATATAAGAGATATACAGTCAAGAAAATCAAGGGCAATGGTGATATATATGCGGATTAGACACCAAAAAAAACACTCAACAAATGGCTACAATTTAAGGAATGTGTTTAGTGATGACATCAGATTCCTAATTGATGGAGAAAGGTTTGGTGGCACGAAAAGCGGCTTCTAGGAGGTTGTCAAGTGTTTTCGCTCGACGATTCTATTCTTGGGTGGTTGGTTTGGCCCTTGTTCCTGTAACTCGAATCCTAGCTCGGAATATCCCATTTGAATTTTACACCATTGTGAATCTTATGCTTCTTTTACTCTCTGATCGAGGTTCTCGGCATTGAAAAATCTTTGTAAACTAAATCACACGTGTATATGTTGATATTTAAGAGATATACAGTCAAAAAAATCAAGGGAATGGTGATATATATGCGGATTAGACACAAAAAAAAACACTCAACAAATGGCTACAATTTAAGGAATGTGTTTAGTGACGTCATCAGATTCCTAATTAATGGAGAAATGTCTGGTGGCAAGAAAAGCTGCTTCTAGGAGGTTGTCAAGTGTTTTCGCTCGACGATTCTATTCTTGGGTGGTTGGTTTGGCCCTTATTCCTGTAACTCGAATCCTAGCCCGGTATAACCCATTTTAATTTTACAACTTTGTGAACATTACGCCTTTTTTACTCTCTGATCGAGGTTCTTGGCATTGAAAAATATTCGTAAAGTAAATGACACGTGTACATGTTGACATTTAAGAGATATACAGTCAAGAAAATCAAGTGCAATGGTGATATATATACGGATTAGACACCAAAAAAAAAACACTCAACAAATGGCTACAATTTAAGGAATGTGTTTAGTGACGACATCAGATTCCTAATTGATGGAGAATGGTCTGGTGGCAAGAAAAGCTGCTTCTAGAAGCTTGTCAAGTGTTTTCGCTCGACGATTCCATTCTTGGGGGGTTGGTTTGGCCCTTGTTCCTGTAATTCGAATCCTAGCCCGGTATATCCCATTTTAATTTTACACCATTGTGAACCTTACGCCTTTTTTACTCTCTGATCGAGGTTCTCGGCATTGAAAAATCTTCGTAAGCTAAGTCATACGTGTATATGTTGACTTTTAAGAGATATACACTCAAGAAAATCAAGGGCAATGGTGATATATATGCGGCTTAGACACAAAAAAACACTCAATAAATGGCTACAATTTAAGGAATGTGTTTAGTGACGGCATCAGATTCCTAATTGATGGAGAAAGGTCGAAAAGCTGATTCTTGGAGGTTGTCAAGTGTTTTCGCTCGACGATTCCATTCTTGGGTGGTTGGTTTGGCCCTTGATCCTGTAACTCGAATCCTAGCCCGGTATATCCCATTTTAATTTTACACCATTGTGAACCTTACGCCTTTTTTACACCCTGATCGAGGTTCTTGGCATTGAAAAATCTTCGTAAACTAAATCACACGTGTATACGTTGACATTTAAGAGATATACAGTCAAGAAAATCAAGGGCAATGGTGATATATATGCGGATTAGACACAAAGAAAACACTCAACAAATGGCTACAATTTAAGGAATGTGTTTAGTGATGACATCAGATTACGAATTGATGGAGAAAGGTCTATTGGCAAGAAAAGCTGCTTCTAAGAGGTTGTCAAGTGTTTTCGCTCGACGATTCCATTCTTGGGTGGTTTGTTTGGCCCTTGTTCCTGTAATTTGAATCCTAGCCCGGTATATACCATTTTAATTTTAGACCATTGTGAACCTTACGCCTTTTTACTCTCTGATCGAGGTTCTTGGTATTGAAAAATCTTCGTAAACTAAATCACACGTGTATATATTGACATTTAAGAGATATACAGTCAAGAAAATTAAGGGCAATGGTGATATATATATGCGGATTAGACACAAAAAAATAAAACCTCAACAAATGGGTACAATTTAAGGAGTGTGTTTAGTGACGACATCAGATTCCTAATTGATGGAGAAAGATCTGGTGGCAAGAAAAGCTGCTTCTAGGAGGTTGTCAAGTGTTTTCGCTCGACGATTACATTCTTGGGTGGTTGGTTTAGCCTTTGTTCCTGTAACTCGAATCCTAGCCCGGTATATCCCATTTTAATTTTACACCATTGTGAACCTTACGCCATTTTTACTCTCTGATCGAGGTTCTCGGCATTGAAAAATATTCGTAAAGTAAATGACACGTGTATATGTTGACATTTAAGAGATATACAGTCAATAAAATCAAGGGCAATGGCGATATAAATGCGGATTAGACACAAAAAAAAAACACTCAACAAATGGCTACAATTTAAGGAATGTGTTTAGTGATGACATCAGATTCCTAATTGATGGAGAAAGGTCTGGTGGCAAGAAAAGCTGCTTCTAGGAGGTTGTCAAGTGTTTTCGCTCGACGATTCCATTCTTGGGTGATTGGTTTGGCCCTTGAACCTGTAACTCGAATCCTAGCCCGGTATATCCCATCTTAATTTTACACCATTGTGAAACTTACGCCTTTTTTACTCTCTGATCGAGGTTTTCGGCATTGAAAAATCTTCGTAAACTAAATGACACGTGTGTATGTTGACATTTAAGAGATATACAGTCACGAAAATCATGGGCAATGGTGTTATATATGCAGATTAGACACCAAAAAAAAAAACTCAACAAATGGCTACAATTTAAGGAATGTGTTTAGTGACGGCCTCAGATTCCTAATTGATGGAGAAAGGTCTGGTGGCAAGAAAAGCTGCTTCTAGAAGGTTGTCAAGTGTTTTCACTCGACGATTCCATTCTTGGGTGGTTGGTTTGGCCCTTCTTCCTGTAACTCGAATCCTAGCCCGGTATATCCCATTTTAATTTTACACCATTGTGAACCTTACGCCTTTTTTACTCTCTGATCGAAGTTCTCGGCATTGAAAAGTCTTCGTAAACTAAATCACATGTGTATATGTTGACATTTAAGAGATATACAGTCAAGAAAATTAAGGGCAATGGTGATATATATGCGGATTAGACACAAAAAAAAACACTCAACAAATGGCTACAATTTAAGGAATGTGTTTAGTAACGGCATCATATTCCTAATTAACGGAGAAAGGTCTGGTGGCAAGAAAAGCTGCTTCTAGGAGGTTGTCAAGTGTTTTCACTCGACGATTCCATTCTTGGGTGGTTGGTTTGGCCCTTCTTCCTGTAACTCGAATCCTAGCCCGGTATATCCCATTTTAATTTTACACCATTGTGAACCTTACGCGTTTTTTACTCTTTGATCGAGGTTCTTGGCATTGAAATATCTTCGTAAACTAAATCACACGTGTATATGTTGACATTTAAGAGATATACAGTTTAGAAAATCAAGGAGAATGTTGATATATATGCGGATTAGACACAAAAAAAATACTCAACAAATGGCTACAATTTAAGGAATGTGTTTATTGACGGCATTAGATTCCTAATTGATGGAGAAAGGTCTGGTGGCAAGAAAAGCTGCTTCTAGGAGGTTGTCAAGTGTTTTCGCTCGACGATTGCATTCTTGGGTGGTTGGTTTGGCCCTTGTTCCTATAACTCGAATTCTAACCCGGTATATCCCATTTTAACTTTACACCATTGTGAATCTTACGCCTTTTTTACTCTCTGATCGAGGTTCTCGGCATTGAAAAATATTCGTAAACTAAATCAAACGTGTATATGCTGACATTTAAGAGATATACAGTCAAAAAATCAAGGGCCATGGTGATATATATGCGGATTAGACCCAAAAAAAAAACCACTCAACAAATGGCTACAATTTAAGGAATGTGTTTAGTAACGGCATCAGATTCCTAATTAACGGAGAAAGGTCTGGTGGCAAGAAAAGCTGCTTCTAGGAGGTTGTCAAGTGTTTTCGCTCGACGATTCCATTCTTGGGTGGTTAGTTGACCCTTGATCCTGTAACTCGAATCCTAGCCCAGTATATACCATTCTAATTTGACACCATTGTGAACCTTACGCCTTTTTTACTCTCTGATCGAGGTTCTCGGCATTGAAAAATCTTCGTAAACTAAATGACACGTGTATATGTTTACATTTAAGAGATATACTGTCAAGAAAATCAAGGGCAATGGTGAAATATATATGAGGATTAGACACAAAAAAAAAACACTCAACAAATGGCTACAATTTAAGGAATGTGTTTAGTGACGGCATCAGATTCCTAATTGATGGAGAAAGGTCTTGTGGCAAGAAAAGCTGCTTCTAGTAGGTTGTCAAGTGTTTTCACTCGACGATTCCGTTCTTGGGTGGTTGGTTTGGCCCTTCTTCCTGTAACTCGAATCCTAGCCTGGTATATCCCATTTTAATTTTACACCATTGTGAACTTTACGCCTTTTTTACTCTCTGATCGAGGTTCTCGGCATTGAAAAATCTTCGTAAACTAAATCACACGTGCATTTGTTGACATTTAAGAGATATACAGTCAAGAAAATCATGGGCAATGGTGTTATATATGCAGATTAGACACCAAAAAAAAAAAAAAAAACTCAACACATGGCTACAATTTAAGGAATTTGTATAGTGACGGCCTCAGATTCCTAATTGATGGAGAAAGGTCTGGTGGCAAGAAAATCTGCTTCTAAAAGGTTGTCAAGTGTTTTCACTCGACGATTCCATTCTTGGGTGGTTGGTTTGGCCCTTCTTCCTGTAACTTGAATCCTAGCCCGGTATATCCCATTTTAATTTTACACTATTGTGAACCTTACGCCTTTTTTACTCTCTGATCGAGGTTCTCGGCATTGAAAAATATTCATAAAGAAAATGACACGTGTATATGTTGACATATAAAAGATATATAGTCAAGAAAATCAAGGGCAATGGTGATATATATGCGGATTAGACACCAAAAAAAACACTCAACAAATGGCTACAATTTAAGGAATGTGTTTAGTGATGACATCAGATTCCTAATTGATGGAGAAAGGTCTGGTGGCATGAAAAGCTGCTTCTAGGAGGTTGTCAAGTGTTTTCGCTCGACGATTCTATTCTTGGGTGGTTGGTTTGGCCCCTGTTCCTGTAACTCGAATCCTAGCCCGGAATATCCCATTTGAATTTTACACCATTGTGAATCCTATGCTTCTTTTACTCTCTGATCGAGGTTCTCGGCATTGAAAAATCTTTGTAAACTAAATCACACGTGTATATGTTGATATTTAAGAGATATACAGTCAAAAAAATCAAGGGAATGGTGATATATATGCGGATTAGACACAAAAAAAAAACACTCAAGAAATGGCTACAATTTAAGGAATGTGTTTAGTGACGTCATCAGATTCCTAATTAATGGAGAAATGTCTGGTGGCAAGAAAAGCTGCTTATAGGAGGTTGTCAAGTGTTTTCGCTCGACGATTCTATTCTTGGGTGGTTGGTTTTGGCCCTTGTTCCTGTAACTCGAATCCTAGCCCGGTATATTCCATTTTAATTTTAAACCTTTGTGAAACTTACGCCTTTTTTACTCTCTGATCGAGGTTCTTGGCATTGAAAAATATTCGTAAAGTAAATGATACGTGTACATGTTGACATTTAAGAGATATACAGTCAAGAAAATCAAGGGCAATGGTGATATATATACGGATTAGACACCAAAAAAAACACTCAACAAATGGCTACAATTTAAGGAATGTGTTTAGTGACGACATCAGATTCCTAATTGATGGAGAATGGTCTGGTGGCAAGAAAAGCTGCTTCTAGGAGGTTGTCAAGTGTTTTCCCTCGATGATTCCATTCTTGGGGGGTTGGTTTGGCCCTTGTTTCTGTAACTCGAATCCTAGCCCGGTATATCCCATTTTAATTTTACATCATTGTGAACCTTACGCCTTTTTTACTCTCTGATCGAGGTTCTCGGCATTGAAAAATCTTCGTAAGCTAAATCATACGTGTATACGTTGACATTTAAGAGATATACAGTCAAGAAAATCAAGGGCAATGGTGATATATATGCGGATTAGACTCAAAAAAAACACTTAACAAATGGCTACAATTTAAGAAATATGTTTATTGACGGCATCAGATTCCTAATTGACGGAGAAAGGTCTAGTGGCAAGAAAAGCTGTTTCTAAGAGGTTGTCAAGTGTTTTCGCTCGACGATTCCATTTTTGGGTGGTTTGTTTGTCCCTTCTTCCTATAACTTGAATCCTAGCCCAGTATATACCATTTTAATTTTAGACCATTGTGAACCTTACGCCTTTTTACTCTCTGATCGAGGTTCTTGGCATTGAAGAATCTTCGTAAACTAAATCACACGTGTATATATTGACATTTAAGAGATATACAGTCAAGAAAATTAAGGGCAATGATGATATATATATGCGGATTAGACACCAAAAAAAAAAAAAAACTCAACAAATGGCTACAATTTAAGGAATGTGTTTAGTGACGACATCAGATTCCTAATTGATGGAGAAAGGTCTGGTGGCAAGAAAAGCTGCTTCTAGGAGGTTGTCAAGTGTTTTCGCTCGACGATTACATTCTTGGGTGGTTGGTTTAGCCTTTGTTCCTGTAACTCGAATCTTAGTCCGGTATATCCCATTTTAATTTTACACCATTGTGAACCTTACGCCTTTTTTACTCTCTGATCGAGGTTCTTGGCATTGAAAAATATTCGTAAAGTAAATGACACGTGTATATGTTGACATTTAAGAGATATACAGTCAATAAAATCAAGGGCAATGGCGATATAAATGCGGATTAGACACAAAAAAACACTCAACAAATGGCTACAATTTAAGGAATGTGTTTAGGGATGACATCAGATTCCTAATTGATGGAGAAAGGTCTGGTGGCAAGAAAAGCTGCTTCTAGGAGGTTGTCAAGTGTTTTCGCTCGAG
This sequence comes from Helianthus tuberosus, assembly GCA_030545235.1. Lineage (NCBI taxonomy): Eukaryota > Viridiplantae > Streptophyta > Magnoliopsida > Asterales > Asteraceae > Helianthus > Helianthus tuberosus. Next base: position 55,711,773 of record CM060448.1, read on the forward strand.
GATTCCATTCTTGGGTGGTTGGTTTGGCCCTTGAACCTGTAACTCGAATCCTAGCCCGGTATATCCCATTTTAATTTTACACCATTGTGAACCTTACGCCTTTTTTACTCTCTGATGGAGGTTCTCGGCATTGAAAAATCTTCGTAAACTAAATCATACATGTATATGTTGACATTTAAGAGATATACAGTCAAGAAAATCAAGGGCAATGGTGATATATATGCGGATTAGACACAAAAAAAAAACACTCAACAAATGGCTACAATTTAAGGAATGTGTTTAGTGACGACATCAGATTCCTGATTGATGGAGAAAGGTCTGGTGGCAAGAAAAGCTGCTTCAAGGAGGTTGTCAAGTGTTTTCACTCGACTATTCCATTCTTGGGTGGTTGGTTTGGCTCTTGTTCCTATAACTCGAATCCTAGCCCGGTATATCCCATTTTAATTTTACACCATTGTGAAACTTACGCCTTTTTTACTCTCTGATCGAGGTTTTCGGCATTGAAAAATCTTCGTAAACTAAATCACACGTGTATACGTTGACATTTAAGAGATATACAGTCAAGAAAATCAAGGGCAATGGTGATATATATACGGATTAGACACAAAAAAAAAAAAACACTCAAAAATTGCTACAATTTAAGGAATGTGTTTAGTGACGACATCAGATTCCTAATTGATGGAGAAAGGTCTGGTGGCAAGAAAAGGTGCTTCTAGGTGGTTGTCAAGTGTTTTCACTCGACGATTCCATTCTTGGGTGGTTGGTTTGGCCCTTGTTCCTGTAACTCGAATCCTAGCCCGGTATATCCCATTTTAATTTTACACCATTATGAACCTTACGCCTTTTTTACTCTCTGATCGAGGTTCTCGGCATTGAAAAATCTTCGTAAACTAAATCATACGTGTATATTTTGACATTTAAGAGATATACAGTCAATAAAATCAAGGGCAATGGCGATATAAATGCGGATTAGACACAAAAAAAAAACACTCAACAAATGGCTACAATTTAAGGAATGTGTTTAGTGATGACATCAGATTTCTAATTGATGGAGAAAGGTCTGGTGGCAAGAAAAGCTGCTTCTAGGAGGTTGTCAAGTGTTTTCGCTCGACGATTCCATTCTTGGGTGGTTGGTTTGGCCCTTGTTCCTGTAACTCGAATCCTAGCCCGGTATATCCCATTTTAATTTTACACCATTGTGAATCTTATGCTTTTTTTACTCTCTGATCGAGGTTCTTGGCATTGAAAAATCTTTGTAAACTAAATCACACGTGTATATGTTGATATTTAAGAGATATACAGTCAAAAAAATCAAGGGCAATGGTGATTCCTTGAATTAGGCCTTGAATCTATAAAAAATACAAAAATAGACGAAAAATTCGAATGAATAAATAATCAAAAAATATTTTTTCCCTATAGTCAAATTTGAAGCACATATCTCCTTTCGATGAATGCCCCGAAAACCACTTTAAATAATGAATATGAATATTATTCAGATTTTGATACGAAAGAACTCCTTTTCTATCATTATATAAAAATCTCTAATATTTCAAAAATTTTAACTTACTATGAATAGTCAGGGATAGAATAATTGAGGGAATTTTCTGAAAAATATTGTGAAAAATGAGTGGCAAAAAACGACAGAAATTGGCTAGTTATCATTATAAGAGATCCAATTTTATGGTCATTAAGGAGCACAAAAAGAAGCGTCGAAAAAATGACAAGATATGCTCTATCTGAATCTAAAGTCTCAATTCCAACAATGAAAATGGGGGGATTGCTTATTTCGAAATGGTTGATTTTGAGATATTTCGATTTGTTTATTATTATTTTTTTATTGAGTTGTAAATATTTCGATACATATAAAAGATCCCCAAAAGAGTTTTTTTATACTTGTTCCATATATGTCTGCTTTGACTCGAATGAATGTTCTGAAGAAACCTCAATTAAGTTATGTTCTAGAAAAAGAGGATTCTTGCGTTTTTGCCCTCCTGCTGAAAGCATTCATTTATCGGCTCATTTCTTAAAATACTTCAATTGGTACACGCAAGAAATAGGCCAATTCAGCAGCTTTTTGTTCCATTTCCCGCGGAGTAAAATTCTCATCAGTACGAGTCAATGGAATGGCTCCCTGGCCTCTGATATCCATATAAAGGACACGCCGAGCATAAATACCCTCTTTAACTTCTATTCTGACGGATTGAATATCTTTTATAAGAAATCGGAGAAAGACCTGACGATTTTTTCCAGGAAATCCCCAACGAAAGATACACACTATTCCGTCTTTTATATCAAATCGATCATAACCACTACCTACATTCCACGAAATTGTGCACCACAAATAGGAGCTAATAAAAAGACCCGCGATCCCATAGAAAGACATCACAATTCCTTGTCGAAAAAAACGATTTCCTGAGACGGAAATAAAGATATCAAATTTCTACCAAGATAACTCGAGGTTCCAACCAACAAGAATCCTAATGAACCTAAAAAAGGGATAATAGCCCAGCAGAAATTACTTGTTTTTCGAGCCCCCTTTATAGGTTCTATCCATATATGTTCTGATCGACAACTCATACTTGATCCCGTTGCTTTTTTGGAATTGAGAGAATACCCCAAATGAATTTGACTTTAGTCCGTTTGTTTCCGAAGTAACTCGCATCAACTAGCACTAGTTTGATGTGAACCTTTAGGAGTAATTCATTAAATTGGTTAGATCTAAACTAATAACATACCCTTCGTATTATCTCACTAAAGATAGCCACATACATATAGATAGACCAACGTTACAGTTCAGCCATCCGTTGATTCGGGTCTATTTGAAAATAGCTAGAACATAGCATTTTCTGGAGACATAAGAATTTTTCGGCGGAAGCCGCTTATACCATATTTATACCATATTTTGCTAAATGGATATCTGTGTTATGATACAAACGTCAATTGAAAAAAAAAGAGATGAGATTTTGTGCCATCGGCTCTAAACAATCTTGTTTTTTTGAACATGAAGAAATAAAGAAGCCATTGCGATTGCCGGAAATACTAGGCCTACTAAAGGGACCAAAACAGAGGGAAAGTTAAGAGTTGTCATAGAATGGGTACCTCGATTTACTATTTGTACCTGTTATTATTATTTAGAATTTATAATATAATATATATCTTATTATATATAAGTATAAGGATATCTTACTTATTATAATTTGATAATTCTAAATTGAAATTATTATTACTTAATATCTATAGATATAAGTATCTATCTAAGTGAGTATATAATGTACTTTCTACATGAAGGATTTGAAAGAATATGGATGATATCTTATTTTATTCATTTTTTGCTCTTGTCTTCGAATTTCATTTATTAAGCAAAAAGTTTCTTAAAAATGAATAAAAATGAATTAGATTCTACTTATTTAGATTCTATTTATATTGAATTGAGGGGTTTGTTAGAATCCCATCCAGTAGGGATTCTTAGTCAAAATAGGATTATCGTAAGATATAGAAAGATAAAAAATTCTATATTTTCTAGAGTTTAATTATATATGACGAGAAGAAGATATTTTTTTTGCCTAATTATAAGAATTTCATCTTTTATCTTGTTAATAGAGGCTTCTTGATCAAATCAATAATAAGGAATATAGAAAAAGGAATATAGAAAAGGGGGCGGATTTTCGCTCAACAAATGGCTACAATTTAAGGAATGTGTTTAGTGACGGCATCAGATTCCTAATTAATGGAGAAATGTCTGGTGGCAAGAAAAGCTGCTTCTAGGAGGTTGTCACGTGTTTTCGCTCGACGATTACATTCTTGGGTGGTTGGTTTAGTCTTTGTTCCTGTAACTCGAATCCTAGCCCGGTATACCCCATTTTAATTTTACACCGTTGTGAACCTTACGCCTTTTTTACTCTCTGATCGAGGTTCTCGGCATTGAAAAATATTCGTAAAGTAAATGACAGGTGTATATGTTTACATTTAAGAGATATACAGTCAATAAAATCAAGGGCAATGGAGATATAAATGCGGATTAGACACCAAAAAAAACACTCAACAAATTGCTACAATTTAAGGAATGTGTTTAGTGATGACATCAGATTCCTAATTGATAGAGAAAGGTCTGGTGGCACGAAAAGCTGCTTCTAGGAGGTTGTCAAGTGTTTTCGCTCGACGATTCTATTCTTGGGTGGTTGGTTTGGCCCTTGTTCCTGTAACTCGAATCCTAGCCCGGAATATCCCATTTGAATTTTACACCATTGTGAATCTTATGCTTCTTTTACTCTCTGATCGAGGTTCTCGGCATTGAAAAATCTTTGTAAACTAAATCACACATGTATATGTTGATATTTAAGAGATATACAGTCAAAAAAATCAAGGGAATGGTGATATATATGCGGATTAGACACAAAAAAAAAACACTCAACAAATGGCTTCAATTTAAGGAATGTATTTAGTGACGTCATCAGAATCCTAATTAATGGAGAAATGTCTGGCGGCAAGAAAAGTTGCTTCTAGGAGGTTGTCATGTGTTTTCGCTCGACGATTCTATTCTTGGGTGGTTGGTTTGGCCCTTGTTCCTGTAACTCGAATCCTAGCCCGGTATATCCCTTTCTAATTTTACACCTTTGTGAACCTTACGCCTTTTTTACTCTCTGATCGAGGTTCTTGGCATTGAAAAATATTCGTAAAGTAAATGACACGTGTATATGTTGACATTTAAGAGATATACAATCAATAAAATCAAGGGCAATGGCGTTATAAATGCGGATTAGACACAAAAAAAAACACTCAACAAATGGCTATAATTTAAGGAATGTGTTTAGTGATGACATCAGATTCCTAATTGATGGAGAAAGGTCTGGTGGCAAGAAAAGCTGCTTCAAGGAGGTTGTCAAGTGTTTTCGCTCGACGATTCCATTCTTGGGTGGTTGGTTTGGCCCTTGTTGCTGTAACTCGAATCCTAGCCCGGTATATCCCATTTTAATTTTACACCATTGTGAACCTTACGCCTTTTTTACTCTCTGATCGAGGTTCTCGGCATTGGAAAATCTTTGTGAACTAAATCATACGTGTATATGTTGACATTAAGAGATATACAGTCAATAAAATCAAGGGCAATGGTGATATATATGCGGATTAGACAAAAAAAGCACTCAACAAATGGCTACAATTTAAGGAATGTGTTTAGTGACGACATCAGATTCCTAATTGATGGAGAAAGGTCTGGTGGCAAGAAATGCTGCTTCTAGGAAGTTGTCAAGTGTTTTCACTAGACGATTCCATTCTTGGGTGGTCGGTTTGGCCCTTGTTCCTGTAACTCGAATCCTAGCCCGGTATATACCATTTTAATTTTACACCATTGTGAACCTTACGCCTTTTTTACTCTCTGATCGAAGTTCTCGGCATTGAAAAATCTTCGTAAACTAAATCATACGTGTATATGTTGACATTTAAGAGATATGCAGTCAATAAAATCAAGGGCAATGGCGATATAAATGCGGATTAGACAAAAAAAAAACTCTCAACAAATGGCTACAATTTAAGGAATGTGTTTAGTGACGACATCAGATTCCAAATTGATGGAGAAAGGTCTGGTGGCAAGAAATGCTGCTTCTAGGAGGTTGTCAAGTGTTTTCACTCGACGATTCCATTCTTGGGTGGTCGGTTTAGCCCTTGTTCCTGTAACTCGAATCCTAGCCCGGTATATACCATTTTAATTTTACACCATTGTGAACCTTACGCCTTTTTTACTCTCTGATCGAAGTTCTTGTCATTGAAAAATCTTCGTAAACTAAATCATACGTGTATATGTTGACATTTAAGAGATATACAGTCAATAAAATCAAGGGCAATGGCGATATAAATGCAGATTAGACAAAAAAAAACACTCAACAAATGGCTACAATTTAAGGAATGTGTTTAGTGATGACATCAGATTCCTAATTGAAGGAGAAAGGTCCGGTGGCAAGAAAAGCTGCTTCTAGGAGGTTGTCAAGTGTTTTCGCTCGACGATTCCATTCTTGGGTGGTTGGTTTGGCCCTTGTTGCTGTAACTCGAATCTTAGCCCGGTATATCCCATTTTAATTTTACACCATTGTGAACCTTTCGCCTTTTTTACTCTCTGATCGTGGTTCTCGGCATTGAAAAATCTTTGTAAACTAAATCATACGTGTATATGTTGACATTAAGAGATATACAATCAATAAAATCAAGGGCAATGGTGATATATATGCGGATTAGACAAAAAAAACACTCAACAAATGGCTACAACTTAAGGAATGTGTTTAGTGACGACATCAGATTCCTAATTGATGGAGAAAGGTCTGGTGGCAATAAATGCTGCTTTTAGGAGGTTGTCAAGTGTTTTCACTCGACGATTCCATTCTTGGGTGGTCGGTTTGGCCCTTGTTCCTGTAACTCGAATCCTAGCCCGGTATATACCATTTTAATTTTACACCATTGTGAACCTTACGCCTTTTTTACTCTCTGCTCGAAGTTCTCGGCATTGAAAAATCTTCGTAAACTAAATCACACATGTATATGTTGATATTTAAGAGATATACAGTCAATAAAATCAAGGGCAATGGAGATATAAATGCGGATTAGACACCAAAAAAAACACTCAACAAATGGCTACAATTTAAGGAATGTGTTTAGTGATGACATCAGATTCCTAATTGAAGGAGAAAGGTCTGGTGGAAAGAAAAGCTGCTTCTAGGAGGTTGTCAAGTGTTTTCACTCGACGATTCCATTCTTGGGTGGTTGGTTTGGCCCTTGTTCCTGTAACTCAAATCCTAGCCCGGTATATCCCATTTTAATTTTACACCATTGTGAACCTTACGCCTATTTTACTCCCTGATCGAGGATCTCGGCATTGAAAAATCTTCGTAAACAAAATCACACGTGTATACTTTGACATTTAAGATATATACAGTCAAGAAAATCAAGCGCAATGTTGATATATATGCGGATTAGATACAAAAAAAAAACACTCAACAAATGGCTACAATTTAAGGAATGTGTTTAATGACGGCATCAGATTCCTAATTGATGGAGAAAGGTCTGGTGGCAAGAAAAAACTGCTTCTAGGAGGTTATCAAGTGTTTTCGCTCGACGATTCCATTCTTGGGTGGATGGTTTGGCCCTTTTTCCTGTAACTCGAATCCTAGCCCGGTACATCCTATTTTAATTTTACACCATTGTGAACCTTACGCCTTTTTTACTCTCTGACAGAGGTTCTCGGCATTGAAAAATCTTCGTAAACTAAATCACACCTGTATATGTTGACATTTAAGAGATATACAGTCATGAAAATCAAGGGTAATGGTGATATATATGCGGATTAGACACAAAAAAAAAACACTCAACAAATGGCTACAACTTAAGGAATGTGTTTAGTGACGACATCAGATTCCTAATTGATGGAGAAAGGTCTGGTGGCAAGAAAAGCTGCTTCTAGGAGGTTGTCAAGTGTTTTCACTCGACGATTCCATTCTTGGGTGGTTGGATTGGCCCTTGTTCCTGTAACTCGAATCCTAGCCCGGTATATCCCATTTTAATTTTACACCATTGTGAACCTTACGCCTTTTTTACTCTCTGATCGTGGTTCTCGGCATTGAAAAATCTTTGTAAACTAAATCATACGTGTATATGTTGACATTAAGAGATATACAATCAATAAAATCAAGGGCAATGGTGATATATATGCGGATTAGACAAAAAAAAACACTCAACAAATGGCTACAACTTAAGGAATGTGTTTAGTGACGACATCAGATTCCTAATTGATGGAGAAAGGTCTGGTGGCAATAAATGCTGCTTTTAGGAGGTTGTCAAGTGTTTTCACTCGACGATTCCATTCTTGGGTGGTCGGTTTGGCCCTTGTTCCTGTAACTCGAATCCTAGCCCGGTATATACCATTTTAATTTTACACCATTGTGAACCTTACGCCTTTTTTACTCTCTGCTCGAAGTTCTCGGCATTGAAAAATCTTCGTAAACTAAATCATACGTGTATATTTTGACATTTAAGAGATATACAGTCAATAAAATCAAGGGCAATGGTGATATAAATGCGTATTAGACAAAAAAAAAACACTCAACAAATGGCTACAATTTAAGGAATGTGTTTAGTGATGACATCAGATCCTAATTGAAGGAGAAAGGTCTGGTGGAAAGAAAAGCTGCTTCTAGGAGGTTGTCAAGTGTTTTCACTCGACGATTCCATTCTTGGGTGGTTGGTTTGGCCCTTGTTCCTGTAACTCGAATCCTAGCCCGGTATATCCCATTTTAATTTTACACCATTGTGAACTTTACGCCTATTTTACTCCCTGATCGAGGATCTCGGCATTGAAAAATCTTCGTAAATAAAATCACACGTGTATACGTTGACATTTAAGATATATATAGTCAAGAAAATCAAGCGCAATGTTGATATATATGCGGATTAGATACAAAAAAAAAAACACTCAACAAATGGCTACAATTTAAGGAATGTGTTTAATGACGGCATCAGATTCCTAATTGATGGAGAAAGGTCTGGTGGCAAGAAAAGCTGCTTCTAGGAGGTTATCAAGTGTTTTTGATCGACGATTCCATTCTTGGGTGGTTGGTTTGGCCCTTTTTCCTGTAACTCGAATCCTAGCCCGGTATATCCTATTTTAATTTTACACCATTGTGATCCATACGCCTTTTTTACTCTCTGATCGAAGTTCTCGGCATTGAAAAATATTCGTAAAGTAAATGACACGTGTATATGTTGACATTTAAGAGATATACAGTCAATAAAATCAAGGGCAATGGAGATATAAATGCGGATTAGACACAAAAAAAAAACACTCAACAAATTGCTACAATTTAAGGAATGTGTTTAGTGATGACATCAGATTCCTAATTGATGGAGAAAGGTCTGGTGGCAAGAAAAGCTACTTCTAGGAGGTTGTCAAGTGTTTTCGCTCGACGATTCCATTCTTGGGTGGTTGGTTTGGCCCTTGTTGCTGTAACTCGAATCCTATCCCGGTATATCCCATTTTAATTTTACACCATTGTGAACCTTACGCCTTTTTTACTCTCTGATCGAGGTTCTCGGCATTGAAAAATCTTCGTAAACTAAATCATACGTGTATATGTTGACATTTAAGAGATATACAATCAAGAAAATCAAGGGCAATGTTGATATATATGCGGATTAGACACAAAAAAAAACACTCAACAAATGGCTACAATTTAAGAAATGTGTTTAGTGACGACATCAGATTCCTAATTGATGGAGAAAGGTCTGGTGGCAAGAAAAGCTGCTTCTAGGAGTTTGTCAGGTGTTTTCACTCGACGATTCCATTCTTGGGTGGTTGGTTTGGCCCTTGTTCCTGTAACTCGAATCCTAGCCCGGTATATCCCATTTTAATTTTACACCATTGTGAACCTTACGCCTTTTTTACTCCCTGATCGAGGATCTCAGCATTGAAAAATCTTCGTAAACTAAATCACGCGTGTATACGTTGACATTTAAGATATATACAGTCAAGAAAATCAAGCGCAATGGTGATATATATGCGGATTAGACAAAAAAAACACTCAACAAATGGCTACAATTTAAGGAATGTGTTTAGTGACGACATCAGATTCCTAATTGATGGAGAAAGGTCTGGTGGCAAGAAAAGCTGCTTCTAGGAGGTTGTCAAGTGTTTTCACTCGACGATTCCATTCTTGGGTGGTTGGTTTGGCCCTTGTTCCTGTAACTCGAATCCTAGCCCGGTATATCCCATTTTAATTTTACACCATTGTGAGCCTTACGCCTTTTTTACTCCCTGATCGAGGATCTCGGCATTGAAAAATCTTCGTAAACTAAATCACACGTGTATACGTTGACATTTAAGATATATACAGTCAAGAAAATCAAGCGCAATGGTGTATATATGCGGATTAGATACAAAAAAAAAAACACTCAACAAATGGCTACAATTTAAGGAATGTGTTTAATGACGACATCAGAATTCTAATTGATGGAGAAAGGTCTGGTGGCAAGAAAAGCTGCTTCTAGGAGGTTATCAAGTGTTTTCGCTCGACGATTCCATTCTTGGGTGGTTGGTTTGGCCCTTTTTCATGTAACTCGAATCCTAGCCCGGTATAACCTATTTTAATTTTACACCATTGTGAACCTTACGCCTTTTTTACTCTCTGATCGAAGTTCTCGGCATTGAAAAATATTCGTAAAGTAAATGACACGTGTATATGTTGACATTTAAGAGATATACAGTCAATAAAATCATGGGCAATGGCGATATAAATGCGGATTAGACACAAAAAACAAAAAAAACACTCAACAAATAGCTACAATTTAAGGAATGTGTTTAGTGATAACATCAGATTCCTAATTGATGGAGAAAGGTCTAGTGGTAAGAAAAGCTGCTTCTAGGAGGTTGTCAAGTGTTTTCGCTCGACGATTCCATTCTTGGGTGGTTGGTTTGGTCCTTGTTTCTGTAACTCGAATCCTAGCCCGGTATACCCCATTTTAATTTTACACCATTGTGAAGCTTACGCCTTTTTTACTCTCTGATCGAGGTTCTCGGCATTGAAAAATCTTCGTAAACTAAATCATACGTGTATATGTTGACATTTAAGAGATATACAGTCAAGAAAATCAAGGGCAATGGTGATATATATGCGGATTAGACACAAAAAAACACTCAACAAATGGCTACAATTTAAGGAATGTGTTTAGTGACGACATCAGATTCCTAATTGATGGAGAAAGGTCTGGTGGCAAGAAAAGCTGCTTCTAGGAGGTTGTCAAGTGTTTTCACTCGACGATTCCGTTCTTGGGTGGTTGGATTGGCCCTTGTTCCTGTAACTCGAATCCTAGCCCGGTATATCCCATTTTAATTTTACACCATTATGAGCCTTACGCATTTTTTACTCACTGATCGAGGATCTCGGCATTGAAAAATCTTCGTAAACTAAATCACACGTGTATACGTTGACATTTAAGATATATACAGTCAAGAATATCAAGCGCAATGGTGATATATATGCGGATTAGATAAAAAAAAAACTCAACAAATGGCTACACTTTAAGGAATGTGTTTAATGACGGCATCAGATTCCTAATTGATGGAGAAAGGTCTGGTGGCAAGAAAAGCTGCTTCTAGGAGGTTATCAAGTGTTTTCGATCGACGATTCCATTCTTGGGTGGTTGGTTTGGCCCTTTTTCGTGTAACTCGAATCCTAGCCCGGTATATCCTATTTTAATTTTAAACCATTGTGATCCATACGCCTTTTTTACTCTCTGATCGAAGTTCTCGGCATTGAAAAATATTCGTAAATTAAATGACACGTGTATATGTTGACATTTAAGAGATATACAGTCAATAAAATCAAGGGCAATGGCGATATAAATGCGGATTAGACACAAAAAAAAACACTCCACAAATGGCTACAATTTAAGGAATGTGTTTAGTGATGACATCAGATTCCTAATTGATGGAGAAAGGTCTGGTGGCAAGAAAAGCTGCTTCTAGGAGGTTGTCAAGTGTTTTTACTCGACGATTCCATTCTTGGGTGGTTGGTTTGGCCCTTGTTCCTGTAACTCGAATCCAAGCCCGGTATATCCCATTTTAATTTTACACCATTGTGAACCTTACGCCTTTTTTACTCCCTGATCGAGGATCTCAGCATTGAAAAATCTTCATAAACTAAATCACGCGTGTATACGTTGACATTTAAGATATATACAGTCAAGAAAATCAAGCGCAATGGTGATATATATGCGGATTAGATACAAAAAAAACACTCAACAAATGGCTACAATTTAAGGAATGTGTTTAGTGATGACATCAGATTCCTAATTGATGGAGAAAGGTCCGGTGGAAAGAAAAGCTGCTTCTAGGAGGTTGTCAAGTGTTTTCGCTCGACGATTCCATTCTTGGGTGGTTGGTTTGGCCCTTGTTGCTGTAACTCGAATCCTTTCCCGGTATATCCCATTTTAATTTTAGACCATTGTGAACCTTACGCCTTTTTACTCTCTGATCGAGGTTCTTGGCATTGAAAAATCTTCATAAACTAAATCACACGTGTATATATTGACATTTAAGAGATATACAGTCAAGAAAATTAAGGGCAATGGTGATATAAATATGCGGATTAGACACAAAAAAACACTCAACAAATGGCTACAATTTAAGGAATGTGTTTAGCGACGACATCAGATTCCTAATTGATGGAGAAAGTTCTGGTGGAAAGAAAAGCTGCTTCTAGGAGGTTGTCAAGTGTTTTCACTCGACGATTCCATTCTTGGGTGGTTGGTTTGGCCCTTGTTCCTGTAACTCGAATCCTAGCCCGGTATATCCCATTTTAATTTTACACCATCGTGAACCTTACGCCTATTTTACTCCCTGATCGAGGATCTCGGGATTGAAAAATCTTCGTAAACTAAATCACACGTGTATACGTTGACATTTAAGATATATACAGTCAAGAAAATCAAGCGCAATGTTGATATATATGCGGATTAGATACAAAAAAAAACACTCAACAAATGGCTACAATTTAAGGAATGTTTTTAATGACGGCATCAGATTCCTAATTGATGGAGAAAGGTCTGGTGGTAAGAAAAGCTGCTTCTAGGAGGTTATCAAGTGTCTTTGCTCGACGATTCCATTCTTGGGTGGTTGGTTTGGCCCTTTTTCCTGTAACTCGAATCCTAGCCCGGTACATCCTATTTTAATTTTACACCATTGTGAACCTTACGCCTTTTTTACTCACTGATCGAGGTTCTCGGCATTGAAAAATTTTCGTAAACTAAATCACACCTGTATATGTTGACATTTAAGAGATATACATTCATGAAAATCAAGGGTAATGGTGATATATATGCGGATTAGACACAAAAAAAAAAAAACACTCAACAAATGGCTACAATTTAAGGAATGTGTTTAGTGACGGCATCAGATTCCTAATTGATGGAGAAAGTTCTGGGGGCCAGAAAAGCTGCTTCTAGGAGGTTGTCAAGTGTTTTCGCTCGACGATTCCATTCTTCGGTGGTTGGTTTCGCCGTTGTTCCAGTAACTCGAATCCTAGCCCGGTATATCCCATTTTAATTATACACCATTGTGAACCTTACGCCTTTTTTACTCTATGATCGAGGTTCTCGGCATTGAAAAATCTTCGTAAATTAAATCACACGTGTATATGTTTACATTTAAGAGATATACAGTAATGAAAATCAAGGGTATTGGTGATATATATGCGGATTAAACACAAAAAAAAACTCAACAAATGGCTACAATTTAAGGAATGTGTTTAGTGACGGCATCAGATTCCTAATTGATGGTGAAAGGTCTGGTGGCAAGAAAAGCTGCTTCTAGGAGGTTGTCAAGTGTTTTCGCTCGACGATTCCATTCTTGGGTGGTTGGTTTGGCCCTTGTTCCTGTAACTCGATAACTAGCCCGGTATATCCCATTTTAATTTTACACCATTGTGAACCTTACGCCTTTTTTACTCTCTGATCGAGGTTCTCGGCATTGAAAAATCTCCGTAAACTAAATCACACGTGTATATGTTGACATTTAAGAACTATTCAGTCAAGAAAATCAAGGGCAATGGTGTTATATATGCGGATTAGACAACAAAAAAAACTCTCAATAAATGGCTACAATTTAAGGAATGTGTTTAGTGACGGCATCAGATTCCTAATTGATAGAGAAAGGTCTGGTGGCAAGAAAAGCTGCTTCTAGGAGGTTGTCAAGTGTTTTCACTCGACGATTCTATTCTTGTGTGTTTGGTTTGGCCCTTGTTCCTGTAACTCGAACCCTAGCCCGGTATATCCCATTTTAATTTTACATCATTGTGAACCTTATGCCATTTTTACTCTCTGATCGAGGTTCTCGGCATTGAAAAATCTTCGTAAACTAAATCACACGTGTATATGTTGACATTTAAGAGATATACCGTCAAGAAAATCAAGGGCAATGGTGATATATATGCGGATTAGACACAAAAAAAACACTCAACAAATGGCTACAATTTAAGGAATGTGTTTAGTGACGGCATCAGATTCCTAATTGATGGAGAAAGGTCTAGTGGCAAGAAAAGCTGCTTCTAGGTGGTTGTCAAGTGTTTTCGCTTGACGATTCCATTCTTGGGTGTTTGGTTTGGCCCTTGTTCCTGTAACTCGAATCCTCGCCCGGTATATCCCATTTTAATTTTACACCATTGTGAACCTTACGCCTTTTTTACTCTCTGATCGAGGTTCTTGGCATTGAAAATCTTCGTAAACTAAATCACACGTGTATATGTTGACATTTAAGAGATCTACAGTCAAGAAAATGAAGGGCAATGGTGATATATATGCGGATTAGACACAAAAAAAAACACTCAACAAATGGCTACAATTTAAGGAATGTGTTTAGTGACGGCATCAGATTCCTAATTAATAGAGAAATGTCTGTTGGCAAGAAAAGCTGCTTCTAGGAGGTTGTTAAGTGTTTTCGCTCGACGATTACATTCTTGGGTGGTTGGTTTAGCCTTTGTTCCTGTAACTCGAATCCTAGCCCGGTGTATCCCATTTTAATTTTACACCATTGTGAACCTTACGCCTTTTTTACTCTCTTATCGAGGTTCTCGGCATTGAAAAATATTCGTAAAGTAAATGACACGTGTATATGTTGACATTTAAGAGATATACAGTCAATAAAATCAAGGGCAATGGCGATATAAATGCGGATTAGACACAAAAAAAACACTCAACAAATGGCTACAATTTAAGGAATGTGTTTAGTGATGACATCAGATTCCTAATTGATGGAGAAAGGTCTGGTGGCAAGAAAAGCTGCTTCTAGGAGGTTGTCAAGTGTTTTCGCTCGACGATTCCATTCTTGGGTGGTTGGTTTGGCCCTTGTTGCTGTAACTCGAATCCTAGCCCGGTATATCCCATTTTAATTTTACACCATTGTGAACCTTACGCCTTTTTTACTCTCTGATCGAGGTTCTAGGCATTGAAAAATCTTCGTAAACTAAGTCATACGTGTAAGGTTAACATTTAAGAGATATACAGTCAAGAAAATCAAGGGCAATGTTGATATATATGCGGATTAGACACAAAAAAACACTCAACAAATGGCTACAATTTAAGGAATGTGTTTAGCGACGACATCAGATTCCTAATTGATGGAGAAAGGTCTGGTGGAAAGAAAAGCTGCTTCTAGGAGGTTGTCAAGTGTTTTCACTCGACGATTCCATTCTTGGGTGGTTGGTTTGTCCCTTGTTCCTGTAACTCGAATCCTAGCCCGGTATATCCCATTTTAATTTTACACCATTGTGAACCTTACGCCTTTTTTACTCTCTGATCGAGGTTCTTGGCATTGAAATATCTTCGTAAACTAAGTCATACGTCTATATGTTGACATTTAAGAGATATACAGTCATGAAAATCAAGGGTAATGGTGATATATATGCGGATTAGACACAAAAAAAAACACTCAACAAATGGCTACAATTTATGGAATGTGTTTAGTGACGGCATCAAATTCCTAATTGATGGAGAAAGTTCTGGGGGCAAGAAAAGCTGCTTCTAGGAGGTTGTCAAGTGTTTTCGCTCGACGATTCCATTCTTCGGTGGTTGGTTTCGCCCTTGTTCCAGTAACTCGAATCCTAGCCCGGTATATCCCATTTTAATTTTACACCATTGTGAACCTTACGCCTTTTTTACTCTATGATCGAGGTTCTCGGCATTGAAAAATCTTCGTAAATTAAATCACACGTGTATATGCTGCTTCTAGGAGGTTGTCAAGTGTTTTCGCTCGACGATTCCATTCTTGGGTGGTTGGTTTGGCCCTTGTTCCTGTAACTCGATAACTAGCCCGTTATATCCCATTTTAATTTTACACCATTGTGAACCATACACCTTTTTTACTCTCTGATCGAGGTTCTCGGCATTGAAAAATCTTCGTAAACTAAATGACACGTGTATATGTTGACATTTAAGAACTATTCAGTCAAGAAAATCAAGGGGAATGATGTTATATATGCGGATTAGACAACAAAAAAAAACACTCAATAAATGGCTACAATTTAAGGAATGTGTTTAGTGACGGCATCAGATTCCTAATTGATAGAGAAAGGTCTGGTGGCAAAAAAAGCTGCTTCTAGGAGGTTGTCAAGTGTTTTCACTTGACGATTCTATTCTTGGGTGTTTGGTTTGGCCCTTGTTCCTGTAACTCGAATCCTAGCCCGGTATATCCCATTTTAATTTTACATCATTGTGAACCTTATGCCATTTTTACTCTCTGATCGAGGTTCTCGGCATTGAAAAATCTTCGTAAACTAAATCACACGTGTATATGTTGACATTTAACAGATATATAGTCAAGAAAATCAAGGGCAATGGTGATATATATGCGGATTAGACAAAAAAAAAACACTCAACAAAGGGCTACAATTTAAGGAATGTGTTTAGTGACGGCATCAGATTCCTAATTGATGGAGAAAGGTCTAGTGGCAAGAAAAGCTGCTTCTAGGTGGTTGTCATGTGTTTTCGCTTGACGATTCCATTCTTAGGTGTTTGGTTTAGCCCTTGTTCCTGTAACTCGAATCCTCGCCCGGTATATCCCATTTTAGTTTTACACTATTGGGAACCTTACGCCTTTTTTACTCTCTGATCGAGGTTCTTGGCCTTGAAAAATCTTCGTAAACTAAAGCACACGTGTATATGTTGACATTTAAGAGATCTACAGTCAAGAAAATGAAGGGCAATGGTGATATATATGCGGATTAGACACAAAAAAAAACACTCAACAAATGGCTACAATTTAAGGAATGTGTTTAGTGACGGCATCAGATTCCTAATTGATGGAGAAAGGTCTGGTGGCAAGAAAAGCTGCTTCTAGGAGGTTGTCAAGTGTTTTCGCTCGACGATTCCATTCTTGGGTGGTTGGTTTGGCCCTTGTTCCTGTAACTCGATAACTAGCCCGTTATATCCCATTTTAATTTTACACCATTGTGAACCATACGCCTTTTTTACTCTCTGATCGAGGTTCTCGGCATTGAAAAATCTTCGTAAACTAAATGACACGTGTATATGTTGATATTTAAGAGATAAACAGTCAAAAAAATCAAGGGCAATGGTGATATATATACGGATTAGACACAAAAAAAAAAAACACTCAACAATTGGCTACAATTTAAGGAATGTGTTTAGTGACGGCATCAGATTCCTAATTAATAGAGAAATGTCTGGTGGCAAGAAAAGCTGCTTCTAGGAGGTTGTTAAGTGTTTTCGCTCGACGATTACATTCTTGGGTGGTTGGTTTAGCCTTTGTACCTGTAACTCGAATCCTAGCCCGTTATATCCCATTTTAATTTTACACCATTGTGAACCTTACGCCTTTTTTACTCTCTGATCGAGGTTCTCGACATTGAAAAATATTCGTAAAGTAAATGACACGTGTATATGTTAACATTTAAGAGATATACAGTCAATAAAATCAAGGGCAATGGCGATATAAATGCGGATTAGACACAAAAAAAAAAAAAAACACTCAAGAAATGGCTACAATTTAAGGAATGTGTTTAGTGATGACATCAGATTCCTAATTGATGGAGAAAGGTCTGGTGGCAAGAAAAGCTGCTTCTTGGAGGTTGTCAAGTGTTTTCGCTCGACGATTCCATTCTTGGGTGGTTGGTTTGGCCCTTGAACCTGTAACTCGAATCCTAGCCCGGTATATCCCATTTTAATTTTACACCATTGTGAACCTTACGCCTTTTTTACTCTCTGATCGAGGTTCTCGGCATTGAAAAATCTTCGTAAACTAAATCATACATGTATATGTTGACATTTAAGAGATATACAGTCAAGAAAATCAAGGGCAATGGTGATATATATGCGGATTAGACACAAAAAAAAACACTCAACAAATGGCTACAATTTAAGGAATGTGTTTAGTGACGACATCAGATTCCTAATTGATGGAGAAAAGTCTGGTGGCAAGAAAAGCTGCTTCTAGGAGGTTGTCAAGTGTTTTCACTCGACGATTTCATTCTTGGGTGGTTGGCTTGGCCCTTGTTCCTGTAACTCGAATCCTAGCCCGGTATATCCCATTTTAGTTTTACACCATTGTGAGCCTTACGCCTTTGTTACTCCCTGATCGAGGATCTCGGCATTAAAAAATCTTCGTAAACTAAATCACACGTGTATACGTTGACATTTAAGATATATACAGTCAAGAAAATCAAGCGCAATGGTGATATATATGCGGATTAGATACAAAAAAAACACTCAACAAATGGCTACAATTTAAGGAATGTGTTTAATGACGGCATCAGATTCCTAATTGATGGAGAAAGGTCTGGTGGCAAGAAAAGCTGCTTCTAGGAGGTTATTAAGTGTTTTCGCTCGATGATTCCATTCTTGGGTGGTTGGTTTGGCCCTTTTTCCTGTAACTCGAATCCTAGCCCGGTATATCCTATTTTAATTTTACACCATTGTGAACCTTACGCCTTTTTTACTCTCTGATCGAAGTTCTCGGCATTGAAAAATATTCGTAAAGTAAATGACACGTGTATATGTTAACATTTAAGAGATATACAGTCAAGAAAATCAAGGGCAATGGTGATATATATGCGGATTAGACACAAAAAAAGAAAACACTCAACAAATGGCTACAATTTAAGGAATGTGTTTAGTGATGACATCAGATTCCTAATTGATGGAGAAAGGTCTGGTGGCAAGAAAAGCTGCTTCTAGGAGGTTGTCAAGTGTTTTCGCTCGATGATTCCATTCTTTGGTGGATGGTTTGGCCCTTGTTCCTCTAACTTGAATCCTAGCCCGGTATATCCCATTTTAATTTTACACCATTGTGAATCTTACGCCTTTTTTACTCTCTGATCGAGGTTCTCGGCATTGAAAAATATTCGTAAACTAAATCACACGTGTATATGTTAACATTTAAGAGATATACAGTCAAGAAAATCAAGGGCAATGGTGATATATATACGGATTAGACACAAAAAAAAAAACACTCAACAAATGGCTACAATTTAAGGAATGTGTTTAGTGACGACATCAGATTCCTCATTGATGGAGAAAGGTTTGGTGGCAAGAAAAGCTGATTCTAGGAGGTTGTCAAGTGTTTTCACTCGACGATTCCATTCTTGGGTGGTTGGTTTGGCCCTTTTTCCTGTAACTCGAATCCTAGCCCGGTAAATCCTATTATAATTTTACACCATTGTGAACCTTACGCCTTTTTTACTCTCTGATCGAGGTTCTCGGCATTCAAAAATCTTCGTCAACTAAATCACACCTGTATATGTTGACATTTAAGAGATATACAGTCATGAAAATCAAGGGTAACGGTGATATATATGTGGATTAGACACAAAAAAAAAACACTCAACAAATGGCTACAATTTAAGGAATGTATTTAGTGACGGCATCAGATTCCTAATTGATGGAGAAAGTTCTGGGGGCAAGAAAAGCTGCTTCTAGGAGGTTGTCAAGTGTTTTCGCTTGACGATTCCATTCTTCGGTGGTTGGTTTCGCCCTTGTTCCTGTAACTCGAATCCTAGCCCGGTATATCCTATTTTAATTTTACACCATTGTGAACCTTACGCCTTTTTTACTCTATGATCGAGGTTCTCCGCATTGAAAAATCTTCGTAAATTAAATCACACGTGTATATGTTGACATTTAAGAGATATACAGTCATGAAAATCAAGGGTAATGGTGATATATATGCGGATTAGACACAAAAAAAAAAAACACTCAACAAATGGCTACAATTTAAGGAATGTGTTTAGTGACGGCATCAGATTCCTAATTGATGGAGAAAGGTCTGGTGGCAAGAATAGCTGCTTCTAGGAGGTTGTCAAGTGTTTTCGCTCGACGATTCCATTCTTGGGTGGTTGGTTTGGCCCTTGTTCCTGTAACTCGTATCCTAGCCCGGTATATCCCATTTTATTTTTACACCATTGTGAACCTTACGCCATTTTTACTCTCTGATCGAGGTTCTCGGCATTGAAAAATCTTCGTAAACTAAATCATACGTGTATATGTTGACATTTAAGAGATATACAGTCACGAAAATCAAGGGAAATGGTGATATATATGCGGATTAGACACAAAAAAAATACTCAACAAATGGCTACAATTTAAGGAATGCGTTTAGTGACGGCATCAGATTCCTAATTGATGGAGAAAGGTCTGGTGGCAAGAAAAGCTGCTTCTAGGAGGTTGTCAAGTGTTTTCGCTCGACGATTCCATTATTGGGTGGTTGGTTTTTCCCTTGTTCCTGTAACTCGAATCCTAGGCCGGTATATCCCATTTTAATTTTACACCATTGTGAACCTTACGCCTTTTTCACACCCTGATCGAGGTTCTCAGCATTGAAAAGTCTTCGTAAACTAAATCACACGTGTATACGTTGACATTTAAGATATATACAGTCAAGAAAATCAAGCGCAATGGTGATATATATGCGGATTAGATTAAAAAAAAAACACTCAACAAATGGCTACAATTTAAGGAATGTGTTTAATGACGGCATCAGATTCCTAATTTATGGAGAAAGGTCTGGTGGCAAGTAAATCTGCTTCTATGAGGTTATCAAGTGTTTTCGCTCGACGATTCCATTCTTGGGTGGTTGATTTGGCCCTTTTTCCTGTCACTCGAATCCTAGCCCGGTATATCCTATTTTAATTTTACACCATTGTGAACCTTACGCCCTTTTTACTCTCTGATCGAGGTTCTCGGCATTGAAAAATCTTCGTAAACTAAATCATACGTGTATATGTTGACATTTAAGAGATATAAAGTCAAGAAAATCAAGGGCAATGGTGATATATATGCGGATTAGACACAAAAAAAAAAAACACTCAACAAATGGCTACAATTTAAGGAATGTGTTTAGTGACGGCATCAGATTCCTAATTGATGGAGAAAGGTCTGGTGGCAAGAATAGCTGCTTCTAGGAGGTTGTCAAGTGTTTTCGCTCGACGATTCCATTCTTGGGTGGTTGGTTTGGCCCTTGTTCCTGTAACTCGTATCCTAGCCCGGTATATCCCATTTTATTTTTACACCATTGTGAACCTTACGCCATTTTTACTCTCTGATCGAGGTTCTCGGCATTGAAAAATCTTCGTAAACTAAATCATACGTGTATATGTTGACATTTAAGAGATATAAAGTCAAGAAAATCAAGGGCAATGGTGATATATATGCGGATTAGACACAAAAAAAAACACTCAACAAATGGCTACAATTTAAGGAATCTGTTTATTGACGACATCAGATTCCTAATTGATGGAGAAAGGTCTAGTGGCAAGAAAAGCTGCTTCTAAGAGGTTGTCAAGTGTTCTCGCTCGACGATTCCATTCTTGAATGGTTTGTTTGGCCCTTGTTCCTGTAAGTTGAATCCGAGCCCGGTATATCCCATTTTAATTTTAGACCATTGTGAACCTTACGCCTTTTTAATCTCAGATCGAGGTTCTTGGCATTGGAAAATCTTCGTAAGTTAAATCACACGTGTATATATTGACATTTAAGAGATATACAGTCAAGAAAATTAAGGGCAATGGTGATATATATGCGGATTAGACATTAAAAAAAAACACTCAACAAATGGCTACAATTTAAGGAATGTGTTTAGTGACGACATCAGATTCCTAATTGATGGAGAAAGGTCTGGTGGCAAGAAAAGCTGCTTCTAGGAGGTTGTCAAGTGTTTTCGCTCGACGATTCCATTCTTGGGTGGTTGGTTTGGCCCTTGTTCCTGTTACTCGAATCCAAGCCCGGTAAATCCCATTTTAATTTTACACCATTGTGAACCTTACGCCTTTTTTACTCTCTGATCGAGGTTCTCGGCATTGAAAAATCTTCGTAAACTAAATCACACGTGTATACGTTGACCTTTAAGATATATACAGTCAAGAAAATCAAGCGCAATGGTGATATATATGCGGATTAGATACAAAAAAAAAAAACACTCAACAAATGGCTACAATTTAAGGAATGTGTTTACTGACGTCATCAGATTCCTAATTTATGGAGAAAGGTCGGGTGGCAAGAAAAGCTGCTTCTAGGAGGTTATCAAGTGTTTTCGCTCGACGATTCCATTCTTGGGTGGTTGGTTTGGCCCTTTTTCCTGTAACTCGAATCCTAGCCCATTATATCCTATTTTAATTTTACACCGTTGTGAACCTTACGCCCTTTTTACTCTCTGATCGAGGTTCTTAGCATTGAAAAATCTTCGTAAACTAAATCACACCTGTATATGTTGACATTTAAGAGATATACAGTCAAGAAAATCAAGGGCAATGGTGATATATATGCGGATTAGACACAAAAAAACACTTAACAAATGGCTACAATTTAAGGAATTTGTTTATTGACGGCATCAGATTCCTAATTGATGGAGAAAGGTCTAGTGGCATGAAAAGCTGCTTCTAAGAGGTTGTCAAGGGTTTTCGCTCAACGATTCCATTCTTGGGTGGTTTGTTTGGCCCTTGTTCCTGTAACTTGAATCCGAGCCCAGTATATCCCATTTTAATTTTAGACCATTGTGAACCTTACGCCTTTTTACTCTCTGATCGAGGTTCTTGGCATTGAAAAATCTTCGTAAACTAAATCACACGTGTATATATTGATATTTAAGAGATATACAGTCAAGACAATTAAGGGCAATAGTGATATATATACGGATTAGACACAAAAAAAAAAAAAAAACACTCATCAAATGGCTACAATTTAAGGAATGTGTTTAGTGACGATATCAGATTCCTAATTGATAGAGAAAGGTCTGGTGGCAAGAAAAAGTGCTTCTAGGAGGTTGTCAAGTGTTTTCTCTCGACGATTCCATTCTTGGGTGGTTGGTTTGGCCCTTGTTCCTGTAACTCGAATACTAGCCCGGTATATCCCATTTTAATTTTACACCATTGTGAACCTTACGCCTTTTTTACTCTCTGATCGAGGTTCTCGGCATTGAAAAATCTTTGTAAACTAAATCATACGTGTATATGTTGATATTTAAGAGATATACAGTCAAGAAAATCAAGGGCAATGGTGATATATATGCGGATTAGACACAAAAAAAAAAACACTCAACAAATGGCTACAATTTAAGAAATGTGTTTAGTGACGACATCAGATTCCTAATTGATGGAGAAAGGTCTGGTGGCCAGAAAAGCTGCTCCTAAGAGGTTGTCAAGTGTTTTCACTCGACGATTCCATTTTTGGGTGGTTGGTTTGGCCCTTGTTCCTGTAACTCGAATCCTAGCCCGTTATATCCCATTTTAATTTTACACCATTGTGAACCTTACGCCTTTTTTACTTCCTGATCAAGGATCTCAGCATTGAAAAATCTTCGTAAACTAAATCACACGTGTATACGTTGACATTTAAGATATATACATTCAAGAATATCAAGCGCAATGGTGATATATATGCGGATTAGAAAAAAAAAAGCACTAAACAAATGGCTACAATTTAAGGAATTTGTTTAATGACGGCATCAGATTCCTAATTGATGGAGAAAGGTCTGGTGGCAAGAAAAGCTGCTTCTAGGAGGTTATCAAGTGTTTTCGCTCGACGATTCTATTCTTGGGTGGTTGGTTTGGCCCTTTTTCCTGTAACTCGAATCCTAGCCCGGTATATCCTATTTTAATTTTACACCCTTGTGAACCTTACGCCCTTTTTACTCTCTGATCGAGGTTCTCAGCATTGAAAAATCTTCGTAAACTAAATCACACCTGTATTTGTTGACATTTAAGAGATATACAGTCAAGAAAATCAAGGGCAATGGTGATATATATGCGTATTAGACACAAAAAAAACACTCAACAAATGGCTACAATTTAAGGAATCTGTTTATTGACGGCATCAGATTCTTAATTGATGGAGAAAGGTCTATTGGCAAGAAAAGCTGCTTCTAAGAGGTTGTCAAGTGGTTTCGCCCAACGATTCCATTCTTGGGTGGTTTGTTTGGCCCTTGTTCCTGTAACTTGAATCCGAGCCAGTATATTCCATTTTAATTTTAGACCATTGTGAACCTTACGCCTTTTTACTCTCTGATCGAGGTTCTTGGCATTGAAAAATCTTCGTAAACTAAATCACACGTGTATATATTGACATTTAAGAGATATACAGTCAAGAAAATTAAGGGCAATGGTGATATATATACGGATTAGACACAAAAAAAAACACTCAACAAATGGCTACAATTTAAGGAATGTGTTTAGTGACGATATCAGATTCCTAATTGATGGAGAAAGGTCTGGTGGCAAGAAAAAATGCTTCTAGGAGGTTGTCAAGTGTTTTCTCTCGACTATTCCATTCTTGGGTGGTTGGTTTGGCCCTTGTTCCTATAACTCGAATACTAGCCCGGTATATCCCATTTTAATTTTACACCATTGTGAACCTTACGCCTTTTTTACTCTTTGATCGAGGTTCTCGACATTGAAAAATCTTCGTAAACTAAATCACACGCGTATACGTTGGCATTTAAGATATATACAGTCAAGAATATCAAGCGCAATGGTGATATATATGCGGATTAGATACAAAAAAAACACTCAACAAATGGCTACAATTTAAGGAATGTGTTTAATGACGGCATCAGATTCCTAATTGATTGAGAAAGGTCTGGTGGCAAGAAAAGCTGCTTCTAGGAGGTTATCAAGTGTTTTCGCTCGACGATTCCATTCTTGGGTGGTTGGTTTGGCCATTTTTCCTGTAACTCGAATCCTAGCCCGGTATATCCTATTTTAATTTTACACCATTGTGAACCTTACGCCTTTTTAATTCTCTGATCGAGGTTCTCGACATTGAAAAATCTTCGTAAACTAAATCATACGTGTATATGTTGACATTTAAGAGATATACAGTCAAGAAAATCAAAGGCAATGGTGATATATATGCGGATTAGACACAAAAAAAAAACACTCAACAAATGGCTACAATTTAAGGAATGTGTTTAGTGACGGCATCAGATTCCTAATTGACGGTGAAAGGTCTGGTGGCAAGAAAAGCTGCTTCTAGGAGGTTGTCAAGTGTTTTCGCTCGACGATTCCATTCTTGGGTGGTTGATTTGGCCCTTGTTCCTGTAACTCGAATCCTAGCCCGATATATCCCATTTTAATTTTACACCGTTGTGAACCTTACGCCTTTTTTACTCTCTAATCGAAGTTCTCGGTGTTGAAAAATCTTCGTAAACTAAATCATACGTGTATATGTTGACATTTAAGAGATATACAGTCAAGAAAATCAAAGGCAATGGTGATATATATGCGGATTAGACAATAAAAAAAAAAAACACTCAACAAATGGCTACAATTTAAGGAATGTGTTTAGTGACGACATCAGATTCCTAATCGATGGAGAAAGGTCTGGTGGCAAGAAAAGATGCTTCCAGGAGGTTGTCAAGTGTTTTCGCTCGACTATTCCATTGTTGGGTGGTTGGTTTGGCCTTTGTTCCTGTAACTCGAATCCTAGCCCGGTATATCCCATTTTAATTTTACACCATTGTGAACCTTACGCCTTTTTTACTCTCTGATAGAGGTTATCGGCATTGAAAAATCTCCGTAAACTAAATCATACGTGTATATATTGACATTTAAGAGATATACAGTCAAGAAAATCAAGGGCAATGGTGATATATATGCGGATTAGATTAAAAAAAACACTCAACAAATGGCTACAATTTAAGGAATGTGTTTAGTGACGGCATCAGATTCCTAATTGATGGAGAAAGGTCTGGTGGCAAGAAAAGCTGCTTCTAGGAGGTTGTCAAGTGTTTTCGCTCGATGATTCCATTCTTGGGTGGTTGGTTTGGCCCTTGTTCCTGTAACTCGAATCCTAGCCCAGTATATCCCATTCTAATTTTACACCATTGTGAACCTTACGCCTTTTTTACACCCTGATCGAGGTTCTCGGCATTGAAAAATCTTCGTAAACTAAATCACACGTGTATACGTTGACATTTAAGATATATACAGTCAAGAAAATCAAGTGCAAGGGTGATATATATGCGGATTAGATACAAAAAAAAAAAAACACTCAACAAATGGCTACAATTTACGGAATGTGTTTAATGACGGCATCAGATTCCTAATTTATGGAGAAAGGTCTGGTGGCAAGAAAAGGTGCTTCTAGGAGGTTATCAAGTGTTTTCAGTCGACGATTCCATTCTTGGGTGGATGGTTTGGCCCTTTTTCCTGTAACTCGAATCCTTGCCCGGTATATCCTATTTTAATTTTACACCCTTGTGAACCTTACGCCCTTTTTACTCTCTGATCGAGGTTCTCAGCATTGAAAAATCTTCGTAAACTAAATCACACCTGTATTTGTTGACATTTAAGAGATATACATACAAGAAAATCAAGGGCAATGGTGATATATATGCGTATTAGACACAAAAAAAACACTCAACAAATGGCTACAATTTAAGGAATCTGTTTATTGACGGCATCAGATTCTTAATTGATGGAGAAAGGTCTAGTGGCAAGAAAAGCTGCTTCTAAGAGGTTGTCAAGTGTTTTCGCCCAACGATTCCATTCTTGGGTGGTTTGTTTGGCCCTTGTTCCTGTAACTTGAATCCGAGCCAGTATATTCCATTTTAATTTTAGACCATTGTGAACCTTACGCCTTTTTACTCTCTGATCGAGGTTCTTGGCATTGAAAAATCTTCGTAAACTAAATCACACGTGTATATATTGACATTTAAGAGATATACAGTCAAGAAAATTAAGGGCAATGGTGATATATATACGGATTAGACACAAAAAAAAAACACTCAACAAATGGCTACAATTTAAGGAATGTGTTTAGTGACGATATCAGATTCCTAATTGATGGAGAAAGGTCTGGTGGCAAGAAAAAATGCTTCTAGGAGGTTGTCAAGTGTTTTCTCTCGACTATTCCATTCTTGGGTGGTTGGTTTGGCCCTTGTTCCTATAACTCGAATACTAGCCCGGTATATCCCATTTTAATTTTACACCATTGTGAACCTTACGCCTTTTTTACTCTTTGATCGAGGTTCTCGGCATTGAAAAATCTTCGTAAACTAAATCATACGTGTATATGTCGACATTTAAGAGATATACAGTCAAGAAAATCAAGGGCAATGGTGATATATATGCGGATTAGACACAAAAAAAAAACACTCAACAAATGGCTACAATTTAAGGAATGTGTTTAGTGACGACATCAGATTCCTAATTGATGGAGAAAGGTCTGGTGGCAAGAAAAGATGCTTCTAAGAGGTTGTCAAGTGTTTTCACTCGACGATTCCATTCTTGGGTGGTTGGTTTGACCCTTGTTCCTGTAACTCGAATCCTAGCCCGGTATATCCCATTTTAATTTTACACCATTGTGAACCTTACGCCTTTTTTACTCCCTGATCGAGGATCTCGGCATTGAAAAATCTTCATAAACTAAATCACACGCGTATACGTTGACATTTAAGATATATACAGTCAAGAATATCAAGCGCAATGGTGATATATATGCGGATTAGATACAAAAAAAAACACTCAACAAATGGCTACAATTTAAGGAATGTGTTTAATGACGGCATCAGATTCCTAATTGATTGAGAAAGGTCTGGTGGCAAGAAAAGCTGCTTCTAGGAGGTTATCAAGTGTTTTCGCTCGACGATTCCATTCTTGGGTGGTTGGTTTGGCCATTTTTCCTGTAACTCGAATCCTAGCCCGGTATATCCTATTTTAATTTTACACCATTGTGAACCTTACGCCTTTTTAATTCTCTGATCGAGGTTCTCGACATTGAAAAATCTTCGTAAACTAAATCATACGTGTATATGTTGACATTTAAGAGATATACAGTCAAGAAAATCAAAGGCAATGGTGATATATATGCGGATTAGACACAAAAAAAAAACACTCAACAAATGGCTACAATTTAAGGAATGTGTTTAGTGACGGCATCAGATTCCTAATTGACGGTGAAAGGTCTGGTGGCAAGAAAAGCTGCTTCTAGGAGGTTGTCAAGTGTTTTCGCTCGACGATTCCATTCTTGGGTGGTTGGTTTGGCCCTTGTTCCTGTAACTCGAATCCTAGCCCGATATATCCCATTTTAATTTTACACCGTTGTGAACCTTACGCCTTTTTTACTCTCTAATCGAAGTTCTCGGTGTTGAAAAATCTTCGTAAACTAAATTACACGTGTATACGTTGACATTTAAGATAGATACAGTCAAGAAAATCAAGCGCAATGGTGATATATATGCGGATTAGATACAAAAAAAAAAAAACACTCCACAAATGGCTACAATTTAAGGAATGTGTTTAATGACGGCATCAGATTCCTAATTTATGGAGAAAGGTCTGGTGGCAAGAAAAGCTGCTTCTAGGAGGTTATCAAGTGTTTTCGCTCGACGATTCCATTCTTGGGTGGTTTGTTTGGCCCTTTTTCCTGTAACTCGAATCCTAGCCCGGTATATCCTATTTTAATTTTACACCATTGTGAACCTTACGCCCTTTTTACTCTCTGATCGAGGTTCTCGGCATTGAAAAATCTTCGTAAACTAAATCATACGTGTATATGTCGACATTTAAGAGATATACAGTCAATAAAATCAAGGGCAATGGTGATATATAGGCGGATTAGACACAAAAAAAAACACTCAACAAATGGCTACAATTTAAGGAATGTGTTTAGTGACGACATCAGATTCCTAATTGATGGAGAAAGGTCTGGTGGCAAGAAAAGATGCTTCTAAGAGGTTGTCAAGTGTTTTCACTCGACGATTCCATTCTTGGGTGGTTGGTTTGACCCTTGTTCCTGTAACTCGAATCCTAGCCCGGTATATCCCATTTTAATTTTACACCATTGTGAACCTTACGCCTTTTTTACTCCCTGATCGAGGATCTCGGCATTGAAAAATCTTCGTAAACTAAATCACACGTGTATACGTTGACATTTAAGATATATACAGTCAAGAATATCAAGCGCAATGGTGATATATATGCGGATTAGATACAAAAAAAAACACTCAACAAATGGCTACAATTTAAGGAATGTGTTTAATGACGGCATCAGATTCCTAATTGATTGAGAAAGGTCTGGTGGCAAGAAAAGCTGCTTCTAGGAGGTTATCAAGTGTTTTCGCTCGATGATTCCATTCTTGGGTGGTTGGTTTGGCCCTTGTTCCTGTAACTCGAATCCTAGCCCAGTATATCCCATTTTAATTTTACACCATTGTGAACCTTACGCCTTTTTTACTCTCTGATCGAGGTTCTCGGCATTGAAAAATCTCGTAAACTAAATCATGCGTGTATATGTTGACATTTAAGAGATATACAGTTAAGAAAATCAAGGGCAATGGTGATATATATGCGGATTTGACACAAAAAAAAAAAACACTCAACAAATGGTTACAATTTAAGGAATGTGTTTAATGACGGCACCAGATTCCTAATTTATGGAGAAAGTTCTGGTGGCAAGAAAAGCTGCTTCTAGGAGCTTATCAAGTGTTTTCGCTCGACGATTCCATTCTTGGGTGGTTTGTTTGGCCCTTTTTCCTGTAACTCGAATCTTAGCCCGGTATATCCCATTTTAATTTTACACCATTGTGAACCTTACGCCTTTTTTACTCCCTGATCGAGGATCTCGGCATTGAAAAATCTTCGTAAACTAAATCACACGTGTATACGTTGACATTTAAGATATATACAGTCAAGAATATCAAGCGCAATGGTGATATATATGCGGATTAGATACAAAAAAAAACACTCAACAAATGGCTACAATTTAAGGAATGTGTTTAATGACGGCATCAGATTCCTAATTGATTGAGAAAGGTCTGGTGGCAAGAAAAGCTGCTTCTAGGAGGTTATCAAGTGTTTTCGCTCGACGATTCCATTCTTGGGTGGTTGGTTTGGCCCTTGTTCCTGTAACTCGAATCCTAGCCCGGTATATCCCATTTTAATTTTACACCATTGTGAACCTTACGCCTTTTTTACTCTCTGATCGAGGTTCTCGGCATTGAAAAATCTCGTAAACTAAATCATGCGTGTATATGTTGACATTTAAGAGATATACAGTTAAGAAAATCAAGGGCAATGGTGATATATATGCGGATTTGACACAAAAAAAAAACACTCAACAAATGGTTACAATTTAAGGAATGTGTTTAATGACGGCACCAGATTCCTAATTTATGGAGAAAGTTCTGGTGGCAAGAAAAGCTGCTTCTAGGAGCTTATCAAGTGTTTTCGCTCGACGATTCCATTCTTGGGTGGTTTGTTTGGCCCTTTTTCCTGTAACTCGAATCTTAACCCGGTATACCCTATTTTAATTTTACACCATTGTGAACCTTACGCCTTTTTTACACCCTGATCGAGGTTCTCGGCATTGAAAAATCTTCGTAAACTAAATCACACGTGTATACGTTGACATTTAAGATATATACAGTCAAGAAAATCAAGCGCAATGGTGATATATATTTGGATTAGGTACAAAAAAAAACACTCCACAAATGGCTACAATTTAAGGAATGTGTTTAATGACGGCATCAGATTTCTAATTTATGGAGAAAGGTCTGGTGGCTAGAAAAGCTGCTTCTAGGAGGTTATCAAGTGTTTTCGCTCGACGATTCCATTCTTGGGTGGTTTGTTTGGCCCTTTTTCCTGTAACTCGAATCCTAGCCCGGTATATCCTATTTTAATTTTACACCATTGTGAACCTTACGCCCTTTTTACTCTTTGATCGAGGTGCTCAGCATTGAAAAATCTTCGTAAACTAAATCACACCTGTATATGTTGACATTTAAGAGATATACAGTCAAGAAAATCAAGGGCAACGGTGATATATATGTGGATTAGACACAAAAAAAAAAACACTCAACAAATGGCTACAATTAAAGGAATCTGTTTATTGACGGCATCCGATTCCCAATTGATGGAGAAAGGTCTAGTGGCAAGAAAAGCTGCTTCTAAGAGTTTGTCAAGTGTTTTCGCTCGACGATTCCATTCTTGGGTGGTTGGTTTGGCCCTTGTTCCTGTAACTCGAATCCTAGCCCGGTATATCCCATTTTAATTTTACACCATTGTGAACCTTACGCCTTTTTTACTCTCTGATCGAGGTTCTCGGCATTGAAAAATCTCGTAAACTAAATCATGCGTGTATATGTTGACATTTAAGAGATATACAGTTAAGAAAATCAAGGGCAATGGTGATATATATGCGGATTTGACACAAAAAAAAAAAAAACACTCAACAAATGGTTACAATTTAAGGAATGTGTTTAATGACGGCACCAGATTCCTAATTTATGGAGAAAGTTCTGGTGGCAAGAAAAGCTGCTTCTAGGAGGTTATCAAGTGTTTTCGCTCGACGATTCCATTCTTGGGTGGTTTGTTTGGCCCTTTTTCCTGTAACTCGAATCCTAGCCCGGTATATCCTATTTTAATTTTACACCATTGTGAACCTTACGCCCTTTTTACTCTTTGATCGAGGTGCTCAGCATTGAAAAATCTTCGTAAACTAAATCACACGTGTATACGTTGACATTTAAGATATATACAGTCAAGAATATCAAGCGCAATGGTGATATATATGCGGATTAGATACAAAAAAAAAACACTCAACAAATGGCTACAATTTAAGGAATGTGTTTAATGACGGCATCAGATTCCTAATTGATTGAGAAAGGTCTGGTGGCAAGAAAAGCTGCTTCTAGGAGGTTATCAAGTGTTTTCGCTCGACGATTCCATTCTTGGGTGGTTGGTTTGGCCCTTGTTCCTGTAACTCGAATCCTAGCCCGGTATATCCCATTTTAATTTTACACCATTGTGAACCTTACGCCTTTTTTACTCTCTAATCGAGGTTCTCGGCATTGAAAAATCTCGTAAACTAAATCATGCGTGTATATGTTGACATTTAAGAGATATACAGTTAAGAAAATCAAGGGCAATGGTGATATATATGCGGATTTGACACAAAAAAAAACACTCAACAAATGGTTACAATTTAAGGAATGTGTTTAATGACGGCACCAGATTCCTAATTTATGGAGAAAGTTCTGGTGGCAAGAAAAGCTGCTTCTAGGAGCTTATCAAGTGTTTTCGCTCGACGATTCCATTCTTGGGTGGTTTGTTTGGCCCTTTTTCCTGTAACTCGAATCTTAACCCGGTATACCCTATTTTAATTTTACACCATTGTGAACCTTACGCCTTTTTTACACCCTGATCGAGGTTCTCGGCATTGAAAAATCTTCGTAAACTAAATCACACGTGTATACGTTGACATTTAAGATATATACAGTCAAGAAAATCAAGCGCAATGGTGATATATATTTGGATTAGGTACAAAAAAAAACACTCCACAAATGGCTACAATTTAAGGAATGTGTTTAATGACGGCATCAGATTTCTAATTTATGGAGAAAGGTCTGGTGGCAAGAAAAGCTGCTTCTAGGAGGTTATCAAGTGTTTTCGCTCGACGATTCCATTCTTGGGTGGTTTGTTTGGCCCTTTTTCCTGTAACTCGAATCCTAGCCCGGTATATCCTATTTTAATTTTACACCATTGTGAACCTTACGCCCTTTTTACTCTTTGATCGAGGTGCTCAGCATTGAAAAATCTTCGTAAACTAAATCACACCTGTATATGTTGACATTTAAGAGATATACAGTCAAGAAAATCAAGGGCAACGGTGATATATATGTGGATTAGACACAAAAAAAAAAAAACACTCAACAAATGGCTACAATTAAAGGAATCTGTTTATTGACGGCATCCGATTCCCAATTGATGGAGAAAGGTCTAGTGGCAAGAAAAGCTGCTTCTAAGAGTTTGTCAAGTGTTTTCGCTCGACGATTCCATTCTTGGGTGGTTGGTTTGGCCCTTGTTCCTGTAACTCGAATCCTAGCCCGGTATATCCCATTTTAATTTTACACCATTGCGAACCTTACGCCTTTTTTACTCCCTGATCGAGGATCTCGGCATTGAAAAATCTTCGTAAACTAAATCACACGCGTATACGTTGACATTTAAGATATATACAGTCAAGAATATCAAGCGCAATGGTGATATATATGCGGATTAGATACAAAAAAAACATTCAACAAATGGCTACAATTTAAGGAATGTGTTTAATGACGGCATCAGATTCCTAATTGATTGAGAAAGGTCTGGTGGCAAGAAAAGCTGCTTCTAGGAGGTTATCAAGTGTTTTCGCTCGACGATTCCATTCTTGGGTGGTTGGTTTGGCCATTTTTCCTGTAACTCGAATCCTAGCCCGGTATATCCTATTTTAATTTTACACCATTGTGAACCTTACGCCTTTTTAATTCTCTGATCGAGGTTCTCGACATTGAAAAATCTTCGTAAACTAAATCATACGTGTATATGTTGACATTTAAGAGATATACAGTCAAGAAAATCAAAGGCAATGGTGATATATATGCGGATTAGACACAAAAAAAAAACACTCAACAAATGGCTACAATTTAAGGAATGTGTTTAGTGACGGCATCAGATTCCTAATTGACGGTGAAAGGTCTGGTGGCAAGAAAAGCTGCTTCTAGGAGGTTGTCAAGTGTTTTCGCTCGACGATTCCATTCTTGGGTGGTTGGTTTGGCCCTTGTTCCTGTAACTCGAATCCTAGCCCGATATATCCCATTTTAATTTTACACCGTTGTGAACCTTACGCCTTTTTTACTCTCTAATCGAAGTTCTCGGTGTTGAAAAATCTTCGTAAACTAAATTACACGTGTATACGTTGACATTTAAGATAGATACAGTCAAGAAAATCAAGCGCAATGGTGATATATATGCGGATTAGATACAAAAAAAAACACTCCACAAATGGCTACAATTTAAGGAATGTGTTTAATGACGGCATCAGATTCCTAATTTATGGAGAAAGGTCTGGTGGCAAGAAAAGCTGCTTCTAGGAGGTTATCAAGTGTTTTCGCTCGACGATTCCATTCTTGGGTGGTTTGTTTGGCCCTTTTTCCTGTAACTCGAATCCTAGCCCGGTATATCCTATTTTAATTTTACACCATTGTGAACCTTACGCCCTTTTTACTCTCTGATCGAGGTTCTCGGCATTGAAAAATCTTCGTAAACTAAATCATACGTGTATATGTCGACATTTAAGAGATATACAGTCAAGAAAATCAAGGGCAATGGTGATATATAGGCGGATTAGACACAAAAAAAACACTCAACAAATGGCTACAATTTAAGGAATGTGTTTAGTGACGACATCAGATTCCTAATTGATGGAGAAAGGTCTGGTGGCAAGAAAAGATGCTTCTAAGAGGTTGTCAAGTGTTTTCACTCGACGATTCCATTCTTGGGTGGTTGGTTTGACCCTTGTTCCTGTAACTCGAATCCTAGCCCGGTATATCCCATTTTAATTTTACACCATTGTGAACCTTACGCCTTTTTTACTCCCTGATCGAGTATCTCGGCATTGAAAAATCTTCGTAAACTAAATCACACGTGTATACGTTGACATTTAAGATATATACAGTCAAGAATATCAAGCGCAATGGTGATATATATGCGGATTAGATACAAAAAAAAAACACTCAACAAATGGCTACAATTTAAGGAATGTGTTTAATGACGGCATCAGATTCCTAATTGATTGAGAAAGGTCTGGTGGCAAGAAAAGCTGCTTCTAGGAGGTTATCAAGTGTTTTCGCTCGACGATTCCATTCTTGGGTGGTTGGTTTGGCCCTTGTTCCTGTAACTCGAATCCTAGCCCGGTATATCCCATTTTAATTTTACACCATTGTGAACCTTACGCCTTTTTTACTCTCTGATCGAGGTTCTCGGCATTGAAAAATCTCGTAAACTAAATCATGCGTGTATATGTTGACATTTAAGAGATATACAGTTAAGAAAATCAAGGGCAATGGTGATATATATGCGGATTTGACACAAAAAAAAACACTCAACAAATGGTTACAATTTAAGGAATGTGTTTAATAACGGCACCAGATTCCTAATTTATGGAGAAAGTTCTGGTGGCAAGAAAAGCTGCTTCTAGGAGCTTATCAAGTGTTTTCGCTCGACGATTCCATTCTTGGGTGGTTTGTTTGGCCCTTTTTCCTGTAACTCGAATCTTAGCCCGGTATATCCTATTTTAATTTTACACCATTGTGAACCTTACGCCTTTTTTACACCCTGATCGAGGTTCTCGGCATTGAAAAATCTTCGTAAACTAAATCACACGTGTATACGTTGACATTTAAGATATATACAGTCAAGAAAATCAAGCGCAATGGTGATATATATTCGGATTAGGTACAAAAAAAAACACTCCACAAATGGCTACAATTTAAGGAATGTGTTTAATGACGGCATCAGATTTCTAATTTATGGAGAAAGGTCTGGTGGCAAGAAAAGCTGCTTCTAGGAGGTTATCAAGTGTTTTCGCTCGACGATTCCATTCTTGGGTGGTTTGTTTGGCCCTTTTTCCTGTAACTCGAATCCTAGCCCGGTATATCCTATTTTAATTTTACACCATTGTGAACCTTACGCCCTTTTTACTCTTTGATCGAGGTGCTCAGCATTGAAAAATCTTCGTAAACTAAATCACACCTGTATATGTTGACATTTAAGAGATATACAGTCAAGAAAATCAAGGGCAACGGTGATATATATGTGGATTAGACACAAAAAAAAACACTCAACAAATGGCTACAATTAAAGGAATCTGTTTATTGACGGCATCCGATTCCCAATTGATGGAGAAAGGTCTAGTGGCAAGAAAAGCTGCTTCGAAGAGTTTGTCAAGTGTTTTCGCTCGACGATTCCATTCTTGGGTGGTTGGTTTGGCCCTTGTTCCTGTAACTCGAATCCTAGCCCGGTATATCCCATTTTAATTTTACACCATTGCGAACCTTACGCTTTTTTTACTCTCTGATCGAGGTTCTCGGCACTGAAAAATATTCATAAAGTAAATGACACGTGTATATGTTGACATTTAAGAGATATACAGTCAAGAAAATCAGGTGCAATGGCGATATAAATGCGGATTAGACACCAAAAAAAACACTCAACAAATGGCTACAATTTAAGGAATGTGTTTACTGATGACATCAGATTCCTAATTGATGGAGAAAGGTCTGGTGGCAAGAAAAGCTGCTTCTAGGAGGTTGTCAAGTGTTTTCGCTCGACGATTCCATTCTTGGGTGGTTGGTTTGGCCCTTGTTCCTGTAACTCGAATCCTAGCCCGATATATCCCATTTTAATTTTACACCATTGTGAACCTTACGCATTTTAAACTTTCTAATCGAGGTTCTCGGTGTTGAAAAATCTTCGTAAACTAAATCATACGTGTATATGTTGACATTTAAGAAATATACAGTCAAGAAAATCAAGGGCAATGGTGATATATATGCGGACTAGACACAAAAAAAACACTCAACAAATGGCTACAATTTAAGGAATGTGTTTAGTGACGACATCAGATTCCTAATTGATGGAGAAAGGTCTGGTGGCAAGAAATGCTGCTTCTAGGAGGTTGTCAAGTGTTTTCACTCGACGATTCCATTCTTGGGTGGTTGGTTTGGCCCTTGTTCCTGTAACTCGAATCCTAGCCCGGTATATCCCATTTTAATTTTACACCATTGTGAATCTTACGCCTTTTTTACTCCCTGATCGAGGATCTCGGCATTGAAAAATCTTCGTAAACTAAATCACACGTGTATACGTTGACATTTAAGATATATACAGTCAAGAAAATCGAGCGCAATGGTTATATATATGCGGATTAGATATAAAAAAAACACTCAGCAAATGGCTACAATTTAAGGAATGTCTTTAATGACGGCATCAGATTCCTAATTGATGGAGAAAGGTCTGGTGGCAAGAAAAGCTGCTTCTAGGAGGTTATCAAGTGTTTTCGCTCGACGATTCGATTCTTGGGTGGTTGGTTTGGCCCTTTTTCCTGTAACTCGAATCCTAGCCCGATATATCCTATTTTAATTTTACACTATTGTGAACCTTACGCCTTTTTTACTTTCTGATCGAGGTTCTCGGCATTGTAAAATCTTCGTAAACTAAATCACACCTGTATATGTTGACATTTAAGAGATATATAGTCATGAAAATCAAGGGTAATGTTGATATATATGCGGATTAGACACAAAAAAAAAAAAAAAAAACTCAACAAATGGCTACAATTTAAGGAATGTGTTTAGTGACGGCATCAGATTCCTAATTGATGGAGAAAGGTCCGGGGGCAAGAAAAGCTGCTTCTTGGAGGTTGTCAAGTGTTTTCGCTCGACGATTCCATTCTTCGGTGGTTGGTTTCTCCCTTGATCCTGTAACTCGAATCCTAGCCCGGTATATCCCATTTTAATTTTACACCATTGTGAACCTTACGCCTTTTTTACTCTATGATCGAGATTCTCGGCATTGAAAAATCTTCGTAAACTAAATCACACGTGTATATGTTGACATTTAAGAGATATACAGTGATGAAAATCAAGGGTAATGGTGATATAAATGCGGATTAGACACACAAAAAACACTCAAAAAATGGCTACAATTTAAGGAATGTGTTTAGTGACGCCATCAGATTCCTAATTGATGGAGAAAAGTCTGGTGGCAAGAAAAGTGTAACAACCCTCGGTAAAACCAACACCCTCATAATATTTCCGACACCCCAGTATATCTTAAAATATTCCCTTATGTCTTATAATACATCCTGTATGTTTAAACCGAACCCGAAATATGTTATAGCATATAAAATAAATTAAAAACAATAAAAATTAAGCTTAGGCGGGCCCCGTAGGACCCCATCCCAAGCTCACGCGGGCGGTATCAAGGCTGAAACTTGATTCCGGTGAAATTATAAGTTAAGGCGGGCCGCGTAAGTTCACCTTAACTCTTACGCGGGTCGTGTGAGATCATCAAACGCGGAGACACCAGAAGCTGACACATGTCGACATCGTGGCGGGCCTACATGCTGACCCAGCAAAGCTACATGTTTACCAGGTGTTGGCGCGGGCCGCGTAAGCCCCGCTTATCCTTCACGCGGGCCGCGTGAGAGTCGAGATCAGCAACTATATAAAGGAGGCCTCGGGTTGCAATTCAGTTTGTTCATTTCTCAATTCTCAATCACAATTTCTGTAGTAGAGTTATAATACGCGGATATTATATCCCCCTAATTAGCAAGGTTCTGCTCCGTTGTAAGTATTATAACCCCAGTTTCGTAATAGTTACACTGCCCGATTGATTTATGGTTCCGTAACAACTGTAGTGGTTCTGCCCGACGTAGTTGTTGGAATACCGTCTCGGGGAGGGTATCATTAATATTTTCAAAGGGTTATGGTACTAACCAATGTACATTTGTATAAATTATAGATTATATCCAGGAAACCCTTACGCGAAGTCTAAGATAGCAACGTGAGTTTATCCTCTTTTTGTTAACCTTTTTGGAATGTTTTACAAAACCTTAAATGTTTTACAATGTGATTAAGCGGTGATTGAGTCTTTGTAGTTCTTCAATTACTGCCGGTATTATAGGGTTTTGTATACATAATTTATACTACTGCGAGTAGTAGTAGTAGGTCGGTACGACACTACATTACCATTGGACAACGAGTTAGCCAATGGGTAATTTGACCATAGCCACAGATCCGGTCGAGTGGCAAATATTGAATGGGTAATTGTGTAGAAATAAACAATGTGATCGCTCTCAATACTGGTTTAATTGATAAAATGTTTCTTGATTAAACTGGGATTCACTCACCAATATTTTCGACTGACAAATGTTTTTAAAACGCGTTTCAGGTAACCCAATGTGACAGCCAATTAGTAAAAAGCCAGCTGGGAAGCACTGAAGGCTTAGTAAAAATGTGGCTATAAAAGTTACCTAAAAGACGATGTTTTAAATTCAATAAGATAAGGTTTATCCCTATAAATGTATTGTAATAAGAAACATGGGTTTTGCCCATGTGATTATTAAAATAAAATATGGTGGTTTTACTCTGATAAACATTTCCTAACTACGGTCCTGATGTAATTTCCGCTTCAAGATTAAATCACTGATACCACCGAAAATCTGGGTTCGCGTTTGCCCGTTCCCGGGACAGATAAGGGATCGGGGGTTGCGACAGAAGGTGGTATCAGAGCCTAGCCACTGGTCTAAGCCAAAGAAGTGTTCTGCTGACACTTAAATTTTAAATTTTGTGTTAGGAAATAATGAAAATATGTGCATAACTGTATTTATTTGTTATGTGTTATTTGATTATCTGTTAGTTTACAGTATGGGTGATCAAGGACCCTCAGACATGAGTCGTCAGTTGTCTGATTCACCTAGGAGTGAAGGTACCTCGTCACAGCCTGCCCTTTCTGGGTATACTGCTGATCAGGAAGAAGGAGTGTTTTCTTTTAAAGCTCAGTCAGAAGAGCCATTCCCTCATAAGAAACGAGGATGGTTCAGTAAGGAAGCCTTTGCTCGTCGGAAGAGAATGCGAAAGTTGCAACAACAAAGAGTTTTAGCAGCTGCTAAGCGAAAGACAGATGCCCATACACAGGATATGATTAATAGAAGCCTAGCCAATTTCCATATCCTAGCTACAACTGCTGCTGACCCAAGTCTGGAACAACTAGTAGCCCCACAACCACAAAACCCAGACCAACCCATGGAGATAGAAAATCTTGACCATCAAGTGGAGATGCATGACTTTAACCCAGAAGAAATTCCTAGGGTACCTGCACCAAACCCCCTAGACCCAAATTACGACCCCTGGTGGGATGATAATAGGGATTTTGTGCAACGTTATCCTATCCATGAAAACGCACCCATAGGAGCCTATCAAGGTATGAACCCTTTAGATCCCTATTACCATGATAATTACATTAGGGAGATCTTAGTGGATCCTTACCAATTTCAGGAACTTTCACCCCCATATCAGGAAACCGCACCCTAGATTCTGAACCCAGTCCTAAAACCTGCACCCCCAATGAGTGCAGAAAACGTGCAAGAACTTAGGACCTTCGGTGAGGAAATTTTAGAAAGCAGTGAGAGAATGCGACAGGTGGGAGAGCGTCTCGTATGGAAATACGATGAGCGCAATATGGATTTTTGGATAAATCCATATCCGTGATGTGATGGGGGAGATGGTAATAATAATAGCAATATAATAAAATAAAATAAATTATGTGTGTACGGATGCATATTACTATTAGTGTGATTCTATTTCTATCAGTATTGTAATTTTTAATTCAGTACTAGAATGTAATAGATGCATAATAGTATGTGGAAATAAAGTAAAAGTCGCAATGATCGACGTTTTTGGCTAGATTGCGCGTCATATGATTAACTAGATTGAATATTATCTTGTGATATTAATATGGGATAAATGTTTAAAATTCAGATGGCCGATGAAGGAAATCAAGGAAATCTGAATAATGATAACCAGAGTAACATTAACGTGGTTAATGAGAATCCAAGCATCAATAACAATGGAAATCAAATGGATAATAGTGCTGTTCAACATATAGTGGCACAAGGAATCATAGATGCAATGCCATTTATTATTCAAACTATTCAAGAAGCGAATAATAAAAGTAAGCATAACAGTAAGCGACCCATTGAACCAGAACATAGCGTGAACAATGGACCTGTACTTCAAATGCCCATTCCTAAAAGAAGAAGAACCGTGTCTTACGGTTGTTCTTATAAAGAATTCTGGTCTTGTAAACCAATGGAATTCTCGGGCAACGAAGGGGCCATTGCAACCTTACGCTGGATAGAGAAGACTGAGGCAGTTTTAAGAATAAGCAAGTGTGCTGAAGAAGATAAGATATTGTTTGCTTCGAATCTGTTTAAGAATTTAGCACTAGAATGGTGGAACACTATCCTCCAATCAAGAGGAAGTGATAGAACCTACAATATGGAATGGGAAGAATTCAAGAACAAGGTAGAAAGGAAATTCTGCCCACCCAATGAGAAGGAACAGATAGCAAACAAATTCCTA
The DNA here is from genome assembly GCA_030545235.1 of Helianthus tuberosus. Classification (NCBI taxonomy): domain Eukaryota; kingdom Viridiplantae; phylum Streptophyta; class Magnoliopsida; order Asterales; family Asteraceae; genus Helianthus; species Helianthus tuberosus. The sequence goes on from CM060448.1 coordinate 55,752,712, forward strand.
AACCTTAGGATGACTGGTGTGGATAGTAAGGGATATACTAAAATATTCTTCGAATATGCTAGAATAGTGCCAACTCTTGCTTCACCAGAACCAGTGTTAATCTCCCGTTATATTTGGGGATTAATTGGAGAGATAAGACATGTAGTCAAGGCAGCTAGACCTCAAACCATAGAAGAAGCTATAGAACTAGCAAATACCTTGACAGATGAGTTAATCCATACCCGAGAAGAGGATCAAAGAAGAAACCTAACCCAGAAACTCACACAAGAATTTCGTTCTGGAAATTTTAATCGTGGGAAAATATAGGTTCTACCTCTGCACCTTACTGTAGGTATTGCAAAAGAAAGCATTCAGGAAGATGCTCTGTATACTGTAACTTTTGCAAAATATCGGGACACAAGGAAGAAAATTGCAGGAAGAAAGCTAATAACAGGATATGTTACAACTGCGGAGAACAAGGTCATATCAAGCTTAATTGCCCAAAGTTAGCTACAACTACAAACAACAAGAATACTCAAAATGCTAGAGCATTTGTTCTGACTGCAGATGAAGCTAAGATGATTCCAGATGTCATAGCTGGTACGTTTTTAGTTAATGATATTTTTGTTAAAGTATTATTTGACTCTGGTGCAAACCAAAGTTTTATTAATACGTCATTTTGCAAATTTCTAAATCAGTCATTAACTAAACTACCACAAGAATGTCTAGTAGAGACAGCTAATGGAGAAACCGTTAGGATTTTTGAAATCTTGCAGGGAGCAAGAATAGAAATTTTAAATCAGAAATTTATAGCAAACCTATATCCCATGAATCTGGCAGGATTTGATGTTGTTTTAGGAATGGATTGGTTAATAGCCAATAAAGCCAGTATTTTATGTGATCAAAAGTCAATTCAAGTAAATTCACCAAAAGGTAAAATGATCACAATTAAAGGAGATAAGCCCTCTAGATCCACAAAATTCATCTCTGTGATGAAAACTGCAAGCTGTATAAGAAAAGGTTCTATAGTGTATATGATTTCCATAATCACTAACACTAAAGGAAAAGAACTAAAAGACATTCCAGTAGTATATCAGTTTTCAGATGTCTTTCTAGAAGAATTACCAGGACTACCTCCAGACAGAGAAGTTGAATTCAGAATTCCCCTGCTACCAGGAACGGCACCAATTGCCAAAGCACCTTATCGTTTGGCACCCGCCAAAATGCAAGAATTAAAGAAACAATTAGATGAATTGTTAGAAAAAGGATTTATACAACCAAGTTCGTCGCCATGGGGAGCGCCGATACTGTTTGTTAAAAAGGACGGATCAATGCGCATGTGCATTGACTACCGTGAATTAAACAAAGTCACGATTAAGAATCGGTACCCATTACCGAGAATCGATGATCTATTTGACCAACTGCAAGGAGCTTGATTTTTCTCTAAAATCGATTTAAGGTCAGGATATCATCAATTAAAAGTACAGGAAGAGGACATTCCTAAAACCACTTTCAGAACAAGGTATGGCCATTATGAGTTTACTGTCATGCCATTTGGTTTAACCAATGCCCCAGCTGCATTTATGGACATGATGAACCGAATTTGTAAGCCATGTTTGGATAAATTCATAATTGTCTTTATAGATGATATTCTAATTTACTCTAAGAGTAAAGAGGATCATGCAAAACATTTAAACGCACTTTTAAGTCTATTAAGAAAGGAAACGCTTTATGCTAAATTTTCTAAGTGCGAATTTTGGTTAGAACAGGTACAATTTCTTGGACACTTAGTTAATCATGAAGGAATTCATGTAGATCCAACAAAGATCGAAGCAATTACTAAATTGAAAACCCCTGAGTCACCAACTGAGGTTAGAAGTTTTTTAGGATTGGCCGGTTACTATAGAAGATTTATTCAAGATTTTTCTAGAATAGCCATTCCCTTAACTAAATAAACCTGTAAATCTGTTAAGTTTGAATGGGGATTAAAATAAGAAGAAGCTTTTAGAATCCTTAAGCAAAGATTAACCCATACACCTATACTAGCATTACCAAAAGGAACTGAAGACTTTGTAGTCTACTGTGATGCTTCTAAATTAGGCTATGGATGTGTATTAATGCAACGTCAAAAGGTTATAGCTTACGCATCGAGACAACTTAAGAATCATGAAGAGAATTATTCAACTCATGATTTAGAATTAGGAGCTATAATTTTTTCTCTTAAGATTTGGAGACATTACCTTTATGGTAGTAAGTTTACCATATTTACTGATCATAAGAGTTTAAGGTATATCTTCAAGCAAAAGGAATTGAATATGAGACAAAGACGCTGGATGGAGATGCTTAGTGATTATGATTGTGATATCCAGTATCATTAAGGAAAAGCAAATGTAGTAGAAGATGCTTTAAGTTGAAAGTATCATGAAAAGCCAAAAAGAGTACGTTCTCTTAAATTAAATCTGCAAGTAGATTTAAATGATCAGATAAGAGAAGCACAAGAATCAGTAATCAAGGAAGATACTGAAAAATTAAAAGGTATGCTAAAAGAATTGGAACAAGGAATAGATGGAATTTGGAGATTCCATAAAAAGAGAATGTGGATACCTAAATTAGGAAACCTGCGTAATCGTATATTAGAAGAAGCCCATAAGTCTAAGTATACGATGCACCCAGGAAGTGATAAAATGTACCAGGATTTAAGGAAAAATTTCTGGTGGATAGGAATGAAAAAGGACATAGCAGCCTATGTTTCTAAAAGTTTAACATGTTCACAAGTCAAAGCTGAACACCAGAAACCCTCAGGATTTCTACAACAGTTAGAAATGCCTGTGTGGAAATGGGAATTGATAACAATGGATTTTGTTACTAAATTACCTAAAACAAAGAAAGGAAATGATACAATCTGGGTGATTGTAGATAGACTAACCAAGTCAGCTCATTTCCTACCAATGAAAGAAACTTTCAGTATGGAACAATTAGCTAAGTTGTATGTAAATGAAATTGTTTCTTTACATGGCATTCCTTTATCAATTGTTTCTGATAGGGATAGTCGATTTACCTCTCATTTTTGGTCAAGTTTCCAAAAGGCAATGGGAACCAAGTTAAAATTAAGCACAGCTTACCATCCTCAAACGGATGGACAGAGTGAAAGGACAATTCAGACGATGGAGGACATGCTTAGAGCTTGTGTAATTGATTTCGGAGGTAATTGGGACGAACACTTACCTTTAATAGAATTTTCTTATAATAATAGTTATCACACAAGTATCAATACTGCACCATTCGAAGCACTTAATGGAAGAAAGTGTCGAACCCCAGTCTGTTGGGCAGAAATTGGAGAAAAGCAACTATCTGGACCTGAGATAGTGCAAGAAACAACTGATAAGATTATTCAAGTCAAGGAACGACTAAAAGCAGCACGTGATCGACAGAAGAGCTATGCCAATAATCGACACGAACCCTTGGAGTTTCAAGTAGGAGAAAAAGTGTTATTGAAAGTCTCTCCTTGGAAAGGAGTAGTAAGATTCATCAAACGGGGAAAGCTAAGTCCCAGGTATATTGGACCTTTTGAGATTATTAGAAGAATAGGACCTGTAGCCTATCAGCTACAACTGCCAGAGGAAATGGCAGGAATACAGGATGTGTTTCATGTATCTAATCTCAAGAAGTGTTTAGCTGATGAATCACTGATAGTACCTCTTAAGGATATAGAGGTAAATGAACAACTCAAGTTTGTAGAAAGACCTCTACAAATTGAAGACAGAAAAGTCAAGAATCTTAAGCATAGGAGATTAGTTTTGGTCAAAGTGAAGTGGGACTCCAAAAGAGGACCTGAGTACACATGGGAGCTTGAATCAGAAATGCAAAAGAAATATCCGCATTTATTCCAGTAGATCTCGAGGACGAGCTCTAAAACAAGGTGGGGAGAATGTAACAACCCTTGGTAAAACCAACACCCTCATAATATTTCCGACACCCCAGTATATCTTAAAATATTCCCTTATGTCTTATAATACATCCCGTATGTTTAAACCGAACCCGAAATATGTTATAGCATATAAAATAAATTAAAAACAATAAAAATTAAGCTTAGGCAGGCCGCGTAGGACCCCATCCCAAGCTCATGCGGGCGGTATCAAGGCTGAAACTTGATTCCGGTGAAATACAAGTTAAGGCGGGCCGCGTAAGCTTACCTTAACTCTTACGCGGGCCGTGTGAGATCATCAAACGCGGAGACACCAGAAGCTGACACGTGTCGACATCGTGGCGGACCTACATGCTGACCCAGCTAAGCTACATGTTGACCAGGTGTTGACGCGGGCCGCGTAAGCCCCGCTTATCCTTTACGCGGGCCGCGCGAGAGTCGAGATCAGCAACTATATAAAGGAGGCCTCGGGTTTCAATTCAGTTCGTTCATTTCTCAATTCTCAATCACAATTTCTATAGTAGAGTTATAATACGCGGATATTATATCCCCCTAATTAGCAAGGTTCTGCTCCGTTGTAAGTATTATAACCCCAGTTTCGTAATAGTTACGCTGCCCGATTGATTTAGGGTTCCGTAACAACTGTAGTGGTTCTGCCCGACGTAGTTGTTGGAATACCGTCTCGGGGAGGGTATCATTAATATTTTCAAAGGGTTATGGTACTAACCAATGTACATTTGTATAAATTATAGATTATATCCAGGAAACCCTTACGCGAAGTCTAAGATAGCAACGTGAGTTTATCCTCTTTTTGTTAACCTTTTTGGAATGTTTTACAAAACCTTAAATGTTTTACAATGTGATTAAGCGGTGATTGAGTCTTTGTAGTTCTTCAATTACTGCCGGTATTATGGGGTTTTGTATACAAAATTTATACTACTGCGAGTAGTAGTAGTAAGTCGGTACGACAGTACATTACCATTGGACAACGAGTTAGCCAATGGGTAATTTGACCATAGCCACAAATCCGGTCGAGTGGCAAATACTGAATGAGTAATTGTGTAGAAATAAACAATGTGATCGTTCTCAATACTGTTTTAATTGATAAAATGTTTCTTGATTAAACTGGGATTCACTCACCAGTATTTCCGTCTGAAAAATGTTTTTAAAACGCGTTTCAGGTAACCCAATGTGACAGTCAATTAGCAAAAAACCAGCTGGGAAGCACTGAAGGCTTAGTAAAAATGTGGTTATAAAAGTTACCTAAAAGACGATGTTTTAAATTCAATAAGATAGGGTTTATCCCTATAAATGTATTGTAATAAGAAACTTGGGTTTTGCCCATGTGATTATTAATATAAAATATGGTGGTTTTACTCTGATAAACATTTCCTAACTACGGTCCTGATATAATTTCCGCTGCAAGATTAAATTACTGATACCACCGAAAATCTGAGTTCGCGTCCGCCCGTTCCCGGGATAGATTAGGGATCGGGGGTTGCGACAAAAAGCTGCTTCTAGGAGGTTGTCAAGTGTTTTCACTCGATGATTCCATTCTTGGGTGGTTGGTTTGGCCCTTGTTCCTGTAACTCGAATCCTAGCCCGGTATATCCCATTTTAATTTTCCACCATTGTGAACCTTGCACCTTTTTTACTCTCTGATCGAGGTTCTCGGCATTGAAAAATCTTCGTAAACTAAATCACACGTGTATATTTTGACATTTAAGAGATATACAGTCAAGAAAATCAAGGGCAATGGTGATATATACGCGGATAAGACACCAAAAAAAACCACTCAACAAATGGCTACAATTTAAGGAATGTGTTTAGTGATGGCATCAGATTCCTAATTGATGGAGGAAGGTCTGGTGGCAAGAAAAGCTGCTTCTAGGAGGTTGTCAAGTGTTTTCGCTCGACGATTCCATTCTTGGGAGGTTGGTTTTGGTCCTTGTTCCTGTAACTCGAATCCTAGACCGGTATATCCCATTTTAATTTTACACCATTGTGAACCTTACGCCTTTTTTACTCTCTGATCGAGGTTCTCGGCATTGAAAAATCTGCGTAAACTAAAACACACCTGTATCTGCTGACATTTAAGAGATATGTAGTCAAGAAAATCAAGGGCAATGGTGATATATATATGCGGATTAGATACAAAAAAAAACACTCAACAAATGGCTACAATTTAAGGAATGTGTTTAGTGAAGGCATCAGATTCCTAATTGATGGAGAAAGGTCTGGTGGCAAGAAAAGCGGCATCTCGGAGGTTGTCAAGTGTTTTTGCTCGACGATTCCATTCTTCGGTGGTTAGTTTTGCCCTTGTTCCTGTAACTCGAATCCTAGCTCGGTATATCCCATTTTAATTTTACACCATTTTGAACCTTACGCATTTTTTACTCTTTGATCGAGTTCTCGGCATTGAAAAATCTTAGTAAACTAAATCACACGTATATATGTTGACATTTAAGAGATATACAATCAATAAAATCAAGGGCAATGGTGATATATATGTGGATTAGACGCCAAAAAAAAAACACTCAACAAATAGCTACAATTTAAGGAATGTGTTTAGTGACGGCATCAGATTCCTAATTGATGGATGAAGGTCGGGTGGCAAGAAAAGCTGCTTCTAGGAGGTTGTCAGGTGTTTTCGCTCGACAATTTCATTCTTGGGTGGTTGGTTTGGCCCTTGTTCTTGTAACTCGAATCGTAGCCCGGTATATCCCATTTTAATTTTACACCATTGTGAATCTTACGCCTTTTTTACTCTCTGATCGAGGTTCTCGGCATTGAAAAATCTTCGTAAACTAAATCACACGTGTATATGTTGACATTTAAGATATATACAGTCTAGAAAATCAAGCTCAATGGTGATATATATGCGGATTAGACACAAAAAAAAACACTCAACAAATGGCTACAATTTAAGTAATGTGTTTAGTGACGGCATCAGATTCCTAATTGATGGAGAAAGGTCTGGTGGCAAGAAAAGTTGCTTCTAGGAGGTTGTCAAGTGTTTTCGCTCGACGATTCCATTCTTGGGTGGTTGGTTTGACCCTTTTTCCTGTAACTCGAATCCTAGCCCGGTATATCCCATTTTAATTTTACACCATTGTGAACCTTACGCCTTTTTTTCTCTCTGATCGAGGTTCTCGGCATTGAAAAATCTTCGTAAACTAAATCACACGTGTATATGTTGACATTTAAGAGATATACAGTCAAGCAAATCAAGGGCAATGGTGATATATATGCGGATTAGACACCAAAAAAAAAACATTTAACAAATAGCTACAATTTAAGGAATGTGTTTAGTGACGGCATCAGATTCCTAATTGATGGAGAAAGGCCTGGTGGCAAGAAAAGGTGCTTCTAGGAGGTTGTCAAGTGTTTTCGCTCGACGATTCCATTCTTGGGTGGTGGGTTTGGCCCTTGTTCCTGTAACTCGAATCCTATCCCAGTATATCCCATTTTAATTTTACACCATTGTGAACCTTACGCCTTTTTAACTCTCTGATCGAGGTTCTCAACATTGAAAAATCTTTGTAAACTAAATCACACATGTATATGTTGACATTTAAGAGATATATAGTCAAGAAAATCAATGACAATGGTGATATATATGCGGATTAAACACAAAAAAAAACACTCAACAAATGGCTACAATTTAAGGAAAGTGTTTAGTGACGGCATCAGATTCCTAATTGATAGAGAAAGGTCTGGTGGCAAGAAAAGCTGCTTCTAGGAGGTTGTCAAGTGTTTTCGCTAGACGATTCCATTCTTAAGTGGTTGGTTTGGCCCTTGTTCCTGTAACTCGAATCCTAGCCCGATATATCCCCTTTTAATTTTACACCATTGTGAAACTTACGCCTTTTTTACTCTCTGATCGAGGTTCTCGGCATTGAAAAATGTTCGTAAACTAAATCACACGTGCATATGTTGACATTTAAGAGATATACAGTTAAGAAAATCGAGGGCAATGGTGATATATATGTGGATTAGACACAAAAAAAACACTCAACAAATGGCTACAATTTAAGGAATGTGTTTAGGGACGGCAACAGATTCCTAATTGATGGTGAATGGTCTGGTGGCAAGAAAAGCTGCTTCTAGGAGGTTGTCAAGTGTTTTCGCTTGATGATTCCATTCTTGGGTGGTTGGTTTGGCCCTTGTTCCTGTAACTCGAATCCTAGCCCGGTATATCCCATTTTAATTTTACACCATTGTGAACCTTACTCCCTTTTACTCTCTGATCGAGTTTCTCGGCATTGAAAAATCTTCGTAAACAAAATCACATGTGTATATGTTGACATTTAAGAGATATACAGTTAAGAAAATCAAGGGCAATGGTGTATGCGGATTCGACACACAAAAAAAAACACTAAACAAAAGGCTACAATTTTAGGAATGTGTTTATTGACGGCATCAGATTCCTAATTGATAGAGAAATGTCTGGTGGCAAGAAAAGCTGCTTCTAGGAGGTTGTCAAGTGTTTTCGCTTGACGATTCCATTATTGGGTGGTTGGTTTGGCCCTTCTTCCCGTAACTCGAATCATAGCCCGGTATATCCCATTTTAATTTTACACCATTGTGAACCTTACAACTTTTTTACTCTCTGATCGAGGTTCTCGGCATTGAAAAATCTTCGTGAACTAAAACACACGTGTATATGTTGACATTTAAGAGATATAAAGTCAAGAAAATCAAGTGCAATGGTGATATATATGCGGATTAGACACAAAAAAAAGACATTCAACAAATGGCTACAACTTTAGGAATGTGTTTAGTGACGGCATCAGATTCCTAATTCATGGAGAAAGGTCTGGTGGCAAGAAAAGCTGCTTCTAGGAGATTGTCAAGTGTTTTCGCTCGATGATTCCATTCTTGGGTGGTTGGTTTGGCCCTTGTTCCTGTAACTCGAATCTTAGCCCGGTATATCCCATTTTACTTTTACACCATTGTGAACCTTACGCCTTTTTACTCTCTGATCGAGGTTCTCGGCATAAAAATCTTCGTAAACTAAATCACACGTGTATATGTTGACATTTAAGAGATATACAATCAATAAAATCAAGGGCAATGGTGATATATATGCGGATTAGACACAAAAAAAAAACACTCAACAAATGGCTACAATTTAAGGAATGTGTTTAGTGCGGCATCAGAATCCTAATTGATGGAGAAAGGTCTTGTGGCAAGAAAAGTGCTTCTAGGAGGTTGTCAAGTGTTTTCGCTCGACTATTCCATTCTTGTGTGGTTGGTTTGGCCCTTATTCCTGTAACTCGAATCCTAGCCTGGTATATCTCATTTTAATTTTACACCATGGTGAACCTTACGCCTTTTTTAATCTCTGATCGAGGTTCTCGGCATTGAAAAATCTTCGTAAACTAAATCACACATGTATATGTTGACATTTAAGAGATATACAGTCAAGAAAATCAAGGGCAATGGTGATCTATATGCGTATTAGACAAAAAAACACTCAACAAATGACTACAATTTAAGGAATGTGTTTGGTGACGTCATCAGATTCCTAATTGATGGAGAAAGGTCTAGTGGCAAGAAAAGCTGCTTCTAGGAGGTTGTTAAATGTTTTCGCTCGACGATTCAATTCTTGGGTGGTTGGTTTGGCCCTTGTTCCTGTAACTCGAATCCTAGCCCGGTATATCCCATTTTAATTTTACACCATTATGAACCTTACGCCTTTTTTACTCTCTGATCGAGGTTCTCGGCATTGAAAAATCTTCGTAAACTAAATCATACGTGTACATTTTGACATTTAAGAGATATACCGTCAAGAAAATCAAGGGCAATGGTGATATATGTGCGGATTAGACACCAATACAAAAAATACTCAACAACTGGCTACAATTTAAGGAATGTGTTTAGTGACGGCATCAGATTCCTAATTGGTGGAGAAAGGTCTGATGGCAAGAAAAGGTGCTTCTAGGAGGTTGTCAAGTGTTTTCGCTCGACGATTCAATTCTTAGGTGGTTGGTTTGACCCTTTTTCCTGTAACTCGAATCCTAGCTCGGTATATCCCATTTTAATTTTACACCATTGTGAACCTTGCGCCTTTTTTACTCTCTGATCGAGGTTCTCGGCATTGAAAAATCTTCGTAAAGTAAATCACACGTGTATATGTTGACATTTAAGAGATATACAGTCAAGAAAATCAACGGCAATGGTGATATATATGCGGATTAGACATAAAAAAAAACACTCAACAAATGGATACAATTTAAGGAATGTGTTTTGTGACGGCATCAAATTCCTAATTGATGGAGAATAGTCTGGTGGCAAGAAAAGCTGCTACTAGGAGGCTGTCAAGTGTTTTCGCTCGACGATTCCATTCTTGGGTGGTTGGTTTGGCCCTTGTTCCTGTAACTCGAATCCTTGCCCGATATATCCCATTTTAGTTTTACAGCATTGTGAACCTTACTCCTTTTTTACTCTCTAATCGAGTTTCTCGGCATTGAAAAATCTTCGCAAACAAAATCACAAGTGTATATGTTGACATTTAAGAGATATCTAGTTAAGAAAATCAAGGGCAATGGTGATATATATGCGGATTAGACACCAAAAAAAACACTCAACAAATGGCTACAATTTAAGGAATGTGTTTAGTGACGGCATCAGATTCCTAATTGATGGAGAAAGGTCTGGTGGCAAGAAAAACTGCTTCTTGGAGGTTGTCAGGTGTTTTCGCTCGACGATTCCATTCTTGGGTGGTTGGTTTTGTCCTTGTTCCAGTAACTCGAATTCTAGCCCGGTATAACCCATTTTAATTTTACACCATTGTGAACCTTACGCCTTTTTTACTCTCTGATTATGGTTCTCGGCTTTGAAAATTCTTCGTAAACTAAATCACACGTGCATATGTTGACGTTTAAGAGATATACAATCAAGAAAATCAAGGGCAATGGTGATATATATGCGGATTACACACAAAAAAAACACTCGAGAAATGGCTACAATTTAAGGAATGTGTTTAGTGACGGCGTCAAATTCCTAATTGATGGAGAAAGGTCTGGTGGCAAGAAAAGCTGCTTCTAGGAGGTTGTCAAGTGTTTTCGCTCCACGATTGTATTCTTGGGTGTTTGGTTTGGCCCTTGTTCCTGTAACTCGAATCCTAGCCCGGTATATCCCTTTTTAATTTTACACCATTGTGAACCTGACGCCGTTTTTATTCTCTGATCGAGGTTCTCGGCATTGAAAAATCTTCGTAAACTAAATCACACGTGTATATGTTGACATTTAAGAGATATACAGTCAAGAAAATCAAGGGCAATGGTGATCTATATGCGGATTAGACACACAAAAAAAAAACACTCAACAAATGACTACAATTTAAGGAATTTGTTTAGTGACGGCATCAGATTCCTAATTGATGGAGAAACTTCTGGTGGCAAGAAAAGCTGCTTCTAGGAGGTTGTCAAGTGTTTTCGCTCGACGATTCCATTCTTGGGTGGTTGGTTTGGCCCTTGGTCCTGTAACTCGTATCCTAGGGCGGTATATCCCATTTTAATTTTACAACATTGTGAACCTTATGCCTTTTTTACTCTCTGATCGAGGTTCTCGGCATTGAAAAATCTTAGTACACTAAATCACACATGTATATGTTGACATTTAAGAGATATACAGTCAAGAAAATCAAGGACAATTCTGATATATATTCAGATTAGACACCAATACGGAACAAATGGCTACAATTTAAGAAATGTGCTTAGTGACGGCATCAGATTCCTAATTGATGGAGAAAGGTCTGGTGGCAAGAAAAGCTGCTTCTTGGAGGTTGTGAAGTGTTTTCGCTCGACGATTCCATTCTTGGGTGGTTGGGTTGGCCCTTGTTCCTGTAACTCAAATCCTAGCTCGGTATATCCCATTTTAATTTTACACCATTGTGAACCTTACGCCTTTTTTACTCTCTGATCGAGGTTCTCGGCATTGAAAAATCTTCGTAAACTAAATCACACGTGTATATGTTGACATTTAAGAGATATACAGTCAAGAAAATCAAGGGCAATGGTGATATATATGCGGATTAGACAAAAAAAAAGACTCAACAAATGGCTCCAATTTAAGGAATGTGTTTAGTGACGGCATCAGATTCCTAATTGATGGAGAAAGGTCTGGTGGCAAGAAAAGCCGTTTCTAGGAGGTTGTCAAGTGTTTTCGCTCAACGATTCCATTCTTGGGCGGTTGGTTTGGCCCGTGTTCCTGTAACTTGAATCCAAGCCCGGTATATCCCATTTTAATTTTATACCATTGTGAACCTTACTCCTTTTTTACTCTCTGGTCTTGTTTCTCGGCATTGAATAATCTTTGTAAACAAAATCAAATGTGTATATGTTGACATTTAAGAGATATACAGTCAAGAAAATCAAGGGCAATGGTGAAATATATGCGGATTAGACACAAAAAAAAAACACTCAAAAATGGCTACAATTTAAGGAATGTGTTTAGTGACGGCATCAGATTTCTAATTGATGGAGAAAGGTCTGGTGGCAAGAAAAGCTGCTTCTAGGAGGTTGTCAAGTGTTTTCGCTTGACGATTCCATTCTTGGGTGGTTGGTTTGGCCCTTGTTCCAGTAACTCGAATTCTAGCCCGGTATAACCCATTTTAATTTTACACTATTGTGAACCTTACGCCTTTTTTACTCTTTGATTGAGGTTCTTGGCATTGAAAAATCTTCGTAAACTAAATCACACGTGTATATGTTGACATTTAAGAGATATACAGTCAAGAAAATCAAGGGCAATGGTGATATATATGCGGATTAGACACCAAAAAAAAAACACCAACAAATGGCTACAATTTAAGGAATGTGTTTAGTGACGACATCAGATTCCTAATTGATGGAGAAAGGTCTCGTGGCAAGCAAAGCTGCTTCTAGGAGGTTGTCAAGTGTTTTCGCTCGACGATTGCATTCTTGGGTGGTTGGTTTGGCCCTTGTTATTGTAACTCGAATCCTAGCCCGGTATATCCCATTTTAATTTTACACCATTATGAACCTTACTCCTTTTTTACTCTCTGATCGAGTTTCTCGGCATTGAAAAATCTTTGTAAACAAAATCGCATGTGTATATCTTGACATTTAAGAGATATACAGTCAAGAAAATCAAGGGCAATGGTGATATATATGCGGATTAGACAAAAAAAAAACACTCAACAAATGGCTACAATTTAAGGAATGTGTTTAGTGACGGGATCAGATTCCTAATTGATGGAGAAAGGTCTGGTGGCAAGAAAAGCTGCTTTTAGGAGGTTGTCAAGTGTTTTCGCTCGACGATTCCATTCTTGGGTGGTTGGTTTGGCCCTTGTTCCAGTAACTCGAATTCTAGCCCGGTATAACCCATTTTAATTTTACCCCATTGTGAACCTTATGCCTGTTTTACTCTCTGATCGAGGTTCTCGGTATTGAAAAATCTACGTAAACTAAATCACACGTGTATATGTTGACATTTAAGAGATATACTGTCAAGAAAATCAAGGGCAATGGTGATATATATGCGGATTAGACACAAAAAAAACACTAAACAAATGGCTACTGTTTAAGGAATGTGTTTAGTGATGGCATCAGATTCCCAATTGATGGAGAAAGGTCTGGTGGCTTGAAAAGCTGCTTCTAGGATGTTGTCATGTATTCTCGCTGGACGATTTTATTCTTGGGTGGTTGGTTTGGCCCTTGTTCCTGTAACTCGAATCCTAGCCCGGTATATCCTATTTAAATTTTACACCATTATGAACCTTACGCCTTTTTTACTCTCTGATCGAGGTTCTCGGCATTGAAAAATCATCGTAAACTAAATCACACGTGTATATGTTGACATTTAAGAGATACACAGTTAAGAAAATCAAGGGCAATGGTGATATATATGCGGTTAGACACCAAAAAAAAAAACACTCAACAAATGGCTACAATTTAAGGAATGTTTTTTTGTGACGGTATCAGATTTCTAAATAATGGAGAAAGGTCTAGTGGCATGAAAAGCTGCTTCTAGGAGGTTGTCAAGTGTTTTCGGTCGACGATTCCATTCTTGGGTGGTTGGTTTTTGCCCTTGTTCCTGTAACTCGAATCCTAGCCCGGTATATCCAATTTTAATTTTACACCATTGTGAACCTTACGCCTTTTTTACTCTCTGATCGAGGTTCTCGGCATTGAAAAATCTTCGTAAACTAAATCACACGTGTATATGTTGACATTTAAGAGATATACAGTCAAGAAAATCAAGGGCAATGGTGATATATATGCGGATTAAACACCAAAAAAAAACACTCAACAAATGGCTACAATTTAAGGAATGTGTTTAGTGACGGCATCAGATTCCAAATTGATGGAGAAAAGTCTGGTGGCAAGAAAAGCTGCTTCTAGGAAGATGTCATGTGTTTTCGCTTGACGATTCCATTCTTGAGTGGTTGGTTTGGCCCTTGTTCCTGTTACTCGAATCCTAGCCTGTTATATCCCATTTTAATTTCACCCCATTGTGAACCTTACGCCTTTTTTAATCTCTGATCGAGGTTCTCGGCATTGAAAAATCTTCGTAAACTAAATCACACTTGTATATGTTGACATTTAAGAGATATACAATCAAGAAAATCAAGGGCAATAGTGATATATATGCGGATTAGACAAAAAAAACACTCCACAAATGGCTACAATTTAAGGAATGTGTTTAGTGACGGCATCAGGTTTCTAATTGATGGAGAAAGGTCTGGTGGCAAGAAAAGTGCTTCTAGGAGGTTGTCAAGTGTTTTCGCTCAACTATTCCATTCTTGTGTGGTTGGTTTGGCCCTTATTCCTGTAAGTCGAATCCTAGCCCGATATATCTCATTTCAATTTTACACCATTATGAACCTTACGCCTTTTTTACTCTCTGATCGAGGTTCTCGGCATTGAAAAATCTTCGTAAACTAAATTACACGTGTATATGTTGACATTTAAGAGATATGCAGTCAAGAAAATCAAGGGCAATGGTGATATATATGCGGATTAGACTCAAAAAAAAATACACAACAAATGACTACAATTTAAGGAATGTGTTTAGTGACGGCATCAGATTCCTAATTGATGGAGAAATGTCTGGTGGCAAGAAAAGCTGCTTCTAGGAGGTTGTCTAGTGTTTTCGCTCAACGATTCCATTCTTGGGTGGTTGGTTTGGCCCTTGTTCCTTTAACTCGAATTCTAGGGCGGTATATCCCATTTTAATTTTACACCATTGTGAACCTTACGCCCTTTTTACTCTCTGATCGAGGTTCTTGGCATTGAAAAATCGTTGTAAACTAAATCACACATTTATATGTTGATATTTAAGAGATATACAGTCAAAAAAATCACGGACAATGGTGATATATATGCGGATTAGACACAAAAAAAACACTTAACAAATGGCTACAATTTAAGG
Organism: Helianthus tuberosus; assembly: GCA_030545235.1. Taxonomy (NCBI): domain Eukaryota; kingdom Viridiplantae; phylum Streptophyta; class Magnoliopsida; order Asterales; family Asteraceae; genus Helianthus; species Helianthus tuberosus. The sequence continues at coordinate 55,768,019 of CM060448.1, forward strand.
AATGTGTTTAGTGACGGCATCAGATTCCTAATTGATGGAGAAAGGTCTGGTGGCAAGAAAAGCTGCTTTTAGGAGGTTGTCAAGTCTTTTCGTCGACGATTCCATTCTTGGGTGGTTGCTTTGGCCCTTGTTCCTGTAACTCGAATCCTAACCCGGTATATCCCATTTTAATTTTACACCATTGTGAACCTTACGCCTTTTTTACTCTCTGATCGTGGTTCTCGGCATTGAAAAATATTCGTAAACTAAATGACACGTGTATATGTTGACATTTAAGAGATATACAGTCAATAAAATCAAGGGCAATGGTGATCTATATGCGGATTGGACAAAAAAAAAACACTCAACAAATGACTACAATTTAAGGAATGTGTTTAGTGACGGCATCATATTCCTAATTGATGGAGAAAGGTTTAGTGGCAAGAAATGCAGCTTCAAGGAGGTTGTCAAGTGTTTTCGCTCGACTATTCAGTTCTTGGGTGGTTGGTTTGGCCTTTGTTTCTGTAACTCGAATCCTAGCCCGGTATAACCCATTTTAATTTTACACCATTATGAACCTTACGCCTTTTTTACTCTCTGATTGAGGTTCTCGGCATTGAAAAATCTTCGTAAACTAAATCACACGTGTATATGTTGACATTTAAGAGATATACAGTCAAGAAAATCAAGGGAAATGGTGATATATATGCGGATTAGACACCAAAAAAAAACACTTAACAAATGGCTACAATTTAAGGAATGCGTTTAGTGACGACATCAGATTCCTAATTGATGGAGAAAGGTCTGGTGGCAAGAAAAGCTGCTTCTAGGAGATTGTCAAGTGTTTTCGCTTGGAGATTCCATTCTTGGTGGTTGGTTTGGCCCATGTTCCTGTAACTCGAATCCTATCCCGGTACATCCCATTTTAATTTTACACAATTGTGAACCTTACGCCTTTTTTACTCTCTAATCGAGGTTCTCGGCATTGAAAAATCTTCATAAACTAAATCACACGTGTATATGTTGACATTTAAGAGATATACAGTCAAGAAAATTAAGGGCAATGGTGATATATATGCGGATTAAACACCAAAAGAAAACACTCAACAAATGTCTACAATTTAAGGAATGTGTTTAGTGACGGGATCAGATTCCTAATTGATGGAGAAAAGTCTGGTGGCAAGGAAAGATGCTTCAAGGAGGATGTCATGTGTTTTCGCTCGACGATTCCATTCTTGAGTGGTTGGTTTGGCCCTTGTTCCTGTTACTCGAATCCTAGCCCGGTATATCCCATTTTAATTTCTCCCCATTGTGAACCTTACGCCTTTTTTACTCTCTGATCGAGGTTCTCGGCATTGAAAAATCTTCGTAAACTAAATCACACTTGTATATGTTGACGTTTAAGAGATATACAGTCAAGAAAATCAAGGGCAATGGTGATATATATGCGGATTAGACAAAACAAAACACTCAACAAATGGCTGTAATTTAAGGAATGTGTTTAGTGACGGCATCAGATTCCTAATAGATGGAGAAAGGTCTGGTGGCAAGAAAAGCTGCTTCTAGGAGGTTGTCAAGTGTTTTCGCTCGACGATTCCATTCTTGGGTGGTTAGTTTGGCCCTTACTCCTGTAACTCGAATCCTTTCCTGGTATATCCCATTTTAATTTTACACCATTGTGAACCTTACACCTTTTTTACTCTCTGATCGATGTTCTCGGCATAGAAAAATCTTCGTAAACTTAATCACACGTGTATATGTTGACATTTAAGAGATATACAGTCAAGAAAATCAAGTGCAATGGTGATATATATGCGGATTAGACACATAAAAAAGACCCTCAACAAATAGCTACAATTTAAGGAATGTGTTTAGTGACGGCATCAGATTCCTAATTGATGGAGAAAGGTCTGGTGGCAAGAAAAGATGCTTCTAAGAGGTTGTCAAGTGTTTTTCGTCGACGATTCCATTCTTGGGTGGTTGGTTTGGCCCTTGTTCCTGTAACTTGAATCCTAGCCCGGTATATCCCATTTTAATTTTATACCATTGTGAACCTTACACCTTTTTTACTCTTTGATCGAGGTTCTCGGCATTGAAAAATCTTCGTAAACTAAATCACCCGTGTATATTTTGATATTTAAGAGATATATAGTCAAGAAAATCAAGGGCAATGGTGATATATATGCGGATTAGAAATAAAAAAAAAACACTCAACAAATGGCTACAATTTAAGGAATGTGTTTAGTGACGGCATCAGGTTCCTAATTGATGGAGAAAGGTCTGGTGGCAAGAAAAGTGCTTCTAGGAGGTTGTCAAGTGTTTTCGCTCAACTATTCCATTCTTGTGTGGTTGGTTTGGCCCTTATTCCTGTAAGTCGAATCCTAGCCCGATATATCTCATTTCAATTTTACACCATTGTGAACCTTACGCCTTTTTTACTCTCTGATCGAGGTTCTCGGCATTGAAAAATCTTCGTAAACTAAATCACACGTGTATATGTTGACATTTAAGAGATATACAGTCAAGAAAATCAAGGGCAATGGTGATATATATGCGGATTAGACACACAAAAAAACAATCAACAAATGGCTACAATTTAAGGAATGTGTTTAGTGACGGCATCAGATTCCTAATTGATGGAGAAAGGTCTGGTGGCAAGAAAAGCTGCTTCTAGGAGGTTGTCAAGTGTTTTCGCTCGACGATTCCATTCTTGGGTGGTTGGTTTGGCCCTTGTTCTTGTAACTCGAATCCTAACCCGGTATATCCCATTTTAATTTTACACCTTTGTGAACCTTACGCCTTTTTTACTCTCTGATCGAGGTTCTCGGCATTGAAAAATCTTCGTAAACTAAATCACACGTGTATATGTTGACATTTAAGAGATATAAAACCAATAAAATCAAGGGCAATGGTGATATATATATGCGGATTAGACACAAAAAAAAACACTCAACAAATGGCTACAATTTAAGGATTTGTTTAGTGACGGCATCAGATTCCTAATTGATGGAGAAAGGTCTGGTGGCAAGAAAAGTGCTTCTAGGAGGTTGTCAAGTGTTTTCGCTCGACTATTCCATTCTTGTGTGGTTGGTTTGGCCATTATTCCTGTAACTCGAATCCTAGCCCGGTATATCCCATTTTAATTTTACACCATTGTGAACCTTAAGCCTTTTTTACTGTCTGATCGAGGTTCTCGACACTGAAAAATCTTCATAAACTAAATCACACGTGTATATGTTGACTTTTAAGAGATATACAGTCAAGAAAATCAAGGGCAATGGTGATCTATATGCGGATTAGACACAAAAAAAAAACACTCAACAAATGACTACAATTTAAGGAATGTGTTTAGTGACGGCATCATATTCCTAATTGATGGAGAATGGTTTAGTGGCAAGAAAAGCAGCTTTAAGGAGGTTGTCAAGTGTTTTCGCTCGACTATTCAATTCTTGGGTGGTTGGTTTGGCCTTTGTTCCTGTAACTCGAATCCTAGCCCGGTATATCCCATTTTAATTTTACACCATTGTGAACCTTACGCCTTTTTTACTCTCTGATCGAGGTTCTCGGCATTGAAAAATCTTAGTAAACTAAATCATACGTGTATATGTTGCCATTTAATAGATATACTGTCAAGAAAATCAAGGGCAGTGGTGCTATATATGCGGATTAGACACCAATACAAAAAACACTCAACAACTGGCTACAATTTAAGGAATGTGTTTTGTGACGGCATCAGATTCCTAATTGATGGAGAAAGGTCTGGTGGCAAGAAAAGGTGCTTCTAGGAGGTTGTCAAGTGTTTTCGCTCGACGATTCCATTCTTAGGTGGTTGGTTTGGCCCTTGTTCCTGTAACTCGAATCCTAGCCCGGTATATCCCATTTTAATTTTACACCATTGTGAACCTTACGCCTTTTTTATTCTTTGATCGAGGTTCTCGGCATTGAAAAATCTGCGTAAACTAAATCACACGTGTATATGATGACATTTAAGAGATATACACTCAATAAAATCAAGGGAAATGGTGATATATATGCGGATTAGTCACAAAAAAAAAACAATCAACAAATGACTAGAATTTAAGGAATGTGTTTAGTGACGGCATCAGATTCCTAATTGATGGAGAATAGTTTGGTGGCAAGAAAAGCTGCTTCTTGGAGGTTGTCAAGTGTTTTCGCTCGACGATTCCATTCTTGGGTGGTTGGTTTGGCCCTTGTTCCTGTAACTCGAATCCTAGCCCGGTATATCCCATTTTAATTTTACACCATTGTGAACCTTACTCCTGTTTTACTTTCTGATCGAGTTTCTCGGCATTGAAAAATCTTCGTAAACAAAATCACATGTGTATATGTTGACATATAAGAGATAAACAGTCAAGAAAATCAAGGGCAATGGTGATATATATGCGGATTAGAAACAAAAAAAAAACACTCAACACATGGCTACAAATTAAGGAATGTGTTTAGTGACGGCATCAGATTCCTAATTGATTGAGAAAGGTCTGGTGGCAAGAAAAACTACTTCTAGGAGTTTGTCAAGTGTTTTCGTTCGACGATTCCATTCTTGGGTGGTTGGTTTGGCCCTTGTTCCAGTAACTCGAATTCTAGCCCGGTATAACCCATTTTAATTTTACACCATTATGAACCTTACGCCTTTTTTACTCTCTGATTGAGGTTCTCGGCATTGAAAAATCTTCGTAAACTAAATCACACGTGTATATATTGACATTTAAGAGATATACGGTCAAGAAAATCAAGGGCAATGGTGATATATATGCGGATTAGACACCAAAAAAAACACTTAACAAATGGCTACAATTTAAGGAATGCGTTTAGTGACGGCATCAGATTCCTAATTGATGGAGAAAGGTCTGGTGGCAAGAAAAACTTCTTCTAGGAGATTGTCAAGTGTTTTCGCTTGAAGATTCCATTATTGGGTGGTTGGTTTGGCCCTTGTTCCTGTAACTCGAATCCTATCCCGGTACATCCCATTTTAATTTTACACCATTGTGAACCTTACGCCTTTTTTACTCTCTGATCCAGGTTCTCGGCTTTGAAAAATCTTCGTAAACTAAATCACACGTGTATATCTTGACATTTAAGAGATATACTGTCCAGAAAATCAAGGGAAATGGTGATATGTATGCGGATTAGACACAAAAAAAACACTCAACAAATGGCTATAATTTAAGGAATGTGTTTAGTGACGGCATCAGATTCCTTATTGATGGAGAAAGGTCTGGTGGCAAGAAAAGCTGCTTCTAGGAGGTTGTCAAGTGTTTTCGCTCGACGATTCCATTCTTGGGTGGTTGGTTTGGCCCTTGTTTCAGTAACTCGAATTCTAGCCCGGTATAACCCATTTTAATTTTACACCATTGTGAACCTTACGCCTTTTTTACTCTCTGATCGAGGTTCTCGGCATTGAAAAATCTTCGTAAACTAAATCACACGTGTATATGTTGACATTTAAGAGATATATACAATCAAGAAAATCAAGGGCAATGGTGATATATATGCGGATTAGACACCAAAAAAACATTTAACAAATGGCTACAATTTAAGGAATGTGTTTAGTGACGGCATCAGATTCCTAATTGATGGAGAAAGGTCTGGTGGCAAGAAAAGCTGCTTCTAGGAGATTGTCAAGTGTTTTCGCTTGAAGATTCCATTCTTGGGTGGTTGGTTTGGCCCTTGTTCCTGTAACTCGAATCCTAGCCCGGTACATCCCATTTTAATTTTACACCATTGTGAACCTTTCGCCTATTTTACTCTCTGATCGAGGTTCTCAGCATGGAAAAATCTTCGTAAACTAAATCACACGTGTACATGTTGACATTTAAGAGATATACCGTCAAGAAAATCAAGGGCAATGGTGATCTATATGCGGATTAGACACAAAAAAAACACTCAACAAATGACTACAATTTAAGGAATGTGTTTAGTGACGGCATCAGATTCCTAATTGATGGAGAAAGTTCTGGTGGCAAGAAAAGGTGCTTCTAGGAGGGTGTCAAGTGATTTCGCTCGACGATTCTATTCTTGGGTGGTTGGGTTGGCCCTTGTTCCTGTAACTCGATTCCAATCACGGTATATCCCATTTTAATTTTACACCATTGTGAAACTTACTCCTTTTTTACTCTCTGATCTTGTTTCTTGGCATTGAAAAATATTTGTAAACAAAATCACATGTGTATATGTTGACATTTAAGAGATATACAGTCAAGAAAATCAAGGGCAATGGGGATATATATGCTAATTAGAACAAAAAAAAAACACTCAACATATGGCAACAACTTAAGGAATGTGTTTAGTGACGGCATCAGATTCCTAATTGATGGAGAAAGGTCTGGTGGCAAGAAAAGCTGCTTCTAGGAGGTTGTCAAGTGTTTTCGCTCGACGATTCCATTCTTGGGTGGTTGGTTTGGCCCTTGTTTCAGTAACTCGAATTCTAGCCCGGTATAACCCATTTTAATTTTACACCATTGTGAACATTACACCTTTTTTACTCTCTGATCGAGGTTCTCGGCATTGAAAAATCTTCGTAAACTAAATCACACGTGTATATGTTGACATTTAAGAGATATACAGTCAAGAAAATCAAGGGCAATGGTGATATATATATATATATATATATATATGCGGATTAGACACAAAAAAAAGACCCTCAACAAATGGTTACAATTTAAGGAATGTTTTTAGTGACGACATCAGATTTCTAATTTATGGTGAAAGGTCAGGTGGCAAGAAAGGCTGCTTCTATGAGGTTGTCAAGTATTTTCGCTCGACGATTCCATTCTTGGGTGGTTGGTTTGGCCCTTTTTCCTGTAACTCAAATCCTAGCCCGGTATATCACATTTTAATTTTACACCATTGTGAACCTTTCGCCTTTTTTACTCTCTGATCGAGGTTCTCGGCATTGAAAAAATTTCGTAAACTAAATCACACGTGTATATGTTGACATTTAAGAGATATACACTCAATAAAATCAAGGGAAATGGTGATATATATGCGGATTAGTCACAAAAAAAAACAATCAACAAATGACTAGAATTTAAGGAATGTGTTTAGTGACGGCATCAGATTCCTAATTGATGGAGAATAGTTTGGTGGCAAGAAAAGCCGCTTCTAGGACGTTGTCAAGTGTTTTCGCTCGACGATTCCATTCTTGGGTGGTTGGTTTGGCCCTTGTTCCTGTAACTCGAATCCTAGCCCGGTATATCCCATTTTAATTTTACACCATTGTGAACCTTACTCCTGTTTTACTTTCTGATCGAGTTTCTCGGCATTGAAAAATCTTCGTAAACAAAATCACATGTGTATATGTTGACATATAAGAGATAAACAGTCAAGAAAATCAAGGGCAATGGTGATATATATGCGGATTAGAAACAAAAAAAAAACACTCAACAGATGGCTACAAATTAAGGAATGTGTTTAGTGACGGCATCAGATTCCTAATTGATTGAGAAAGGTCTGGTGGCAAGAAAAACTACTTCTAGGAGTTTGTCAAGTGTTTTCGTTCGACGATTCCATTCTTGGGTGGTTGGTTTGGCCCTTGTTCCAGTAACTCGAATTCTAGCCCGGTATAACCCATTTTAATTTTACACCATTATGAACCTTACGCCTTTTTTACTCTCTGATTGAGGTTCTCGGCATTGAAAAATCTTCGTAAACTAAATCACACGTGTATATATTGACATTTAAGAGATATACAGTCAAGAAAATCAAGGGCAATGGTGATATATATGCGGATTAGACACCAAAAAAAACACTTAACAAATAGCTACAATTTAAGGAATGCGTTTAGTGACGGCATCAGATTCCTAATTGATGGAGAAAGGTCTGGTGGCAAGAAAAACTGCTTCAAGGAGTTTGTCAAGGGTTTTCGCTTGAAGATTCCATTATTGGGTGGTTGGTTTGGCCCTTGTTCCTGTAACTCGAATCCTATCCCGGTACATCCCATTTTAATTTTACACCATTGTGAACCTTACGCCTTTTTTACTCTCTGATCCAGGTTCTCGGCTTTGAAAAATCTTCGTAAACTAAATCACACGTGTATATGTTGACATTTAAGAGATATACTGTCCAGAAAATCAAGGGAAATGGTGATATGTATGCGGATTAGACACAAAAAAAACACTCAACAAATGGCTATAATTTAAGGAATGTGTTTAGTGACGGCATCAGATTCCTTATTGATGGAGAAAGGTCTGGTGGCAAGAAAAGCTGCTTCTAGGAGGTTGTCAAGTGTTTTCGCTCGACGATTCCATTCTTGGGTGGCTGGTTTGGCCCTTGTTTCAGTAACTCGAATTCTAGCCCGGTATAACCCATTTTTATTTTACACCATTGTGAACCTTACGCCTTTTTTACTCTCTGATCGAGGTTCTCGGCATTGAAAAATCTTCGTAAACTAAATCGCACGTGTATATGTTGACATTTAAGAGATATACAGTCAAGAAAATCAAGGGCAATGGTGATATATATGCGGATTAGACACCAAAAAAAACATTTAACAAATGGCTACAATTTAAGGAATGTGTTTAGTGACGGCATCAGATTCCTAATTGATGCAGAAAGGTCTGGTGGCAAGAAAAGCTGCTTCTAGGAGATTGTCAAGTGTTTTCGCTTGAAGATTCCATTCTTGGGTGGTTGGTTTGGCCCTTGTTCCTGTAACTCGAATCCTAGCCCGGTACATCCCATATTAATTTTACACCATTGTGAACCTTTCCCCTATTTTACTCTCTGATCGAGGTTCTCAGCATGGAAAAATCTTCGTAAACTAAATCACACGTGTACATGTTGACATTTAAGAGATATACAGTCAAGAAAATCAAGGACAATGGTGATCTATATGCGGATTAGACACAAAAAAAACACTCAACAAATGACTACAATTTAAGGAATGTGTTTAGTGATGGCATCAGATTCCTAATTGATGGAGAAAGTTCTGGTGGCAAGAAAAGGTGCTTCTAGGAGGGTGTCAAGTGTTTTCGCTCGACGATTCTATTCTTGGGTGGTTGGGTTGGCCCTTGTTCCTGTAACTCGATTCCAATCACGGTATATCCCATTTTAATTTTACACCATTGTGAAACTTACTCCATTTTTACTCTCTGATCTTGTTTCTTAGCATTGAAAAATCTTTGTAAACAAAATCACATGTGTATATGTTGACATTTAAGAGATATACAGTCAAGAAAATCAAGGGCAATGGTGATATATATGCTAATTAGACCAAAAAAAAACACTCAACATATGGCTACAACTTAAGGAATGTGTTTAGTGACGGCATCAGATTCCTAATTGATGGAGAAAGGTCTGGTGGCAAGAAAAGCTGCTTCTAGGAGGTTGTCAAGTGTTTTCGCTCGACGATTCCATTCTTGGGTGGTTGGTTTGGCCCTTGTTCCAGTAACTCGAATTCTAGCCCGGTATAACCCATTTTAATTTTACACCATTGTGAACATTACACCTTTTTTACTCTCTGATCGAGGTTCTCGGCATTGAAAAATCTTCGTAAACTAAATCACACGTGTATATGTTGACATTTAAGAGATATACAGTCAAGAAAATCAAGGGCAATGGTGATATATATATATATATATATATATATATATATATATATATATATATATATATATATATATATATATATATATATATATATATGCGGATTAGACACAAAAAAAAGACCCTCAACAAATGGCTACAATTTAAGGAATGTGTTTAGTGACGACATCAGATTTCTAATTTATGCAGAAAGGTCAGGTGGCAAGAAAGGCTGCTTCTATGAGGTTGTCAAGTATTTTCGCTCGACGATTCCATTCTTGGGTGGTTGGTTTGGCCCTTTTTCCTGTAACTCAAATCCTAGCCCGGTATATCCCATTTTAATTTTACACCATTGTGAACCTTTCGCCTTTTTTACTCTCTGATCGAGGTTCTCGGCATTGAAAAAATTTCATAAACTAAATCACACGTGTATATGTTGACATTTAAGAGATATACAGTCAAGAAAATTATGGGCAATGGTGATATATATATGCGGATTAGACACAAAAAAAAACACTCAACAAATGGCTACAATTTAAGGAATGTGTTTAGTGACGGCATCAGATTCCTAATTGATGGAGAAAGGTCCGGTGGCAAGAAAAGCTGCTTCTTGAAGGTTGTCAAGTGTTTTCGCTCGACAATTCCATTTTTGGGTGGTTGGTTTGGCCCTTGTTTCTGTAACAAGAATCCTAGCCCGGTATATCCCATTTTAATTTTACACCATTGTGAACCTTACGCCTTTTTAACTCTCTGATCTAGGTTCTCGGCATTGAAAAATCTTCGTAAACTAAATCACACGTGTATATGTTGACATTTAAGAGATATACAATCAAGAAAATCAAGGGCAATTGTGATATATTGCGGATTAGACACGAAAAAAAAAACACTCAACAAATGGCTACAATTTAAGGAATGTGTTTAGTGACGTCATCAGATTCCTAATTGATGGAGAAAGGTCTGGTGGCAAGAAACGCTGCTTTTAGGAGGTTGTCAAGTATTTTCGATCGACGATTCCATTCTTGTGTGGTTTGTTTGGCTCTTGTTCCTGTAACTCGAATCTTAGCCTGGTATATCCCATTTTAATTTTACACCATTGTGTACCTTACGCCTTTTTTACTCTCTGATCGAGGTTCTCGGCATTGAAAAATCATCGTAAACTAAATCACACGTTTATATGTTGACATTTAAGAGATATACAGTCAAGAAAATCAAGGCAATTGTGATATATATGCGGATTAGACACAAAAAAAACACTCAACAAATGGCTACAATTTAAGGAATGTGTTTAGTGACGGCATCAGATTCCTAATTGATGGAGAAAGGTCTGGTGGCAAGAAAAACTGCTTCTAGGAGATTGTCAAGTGTTTTCGCTTGAAGATTCCATTCTTGGATGGTTGGTTTGGCCCTTATTCCTGTAACTCGAATCCTAGCCCGGTACATCCCATTTTAATTTTACACCATTGTGAACCTTACGCCTATTTTACTCTCTGATCGAGGTTCTCAGCATTGAAAAATCTTCGTACACTAAATCACACGTGTATATGTTGACATTTAAGAGATATACAGTCAAGAAAATCAAGGGCAATGGTTATCTATATGCGGATTAGACACAAAAAAAACACTCAACAAATGACTACAATTTAAGGAATGTGTTTAGTGACGGCATCAGATTCCTAATTGATGGAGAAAGTTCTTGTGGCAAGAAAAGGTGCTTCTAGGAGGGTGTCAAGTGTTTTCGCTCGACGATTCTATTCTTGGGTGGTTGGATTGGCCCTTGTTCCTGTAACTCGATTCCAATCACGGTATATCCCATTTTAATTTTACACCATTGTGAAACTTACTCCTTTTTTACTCTCTGATCTTGTTTCTCGGCATTGAAAAATCTTTGTAAACAAAATCACATGTGTATATGTTGACATTTAAGAGATATACAGTCAAGAAAATCAAGGGCAATGGTGATATATATGTTGATTAGACCAAAAAAAAAACACTCAACAAATGGCTACAACGTAAGGAATGTGTTTAGTGACGGCATCAGATTCCTAATTGATGGAGAAAGGTCTGGTGGCAAGAAAAGCTACTTCTAGGAGGTTGTCAAGTGTTTTCGCTCGACGATTCCATTCTTGGGAGGTTGGTTTGGCCCTAGTTCCAGTAACTCGAATTCTAGCCCGGTATAACCCATTTTAATTTTACACCATTGTGAACCTTACACCTTTTTTATTCTCTGATCGAGGTTCTCGGCATTGAAAAATCTTCGTAAACTAAATCACACGTGTTTATGTTGACATTTAAGAGATATACAGTCAAGAAAATCACGGGCAATGGTGATATATATATATATATATATATATATATATATATATATATATATGCGGATTAGACACAAAAAAAAGACCCTCAACAAATGGCTACAATTTAGTGACGACATCAGATTTCTAATTTATGGAGAAAGGTCAGGTGGCAAGAAAGACTACTTCTATGAGGTTGTCAAGTATTTTCGCTCGACGATTCCATTCTTGGGTGGTTGGTTTGGCCCTTTTTCCTGTAACTCAAATCCTAGCCCGGTATATCTCATTTTAATTTTACACCATTGTGAACCTTACACCGTTTTTACTCTCTGATCGAGGTTCTCGGCATTGAAAAAATTTCGTAAACTAAATCACACGTGTATATGTTGACATTTAAGAGATATACAGTCAAGAAAATTAAGGGCAATGGTGATATAAATATATGCGGATTAGACACAAAAAAAAAACACTCAACAAATGGCTACAATTTAAGGAATGTGTTTAGTGACGGCATCAGATTCCTCATTGATGGAGAAAGGTCCGGTGGCAAGAAAAGCTGCTTCTAGAAGGTTGTCAAGTGTTTTTGCTCGACAATTCCGTTCTTGGGTGGTTGGTTTGGCCCTTGTTTCTGTAACTCGAATCCTAGCCCGGTATATCCCATTTTAATTTTACACCATTGTGAACCTTACGCCTTTTTAACTCTCTGATCTAGGTTCTCGGCATTAAAAAATCTTCGTAAACTAAATCACACGTGTATATGTTGACATTTAAGAGATATACAATCAAGAAAATCAAAGGCAATTGTGATATATTGCGGATTAGACACGAAAAAAAACACTCAACAAATGGCTATAATTTAAGGAATGTGTTTAGTGACGTCATCAGATTCCTAATTGATGGAGAAAGGTCTGGTGGCAAGAAAAGCTGCTTCTAGGAGGTTGTCAAGTATTTTCGATCGACGATTCCATTCTTGTGTGGTTGGTTTGGCCCTTGTTCCTGTAACTCGAATCTTAGCCCGGTATATCCCATTTTAATTTTACACCATTGTGTACCTTCCGGGTTTTTACTCTCTGATCGAGGTTCTCGGCATTAAAAAATCATCGTAAACTAAATCACACGTGTATATGTTGACATTTAAGAGATATACAGTCAAGAAAATCAAGGCAATTGTGATATATATGCGGATTAGACACAAAAAAAACACTCAACAAATGGCTACAATTTAACGAATGTGTTTAGTGACGTCATCAGATTCCTAATTGATGGAGAAAGGTCTGGTGGCAAGAAAAGCTGCTTCTAGGAAGTTGTCAAGTGTTTTCGCGAGACGATTCCATTCTTGGGTGGTTGGTTTGGCACCTGTTCCTGTAACTTGTATCCTAGCCCGGTATATCCCATTTTAATTTTACACCATTGTGAACCTTACGCCGTTTTTACTCTCTGATCGAGGTTCTCGGCATTGAAAAATCTTCGTAAACTAAATCACACGTGTATATGTTGAGATTTTAGAGATATACACTCAAGAAAATCAAGGGCAATGGTGATATATATGCGGATTAGACACAAAAAAAAAGACACTCAACAAATGGCTACAATTTAAGGAATGTGTTTAGTGACGGCATCAGATTCCTAATTTATGGAGAAAGGTCTGGTGGCAAGAAAGGCTGCTTCAAGGAGGTTGTCAAGTGTTTTCGCTCGACGATTCCATTCTTGGGTGGTTGGTTTGGCCCTTGTTCCTGTAACTCAAATCCTAGCCCGGTATATCCCCTTTTAATTTTACACCATTGTGAACCTTACGCCTTTTTTACTTTCTGATCGAGGTTCTCGGCATTGAAAAATCTTCGTCAACTAAATCACAAGTGTATATGTTGACATTTAAGAGATATACAGTCAAGAAAACCAAGGGCAATTGTGATATACATGCGGATTAGACACAAAAAAAACTCAACAAATGGCTACAATTTAAGGAATGTATTTAGTGACGTCATCAGATTCCTAATTGATGGAGAAAGGTCTGCTGGCAAGAAAAGCTGCTTCTAAGAGGTAGTCAAGTGTTTTCGCTCGACGATTCCATTCTTGGGTAGTTGGTTTGGCCCTTGTTCCTGTAACTGGAATCCTAGACCGGTATATCCCATTTTAATTTTACACCATTGTGAACCTTACGCCTTTTTTACTCTCTGATCGAGGTTCTCAGCATTGAAAAATCTTCGTAAACTAAATCACACGTGTATATGTTGACATTTAAGAGATATATAATCAAGAAAATCAAGGGTAATTGTGATATATATGCGGATTAGACACCAAAAAAAAGACACTCAACAAATGACTACAATTTAAGGAATGTGTTTAGTGACGGCATCAGATTCCTAATTTATGGAGAACGGTCTTTTGGCAAGAAAGGCTGCTTCTAGGAGGTTGTCAAGTGTTTTCGCTCGACGATTCCATTCTTGGGTGGTTGATTTGGCCCTTGTTCCTGTAACTCGAATCGTAGCCCAGTATATCTCATTTGAATTTTACACAATTGTGAACCTTACGCCTTTTTACTCTCTGATCGAGGTTCTCGGCATTGAAAAATCTTCGTAAACTAAATCACACATGTATATGTTGACATTTAAGAGATATACAGTCAAGAAAATCAAGGGAAATGGTGATATATATGCGGATTAGATACCAAAAAAAGCACTCAACAATTGGCTACAATTTAAGAAATGTGTTTAGTGACGGCATCAGATTCCAAATTGATGGAGAAAGGTCTGGTGGCCAGAATAGCTGCTTCTAGGAGGTTGTCAAGTGTTTTCGCTCGACAATTCCATTCTTGTGTGGTTGGTTTGGCCCTTGTTTCTGTAACTCGAATCTTTGCCCAGTATATTCCATTTTAATTTTACACCATTGTGAACCTTACGCCATTTTTACTCTCTGATCGAGGTTCTCGGCATTGAAAAATCTTCGTAAACTAAATCACACATGTATATGTTGACATTTAAGAGATATACAGTCAAGAAAATGAAGGGCAATGGTGATATATATGCGGATTAGATACCCAAAAAAGCACTCAACAATTGGCTACAATTTAAGGAATGTGTTTAGTGACGGCATCAGATTCCTAATTGATGGAGAAAGGTCTGGTGGCAAGAAAAGCTGCTTCTAGGAGGTTGTCAAGTGTTTTCGCTCGATGATTCCTTTCTTGGGTTGTTGGTTTGGCCCTTGTTCCTGTAACTCGTATCCTAGCCCGGTATATCCCATTTTAATTTTACATCATTGTGAACCTTACGCCTTTTTTACTCTCTGATCGAGGTTATCGGCACTGAAAAATCTTCGTAAACTAAAACACACGTGTATATGTTGACATTTAAGAGAAATACAGTCAAGAAAATCAAGGGCAATGGTGATATATATGAGGATTAGACACCAAAGAAAAACACTCAACAAATGGCTACAATTTAAGGAATGTGTTTAGTGACGTCATCAGATTCCTAATTGATGGACAAAGTGTAGGATCGTTTCGCGACCTAAACGAGTCGTTCGGAAGAGCTCTCGTACGTTTCAGAGGCGGAAACTAAGAAACGGACGTGTACACAGCTTGAAAAGTATTTTAAACCTCTTGTATATTAGATTGACAACGTTTACAGTGAGAGGAAATACCGGCAGCACTTCGGTATCACAAGACCTGATCGTTACAAATGAAAATATAATATCAGCCTATATATAGTGTTTCTGGTCCGCTCGTATGACATGAAAAATGAGCGGTCCAGAAGACTTGACACATGAGCGATCCACATATTGACATAAAAGCGGTCTACATAAGCGATTCAGATTGATTCCAAATAAGCGATCCTCAATAATAAACCTCATTGGACCTTCAAACCAAAGCTTCTCATTTGACCTCCTAGTGAACCATTCAAACAGACTTCAACTCTCAAACTATTGGACTATTCAAACAGTTGGTTCTAATTGGACTAAATTTGGCTTTTGTCTTCATTCGGCTAACATTCAGATTCCTATTTCATGACATCACTTGTGATGTCACCTGGGTGATGTCACTTGTGATGTCACCTATGTGATGTCACATGTGATGTCATGCCTGATCAGATCTGCACTGAACCCGAGACTCGATATTAAGACGTAGTCGACAGATGACTACACCAACAGACTCCCCCTCAGATGTTGACGGAGTCTTAAATGTCGAGTGTTTGACAATGTCGTATCTTTAAGTCTTCAGTCTTGATCAGTCTTCGAGCTGCCTTCACTCTAACCGGCTCTATCCTATCTCCAATTCTCTTTCAGGATCTCTGGCTCCTAGCTCTAGCATCTTCCGACTCTCTTTCTCTAACAGACTCCCCCTCAACTTGTGCTGGGATCGTAGTCTGGCTTTCACAGGTTCAGGTATCGTAACCTGACTCACCTGCATATTCTCTACCCAAAAGTAAGTTTCACAAAATTTAACATTCAACAAAATTTAGAAACTACTTATAGATATTTTCAAATCAACTCAAACACTTGACATCATTTTTAACAACTTATGTTTTGGGTATTTATATTTTTTAACAATTTTAGATTCTGATGAACCACTTTCATGAATATCAATTTCATTTCAAACATCTTTTAAACAAAACTTTCCCAAACCTTCTGTTCGTCATGTTTAGCACTCGGAATTTTGAATATCAGTTTTTCAACATCAGTTGTCTAAAATCTTTTTGAATTTTTCAAAGTTTATGCTAAAACACACCGAAAATCTTTTTGGATTTTTGAAATAACCGAAATGAAATGCAGTAAAGAAATATTTACATACAATATTTTTGTGAGTTTGTGTAAGAGGATCATATCAGTTTATGAGACAAATCACCAACACCATTAAGCTTCATTTCATTTTAAGTTCTAAACAATTCACCTAGATTGTCAGTATACTTGTCCACTTAAATTTTCACACAAAGTTCAACTGCTTCGAGATACGAATTAGTGTTTTAGGACTTAAACATCTACATGTGTCCCACCTCAGTATATACTCCCGTATCCAGACCCCAGTATTCAGTCTTACGGGTGAGTATACGTAGATGATATCTGTAAGGGATTAATTGCGAGGGCCGTGAGAGCTCAGGTCGATCTTTCGATACGCAGAGAGATGACGGCTTCGACTTTTGGTGGGTCCCCTTTGGGGATATTCTTTTCAACAGCACATGATTAACCATTTTGCAATGTGTTATCATTTTTTATGCTGAGGGGAGGCTTATATTTCAAAGCAGCGTAAAGTATTCTCCGGGGACTAGGCCATTGCTTCCGCAAAATCAGAAGTCCCGGGATAATACCCCAGATATCACTAAGCATAAAGACCTAGTATCTCAGAATACGGGACCCTTCAAACAAGATTTCAGGGGTTACCTATATATCCTGGAGGTGTTCCCCACTTAGACGTAAGTAAATTTTATGTTTATATCTCGTCACAATTTACTAAATGTGCAAAAACCTACTGACACATCATCAGTGAGACCGTTTATCACATTTTAACTTTTCATTTCTTTAGCATGCCGTGATCGTCCACTGATGTACTATCATTTCCTCTTTTTGACAACAAAACTCATTTTTGATTTTATCATGTTTTTGGCTTTTCAAATTTTCAAATGTTTTTGGATTTTCTGAAAATTTTTACTCCCCCTAAAATGCAAACACATTTTAGGAAATTTGAAAATAAACTGTACAATAAAATGACAACCGATATCAAATCACTTCAAATCGCCATCCACTTGGCATAAACAATCAGAACTCCCCCTAAAATGCAAACACATTTTAGGAAATTTGAAAATAGCCCGGTATATCCCATTTTAATTTTACACCATTGTGAACCTCACGCCTTTTTTACTCTCTGATCGAGGTTCTCGGCATTGAAAAATCTTCGTCAGCTAAATCACACGTGTATATGTTGACATATAAGAGATATACACTCAAGAAAATCAAGGGCAATGGTGATATATATGCGGATTAGACATCAAAAAGAAAGACACTCAACAAATGGCTACAATTTAAAGAATGTGTTTAGTGACGGCATCAGATTCATAATTTATGGAGAAAGGTCTGGTGGCAAGAAAGGCTGCTTCTAGGAGGTTGTCAAGTGTTTTCGCTCGACGATTCCATTCTTGGGTGGTTGGTTTGGCCCTTGTTCCTGTAACTCGAATCGTAGCCCGGTATATCCCATTTTAATTTTACACCATTGTGAACCTTACGCCTTTTTAACTCTCGGATCGAGGTTGTCAGCATTGAAAAATCTTCGTAAACTAAATCACACGTGTATATGTTGACATTTAAGAGATATACACTCAAGAAAATCAAGGGCAATGGTGATATATGTGCGGATTAGACACAAAAAAAAAAACACTTAACAAATGGCTAGAATTTAAGGAATGTGTTTAGTGACGGCATCAGATTCCTAATTGATGGAGAAAGGTCTGGTGGCAAGAAAAGCTGCTTCTAGGAGGTTGTCAAGTGTTTTCACTCGACGATTCCATTCTTGGGTAGTTTGTTTGGCCCTTGTTCCTGTAACTCGAATCCTAGCCCGGTATATCCCATTTTAATTTTACACCATTGTGAACCTTACGCCTTTTTTACTCTCTGATCGAGGTTCTCGGCATTGAAAAATCTTCGTAAACTAAATCACACATGTATATGTTGACAGTTAAGAGATATACAGTCAAAAAAATCAAGGGCAATGGTGATATATGTGCGGATTAGACAAAAAAAAACACTTAACAAATGGCTACAATATAAGGAATGTGTTTAGTGACGGCATCAGATTCCAAATTGAGGGAGAAAGGTCTGGTGGCCAGAATAGCTGCTTCTAGGAGGTTATCAAGTGTTTTCGCTCGACAATTCCATTCTTGTGTGGTTGGTTTGGCCCTTGTTTCTGTAACTCGAATCTTAGCCCAGTATATCCCATTTTAATTTTACTCCATTGTGGACCTTACGCCATTTTTACTCTCTGATCGAGATTCTCGGCATTGAAAATTCTTCGTAAACTAAACCACACATGTATATGTTGACATTTAAGAGATATACATTCAAGAAAATCAAGGGCAATGGTGATATATATGCGGATTAGACACCAAAAAAAGCACTCAACAATTGGCTACAATTTAAGGAATGTGTTTAGTGACGGCATCAGATTCCTAATTGATGGAGAAAGGTATGGTGGCAAGAAACGCTGCTTCTAGGAGGTTGTTAAGTGTTTTCGCTCGACGATTCCATTCTTGGGTAGTTTGTTTGTCCCTTGTTCCTGTAACTCGAATCCTAGCCCGGTATATCCCATTTTAATTTTACACCATCGTGAAGCTTACGCCTTTTTTACTCTCTGATCGAGGTTCTCGGCATTGAAAAATCTTCGTAAACTAAATCACACATGTATATATGTTGACATTTAAGAGATATACAGTCAAAAAAATCAAGGGCAATGGTGATATATGTGCGGATTAGACACAAAAAAAAACACTTAACAAATGGCTACAATTTAAGTAATGTGTTTAGTGACGGCATCAGATTCCAAATTGAGGGAGAAAGGTCTGGTGGCCAGAATAGCTGCTTCTAGGAGGTTGTCAAGTGTTTTCGCTCGACAATTCCATTCTTGTGTGGTTGGTTTGGCCCTTGTTTCTGTAACTCGAATCTTAGCCCAGTATATCCCATTTTAATTTTACACCATTGTGAACCTTACGCCATTTTTACTCTCTGATCGAGGTTCTCGGCATTGAAAAATCTTCGTAAACTAAATCACACATGTATATGTTGACATTTAAGAGAAATACAGTCAAGAAAATCAAGGGTAATTGTGATATATATGCGGATTAGACACCAAAAAAAAGACACTCAACAAATGACTACAATTTAAGAATTGTGTGTAGTGACGGCATCAGATTCCTAATTTATGGAGAAAGGTCTGTTGGCAAGAAAGGCTGCTTCTAGGAGGTTGTCAAGTGTTTTCGCTCGACGATTCCATTCTTGGGTGGTTGGTTTGGCCCTTGTTCTTTGAACTCAAATCCTAGCCCAGTATATCTCATTTTAATTTTACACCATTGTGAACCTTACGTCTTTTTTACTCTCTGATCGAGATTCTCGGCATTGAAAAATCTTCGTAAACTAAATCACACATGTATATGTTGACATTTAAGAGATATACAGTCAAGAAAATCAAGGGCAATGGTGATATATATGCAGATTAGATACCAAAAAAAGCAATCAACAATTGGCTACAATTTAAGGAATGTGTTTAGTGACGGCATCAGATTCCTAATTGATGGTGAAAGGTCTGGTGGCAAGAAAAGCTGCATCTAGGAGGTTGTCAAGTGTTTTCGCTCGATGATTCCATTCTTGGGTTGTTGGTTTGGCCTTTGTTCCTGTAACTCGAATCCTAGCCCGGTATATCCCATTTTAATTTTACACCATTGTGAACCTTACGCCTTTTTTACTCTCTGATCGAGGTTATCGGCACTGAAAAATCTTCGTAAACTAAATCACACGTGTATATGTTGACATTTAAGAGATATACAGTCAAGAAAATCAAGGGCAATGGTGATATATATGAGGATTAGACACCAAAGAAAGCACTAAACAATTGGCTACAATTTAAGGAATGTGTTTAGTGACGGCATCAGATTCCTAATTGATGGAGAAAGGTCTGGTGGCAAGAAAAGCTGCTTCTAGGAGGTTGTCAAGTGTTCTCGCTCGATGATTCCATTCTTGGGTTGTTGGTTTGGCCCTTGTTCCTGTAACTCGAATCCTATCCCGGTATATCCCATTTTAATTTTACACCATTGTGAACCTTACGCCATTTTTACTCTCTAATCGAGGTTCTCGGCATTGAAAAATGTTCGTAAACTAAATCACAGGGTATATGTTGACATTTAAGAGATATACAGTCAAGAAAATCAAGGGCAATGGTGATATATATGCGGATTAGACACCAAAAAAAGCACTCAACAAATGGCTACAATTTAAGGAATGTGTTTAGTGACGGCATCAGATTCCAAATTGATGGAAAAAGGTCTGGTGGCCAGAATAGCTGCTTCTAGGAGGTTGTCAAGTGTTTTCGCTCGATAATTCCATTCTTGTGTGGTTGGTTTGGCCCTTTTTTCTGTAACTCGAATCTTAGCCCAGTATATCCCATTTTAATTTTACACCATCTGAACCTTACGCCATTTTTACTCTCTGATCGAGGTTCTCGGCATTGAAAAATCTTCGTAAACTAAATCACACATAGGGCAATGGTGATATATATGCGGATTAGACACCAAAAAAAGCACTCAACAATTGGCTACAATGTAAGGAATGTGTTTAGTGACGGCTTCAGATTCCTAATTGATGGAGAATGGTCTGGTGGCAAGAAAAGCTGCTTCTAGGAGGTTGTCAAGTTTTTTCGCTCGATGATTCCATTCTTGGGTTGTTGGTTATGCCCTTGTTCCTGTAACTCGATTCCTCGCCCGGTATATCCCATTTTAATTTTACACCATTGTGAACCTTACGCCTTTTTTACTCTCTGATCGAGGTTATCGGCACAGAAAAATCTTCGTAAACTAAATCACACGTGTATATCTTGACATTTAAGAGAAATACAGTCAAGAAAATCAAGGGCAATGGTGATATATATAAGGATTAGACACCAAAGAAAAACACTCAACAAATGGCTACAATTTAAGGAATGTGTTTAGTGACGTCATCAGATTCCTAATTGATGGACAAAGGTCTGGTGGCAAGAAAAGCTACTTCTAGGAGGTTGTCAAGTGTTTTCGCTCGACGATTCCATTCTTGTGTGGTTGGTTTGGCCCTTGTTCCTGTAACACGAATCTTAGCCCGGTATATCCCATTTTAATTTTACACCATTGTGAACCTTACGCCATTTTTACTCTCTGATCGAGGTTCTCGGCATTGAAAAATCTTCGTAAACTAAATCACACGGTATATGTTGACATTTAAGAGATATACAGTCAAGAAAATCACGGGCAATGGTGACATATATGCGGATTAGACACCAAAAAAAACACTCAACAAATGGCTACAATTTAAGGAATGTGTTTAGTGACGGCATCAGATTCCTAATTGATGGAGAAAGGTCTGGTGGATAGAATAGCTGCTTCTAGGAGGTTGTCAAGTGTTTTCGCTCGACAATTCCATTCTTGTGTGGTTGGTTTGGCCCTTGTTTCTGTAACTCGAATTTTAGCCCAGTATATCCCATTTTAATTTTACACCATTGTGAACCTTACGCCATTTTTACTCTCTGATCGAGGTTCTCAACATTGAAAAATCTTCATAAACTAAATCACACGTGTATATGTTGACATTTAAGAGATATACAGTCAAGAAAATCAAGGGTAATGGTAATATATATGCGGATTAGACACCAAAAAAAAACACCCAACAAATGGCTACAATTTAAGGAATGTGTCTAGTGACGGCATCAGATTCCTAATTGATGGAGAAAGGTCTGGTGGCAAGAAAAGCTGCTTCTAGGAGGTTGTCAAGTGTTTACGCTGGACGATTCCATTCTTGGGTGGTTGGTTTGGCCCTTGTTCCTGTAACTCGAATTCGAGCCCGGTATATACCATTTTAATTTTACACCATTGTGAAACTTACGCCTTTTTTACTCTCTGATCGAGGTTCTCAGCATTGAAAAATCTTCGTAAACTAAATCACACGTGTATATCTTGACATTTAAGAGATATACAGTCAAGAAAATCAAGGGCAATGGTGATATATATGGGGATTAGACACAAAAAAAAAACACTCAACAAATTGCTACAATTTAAGGAATGTGTTTAGTGACGGCATCAGATTCCTAATTGATGGAGAAAGGTCTGGTGGCAAGAAAAGCTGCTTCTAGGAAGTTGTCAAGTGTTTTCGCTCGACAATTCCATTCTTGGGTGGTTGGTTTGGCCCTTGTTCCTGTAACACGAATCCTAGCCCGGTATATCCCATTTAAAATTTACACCATTGTGAACCTTACGCTTTTTTTACTCTCTGATCGAGGTTCTTGGCATTGAAAAAATCTTCGTAAACTAAATCACACGTGTATATGTTGACATTTAAGAGATATATAATCAAGAAAATCAAGAAAATCAAGGGTAATGGTGATATATATGCGGATTAGACACCAAAAAAAAGACACTCAACAAATGACTACAATTTAAGGAATGTGTTTAGTGACGGCATCAGATTCCTAATTGATGGACAAAGGTCTGGTGGCAATAAAAGCTTCTTCTAGGAGGTTGTCAAGTGTTTTCGCTCGATGATTCCATTCTTGGGTTGTTGGTTTGGCCCTTGTTCCTGTAATTTGAATCCTAGCCCGGTATATCCCATTTTAATTTTACACCATTCTGAACCTTACGCCTTTTTTACTCTTTGATCGAGGTTATCGACACTGAAAAATCAACGTAAACTAAATCACACGTGTATATGTTGACATTTAAGAGAAATATAGTCAAGAAAATCAAGGGCAATGGTGATATATATGAGGATTAGACACCAAAGAAAAACACTCAACAAATGGCTACAATTTAAGGAATGTGTTTAGTGACGTCATCAGATTCCTAATTGATGGACAAAGGTCTGGTGGCAAGAAAAGCTGCTTCTAGGAGGTTGTCAAGTGTTTTCGCACGACGATTCCATTCTTGTGTGGTTCGTTTAGCCCAAGTTCCTGTAACTCGAATCTTAGCCCGGTATATCTCATTTTAATTTTACACCATTGTGAACCTTACGCCATTTTTACTCTCTGATCGAGGTTCTCGGCATTGAATAATCTTCGTAAACTAAATCACACGGTATATGTTGACATTTAAGAGATATACAGTCAAGAAAATCACGTGCAATGGTGATATATATATGCGGATTAGACACCAAAAAAAGCGCTCAACAAATGGCTACAATTTAAGGAATGTGTTTAGTGATGGCATCAGATTCCAAATTGATGGAGAAAGGACTGGTGGCCAGAATAGTTGCTTCTAGGAGGTTGTCAACTATTTTCGCTCGACAATTCCATTCTTGTGTGGTTGGTTTGGCCCTTGTTTCTGTAACTCGAATTTTAGCCCAGTATATCCCATTTTAATTTTACACCATTGGGAACCTTACGCCATTTTTACTCTCTGATCGAGGTTCTCGGCATTGAAAAATCTTCGTAAACTAAATCACACATGTATATGTTGACATTTAAGAGATATACAGTCAAGAAAATCAAGGGCAATGGTGATATATATGCGGATTAGACACCAAAAAAAGCACTCAACAATTGGCTACAATTTAAGGAATGTGTTTAGTGACGGCATCAGATTCCAAATTGATGGAGAAAGGTCTGGTGGCCAGAATAGCTGCTTCTAGGAGGTTGTCAAGTGTTTTCGCTCGACAATTCCATTCTTGTGTGGTTGGTTTGGCCCTTGTTTCAGTAACTCGAATCTTAGCCCATTATATCCCATTTTAATTTTACACCATTGTGAACCTTAAGCCATTTTTACTCTCTGATCGAGGTTCTCGGGATTGAAAAATCTTCGTAAACTAAATCACACATGTATATGTTGACATTTAAGAGATATACAGTCAAGAAAATCGTGGGCAATGGTGATATATATGCGGATTAGACACCAAAAAAAGCACTCAACAATTGGCTCCAATTTAAGGAATGTGTTTAGTGACGGCATCAGATTCCTAATTGATGCAGAAAGGTCTGGTGGCAAGAAAAGCTGCTTCTCGGAGGTTGTCAAGTGTTTTCGATCGACGATTCCATTCTTGGGTTGTTGGTTTGGACCTTGTTCCTGTAACTCGAATCCTAGCCCGGTATATCCCATTTTAATTTTACACCATTGTGAACCTTACACCTTTTTTACTCTCTGATCGAGGTTATCGGCATTGAAAAATCTTCGTAAACTAAATCACACGTGTATATGTTGACATTTAAGAGAGATACAGTCAAGAAAATCAAGGGCAATGGTGATATATATGCGGATTAGACAACAAAGAAAAACACTCAACAAATGGCTACAATTTAAAGAATGTGTTTAGTGACGTCATCAGATTCCTAATTGATGGAGAAAGGTCTGGTGGCAAGAAAAGCTGCTTCTAGGAGGTTGTCAAGTGTTTTCGCTCGACGATTCCATTCTTGTGTGGTTGGTTTGGCCCTTGTTCTTGTAACTCGAATCTTAGCCCGGTATATCCCATTTTAATTTTACACCATTGTGAACCTTACGCCATTTTTACTCTTTGATCGAGGTTCTCGGCATTGAAAAATCTTCGTAAACTAAATCACACGGTATATGTTGACATTTAAGAGATATACAGTCAAGAAAATCAAGGGCAATGGTTATATATATGCGGATTAGACACCAAAAAAAGCACTCAACAAATGGCTACAATTTAAGGAATGTGTTTAGTGACGGCATCAGATTCCTAATTGATGGAGAAACGTCTGGTGGCAAGAAAAGCTGTTTCAAGGAGGTTTTCACGTGTTTTCTCTCGACGATTCCATTCTTGGGTTGTTGGTTTTGCCCTTGTTCCTGTAACTCGAATCCTAGCCCGGTATATCCCATTTTAATTTTACACCATTGTGAACCTTACGCCTTTTTTACTCTCTGATCGAAGTTATCGACAATGAAAACTCTTCGTAAACTAATTCACACGTGTATATGTTGACATTTAAGAGATATACAGTCAAGAAAATCAAGGGCAATGGTGATATATATGCAGATTAGACACAAAAAAAACACTCAACAAATGGCTACAATTTAAGGAATGTGTTTAGTGACGGCATCAGATTCCTAATTGATGGATAAAGGTATGGTGGCAAGAAAAGCTGCTTCTAGAAGGTTGTCAAGTGTTTTCGCTAGACGATTCCATTCTTGGGTGGTTGGTTTGGTCATTTTTCCTGTAACTCGATTCCTAGCCCGGTATATCCCATTTTAATTTTACACCATTATGAACCTTACACCTTTTTTACTCCCTGATCGAGGTTCTCGGCATTGAAAAATCTTCGTAAACTAAATCACACGTGTATATTTTGACATTTAAGAGATATACAAGCAAGAAAATCAAGGGCAATTGTGATATACATGCGGATTAGACACAAAAAAAAAACGCTCAACAAATGCCTACAATTTAAGGAATGTGTTTAGTGACGTCTGTTGGTGCATGCGTTTGTCGACTTCATCTTGTATCGAGTCTTGTATGTAGAATGATATATTAGGGCACGTTATACGAGGAAAATAGGAGAGTTTACATAAGTTTTAGCTAATTTCGTTTGAACATGTCAGGTGACACTTTCAAACGAAATCAGACCTCCTATATATACCCCTTGTGCCATTTCATTTGGAACAGTTCCGGTCAGTGTAACGAAGTGCTGCCGAAGTGTCCACATACTTGTATTTGATCTAAAATCAATATACGCACAGTTTAAAGTGTGAATCTAGCTGAATTGAACTCTACACGTCTGTTTCCGCCTTTCGTGTTGAGATAAACTCTTCTGATCGACTCGTTCGGGTCTGAAAACGATCCTACAACGTCATCAGATTCCTAGTTGATGGAGAAAGGTCTGGTGGCAAGAAAAGTGCTTCTAGGAGGTTGTAAAGTGTTTTCGCTCGACTATTCCATTCTTGTGTGGTTGTTTTGGCCCTTATTCCTGTAACTCGAATCCTAGCCCGGTATATCCCATTTTAATTTTACACCATTGGGAACCTTACGCCTTTTTTACTCTCTGATCGAGGTTCTCAGCATTGAAAAATCTTCGTAAACTAAATCACACGTGTATATGTTGACATTTAAAAGATATACAGTCAAGAAAATCAAGGGCAATGGTGATCTATATGCGGATTAGACACAAAAAAAACACTCAACAAATGGCTACAATTTAAGGAATGTGTTTAGTGATGGCATCAGATTCCTAATTGATGGAGAAAGGTCTGGTGGCAAGAAAAGCTGCTTCTAGGAGGCTGTCAAGTGTTTTCGCTCGACGATTCCATTCTTGGGGTGGTTGGTTTGGCCCTTATTCCTGTAACTAGAATCCTAGCCCGGTATATCCCATTTTCATTTTACACCATTGTGAACCTTACGCCTTTTTTACTCTCTGATCGAGGTTCTTGCCATTGAAAAATCTTCGTAAACTAAATCACACGTGTATATGTTGACATTTAAGAGATATACAGTCAAGAAAATCAAGGGCAATGGTGATATATATGCGGATTAGACACCAAAAAAAAAGACACTCAACAAATGGATACAATTTAAGGAATGTGTTTAGTGACGGCATCAGATTCCTAATTTATGGAGAAAGGTCTGGTGGCAAAAAAGGCTGCTTCCAGTAGGTTGTCAAGTATTTTCGCTCGACTATTCCATTCTTGTGTGGTTGTTTTGGCCCTTATTCCTGTAACTCGAATCCTAGTCCGGTATATCCCATTTTAATTTTACACCATTGTGAACCTTACGCCATTTTTACTCTGTGATCGAGGTTCTCGGCATTGAAAAATCTTTGTAAACTAAATCACACGACATATGTTGACATTTAAGAGATATACAGTCAAGAAAATCAAGGGCAATGGTGATATATATGCGGATTAGACACCAAAAAAAGCACTCAACAAATGGCTACAATTTAAGGAATGTGTTTAGTGACGGCATTAGATTCCTAATTGGTGGAGAAACGTCTGGTGGCAAGAAAAGTTGTTTCAAAGAGGTTGTCACGTGTTTTCTCTCGACGTTTCCATTCTTGGGTTGTTGGTTTTGCCCTTGTTCCTGTAACTCGAATCCTAGCCCGGTATATCCCATTTTAATTTTACACCATTGTGAACCTTACGCCTTTTTTACTCTCTGATCGAAGTTATCGGCAATGAAAAATCTTCGTAAACTAATTCACACGTGTATATGTTGACATATAAGAGATATACAGTCAAGAAAATCAAGGGCAATGGTGATATATATGCGGATTAGACACCAAAGAAAAACACTCAACAAATGGCTACAATTTAAGGAATGTGTTTAGTGACGGCATCAGATTCCTAATTGATGGATAAAGGTCTGGTGGCAAGAAAAGCTGCTTCTAGAAGGTTGTCAAGTGTTTTCGCTAGACGATTCCATTCTTGGGTGGTTGGTTTGGTCCTTTTTCCTGTAACTCGAATCCTAGCCCGGTATATCCCATTTTAATTTTACACCATTGTGAACCTTACACCTTTTTTACTCTCTGATCGAGGTTCTCGGCATTGAAAAATCTTCGTAAACTAAATCACACGTGTATATTTTGACATTTAAGAGATATACAGGCAAGAAAATCAAGAGTAATTGTGATATACATGCGGATTAGACACAAAAAAAAAAACGCTCAACAAATGGCTACAATTTAAGGAATGTGTTTAGTGACGTCTGTTGGTGCATGCGTCTGTCGACTTCATCTTGTATCGAGTCTTGTATGTAGAATGATAGATTAGGGCACGTTATACGAGGAAAATAGGAGAGTTTACATAAGTTTTAGCTAATTTCGTTTGAACATGTCAGGGGACACTTTCAAACGAAATCAGACCTCCTATATATACCCCTTGTGCCATTTCATTTGGAACAGTTCCGGTCAGTGTAACGAAGTGCTGCCGAAGTGTCCATATACTTGTATTTGATCTAAAATCAATATACGGACAGTTTAAAGTGTGAATCTAGCTGAATTGAAGTCTACACGTCTGTTTCCGCCTTTCGTGATGAGATAAACTCTTCTGATCGACTCATTCGGGTCTGAAAACGATCCTACAACGTCATCAGATTCCTAATTGATGGAGAAAGGTCTGGTGGCAAGAAAAGTGCTTCTAAGAGGTTGTCAAGTGTTTTCGCTCGACTATTCCATTCTTGTGTGGTTGTTTTGGCCCTTATTCCTGTAACTCGAATCCTAGCCCTGTATATCCCATTTTAATTTTACACCATTGTGAACCTTACGCCTTTTTTACTCTCTGATCGAGGTTCTCAGCATTGAAAAGTCTTCGTAAACTAAATCACACGTGTATATGTTGACATTTAAAAGATATACAGTCAAGAAAATCAAGGGCAATGGTGATATATATGCGGATTAGACACCAAAGAAAAACACTCAACAAATGGCTACAATTTAAGGAATCTGTTTATTGACGACATCAGATTCCTAATTGATGGAGAAAGGTCTGGTGGCAAGAAAAGCTGCTTCTAGAAGGTTGTCAAGTGTTTTCGCTCGACGATTCCATTCTTGGGTGGTTGGTTTGGTGCTTGTTCCTGTAACTCGAATCCTAGCCCGGTATATCCCATTTTAATTTTACACCATTGTGAACCTTACGCCTTTTTAACTCTCTGATCGAGGTTCTCGGCATTGAAAAATCTTCGTAAAATAAATCACACGTGTATATGTTGACATTTAAGAGATATACAGTCAAGAAAATCAAGGGCAATGGTGATATATATGCGGATTAGACACCAAAAAAACCATTCAACAAATGGCTACAATTTAAGGAATGTGTTTAGTGACGACATCAGATTCCTAATTGATGGAGAAAGGTCTGGTGGCAAGAAAAGCTGCTTCTAGGAGGTTGTCAAGTGTTTTCGCTCGACGATTCCATTCTTGGGTGGTTGGTTTGGCCCTTGTTCCTGTAACTCGAATCCTAGCCCTGTATATCCCATTTTAATTTTACACCATTGTGAACCTTACGCCTTTTTTACTCTCTGATCGAGGTTCTCAGCATTGAAAAGTCTTCGTAAACTAAATCACACGTGTATATGTTGACATTTAAAAGATATACAGTCAAGAAAATCAAGGGCAATGGTGATATATATGCGGATTAGACACCAAAGAAAAACACTCAACAAATGGCTACAATTTAAGGAATCTGTTTATTGACGACATCAGATTCCTAATTGATGGAGAAAGGTCTGGTGGCAAGAAAAGCTGCTTCTAGAAGGTTGTCAAGTGTTTTCGCTCGACGATTCCATTCTTGGGTGGTTGGTTTGGTGCTTGTTCCTGTAACTCGAATCCTAGCCCGGTATATCCCATTTTAATTTTACACCATTGTGAACCTTACGCCTTTTTAACTCTCTGATCGAGGTTCTCGGCATTGAAAAATTTTCGTAAAATAAATCACACGTGTATATGTTGACATTTAAGAGATATACAGTCAAGAAAATCAAGGGCAATGGTGATATATATGCGGATTAGACACCAAAAAAACCATTCAACAAATGGCTACAATTTAAGGAATGTGTTTAGTGACGACATCAGATTCCTAATTGATGGAGAAAGGTCTGGTGGCAAGAAAAGCTGCTTCTAGGAGGTTGTCAAGTGTTTTCGCTCGACGATTCCATTCTTGGGTGGTTGGTTTGGCCCTTGTTCCTGTAACTCGAATCCTAGCCCGGTATATCCCATTTTAATTTTACACCATTGTGAACCTTACGCCTTTTTTACTCTCTGATCGAGGTTCTCGGCAATGAAAAATCTTCGTAAACTAAAGCACACGTGTATATGTTGACATTTAAGAGATATACAGTCAAGAAAATCAAGGGCAATTGTGATATATATGCGGATTAGACAAAAAAAAACACTCAACAAATGTCTACAATTTAAGGAATGTGTTTAGTGACGTTATCAGATTCCTAATTGTTGGAGAAAGGTCTGGTGGCAAGAAAAGCTGCTTCTAGAAGGTTGTCAAGTGTTTTCGCTCGACGATTCCATTCTTGGGTGGTTGGTTTGGTGCTTGTTCCTGTAACTCGAATCCTAGCCCGGTATATCCCATTTTAATTTTACACCATTGTGAACCTTACGCCTTTTTAACTCTCTGATCGAGGTTCTCGGCATTGAAAAACCTTCGTAAAATAAATCACACGTGTATATGTTGACATTTAAGAGATATACAGTCAAGAAAATCAAGGGCAATGGTGATATATATGCGGATTAGACACCAAAAAAACCAGTCAACAAATGGCTACAATTTAAGGAATGTGTTTAGTGACGACATAAGATTCCTAATTGATATAGAAAGGTCTGGTGGCAAGAAAAGCTGCTTCTAGGAGGTTGTCAAGGGTTTTCGGTCGACGATTCCATTCTTGGGTTGTTGGTTTGGCCCTTGTTCCTGTAACTCGAATCCTAGCCCGTTATATCCCATTTTAATTTTACACCATTGTGAACCTTACACCTTTTTTACTCTCTGATCGAGGTTCTCGGCATTGAAAAATCTTCGTAAACTAAATCACACGTGTATATGTTGACATTTAAGAGATATACAGTCAAGAAAATCAAGGGCAATTGTGATATATATGCGGATTAGACAAAAAAAACACTCAACAAATGTCTACAATTTAAGGAATGTGTTTAGTGACGTTATCAGATTCCTAATTGTTGGAGAAAGGTCTGGTGGCAACAAAAGCTGCTTCTAGGAGGTTGTCAAGTGTTTTCGCTCGACGATTCCATTCTTGGGTGGTTGGTTTGGCCATTGTTCCTGTAACTCGAATCCTAGCCCGGTATATCACATTTTAATTTTACACCATTGTGAACCTTACGCCTTTTTACTCTCTGATCGAGGTTCTCGGCATTGAAAAATCTTTATAAAGTAAATCACACGTGTATATGTTGACATTTAAGAGATATACAGTCAAGAAAATCATGGGCAATGCTAATATACATGCGGATTAGACATTAAAAAAACACTCTACAAATGGCTACAATTTAAGGAATGTGTTTAGTTAGGGCATCAGATTCCTAATTGATGGAGAAAGGTCGGGTGGCAAGAAAAGCTGCTTCTAGGAGGTTGTCAAGTGTTTTCGCTCGACGATTCCATACTTGGGTGGTTGGTTTGGCCCTTGTTCCTGTAACTTGAATTCGAGCCCGGTATATCCCATTTTAATTTTACACCATTGTGAAACTTACGCCTTTTTTACTCTCTGATCGAGGTTCTCGGCATTGAAAAATCTTCGTAAACTAAATCACACGTGTATATTTTGACATTTAAGAGATATACAGGCAAGAAAATCAAGAGTAATTGTGATATACATGCAGATTAGACACAAAAAAAAACGCTCAACAAATGGCTACAATTTAAGGAATGTGTTTAGTGACGTCTGTTGGTGCATGCGTCTGTCGACTTCATCTTGTATCGAGTCTTGTATGTAGAATGATAGATTAGGGCACGTTATACGAGGAAAATAGGAGAGTTTACATAAGTTTTAGCTAATTTCGGTTGAACATGTCAGGTGACACTTTCAAACGAAATCAGACCTCCTATATATACCCCTTGTGCCATTTCATTTGGAACAGTTCCGGTCAGTGTAACGAAGTGCTGCCGAAGTGTCCATATACTTGTATTTGATCTAAAATCAATATACGGACAGTTTAAAGTGTGAATCTAGCTGAATTGAAGTCTACACGTCTGTTTCCGCCTTTCGTGATGAGATAAACTCTTCTGATCGACTCATTCGGGTCTGAAAACGATCCTACAACGTCATCAGATTCCTAATTGATGGAGAAAGGTCTGGTGGCAAGAAAAGTGCTTCTAAGAGGTTGTCAAGTGTTTTCGCTCGACTATGCCATTCTTGTGTGGTTGTTTTGGCCCTTATTCCTGTAACTCGAATCCTAGCCCTGTATATCCCATTTTAATTTTACACCATTGTGAACCTTACGCCTTTTTTACTCTCTGATCGAGGTTCTCAGCATTGAAAAATCTTCGTAAACTAAATCACACGTGTATATGTTGACATTTAAAAGATATACAGTCAAGAAAATCAACGGCAATGGTGATCTATATGCGGATTAGACACAAAAAAACACTCAACAAATGGCTACAATTTAAGGAATGTGTTTAGTGCGGCATCAGATTCCTAATTGATGGAGAAAGGTCTGGTGGCAAGAAAAGCTGCTTCTAGGAGGTTGTCAAGTGTTTTCGCTCGACGATTCCATTCTTGGGGTGGTTGGTTTGGCCCTTGTTCCTGTAACTCGAATCCTATCCCGGTATATCCCATTTTCATTTTACACCATTGTGAACCTTACGCCTTTTTAACTCTCTGATCGATGTTCTCGCCATTGAAAAATCTTCGTAAACTAAATCACACGTGTATATGTTGACATTTAAGAGATATACAGTCAAGAAAATCAAGGGCATTGGTGATATATATGCGGATTAGACACAAAAAAAAAAGACACTCAACAAATGGATACAATTTAAGGAATGTGTTTAGTGACGGCATCAGATTCCTAATTTATGGAGAAAGGTCTGGTGGCAAGAAATGCTGCTTCTAGGAGGTTGTCAAGTGTTTTCGCTCGACTATTCCATTCTTGTGTGGTTGTTTTGGCCCTTATTCCTGTAACTCGAATCCTAGCCCGGTATATCCCATTTTAATTTTACACCATTGTGAAACTTACGCCTTTTTTACTCTCTGATCGAGGTTCTCAGCATTGAAAAATCTTCGTAAACTAAATCACACGTGTATATGTTGACATTTAAAATATATACAGTCAAGAAAATCAAGGGCAATGGTGATCTATATGCGGATTAGACACAAAAAAAAAAAACACTCAACAAATGGCTACAATTTAAGGAATGTGTTTAGTGACGGCATCAGATTCCTAATTTATGGAGAAAGGTCTGGTGGCAAGAAATGCTGCTTCTAGGAGGTTGTCAAGTGTTTTCGCTCGACTATTCCATTCTTGTGTGGTTGTTTTGGCCCTTATTCCTGTAACTCGAATCCTAGCCCGGTATATCCCATTTTAATTTTACACCATTGTGAAACTTACGCCTTTTTTACTCTCTGATCGAGGTTCTCAGCATTGAAAAATCTTCGTAAACTAAATCACACGTGTATATGTTGACATTTAAAATATATACAGTCAAGAAAATCAAGGGCAATGGTGATCTATATGCGGATTAGACACAAAAAAAAAAAAAAAAAAACACTCAACAAATGGCTACAATTTAAGGAATGTGTTTAGTGACGGCATCAGATTCCTAATTGATGGAGAAAGGTCTGGTGGCAAGAAAAGCTGCTTCTAGGAGGTTGTCAAGTGTTTTCGCTCGACAATTCCATTCTTGTGTGGTTGGTTTGGCCCTTGTTCCTGTAACTCGAATCCTAGCCCGGTATATCCCATTTTAATTTTACACCATTGTGAAACTTACGCCATTTTTACTCTCTGATCGAGGTTCTCGGCATTGAAAAATCTTCGTAAACTAAATCACATGGTATATGTTGACATTTAAGAGATATACTGTCAAGAAAATCAAGGGCAATGGTGATATATATGCGGATTAGACACCAAAAAAAGCACTCAACAAATGGCTACAATTTAAGGGATGTGTTTAGTGACGACATCAGATTCCTAATTGATGGAGAAAGGTCTGGTGGCAAGAAAAGCTGCTTCTAGGAGGTTGTCAAGTGTTTTCGCTCGACGATTCCATTCTTGGGTGGTTGGTTTTGCCCTTGTTCCTGTAACTCGAATCCTAGCCCGGTATATCCCATTTTAATTTTACACCATTGTGAAACTTACGCCTTTTTTACTCTCTGATCGAGGTTATCGACATTGAAAAATCTTCGTAAACTAAATCACACGTGTATATGTTGACATTTAAGAGATATACAGTCAAGAAAATCAAGGGCAATGGTGATATATATGCGGATTAGACACCAAAGAAAAACACTCAACAAATGGCTACAATTTAAGGAATCTGTTTATTGACCACATCAGATTCCTAATTGATGGAGAAAGGTCTGGTGGCAAGAAAAGCTGCTTCTAGAAGGTTGTCAAGTGTTTTCGCTCGACGATTCCATTCTTGGGTGGTTGGTTTGGTGCTTGTTCCTGTAACTCGAATCCTAGCCCGGTATATCCCATTTTAATTTTACACCATTGTGAACCTTACGCCTTTTTAACTCTCTGATCGAGGTTCTCGGCATTGAAAAATCTTCGTAAAATAAATCACACGTGTATATGTTGACATTTAAGAGATATACAGTCAAGAAAATCAAGGGCAATGGTGATATATATGCGGATTAGACACCAAGAAAACCATTCAACAAATGGCTACAATTTAAGGAATGTGTTTAGTGACGACATCAGATTCCTAATTGATGGAGAAAGGTCTGGTGGTAAGAAAACCTGCTTCTAGGAGGTTGTCAAGTGTTTTCGCTCGACGATTCCATTCTTGGGTGGTTGGTTTGGCCCTTGTTCCTGTAACTCGAATCCTAGCCCGGTATATCCCATTTTAATTTTACACCATTGTGAACCTTACGCCTTTTTTACTCTCTGATCGAGGTTCTCGGCAATGAAAAATCTTCGTAAATTAAATCACACGTGTATATGTTGACATTTAAGAGATATACAGTCAAGAAAATCAAGGGCAATTGTGATATATATGCGGATTAGACAAAAAAAAAACACTCAACAAATGTCTACAATTTAAGGAATGTGTTTAGTGACGTTATCAGATTCCTAATTTTTGGAGAAAGTTCTGGTGGCAAGAAAAGCTGCTTCTAGAAGGTTGTCAAGTGTTTTCGCTCAACAATTCCATTCTTGGGTGGTTGGTTTGGCCCTTGTTCCTGTAACTCGAATCCTAGCCCGGTATATCCCATTTTAATTTTACACCATTGTGAACCTTACGCCTTTTTAACTCTCTGATCGAGGTTCTCGGCATTGAAAAACCTTCGTAAAATAAATCACACGTGTATATGTTGACATTTAAGAGATATACAGTGAAGAAAATCAAGGGCAATGGTGATATATATGCGGATTAGACACCAAAAAAACCAGTCAACAAATGGCTACAATTTAAGGAATGTGTTTAGTGACGACATAAGATTCCTAATTGATATTGAAAGGTCTGGTGGCAAGAAAAGCTGCTTCTAGGAGGTTGTCAAGTGTTTTCGCTCGACGATTCCATTCTTGGGTTGTTGGTTTGGCCCTTGTTCCTGTAACTCGAATCCTAGCCCGTTATATACCATTTTAATTTTACACCATTGTGAACCTTACACCTTTTTTACTCTCTGATCGAGGTTCTCGGCATTGAAAAATCTTCGTAAACTAAATCACACGTGTATATGTTGACATTTAAGAGATATACAGTCAAGAAAATCAAGGGCAATTGTGATATATATGCTGATTAGACAAAAAAAACACTCAACAAATGTCTACAATTTAAGGAATGTGTTTAGTGACGTTATCAGATTCCTAATAGATGGAGAAAGGTCGGGTGGCAAGAAAAGCTGCTTCTAGGAGGTTGTCAAGTGTTTTCGCTCGACGATTCCATACTTGGGTGGTTGGTTTGGCCCTTGTTCCTGTAACTCGAATTCGAGTCCGGTATATCTCATTTTAATTTTACACCATTGTGAAACTTACGCCTTTTTTACTCTCTGATCGAGGTTCTCGGCATTGAAAAATCTTCGTAAACTAAATCACACGTGTATATCTTGACATTTAAGAGATATACAGTCAAGAAAATCAAAGGCAATGGTGATATATATGCGGATTAGACACAAAAAAAACACTCAACAAATTGCTACAATTTAAGGAATGTGTTTAGTGACGGCATCAGATTCCTAATTGATGGAGAAAGGTCTGGTGGCAAGAAAAGCTGCTTCTAGGAGGTTGTCAAGTGTTTTCGCTCAACAATTCCATTCTTGGGTGGTTGGTTTGGCCCTTTTTCGTGTAACTCGAATCTTAGCCCGGTATATCCCATTTAAATTTTACACTTTTGTGAACCTTACGCCTTTTTTACTCCCTGATCGAGGTTCTCGGCATTGAAAAATCTTCGTAAACTAAATCACACGTGTATATGCTGACATTTAAGAGATATACAGTCAAGAAAATCAAGGGTAATTGTGATATATATGCAGATTAGATAATAAAAAAAAACACTCAACAAATGGCTACAATTTAAGGAATGTGTTTAGTGACGGCATCAGACTCCTAATTGATGGGGAAAGGTCTGGTGGCAACAAAAGCTGCTTCTAGGAGGTTGTCAAGTATTTTTGCTCGACGATTCCATTCTGGGGTGGTTGGTTTGGCCATTGTTCCTGTAACTCGAATCCTAGCCCGGTATATCACATTTTAATTTTAGACCATTGTGAACCTTACGCCTTTTTTACTCTCTGATCGAGGTTCTCGACATTGAAAAATCTTCATAAACTAAATCACACGTGTATATGTTGACATTTAAGAGATATACAGTAAAGAAAATCATGGGCAATGGTAATATATATGCGGATTAGACCCAAAAAAAAAAAAACTCAACAAATGGCTACAATTTAAGGAATGTGTTTAGTGACGGCATCAGATTCCAAATTGATGGAGAAAGGTCTGGTGGCAAGAAAAGCTGCTTCTAGGAGGTTGTCAAGTGTTTTTGCTCGACGATTCCATTCTTGGGTGGTTGGTTTGGCCCTTGTTCCTGTAACTCGAATTCGAGCCCGGTATATCCCATTTTAATTTTACACCATTGTGAAACTTACTCCTTTTTTACTCTCTGATCGAGGTTCTCGGCATTGAAAAATTTTCGTAAACTAAATCACACGTGTATATCTTGACATTTAAGAGATATACAGTCAAGAAAATCAAGGGCAATGGTGATATATATGCGGATTAGACACAAAAAAAAAATACTCAACAAATGGCTACAATTTAAGGAATGTGTTTAGTGACGACATCAGATTTCTAATTGATGGAGAAAGGTCTGGTGGCAAGAAAAGCTGCTTCTAGGAGGTTGTCAAGTGTTTTCGCTCGACGATTCCATTCTGGGGTGGTTGGTTTGGCCCATGTTCTTGTAACTCGAATCCTAGCCCGGTATATCCCATTTTAATTTTACACCATTGTGAACCTTACACCTCTTTTACTCTCTGATCGAGGTTCTTGGCATTGAAAAATCTTCGTAAACTAAATCACACGTGTATATGTTAAAATTTAAGAGATATACAGTCAAGAAAATCATGGGCAATGGTAATATATATGCGGATTAGCCAAAAAAAAAAAAAAAACTCAACAAATGGCTACAATTTAAGGAATGTGTTTAGTGACGGCATCAGATTCCAAATTGATGGAGAAAGATCTGGTGGCAAGAAAAGCTGCTTCTAGGAGGTTGTCAAGTGTTTTTGCTCGACCATTCCATTCTTGGGTGGTTGGTTTGGCCCTTGTTCCTGTAACTCGAATTCGAGCCCGGTATATCCCATTTTAATTTTACACCATTGTGAAACTTACGCCTTTTTTACTCTCTGATCGAGGTTCTTGGCATTGAAAAATCTTCGTAAACTAAATCACACGTGTATATCTTGACATTTAAGAGATATACAGTCAAGAAAATCAAGGGCAATGGTGATATATATGCGGATTAGACACAAAAAAAAAAATACTCAACAAATGGCTACAATTTAAGGAATGTGTTTAGTGACGACATCAGATTCCTAATTGATGGAGAAAGGTCTGGTGGCAAGAAAAGCTGCTTCTAGGAGGTTGTCAAGTGTTTTCGCTCGACGATTCCATTCTTGGGTGGTTGGTTTGGCCCATGTTCTTGTAATTCGAATCCTAGCCCGGTATATCCCATTTTAATTTTACACCATTGTGAACCTTACGCCTTTTTTTCTCTCTGATCGAGGTTCTTGGCATTGAAAAATCTTCGTAAACTAAATCACACATGTATATGTTGACATTTATGAGACATACAGTTAAGAAAATCAAGGGCAATGGTGATATATATGCGGATTAGACATAAAAAAAAACACTCAACAAATGGCTACAATTTAAGGAATGTGTTTACTGACGGCATCAGATTCCTAATTGATGGAGAAATGTCTGGTGGCAAGAAAAGCTGCTTCTAGGAGGTTGTCAACTGTTTTGGCTCGACGATTCCATTCTTGGGTGGTTGGTGTGGCCCTTGTTCCTGTAACTCGAATCCTAGCCCGGTATATCCCATTTAAAATTTACACCATTGTGAACCTTGCGCCTTTTTTACTCTCTGACTGAGGTTCTCGGCATTGAAAAATCTTCGTAAACTAAATCACACGTATATATGTTGACATTTAAGAGATATGCAGTCAAGAAAATCAAGGGCAATGATGATATATATGCAGATTAGACACAAAAAAAAAACTCAACAAAAGGCTACAATTTAAGGAATGTGTTTAGTGACGGCATCATATTCCTAATTAATGGAGAATGGTCTGGTGGCAAGAAAAGCTGCTTCTAGGAGGTTGTCAAGTGTTTTCGCTCGATAATTCCATTCTTGGGTGGTTGGTTTGGCCCTTTTTCCTGTAACTCGAATCCTAGCCCGGTATATCCCATTTAAATTTTACACCATTGTGAACCTTACGCCTTTTTTACTCCCTAATCGAGGTTCTCGGCATTGAAAAATCTTCGTAAACTAAATCACACATGTATATGTTGACATTTAAGAGATATACAGTCAAGAAAATCAAGGGCAATGGTGATATATATGCGGATTAGACACAAAATAAAACACTCAACAAATGGCTACAATTTAAGGAACGTGTTTAGTCACGGCATCAGATTCCTAATTGATGGAAAAAGGTCAGGTGGCAAGAAAAGCTGCTTCTAGGAGGTTGTCAAGTGTTTTCGCTCGACCATTAAGTTCTTGGGTGCTTGGTTTGGCCCTTGTTCCTGTAACTCAAATCCTTGCCCGTTATATCCCATTTTAATTTTACACCTTCGTGAACCTTAAGCCTTTTTTACTCTCTGATCGAGGTTCACGGCATTGAAAAATCTTCGTAAACTAAATCACACGTGTATATGCTGACATTTAAGAGATATACAGTGAAGAAAATCAAGGGAAATGGTGATATATATGCAGATTAGACAATAAAAAAAAAACACTCAACAAATGGCTACAATTTAAGGAATGTGTTTAGTGACAGCATCAGACTACTAATTGATGGAGAAAGGTCTGGTGGCAAGAAAAGCTGCTTCTAGGAGGTTGTCAAGTGTTTTCGCTCGACGATTTCAATCTTGGGTGGTTGGTTTGGCCCTTGTTCCCGTAACTCGAATCCTAGCCCGGTATATCCCATTTTAATTTTACACCATTGTGAACCTTACGCCTTTTTTACTCTCTGATCGAGGTTCGTGGCATTGAAAAATCTTCGTAAACTAAATCACACTTGTATATGTTGACATTTATGAGATATACAGTCAAGAAAATCAAGGGCAATGGTGATATATATGCGGATTAGACACAAAAAAAACACTCAACAAATGGCTACAATTTAAGGAATGTGTTTAGTGACGGCATCAGATTCCTAATTGATGGAGAAAGGTCCGGTGGCAAGAAAAGCTGCTTCTAGGAGGTTGTCAACTGTTTTGGCTCGACGATTCCATTCTTGGGTGGTTGGTGTGGCCCTTGTTCCTGTAACTCGAATCCTAGCCCGGTATATCCCATTTAAAATTTTCACCATTGTGAACCTTGCGCCTTTTTTACTCTCTGACTGAGGTTCTCGGCATTGAAAAATCTTCGTAAACTAAATCACACGTATATATGTTGACATTTAAGAGATATGCAGTCAAGAAAATCAAGGGCAATGGTGATATATATGCGGATTAGACACAAAAAAAAAACACTCAACAAAAGGCTACAATTTAAGGAATGTGTTTAGTGACGGCATCATATTCCTAATTGATGGAGAATGGTCCGGTGGCAAGAAAAGCTGCTTCTAGGAGGTTGTCAAGTGTTTTCGCTCGACAATTCCATTCTTGGGTGGTTGGTTTGGCCCTTTTTCCTGTAACTCGAATCCTAGCCCGGTATATCACATTTAAATTTTACACCATTGTGAACCTTACGCATTTTTTACTCTCTGATCGAGGTTCTCGGCATTGAAAAATCTTCGTAAACTAAATCACATGTGTATATGTTGACATTTAAGAGATATACAGTCAAGAAAATCAAGGGCAATGGTGATATATATTCGGATTAGACACCAAAAAAAAAACACTCAACAAATGGCTACAATTTAAGTAATGTGTTTAGTGACGGCATCAGATTCCTAATTGATGGAGAAATATCTGGTGGCAAGAAAAGCTACTTCTAGGAGGTTGTCAAGTGTTTTCGCTCGACGATTCCATTCTTGGGTGGTTGGTTTGGCCCTTGTTCCTGTAACTCGAATCTTAGCCTGGTATATCAAATTTTAATTTTACACCATTGTGAACCTTACGCCTTTTTTACTCTTTGATCGAGGTTCTCGCCATAGAAAAATCTTCTTAAACTAAATCACATGTGTATATGCTCACATTTAAGAGATATACATTCAAGAAAATCAAGGGCAATTGTGATATATATGCGAATTAGACACAAAAAAAAAACACTCAACAAATGACTACAATTTAATGAATGTGTTTAGTGACGGCATCAGCTTCCTAATTGATGGAGAAAGGTCTGGTGGCAAGAAAAGCTGCTTCTAGGAGGTTGTCATGTGTTTTCGCTCGACGATTCCATTCTTGGGTGGTTGGTTTGGCCCTTGTTCCTGTAACTCGAATCCTAGCCCGGTATATCCCATTTAAATTTTACACCATTGTGAACCTTACGCCTTTTTTACTCTCTGATCGTGGTTTTCGGCATTGAAAAATCTTCGTAAACAAAATCACACGTGTATATGTTGACATTTAAGAGATATACAGTCAAGAAAATCAAGGGCAATGGTGATATATATGGGGATTAGACACCAAAAAAAAACTCAACAAGTGGCTACAATTTAAGGAATGTGTTTAGATACGGCATCAGATTCCTAATTGATGGAGAAAGGTCTGGTGGCAAGAAAAGCTGCTTCTAGGAGGTTGTCAAGTGTTTTCGCTCGACGATTCCATTCTTGGGTGGTTGGTTTGGCCCTTGTTCCTGTAACTCGAATCCTAGCCTGGTATATCAAATTTTAATTTTACACCATTGTGAACCTTACGCCTTTTTTATTCTTTTAT
Source organism: Helianthus tuberosus (assembly GCA_030545235.1). Taxonomy (NCBI): domain Eukaryota; kingdom Viridiplantae; phylum Streptophyta; class Magnoliopsida; order Asterales; family Asteraceae; genus Helianthus; species Helianthus tuberosus. The sequence goes on from CM060448.1 coordinate 55,809,704, forward strand.
CGAGGTTCTCGGCATAGGAAAATCTTCTTAAACTAAATCACACGTGTATATGTTCACATTTAAGAGATATACAATCACGAAAATCAAGGGCAATGGTGATATATATGCAGATTATACACAAAAAAAAAACACTCAACAAATGGCTACAATTTAAGGAATGTGTTTAGTGACGGCATCAGATTCCTAATTGATGGAGAAAGGTCCGGTGGTAAGAAAAGCTGCTTCTAGGAGGTTGTCTACTGTTTTGGCTCGACGATTCCATTCTTGGGTGGTTGGTTTGGCCCTTGTTCCTGTAACTCGAATCCTAGCCCGGTATATCCCATTTTAATTTTACACCATTGTGAACTTTACGCATTTTTTACTCTCTGATCGAGGTTCTCAGCATTGAAAAATCTTCGTAAACTAAATCACATGTGTATATGTTGACATTTAAAAGATATACAGTCAAGAAAATCAAGGGCAATGGTGATATATATGCGGATTTGACACCAAAAAAAAACACTCAACAAATGGCTACAATTTAAGTAATGTGTTTAGTGACGTCATCGGATTCCTAATTGATGGAGAAATGTCTGGTGGCAAGAAAAGCTGCTTCTAGGAGGTTGTCAAGTGTTTTCGCTCGACGATTCCATTCTTGGGTGGTGGGTTTGGCCCTTGTTCCTGTAACTCGAATCCTAGCCCGGTATATCAAATTTTAATTTTACACCATTGTGAACCTTACGCCTTTTTTACTCTTTGATCGAGGTTCTCGGCATTGAAAAATCTTCTTAAACTAAATCACACGTGTATATGTTCACATTTAAGAGATATACAATCAAGAAAATCAAGGGCAATGGTGATATATATGCGGATTAGACACCAAAAAAAACACTCAACAAATGGCTACAATTTAAGAAATGTGTTTAGTGACGGCATCAGCTTCCTAATTGATGGTGAAAGGTCTGGTGGCAAGAAAAGCTGCTTCTAGGAGGTTGTCATGTGTTTTCGCTCGACGATTCCATTCTTGGGTGGTTGGTTTGGCCCTTGTTCCTGTAACTCGAATCCTAGCCCGGTATATCCCATTTAAATTTTACACCATTGTGAACCTTACGCCAATTTTACTCTCTGATCGAGGTTCTCGGCATTGAAAAATCTTCGTAAAAAAAATCACACGTGTATATGTTGACATTTAAGAGATATACAGTCAAGAAAATCAAGGGCAATGGTGATATATATACGGATTAGACACAAAAAAAACACTCAACAAATGGCTACAATTTAAGGAATGTGTTTAGTGACGGCATCAGATTCCTAATTGATGGAGAAAGGTCTGGTGGCAAGAAAAGCTGCTTCTAGGAGGTTGTCAAGTGTTTTCGCTCGACGATTCCATTCTTGGGTGGTTGGTTTGGCCCTTGTTCCTGCAACTCGAATCCTAGCCCGGTATATCCCATTTTAATTTTACACCATTGTGAACCTTACGCCTTTTTTACTCTCTGATTGAGGTTCTCGACATTGAAAAATCTTCGTAAACTAAATCACACGTATATATGTTGACATTTAAGAGATATACAGTCAAGAAAATCAAGGGCAATGGTGATATATATGCGGATTAGACACAAAAAAAAAAACACTCAACAAATGGCTACAATTTAAGGAATGTGTTTAGTGACGGCATCAGCTTCCTAATTGATGGTGAAAGTTCTGGTGGCAAGAAAAGCTGCTTCTAGGAGGTTGTCATGTGTTTTCGCTCGACGATTCCATTCTTGGGTGGTTGGTTTGGCCCTTGTTCCTGTAACTCGAATCCTAGCCCGGTATATCCCATTTAAATTTTACACCATTGTGAACCTTACGCCTTTTTACTCTCTGATCGACGTTCTCGGCATTGAAAAATCTTCGTAAACAAAATCACACGTGTATATGTTGACATTTAAGAGATATACAGTCAAGAAAATCAAGGGCAATGGTGATATATATGCGGATTAGACACAAAAAAAAACTCTCAACAAATGGCTACAATTTAGGGAATGTGTTTAGTGACGGCATCCGCTTCCTAATTGATGGTGAAAGTTCTGGTGGCAAGAAAAGCTGCTTCTAGGAGGTTGTCATGTGTTTTCGCTCGACGATTCCATTCTTGGGTGGTTGTTTGGCCCTTGTTCCTGTAACTCGTATCCTAGCCCGGTATATCCCATTTAAATTTTACACCATTGTGAACCTTACGCCTTTTTACTCTCTGATCGACGTTCTCGGCATTGAAAAATCTTCGTAAACAAAATCACACGTGTATATGTTGACATTTAAGAGATATACAGTCAAGAAAATCATGGGCAATGGTGATATATATACGGATTAGACAAAAAAAAAACAGTCAACAAATGGCTACAATTTAAGGAATGTGTTTAGTCACGGCATCAGATTCCTAATTGATGGAGAAAGGTCTGGTGGCAAGAAAAGCTGCTTCTAGGAGGTTGTCAAGTGTTTTCGCTCGACGATTCCGTTCTTGGGTGGTTGGTTTGGCCCTTGTTCCTGCAACTCGAATCCTAGCCCGGTATATCCCTTTTTAATTTTACACCATTGTGAACCTTACGCCTTTTTTACTCTCTGATTGAGGTTCTCGGCATTGAAAAATCTTCGTAAACTAAATCACACGTATATATGTTGACATTTAAGAGATATACAGTCAAGAAAATCAAGGGCAATGGTGATATATATGCAGCTTAGACACAAAAAAATACACTCAACAAATGGCTACAATTTAAGGAATGTGTTTAGTGACGGCATCATATTCCTAATTGATGGACAAAGGTCTGGTGGCACGAAAAGCTGCTTCTAGGAGATTCTCAAGTGTTTTTGTTTGACGATTCCATTCTTGGGTGGTTGGTTTGGCCCTTGTTCCTGTAACTCGAATCCAAGCCCGACATATCCCATTAAAATTTTTCACCATTGTGAACCTTACGCCTTTTTTACTCCCTGATCATGGTTCTCGGCATTGAAAAATCTTCGTAAACTAAATCACATGTGTATATGTTGACATTTAAGAGATATACAGTCAAGAAAATCAAGGGCAATGGTGATATATATGCGGATTAGACACAAAAAAAACACTCAACAAATGGCTACAATTTAAGGAATGTGTTTAGTAACGACATCAGATTCCTAATTGATGAAGAAAGGTCTGGTGGCAAGAAAATCTACTTTACGAGGTTGTGAAATGTTTTCGCTCGACGATTCCATTCTTGGGTGGTTGGTTTGGCCCTTGTTCCTGTAACTCAAATCCTAGCCCGGTATAACCCATTTTAATTTTACACCATTGTGAACCTTACGCCTTTTTTACTCTCTGATCGAGGTTCTCGGCATTGAAAAATCTTCGTAAACTAAATTACACGTGTATATGTTGACATTTAAGAGATAAACAGTCAAGAAAATCAAGGGCAAATGTGATATATATGCGGATTAGACAACAAAAAAAACTCAACAAATGGCTACAATTTAAGGAATGTGTTTAGTAACGGCACCAGATTCCTAATTGATGGAGAAAGGTCTGGTGGCAAGAAAAGCTGATTCTAGGAGGTTGTCAAGTGTTTTCGCTCGACGATTACGTTCTTGGGTGGTTGGTTTGGCCCTTGTTCCTGCAACTCGAATCCTAGCCCGGTATATCCCATTTTAATTTTACACCATTGTGAACCTTACGCCTTTTTTACTCTCTGATTGAGGTTCTCGGCATTGAAAAATCTTCGTAAACTAAATCACACGTATATATGTTGACATTTAAGAGATATACAGTCAAGAAAATCAAGGGCAATGGTGATATATATGCGGATTAGACAAAAAAAAACACTCAACAAATGGCTACAATTTAAGGAATGTGTTTAGTGACGGCATCAAATTCCTAATTGATGGACAAAGGTCTGGTGGCACGAAAAGCTGCTTCTAGGAGGTTGTCAAGTGTTTTTGTTTGACGATTCCATTCTTGGGTGGTTGGTTTGGCCCTTGTTCCTGTAACTCGAATCCAAGCCCGACATATCCCATTAAAAATTTTCACCATTGTGAACCTTACGCCTTTTTTACTCCCTGATCATGGTTCTCGGCATTGAAAAATCTTCGTAAACTAAATCACATGTGTATATGTTGACATTTAAGAGATATACAGTCAAGAAAATCAAGGGCAATGATGATATATATGCGGATTAGACACAAAAAAAACACTCAACAAATGGCTACATTTTAAGGAATGTGTTTAGTGACGGCATCAAATTCCTAATTGATGGACAAAGGTCTGGTGGCACGAAAAGCTGCTTCTAGGAGGTTGTCAAGTGTTTTTGTTTGACGATTCCATTCTTGGGTGGTTGGTTTGGCCCTTGTTCCTGTAACTCGAATCCAAGCCCGACATATCCCATTAAAATTTTTCACCATTGTGAACCTTACGCCTTTTTTACTCCCTGATCATGGTTCTCGGCATTGAAAAATCTTCGTAAACTAAATCACATGTGTATATGTTGACATTTAAGAGATATACAGTCAAGAAAATCAAGGGCAATGGTGATATATATGCGGATTAGACACAAAAAAAACACTCAACAAATGGCTACAATTTAAGGAATGTGTTTAGTGACGACATCAGATTCCAAATTGATGGAGAAAGGTCTGGTGGTAAGAAAATCTACTTTACAAGGTTGTGAAATGTTTTTGCTCGACGATTCCATTCTTGGGTGGTTGGTTTGGCCCTTGTTCCTGTAACTCAAATCCTAGCCCGGTATAACCCATTTTAATTTTACACCATTGTGAACCTTACGCCTTTTTTACTCTCTGATCGAGGTTCTCGGCATTGAAAAATCTTCGTAAACTAAATTACACGTGTATATGTTGACATTTAAGAGATATACAGTCAAGAAAATCAAGGGCAATGGTGATATATATGCGGATTAGACCCCAAAAAAAACATTCAACAAATGCCTACAATTTAAGGAATGTGTTTAGTGACGACATCAGATTCCTAATTGATGGAGAAAGTTCTGGTGGCAAGAAAAGTTGCTAGGAGGTTGTAAAGTGTTTTCGCTCGACGATTCCATTCTTGAGTGGTTGGTTTGGCCCTTGTTCCAGTAACTCGAATCCTAGCCCGGTATATCCCATTTTAATTTTACACCATTGTGAACCTTACGCCTTTTTTACTCTCCGATCGAGGTTCTCGGCATTGAAAAATATTCGTAAACTAAATCACACGCGTATATGTTGACATTTAACAGATATACAGTCAAGAAAATCAAGGGCAATGGTGATATATATGCGGATTAGACCCCAAAAAAACATTCAAGAAATGCCTACAATTTAAGGAATGTGTTTAGTGACGACATCAGATTCCTAATTGATGGAGAAAGTTCTGGTGGCAAGAAAAGCTGCTAGGAGGTTGTAAAGTGTTTTCGCTTGACGATTCCGTTCTTGAGTGGTTGGTTTGGCCCTTGTTCCAGTAACTCGAATCCTAGCCCGGTATATCCCATTTTAATTTTACACCATTGTGAACCTTACGCCTTTTTTACTCTCTGATAGAGGTTCTCGGCATTGAAAAATCTTCGTAAACTAAATCAGAAGTGTATATGTTGACATTTAAGAGATATACAATCAAGAAAATCAAGGGCAATGGTGATATATATGCGGATTAGACACAAAAAAAACACTCAACAAATGGCTACATTTTAAGGAATGTGTTTAGTGACGGCATCAAATTCCTAATTGATGGACAAAGGTCTGGTGGCACGAAAAGCTGCTTCTAGGAGGTTGTCAAGTGTTTTTGTTTGACGATTCCATTCTTGGGTGGTTGGTTTGGCCCTTGTTCCTGTAACTCGAATCCAAGCCCGACATATCCCATTAAAATTTTTCACCATTGTGAACCTTACGCCTTTTTTACTCCCTGATCATGGTTCTCGGCATTGAAAAATCTTCGTAAACTAAATCACATGTGTATATGTTGACATTTAAGAGATATACAGTCAAGAAAATCAAGGGCAATGGTGATATATATGCGGATTAGACACAAAAAAAACACTCAACAAATGGCTACAATTTAAGGAATGTGTTTAGTGACGACATCAGATTCCTAATTGATGGAGAAAGGTCTGGTGGTAAGAAAATCTACTTTACGAGGTTGTGAAATGTTTTTGCTCGACGATTCCATTCTTGGGTGGTTGGTTTGGCCCTTGTTCCTGTAACTCAAATCCTAGCCCGGTATAACCCATTTTAATTTTACACCATTGTGAACCTTACGCCTTTTTTACTCTCTGATCGAGGTTCTCGGCATTGAAAAATCTTCGTAAACTAAATTACACGTGTATATGTTGACATTTAAGAGATAAACAGTCAAGAAAATCAAGGGCAAATGTGATATATATGCGGATTAGACACCAAAAAAAACCCAACAAATGGCTACAATTTAAGGAATGTGTTTAGTAACGGCACCAGATTCCTTATTGATGGAGAAAGGTCTGGTGGCAAGAAAAGCTGATTCTAGGAGGTTGTCAAGTGTTTTCGCTCGACGATTACGTTCTTGGGTGGTTGGTTTGGCCCTTGTTCCAGTAACTCGAATCCAGACCCGTTTTATCCCATTTTAATTTTACACCGTTGTGAACCTTACGCCTTTTTTACTCTCTGATCTAGGTTCTCGGCATTGAAAAATCTTCGTAAACTAAATCACACGTGTATGTGTTGACATTTAAGAGATATACAGTCAAGAAAATCAAGGGCAATGGTGATATATATGCGGATTAGACCCCAAAAAAAACATTCAACAAATGCCTACAATTTAAGGAATGTGTTTAGTGACGACATCAGATTCCTAATTGATGGAGAAAGTTCTGGTGGCAAGAAAAGTTGCTAGGAGGTTGTAAAGTGTTTTCGCTCGACGATTCCGTTCTTGAGTGGTTGGTTTGGCCCTTGTTCCAGTAACTCGAATCCTAGCCCGGTATATCCCATTTTAATTTTACACCATTGTGAACCTTACGCCTTTTTTACTCTCCGATCGAGGTTCTCGGCATTGAAAAATATTCGTAAACTAAATCACACGCGTATATGTTGACATTTAACAGATATACAGTCAAGAAAATCAAGGGCAATGGTGATATATATGCGGATTAGACCCCAAAAAAACATTCAACAAATGCCTACAATTTAAGGAATGAGTTTAGTGACGACATCAGATTCCTAATTGATGGAGAAAGTTCTGGTGGCAAGAAAAGCTGCTAGGAGGTTGTAAAGTGTTTTCGCTTGACGATTCCGTTCTTGAGTGGTTGGTTTGGCCCTTGTTCCAGTAACTCGAATCCTAGCCCGGTATATCCCATTTTAATTTTACACCATTGTGAACCTTACGCCTTTTTTACTCTCTGATAGAGGTTCTCGGCATTGAAAAATCTTCGTAAACTAAATCAGAAGTGTATATGTTGACATTTAAGAGATATACAGTCAAGAAAATCAAGGGCAATGGTGATATATATGCGGATTAGACACCAAAAAAAACACTCAACAAATGGCTACATTTTAAGGAATGTGTTTAGTGACGGCATCAGATTCCTAATTGATGGAGAAAGTTCTGGTGCCAAGAAAAGCTGCTTATAGGAGGTTGTCAAGTGTTTTCGCTCAATAATCCCATTCTTAGGTGGTTGGTTTGGCCCTTGTTCCTTTAACTCGAATCCTTGCCCGCTATATCCCATTTTAATTTTACACCATTGTGAACCTTACGCCTTTTTTAATCTCTGATCGAGGTTCTTGGCATTTAAAAATCTTCGTAAACTAAATCACACATGTATATGTTGACATTTAAGAGATATACAGTCAAGAAAATCAAGGGCAATGTTGATATATATGCGGATTAGACACCAAAAAAACAAAACACTCAACAAATTGCTACAATTTAAGGAATGTGATTAGTGACCGCATTAGATTCCTAATTGATGGAGAAAGGTCTGGTGGCAAGAAAAGCTGCTTCAAGGAGTTTGTCAAGTGTTTTCGCTCGACGATTGCATTCTTGGGTGGTTGGTTTGGCCCTGGTTTCTGTAACTCGAATCCTAGCCCGGTATATCCCATTTTAATTTTACACCATTGTTAACCTTACGCCTTTTTTACTCTCTAATCGAGGTTCTATGCATTGAAAACTCTTTGTAAACTAAATCACACGTGTATATGTTGACATTTAAGAGATATATAGTCAAGAAAATCAAGGGCAATTGTGATATATATGCGGATTAGACACAAAACAAAATACTCAACAAATGGCTACAATTTAAGAATGTGTTTATTGACGGCATCAGATTCCTAATTGATGGAGAAAGGTCTGGTGGCAAGAAAAACTGCTTCAAGGAGGTTGTCAAGTGTTTTCGCTCGACGATTCCATTCTTGGATGGATGGTTTGGCCCTTGTTCCTGTTACTCGAATCCTATCCCGGTATATCACATTTTAATTTTACTCCATTGTGAACCTTACGCCTTTTTTACTCTCTGATCGAGGTTCTCGGCATTGAAAAATCTTTGTAAACTAAATCACCACGTGTATATGTTGACATTTAAGAGATATACAGTCAAAAAAATCAAGGGCAATGGTGATATATATGCGGATTAGACACCAAAAAAAACACTCAACAAATGGCTACAATTTAAGGAATGTGTTTAGTGACGGCATCAGATTCCTAATTAATGGAGAAAGGTCTGGTGGCAAGAAAAGCTGCTTCTAGGAGTTTGTCAAGTGTTTTGGCTCGACGATTCCATTCTTGGGTGGTTGGCTTGGCCCTTGTTCCTCTTACTCGAATCCTATCCCAGTATATCCCATTTTAATTTTACACCATTGTGAAAATTACGCCTTTTTACTCTCTGATCGAGGTTCTCGGCATTGAAAAATCTTCGTAAACTAAATCACACGTATATATGTTGACATTTAAGAGATATACAGTCAAGAAAATCAAGGGCAATGATGATATATATGCGGATTAGACACAAAAAAAACACTCAACAAATGGCTACAACTTAAGGAATGTGTTTAGTGACGACATCAGATTCCTAATTGATGGAGAAAGGTCTGGTGGCAAGAAAATCTACTTTACGAGGTTGTGAAATGTTATCGCTCGACGATTCCATTCTTGGGTGGTTGGTATGGCCCTTGTTCCTGTAACTCAAATCCTAGCCCGGAATAACCCATTTTAATTTTACACCATTGTGAACCTTACGCCTTTTTTACTCTCTGATCGAGGTTCTCGGCATTGAAAAATCTTCGTAAACTAAATTACACGTGTATATGTTGACATTTAAGAGATAAACAGTCAAGAAAATCAAGGGCAAATGTGATATATATGCGGATTAGACACCAAAAAAAACTCAACAAATGGCTACAATTTAAGGAATGTGTTTAGTAACGGCACCAGATTCCTAATTGATGGAGAAAGGTCTGGTGGCAAGAAAAGCTGATTCTAGGAGGTTGTCAAGTGTTTTCGCTCGACGATTACGTTCTTGGGTGGTTGGTTTGGCCCTTGTTCCTGTAACTCGAATCCAGACCCGTTTTATCCCATTTTAATTTTACACCGTTGTGAACCTTACGCCTTTTTTACTCTCTGATCGAGGTTCTCGGCATTGAAAAACCTTCGGAAACTAAATCACACGTGTATGTGTTGAGATTTAAGAGATATACAGTCAAGAAAATCAAGGGCAATGGTGATATATATGCGGATTAGACAAAAAAAAAACACTCAACAAATGGCTACAATTTAAGGAATGTGTTTAGTGGCATCAGCTTCCTAATTGATGGTGAAAGTTCTGGTGGCAAGAAAAGCTGCTTCTAGGAGGTTGTCATGTGTTTTCCCTCGACGATTCCATTCTTGGGTGGTTGGTTTGGCCCTTGTTCCTGTAACTCGAATCCTTGCCCAGTATATCCCATTTACATTTTACACCATTGTGAACCTTACGCATTTTTACTCTCTGATCGACGTTCTCGGCATTGAAAAATCTTCGTAAACAAAATCACACATGTATATGTTGACATTTAAGAGATATACAGTCAAGAAAATCAAGGGCAATGGTGATATATATACGGATTAGACACAAAAAAAAAACAGTCAAAAATGGCTACAATTTAAGGAATGTGTTTAGTGACGGCATCAGATTCCTAATTGATGGAGAAAGGTCTGGTGGCAAGAAAAGCTGCTTCTAGGAGGTTGTCAAGTGTTTTCGCTCGACGATTCCATTCTTGGGTGGTTGGTTTGGCCCTTGTTCCTGCAACTCGAATCCTAGCCCGGTATATCCCATTTTAATTTTACACCATTGTGAACCTTACGCCTTTTTTACTCCCTGATCATGGTTCTCGGCATTGAAAAATCTTCGTAAACTAAATCACATGTGTATATGTTGACATTTAAGAGATATACAGTCAAGAAAATCAAGGGCAATGGTGATATATATGCGGATTAGACGCAAAAAAACACTCAACAAATGGCTACAATTTAAGGAATGTGTTTAGTGACGACATCAGATTCCTAATTGATGGAGAAAGGTCTGGTGGCACGAAAAGCTGCTTCTAGGAGGTTGTCAAGTGTTTTTGTTTGACGATTCCATTCTTGGGTGGTTGGTTTGGCCCTTGTTCCTGTAACTCGAATCCAAGCCCGACATATCCCATTAAAATTTTTCACCATTGTGAACCTTACGCCTTTTTTACTCCCTGATCATGGTTCTCGGCATTGAAAAATCTTCGTAAACTAAATCACATGTGTATATGTTGACATTTAAGAGATATACAGTCAAGAAAATCAAGGGCAATGGTGATATATATGCGGATTAGACACAAAAAAAAACACTCAACAAATGGCTACAATTTAAGGAATGTGTTTAGTGACGACATCAGATTCCTAATTGATGGAGAAAGGTCTGGTGGTAAGAAAATCTACTTTACGAGGTTGTGAAATGTTTTTGCTCGACGATTCCATTCTTGGGTGGTTGGTTTGGCCCTTGTTCCTGTAACTCAAATCCTAGCCCGGTATAACCCATTTTAATTTTACACCATTGTGAACCTTACGCCTTTTTTACTCTCCGATCGAGGTTCTCGGCATTGAAAAATCTTCGTAAACTAAATTACACGTGTATATGTTGACATTTAAGAGATAAACAGTCAAGAAAATCAAGGGCAAATGTGATATATATGCGGATTAGACACCAAAAAAAACTCAACAAATGGCTACAATTTAAGGAATGTGTTTAGTAACGACACCAGATTCCTTATTGATGGAGAAAGGTCTGGTGGCAAGAAAAGCTGATTCTAGGAGGTTGTCAAGTGTTTTCGCTCGACGATTACGTTCCTGGGTGGTTGGTTTGGCCCTTGTTCCTGCAACTCGAATCCTAGCCCGGTATATCCCATTTTAATTTTACACCATTGTGAACCTAACGCCTTTTTTACTCTCTGATTGAGGTTCTCGGCATTGAAAAATCTTCGTAAACTAAATCACACGTATATATGTTGACATTTTAGAGATATACAGTCAAGAAAATCAAGGGCAATGGTGATATATATGCGGATTAGACACAAAAAAATACACTCAACAAATGGCTACAATTTAAGGATTGTGTTTAGTGACGGCATCAGATTCCTAATTGATGGACAAAGGTCTGGTGGCACGAAAAGCTACTTCTAGGAGGTTCTCAAGTGTTTTTGTTTGACGATTCCATTCTTGGGTTGTTGGTTTGGCCCTTGTTCCTGTAACTCGAATCCAAGCCCGACATATCCCATTAAAATTTTTCACCATTGTGAACCTTACGCCTTTTTTACTCCCTGATCATGGTTCTCGGCATTGAAAAATCTTCGTAAACTAAATCACATGTGTATATGTTGACATTTAAGAGATATACAGTCAAGAAAATCAAGGGCAATGGTGATATGTTGTCAAGTGTTTTCGCTCGACGATTACGTTCTTGGGTGGTTGGTTTGGCCCTTGTTCCAGTAACTCGAATCCAGACCCGTTTTATCCCATTTTAATTTTACACCGTTGTGAACCTTACGCCTTTTTTACTCTCTGATCGAGGTTCTCGGCATTGAAAAATCTTCGTAAACTAAATCACACGTGTATGTGTTGACATTTAAGAGATATACAGTCAAGAAAATCAAGGGCAATGGTGATATATATGCGGATTAGACCCCAAAAAAAACATTCAACAAATGCCTACAATTTAAGGAATGTGTTTAGTGACGACATCAGATTCCTAATTGTTGGAGAATGTTCTGGTGGCAAGAAAAGTTTCTAGGAGGTTGTAAAGTGTTTTCGCTCGACGATTCCGTTCTTGAGTGGTTGGTTTGGCCCTTGTTCCAGTAACTCGAATCCTAGCCCGGTATATCCCATTTTAATTTTACACCATTGTGAACCTTACGCCTTTTTTACTCTCCGATCGAGGTTCTCGGCATTGAAAAATCTTCGTAAACTAAATCACACGCGTATATGTTGACATTTAACAGATATACAGTCAAGAAAATCAAGGGCAATGGTGATATATATGCGGATTAGACCCCAAAAAAACATTCAACAAATGCTTACAATTTAAGGAATGTGTTTAGTGACGACATCAGATTCCTAATTGATGGAGAAAGTTCTGGTGGCAAGAAAAGCTGCTAGGAGGTTGTAAAGTGTTTTCGCTCGACGATTCCGTTCTTGAGTGGTTGGTTTGGCCCTTGTTCCGGTAACTCGAATCCTAGCCCGGTATATCCCATTTTAATTTTACACCATTGTGAACCTTACGCCTTTTTTACTCTCTGATAGAGGTTCTCGGCATTGAAAAATCTTCGTAAACTAAATCCGAAGTGTATATGTTGACATTTAAGAGATATACAGTCAAGAAAATCAAGGGCAATGGTGATATATATGCGGATTAGACAACAAAAAAAACACTCAACAAATGGCTACATTTTAAGGAATGTGTTTAGTGACGGCATCAGATTCCTAATTAATGGAGAAAGTTCTGGTGCCAAGAAAAGCTGCTTATAGGAGGTTGTCAAGTGTTTTCGCTCAATAATCCCATTCTAAGGTGGTTGGTTTGGCCCTTGTTCCTTTAACTCGAATCCTTGCCCGCTATATCCCATTTTAATTTTACACCATTGTGAACCTTACGGCTTTTTTAATCTCTGATCGAGGTTCTTGGCATTGAAAATTCTTCGTAAACTAAATCACACGTGTATATGTTGACATTTAAGAGATATACAGTCAAGAAAATCAAGGGCAATGTTGATATATATGCGGATTAGACACCAAAAAAACAAAACACTCAACAAAATGCTACAATTTAAGGAATGTGATTAGTGACCGCATTAGATTCCTAATTGATGGAGAAAGGTCTGGTGGCAAGAAAAGCTGCTTCAAGGAGTTTGTCAAGTGTTTTCGCTCGACGATTCCATTCTTGGGTGGTTGGTTTGGCCCTGGTTTCTGTAACTCGAATCCTAGCCCGGTATATCCCATTTTAATTTTACACCATTGTTAACCTTACGCCTTTTTTACTCTCTAATCGAGGTTCTATGCATTGAAAAATCTTTGTAAACTAAATCACACGTGTATATGTTGACATTTAAGAGATATATAGTCAAGAAAATCAAGGGCAATTGTGATATATATGCGGATTAGACACAAAACAAAATACTCAACAAATGGCTACAATTTAAGAATGTGTTTAGTGACGGCATCAGATTCCTAATTGATGGAGAAAGGTCTGGTGGCAAGAAAAACTACTTCAAGGAGGTTGTCAAGTGTTTTCGCTCGACGATTCCATTCTTGGATGGATGGTTTGGCCCTTGTTCCTGTAACTCGAATCCTATCCCGGTATATCCCATTTTAATTTTACTCCATTGTGAACCTTACGCCTTTTTTACTCTCTGATCGAGGTTCTCGGCATTGAAAAATCTTTGTAAACTAAATCACCACGTGTATATGTTGACATTTAAGAGATATACAGTCAAAAAAATCAAGGGCAATGGTGATATATATGCGGATTAGACACCAAAAAAACACTCAACAAATGGCTACAATTTAAGGAATGTGTTTAGTGACGGCATCAGATTCCTAATTAATGGAGAAAGGTCTGGTGGCAAGAAAAGCTGCTTCTACGAGTTTGTCAAGTGTTTTCGCTCGACGATTCCATTCTTGGGTGGTTGGCTTGGCCCTTGTTCCTCTTACTCGAATCCTATCCCAGTATATCCCATTTTAATTTTTCACCATTGTGAAAATTACGCCTTTTTACTCTCTGATCGAGGTTTTCGGCATTGAAAAATCTTCGTAAACTAAATCAGAGGTGTATATGTTGACATTTAAGAGATATACAGTCAAGAAAATCAAGGGCAATAGTGATATATATGCGGAATAGACACAAAAAAAACACTCAACAAATGGCTACAATTTAAGAAATGTGTTTAGTGACGGCATCAGATTCCTAATTGATGGAGAAAGGTCTGGGGCCAAGAAAAGCTGCTTCTACTAGGTTGTCAAGTGTTTTCGCTCAACGATCCCATTCTAAGGTGGTTGGTTTGGCCCTTGTTCCTTTAACTCGAATCCTAGCCCCGTATATCCCATTTTAATTTTACGTCATTGTGAACCTTACGCCTTTTTTACTCTCTGATCGAGGTTCTTGGCATTGAAAAATCTTCGTAAACTAAATCACACGTGTATATGTTGACATTTAAGAGATATACAGTCAAGAAAATCAAGGGCAATGGTGATATATATGTGGATTAGACACTAAAAAAACAAAACAGTCAACAAATTGCTACAATTTAAGGAATGTGTTTAGTTACGACATCAGATTCCTAATTGATGGGGAAAGGTCTGGTGGCAAGAAAAGCTACTTCTAGGAGGTTGTCAAGTGTTTTCGCTCGACGATTCAATTCTTGGGTGGTTGGTTTGGCCCTTGTTCCTGTAACTCGAATCCTAGCTCGGTTTATCCCATTTTAATTTTACACCATTTTTAACCTTACGCCATTTTTACTCTCTGATCGAGGTTCTCTGCATTGAAAAATCTTCGTAAACTAAATCACACGTGTATATGTTGACATTTAAGAGATATATAGTCAAGAAAATCAAGGGCAATGGTGATATATATGCGGATTAGACACAAAATAAAACATTCAACAAATGGCTACAATTTAAGAATGTGTTTAGTGACGGCATTTGATTCCTAATTGATAGAGAAAGGTCTGGTGGCAAGAAAAGCTGCTTCTAGGAGGTTGTCAAGTGTTTTCGCTCGACGATTCCATCCTTGGGTGGATGGTTTGGCCCTTGTTCCTGTAACTCGAATCCTATCCCGGTATATCCCATTTTAATATTACACCATTGTGAACCTAACGCCTTTTTTACTCTCTGATCGAGGTTCTCGACATTGAAAAATCTTCGTAAACTAAATCACCATGAGTATATCTTGACATTTAAGAGATATACAGTCGAAAAAATAAAGGGAAATGGTGATATATATGCGGATTAGATACAAAAAAAACACTCAACAAATGGCTACAATTTAAGGAATGTGTTTAGTGACGGCATCAGATTCTTAATTGATGGAGAAAGGTCTGGTGGCAAGAAAAGCTGCTTCTAGGAGTTTGTCAAGTGTTTTCGCTCGACGATTCCATTCTTGGGTGGTTGGCTTGGCCCTTTTTCCTCTTACTCGAATCTTAGCCCAGTATATCCCATTTTAATTTTACACCATTGTGAAAATTATGCATTTATACTCTCTGATCGAGGTTCTCTGCATTCTTGGGTGGTTGGCTTGGCCCTTGTTCCTCTTACTCGAATCCTAGCCCGGTATATCCCATTTTAATTTTACACCATTGTGAAAATTACGCCTTTTTACTCTCTGATCGAGGTTCTCGACATTGAAAAATCTTCGTAAACTAAATGAAACGTGTATATGTTGACATTTAAGAGATATATAGTCATGAAAATCAAGGAAAATGGTGATATATATGCGGATAAGACACCACAAAAAAAAACTCAACAAATGGCTACAATTTAAGGAATGTGTTTAGTGACGGCATCAGATTCCTAATTGATTGAGAAAGGTCTCGTGGCAAGAAAAGCTGCTTCTTGGAGGTTGTCAAGTGTTTTCGCTCAACGATCCCATTCTTAGGTCGTTGGTTTGTCCTTTGTTCCTTTAACTCGAATCCTAGCCCCGTATATCCCATTTTAATTTTACGCCATTGTGAACCTTACGCCTTTTTTACTCTCTGATCGAGGTTCTTGGCATTGAAAAATCTTCGTAAACTAAATCACTCGTGTATATGTTGACATTTAAGAGATATACAGTCAAGAAAATCAAGGGCAATGGTGATATATATGCGGATTAGACACCAAAAAAACAAAACACTCAACATATTGCTTCAATTTAAGGAATGTGTTTAGTGACGGAATCAGATTCCTAATTGATGGAGAAAGGTCTCGTGGCAAGAAAAGCTGCTTCTTGGAGGTTGTCAAGTGTTTTCGCTCGACGATTCCATTCTTGGGTGGTTGGTTTGGGCCTTGTTCCTGTAACTCGAATCCTAGCCCGGTATATCCCATTTTAATTTTACACCGTTTTTAACCTTACGCCATTTTTACTCTCTGATCGAGGTTCTCTGCATTGAAAAATCTCCGTAAACTAAATCACACGTGTATATGTTGACATTTAAGAGATATATAGTCAAGAAAATCTTGGGCAATTGTGATATATATGCGGATTAGACACAAAATAAAACACTCAACAAATGGCTATAATTTAAGAATGTGTTTAGTGATGGCATTAGATTCCTAATTGATGGAGAAAGGTCTGGTGGCAAGAAAAGCTGCTTCTAGGAGGTTGTCAAGTGTTTTCGCTCGATGATTCCATTCTTGGGTGGATGGTTTGGCCCTTGTTCCTGTAACTCGAATCCTATCCCGGCATATCCCATTTTAATTTTATACCATTGTGAACCTTACGCCTTTTTTACTCTCTGGTCGAGGTTCTCGGCATTGAAAAATATTCGTAAACTAAATCACCACGTGTATATGTTGACATTTAAGTGATATACAGTCAAAAAAATCAAGGGCAATGGTGATATATATGCGGATTAGACACATAAAAAAACACTCAACAAATGGCTACAATTTAAGGAATGTGTTTAGTGACGGCATCGGATTCCTAATTGATGGAGAAAGGTCTGGTGGCAAGAAAAGCTCCTTCTAGGAGTTTGTCAAGTGTTTTCACTCGAGGATTCCATTCTTGGGTGGTTGGCTTGGCCCTTGTTCCTCTTACTCGAATCCTAGCCCGGTATATCCCATTTTAATTTTACACCATTGTGAAAATTACGCCTTTTTACTCTCTGATCGAGGTTCTCGACATTGAAAAATCTTCGTAAACTAAATGAAACGTGTATATGTTGACATTTAAGAGATATACAGTCAAGAAAATCAAGGATAATGGTGATATATATGCGGATTAGACACCAAAAAAAAACTCAACATATGGCTACAATTTAAGGAATGTGTTTAGTGACGGCATTGATGTGTGCAAAATGCAACATATAAATTACATCAATTGTGGCATAAAACTAACCCTTTTTAGTACTAATGTTGGAAAAAGTGTGCTTTTGTCTTCCTTTTGTGTTTTCAGGATTAAATGAGCTAAAATTAACAAAAGAAACAAAAAGACTTCAAAATCTAACATAAATAGAAGAAAAGGAACAAGATGTGACATGCCCGACCCCACGACAGCATCTTCCCAGGCAAAACAAGAAGACAGAAGACTGAACACGCCTCGTGCTCATCCAGCACGGGGGCGTGCCCAAGTGTCAGCAGAAAAGACAAAGTTGTAGAAGCTTCTATTGCCCACCACGGGGCCGTGCTCAGCGGACACGGGGCCGTGGTAAACTATAAGATTCACACAATCTAGGCAAATCTTCATAATACAAAGATTCTTCTGCACACGGGGTCGTGCTCAGCGGACACGGGGGCGTGGTCAACTAATAAGACAAGCTGCATTAAATGAAGAAAGGGAAGGATGTGGACACGGGGCCGTGCCCACTGGACACGGGACCGTGCCCGAGCTTCTGTTCAGCCTATAAATAGGAGTGCTTGGCTCAAGCTCAAATCATCCCCTGGCACACCACCTCTCTCACACTTCACCCACCACCCACCACCATCATAACACCATCATCCACCACCATCATCCATTGTCCATCATAGAGTGTGTGAGTCGTCTCGGGATCCAAGATTGATCGTAAGATTTCTTGACAATCAAGGCCATGTTTGCCTAAGTCTCTTACATCACTTGGTGAAGACAAGTGTCTAGTGTAATACTTTTTATTTCTAATCTTTTCGCACTTTTTATTTGGTTTTGTATTAATGACTTTAATAACTAGTTTCTTATGTTGAAGGTGATTCTTCCTTATCGTTTGTCCGTGGTGTCTTGACATTATTTTACTGTCTATATAAAATAAAAGATTTTCACCATTCATATCTCCACGGTCTACATGGAGGTATGTTGGCTACCTGGTCGGGGGTTAAGGGAACGGTTTGGTAAAAGTCTTGCGATTGTTCAGCGTTTAGAGGTCCTGCAATGGACCTGGGTCAAATTTAGTAGGACCTCCTTCAATACTTAACGGTATTGGATGACGGGGGTCCAAACTCTTTGCTCCCCTCATAAGTTAACTACTATTAATACTATAACCCGGCTGTTTAGGAATGTATCCCTGCTGACTCAGACTACTTAGTCGAGGGTAACGTCACCTCCAAAAGAGGGGCCTATCATAATTTGCATTAATAACTTAATTCATTATCTTTCAATAATCCGACCCTTTAGGATTGTATCCTTGCTGACTCAAACTACTGGGTTGAGGGTAACGTCACCTTCAAAAGAGGGGCCTACTACAATAACTAAGATAATCTCTTAAATAAGTGCAAAAGTGCGGAAATAATCAAAGTTTACACTACACACGAGTCGGAACCAAGTGATTCATCTTGTCTATCTGTTTTTCTTTTATTTTTATTTTTCAGCATTTTAGTTAGTTTTTATTTTTCTTAGTTTAAAATATTTTTCTAAACTTTTTGATTTGATTAGACGTTGAGGATAAACCGGTACTAAAAGCTCTTGTGTCCTTGGACGACCTCGGTATCTTACCAACACTATACTACGCTCACGATGGGTGCACTTGCCCATATGTGTGTTTAGTGTTAGTAAATATCGTGTTTTATAAATTAAAAACTTGGCTAAAAAGTGTTAAAGGGCTTAAAATATACACCTAATATATATAACACTTCACGCGCATCAAGTTTTTGGCGCCACTGCCGGGGACACAAGGATTTTAAGAAAGTTAGGAATCAACGGCATAATCGTTTTTTCTTATTTTTCATTATTTTTTAGGATTTTTCTTAATTTCTCAGCTTCTACAGAACTCAGCACGGGCCGTGCCCGCTGAACACGCCCCGTGCCCAATCATTGGAACTGCCAATCCTGTTTTAAGTCAGACAGTAGCTGAACACGGGGCCGTGCCCACTCAACACGCCCCCGTGCCCAAGATTCAGTTACTGAGAACAGAATCGTAAGATCCCGACGGTTGGTAATTTCTGACACAAACATGAGTGATACTGATACTTTTTACTTTCGGCACTCTTATGGTACTATGTGGTGTCAATTATGTGGTGGTAACCATAAGGAATTAGAATGTTATTTTCTAAATTATAAACCCCACTATATAGACCCATCATTTCCTAATATCCTTAAGAGGGGCGAAAGTAAAAATAATCCATATCTCTCCCTCGAATGCTCCCAACCGAATTTTCTAGGAGAAATGCTTCTCGATGAATTATTTCAACTAGAAGATCTAATTATTGATTGGTTAAAAGAACTTAGGAAAGATTTCAATGATCTTTTCCAGGACAATAGCCAAGAAGAAGGGTTGGAACCGCATTCAAACGACTTCGTTGTTTCCGACGATACTTCTAACTCTAGTGAGGAATTGAGCGATAGTCGTCCCTGTGTCGATTGTGCCGTGAAGGACTCCCCATCAACTTCGTTTGATGCATACATAGACCTGAGCGATTCGACATACACCTTCTTTAACAAGAGCCCGGAAAAGGGTTGGACTTGTCCACCTATATATAGCATAGGAATCACCCTCATCGACAACCTCTTGCGTTCTCGTCTTAATCTAGAGCAATTAAGGTATCTTAGGCACTTTGGGGTTGTTCCATCCAGTAAGGAACCACCCAATCTGGAAAAGTTCCCTAAAAATAGACACACTTCATAAAATAACCTTCTGACACGGGGCCGTGCCCAAGTCAACAAGCCCCCGTGTCAACCGAAAGATTCCCTTCTGACTTTTGTCAGAATACGGACAAAACGTGTCAGGATCTTGCCTGCACACGGGGCCGTGTCCATCCGACACGGGGCCGTGTCCAGCATGCTGTCGTTTTCTATAAATACAGCCAAGAATCCTGCACATTTGGACCATCCAGGGACAGAGATTTGAAAGGATTTTCTAACTTACCATCCTAGGTATGTTCTAAAAGAAGGTTCTAACAAACATCTTGTCCTTTCCTCTTTTATCTATTACCTTCTTCTTCACCTTTCTTGCAACAACACCTCCATTGAAGCTTGATTTCAAGCTTCATTGTGATGATTGTTGATGTTTTTGTTCAAGGAATCTTGTTAAAAATAAGTTACACAACATTGTTTTAAGTTATTTCTGCTCAAAAAAAATAAATAAATAAATAAAAAGCTTCATAAGTTGGGAAAATAATTTGAAACTCCAAGATTCCTTGTTCTAAAAATCTGCAGAAAGTTGAACACGGGGCCGTGTTCGTGGTACTGTTTCATTAAAACGAATTCTTTTTTTTGGTTTGTTTTCGTAGAATGTCTAGCCAAAACAGTGGAACCTCTTCTGCGCACTCAAGGAACAGTCGACGGGAAAGGAGGACATCGATTGAAGCAACTCTCGTAAGATACGTAATGGCGCTACGTGAAGCCCTTGACGAGATGACTTCGGTGGAGGAGGTCCTCATAGACCGTTTAAATTATCTCTCGGTGGGGTTGGAAAACAGTTTTCAAGAAATAAACCTCGTGCACCAGAGGTTAAACATTCTTGTGACACCTCCCATGGAACCAATCCTCCCTCAAGAGGATTGGAACCTAGCACTTGGAATCCAAAATCCTACCGGTTGGGACGACATTCCGGCGGAACCTCCTCTTGAAGAACTCCAAGAAATCCCGGTGGAAGTTGCACCTCCTCAAACCAATGCTCATGAGCCCGCTTTTCTTCTCCCTAGGGAGATCGAAGAATGGCTCGCCGACGTATGAGGAACCCCTACCCGGAGAAAGAAGTTTGTCAAGCCACTTTTAACCGAGAGATTTATCTTTTCGGGAATTTTGCTAGTAAAATAAATAGTAGGCTAGAACTTCTTGGTTTAAGATTTATTGTGTTTTTTACCTAACTATCTAATATTTTAATTTTTAGGACTAATATGTAATTCTCTCTATGACTTAATGAATGATGGTTTTAGTTAATTTGGTGTTTGGGTGGTGTTGAAATGAATAAAACACACTTGAGATGACAAAGGATACAAGGGAAACTTGAACCAGCACCCCATGCAGGAAAACAGAGCCGTCCGACAATTTTCTTCGTTTACAGTAAGCTCGGCACGGGCCGTGTGCGCCCAACACGACCCCGTGCTGCACAGTCTGCAGAAAAGACCCAGTTCAGGTAACTGGACACGGGTCGTGTTCACCCAACACGCCCCCGTGTCCAGGCTTCTGTTTCTCTTGATTTAATTTTGTTACTGGCACTTGAACATGGGGCCGTGCCCGGACAACACGGGGCCGTGTTCAGCGCCCAGTAACATAAAATTTTTGCTTTTTCACACCTTTTACACATTCAATCAACCTAAAAACTTATTTTTGCGACACATTGAGGACAATGTGTAATTTAAGTGTGGGGGGGGGGGGGGGGGATGCTAAAACCTTGAATCTTGCAAGTCCTAAATACAAGCCTTACACAAAACTCTATTGGAACCGCTAATCACCCCAAATTTTTTTCAAAAATTTTCATTTTTTTTACTTGTCTAGGTTTAACTCGGGAATTTCAAGTTCTAAAAAGGTTATATTTTTACGAATTTACAACCGATAGCGTCGTGATAAAAAGAACCAACATAAGAAAATTATGAAAAGGCATGACAAGCTTAGTTAAAATTTAATTATATATACTTGATCACATAAAAACCACATTCCCACAAAAGTGAGTCTTGAGCCTTTATTGAGCATACAATTACATATCATTAGACTAAATGCTCATTTTTCGTTTCTTGTGTGAATAGCCGCTTGGTTCTTACGACTCTAGAACTTGCCATGACGATACATTCCCAGTCCTTACCAACTTAAACCCGAGTAAGTAAATGATAGAGGCATTAGGACTAACCCTTTTTTTATTATTTTATTTCTACACCATTATTTTTTTTTACCACCTACCCAAAATCCCTCTAGTTAGCCCCTTTGAGCCTAAACCTTTTCATTTCATAACCCAAACCAAACACCCTTTTTCCCACCAAAACCTTTTTCATTTTTAACTCTTTGTTTTAGTAACAAGTTCGGTTTCTCATGTGACTTTCAAATATATATATATATATATATATATATATATATATAGTTGATTATGAAGCAAAAGCAAATAAACAAACAAGTTTATCAAAAATGACTTTGTTTGAAAA
This sequence comes from Helianthus tuberosus, assembly GCA_030545235.1. Classification (NCBI taxonomy): domain Eukaryota; kingdom Viridiplantae; phylum Streptophyta; class Magnoliopsida; order Asterales; family Asteraceae; genus Helianthus; species Helianthus tuberosus. Next base: position 55,832,373 of record CM060448.1, read on the forward strand.
ATAGTTTCATAAAAATAAAAGTTGAAAAATAGAAAGTCTTACGAAAACCAATACTTGTTACGCTTTTCGCCCTTTTTCTACTAACCACTAACCACTAACCCAACCACCTACCTTTAACCCAAGCCTAACCCTTCACCCAAAAAGTCCTCTTGATATTTACAAAGGTATATAAGTTAAAAAGGAGGAGGATTGATTGCTTGGCAAGCCTATGGTAGGAGTAAGTTCCATGCCGCTCTCGAGTGATCCACAAAAATACATTTTCGGCCGAGTGTTGAGTGATCCCCGTGAGGTATGTGAACTTGTATATAAATAGAATTTTAAAGAGGCATGTTATGCCCTAATAAGTAATTTATCTTATGAAAAGTTTTAAATAAATCATGACGAATAGGATTGTAAATAAATAAAAATAAAACTAAATAAAGAATCTTGGAAATCCTGACACTCTATGACAAACCCAAAAACCTTCTTTTCTACCCATTCCATTTGGGAGTGTAATAGCCACATATTAAAGAGTTTTGCTTGAGGACAAGCAAAGATTCAAGTGTGGGGGTATTTGATGTGTGCAAAATGCAACATATAAATTACATCAATTGTGGCATAAAACTAACCCTTTTTTAGTACTAATGTTGGAAAAAGTGTGCTTTTGTCTTCCTTTTGTATTTTCAGGATTAAATGAGCTCAAATTAACAAAAGAAGCAAAAAGACATCAAAATCTAACATAAATACAAGAAAAGGAACAAGACGTGACATGACCGACCCCACGACAGCATCTTCCCAAGAAAAACAAGAAGACAGAAGACTGAACACGCCCCGTGCTCAGCCAGCACGGGGGCGTGCCCAAGTGTCAGCAGAAAAGACAAAGTGGTAGAAGCTTCTATTGCCCACCACGGGGCCGTGCTCAGCGGACACGGGGCCGTGCTCAACTATAAGATTCGCACAATCTAGGCAAATCTTCATAGTACAAAGATTCTTCTACACACGGGGTCGTGCTCAGCAGACACGGGGGCGTGGTCAACTAATAAGACAAGCTGCATTTAATGAAGAAAGAGAAGGATGTGGACACGGGGTCGTGCCCACTGGACACGGGGCCGTGCCCGAGCTTCTGTTCAGCCTATAAATAGGAGTGCTTGGCTCAATCTCAAATCATCCCTATGCACACCACCTCTCTCACACTTCACCCACCACCCACCACCACCATAACACCATCATCCATTGTCCATCATAGTTTTTTTGAGTCGTCTCGGGATCCAAGATTGATCGTAAGAGTTCTTGACAATCAAGGCCATGTTTGCCTAAGTCTCTTACATCACTTGGTGAAGACAAGTGTCTAGTGTAATACTTTTTATTTCTAATCTTTTTGCACTTTTTATTTTGTTTTGTATTAATGACTTTAATAACTAGTTTCTTATGTTGAAGGTGATTCTTCCTTATCGTTTGTCCGTGGTGTCTTGACATTATTTTACTGTCTATATAAAATAAAAGATTTTCACCATTCATATCTCCACGGTCTATATGGAGGTATGTTGGCTACCTGGTCGGGGGTTAAGGGAACGGTTTGGTAAGAGTCTTGCCATTGTTCAGCGTTTAGAGGTCCTGCAATGGACCTGGGTCAAATTTAGTAGGACCTCCTTCAATACTTAAAGGTATTGGATGGCGGGGGTCCAAACTCTTTGATCCCCTCATAAGTTAACTACAATTAATACTATAACCCGGCTATTTAGGACTGTATCCCTACTGACTCAGACTACTTAGTCGAGGGTAACGTCACCTCCAAAAGAGGGGCCTACCATAATTTGCATTAATAACTTAATTCATTATCTTTCAATAATCCGACCCTTTAGGATTGTATCCTTGCTGACTCAAACTACTGGGTTGAGGGTAACGTCACCTTCAAAAGAGGGGCCTACTACAATAACTAAGATAATCTCTTAAATAAGTGCAAAAGTGCGGAAATAATCAAAGGTTACACTACACACGAGTCGGAACCAAGTGATTCATCTTTTCAATATGTTTTTCTTTTATTTTTATTTTTCAGCATTTTAGTTAGTTTTTATTTTTCTTAGTTTAAAACATTTTTCTAAACTTTTTGATTTTATTAGACGTTGAGGATAAACCAGTACTAAAAGCTCTTGTGTCCTTGGACGACCTCGGTATCTTACCAACACTATACTAGGCTCACGATGGGTGCACTTGCCCATATGTGTGTTTAGTGTTAGTAAATATCGTGTTTTATAAATTTAAAACTTGGCTAAAAAGTGTTAAAGGGCTTAAAATATACACCTAATATATATAACACTTCACTCGCATCAGCATCAGATTCCTAATTGATGGAGAAAGGTGTGGTGGCATGAAAAGCTGTTCAAGGAGGTTGTCAAGTGTTTTCGCTTGACGATTCCATTCTTGGGTGGTTGGTTTGGCCCTTGTTCCTGTAACTCGAATCCTATCCCGGTATATCCCATTTTAATTTTACACCATTGTGAACCTTACGCCTTTTTTACACTCTGATCGTGGTTCTCGGCATTGAAAATTCTTTGTAAACTAAATCACACGTGTATATGTTGACATTTAAGAGTTATACAGTCAAGAAAATCAAGGGCATTGGTGATATATATGCGGATTAGACACACAAAAAACACTCAACAAAAGGCTTCAATTTAAGGAATGTGTTTAGTGACGGCATCAGATTCCTAATTGATGGAGAAAGGTCTGGTGGCAAGAAAAGCTGCTTCTAGTAGGTTGTCAAGTGTTTTCGCTCGACGATTCCATTCATGGGTGGTTGGTTTGGCCCTTGTTCATTTAACTCGAATCCTAGCCCGGTATATCCCATTTTAATTTTACACCATTGTGAACCTTACGCCTTTTTTACACTCTGATCGTGGTTCTCGCCATTGAAAAATCTTCGTAAACTAAATTACACGTGTATATGTTGACATTTAAGAGATATACAGTCAAGAAAATCAAGGGCAATGGTGATATATATGCGGATTAGACACCAAAAAAAACACTCAACAAATGGCTACAATTTAAGGAATGTGTTTAGTGACGGCATCAGATTCCTAATTGATGCAGAAAGGTCTGGTGGCAAGAAAAGCTGCTTCTAGGAGGTTGTCAAGTGTTTTAGCTCGACGATTCCATTCTTGGGTGGTTGGTTTGTCCCTTGTTCCTGTAACCCGAATCCTAGCCCGGTATATCCCAGTTTAATTTTACACCATTGTGAACCTTACGCCTTTTTTACTCTCTGATCGAGGTTTTCGGCATTGAAGAATCTTCGTAAACTAAATCACCACGTGAATATGTTGACATTTAAGAGATATACAGTAAAGAAAATCAAGGGAAATTGTGATATATATGTGGATTAGACACCAAAAAAAAACACTCAACAAATGGCTACAATTTAAGGAATTTGTTTAGTGATGGCATCAAATTCCTAATTGATGGAGAAAGGTCTGGTGGTAAGAAAAGCTGCTTCTAGGAGGTTGTCAAGTGTTTTCGCTCGACGATTCCATTCTTGGGTGGTTGGTTTAGCCCTTGTTCCTGTAACTCGAATCCTAGCCAGGTATGTCCCATTTTAATTTAACACCATTGTGAACCTTACGCCTTTTTTACTCACTGATCGAGGTTCTCGGCATTGAAAAATCTTTGTAAACTAAATCACACGTGTATATGTTGACATTTAAGAGTTATACAGTCAAGAAAATCAAGGGCAATGGTGATATATATGCGGATTAGACACCAAAAAAAACACTCAACAAATGGCTACAATTTAAGGAATGTGTTTAGTGACGGCATCAGATTCCTAATTGATGCAGAAAGGTCTGGTGGCAAGAAAAACTGCTTCTAGGAGGTTGTCAAGTGTTTTAGCTCGATGATTCCATTCTTGGGTGGTTGGTTTGTCCCTTGTTCCTGTAACCCGAATCCTAGCCCGGTATATCCCAGTTTAATTTTACACCATTGTGAACCTTACGCCTTTTTTACTCTCTGATCGAGGTTTTCGGCATTGAAGAATCTTCGTAAACTAAATCACCACGTGAATATGTTGACATTTAAGAGATATACAGTCAAGAAAATCAAGGGCAATTGTGATATATATGTGGATTAGACACCAAAAAAAAACACTCAACAAATGGCTACAATTTAAGGAATTTGTTTAGTGATGGCATCAAATTCCTAATTGATGGAGAAAGGTCTGGTGGTAAGAAAAGCTGCTTCTAGGAGGTTGTCAAGTGTTTTCGCTCGACGATTCCATTCTTGGGTGGTTGGTTTAGCCCTTGTTCCTGTAACTCGAATCCTAGCCAGGTATGTCCCATTTTAATTTAACACCATTGTGAACCTTACGCCTTTTTTACTCACTGATCGAGGTTCTCGGCATTGAAAAATCTTTGTAAACTAAATCACAGGTGTATATGTTGACATTTAAGAGTTATACAGTCAAGAAAATCAAGGGCATTGGTGATATATATGCGGATTAGACACACAAAAAACACTCAACAAAAGGCTTCAATTTAAGGAATGTGTTTAGTGACGGCATCAGATTCCTAATTGATGGAGAAAGGTCTGGTGGCAAGAAAAGCTGCTTCTAGTAGGTTGTCAAGTGTTTTCGCTCGACGATTCCATTCATGGGTGGTTGGTTTGGCCCTTGTTCATTTAACTCGAATCCTAGCCCGGTATATCCCATTTTAATTTTACACCATTGTGAACCTTACGCCTTTTTTACACTCTGATCGTGGTTCTCGCCATTGAAAAATCTCCGTAAACTAAATTACACGTGTATATGTTGACATTTAAGAGATATACAGTCAAGAAAATCAAGGGCAATGGTGATATATATGCGGATTAGACACCAAAAAAAAAACACTCAACAAATGGCTACAATTTAAGGAATGTGTTTAGTGACGGCATCAGATTCCTAATTGATGCAGAAAGGTCTGGTGGCAAGAAAAGCTGCTTCTTGGAGGTTGTCAAGTGTTTTAGCTCGACGATTCCATTCTTGGGTGGTTGGTTTGTCCCTTGTTCCTGTAACCCGAATCCTAGCCCGGTATATCCCAGTTTAATTTTACACCATTGTGAACCTTACGCCTTTTTTACTCTCTGATCGAGGTTTTCGGCATTGAAGAATCTTCGTAAACTAAATCACCACGTGAATATGTTGACATTTAAGAGATATACAGTCAAGAAAATCAAGGGCAATTGTGATATATATGTGGATTAGACACCAAAAAAAAACACTCAACAAATGGCTACAATTTAAGTAATTTGTTTAGTGATGGCATCAAATTCCTAATTGATGGAGAAAGGTCTGGTGGTAAGAAAAGCTGCTTCTAGGAGGTTGTCAAGTGTTTTCGCTCGACGATTCCATTCTTGGGTGGTTGGTTTAGCCCTTGTTCCTGTAACTCGAATCCTAGCCAGGTATGTCCCATTTTAATTTAACACCATTGTGAACCTTACGCCTTTTTTACTCACTGATCGAGGTTCTCGGCATTGAAAAATCTTTGTAAACTAAATCACACGTGTATATGTTGACATTTAAGAATTATACAGTCAAGAAAATCAAGGGCATTGGTGATATATATGCGGATTAGACACACAAAAAACACTCAACAAAAGGCTTCAATTTAAGGAATGTGTTTAGTGACGGCATCAGATTCCTAATTGATGGAGAAAGGTCTGGTGGCAAGAAAAGCTGCTTCTAGTAGGTTGTCAAGTTTTTTCGCTCGACGATTCCATTCTTGGGTGGTTGGTTTAGTCCTTGTTCCTGTAACTCGAATCCTAGCCAGGTATGTCCAATTTTAATTTAACACCATTGTGAACCTTACGCCTTTTTTACTCACTGATCGAGGTTCTCGGCACTGAAAAATCTTTGTAAACTAAATCACACGTGTATATGTTGACATTTAAGAGATATACAGTCAAGAAAATTAAGGGCAAAGGTGATATATATGCGGATTAGACACAAAAAAAACACTCAACAAATGGCTACAATTTAAGGAATGTGTTTAGTGACGGCATCGGATTCCTAATTGATGGAGAAAGGTCTAGTGGTAAGAAAAGCTTCTTCTATAACTCGAATCCTAGCCCGGTATATCCCATTTTAATTTTACACCATTGTGAACCTTACGCCTTTTTTACTCTCTGATCGAGGTTCTTTGCATTGAAAAATCTTCGTAAACTAAATCACACGTGTATGTGTTGACATTTAAGAGATATACAGTCAAAAAAATCAAGGGCAATGGTGATATATATGCGGATTAGACACCAAAAAAAACACTCAACAAGTGGCTATAATTTAAGGAATGTGTTTAGTGACGGCATCAGATTCCTAATTCATGAAGAAAGGTCTGGTGGCAAGAAAAGCTGCTTCTAGGAGGTTGTCAAGTGTTTTCGCTCGACGATTCCATTCTTGGGTGGTTGGTTTGGCACTTGTTCCTGTAACTCGAATCCTAGCCCGGTATATCTCATTTTAATTTTACACCATTGTGAACCTTACGCCTTTTTTACTCTCTCATCGAGGTTCTCGGCATTGAAAAATCATCGTAAACTAAATCACACGTGTATATGTTGACATTTAAGAGATATACAGTCAAGAAAATCAAGGGCAATGATGATATATATGCAGATTAGACACAAAAAAAACACTCAACAAATGGCTACAATTTAAGAATGTGTTTAGTGATGGCATCAGATTCCTAATTGATGGAGAATGTTCTGGTGGCAAGAAAAGCTGCTGCTAGGAGGTTGTCAAGGGTTTTCGCTTGACGATTCAATTCTTGGGTGGTTGGTTTGGCCCTTGTTCCTGTAACTCGAATCCTTGCCCGATATATCTCATTTTAATTTTACACCATTGTGAACATTACGCATTTTTTACTCTCTGATCGAGGTTCTCGCCATTAAAAGATCTTCGTAAACTAAATCACACGTGTATAGGTTGACATTTAAGAGATACACAATCAAGAAAATCAAGGGCAATGGTGATATATATGCGGATTAGACACAAGAAAAACACTCAACAAATGGCTACAATTTAAGGAATGTGTTTAGTGATGGAATCAGATTCCTATTTGATGGAGAAAGGTCTGGTGGCAAGAAATGCTGCTTCTAGGAGGTTGTCAAGTGTTTTCGCTCGACGATTCCATTCTAGGGTTGTTGGTTTGGCCCTTGTTCCTGTAACTCGAATCCTAGCCCGGTATATCCCATTTTAAATTTACACCATTGTGAACCTTACGCCTTTTTTACTCTCTGGTCGAGGTTCTCGGCATTGAAAAATCTTCGTAAAATAAATCACACGTGTATATGTTGACATTTAAGAGATATACAGTCAAGAAAATCAAGGGCAATGGTGATATATATGCGGATTAGACACAAAAAAAAACACTCAACAAATGGCTACAATTTAATGAATGTGTTTAGTGACGGAATCAGATTCCTATTTGATGGAGAAAGCTCTGGTGGCAAGAAAAGCTGCTTATAGGAGGTTGTCAAGTGTTTTCGCTCGACGATTCCATTCTTGGGTGGTTGGTTTGGCCCTTGTTCCTGTAACACGAATCCTAGCCCGGTATATTCCACTTTAATTTTACACCGTTGTGAACCTTATACCTTTTTTACTCTCTGATCGAGGTTCTCGGCATTGAAAAATCTTCGTAAACTAAATCACACGTGTATATGTTGACATTTAAGAGATATACAGTCAAGAAAATCAAGGGCAATGGTGATATATATACGGATTAGACACCAAAAAAAAAACTCAACAAGTGGCTACAATTTAAGAAATGTGTTTAGTGACGACATCCGATTCCTATTTGATGGAGAAAGGTCTGGTGGCAAGAAAACCTGCTTCTAGGAGGTTGTCAAGTGTTTCCGCTCGACGATTCCATTCTTTTGTGGTTGGTTTGACCCTTGTTCCAGTAACTCGAATCGTAGCCCGGTATATCCCATTTTAATTTTACACCATTGTGAACCTTACGCCTTTTTTACTCTCTGATCGAGGTTCTCGGTATTGAAAAATCTTCGTAAACTAAATCACACGTGTATATGTTGACATTTAAGTGATATACAGTCAAGAAAATCAAGGGCAATGGTGATATATATGCGGATTAGACACCAAAAAAAAAAAAACACTCAACAAGTGGCTACAATTTAAGGAATGTGTTTAGTGACGGCATCATATTCCTAATTGATGAAGAAAGGTCTGGTGGCAAGAAAAGCTGCTTCTAGGAGGTTGTCATGTGTTTTCGCTCGACGATTCCATTCTTGGGTGCTTGGTTTGGCCCTTGTTCCTGTAACTCGAATCCTAGCCCGGTATATCCCATTTTAATTTTACACCAATGTGAACCTTACGCCTTTTTTACTCTCTAATCGAGGTTCTCGACATTGAAAAATCTTCTTAAACTAAATCGCACGTGTATATGTTGACATTATAGAGATATACAGTCAAGAAAATCATGGGCAATGGTGATATATATGCGGATTAGACAAAAAAAACACTCAACAAATGGCTACAATTTAAGGAATGTGTTTAGTGACGGCATCAGATTTCTAATTGATGGAGAATGGTCTGGTGGCAAGAAACGCTGCTTCTAGGAGATTGTCAAGGGTTTTCGCTTGACGATTCCATTCTTGGGTGGTTGGTTTGGCACTTGTTCCTGTAACTCGAATCTTAGCCCGGTATATCTCATTTTAATTTTACACCATTGTGAACATTACGCCTTTTTTACTCTCTGATCGAGGTTCTCGGCATTAAAAGATCTTCGTAAACTAAATCACACGGGTATATGTTGACATTTAAGAGATACACAATCAAGAAAATCAACGGCAATGGTGATATATATGCGGATTAGACACAAAAAAAAAACACTCAACAAATGGCTACAATTTAATGAATGTGTTTAGTGACGGAATCAGATTCCTATTTGATGGAGAAAGGTCTGGTGGCAAGAAAAATTGCTTCTAGGAGGTTGTCAAGTATTTTCGCTCGAGGATTCCATTCTTGGGTGGTTGGTTTGGCCCTTGTTCCTGTAACTCGAATCCTAGCCCGGTATATCCCATTTTAATTTTACACCATTGTGTGCCTTACGCCATTTTTACTTTCTGATCGAGGTTCTCGGCATTGAAAATTTTTCGTAAAATAAATCACACATGTATATGTTGACATTTAAGAGATATACAGTCAAGAAAATTAAGGGCAATTGTAATATATATGCGGATTAGACACAAAAAAAAACACTCAACAAATGGCTACAATTTAAGGAATGTGTTTAGTGACGGCATCGGATTCCTAATTGATGGAGAAAGGTCTGGTGGTAAGAAAAGCTTCTTCTATAACTCGAATCCTAATTGATGGAGAAAGGTCTGGTGTTTTCGCTCGACGATTCCGTTCTTGGGTGGTTGGTTTGGCCCTTGTTCCTGTAACTCGAATCCTAGCCCGGTATATCCCTTTTTAAATTTACACCATTGTGAACCCTACGCCTTTTTTACTCTCTGATCGAGGTTCTCGGCATTGAAAAATCTTCGTAAACTAAATCACACGTGTATATATTGACATTTAAGAGATATACAGACAAGAAAATCAAAGGCAATGGTGATATATATTCGGATTAGACACCAAAAAAAAACACTCAACAAATGGCTACAATTTAGTGAATGTGTTTAGTGACGACCTCAGATTCCTAATTGATGGAGAAAGTTCTGGTAGCAAGAAAAGCTCCTTCTAGGAGGTTGTCAAGTGTTTTCGCTCGACGATTCCATTCTTGGGTGGTTGGTTTGGCCCTTGTTCATGTAACTCGAATCCTAGCCCGGGATATCCCATTTTAATTTTACACCTTTGTGAACCTTACGCCTTTTTTACTCTCTGATCGAGGTTCTCAGCATTAAAAGATCTCCGTAAACTAAATCACACGAGTATATGTTGACATTTAAGAGATAGACAATCAAGAAAATCAAGGGCAATGGTGATATATATGTCGATTAGACACAAAAAAAACACTCAACAAATGGCTACAATTTAAGGAATGTGTTTAGTGACGGAATCAGATTCCTATTTGATGGAGAAAGGTCTGGTGGCAAGAAATGCTGCTTCTAGGAGGTTGTCAAGTGTTATCGCTCGACGATTCCATTCTTGGGTGGTTGGTTTGGCCCTTGTTCCTGTAACTCGAATCCTAGCCCGGTATATCCCATTTTAATTTTACACCATTGTGAACCTTACGCCTTTTTTACACTCTGATCATGGTTCTCGCCATTGAAAAATCTTCGTAAACTAAATCACACGTGTATATGTTGACATTTAAGAGATATACAGTCAAGAAATCAAGGGCAATGCTGATATATATGCGGATTAGACACAAAAAAAACACTCAACAAGTTGCTACAATTTAAGGAATGTGTTTAGTGACGGCATCAGATTCCTAATTGATGAAGAAAGGTCTGGTGGCAAGAAAAGCTGCTTCTAGGAGGTTGTCAAGTGTTTTCGCTCGACGATTCCATTCTTGGGTGGTTGGTTTGGCCCTTGTTCCTGTAACTCGAATCCAAGCCCGACATATCCCATTAAAATTTTTCACCATTGTGAACCTTACGCCTTTTTTACTCCCTGATCATGGTTCTCGGCATTGAAAAATCTTCGTAAACTAAATCACACGTGTATATGTTGACATTTAAGAGATATACAGTCAAGAAAATCATGGGCATTGGTGATATATATGCGGATTAGACACAAAAAAAAAACACTCTACAGGTGGCTACAATTTAAGGAATGTGTTTAGTGACGGCATTAGATTCCTAATTGATGGAGAAAGGTCTGGTGGCAAGAAAAGCAGCTTCTATGAGGTTGTCAAGTGTTTTTGCTTGACGATTCCATTCTTGGATGGTTGGTTTGGCCTTTGTTCCTGTAACTCGAATCCTAGCCCGGTATATCCCATTTTAATTTTACACCATTGTGAACATTACGCCTTTTTTACTCTATGATCGATGTTCTCGGCATTAAAAGATCTTCGTAAACTAAATCACACGTGTATATGTTGACATTTAAGAGATATACAGTCAAAAAAATCAAGGGCAATGGTGATATATATGCGGATTAGACACAAAAAAAAAAAAAAACCTCAACAAGTGGCTACAATTTAAGGAATGTGTTTAGATACGGCATCAGATTCCTAATTGATGGAGAAAGGTCTGGTGGCAAGAAAAGCTGCTTCTAGAGGTTGTCAAGTGTTTTCGCTCGACGATTCCATTCTTGGGTGGTTGGTTTGGCCCTTGTTCCAGTAACTCGAATCCTAGCCCGGTATATCCCATTTTAATTTTACACCATTGTGAACCTTACGCCTTTTTTACACTCTGATCATGGTTCTCGCCATTGAAAAATCTTCGTAAACTAAATCACACGTGTATATGTTGACATTTAAGAGATATACAGTCAAGAAAATCATGGGCAATGGTGATATATATGCGGATTAGACACCAAAAAAAAAAACAATCTACAAGTGGCTACAATTTAAGGAATGTGTTTAGTGACGGCATTAGATTCCTAATTGATGGAGAAAGGTCTGGTGGCAAGAAAAGCAGCTTCTATGAGATTGTCAAGTGTTTTCGCTCGACGATTCCATTCTTGGGTGGTTGGTTTGGCCCTTGTTCCTGTAAGTCGAATCCTAGCCCGGTATATCCCATTTTAATTTTACACCATTGTGAACATTACGCCTTTTTTACTCTCTGATCGATGTTCTCGGCATTAAAAGATCTTCGTAAACTAAATCACACGTGTATATGTTGACATTTAAGAGATATACAGTCAAAAAAATCAAGGGCAATGGTGATATATATGCGGATTAGACACCAAAAAAAAACTCAACAAGTGGCTACAATTTAAGGAAGGTGTTTAGATACGGCATCAGATTCCGAATTGATGGAGAAAGGTCTGGTGGCAAGAAAAACTGCTTCTAGAGGTTGTCAAGTGTTTTCGCTCGACGATTCCATTCTTGGGTGGCTGGTTTGGCCCTTGTTCCAGTAACTCGAATCCTAGCCCGGTATATCCCATTCTAATTTTACACCATTGTGAACCTTACGCCTTTTTTACACTCTGATCATGGTTCTCGCCATTGAAAAATCTTCGTAAACTAAATCACACGTGTATATGTTGACATTTAAGAGATATACTGTCAAGAAAATCAAGGGCAATGGTGATATATATGCGGATTAGACACCAAAAAAAACTCTCAACAAGTGGCTACAATTTAAGGAATGTGTTTAGTGACGGCATCAGATTCCTAATTGATGGAGAAAGGTCTGGTGGCAAGAAAACCAGCTTCTATGAGGTTGTCAAGTGTTTTTGCTCGACGATTCCATTCTAGGGTGGTTGGTTTGGCACTTGTTCCTGTAACTCGAATCCTAGCCCGGTATATCCCATTTTAAATTTACACCATTGTGAACCTTACGCCTTTTTTACTCTCTGATCGAGGTTCTCGGCATTGAAAAATCTTCGTAAACTAAATCACACGTGTATATGTTGACATTTAAGAGATATGCAGTCAAGAAAATAATGGGCAATGGTGATATATATGCGGATTAGACACAAAAAAAACACTCAACAAATGGCTACAATTTAAGGAATGTGTTTAGTGACGGAATCAGATTCCTATTTGATGGAGAAAGGTCTGGTGGCAAGAAAAGCTGCTTCTAGGAGGTTGTCAAGAGTTTTCACTCGACGATACCATTCTTGGGTGGTTGGTTTGGCCCTTGTTCCTGTAACTTGAATCCTAGCACGGTATATCCCATTTTAATTTTACACCATTGTGAACCTTACGCCTTTTTTACCCTCTGATCGACGTTCTCGACATTGAAAAATCTTCGTAAACTAAATCACACGTGTATATGTTGACATTTAAGAGATATACAGTCAAGAAAATCATGGGCAATGGTGATATATATGCGGATTAGACACCAAAAAAAAAACAATCTACAAGTGGCTACAATTTAAGGAATGTGTTTAGTGACGGCATTAGATTCCTAATTGACGGAGAAAGGTCTGGTGGCAAGAAAAGCAGCTTCTATGAGATTGTCAAGTGTTTTCGCTCGACGATTCCATTCTTGGGTGGTTGGTTTGGCCCTTGTTCCTGTAAGTCGAATCCTAGCCCGGTATATCCCATTTTAATTTTACACCATTGTGAACATTACGCCTTTTTTACTCTCTGATCGATGTTCTCGGCATTAAAAGATCTTCGTAAACTAAATCACACGTGTATATGTTGACATTTAAGAGATATACAGTCAAAAAAATCAAGGGCAATGGTGATATATATGCGGATTAGACACCAAAAAAAAAACTCAACAAGTGGCTACAATTTAAGGAAGGTGTTTAGATACGGCATCAGATTCCGAATTGATGGAGAAAGGTCTGGTGGCAAGAAAAGCTGCTTCTAGAGGTTTTCAAGTGTTTTCGCTCGACGATTCCATTCTTGGGTGGCTGGTTTGGCCCTTGTTCCAGTAACTCGAATCCTAGGCCGGTATATCCCATTTTAATTTTACACCATTGTGAACCTTACGCCTTTTTTACACTCTGATCATGGTTCTCGCCATTGAAAAATCTTTGTAAACTAAATCACACGTGTATATGTTGACATTTAAGAGATATCCAGTCAAGAAAATCAAGGCCAATGGTGATATATATGCGGATTAGACACCAAAAAAAACACTCAACAAGTGGCTACAATTTAAGGAATGTGTTTAGTGACGGCATTAGATTCCTAATTGATGGAGAAAGGTCTGGTGGCAAGAAAAGCAGCTTCTATGAGGTTGTCAAGTGTTTTAGCTCGACGATTCCATTCTAGGGTGGTTGGTTTGGCACTTGTTCCTGTAACTCGAATCCTAGCCCGGTATATCCCATTTTAAATTTACACCATTGTGAACCTTACGCCTTTTTTACTCTCTGATCGAGGTTCTCGGCATTGAAAAATCTTCGTAAACTAAATCACACGTGTATATGTTGACATTTAAGAGATATACAGTCAAGAAAATAAAGGGCAATGGTGATATATATGCGGATTAGACACAAAAAAAACACTCAACAAATGGCTACAATTTAAGGAATGTGTTTAGTGACGGAATCAGATTCCTATTTGATGGAGAAAGGTCTGGTGGCAAGAAAAGCTGCTTCTAGGAGGTTGTCAAGAGTTTTCACTCGACGATACCATTCTTGGGTGGTTGGTTTGGCCCTTGTTCCTGTAACTTGAATCCTAGCCCGGTATATCCCATTTTAATTTTACACCATTGTAAACACTACGCCTTTTTTACTCTCTGATCGATGTTCTCGGCATTAAAAGATCTTCGTAAACTAAATCACACGGGTATATGTTGACATTTAAAAGATATACAGTCAAGAAAATCAAGGGCAATGGTGATATATATGCGGATTAGACACCCAAAAAAAAAACTCAACAAGTGGCTACAATTTAAGGAATGTGTTTAGATACGGCATCAGATTCCTAATTGATGGAGAAAGGTCTGGTGGTAAGAAAAGCTGCTTCTCGGAGGTTTTCAAGTGTTTTCGCTCAACGATTCCATTCTTGGGTGGTTGGTTTGGCCCTTGTTCCAGTAACTCGAATCCTAGCCCGGTATATCCCATTTTAATTTTACACCATTGTGAACCTTACGCCTTTTTTACACTCTGATCGTGGTTCTCGCCATTGAAAAATCTTCGTAAACTAAATCACACGTGTATATATTGACATTTAAGAGATATCCAGTCAAGAAAATCAAGGGCAATGGTGATATATATGCGGATTAGACACCAAAAAAACACTCAACAAGTGGCTACAATTTAAGGAATGTGTTTAGTGACGGCATCAGATTCCTAATTGATGGAGAAAGGTCTGGTGGCAAGAAAAGCAGCTTCAATGAGGTTGTCAAGTGTTTTCGCTCGACGATTCAATTCTTGGGTGGTTGGTTTGGCCCTTGTTCCTGTAACTCGAATCCTAGCCCGGTATATCCCATTTTAAATTTACACCATTGTGAACCTTACGCCTTTTTTACTCTCTGATCGAGGTTCTCGGCATTGAAAAATCTTCGTAAACAAAATCACACGTGTATATGTTGACATTTAAGAGATATACAGTCAAGAAAATAAAGGGCAATGGTGATATTTATGCGGATTAGACACAAAAAAAACACTCAACAAATGGCTACAATTTAAGGAATGTGTTTAGTGACGGAATCAGATTCCTATTTGATTGAGAAAGGTCTGGTGGCAAGAAAAGCTGCTTCTAGGAGGTTGTCAAGAGTTTTCACTCGACGATTCCATTCTTGGGTGGTTGGTTAGGCCCTTGTTCCTGTAACTCAAATCCTAGCCAGGTATATCCCATTTTAATTTTACCCCATTGTGAACCTTACGCCTTTTTTACACTCTGATCGTGGTTCTCGCCATTGAAAAATCTTCGAAAACTAAATCACACATGTATATGTTGACATTTAAGAGATATACAGTCAAGAAAATCAAGGGCAATGGTGATATATACGCGGATTAGGAACCAAAAAAAACACTCAACAAGTGGCTACAATTTAAGGAATGTGTTTAGTGACGGCATCAGATTCCTAATTGATGGAGAAAGGTCTGGTGGCAAGAAAAGCAGCTTCTATGAGGTTGTCAAGTGTTTTCGCTCGACGATTCCATTCTAGGGTGGTTGGTTTGGCCCTTGTTCCTGTAATTCGAATCCTAGCCCGGTATATCCCATTTTAAATTTACACCATTGTGAACCTTACGCCTTTTTTACTCTCTGATCGAGGTTCTCGGCATTGAAAAATCTTCGTAAACTAAATCACACGTGTATATGTTGACATTTAAGAGATATACAGTCAAGAAAATAAAGTGGAATGGTGATATATATGCGGATTAGACACAAAAAAAACACTCAACAAATGGCTACAATTTAAGGAGTGTGTTTAGTGACGGAATCAGATTCCTATTTGATGTAGAAAGGTCTGGTGGCAAGAAAAGCTGCTTCCAGGAGGTTGTCAAGAGTTTTCACTCGACGATTCCATTCTTGGGTGGTTGGTTTGGCCCTTGTTCCTGTAACTCGAATCCTAGCCCGGTATATCCCATTTCAATTTTACACCATTGTGAACCTTACGCCTTTTTTACACTCTGATCGTGGTTCTCGCCATTGAAAAATCTTCGTAAACTAAATCACACGTGTATATGTTGACATTTAAGAGATATACCGTCAAGAAAATAAAGGGCAATGGTGATATATATGCGGATTAAACACAAAAAAACACACAACAAATGGCTACAATTTAAGGAATGTGTTTAGTGACGGAATCAGATTCCTATTTGATGGAGAAATGTCTAGTGGCAAGAAAAGCTGCTTCTAGGAGGTTGTCAAGAGTTTTCACTCGACGATTCCATTCTTGGGTGGTTGGTTTGGCCCTTGTTCCTGTAACTCAAATCCTAGCCCGGTATATCCCATTTTAATTTTACACCATTGTGAACCTTACGCCTTTTTTACACTCTGATCGTGGTTCTCGCCATTGAAAAATCTTCGTAAACTAAATCACATGTGTATATGTTGACATTTAAGAGATATACAGTCAAGAAAATCAAGGGCAATGGTGATATATACGCGGATTAGAAACAAAAAAAAACACTAAACAAGTGGCTACAATTTAAGGAATGTGTTTAGTGACGGCATCAGATTCCTAATTGATGGAGAAAGGTCTGGTGGCAAGAAAAGCAGCTTCTATGAGGTTGTCAAGTGTTTTCGCTCGACGATTCCATTCTAGGGTGGTTGGTTTGGCCCTTGTTCCTGAAACTCGAATCCTAGCCCGGTATATCCCATTTTAAATTTACACCATTGTGAACCTTACGCCTTTTTTACTCTCTGATCGAGGTTCTCGGCATTGAAAAATCTTCGTAAACTAAATCACACGTGTATATGTTGACATTTAAGAGATATACAGTCAAGAAAATAAAGTGCAATGGTGATATATATGCGGATTAGACACAAAAAAAACACTCAACAAATGGCTACAATTTAAGGAATGTGTTTAGTGACGGAATCAGATTCCTATTTGATTGAGAAAGGTCTGGTGGCAAGAAAAGCTGCTTCTAGGAGGTTGTCAAGAGTTTTCACTCGACGATTCCATTCTTGGGTGGTTGGTTAGGCCCTTGTTCCTGTAACTCAAATCCTAGCCAGGTATATCCCATTTTAATTTTACCCCATTGTGAACCTTACGCCTTTTTTACACTCTGATCGTGGTTCTCGCCATTGAAAAATCTTCGAAAACTAAATCACACATGTATATGTTGACATTTAAGAGATATACAGTCAAGAAAATCAAGGGCAATGGCGATATATACGCGGATTAGGAACCAAAAAAAACACTCAACAAGTGGCTACAATTTAAGGAATGTGTTTAGTGACGGCATCAGATTCCTAATTGATGGAGAAAGGTCTGGTGGCAAGAAAAACAGCTTCTATGAGGTTGTCAAGTGTTTTCGCTCGACGATTCCATTCTAGGGTGGTTGGTTTGGCCCTTGTTCCTGTAACTCGAATCCTAGCCCGGTATATCCCATTTTAAATTTACACCATTGTGAACCTTACGCCTTTTTTACTCTCTGATCGAGGTTCTCGGCATTGAAAAATCTTCGTAAACTAAATCACACGTGTATATGTTGACATTTAAGAGATATACAGTCAAGAAAATAAAGGGCAATGGTGATATTTATGCGGATTAGACACAAAAAAAAAACACTCAACAAATGGCTACAATTTAAGGAATGTGTTTAGTGACGGAATCAGATTCCTATTTGATTGAGAAAGGTCTGGTGGCAAGAAAAGCTGCTTCTAGGAGGTTGTCAAGAGTTTTCACTTGACGATTCCATTCTTGGGTGGTTGGTTAGGCCCTTGTTCCTGTAACTCAAATCCTAGCCAGGTATATCCCATTTTAATTTTACCCCATTGTGAACCTTACGCCTTTTTTACACTCTGATCGTGGTTCTCGCCATTGAAAAATCTTCGAAAACTAAATCACACATGTATATGTTGACATTTAAGAGATATACAGTCAAGAAAATCAAGGGCAATGGTGATATATACGCGGATTAGGAACCAAAAAAAACACTCAACAAGTGGCTACAATTTAAGGAATGTGTTTAGTGACGGCATCAGATTCCTAATTGATGGAGAAAGGTCTGGTGGCAAGAAAAGCAGCTTCTATGAGGTTGTCAAGTGTTTTCGCTCGACGATTCCATTCTAGGGTGGTTGGTTTGGCCCTTGTTCCTGTAACTCGAATCCTAGCCCGGTATATCCCATTTTAAATTTACACCATTGTGAACCTTACGCCTTTTTTACTCTCTGATCGAGGTTCTCGGCATTGAAAAATCTTCGTAAACTAAATCACACGTGTATATGTTGACATTTAAGAGATATACAGTCAAGAAAATAAAGTGCAATGGTGATATATATGCGGATTAGACACAAAAAAAAACACTCAACAAATGGCTACAATTTAAGGAGTGTGTTTAGTGACGGAATCAGATTCCTATTTGATGTAGAAAGGTCTGGTGGCAAGAAAAGCTGCTTCCAGGAGGTTGTCAAGAGTTTTCACTCGACGATTCCATTCTTGGGTGGTTGGTTTGGCCCTTGTTCCTGTAACTCGAATCCTAGCCCGGTATATCCCATTTTAATTTTACACCATTGTGAACCTTACGCCTTTTTTTCACTCTCATCGTGGTTCTCGCCATTGAAAAATCTTCGTAAACTAAATCACACGTGTATATGTTGACATTTAAGAGATATACCGTCAAGAAAATAAAGGGCAATGGTGATATATATGCGGATTAAACACAAAAAAACACACAACAAATGGCTACAATTTAAGGAATGTGTTTAGTGACGGAATCAGATTCCTATTTGATGGAGAATTGTCTAGTGGCAAGAAAAGCTGCTTCTAGGAGGTTGTCAAGAGTTTTCACTCGATGATTCCATTCTTGGGTGGTTGGTTTGGCCCTTGTTCCTGTAACTCAAATCCTAGCCCGGTATATCCCATTTTAATTTTACACCATTGTGAACCTTACGCCTTTTTTACACTCTGATCGAGGTTCTCGCCATTGAAAAATCTTCGTAAACTAAATCACATGTGTATATGTTGACATTTAAGAGATATACAGTCAAGAAAACCAAGGGCAATGGTGATATATACGCGGATTAGAAACAAAAAAAAACACTAAACAAGTGGCTACAATTTAAGGAATGTGTTTAGTGACGGAATTAGATTCCTATTTGATGTAGAAAGGTCTGGTGGCAAGAAAAGCTGCTTCCAGGAGGTTGTCAAGAGTTTTCACTCGACGATTCCATTCTTGGGTGGTTGGTTTGGCCCTTGTTCCTGTAACTCGAATCCTAGCCCGGTATATCCCATTTTAATTTTACACCATTGTGAACCTTACGCCTTTTTTACACTCTGATCGTGGTTCTCGCCATTGAAAAATCTTCGTAAACTAAATCACACGTGTATATGTTGACATTTAAGAGATATACAGTCAAGAAATCAAGGGCAATGGTGATATATATGCGGATTAGACACAAAAAAAACACTCAATAAGTTGCTACAATTTAAGGAATGTGTTTAGTGACGGCATCAGATTCCTAATTGATGAAGAAAGGTCTGGTGGCAAGAAAAGCTGCTTCTAGGAGGTTGTCAAGTGTTTTCGCTCGACGATTCCATTCGTGGGTGGTTGGTTTGGCCCTTGTTCCTGTAACTTGAATCCTAGCCCGGTATATCCCATTTTAATTTTACACCATTGTGAACCTTACGCCTTTTTTTACTCTCTGATCGACGTTCTCGACATTGAAAAATCTTCGTAAACTAAATCACACGTGTATATGTTGACATTTAAGAGATATACAGTCAAGAAAATCATGGGCAATGGTGATATATATGCGGATTAGACAAAAAAAACACTCAACAAATGGCTACAATTTAAGGAATGTGTTTAGTGACGGAATTAGATTCCTATTTGATGTAGAAAGGTCTGGTGGCAAGAAAAGCTGCTTCCAGGAGGTTGTCAAGAGTTTTCACTCGACGATTCCATTCTTGGGTGGTTGGTTTGGCCCTTGTTCCTATAACTCGAATCCTAGCCCGGTATATCCCATTTTAATTTTACACCATTGTGAACCTTACGCCTTTTTTACACTCTGATCGTGGTTCTCGCCATTGAAAAATATTCGTAAACTAAATCACACGTGTATATGTTGACATTTAAGAGATATACCGTCAAGAAAATAAAGGGCAATGGTGATATATATGCGGATTAGACACCAAAAAAAAAAAAACTCAACAAGTGGCTACAATTTAAGGAATGTGTTTAGATACGGCATCAGATTCCTAATTGATGGAGAAAGGTCTGGTGGCAAGAAAAGCTGCTTCTCGGAGGTTGTCAAGTGTTTTCGCTCAACGATTCCATTCTTGGGTGGTTGGTTTGGCCCTTGTTCCAGTAACTCGAATCCTAGCCCGGTATATCCCATTTTAATTTTACACCATTGTGAACCTTACGCCTTTTTTACACTCTGATCGTGGTTCTCACCATTGAAAAATCTTCGTAAACTAAATCACACGTGTATATGTTGACATTTAAGAGATATACAGTCAAGAAAATCAAGGGCAATGGTGATATATATGCGGATTAGACACCAAAAAAAACACTCAACAAGTGGCTACAATTTAAGGAATGTGTTTAGTGACGACATCAGATTCCTAATTGATGGAGAAAGGTCTGGTGACAAGAAAAGCAGCTTCTATGAGGTTGTCAAGTGTTTTCGCTCGACGATTCCATTCTAGGGTGGTTGGTTTGGCCCTTGTTCCTGTAACTCGAATCCTAGCCCGGTATATCCCATTTTAAATTTACACCATTGTGAACCTTACGCCTTTTTTACTCTCGGATCGAGGTTCTCGGCATTGAAAAATCTTCGTAAACTAAATCACACGTTTATATGTTGACATTTAAGAGATATACAGTCAAGAAAATAAAGTGCAATGCTGATATATATGCGGATTAGACACAAAAAAAAACACTCAACAAATGGCTACAATTTAAGGAATGTGTTTAGTGACGGAATCAGATTCCTATTTGATGGAGAAAGGTCTGGTGGCAAGAAAAGCTGCTTCTAGGAGGTTGTCAAGAGTTTTCACTCGACGATTCCATTCTTGGGTGGTTGGTTTGGCCCTTGTTCCTGTAACTCGAATCCTAGCCCGGTATATCCCATTTTAAATTTACACCATTGTGAACCTTACGCCTTTTTTACTCTCTGATCGAGGTTCTCGGCATTGAAAAACCTTCGTAAACTAAATCACACGTGTATATGTTGACATTTTAGAGATATACAGTCAAGAAAATAAAGTGCAATGGTGATATATATGCGGATTAGACACAAAAAAAAACACTCAACAAATGGCTACAATTTAAGGAATGTGTTTAGTGATGGAATCAGATTCTTATTTGATGTAGAAAGGTCTGGTGGCAAGAAAAGCTGCTTCTAGGAGGTTGTCAAGAGTTTTCACTCGACGATACCATTCTTGGGTGGTTGGTTTGGCCCTTGTTCCTATAACTCGAATCCTAGCCCGGTATATCCCATTTTAATTTTACACCATTGTGAACATTACGCCTTTTTTTAGGTCCCCAATCCGTATGGATCTTCAACAGAATTGTCTTTCCAATCAAGAGTGCGGAATCCTCTTGATCAGAATATAGCAGAAAACGTGTAGGAAACAGAAAACAGCAATTCACTTTCAAACCGGATCTTTATTGATTATCTATCAAAGTGATTACAATCAATCAAGATCCCTAACCACACTCAAATTCGTCTAAGCTAGCTCTCACGAATTTCTATGCCTCTCAAATTCTGTTTTGGCTGATTAACCTAAACCCTAAAGCCTAACCTTGTTTATATAACACAAGGTTGCAACTTGGGCCAAGGTTAAACATAATGGATTGCGAATTGGACAGGCCCAATTCGCCCCCACACACCCAATACGTTGGGTTTAGTTAGCCCGAACATTACAACTAACTATTACAAAGCTAAACCCGCTAACTGTTTATCTAATTACAAGATATCCAAAGACCAAATCTAAGCTGTTGTCACAAATATGCACCAACAAACTCCCCCTTGACAATAGCTTCATAAAATAACTTTGTCTTCAGTCATCTTGCAATCTTCATGTAGTCTTGCACTGTCTTTGGTCTTTGGATAGCTTCAGCTTCAATAGCTCTGTCAGCAACAGACTCCCCCTAAGCTGATGCATCCAATCACCAAATCTTCAAAAACTTTAGCGTTTGAGTAAACTCCAGTTCAGCATTTGTAAAGCAATCTTCAAACTCTTCAACTTTTTCTGCAATGTAGAAAGGAGGTTCTACCATGCATCCAATCAAACTCTCATCTTCACAGCAACTCATCACTTTAACTTCTCAGCAACATACTGCTTCAACCTGTATACTATAAAACAAACACCTCGAGAAACCATAAGAATTTTTCAACATAGTTAAATAAATTATTATTTTTCAAGAGATAGTTAAACTGTATCACAGATTAAGCATTTTCAACTTATCACCAACACGCAAAACTTTTTAATCACACATCCTATAACCCGCATGATTTTAAATTTTGAACTCACTTTCTAACACCGTCTCCCCCTATCAGTAACAATTCCTCCAAGAATAACAGTTTTCCGTACGTTAAGAATTTTAAACAGAAAAAGACACTATTTTTGGATTTTTATATTTTTCTGAAAGCAAGTAAATACAAAAGCAATAAACACTCTATTTTTGTGAGAATCACTGGTAAGAAGATCATATCAGCACAATCAAACTGTTTCACACTATTATATAAATCTCTATTTAATTTTTCGTGAAAAGCAGTCTAAGACGATTACCAGTATGTTTGTCCACTTAAACAAAATGCATGAACATTTCAAGTTCCATTACCGTATGATACGTTAAGGTAATTTTATTACTGATATACTAGTGTGTCCCACTTCAGGATATACCCCCACGATCAAGGTATGCACAAAGATTCATCGTAGTAGGTGAGTATACTGATGTCATCCTTAAAGATATCCTGACAGTGCCTAGATCTGCATATAATCTGTTTTATCATGTTTTGATTGCTTAACAATGAACACCCAAATAAATACTAATCAAATCCTGGAAATATAAACAACACACTCTATCATGCAAGTATCTTCCCTACCACATATTTCACAAGTCCAATCCAGATTTCTGAAATCTTAACTGGGAATAGGTTGAGAAGAGAACAGAATAGATCTTTAGTAGAGATGATATAATATACAGATCAAATGAGGTTTTCTCAGTTTGATATAGGTTTATTGGGTTTCTTTTGGGCACTAGAGGGCCTCTTTCGGGTGTATTAGATCTATAGAGCGACAACGTACAGCTAGGTCAGCATGTATCTGGATCCAGCAGAAGCTGTCGTTGCCTAGCACCTCCAGGTCAGCATATATCTGGATGCAGCAGAGGAGGTACACGATTTTTTCAGAGAAGATTTCAGAATCAGATCAAAATTGTGTGTATCGGGACAACATACAGACATTCAAATAGAAATGTGCTAATTCCAAGTGACTTTCTTTCCTGGGGTCATGTACAATTTCTGTTCTGAACAGAAAGACAGTCAAGATATCCCTAGATGAAATAACAGTATAAAGACCTAAAACTTCAGATTTTGGCAATCTATCAACGCAAGATTTAAGGTCATTAAACCATACACCACTGATGTGTTCCCCACTCATACACAGTTTATTTAAGTTTATATCACATTGGTAAGTTGATTATTTCATGCTTTTTGCCTACTGGTACATCGTATAATGAAGCTACTATCACACTTAAGCAATTTAATTTCATTTTCAGTGTGGCAGTCTAACTTGCCGATGTACTATCATTTCTCCTTTTTCACACAGTGATAACTCATTTTTGTTTTTCTATTTTTTATGTTTTTGATTTTTCAATGTTTTTGTATTTTTGATTTTTTAAGAAAAGCAGTAAACTATTTACAAAATTCTTATGAAAAACCAGTTATTCAGGATTCCTCATCCCGTTGAGTTCGACTAAATGTTCAAAGCGAGCCCTGTCAAATGCTTTAGTATAAAGATCTGCCAGGTTATCTAGTGTGTCGACTCAGCACTTTGAACTTCAATTTAAATCAATCAATATAAATATATCAACAATCTCACATCCCCCTTCATATGCCTAGAGCAGCCATTATCAACATAAGTTGATAATCCTCCTTAGCAGCTCCTGCACACACCAACTAAGAAATTAGTTAGATTGGGGGACCCAAGCCTTAATGGTCTTGGGTCGTCCAAATTCACCAACTACTGGAACATCCATCCAATATCCATTACTCCTAACTGGAGTCTTGGATCTCAGACCTGTTGATGGAATTTGATTTTGATGTCCACTAGGTCTTTGGTCCTGAGGGTTCCTATACGTATTTGGACTATTTGACCTTTGGAAATTTTGATTTGGGTACCTTGAATTTTGACTCCAAGAAGCATTATTGTTGTAATTTCTAAAGTCATTGTTATAAAAAGTTCGACCACCATCATTTTGGTATCGATTTTGATATTGACCTTGACTTCTGAAATTATTAGCATTATAATTGTTCACTCTTGGTGAACTGCTTCTAGGTCTCTCAAATCTGCCTGGTGGAGATCTAGGCTGAAATCTTTGTTGATTTCTTTGAAAACGAGGAACTTGTGGAGTTCCTTTTTCAGCCTTATCTACACCAACAGCAACATTCTCTGGTTGCTTAGGAGCAAATTTCTTTGGAGAATTTGCAACTTTCTCCTGTTTATCACCACTATTCTCTAGTGACTTCTCTCTCTTCCTCTCACTCACTTGTGCTTCACTCTTTTTGTTAGGACAACAGCTAGCTACATGTCCTTTGACGTGACACTTGAAGCACGATCTTCTTTTCAAAGACTTCTTAGCTGGAGTCTCTGAGGTAGATCCCTTATCAGATGGTGATGATCCCTTGGATGAACCTTGTTCAGTTTGCTTAATTTCAGATTTTTCTATGCTCTTATTTTTTGCAAACTCTACATTCGATTCATTTTCAATAACAGCGGTTTCATTTTTCATATCACTACCTTGAACAAAATTAATCCTTTTGACAAAAGCTTGATTTTTATTCTTAGGCGGTGAATTTTTCTTTTTCAAAGGTTCCCTGTTATTGTTATTCTTAGCCTCATCACTCTCAGATCCATCACCTTGACTTGATGTGGATGCGAAACTACTTGGTGTAGATGCCATAAAGTCTGCTAGCTCATCTTCACTAGGCAGGAATGAATAGTTATGACTAAGAGGAGGTGGAACTTCATTAAAACCCTGGAAGCCCACACTAGTCTTGTCATTACTCTTCTTTAACCCACCCATCATGTGTTTCATTAGAAAAGATGAATCTCTGAATTGACTCAATTTCTTTTCAAGTTCAACAATTTTAAGTTGTGGATCTGACAACTCATTGCATTTTTCAGAAATCTCGTTTGTTTTCTCAGCCATCATGTCATGAGCTAAGTCTATGACTTGAAGTTTTTCATTTAGTTTGCAAGTTAAAGCTTCAATTTCAGCTTCACAACCTTTTATTTTCTTCAAGTATGACGATTCATTTCTTTTAACAAAAAAATTTGCTTCTTTTATGTTAGACATCTCACTTACCAGACTTTGGTTTTGTGTTGACAACCTGTCAACCTCACCCTGTAGTTCACGACATCTCAAACATACAGAATTAGATTGTACCTTTTCCTCATGAACTTCTGAGGTTTCATCAGCAACAACCTGTTCAGCTTCACTCTCTTTCCCTACTTCAGCATCCACTTTTGCTTCAGCATTCTCCACTTGAGCTTCAACATTTTTCACTTCAGATTCAGCATCACTCACACTAGTTTCAGCCTCATCAACCGACACTATCTCTGCCATGAATGCCTGAGTGGCACTCTCATTTCCCTGATATCGCTTTTGTAATGCATCCCACATATCCTTTGAATTATTGTACTTTGTTAAGGTATGCTTGATGCTATCAGGTAAAGACATCTTTATCGCCGCCAAGGCTCTCTTTTCAGCCTCATACATCTTTTTATCATCCTCTTTCATGTTCGCATAGTCTGTTCGACGTGGTCTGCCGTCATAATCATGTGTAGGGTTTATGTACCCATCTTCAATACATATCCACATACGTGCATCCTGAGATTCAATGAAAGATTTGAAGTTGTCCTTCCATGTAAGATAATTCTCCACCTTCATCATCTTAGGTGCATTCAATTTCGTCATGTTCGACATTTTAACGCAACAGACTGGTAAAGCCGTACAAAATATCTCCGAAAACAATGGTTACCAAATTAGACCTTTAGAATCGTCTCGAAAAGACGAATTCAATGATATATAATGTCAAAAACCTAATTCGGGATTTTCCAGAGTCTTTTTTTTATCCAGTTAATTTCCCTGGTTATACTGCTTAATTCCCTGGTAACTTAAATTCGCTGGTCAACGAAGTTAATTTTGCTGGTCTATTTCGCTGATCAAGTTCGCTATTACGATGACCTGTAAAGTCTCCGAAAACCGTGATAATTTCGCTGTGGAAAATTATACGGTTATCAAAGTCGCCTTTGGATTTAACTTCGCCGGTCACCGAGTAATATAGTCACAAATTCGCTGGTGTGTTAATTTCGCTGGTCAGTCAGCAAAGTAAATCAAATTCGCTAGTTAAGTTTGGAAACTTGATCTGATTGAAATTTTGAAGATTTTTCTGATTCTCAAACACGAATCTGCAAAATCAAAACAGGCAAATCAGCAACGTAAAACCGAAAATTATGAAGAACTGATTGAATAAACACGAAGAACACGAAGAACAGTCTTCGAATCTTCAAGTCTATCAGCCGAAAACTTTTCCAGAATCAACCGAATCTTTCCAGAAATCCTGCAAACCACCAAACAAACAAACCAGAAGATCAAACAGCCAAAAAATTCGAAAATTTTATCAAGCCAACAAGAAATTTCGAAACCCTAAATTTTCAGGTTTGAAAATTTCAAAAATTTCTTCCTGTTTCTGCAGCCAACAATCCTGAACCGAGCTTTCAAGAGCCTAATGCTCTGATACCAATTGTAGGTCCCCAATCCGTATGGATCTTCAACAGAATTGTCTTTCCAATCAAGAGTGCGGAATCCTCTTGAACAGAATATAGCAGAAAACGTGTAGGAAACAGAAAACAACAATTTTACACCATTGTGAACCTTACGCCTTTTTTACACTCTGATCGTGGTTCTCGCCATTGAAAAATCTTCGTAAACTAAATCACACGTGTATATGTTGACATTTAAGAGATATACAGTCAAGAAAATCAAGGGCAATGGTGATATATATGCGGATTAGACACCAAAAAAAACACTTAACAAGTGGCTACAATTTAAGGAATGTGTTTAGTGACGGCATCAGATTCCTAATTGATGGAGAAAGGTCTGGTGGCAAGAAAAGCTGCTTCTAGGAGGTTGTCAAGTGTTTTCGCTCGACGATTCCATTCTTGGGTGGTTGGTTTGGCCCTTGTTCCTGTAACTTGAATCCTAGCCCGGTATATCCCATTTTAATTTTACACCATTGTGAACCTTACGCCTTTTTTACTCTCTGATCGACGTTCTCGACATTGAAAAATCTTCGTAAACTAAATCACACGTGTATATGTTGACATTTAAGAGATATAGAGTCAAGAAAATCATGGGCAATGGTGATATATATGCGGATTAGACAAAAAAAAAAACACTCAACAAATTGCTACATTTTAAGGAATGTGTTTAGTGACGGAATCAGATTCCTAATTGATGGAGAATGGTCTGGTGGCAAGAAAAGCTGCTTCCAGGAGGTTGTCAAGGGTTTTCGCTCGACGATTCCATTCTTGGGTGGTTGGTTTGGCTCTTGTTCCTGTAACTCGAATCCTATCCCGGTATATCCCATTTTAATTTTACACCATTGTGAACATTACGCCTTTTTTACTCTCCGATCGATGTTCTCGGCATTAAAAGATCTTCGTAAACTAAATCACACGGGTATATGTTGACATTTAAGAGATATACAGTCAAGAAAATCATGGGCAATGGTGATATATATGCCGATTAGACACCAAAAAAAAAAAAACTCAACAAGTGGCTACAATTTAAGGAATGTGTTTAGATACGGCATCAGATTCCTAATTGATGGAGAAAGGTCTGGTGGCAAGAAAAGCTGCTTCTCGGAGGTTGTCAAGTGTTTTCGCTCAACGATTCCATTCTTGGGTGGTTGGTTTGGCCCTTGTTCCAGTATCTCGAATCCTAGCCCGTTATATCCCATTTTAATTTTACACCAATGTGAACCTTACGCCTTTTTTACACTCTGATCGTGGTTCTCACCATTGAAAAATCTTCGTAAACTAAATCACACGTGTATATGTTGACATTTAAGAGATATACAGTCAAGAAAAATCAAGGGCAATGGTGATATATATGCAGATTAGACACAAAAAAAAACCACTCAACAAATGGCTACAATTTAAGGAATTTGTTTAGTGACGGAATCAGATTCCTATTTGATGGAGAAAGGTCTGGTGGCAAGAAAAGCTGCTTCTAGGAGGTTGTCAAGAGTTTTCACTCGACGATTCCATTCTTGGGTGGTTGGTTTGGCCCTTGTTCCTGTAAATCGAATCCTAGCCCGGTATACCCCATTTTAATTTTACACCATTGTGAACCTTACGCCTTTTTTACACTCTGATCGTGGTTCTCGCCATTGAAAAATCTTCGTAAACTAAATCACACGTGTATATGTTGACATTTAAGAGATATACAGTCAAGAAAATCAAGGGCAATGGTGATATATATGAGGATTAGACACCAAAAAAAACACTCAACAAGTGGCTACAATTTAAGGAATGTGTTTAGTGACGGCATCATATTCCTAATTGATGGAGAAAGGTCTGGTGGCAAGAAAAGCAGCTTCTATGAGGTTGTCAAGTGTTTTCGCTCGACGATTCCATTCTAGGGAGGTTGGTTTGGCCCTTGTTCCTGTAACTCGAATCCTAGCCCGGTATATCCCATTTTAAATTTACACCATTGTGAACCTTACGCCTTTTTTACTCTCTGATCGATGTTCCGGGCATTGAAAAATCTTCGTAAACTAAATCACACGTGTATATGTTCACATTTAAGAGATATACAGTCAAGAAAATAAAGTGCAATGGTGATATATATGCGGATTAGACACAAAAAAACACACTCAACAAATGGCTACAATTTAAGGAATGTGTTTAGTGACGGAATCAGATTCCTATTTGATTGAGAAAGGTCTGGTGGCAAGAAAAGCTGCTTCTAGGAGGTTGTCAAGAGTTTTCACTCGACGATTCCATTCTTGAGTGGTTGGTTTGGCCCTTGTTCCTGTAACTCGAATCCTATCCCGGTATATCCCATTTTAAATTTACACCATTGTGAACCTTACGCCTTTTTTACTCTCTGATCGAGGTTCTCGGCATTGAAAAACCTTCGTAAACTAAATCACACGTGTATATGTTGACATTTAAGAGATATACAGTCAAGAAAATAAAGTGCAATGGTGATATATATGCGGATTAGACACAAAAAAAACACTCAACAAATGGCTACAATTTAAGGAATGTGTTTAGTGACGAAATCAGATTTCTATTTGATGTAGAAAGCTCTGGTGGCAAGAAAAGCTGCTTCTAGGAGGTTGTCAAGAGTTTTCACTCGACGATACCATTCTTGGGTGGTTGGTTTGGCCCTTGCTCCTGTAACTCGAATCCTAGCCCGGTATATCCCATTTTAATTTTACACCATTGTGAACATTACGCCTTTTTTACTATCTGATCGAGGTTCTCAGCATTGAAAAATCTTCGTAAACTAAATCACACGTGTATATGTTGACATTTAAGAGATATACAGTCAAGAAAATCAAGGGCAATGGTGATATATATGCGGATTAGACACCAAAAAAAAAAAAAACTCAACAAGTGGCTACAATTTA
This sequence comes from Helianthus tuberosus, assembly GCA_030545235.1. Taxonomy (NCBI): domain Eukaryota; kingdom Viridiplantae; phylum Streptophyta; class Magnoliopsida; order Asterales; family Asteraceae; genus Helianthus; species Helianthus tuberosus. The sequence continues at coordinate 55,862,408 of CM060448.1, forward strand.
AGGAATGTGTTTAGATACGGCATCAGATTCCTAATTGATGGAGAAAGGTCTGGTGGCAAGAAAAGCTGTTTCTAGAGGTTGTCAAGTGTTTTCGCTCAACGATTCCATTCTTGGGTGGTTGGTTTGGCCCTTGTTCCAGTAACTCGAATCCTAGCCCGGTATATCCCATTTTAATTTTACACCATTGTGAACCTTACGCCTTTTTTACACTCTGATCGTGGTTCTCGCCAGTGAAAAATCTTCGTAAACTAAATCACACGTGTATATGTTGACATTTAAGAGATATACAGTCAAGAAATCAAGGTCAATGGTGATATATATGCGGATTAGAGACAAAAAAACACTCAACAAGTTGCTACAATTTAAGGAATGTGTTTAGTGACGGCATCAGATTCCTAATTGATGAAGAAAGGTCTGGTGGCAAGAAAAGCTGCTTCTAGGAGGTTGTCAAGTGTTTTGGCTCGACGATTCCATTCTTGGGTGGTTGGTTTGGCCCTTGTTCCTGTAACTTGAATCCTAGCCCCGGTATATCCCATTTTAATTTTACACCATTGTGAATCTTACACCTTTTTTACTTTCTGATCAACGTTCTTGACATTGAAAAATCTTCGTAAACTAAATCACACGTGTATATGTTGACATTTAAGAGATATACAGTCAAGGAAATCGTGGGCAATGGTGATATATATGCGGATTAGACAAAAAAAAACAATCAACGAATGGCTATAATTTAAGGAATGTGTTTAGTGACGGAATCAGATTCCTAATTGATGGAGAATGGTCTGGTGGCAAGAAAAGCTGCTTCCAGGAGGTTGTCAAGGGTTTTTTCTCGACGATTCCATTCTTGGGTGGTTGGTTTGGCCCTTGTTCCTGTAACTCGAATCCTAGCCCGGTATATCCCATTTTAATTTTACACCATTGTGAACATTACGCCTTTTTTACTCTCTGATCGATGTTCTCGGCATTAAAAGATCTTCGTAAACAAAATCACACGGGTATATGTTGACATTTAAGAGATATACAGTCAAGAAAATCAAGGGCAATGGTGATATATATGCGGATTAGACACCAAAAAAAAAACCCAACAAGTGGCTAAAATTTAAGGAATGTGTTTAGATACGGAATCAGATCCTAATTGATGGAGAAAGGTCTGGTGGCAAGAAAAGCAGCTTCTCGGAGGTTGTCAAGTGTTTTCGCTCAACGATTCCATTCTTGGGTGGTTGGTTTGGCCCTTGTTCCAGTAACTCGAATCCTAGCCCGGTATATCCCATTTTAATTTTACACCATTGTGAACCTTACGCCTTTTTTACACTCTGATCGTGGTTCTCGCCATTGAAAAATCTTCGTAAACTAAATCACACGTGTATATATTGACATTTAAGAGATATTCAGTCAAGAAAATCAAGGGCAATGGTGATATATATGCGGATTAGACACCAAAAAAAAACACTCAACAAGTGGCTACAATTTAAGGAATGTGTTTAGTGACGGCATCAGATTCCTAATTGATGAAGAAAGGTCTGGTGGCAAGAAAAGCTGCTTCTAGGAGGTTGTCAAGTGTTTTCGCTCGACGATTCCATTCTTGGGTGGTTGGTTTGGCCCTTGTTCCTGTAACTTGAATCCTAGCCCGGTATATCCCATTTTAATTTTACACCATTGTGAATCTTACGCCTTTTTTACTTTCTGATCGACGTTCTCGACATTGAAAAATCTTCGTAAACTAAATCACACGTGTATATGTTGACATTTAAGAGATATACAGTCAAGAAAATCGTGGGCAATGGTGATATATACGCGGATTAGACAAAAAAAACACTCAACGAATGGCTATAATTTAAGGAACGTGTTTAGTGACGGAATCAGATTCCTAATTGATGGAGAATGGTCTGGTGGCAAGAAAAGCTGCTTCCAGGAGGTTGTCAAGGATTTTTGCTCGACGATTCCATTCTTGGGTGGTTGGTTTGGCCTTTGTTCCTGTAACTCGAATCCTAGCCCGGTATATCCCATTTTAATTTTACACCATTGTGAACATTACGCCTTTTTTACTCTCTGATGGATGTTCTCGGCATTAAAAGATCTTCGTAAACAAAATCACACGGGTATATGTTGACATTTAAGAGATATACAGTCAAGAAAATCAAGGGCAATGGTGATATATATGCGGATTAGACACCAAAAAAAAACACTCAACAAGTGGCTACAATTTAAGGAATGTGTTTAGTAACGGCATCAGATTCCTAATTGATGGAGAAATGTCTGGTGGCAAGAAAAGCTGTTTCTAGAGGTTTTCAAGTGTTTTCGCTCGACGATTCCATTCTTGGGTGGTTGGTTTGGCCCTTGTTCCAGTAACTCGAATCCTAGCCCGGTATATCCCATTTTAATTTTACACCATTGTGAACCTTACGCCTTTTTTACACTCTGATCGTGGTTCTCGCCATTGAAAAATCTTCGTAAACTAAATCACACGTGTATATGTTGACATTTAAGAGATATACAGTCAAGAAATCAAGGGCAATGGTGATATATATGCGGATTAGAGACAAAAAAAAAACACTCAACAAGTTGCTACAATTTAAGGAATGTGTTTAGTGACGGCATCAGATTCCTAATTGATGAAGAAAGGTCTGGTGGCAAGAAAAGCTGCTTCTAGGAGGTTGTCTAGTGTTTTCGCTCGACGATTCCATTCTTGGGTGGTTGGTTTGGCCCTTGTTCCTGTAACTTGAATCCTAGCCCGGTATATCCCATTTTAATTTTACACCATTGTGAATCTTATGCCTTTTTTACTTTTGATCAACGTTCTCGACATTGAAAAATCTTCGTAAACTAAATCACACGTGTATATGTTGACATTTAAGAGATATACAGTCAAGAAAATCGTGGGCAATGGTGATATATATGCGGATTAGACAAAAAAAACAATCAACGAATGGCTATAATTTAAGGAATGTGTTTAGTGACGGAATCAGATTCCTAATTGATGGAGAATGGTCTGGTGGCAAGAAAAGCTGCTTCCAGGAGGTTGTCAAGGGTTTTTTCTCGACGATTCCATTCTTGGGTGGTTGGTTTGGCCCTTGTTCCTGTAACTCGAATCCTAGCCCGGTATATCCCATTTTAATTTTACACCATTGTGAACATTACGCCTTTTTTACTCTCTGATCGATGTTCTCGGCATTAAAAGATCTTCGTAAACAAAATCACACGGGTATATGTTGACATTTAAGAGATATACAGTCAAGAAAATCAAGGGCAATGGTGATATATATGCGGATTAGACACCAAAAAAAAAACCCAACAAGTGGCTAAAATTTAAGGAATGTGTTTAGATACGGAATCAGATCCTAATTGATGGAGAAAGGTCTGGTGGCAAGAAAAGCTGCTTCTCGGAGGTTGTCAAGTGTTTTCGCTCAACGATTCCATTCTTGGGTGGTTGGTTTGGCCCTTGTTCCAGTAACTCGAATCCTAGCCCGGTATATCCCATTTTAATTTTACACCATTGTGAACCTTACGCCTTTTTTACACTCTTATCGTGGTTCTCGCCATTGAAAAATCTTCGTAAACTAAATCACACGTGTATATGTTGACATTTAAGAGATATACAGTCAAGAAAATCAAGGGCAATGGTGATATATATGCGGATTAGACACCAAAAAAAACACTCAACAAGGGGCTACAATTTAAGGAATGTGTTTAGAGACGGCATCAGATTCCTAATTGATTGAGAAAGGTCTGGTGGCAAGAAAAGCAGCTTCTATGAGGTTGTCAAGTGTTTTCGCTCGACGATTCCATTCTAGGGTGGTTGGTTTGGCCCTTGTTCCTGTAACTCGAATCCTAGCCCGGTATATCCCATTTTAAATTTACACCATTGTGAACCTTACGCCTTTTTTACTCTCTGATCGAGGTTCTCGGCATTGAAAAATCTTCGTAAACTAAATCACACGTGTATATGTTGACATTTAAGAGATATACAGTCAAGAAAATAAAAGGCAATGGTGATATATATGCGGATTAGACACAAAAAAAACACATAACAAATGGCTACAATTTAAGGAATGTGTTTAGTGACGGAATCAGATTCCTATTTGATGGAGAAAGGTCTGGTGGCAAGAAAAGCTGCTTCTAGGAGATTGTCAAGAGTTTTCACTCGACGATTCCATTCTTGGGTGGTTGGTTTGGCCCTTGTTCCTGTAACTCGAATCCTTGCCCGGTATATCCCATTTTAATTTTACACCATTGTGAACCTTACGCCTTTTTTACACTCTGATCGTGGTTCTCGCCATTGAAAAATCTTCGTAAACTAAATCACACGTGTATATGTAGACATTTAAGAGATATACAGTCAAGAAATCAAGGGCAATGGTGATATATATTCGGATTAGAGACAAAAAATAAACACTCAACAAGTTGCTACAATTTAAGGAATGTGTTTAGTGACGGCATCAGATTCCTAATTGATGAAGAAAGGTCTGGTGGCAAGAAAAGCTGCTTCTAGGAGGTTGTCAAGTGTTTTCGCTCGACGATTCCATTCTTGGTTGGTTGGTTTGGCCCTTGTTCCTGTAACTTGAATCCTAGCCCGGTATATCCCATTTTAATTTTACACCATTGTGAATCTTACGCCTTTTTTACTTTCTGATCGACGTTCTCGACATTGAAAAATCTTCGTAAACTAAATCACACGTGTATATGTTGACATTTAAGAGATATACAGTCAAGAAAATCGTGGGCAATGGTGATATATATACGGATTAGACAAAAAAAACACTCAACGAATGGCTATAATTTAAGGAACGTGTTTAGTGACGGAATCAGATTCCTAATTGATGGAGAATGGTCTGGTGGTAAGAAAAGCTGCTTCCAGGAGGTTGTCAAGGGTTTTTGCTCGACGATTCCATTCTTGGGTGGTTGGTTTGGCCCTTGTTCCTGTAACTCGAATCCTAGCCCGGTATATCCCATTTTAATTTTACACCATTGTGAACATTACGCCTTTTTTACTCTCTGATGGATGTTCTCGGCATTAAAAGATCTTCGTAAACAAAATCACACGGGTATATGTTGACATTTAAGAGATATACAGTCAAGAAAATCAAGGGCAATGATGATATATATGCGGATTAGACACCAAAAAAAAACCCAACAAGTGGCTAAAATTTAAGGAATGTGTTTAGATACGGAATCAGATCCTAATTGATGGAGAAAGGTCTGGTGGCAAGAAAAGTCGCTTCTCGGAGGTTGTCAAGTGTTTTCGCTCAACGATTCCATTCTTGGGTGGTTAGTTTGGCCCTTGTTCCAGTAACTCGAATCCTAGCCCGGTATATCCCATTTTAATTTTACACCATTGTGAACCTTACGCCTTTTTTACACTCTGATCGTGGTTCTCGCCATTGAAAAATCTTCGTAAACTAAATCACACGTGTATATGTTGACATTTAAGAGATATACAGTCAAGAAAATCAAGGGCAATGGTGATATATATGCGGATTAGACACCAAAAAAAACAATCAACAAGTGGCTACAATTTAAGGAATGTGTTTAGTAACGGCATCAGATTCCTAATTGATTGAGAAAGGTCTGGTGGCAAGAAAAGCAGCTTCTATGAGGTTGTCAAGTGTTTTCACTCGACGATTCCATTCTAGGGTGGTTGGTTTGGCCCTTGTTCCTGTAACTCGAATCCTAGCCCGGTATATCCCATTTTAAATTTACACCATTGTGAACCTTACGCCTTTTTTACTCTCTGATCGAGGTTCTCGGCATTGAAAAATCTTCGTAAACTAAATCACACGTGTATATGTTGACATTTAAGAGATATACAGTCAAAAAATCATGGGCAATGGTGATATATATGCGGATTAGACAAAAAAAACACTCAACAAATGGCTATAATTTAAGGAATGTGTTTAGTGACGGAATCAGATTCCTAATTGATGGAGAACGGTCTGGTGGCAAGAAAAGCTGCTTCCAGGAGGTTGTCAAGGGTTTTTGCTCGACGATTCCATTCTTGGGTGGTTGGTTTGGCCCTTGTTCCTGTAACTCGAATCCTAGCCCGGTATATCCCATTTTAATTTTACACCATTGTGAACATTACACCTTTTTTACTCTCTGGTCGATGTTCTCGGCATTAAAAGATCTTCGTAAACAAAATCACACGGGTATATGTTAACATTTAAGAGATATACAGTCAAGAAAATCAAGGGCAATGGTGATATATATGCGGATTAGACACCAAAAAAAAACCCAACAAGTGGCTAAAATTTAAGGAATGTGTTTAGATACGGCATCAGATTCCTAATTGATGGAGAAAGGTCTGGTGGCAAGAAAAGCTGCTTCTAGGAGATTGTCAAGTGTTTTCGCTCAACGATTCCATTCTTGGGTGGTTGGTTTGGCCCTTGTTCCTGTAACTCGAATCCTAGCTCGGTATATCCCATTTTAATTTTACACCATTGTGAACCTTACGCCTTTTTTACACTCTGATCGTGGTTCTCGCCATTGATAAATCTTCGTAAACTAAATCACACGTGTATATGTAGACATTTAAGAGATATACAGTCAAGAAAATCAAGGGCAATGGTGATATATATGTGGATTAGACACCAAAAAAACACTCAACAAGTGGCTACAATTTAAGGAATGTGTTTAGTGACGGCATCAGATTCCTAATTGATGGAGAAAGGTCTGGTGGCAAGAAAAGCAGCTTCTATGAGGTTGTCAAGTGTTTTCGCTCGACGATTCCATTCTAGCGTGGTTGGTTTGGCCCTTGTTCCTGTAACTCGAATCCTCGCCCGGTATATCCCATTTTAAATTTACACCATTGTGAACCTTACGCCTTTTTTACTCTCTGATCGAGGTTCTCGGCATTGAAAAATCTTCGTAAACTAAATCACACGTGTATTTGTTGACATTTAAGAGATATACAGTCAAGAAAATAAAGTGCAATGGGGATATATATGCGGATTAGACACAAAAAAAAAACACTCAACAAATGGCTACAATTTAAGGAATGTGTTTAGTGACGGAATCAGATTCCTATTTGATGGAGAAAGGTCTGGTGGCAAGAAAAGCTGCTTCTAGGAGGTTGTCAAGAGTTTTAACACGACGATTCCATTCTTGGGTGGTTGGTTTGGCCCTTGTTCCTGTAACTCGAATCCTAGCCCGGTATATCCCATTTTAATTTTACACCATTGTGAACCTTACGCCTTTTTTACACTCTGATCGTGGTTCTCGCCATTGAAAAATCTTCGTAAACTAAATCACACGTGTATATGTTGACATTTAAGAGATATACAGTCAAGAAAATCAAGGGCAATGGTGTTATATATGCGGATTAGACACCAAAAAAACACTCAACAAGTGGCTACAATTTAAGGAATGTGTTTAGTGACGACATCAGATTCCTAATTGATGGAGAAAGGTCTGGTGGCAAGAAAAGCAGCTTCTATGAGGTTGTCAAGTGTTTTCGCTCGACGATTCCATTCTAGGGTGGTTGGTTTGGCCCTTGTTCCTGTAACTCGAATCCTAGCCCGGTATATCCCATTTTAAATTTACACCATTGTGAACCTTACGCCTTTTTTTACTCTCTGATCGAGGTTCTCGGCATTGAAAAATCTTCGTAAACCAAATCACACGTTCATATGTTGACATTTAAGAGATATACAGTCAAGAAAATAAAGTGCAATGGTGATATATATGCGGATTAGACACAAAAAAAACACTCAACAAATGGCTACAATTTAAGGAATGTGTTTAGTGACGGAATCAGATTCCTATTTGATGGAGAAAGGTCTGGTGGCAAGAAAAGCTGCTTTTAGGAGGTTGTCAAGAGTTTTCACTCGACGATTCCATTCTTGGGTGGTTGGTTTGGCCCTTGTTACTGTAACTCGAATCCTAGCCCGGTATATCCCATTTTAATTTTACACCATTGTGAACCTTACGCCTTTTTTACACTCTGATCGTGGTTCTCGCCATTGAAAAATCTTCGTAAACTAAATCACACGTGTATATGTTGACATTTAAGAGATATACAGTCAAGAAAATCAAGGGCAATGGTGATATATATGCGGATTAGACACCAAAAAAACACTCAACAAGTGGCTACAATTTAAGGAATGTGTTTAGTGACGGCATCAGATTCCTAATTGATGGAGAAAGGTCTGGTGGCAAGAAAAGCTGCTTCTATGAGGTTGTCAAGTGTTTTCGCTCGATGATTCCATTCTAGGGTGGTTGTTTTGGCCCTTGTTCCTGTAACTCGAATCCTAGCCCGGTATATCCCATTTTAAATTTACACCATTGTGAACCTTACGCCTTTTACTCTCTGATCGAGGTTCTTGGCATTGAAAAATCTTCGTAAACTAAATCACACGTGAATATGTTGACATTTAAGAGATATACAGTCAAGAAAATAAAGGGCAATGGTGATATATATGCGGATGAGGCACAAAAAAAACGCTCAACAAATGGCTACAATTTAAGGAATGTGTTTAGTGACGGGATCAGATTCCTAATTGATGGAGAAAGGTCTGGTGGCAAGAAAAGCAGCTTCTATGAGGTTGTCAAGTGTTTTCGCTCGACGATTCCATTCTAGGGTGGTTGGTTTGGCCCTTGTTCTTGTAACTCGAATCCTAGCCCGGTATATCCCATTTTAAATTTACACCATTGTGAACCTTACGCTTTTTTTACTCTCTGATCGAGGTTCTCGGCATTGAAAAATCTTCGTAAACTAAATCACACGTGCATATGTTGACATTTAAGAGATATACAGTCAAGAAAATAAAGTGCAATGGTGATATATATGCGGATTAGACACAAAAAAAACACTCAACAAATGGCTACAATTTAAGGAATGTGTTTAGTGACGGAATCAGATTCCTATTTGATGGAGAAAGGTCTGGTGGTAAGAAAATCTGCTTCTAGGAGGATGTTAAGAGTTTTCACTCGACGATTCCATTCTTGGGTGGTTGGTTTGGCCCTTGTTCCTGTAACTCGAATCCTAGCCGGGTATATCCCATTTTAATTTTACACCATTGTGAACATTACGCCTTTTTTACTCTCTTATCTAGGTTCTCAGCATTGAAAAATCTTCGTAAACTAAATCACACGTGTATATGTTGACATTTAAGAGATATACAGTCAAGAAAATCAAGGGCAATGGTGATATATATGCGGATTAGACACCAAAAAAAAAACTCAACAAGTGGCTACAATTTAAGGAATGTGTTTAGATACGGCATCAGATTCCTAATTGATGGAGAAAGGTCTGGTGGCAAGAAAAGCTGCTTCAAGGAGGTTGTCAAGTGTTTTCGCTTGACGATTCCATTCTTGGGTGGTTGGTTTGGCCCTTGTTTCAGTAACTCGAATCCTAGCACGGTATATCCTATTTTAATTTTACACCATTGTGAAACTTACGCCTTTTTTACACTCTGATCGTGGTTCTCGCCATTGAAAAATCTTCGTAAACTAAATCACACGTGTATATGTTGACATTTAAGAGATATACAGTCAAGAAAATAAAGGGCAATGGTGATATATATGCGGATTAGACACAAAAAAAAAACACTCAACAAATGGCTACAATTTAAGGAATGTGTTTAGTGACGGAATCAGATTCCTATTTGATGGAGAAAGGTCTGGTGGCAAGAAAAACTGCTTCTAGAAGGTTGTCAAGAGTTTTCACTCGACGATTCCATTCTTGGGTGGTTGGTTTGGCCCTTGTTCCAGTAACTCGAATCCTAGCACGGTATATCCTATTTTAATTTTACACCATTGTGAAACTTACGCCTTTTTTACACTCTGATCGTGGTTCTCGCCATTGAAAAATCTTCGTAAACTAAATCACACGTGTATATGTTGACATTTAAGAGATATACAGTCAAGTAAATCAAGGGCAATGGTGATATATATGCGGATTAGACACAAAAAAAAAACACTCAACAAATGGCTACAATTTAAGGAATGTGTTTAGTGACGGAATCAGATTCCTATTTGATGGAGAAAGGTCTGGTCGCAAGAAAAGCTGCTTCTAGGAGGTTGTCAAGAGTTTTCACTCGACGATTCCATTCTTGGGTGGTTGGTTTGGCCCTTGTTCCTGTAACTCGAATCCTAGCCCGGTATATCCCATTTTAATTTTACACCATTGTGAACATTACGCCTTTTCTACTCTCTGATCGAGGTTCTCAGCATTGAAAAATCTTCGTAAACTAAATCACACGTGTATATGTTGACATTTAAGAGATATACAGTCAAGAAAACAAGGGCAATGGTGATATATATGCGGATTATACACCAAAAAAAAACTCAACAAGTGGTTACAATTTAAGGAATGTGTTTAGATACTGCATCAGATTCCTAATTGATGGAGAAAGGTCTGGTGGCAAGAAAAGCTGCTTCTAGGAGGTTGTCAAGTGTTTTCGCTCGACGATTCCATTATTGGGTGGTTGGTTTGGCCCTTGTTCCAGTAACTCGAATCCTAGCCCGGTATATCCCATTTTAATTTTACACCATTGTGAACCTTACGCCTTTTTTACACTCTGATCGTGGTTCTCGCCATTGAAAAATCTTCGTAAACTAAATCACACGTGTATATGTTGACATTTAAGAGATATAGAGTCAAGAAAATCATGGGCAATGGTGATATATATGCGGATTAGACAAAAAAAAACACTCAACAAATGGCTACAATTTAAGGAATGTGTTTAGTGACAGAATCAGATTCCTAATTGATGGAGAAAGGTCTGATGGCAAGAAAAGCTGCTTCCAGGACGTTGTCAAGGGTTTTCGCTCTACGATTCCATTCTTGGGTGGTTGGTTTGGCCCTTGTTCCTGTAACTCGAATCCTAGCCCGGTATATCCCATTTTAGTTTTACACCATTGTGAACATTACGCCTTTTTTACTCTCTGATCGAGGTTCTCGGCATTAAAAGATCTTCGTAAACTAAATCAGACAGGTATATGTTGACATTTAAGAGTTACACAATAAAGAAAATCAAGGGCAATGGTGATATATATGCGGATTAGACAACAAAAAAAAACACTCAACAAATGGCTACAATTTAAGGAATGTGGTTAGTGACGGAATCAGATTCCTATTTGATGGAGAAAGGTCTGGTGGCAAGAAAAGCTGCTTCTAGGTGGTTGTCAAGTGTTTTCGCTCGACGATTCCATTCTTGGGTGGTTGGTTTAGCCCTTGTTCGTGTAACTCGAATCCTAGCCCGGTATATCCCATTTTAAATTTACACCATTGTGAAAACTACGCATTTTTTACTCTCTAATCGAGGTTCTCGGCATTGAAAAATCTTCGTAAACTAAATCACACGTGTATATGTTGACATTGAAGAGATATATACAGTGAATAAAATCAAGGGCAATGGTGATATATATGCGGATTAGACACAAAAAAAAACACTCAACAAATGGCTACAATTTAAGGAATGTGTTTAATGACGACATCAGATTCCTAATTGATGGAGAAAGGTCTGGTGGCAAGAAAAGCTGCTTCTAGGAGGTTGTCAAGTGTTTTCGCTCGACGATTCCATTCTTGTTGGTTGGTTTGGCCCTTGTTCCTGTAACTCGAATCCTAGCCCAGTATATCCCATTTTAATTTTACTCCATTGTGAACGTTACGCCTTTTTTACTCTCTGATCGAGGTTCTCGGCATTGAAAAATCTTCGTAAACTAAATCACACGTGTATATGTTGACATTTAAGAGATATACAGTCAAGAAAATCAAGGGTAATGGTGATATATATGCGGATTAGACACAAAAAAAAAACACTCAACAAGTGGCTACAATTTAAGGAATGTGTTTAGTGACGGCATCAGATTCCTAATTGATGGAAAAAGGTCTGGTGGCAAGAAAATCTGCTTCTAGGAGGTTGTAAAGTGTTTTCGCTCGACGATTCCATTCTTGGGTGATTGGTTTGGCACTTGTTCCTGTAACTCCAATCCTAGCCCGGTATATATCACATTTTAATTTTACACCATTGTGAACCTTACGCCTTTTTTGCTCTCTGATCGAGGTTCTCGGCATTGAAAAATCTTCATAAACTAAATCACGCGTGTATATGTTGTCATTTAAAAGATATACAGTCAAGAAAATCAAGGGCAATGGTGATATATATGCTGATTAGACACAAAAAAAAAACACTCAACAAGTGGCTACATTTAAGGAATGTGTTTAGTGACGACATCAGATTTCTAATTGATGAAGAAAGGTCTGGTGGCAAGAAAAGCTGCTTCTATGAGGTTGTTAAGTGTTTTTGCTCGACGATTCCATTGTTGGGGGGTTGGTTTGGCCATTGTTCTTGTAACTCGAATTCTAGCCCGGTATATCCCATTTTAATTTCACACCATTGTGAACCTTACGCCTTTTTTACTCTCTGATCGAGGTTCTCGGCATTGAAAAATCTTCGTAAACTAAATCACACGTGTATATGTTGACATTTAAGATATATACAGTCATGAAAATCAAGGGCAATGGTGATATATATGCGGATTAGACACAAAAAAAAACACTTAACAAATGGCTACAATTTAAGGAATGTGTTTAGTGACAGAATCAGATTCCTAATTGATGGAGAAAGGTCTGATGGCAAGAAAAGCTGCTTCCAGGACGTTGTCAAGGGTTTTCGCTCGACGATTCCATTCTTGGGTGGTTGGTTTGGCCCTTGTTCCTGTAACTCGAATCCTAGCCCGGTATATCCCATTTTAATTTTACACCATTGTGAACATTACGCCTTTTTTACTCTCTGATCGAGGTTCTCGGCATTAAAAGATCTTCGTAAACTAAATCACACGGGTATATGTTGACATTTAAGAGTTACACAATAAAGAAAATCAAGGGCAATGGTGATATATATGCGGATTGGACAACAAAAAAAAAACACTCAACAAATGGCTACAATTTAAGGAATGTGGTTAGTGACGGAATCAGATTCCTATTTGATGGAGAAAGGTCTGGTGGCAAGAAAAGCTGCTTCTAGGTGGTTGTCAAGTGTTTTCGCTCGACGATTCCATTCTTGGGTGGATGGTTTGGCCCTTGTTCCTGTAACTCGAATCCTAGCCCGGTATATCCCATTTTAAATTTACACCATTGTGAAACCTACGCCTTTTTTACTCTCTAATCGAGGTTCTCGGCATTGAAAAATCTTCGTAAACTAAATCACACGTGTATATGTTGACATTTAAGAGATATATACAGTGAATAAAATCAAGGGCAATGGTGATATATATGCGGATTAGACACAAAAAAAACACTCAACAAATGGCTACAATTTAAGGAATGTGTTTAATGACGACATCAGATTCCTAATTGACGGAGAAAGGTCTGATGGCAAGAAAAGCTGCTTCTAGGAGGTTGTCAAGTGTTTTCGCTCGACGATTCCATTCTTGTTGGTTGGTTTGGCCCTTGTTCCTGTAACTCGAATCCTAGCCCAGTATATCCCATTTTAATTTTACTCCATTGTGAACCTTACGCCTTTTTTACTCTCTGGTCGAGGTTCTCGTCATTGAAAAATCTTCGTAAACTAAATCACACGTGTATATGTTGACATTTAAGAGATATACAGTCAAGAAAATCAAGGGTAATGGTGATATATATGCGGATTAGACACAAAAAAAAAACACTCAACAAGTGGCTACAATTTAAGGAATGTGTTTAGTGACGGCATCAGATTCCTAATTGATGGAAAAAGGTCTGGTGGCAAGAAAATCTGCTTCTAGGAGGTTGTAAAGTGTTTTCGCTCGACGATTCCATTCTTGGGTGATTGGTTTGGCACTTGTTCCTGTAACTCGAATCCTAGCCCGGTATATATCACATTTTAATTTTACACCATTGTGAACCTTACGCCTTTTTTGCTCTCTGATCGAGGTTCTCGGCATTGAAAAATCTTCATAAACTAAATCACACGTGTATATGTTGTCGTTTAAGAGATATACAGTCAAGAAAATCAAGGGCAATGGTGATATATATGCTGATTAGACACAAAAAAAAAACACTCAACAAGTGGCTACATTTAAGGAATGTGTTTAGTGACGACATCAGATTTCTAATTGATGAAGAAAGGTCTGGTGGCAAGAAAAGCTGCTTCTATGAGGTTGTTAAGTGTTTTTGCTCGACGATTCCATTGTTGGGGGGTTGGTTTGGCCATTGTTCTTGTAACTCGAATTCTAGCCCGGTATATCCCATTTTAATTTTACACCATTGTGAACCTTACGCCTTTTTTACTCTCTGATCGAGGTTCTCGGCATTGAAAAATCTTCATAAACTAAATCACACGTGTATATGTTGACATTTAAGAGATATACAGTTAAGAAATCAAGGGCAATGGTGATATATATGCGGATTAGACACAAAAATAACACTCAACAAATGGCTACAATTTAAGGAATGTGTTTAGTGACAGCATCCGATTGCTAATTGATGGAGAATGGTCTGGTGGCAAGAAAAGCTGCTTCTAGGAGGTTGTCAAGTGTTTTCGCTCGACGATTCCATTCTTGGGTGGTTGGTTTGGCCCTTGTTCCTGTAACTCGAATCCTAGCCCGGTATAACCCATTTTAATTTTACACCATTGTGAACCGTATGGCTTTTTTACTCTCTAATCGAGGTTCTCGGCATTGAAAAATCTTCGTAAACTAAATCACACGTGTATATGTTGACATTTAAGAGATATACAGTCAAGAAAATCATGGGCAATGGTGATATATATGTGGATTAGACACACAAAAAAACACACAAAAAATGTCTACAATTTAAGGAATGTGTTTAGTGACGGCATCAGATTCCTAATTGATGGAAAAAGGTCTCGTGGCACGAAAAGCTGCCTCTAGGAGGTTGTCAAGTGTTTTCGCTCGACGATTCCATTCTTGGGTGGTTGGTTTAGCCCTTGTTCCTGTAACTCGAATCCTAGCCCGGTATATCCCATTTTAAATTTACACCATTGTGAACCTTACGCCTTTTTTACTCTCTGATCGAGGTTCTCGGCATTGAAAAATCTTCGTAAACTAGATCACACGTGTATATGTAGACATTTAAGAGATATACAGTCAAGAAAATCAAGGGCAATTGTGATATATATGCGGATTAGACACAAAAAAAAAACACTCAACAAATGGCTACAATTTAAGGAATGTGTTTAGTGACGACATCAGATTCCTAATAGATGGAGAAAGGTCTGGTGGCAAGAAAAGCTGCTTCTAGGAGGTTGTCAAGTGTTTTCGCTCGACGATTCCATTCTTGTTGGTTGGTTTGGCCTTTGTTCCTGTAACTCGAATCCTAGCCCAGTATATCCCATTTTAATTTTACTCCATTGTGAACCATACGCCTTTTTTACTCTCTGATCGAGGTTCTCGACATTGAAAAATCTTCGTAAACTAAATCACACATGTATATCTTGACATTTAAGAGATATACAGTTAAGAAAATCAAGGGCAATGGTGATATATATGCTGATTAGACACCAAAAAAAAACACTCAACAAGTGCTACATTTAAGGAATGTGTTTAGGGACGACATCAGATTCCTAATTGATGGAGAATGGTCTAGTGGCAAGAAAAGCTGCTTTTAGGAGGTTGTCAAGCGTTTTCGCTCGACGATTCCATTCTTGGGTGCTTGGTTTGGCCCTTGTTCCTGTAACTCAAATCCTAGCCCGGTATATCCCATTTTAATTTTACACCATTGTGAACCTTACGCCTTTTTTACTCTCTGATCGAGGTTCTTGGCATTGAAAAATTTTCGTAAACTAAATCACACGTGTATATGTTGACATTTAAGAGATATACAGTCAAGAAAATCAAGGGCAATGGTGATATATACGCGGATTAGACACACAAAAAAACACACAACAAATGTCTACAATTTAAGGAATGTGTTTAGTGACGGCATCAGATTCCTAATTGATGGAGAAAGGTCTGCTAGCAAGAAAAGCTGCTTCTAGGAGGTTGTCAAGTGTTTTCGCTTGACGATTCCATTCTTGGGTGGTTGGTTTGGCGCTTGTTCCTATAACTCGAATCCTAGCCTGGTATATCCCATTTTAATTTTACACCATTGTGAACCTTACGCCTATTTTACTCTCTGATCGAGGTTCTCGGCATTGAAAAATCTTCGTAAACTAAATCACACGTGTATATGTTGACATTTAAGATATATACAGTCATGAAAATCAAGGGCAATGGTGATATATATGCGGATTAAACACAAAAAAAAAACACTTAACAAATGGCTACAATTTAAGGAATGTGTTTAGTGACGGCATCAGATTCTTAATTGATGGAGAAAGGTCTAGTTAAAAGAAAAGCTGCTTCTAGGAGGTTATCAAGGGTTTTCGCTCGACGATTCCATTCTTGGGTGGTTGGTTTGGCCCTTGTTCCTGTAACTCGAATGCTAGCCCGGTATATCCCATTTTAATTTTACACCATTGTAAACCTTACGCCTTTTTTACTCTCTGATTGAGGTTCTCGGCATTGAAAAATCTTCGTAAACTAAATCACACGTGTATATGTTGACATTTAATAGATATACATTCAAGAAAATCAAGGGCAATGGTGATATATATGGGGATTAGACACCAAAAAAACACTCAACAAATGGCTACAATTTAAGGAATGTTTTTAGTGATGACATCAGATTCCTAATTGATGGAGAAAGGTCTGGTGGCAAGAAAAGCTGCTTGTTGGAGGTTGTTAAGTGTTTCGCTCGACGATTCTATTCTTGGGTGGTTGGTTTGGCCCTTGTTCCTGTAACTCGAATCCTAGCCTGGTATGTCCCATTTTAATTTTACACCATTGTGAACCTTACGCCTATTTTACTCTCTGATCGAGGTTCTCGGCATTGTAAAATCTTCGTAAACTAAATCACACGTGTATATGTTGACATTTAAGATATATACAGTCCTGAAAATCAAGGGCAATGGTGATATATATGCGGATTAAACACAAAAAAAAACACTTAACAAATGGCTACAATTTAAGGAATGTGTTTAGTGACGGCATCAGATTCTTAATTGATGGAGAAAGGTCTAGTTAAAAGAAAAGCTGCTTCTAGGAGGTTGTCAAGGATTTTCGCTCGACGATTCCATTCTTGGGTGGTTGGTTTGGCCCTTGTTCCTATAACTCGAATCCTAGCCCGGTATATCCCATTTTAATTTTACACCATTGTGAACCTTACGCCTTTTTTACTCTCTGATTGAGGTTTTCGGCATTAAAAAATCTTCGTAAACTAAATCACACGTGTATATGTTGACATTTAATAGATATACAGTCAAGAAAATCAAGGGCAATGGTGATATATATGGGGATTAGACACCAAAAAAACACTCAACAAATGGCTACAATTTAAGGAATGTGTTTAGTTATGACATCAGATTCCTAATTGATGGAGAAAGGTCTGGTGGTAAGAAAAGCTGCTTCTTGGTGGTTGTCAAGTGTTTCGCTCGACGATTCCATTCTTGGGTGGTTGGTTTGGCCCTTGTTCCTGTAACTCGAATCCTAGCCCGGTATATCCCATTTTAATTTTACACCATTTTGAACTTTACGCATTTTTTATTCTCTGATCGAGGTTCTCGGCATTGAAAATCTTCGTAAACTAAATCACACATGTATATGTTGACATTTAAGAGTTATACAGTCCAGAAAATCAAGGGCAATGGTGATATATATGCGGATTAGACATGAAAAAAAAACACTCAACAAATGGCTACAATTTAAGGAATGTGTTTAGTGACGGCATCCGATTCCTAATTCATTGAGAAAGGTCTGGTGGCAAAAAAAGCTGCTTCTAGGAGGTTGTCAAGTGTTTTTGCTCGACGATTCCATTCTTGTGTGGTTGGTTTGGCCCTTGTTCCTGTAACTCGAATCCTAGCCCGGTATATCCCATTTTAATTTTACACCATTGTGAACCTTACGCCTTTTTTACTCTTTGATTGAGGTTCTCGGCATTGAAAAATCTTCGTAAACTAAATCACACGTGTATATGTTGACATTTAATAGATAAACAGTCAAGAAAATCAAGGGCAATGGTGATACATATGGGGATTAGACACCAAAAAAACACTCAACAAATGGCTACAATTTAAGGAATGTGTTTAGTTATGACATCAGATTCCTAATTGTTGGAGAAAGGTCTGGTGGTAAGAAAAGCTGCTTCTTGGTGGTTGTCAAGTGTTTCGCTCGACGATTCCATTCTTGGGTGGTTGGTTTGGCCCTTGTTCCTGTAACTCGAATCCTAGCCCGGTATATCCCATTTTAATTTTACACCATTGTGAACTTTACGCATTTTTTATTCTCTGATCGAGGTTCTCGGCATTGAAAAATCTTCATAAACTAAATCACACATGTATATGTTGACATTTAAGAGTTATACAGTCCAGAAAATCAAGGGCAATGGTGATATATATGCGGATTAGACACGAAAAAAAAACACTCAACAAATGGCTACAATTTAAGGAATGTGTTTAGTGACGGCATCCGATTCCTAATTCATTGAGAAAGGTCTGGTGGCAAAAAAAGCTGCTTCTAGGAGGTTGTCAAGTGTTTTTGCTCGACGATTCCATTCTTGTGTGGTTGGTTTGGCCCTTGTTCCTGTAACTCGAATCCTAGCCCGGTATATCCCATTTTAATTTTACACCATTGTGAACCTTACTCCTTTTTTACTCTCTGATTGAGGTTCTCGGCATTGAAAAATCTTCGTAAACTAAATCACACGTGTATATGTTGACATTTAATAGATAAACAGTCAAGAAAATCAAGGGCAATGGTGATATATATGGGGATTAGACACCAAAAAAACACTCAACAAATGGCTACAATTTAAGGAATGTGTTTAGTGATGACATCAGATTCCTAATTGATGGAGAAAGGTCTGGTGGCAAGAAAAGCTGCTTCTTGGAGTTTGTTAAGTGTTTCGCTAGACGATTCCATTCTTGGGTGGTTGGTTTGGCCCTTGTTCCTGTAACTCGAATCCAAGCCTGGTATATCCCATTTTAATTTTACACCATTGTGAACCATACGCCTATTTTACTCTCTGATCGAGGTTCTCGGCATTGTAAAATCTTCGTTAACTATATCACACGTGTATATGTTGACATTTAAGATATATACAGTCATGTAAATCAAGGGCAATGGTGATATATATGCGGATTAAACACAAAAAAAAAAACACTTAACAAATGGCTACAATTTAAGGAATGTGTTTAGCGACGGCATCAGATTCTTAATTGATGGAGAAAGGTCTAGTTAAAAGAAAAGCTGCTTCTAGGAGGTTGTCAAGGATATTCGCTCGACGATTCCGTTCTTGGGTGGTTGGTTTGGCCCTTGTTCCTGTAACTCGAATCCTAGCCCGGTATATCCCATTTTAATTTTACACCATTGTGAACCTTACGCCTTTTTTACTCTCTGATTGAGGTTCTCGGCATTGAAAAATCTTCGTAAACTAAATCACACGTGTATATGTTGACATTTAATAGATATACAGTCACGAAAATCAAGGGCAATGGTGCTATATATGGGGATTAGACACCAAAAAAACACTCAACAAATGGCTGCAATTTAACGAATGTGTTTAGTGATGACATCAGATTCCTAATTGATGGAGAAAGGTATGGTAGTAAGAAAAGCTGCTTCTTGGTGGTTGTCAAGTGTTTCGCTCGACGATTCTATTCTTGGGTGGTTGGTTTGGCCCTTGTTCCTGTAACTCGAATCCTAGCTCGGTATATCCCATTTTAATTTTACACCATTGTGAACTTTACGCATTTTTTATTCTCTGATCGAGGTTCTCGGCATTGAAAAATCTTCGTAAACTAAATCACACGTGTATATGTTGACATTTAAGAGTTATACAGTTAAGAAAATCAAGGGCAATGGTGATATATATGCGGATTAGACACAAAAAAAAACACTCAACAAATGGCTACAATTTAAGGAATGTGTTTAGTGACGGCATCCGATTCCTAATTGATTGAGAAAGGTCTGGTGGCAAAAAAAGCTGCTTCTAGGAGGTTGTCAAGTGTTTTCGCTCGAAGATTTCATTCTTGGGTGGTTGGTTTGGCCCTTGTTCCTGTAACTCGAATCCTAGCCCGGTATATCCCATTTTAATTTTACACCATTGTGAACCTTACGCCTTTTTTACTCTCTGATTGAGGTTCTTGGCATTGAAAAATCTTCGTAAACTAAATCACACGTGTATATGTTGACATTTAATAGATATACGGTCAAGAAAATCAAGGGCAATGGTGATATATATGGGGATTAGACACCAAAAAAACACTCAACAAATGGCTACAATTTAAGGAATGTGTTTAGTGATGACTTCAGATTCCTAATTGATGGAGAAAGGTCTGGTGGTAAGAAAAGCTGCTTCTTGGTGGTTGTCAAGTGTTTCGCTCGACGATTCCATTCTTGGGTGGTTGGTTTGTCCCTTGTTCCTGTAACTCGAATCCTAGCCCGGTATATCCCGTTTTAATTTTACACCATTGTGAACTTTACGCATTTTTTATTCTCTGATCGAGGTTCTCGGCATTGAAAAATCTTCGTAAAATAAATCACACGTGTATATGTTGACATTTAAGAGTTATACAGTCAAGAAAATCAAGGGCAATGGTGATATATATGCGGATTAGACACAAAAAAAACACTCAACAAATGGCTACAATTTAAGGAAAGTGTTCAGTGACGGCATCCGTTTACTAATTGATTGAGAAAGGTCTGGTGGCAAAAAAAGCTACTTCTAGGAGGTTGTCAAGTGTTTTCGCTCGACGATTCCATTCTTGGGTGGATGGTTTGGCCCTTGTTCCTGTAACTCGAATCCTAGCCCGGTATATCCCTTTTTAATTTTACACCATTGTGAACCTTACGCCTTTTTTACTCTCTGATTGAGGTTCTCGGTATTGAAAAATCTTCGTAAACTAAATCACACGTGTATATGTTGACATTTAATAGATATACAGTCAAGAAAATCAAGGGCAATGGTGATATATATGGGGATTAGACACCAAAAAGACACTCAACAAATGGCTACAATTTAAGGAATGTGTTTAGTGATGACATCAGATTCCTAATTGATGGAGAAAGGTCTGGTGGCAAGAAAAGCTGCTTCTTGGTGGTTGACAAGTGTTTCGCTCGACGATTCCATTCTTGGGTGGTTGGTTTGGCCCTTGTTCCTGTAACTCGAATCCTATCCCGGTATATCCCATTTTAATTTTACACCATTGTGAACTTTACGCATTTTTTATTCTCTGATCGAGGTTCTCGGCATTGAAAAATCTTCGTAAACTAAATCACACGAGTATATGTTGACATTTAAGAGATATACAGTCAAGAAAATCAAGGGAATGGTGATATATATGCGGATTAGACAAAAAAAAAACACTCAACAAATGGCTACAATTTAAGGAATGTGTTTAGTGACGGCATCCGATTCTTAATTGATTGAGAAAGGTCTGGTGGCAAAAAAAGCTGCTTCTAGGAGGTTGTCAAGTGTTTTCGCTCGACGATTCCATTCTTGGGTGGTTGGTTTGGCCCTTGTTCCTGTAACTCGAATCCTAGCCCGGCATATCCCATTTTAATTTTACACCATTGTGAACCGTATGCCTTTTTTACTCTCTGATCGAGGTTCTCGGCATTGAAAAATCTTCGTAAACTAAATCACACGTGTATATGTTGACATTTAAGAGATATACAGTCAATAAAATCAAGGGCAATGGTGATATATACGCGGATTAGACACACAAAAAAACACACAACAAATGTCTACAATTTAAGGAATGTGTTTAGTGACGACATCAGATTCCTAATTGATGGAGAAAGGTCTGGTGGCAAGAAAAGCAGCTTCTAGGAGGTTGTCAAGTGTTTTCGCTCGACGATTCCATTCTTGGGTGGTTGGTTTGGCCCTTGTTCCTGTAACTCGAATCCTAGCTTGGTATATTCCATTTTAATTTTACACCATTGTGGACCTTACGCCTAGTTTACTCTCTGATCCAGGTTCTCGGCATTGTAAAATCTTCGTAAACTAAATCACACGTGTATATGTTGACATTTAAGATATATACAGTCATGAAAATCAAGGGCAATGGTGATATATATGCGGATTAAAAACAAAAAAAAACACTTAACAAATGGCTACAATTTAAGGAATGTGTTTAGTGACGGCATCAGATTCTTAATTGATGGAGAAAGGTCTAGTTAAAAGAAAAGCTGCTTCTAGGAGGTTGTCAAGGGTTTTCGCTCGACGATTCCATTCTTGGGTGGTTGGTTTGGCCCTTGTTCCTGTAACTCGAATCCTAGCACGGTATATCCCATTTTAATTTTACACCATTGTGAACCTTACGCCTTTTTTACTATCTTATCGAGGTTCTCGGCATTGAAAAATCTTCGTAAACTAAATCACACGTGTATATGTTGACATTTAAGAGATATACAGTCAAGTAAATCAAGGGCAATGGTGATATATACGCGGATTAGACACACAAAAAAACACACAACAAATGTCTACAATTTAAGGAATGTGTTTAGTGACGGCATCAGATTCCTAATTGATGGAGAAATGTCAGGTGGCAAGAAAAGCTGCTTCTAGGAGGTTGTCAAGTGTTTTCGCTCGACGATTCCATTCTTGGGTAGTCTGTTTGGCCCTTGTTCCTATAACTCGAATCCTAGCCTGGTATATCCCATTTTAATTTTACACCATTGTGAACCTTACGCCTATTTTACTCTCTGATCGAGGTTCTCGGCATTGTAAAATCTTCGTAAACTAAATCACACGTGTATATGTTGACGTTTAAGATATATACAGTCCTGAAAATCAAGGGCAATGGTGATATATATGCGGATTAGACACAAAAAAAACACACATAACAAATGGCTACAATTTAAGGAATGTGTTTAGTGACGGCATCAGATTCTTAATTGATGGAGAAAGGTCTTGTTAAAAGAAAAGCTGCTTCTAGGAGGTTGTCAAGGGTTTTCGCTCGACGATTCCATTCTTGGGTGGTTGGTTTGGCCCTTGTTCCTGTAACTCGAATCCTAGCCCGGAATATCCCATTTTAATTTTACACCATTGTGAACCTTACGCCTTTCTTACTCTCTGATTGAGGTTCTCGGCATTGAAAAATCTTCGTAAACTAAATCACACGTGTATATGTTGACATTTAATAGATATACAGTCAAGAAAATCAAGGGCAATGGTGATATATATGGGGATTAGACACCAAAAAAACACTCAACAAATGGCTACAATTTAAGGAATATGTTTAGTGATGACATCAGATTCCTAATTGATGGAGAAAGGTCTGGTGGTAAGAAAAGCTGCTTCTTGGTGGTTGTCAAGTATTTCGCTCGACGATTCCATTCTTGGGTGGTTGGTTTGTCCCTTGTTCCTGTAACTCGAATCCTAGCCCGGTATATCTCGTTTTAATTTTACACCATTGTGAACTTTACGCATTTTTTATTCTCTGATCGAGGTTCTCGGCATTGAAAAATCTTCGTAAACTAAATCACACGTGTATATGTTGACATTTAAGAGTTATACAGTCAAGAAAATCAAGGGCAATGGTGATATATATGCGGATTAGACACAAAAAAAACACTCAACAAATGGCTACAATTTAAGGAATGTGTTTAGTGACGGCATCCGATTACTAATTGATTGAGAAAGGTCTGGTGGCAAAAAAAGCTACTTCTAGGAGGTTGTCAAGTGTTTTCGCTCGACGATTCCATTCTTGGGTGGATGGTTTGGCCCTTGTTCCTGTAACTCGAATCCTAGCCCGGTATATCCCTTTTTAATTTTACACCATTGTGAACCTTACGCCTTTTTTACTCTCTGGTTGAGGTTCTCGGCATTGAAAAATCTTCGTAAACTAAATCACACGTGTATATGTTGACATTTAATAGATATACAGTCAAGAAAATCAAGGGCAATGATGATATATATGGGGATTAGACACCAAAAAAACACTCAACAAATGGCTACAATTTAAGGAATGTGTTTAGTGATGACATCAGATTCCTAATTGATGGAGAAAGGTCTGGTGGCAAGAAAAGCTGCTTCTTGGTGGTTGTCAAGTGTTTCGCTCGACGATTCCATTCTTGGGTGGTTGGTTTGGCCCTTGTTCCTGTAACTCGAATCCTATCCCGGTATATCCCATTTTAATTTTACACCATTGTGAACTTTACGCATTTTTTATTCTCTGATCGAGGTTCTCGGCATTGAAAAATCTTCGTAAACTAAATCACACGAGTATATGTTGACATTTAAGAGATATACAGTCAAGAAAATCAAGGGAATGGTGATATATATGCGGATTAGACAAAAAAAAACACTCAACAAATGGCTACAATTTAAGGAATGTGTTTAGTGACGGCATCTGATTCTTAATTGATTGAGAAAGGTCTGGTGGCAAAAAAAGCTGCTTCTAGGAGGTTGTCAAGTGTTTTCGCTCGACGATTCCATTCTTGGGTGGTTGGTTTGGCCCTTGTTCCTGTAACTCGAATCCTAGCCCGGAATATCCCATTTTAATTTTACACCATTGTGAACCTTACGCCTTTTTTACTCTCTGATTGAGGTTCTCGGCATTGAAAAATCTTCGTAAACTAAATCACACGTGTATATGTTGACATTTAATAGATATACAGTCAAGAAAATCAAGGGCAATGGTGATATATATGGGGATTAGACACCAAAAAAACACTCAACAAATGGCTACAATTTAAGGAATGTGTTTAGTGATGACATCAGATTCCTAATTGATGGAGAAAGGTCTGGTGGCAAGAAAAGCTGCTTCTTGAAGGTTGTCAAGTGTTTTGCTCGACGATTCCATTCTTGGGTGGTTGGTTTGGCCCTTGTTCCTGTAACTCGAATCCTAGCCCGGTATATCCCATTTTAATTTTACACCATTGTGAGCTTTACGCATTTTTTATTCTCTGATCGAGGTTCTCGGCATTGAAAAATCTTCGTAAACTAAATCACACGTGTATATGTTGACATTTAAGAGATATACAGTCAAGAAAATCAAGGGCAATGGTGATATATATGCGGATTAGACACAAAAAAAACACTCAACAAATGGCTACAATTTAAGGAATGTGTTTAGTGACGGCATCCGATTTCTAATTGATTGAGAAAGGTCTGGTGGCAAAAAAAGCTGCTTCTAGGAGGTTGTCAAGTGTTTTCACTCGACGATTCCATTCTTGGGTGGTTGGTTTGGCCATTGTTCATGTAACTAAATCATACGTGTATACATTGACATTTAAGAGATATACAGTCAAGAAAATCAAGGGCAATGGTGATATATATGCGTATTAGACAAAAAAAAAACACTCAACAAATGGCTACAATAAGGAATGTGTTTAGTGACGGCATCAGATTCCTAATTGATAGAGAAAGGTCTGGTGGCATGAAAAGCTGCTTCTAGTAGGCTGTCAAGTGTTTTCGCTCGACGATTCCATTCTTGGGTGGTTGGTTTGGCCCTTGTTCCTGTAACTCGAATCCTAGCCCGATATATCCCATTTTAATTTAACACCATTGTGAACCTTACGCCTTTTTTACTCTCTGATCGAGGTTCTCGGCATTGAAAAATCTTCGTAAACTAAATCACACGTGTATATGTTGACATTTAAGAGATATACAGTCAAGAAAATCAAGGGTAATTGTGATATATACGCGGATTAGACACAAAAAAAAACACTCAACAAATGGCTACAATTTAAGGAATGGGTTTGGTGACGACATCAGATTCCTAATTGATGGAGATAGGTCTAGTGGCAAGAAAAGCCGCTTCTAGGCGGTTGTCAAGTGTTTTCGCTCGGCGATTCCATTCTTGGGTGGTTGGTTTAGCCCTTGTTCCTGTAACTCGAATCCTAGCCCAGTATATCCCATTTTAATTTTACACTATTGTGAACCTTACGCCTTTTTTACTCTCTGATCCAGGTTCTCGGCATTGTAAAACTTCGTAAACTAAATCACACGTGTATATATTGACATTAAAGATATATACAGTAATGAAAATCAAGGGCAATGGTGATATATATGTGGATTAGACACCAAAAAAACACTCAACAAATGGCTACAATTTAAGGAATGTGTTTAGTGATGACATCAGATTCCTAATTGATGGAGAAAGGTCTAGTTGAAAGAAAAACTGCTTCTAGGAGGTTGTCAAGGGTTTTCGCTCGACGATTCAATTCTTGGGTGGTTGGTTTGGCCATCGTTCCTGTAACTCGAATCCTAGCCCGGTATATCCGCTTTTAATTTTACACCATTGTGAACCTTACGCCTTTTTTACTCTCTGATCGAGGTTCTCGGCATTGAAAAATCTTCGTAAACTAAATCACACGTGTATATGTTAACATTTTAGAGATATACAGTCAAGAAAATCAAGGGCAATGGTGATATATATGGGGATTAGACACAAAAAAAAACACTCAACAATTGGCTACAATTTAAGGATTGTGTTTAGTGATGACATCAGATTTCTAATTGATGGAGAAAGGTCTGGTGGCAAGAAAAGCTGCTTCTTGGAGGTTGTCAAGTGTTTCGCTCGACGATTCCATTCTTGGGTGGTTGGTTTGGCCCTTGTTCCAGTAACTCGAATCCTAGCCCGGTATATCCCATTTTAATTTAACACCATTGTGAACCTTACGCCTTTTTTACTCTCTGATGGAGATTCTCGGCATTGAAAAATCATCGTAAACTAAATCACACGTGTATATGTTGACGTTTAAGAGATATATAGTCAAGAAATTCAAGGGTAATGGTGATATATATGCGGATTAGACAACAAAAAAACACTCAACAAATGGCTACAATTTAAGGAATGTGTTTAGTGGCGGCATCATATTCCTAATTGATGGAGAAAGGTCTTGTGGCAAGAAAAGCTGCTTCTAGGAGGTTGTCAAGGGTTTTCGCTCGACGATTCCATTCTTGGGTGGTTGGTTTGGCCCTTGTTCCTGTAACTCGAATCCTAGCCCGGTATATCCCATTTTAATTTTACACCATTGTGAACCTTACGCCTTTTTTACTCTCTGATTGAGGTTCTCGGCATTGAAAAATCTTCGTAAACTAAATCACACGTGTATATGTTGACATTTAATAGATATACAGTCAAGAAAATCAAGGGCAATGGTGATATATATGGGGATTAGACACCAAAAAAACACTCAACAAATGGCTACAATTTAAGGAATGTGTTTAGTGATGACATCAGATTCCTAATTGATGGAGAAAGGTCAGGTGGCAAGAAAAGCTGCTTCTTGAAGGTTGTCAAGTGTTTTGCTCGACGATTCCATTCTTGGGTGGTTGGTTTGGCCCTTGTTCCTGTAACTCGAATCCTAGCCTGGTATATCCCATTTTAATTTTACACCATTGTGAGCTTTACGCATTTTTTATTCTCTGATCGAGGTTCTCGGCATTGAAAAATCTTCGTAAACTAAATCACACGTGTATATGTTGACATTTAAGAGATATACAGTCAAGAAAATCAAGGGCAATGGTGATATATATGCGGATTAGACACAAAAAAAACACTCAACAAATGGCTACAATTTAAGGAATGTGTTTAGTGACGGCATCCGATTTCTAATTGATTGAGAAAGGTCTGGTGGCAAAAAAAGCTGCTTCTAGGAGGTTGTCAAGTGTTTTCGCTCGACGATTCCATTCTTGGGTGGTTGGTTTGGCCATTGTTCATGTAACTAAATCATACGTGTATACATTGACATTTAAGAGATATACAGTCAAGAAAATCAAGGGCAATGGTGATATATATGCGTATTAGACAAAAAAAAAACACTCAACAAATGGCTACAATAAGGAATGTGTTTAGTGACGGCATCAGATTCCTAATTGATAGAGAAAGGTCTGGTGGCATGAAAAGCTGCTTCTAGTAGGCTGTCAAGTGTTTTCGCTCGACGATTCCATTCTTGGGTGGTTGGTTTGGCCCTTGTTCCTGTAACTCGAATCCTAGCCCGATATATCCCATTTTAATTTAACACCATTGTGAACCTTACGCCTTTTTTACTCTCTGATCGAGGTTCTCGGCATTGAAAAATCTTCGTAAACTAAATCACACGTGTATATGTTGACATTTAAGAGATATACAATCAAGAAAATCAAGGGTAATTGTGATATATACGCGGATTAGACACAAAAAAAAAAACACTCAACAAATGGCTACAATTTAAGGAATGTGTTTGGTGACGACATCAGATTCCTAATTGATGGAGATAGGTCTGGTGGCAAGAAAAGCCGCTTCTAGGAGGTTGTCAAGTGTTTTCGCTCGGCGATTCCATTCTTGCGTGGTTGGTTTAGCCCTTGTTCCTGTAACTCGAATCCTAGCCCAGTATATCCCATTTTAATTTTACACTATTGTGAACCATACGCCTTTTTTACTCTCTGATCGAGGTTCTCGGCATTGTAAAACCTTCGTAAACTAAATCACACGTGTATATATTGACATTAAAGATATATACAGTAATGAAAATCAAGGGCAATGGTGATATATATGTGGATTAGACACCAAAAAAACACTCAACAAATGGCTACAATTTAAGGAATGTGTTTAGTGATGACATCAGATTCCTAATTGATGGAGAAAGGTCTAGTTGAAAGAAAAACTGCTTCTAGGAGGTTGTCAAGGGTTTTCGCTCGACGATTCCATTCTTGGGTGGTTGGTTTGGCCGTCGTTCCTGTAACTCGAATCCTAGCCCGGTATATCCGCTTTTAATTTTACACCATTGTGAACCTTACGCCTTTTTTACTCTCTGATCGAGGTTCTCGGCATTGAAAAATCTTCGTAAACTAAATCACACGTGTATATGTTAACATTTTAGAGATATACAGTCAAGAAAATCAAGGGCAATGGTGATATATATGGGGATTAGACACCAAAAAAAACACCCAACAATTGGCTACAATTTAAGGATTGTGTTTAGTGATGACATCAGATTTCTAATTGATGGAGAAAGGTCTGGTGGCAAGAAAAGCTGCTTCTTGGAGGTTGTCAAGTGTTTCGCTCGACGATTCCATTCTTGGGTGGTTGGTTTGGCCCTTGTTCCAGTAACTCGAATCCTAGCCCGGTATATCCCATTTTAATTTTACACCATTGTGAACCTTACGCCTTTTTTACTCTCTGATGGAGATTCTCGGCATTGAAAAATCATCGTAAACTAAATCACACGTGTATATGTTGACGTTTAAGAGATATACAGTCAAGAAATTCAAGGGTAATGGTGATATATATGCGGATTAGACAACAAAAAAACACTCAACAAATGGCTACAATTTAAGGAATGTGTTTAGTGGCGGCATCATATTCCTAATTGATGGAGAAAGGTCTTGTGGCAAGAAAAGCTGCTTCTAGGAGGTTGTCAAGGGTTTTCGCTCGACAATTCCATTCTTGGGTGGTTGGTTTGGCCCTTGTTCCTGTAACTCGAATCCTAGCCCGGTATATCCCATTTTAATTTTACACCATTGTGAACCTTACGCCTTTTTTACTCTCTGATTGAGGTTCTCGGCATTGAAAAATCTTCGTAAACTAAATCACACGTGTATATGTTGACATTTAATAGATATACAGTCAAGAAAATCAAGGGCAATGGTGATATATATGGGGATTAGACACCAAAAAAACACTCAACAAATGGCTACAATTTAAGGAATGTGTTTAGTGATGACATCAGATTCCTAATTGATGGAGAAAGGTCTGGTGGTAAGAAAAGCTGCTTCTTGAAGGTTGTCAAGTGTTTTGCTCGACGATTCCATTCTTGGGTGGTTGGTTTGGCCCTTGTTCCTGTAACTCGAATCCTAGTCCGGTATATCCCATTTTAATTTTACACCATTGTGAGCTTTACGCATTTTTTATTCTCTGATCGAGGTTCTCGGCATTGAAAAATCTTCGTAAACTAAATCACACGTGTATATGTTGACATTTAAGAGATATACAGTCAAGAAAATCAAGGGCAATGGTGATATATATGCGGATTAGACACAAAAAAAACACTCAACAAATGGCTACAATTTAAGGAATGTGTTTAGTGACGGCATCCGATTTCTAATTGATTGAGAAAGGTCCGGTAGCAAAAAAAGCTGCTTCTAGGAGGTTGTCAAGTGTTTTCGCTCGACGATTCCATTCTTGGGTGGTTGGTTTGGCCATTGTTCATGTAACTAAATCATACGTGTATACATTGACATTTAAGAGATATACAGTCAAGAAAATCAAGGGCAATGGTGATATATATGCGTATTAGACAAAAAAAAACACTCAACAAATGGCTACAATAAGGAATGTGTTTAGTGACGGCATCAGATTCCTAATTGATAGAGAAAGGTCTGGTGGCATGAAAAGCTGCTTCTAGTAGGCTGTCAAGTGTTTTCGCTCGACGATTCCATTCTTGGGTGGTTGGTTTGGCCCTTGTTCCTGTAACTCGAATCCTAGCCCGATATATCCCATTTTAATTTAACACCATTGTGAACCTTACGCCTTTTTTACTCTCTGATCGAGGTTCTCGGCATTGAAAAATCTTCGTAAACTAAATCACACGTGTATATGTTGACATTTAAGAGATATACAGTCAAGAAAATCAAGGGTAATTGTGATATATACGCGGATTAGACACAAAAAAAAACACTCAACAAATGGCTACAATTTAAGGAATGTGTTTGGTGACGACATCAGATTCCTAATTGATGGAGATAGGTCTGGTGGCAAGAAAAGCCGCTTCTAGGAGGTTGTCAAGTGTTTTCGCTCGGCGATTCCATTCTTGGGTGGTTGGTTTAGCCCTTGTTCCTGTAACTCGAATCCTAGCCCAGTATATCCCATTTTAATTTTACACTATTGTGAACCTTACGCCTTTTTTACTCTCTGATCGAGGTTCTCGGCATTGTAAAATCTTCGTAAACTAAATCACACGTGTATATATTGACATTAAAGATATATACAGTAATGAAAATCAAGGGCAATGGTGATATATATGTGGATTAGACACCAAAAAAACACTCAACAAATGGCTACAATTTAAGGAATGTGTTTAGTGATGACATCAGATTCCTAATTGATGGAGAAAGGTCTAGTTGAAAGAAAAACTGCTTCTAGGAGGTTGTCAAGGGTTTTCGCTCGACGATTCCATTCTTGGGTGGTTGGTTTGGCCGTCGTTCCTGTAACTCGAATCCTAGCCCGGTATATCCGCTTTTAATTTTACACCATTGTGAACCTTACGCCTTTTTTACTCTCTGATCGAGGTTCTCGGCATTGAAAAATCTTCGTAAACTAAATCACACGTGTATATGTTAACATTTTAGAGATATACAGTCAAGAAAATCAAGGGCAATGGTGATATATATGGGGATTAGACACCAAAAAAAACACTCAACAATTGGCTACAATTTAAGGATTGTGTTTAGTGATGACATCAGATTTCTAATTGATGGAGAAAGGTCTGGTGGCAAGAAAAGCTGCTTCTTGGAGGTTGTCAAGTGTTTCGCTCGACGATTCCATTCTTGGGTGGTTGGTTTGGCCGTCGTTCCTGTAACTCGAATCCTAGCCCGGTATATCCGCTTTTAATTTTACACCATTGTGAACCTTACGCCTTTTTTACTCTCTGATCGAGGTTCTCGGCATTGAAAAATCTTCGTAAACTAAATCACACGTGTATATGTTAACATTTTAGAGATATACAGTCAAGAAAATCAAGGGCAATGGTGATATATATGGGGATTAGACACCAAAAAAAACACTCAACAATTGGCTACAATTTAAGGATTGTGTTTAGTGATGACATCAGATTTCTAATTGATGGAGAAAGGTCTGGTGGCAAGAAAAGCTGCTTCTTGGAGGTTGTCAAGTGTTTCGCTCGACGATTCCATTCTTGGGTGGTTGGTTTGGCCCTTGTTCCTGTAACTCGAATCCTAGCCCGGTATATCCCATTTTAATTTAACACCATTGTGAACCTTACGCCTTTTTTACTCTCTGATGGAGATTCTCGGCATTGAAAAATCATCGTAAACTAAATCACACGTGTATATGTTGACGTTTAAGAGATATACAGTCAAGAAATTCAAGGGTAATGGTGATATATATGCGGATTAGACAACAAAAAAAACACTCAACAAATGGCCACAATTTAAGGAATGTGTTTAGTGGCGGCATCAGATTCCTAATTGATGGAGAAAGGTCTTGTGGCAAGAAAAGCTGCTTCTAGGAGGTTGTCAAGGGTTTTCGCTCGACGATTCCATTCTTGGGTGGTTGGTTTGGCCCTTGTTCCTGTAACTCGAATCCTAGCCCGGTATATCCCATTTTAATTTTACACCATTGTGAACATTACGCCTTTTTTACTCTCTGATTGAGGTTCTCGGCATTGAACAATCTTCGTAAACTAAATCACACGTGTATATGTTGACATTTAATAGATATACAGTCAAGAAAATCAAGGGCAATGGTGATATATATGGGGATTAGACACCAAAAAAAACACTCAACAAATGGCTACAATTTAAGGAATGTGTTTAGTGATGACATCAGATTCCTAATAGATGGAGAAAGGTCTGGTGGCAAGAAAAGCTGCTTCTTGGAGGTTGTCAAGTGTTTTCGCTCGACGATTCCATTCTTGGGTGGTTGGTTTGGCCCTTGTTCCTGTAACTAAATCATACGTGTATACGTTGACATTTAAGAGATATACAGTCAAGAAAATCAAGGGCAATGGTGATATATATGCGTATTAGACAAAAAAAACACTCAACTAATGGCTACAATAAGGAACGTGTTTAGTGACGGCATCAGATTCCTAATTGATAGAGAAAGGTCTGGTGGCATGAAAAGCTGCTTCTAGCAGGCTGTCAAGTGTTTTCGCTCGACGATTCCATTCTTGGGTGGTTGGTTTGGCCCTTGTTCCTGTAACTCGAATCCTAGCCCGATATATCCCATTTTAATTTAACACCATTGTGAACCTTACGCCTTTTTTACTCTCTGATCGAGGTTCTCGGCATTGAAAAATCTTCGTAAACTAAATCACACGTGTATATGTTGACATTTAAGAGATATACAGTCAAGAAAATCAAGGGTAATTGTGATATATACGCGGATTAGACACAAAAAAAACACTCAACAAATGGCTACAATTTAAGGAATGTGTTTGGTGACGACATCAGATTCCTAATTGATGGAGATAGGTCTGGTGGCAAGAAAAGCCGCTTCTAGGAGGTTGTCAAGTGTTTTCGCTCGGCAATTCCATTCTTGGGTGGTTGGTTTAGCCCTTGTTCCTGTAACTCGAATCCTAGCCCAGTATATCCCATTTTAATTTTACACTATTGTGAACCTTACGCCTTTTTTACTCTCTGATCGAGGTTCTCGGCATTGTAAAATCTTCGTAAACTAAATCACACGTGTATATATTGACATTAAAGATATATACAGTAATGAAAATCAAGGGCAATGGTGATATATATGTGGATTAGACACCAAAAAAACACTCAACAAATGGCTACAATTTAAGGAATGTGTTTAGTGATGACATCAGATTCCTAATTGATAGAGAAAGGTCTAGTTGAAAGAAAAACTGCTTCTAGGAGGTTGTCAAGGGTTTTCGCTCGACGATTCCATTCTTGGGTGGTTGGTTTGGCCGTCGTTCTTGTAACTCGAATCCTAGCCCGGTATATCCGCTTTTAATTTTACACCATTGTGCACCTTACGCCTTTTTTACTCTCTGATCGAGGTTCTCGGCATTGAAAAATCTTCGTAAACTAAATCACACGTGTATATGTTAACATTTTAGAGATATACAGTCAAGAAAATCAAGGGCAATGGTGATATATATGGGGATTAGACACCAAAAAAAACACTCAACAATTGGCTACAATTTAAGGATTGTGTTTAGTGATGACATCAGATTTCTAATTGATGGAGAAAGGTCTGGTGGCAAGAAAAGCTGCTTCTTGGAGGTTGTCAAGTGTTTCGCTCGACGATTCCATTCTTGGGTGGTTGGTTTGGCCCTTGTTCCTGTAACTCGAATCCTAGCCCGGTATATCCCATTTTAATTTAACACCATTGTGAACCTTACGCCTTTTTTACTCTCTGATGGAGATTCTCGGCATTGAAAAATCATCGTAAACTAAATCACACGTGTATATGTTGACGTTTAAGAGATATACAGTCAAGAAATTCAAGGGTAATGGTGATATATATGCGGATTAGACAACAAAAAAAACACTCAACAAATGGCCACAATTTAAGGAATGTGTTTAGTGGCGGCATCAGATTCCTAATTGATGGAGAAAGGTCTTGTGGCAAGAAAAGCTGCTTCTAGGAGGTTGTCAAGGGTTTTCGCTCGACGATTCCATTCTTGGGTGGTTGGTTTGGCCCTTGTTCCTGTAACTCGAATCCTAGCCCGGTATATCCCATTTTAATTTTACACCATTGTGAACCTTACGCCTTTTTTACTCTCTGATTGAGGTTCTCGGCATTGAACAATCTTCGTAAACTAAATCACACGTGTATATGTTGACATTTAATAGATATACAGTCAAGAAAATCAAGGGCAATGGTGATATATATGGGGATTAGACACCAAAAAAAACACTCAACAAATGGCTACAATTTAAGGAATGTGTTTAGTGATGACATCAGATTCCTAATAGATGGAGAAAGGTCTGGTGGCAAGAAAAGCTGCTTCTTGGAGGTTGTCAAGTGTTTTCGCTCGACGATTCCATTCTTGGGTGGTTGGTTTGGCCCTTGTTCCTGTAACTAAATCATACGTGTATACGTTGACATTTAAGAGATATACAGTCAAGAAAATCAAGGGCAATGGTGATATATATGCGTATTAGACAAAAAAAACACTCAACTAATGGCTACAATAAGGAACGTGTTTAGTGACGGCATCAGATTCCTAATTGATAGAGAAAGGTCTGGTGGCATGAAAAGCTGCTTCTAGTAGGCTGTCAAGTGTTTTCGCTCGACGATTCCATTCTTGGGTGGTTGGTTTGGCCCTTGTTCCTGTAACTCGAATCCTAGCCCGATATATCCCATTTTAATTTAACACCATTGTGAACCTTACGCCTTTTTTACTCTCTGATCGAGGTTCTCGGCATTGAAAAATCTTCGTAAACTAAATCACACGTGTATATGTTGACATTTAAGAGATATACAGTCAAGAAAATCAAGGGTAATTGTGATATATACGCGGATTAGACACAAAAAAAAAAGTCAACAAATGATCTACAATAAGGAATGTGTTTAGTGACGACATCAGATTCCTATTTGATGGAGAAAGGTCTGGTGGCAAGAAAAGCCGCTTCTAGGAGGTTGTCAAGTGTTTTCGCTCGTCGATTCCATTCTTGGGTGGTTGGTTTGGCCCTTGTTCCTGTAACTCGAATCCTAGCCCAGTATATCCCATTTTAATTTTACACTATTGTGAACCTTACGCCTTTTTTACTCTCTGATCGAGGTTCTCGGCATTGTAAAATCTTCCTAAACTAAATCACACGTGTATATGTTGACATTTAAGATATATACAGTAAAGAAAATCAAGGGCAATGGTGATATATATGTGGATTAGACACAAAAAAAACACTTAACAAATGGCTACAATTTAAGGAATGTGTTTAGTGACGACATCAGATTCCTAATTGATGGAGAAAGGTCTAGTTGAAAGAAAAACTGCTTCTAGGAGGTTGTCAAGGGTTTTCGCTCCACGATTCCATTCTTGGGTGGTTGGTTTGGCCCTTGTTCCTGTAACTCGAATTCTAGCCCGGTATATCCGATTTTAATTTTACACCATTGTGAACCTTACGCCTTTTTTACTCTCTGATCGAGGTTCTCGGCATTGAAAAATCTTCGTAAACTAAATCACACTTGTATATGTTAACATTTTAGAGATATACAGTCAAGAAAATCAAGGGCAATGGTGATATATATGGGGATTAGACTACAAAAAAACACTCAACAATTGGCTACAATTTAAGGAATGTGTTTAGTGATGACATCAGATTTCTAATTGATGGAGAAAGGTCTGGTGGCAAGAAAAGCTGGTTCTTGGAGGTTGTCAAGTGTTTCGCTCGACGATTCCATTCTTGGGTGGTTGGTTTGGCCCTTGTTCCTGTAACTCGAATCCTAGCCCGGTATATCCCATTTTTATTTTACACCATTGTGAACCTTACGCCTTTTTTACTCTCTGATGGAGATTCTCGGCATTGAAAAATCATCGTAAACTAAATAACACGTGTATATGTTGACGTTTAAAAGATATACAGTCAAGAAAATCATGGGTAATGGTGATATATATGCGGATTAGACAACAAAAAAAACACTCAACAAATGGCTACAATTTATGGAATGTGTTTAGTGGCGGCATCAGATTCCTAATTGATGGAGAAAGGTCTTGTGGCAAGAAAAGCTGCTTCTAGGAGGTTGTCAAGGGTTTTCGCTCGACGATTCCATTCTTGGGTGGTTGGTTTGGCCCTTGTTCCTGTCACTCGAATACTAGCCCGGTATATCTCATTTTAATTTTACACCATTCTGAACCTTACGCCTTTTTTACTCTCTGATCGAGGTTCTTGGCATTGAAAAATCTTCGTAACCTAAATCACACATGTATATGTTGACATTTAAGAGATATACAGTCAAGAAAATCAAGGGCAATGGTGATATATATGCGGATTAGACACAAAAAAAAAACACTCAACAAATGATCTACAATAAGGAATGTGTTTAGTGACGGCATCAGATTCCTAATTGATGGAGATAGGTCTGGTGGCAAGAAAGGCTGCTTCAAGTAGGCTGTCAAGTGTTTTCGCTCGACGGTTCCATTCTTGGGCGGTCAGATTCCTAATTGATAGAGAAAGGTCTGGTGGCATGTCACACCCCGACCACGTAGAACATACAAATCGTGGCGGAAACATCGGGGCGTGTTGTAACAGAATTAATGTTTCACAACCATGGAAATTAAAGTTTCGTTTTATTCAATATAAGTGTTACAATGTCTAAACAAACATGGAAATACAACAATTAACTAGTCTGCATCTTTTATTGTCACTAAGGCCCATGTCCGCCTAAGTGTATCTTGATCAATCCTATGCTTCATTTCCTGAAAAACACATGTGAAAATATGGTACGTCAGCATAAAAATGCCGGTGAGATACATAGGTTTTGTGAAAATAGGTTTCATGACTTATGTTTGAGAAAATGTTTAGTCATGAACCTTGTTATTTGCTTTGTTTTGTAAATCATTTGAAAATCGATAAGATCAGATGATATGTATAAATAATGTATGGTTAAATGAATAACCATGTAAAATGAGTTTGTATTAGATAGGTTGCTTGTAAAACAATGTCTTGTGAAAAATATGTTATTTGTATAAAATGTTCTATGTCTCAAACTGAAATGATTCAAATAACGCTACGATATGTAATACCATACAAACACTTATATATAGGAAGTACCAGCGGCGTATCCACCATGTTTGTATCATATTACACACGCATCGTTACTTAATCACTTAATCAAACCAAACCAACAATGTAAATTGTCCATGTATAAATGAATTTGTCAAATGTATTGAATAATATGTCAAAATGCAATGATCAATGTAAATCATGTAATGTGTAACCTAAATGATATGTATGGCTAGTGAAAACGCATCAACTAAACCATAGGTGAAATGCACAAAAACAAAGTATTGAAGTAAAACTGTGTTTAAATCAACGTTATGTTTTGTGTAAATGCATGATCAATGTCAATCATGTTAAAATGTCTATGTCTAATGTCTATGTCAAAATGTCCTGTATGGCTAGCGAAATGTCTCAACTAAACCATATGCACAAGAACATAGTATTGAAGTAAAACGTAGTTTAAATCAACATTATGTCTTGTGAAAATGCATGATCAAGGTCAATCATGTTAAAATGTCTATATGCATGATCAAGGTCAATCATGTTAAAATGTCTAAATGCATGATCAAGGTCAATCATGTTAAAATGTCTATGTCTAATGTCTATGTCAAAATGTCCTGTATGGCTAGCGAAATGTGTCAACTAAACCATATGCACAAGAACATAGTATTGAAGTAAAACGTAGTTTAAATCAACATTATGTCTTGTGAAAATGCATGATCAAGGTCAATCATGTTAAAATGTCTAAATGCATGCTATACTGATAATGAACATTTATGCGGTATTGTGAAAATGCATACATCCAAGCCTGGCGACTGTGGTGATAAACCCTTTAAACAAATTAAAGGTCTATCTGTCTTAATAACAACGAATTCGGTCATTCCTTTCATCCCCTTTCCCTGGGACGTCCGGAACGGGAGTTGTCAATTCCTATGGTACCACTACCTACTAACGAACGGCATGATCGGTGTTAATGAATGTATTGTCCCATGTAAACAAACCAAATGTCATACCAAAATGTAAGCATGTGATGAAATGAATCTGTACTAAGTATGCAACAAATGAACATACATAGCACGTGATGTGATGTGATGTAAAACGATGTACTAAGTATGCACGCTATATACATACATAGCATAAAATGTCATAAAATCATGTACTATAATGTACTAACGAACATAGCAGTATATGATGCGAAAACAGGAAAGCATGAAAGTAACAAGTAGGAACATGTGTTCCACCCCAAAACAGTTTGGAAAACAGTAAAAGAGGGGTCTATGTACTCACTTGAGAATGCTCAGTAGTCCTTGAGTAACAACCAAACAATGCTAGAGATCACGGAAATCAAACGGCACCTAATATAGGTAACTATGTTAATTAACCGGACCTAAATCGGAAGATTGGGTAGCATTAGGGTTTGTAAACCAAATGAGTGTAAGAACTCATGTGATATGGTTTAACAAGGCCTACATGCTAAATGAAACTTAACCTAAGTCTTATCGACCCATTACGACCCGTTTAGGAAGCTTATGCTACTTTAACGCGTCGTGCGCGTGAAACGCGTTTGGACCGCCTAACTAGCCCTATGACAAGTGTTATATGCCTAATCATGTTACATAATCAGTTATGTGACAAAGGTTTAGGTTACATATGCTTAATTACCAATTATACATGAAAAGGGTATTCTGGTAATTTACCTAAGGCATATAAACTACCTATCATACAACTACTTAAACGATGTGACCATAGGGTATAACCTCGGAAGGTTATTCCCTACCTACTATGGTCACCTAAAGTATTTGGTCGGATCCTAATGATCGACCAAATGGGTCGAGTTCGAAGGTATAGGCGATTTATTAGATCGCCTACCCTACGACTCTAGACAACGTGGTAATCAGTGGGCATAGTCCCAAGGGACTATGACCAACGTGATTACACTCACGTTGCGAAGTTTAAACGAACTTCGCATTGACCATTACTGGTCAACGCTGAAAGTCAAACAAAGTTTGACTTTCTGACTCGAAAAGCAGTAAAATAAGGAAAAGAACGAAAGAATACTTACCCAGGGTCCCCGAATGCTAATCCCGACTTCAAGAACTCAGGTATGAAACAATGGTTTCAACTTAGAGCTCTCAAAATCAGAATTCTTGTAAGAATAGCAATGGGGGGTATGGGGTATATATAGTTTTCGGGTAACCGTTAGGATCGTTTCTTGGAAAAGGGGAAACGATCAAGGCCGTACACTTGTCCAAATGTTATGGTGGCTAAATCTTGATCTTATCTTGATGATTAGGCAAGTTTAAAACATGTGGATGGGGTTTAAAGGGCTGCAACTTGTGAAAACAAACATTGAATCTGGTCAGAAGGGCTAATGCGGCCCGCTTTAGATTTAGGCAAACACAATGCGGGCCGCTTGGGGCCTCTGATCTGCACATATGTTTCAGAATTGACAGTTTAGGTCCCTGCACGTGTTTAAGGCCATTTTTGACACGTTTAAGGCCCGTTAACCCCATTTCAAAGCTCTAAAATGAAGTTAAAGTATAGGGAACTTAAAATGTGTTCAAAAATATCTCAGATGTCGGTTCGTTTAGCCGTACGAACGCGATGTTCGCTTAATTACGACGGAATGCGCATAAGCGCGAAAAACGATCCAAATGACGTGACGAATGGATTTTTCTTAAGGCGAACACTAAAATATAAAGTAGTCATGCTTAAATAAATTTTTGGATGTCCAGATGTATTCAGAACGTAAGTTATGCGCGAAAATGCAAACTTGTGCACTTTTTGACACTTTTAGTCCCTGAATGACCCAAAAGTTTATTTTAGCACACCGAACCCCTCAAAGCCTATTTCTAAGCTATGTGAAGGATATTTATGGTATGTTTAACTTATGGTCATGCTCCGGAAGGTCTGTTACAGTTCAAATTGGCATACTTTCGCAGTTTGTCAACTTTAGTCCCTGTAAGCGATTTAACTTGATTTTTGCCATACCAATGCCTTCAAAACTTATTTCTAAGTTATGTAAAGGTTATTTAAGGTATGTTAAGCCAATGTCACTATTCCGGAGTGTTTGTTGCATTTAAACTGGTTATATTTACGCATCGGTGCGCGTATAACCTTCCAGAAAGCGATTTAGAGTTTGAAATTGAACAAGAATTGATATGTGCAAATGATACACATATTTTTACAAATCCCAAGTATGAAATATAATATTTCATTGGTTTGGTACTTGTTTGATGGCCGTGAAGGCACAGGTGTTACAGTCTCCCCTACTTTAGGAAATTTCGTCCCGAAATTTATTTAGAGGAAACTTGTAAGAGTTTAAAACATGAAGTTGAAAAGATCGAACAACATTGGCTAGGTTTCTGAACTTCTAGTAACTTTAATAATCATCATGATTGCAATGTAAGAGGGATACTTATATACAAGTATATGAAGCGTCATTGGTGCGTCCACCGTACCTCCATTACATCGTTCTCATTTTGTTATTGTTGTCACTATTGGTTCTTACACATAATAAACCTTACTGGGTTTCTATGCACTAAATTTCATAATTATGTAGGCCTCCATAATTAGACAATTCCTTGCACAGTTCACACAGTCTATTTCATAATGCGTAGGGTAAAACCAAATGAACAATCCTGTGATGAGTGTGACTAGACCGCCGTAGAGTCCTTTTACTTAAATCATCAAATGATCTAAATAGACTATCAAGGAGTCTGTCCAGCTACATCACTAGATGTCATTCTTTAACCAGATTGCGAATCAATCTTTTGACTAGACCACTAAAAAGGGTCTGGAGTGGTACTATATAATCCAAGGGTCTTAACTATTACATAGAAGCCCATTAGGGATTTAAGGTAGTACCTTTTGAATATCCTACTACGAATCTCTCATATGAAGATATGAAAGATCCTGCGAGGATTTGGATAACGAATATCCAGAGTATACCAAAAACACAAAAATGTATAAATGAAAAACACCAAATATGTAAACACATAATCACATAACCACAAAATTGTTTAACTAGAAGTTTGTTCTGCTAACAGAGTACATGTATTTAAAGCACACTAGGAATCCATCTCATGGATTTCATTTGGCACTTTAAACATTATCGAGAATCTAACTATAAAGATAGAAAGATTCAAAAAGAAAATTCGATTTCGATTACGAGAACCCGAAATGTTCGAATTAAGGTACATAAAGAATCCAATTAAGGACTCTGATTTGAATGATGATCATCCACAAGGATCTAAATGTAAAGATAAAAAGATCCCATATGAATTTTTGAAGTTGAATATGTTTTGAAACCTTGCACTGGATGTGCTTAGGTCAAAACATGAAGTAAAATGCTTATGAAGTTAAGATGCTAGATATGTCAAGGTGACATATGAAGCAGAATTTGAAGGTTAAGTAAATGTGTGAGGAAAAATATATTTGGAAGACTATGCATGGGAAAAAAAAAATGTTTTTGAAACCTTATATATAATATTTTGAAATCATAAAGTAGGTGTATTAGGTAGATATATTTACAAAAATGTTTTAAAATCATGCGAGATGAATTTTGAAATTATGTATAAGGTTTT
Source organism: Helianthus tuberosus (assembly GCA_030545235.1). Lineage (NCBI taxonomy): Eukaryota > Viridiplantae > Streptophyta > Magnoliopsida > Asterales > Asteraceae > Helianthus > Helianthus tuberosus. The sequence goes on from CM060448.1 coordinate 55,904,333, forward strand.
TGAAAGACATGAATGATGCTTCTCGAAATCATGCACTTGATCAGAAAATGTATTGTGTTAATATTGTCTTCAGACTATATGAAATATTTTGAAATTTGAAAGGTTGGTTTTGATAACATGGCCAATGTTTTTGAAATAACATAGACAATGCATCTAGAAGAATTGTTTTCAAACTATATGAAATGTTTTGAGATCATGAAGATTGTTTTGAAATACTGGTACTGTGTATGTTGAAAAATCAAAACGTAATGGGTATGAGATTTGAAAATACCCTTAGTTATCTAACCAAGGATTTAAAGGCGCAGATGTGCGAAAAGCACGATTACTCATAATGTCACTTAATTTTCTGTACTTTGTTTCTTAGAGTGAAACGAGTACTTAAAATTTTCACAGGAATCATGAGCGATCATTTGAAAGAGAGAATCACAAGAGTAGTTTGTAAGGAACATAGTTCCTTGATGTAGATATCATAGGAAAAGTCATACACGCATGTAATTATACTTGTATATCAGAATTGTGAACAACAACTTTTATTTATGAACAAGACATATTGTTTCACAATACACGAGAACAAAAAAAAAAAAAAAAAAACAAAGGTATAAGACAGCAATATCCTTTGTTCAGCCGAATGCTCATCCAAGGGTTGGATTTGCATTAGCAAGCTTTGGGCAGTTGTGGCGGAAGTGACCAATCTCTCCGCAGTTGAAACATGAACCCAGTGGGAATTTCGCAGCGTTCCCTTGAACCGGAGCTTGAACCTGAGCAGCCTGATTTTGTCCCAAACGACAAACCTTGGCCAAATGCCCAAGTTTACCACACGTCGTGCATTGCCAGCAAACTTGTTGTAACGAGTGATGACCGTTGCAGCATGCACAATGAGGTGCAGTACCGGCATATGCTTTCTTTGCAGGTGGCTGAGCTGGTTGGTTGGGAACGGCTCGACCATTGTGAGCGACCACGGCGAAGTTTTGAGGAGCCTTTCGCTTCTTTGACTTCTTAGGCGATCGTTCATCCATGGTCTTTGATTCCTCGATTGGTTTATTGGCTGATGGTGTTGTCGCCTGACTAGGTCCTGCCTGTCTTGGTGACTCTTGAGTGGCTTCATCCTGGAGATGATACATGGCAGTAGCTAATTCAACAGTCTTCAGGACTACTTCGCCTATTCGCTGAGCTAATTTGACTGCTTGCTCAGATATCTGGGCGTCATCGTGATGAAGAGACATTCTTGAAGAAAAAGAAAGGCATAGGGGGAAACAGGTGAAAGATTTTTGGACAATCAAAACAGAATGATAACGCATGAAAATTGCGATCATTTGTTTGTTACCTAAGGCAAACAAATGAGACGGTGACTAATCAAGGTAAACAGGTCTTATTAATGTATCACTGAAGACATGCTCGCCTATAAGTGAACACTCATCCCGAGAATTCCCAGGTAAGCACAACTGGTCTCGCGTCTGATGAGATGTATACGAAGTGCTTGCCTAGACAGAAAACCCAGAATACAGGCATTCACCCTTCCAGTTTGCACGTGTTCACATTATTTAAAACCCAATACCTTGACGAGATTTTGAAAATTCAAAGGGGTTCAAAACCATATAACAGAGAGTTCAAAACCTTATAACTGAGGGTTCAAAACCTAGTAATCAATCATCCTAGAACAGATGATTAGTTTTCAAAGCGGTTTTGAATTTTATGTTCTTGTTGTGATCGTCGCCTAAGGATAGGTGACGGTATTGTTTTATGACTAAACGCAAGTAAACTCGCGTTAGGGTCCTAAGAAAGTTATAGACTAGGTCAAAGCATTACTAATAACCTAATTCCCTATAACCATTGGCTCTGATACCATCTTTTCTGTCATACCCCGACCACGTAGAACATACAAATCGTGGCGGAAACATCGGGGCGTGTTGTAACAGAATTAATGTTTCACAACCATGGAAATTAAAGTTTCGTTTTATTCAATATAAGTGTTACAATGTCTAAACAAACATGGAAATACAACAATTAACTAGTCTGCATCTTTTATTGTCACTAAGGCCCATGTCCGCCTAAGTGTATCTTGATCAATCCTATGCTTCATTTCCTGAAAAACACATGTGAAAATATGGTACGTCAGCATAAAAATGCCGGTGAGATACATAGGTTTTGTGAAAATAGGTTTCATGACTTATGTTTGAGAAAATGTTTAGTCATGAACCTTGTTATTTGCTTTGTTTTGTAAATCATTTGAAAATCGATAAGATCAGATGATATGTATAAATAATGTATGGTTAAATGAATAACCATGTAAAATGAGTTTGTATTAGATAGGTTGCTTGTAAAACAATGTCTTGTGAAAAATATGTTATTTGTATAAAATGTTCTATGTCTCAAACTGAAATGATTCAAATAACGCTACGATATGTAATACCATACAAACACTTATATATAGGAAGTACCAGCGGCGTATCCACCATGTTTGTATCATATTACACACGCATCGTTACTTAATCACTTAATCAAACCAAACCAACAATGTAAATTGTCCATGTATAAATGAATTTGTCAAATGTATTGAATAATATGTCAAAATGCAATGATCAATGTAAATCATGTAATGTGTAACCTAAATGATATGTATGGCTAGTGAAAACGCATCAACTAAACCATAGGTGAAATGCACAAAAACAAAGTATTGAAGTAAAACTGTGTTTAAATCAACGTTATGTTTTGTGTAAATGCATGATCAATGTCAATCATGTTAAAATGTCTATGTCTAATGTCTATGTCAAAATGTCCTGTATGGCTAGCGAAATGTCTCAACTAAACCATATGCACAAGAACATAGTATTGAAGTAAAACGTAGTTTAAATCAACATTATGTCTTGTGAAAATGCATGATCAAGGTCAATCATGTTAAAATGTCTATATGCATGATCAAGGTCAATCATGTTAAAATGTCTAAATGCATGATCAAGGTCAATCATGTTAAAATGTCTATGTCTAATGTCTATGTCAAAATGTCCTGTATGGCTAGCGAAATGTGTCAACTAAACCATATGCACAAGAACATAGTATTGAAGTAAAACGTAGTTTAAATCAACATTATGTCTTGTGAAAATGCATGATCAAGGTCAATCATGTTAAAATGTCTAAATGCATGCTATACTGATAATGAACATTTATGCGGTATTGTGAAAATGCATACATCCAAGCCTGGCGACTGTGGTGATAAACCCATTAAACAAATTAAAGGTCTATCTGTCTTAATAACAACGAATTCGGTCATTCCTTTCATCCCCTTTCCCTGGGACGTCCGGAACGGGAGTTGTCAATTCCTATGGTACCACTACCTACTAACGAACGGCATGATCGGTGTTAATGAATGTATTGTCCCATGTAAACAAACCAAATGTCATACCAAAATGTAAGCATGTGATGAAATGAATCTGTACTAAGTATGCAACAAATGAACATACATAGCACGTGATGTGATGTGATGTAAAACGATGTACTAAGTATGCACGCTATATACATACATAGCATAAAATGTCATAAAATCATGTACTATAATGTACTAACGAACATAGCAGTATATGATGCGAAAACAGGAAAGCATGAAAGTAACAAGTAGGCACATGTGTTCCACCCCAAAACAGTTTGGAAAACAGTAAAAGAGGGGTCTATGTACTCACTTGAGAATGCTCAGTAGTCCTTGAGTAACAACCAAACAATGCTAGAGATCACGGAAATCAAACGGCACCTAATATAGGTAACTATGTTAATTAACCGGACCTAAATCGGAAGATTTGGGTAGCATTAGGGTTTGTAAACCAAATGAGTGTAAGAACTCATGTGATATGGTTTAACAAGGCCTACATGCTAAATGAAACTTAACCTAAGTCTTATCGACCCATTACGACCCGTTTAGGAAGCTTATGCTACTTTAACGCGTCGTGCGCGTGAAACGCGTTTGGACCGCCTAACTAGCCCTATGACAAGTGTTATATGCCTAATCATGTTACATAATCAGTTATGTGACAAAGGTTTAGGTTACATATGCTTAATTACCAATTATACATGAAAAGGGTATTCTGGTAATTTACCTAAGGCATATAAACTACCTATCATACAACTACTTAAACGATGTGACCATAGGGTATAACCTCGGAAGGTTATTCCCTACCTACTATGGTCACCTAAAGTATTTGGTCGGATCCTAATGATCGACCAAATGGGTCGAGTTCGAAGGTATAGGCGATTTATTAGATCGCCTACCCTACGACTCTAGACAACGTGGTAATCAGTGGGCATAGTCCCAAGGGACTATGACCAACGTGATTACACTCACGTTGCGAAGTTCAAACGAACTTCGCATTGACCATTACTGGTCAACGCTGAAAGTCAAACAAAGTTTGACTTTCTGACTCGAAAAGCAGTAAAATAAGGAAAAGAACGAAAGAATACTTACCCAGGGTCCCCGAATGCTAATCCCGACTTCAAGAACTCAGGTATGAAACAATGGTTTCAACTTAGAGCTCTCAAAATCAGAATTCTTGTAAGAATAGCAATGGGGGGTATGGGGTATATATAGTTTTCGGGTAACCGTTAGGATCGTTTCTTGGAAAAGGGGAAACGATCAAGGCCGTACACTTGTCCAAATGTTATGGTGGCTAAATCTTGATCTTATCTTGATGATTAGGCAAGTTTAAAACATGTGGATGGGGTTTAAAAGGCTGCAACTTGTGAAAACAAACATTGAATCTGGTCAGAAGGGCTAATGCGGCCCGCTTTAGATTTAGGCAAACACAATGCGGGCCGCTTGGGGCCTCTGATCTGCACATATGTTTCAGAATTGACAGTTTAGGTCCCTGCACGTGTTTAAGGCCATTTTTGACACGTTTAAGGCCCGTTAACCCCATTTCAAAGCTCTAAAATGAAGTTAAAGTATAGGGAACTTAAAATGTGTTCAAAAATATCTCAGATGTCGGTTCGTTTAGCCGTACGAACGCGATGTTCGCTTAATTACGACGGAATGCGCATAAGCGCGAAAAACGATCCAAATGACGTGACGAATGGATTTTTCTTAAGGCGAACACTAAAATATAAAGTAGTCATGCTTACATAAATTTTTGGATGTCCAGATGTATTCAGAACGTAAGTTATGCGCGAAAATGCAAACTTGTGCACTTTTTGACACTTTTAGTCCCTGAATGACCCAAAAGTTTATTTTAGCACACCGAACCCCTCAAAGCCTATTTCTAAGCTATGTGAAGGATATTTATGGTATGTTTAACTTATGGTCATGCTCCGGAAGGTCTGTTACAGTTCAAATTGGCATACTTTCGCAGTTTGTCAACTTTAGTCCCTGTAAGCGATTTAACTTGATTTTTGCCATACCAATGCCTTCAAAACTTATTTCTAAGTTATGTAAAGGTTATTTAAGGTATGTTAAGCCAATGTCACTATTCCAGAGTGTTTGTTGCATTTAAACTGGTTATATTTACGCATCGGTGCGCGTATAACCTTCCAGAAAGCGATTTAGAGTTTGAAATTGAACAAGAATTGATATGTGCAAATGATACACATATTTTTACAAATCCCAAGTATGAAATATAATATTTCATTGGTTTGGTACTTGTTTGATGGCCGTGAAGGCACAGGTGTTACATGGCATGAAAAGCTGCTTCTAGTAGGTTGTCAAGGGTTTTCGCTCGACGATTCCGTTCTTGTGTGGTTGGTTTGGCCCTTGTTCCTGTAACTCGAATCCTAGCCCGATATATCCCATTTTAATTTAACACCATTGTGAACCTTACGCCTTTTTTACTCTCTGATCGAGGTTCTCGGCATTGAAAAATCTTCGTAAACTAAATCACACGTGTATATGTTGACATTTAAGAGATATACAGTCAAGAAAATCAAGGGTAATTGTGATATATACGCGGATTAGACACAAAAAAAAAAACACTCAACAAATGGCTACAATTTAAGGAATGTGTTTGGTGACGACATCAGATTCCTAATTGATGGAGAAAGGTCTGGTGGCAAGAAAATCCGCTTCTAGGAGGTTGTCAAGTGTTTTCGCTTGACGATTCCATTCTTGGGTGGTTGGTTTGGCCCTTGTTCCTGTAACTCGAATCCTAGCCCAGTATATCCCATTTTAATTTTACACTATTGTGAACCTTACGCCTTTTTTACTCTCTGATCGAGATTCTCGGCATTGTACAATCTTCGTAAACTAAATCACACGTGTATATATTGACATTTAAGATATATACAGTAATGAAAATCAAGGGCAATGGTGATATATATGTGGATTAGACACAAAAAAAAAACACTTAACAAATGGCTACAATTTAAGGAATGTGTTTTGTGACGGCATCAGATTCCTAATTGATGGAGAAAGGTCTAGTTGAAAGAAAAACTGCTTCTAGGAGGTTGTCAAGGGTTTTCGCTCGACGATTCCATTCTTGGGTGGTTTGTTTGGCCCTTGTTCCTGTAACTCGAATCCTAGCCCGGTATATCCGATTTTAATTTTACACCATTGTGAACCTTACGCCTTTTTTACTCTCTGATCGAGGTTCTCGGCATTGAAAAATCTTCGTAAACTAAATCACACGTGTATATGTTACCATTTTAGAGATATACATTCAAGAAAATCAAGGGCAATGATGATATATATGGGGATTAGACACCAAAAAAAACACTCAACAATTGGCTACAATTTAAGGATTGTGTTTAGTGATGACATCAGATTTCTAATTGATGGAGAAAGGTCTTGTGGCAAGAAAAGCTGCTTCTTGGAGGTTGTCAAGTGTTTCGCTCGACGATTCCATTCTTGGGTGGTTGGTTTGGCCCTTGTTCCTGTAACTCGAATCCTAGCCCGGTATATCCCATTTTAATTTTACACCATTGTGAACCTTACGCCTTTTTTACTCTCTGATGGAGATTCTCGGCATTGAAAAATCATCGTAAACTAAATCACACGTGTATATGTTTACTTTTAAGAGATATACAGTCAAGAAAATCAAGGGTAATGGTGATATATATGCGGATTAGACAACAAAAAAAACACTCAACAAATGGCTACAATTTAAGGAATGTGTTTAGTGGCGGCATCAGATTCCTAATTGATGGAGAAAGGTCTTGTGGCAAGAAAAGCTGCTTCTAGGAGGTTGTCAAGGGTTTTCGCTCGACGATTCCATTCTTGTGTGGTTGGTTTGGCCTTTGTTCCTGTAACTCGAATCCTAGCCCGGTATATCCCATTTTAATTTTACACCATTGTGAACCTTACGCCTTTTTTACTCTATGATTGAGGTTCTCGGCATTGAAAAATCTTCGTAAACTAAATCACACGTGTATATGTTGACATTTAATAGATATACAGTCAAGAAAATCAAGGGCAAGGGTGATATATATGGGGATTAGACACCAAAAAAACACTCAACAAATGGCTACAATTTAAGGAATGTGTTTAGTGATGACATCAGATTCCTAATTGATGGAGAAAGGTCTGGTGGCAAGAAAAGCTGCTTCTTGGAGGTTGTCAAGTGTTTCGCTCGACGATTCCATTCTTGGGTGGTTGGTTTGGACCTTGTTCCTGTAACTCGAATCCTAGCCTGGTATATCCCATTTTAATTTTACACCATTGTGAACCTTACGCCTATTTTACTCTCCGTTCGAGGTTCTCGGCATTGTAAAATCTTCGTAAACTAAATCACCCGTGCATATGTTGACATTTAAGATATATACAGTCATGAAAATCAAGGGCAATGGTGATATATATGCGGATTAAACACCAAAAAAAACACTTAACAAATGGCTACAATTTAAGGAATGTGTTTAGCGACGGCATCAGATTCTTAATTAATGGAGAAAGGTCTAGTTAAAAGAAAAGTTGCTTCTAGGAGGTTGTCAAGGGTTTTCGCTCGACGATTCCATTCTTGGGTGGTTGGTTTGTCCCTTGTTCCTGTAACTCGAATCCTAGCCCGGTATAACCCATTTTAATTTAACACCATTGTGATCCTTACGCCATTTTTACTCTCTGATTAAGGTTCTCGGCATTGAAAAATCTTCGTAAACTAAATCACACGTGTATATGTTGACATTTAATAGATATACAGTCAAGAAAATCAAGGGCAACGGTGATATATATGGGGATTAGACACCAAAAAAACACTCAACAAATGGCTACAATTTAAGGAATGTGTTTAGTGATGACATCAGATTCCTAATTGATGGAGAAAGGTCTGGTGGCAAGAAAAGCTGCTTCTTGAAGGTTGTCAAGTGTTTTGCTCGCCGATTCCATTCTTTGGTGGTTGGGTTGGCCCTTGTTCCTGTAACTCGAATCCTAGCTCGGTATATCCCATTTTAATTTTACACCATTGTGAACTTTACGCATTTTTTATTCTCTGATCGAGGTTCTCGGCATTGAAAAATCTTCGTAAACTAAATCACATGTGTATATGTTGACATTTAAGAGATATACAGTCAAGAAAATCAAGGGCAATGGTGATATATATGCGGGTTAGACAAAAAAAAAACACTCAACAAATGGCTACAATTTAAGGAATGTGTTTAGTGACGGCATCCGATTTCTAATTGATTGAGAAAGGTCTGGTGGCAAAAAAAGCAGCTTCTAGAAGGTTGTCAAGTGTTTTCGCTCGACGATTCCATTCTTGAGTGGTTGGTTTGGCCCTTGTTCCTGTAACTAAATCATACGTGTATACGTTGACATTTAAGAGATATACAATCAAGAAAATCAAGGGCAATGGTGATATATATGCGTATTAGACAAAAAAAAAACACTCAACTAATGGCTACAATAAGGAATGTGTTTAGTGACGGCATCAGATTCCTAATTGATAGAGAAAGGTCTGGTGGCATGAAAAGCTGCTTCTAGTAGGCTGTCAAGTGTTTTCGCTCGACGATTCCATTCTTGGGTGGTTGGTTTGGCCCTTGTTCCTGTAACTCGAATCCTAGCCCGATATATCCCATTTTAATTTAACACCATTGTGAACCTTACGCCTTTTTTACTCTCTGATCGAGGTTCTCGGCATTGAAAAATCTTCGTAAACTAAATCACACGTGTATATGTTAACATTTTAGAGATATACAGTCAAGAAAATCAAGGGCAATGGTGATATATATGGGGATTGGACTCCAAAAAAAACACTCAACAATTGGCTACAATTTAAGGAATATGTTTAGTGATGACATCAGATTTCTAATTGATGGAGAAAGGTCTGGTGGCAAGAAAAGCTGCTTCTTGGAGGTTGTCAAGTGTTTCGCTCGACGATTCCATTCTTGGGTGGTTGGTTTGGCCCTTGTTCCTGTAACTCGAATTCTAGCCCGGTATATCCCATTTTAATTTTACACCATTGTGAACCTTACGCCTTTTTTACTCTCTGATGGAGATTCTCGGCATTGAAAAATCATCGTAAACTAAATCACACGTGTATATGTTGACGTTTAAGAGATATACAGTCAAGAAAATCAAGGGTAATGGTGATATATATGCGGATTAGACAACAAAAAAAAAATACTCAACAAATGGCTAAAATTTAAGGAATGTGGTTAGTGGCGGCATCAGATTCCTAATTGATGGACAAAGGTCTTATGGTAAGAAAAGCTGCTTCTAGGAGGTTGTCAAGGGTTTTCGCTCGACGATTCCATTCTTGGGTGGTTGGTTTGGCCCTTGTTCCTGTCACTCGAATACTAGCCCGGTATATCCCATTTTAATTTTACACCATTCTGAACCTTACGCCTTTTTTACTCTCTGATCGAGGTTCTTGGAATTGAAAAATCTTCGTAACCTAAATCACACGTGTATATGTTGACATTTAAGAGATATACAGTCAAGAAAATCAAGGGCAATTGTGTTATATATGCAGATTAGACACAAAAAATAAACTCAACAAATGATCTACAATAAGGAATGTGTTTAGTGACGGCATCAGATTCCTAATTGATGGAGAAAGGTCTGGTGGCAAGAAAAGCTGCTTCAAGTAGGCTGTCAAGTGTTTTCGCTCGACGGTTCCATTCTTGGGTGGTTGGTTTGGCCCTTGTTCCTGTAACTCGAATCCTAGCCCGGTATATCCCATTTTAATTTTACACCATTATGAACCCTACGCCTTTTTTACTCTCTAATCGAGGTTCTCGGCATTGAAAAATCTTCGTAAACTAAATCACACGTGTATATGTTGACATTTAAGGGATATACAGTCAAGAAAATCAAGGGCAATGGTGATATATATGCGGATTAGATGTGACAACCCTCATAATTACATGTATCCATACGATTTATTAGTGTTAATGATGAATTATTTAACTGATTTCTGATTACTGCGTCATACTTACATGTTTTTTTTAACATACTAGTCTTGTGCAGAAAATTGACTAAATGGTCCTGTATGCTTTCCTAAGTGTTGGGAATTAAAAGTGTTACAAAAAGATAAATAAAGTACACTATATGGAATAACTACGCACTTTATCGGAACGGTATCTAACCGAACAACTGGACATTACCCGGGACACCAAAATATTGTTAAAAACATTGTTTCACTTTTTCTGAGCTAGTTATGGTCCCCGAACACTTAAACTTTCTCATGATACATGTAACACACTAAACACTAGATTTTTACCACTTAACCCCTAATTAATCACCTTTTACCATAGCAATTTACCTTTTACCCCCCCCCCCTGTTAGAACCGACCCCAAGGGACCCCACCACAAGATTTGATTAAATCTTCACTCACCAATTATTTCACTTTCTTGTGTAGAGCTTAAACATTATTATCTCGGCCCACATACTTTAATCATTCTCCATTATTACGTCTCTTTTCCTTTAATCATGGCATACTTTAATCATGTATACACTTTAATCATGGCATACTTTAATCATGTATACACTTTATACAATGTATAAATAAACGTAATGTTGAGAGCTTAAAGGAAACACAAAACACAAGAAGCTCTCAAGTTCTTTCGTATCAAGCTCGGATCGATTCACATCGTCTTCCATACTCTGGTAACTTATTTAGTTGCTAAACCTTTATGATTTTTGTGAAAAACTTGGCTGTGTTTTCTGGATCTCCTTATATGATTCTTGATGTTCTCCTTGGTCACATGTAGTGTTTGTCATTAATGGTCATGCGTATATGATACTCAAGTCATTTTCGGGTCCGGTTAAGTCACTAGGGTTTTCGGTGTGGGTTGAATCTTATGCTTAGTGATGAACTAGATATAAATAACCTAATCTGCTGTAGTTGATGTTATAACTGATCGGGTTCTCTAATGAAGCATTTTTGGGGTTCGGGTAACGAAAACAGGTTCTGTCTAGAACGTTACAACCGACTTGTATCAGCTGTAACCGAGTCATAACTTAACGAAAAATTGATTTTCTTGAGTCTATAACGTGTTATTTCGAAAAACGCTTCAAATGGCTCTAGAATCATATTTTTCTGAGGTCGTTTACTATTTTTAAAGGTCCGTTTTGTACAGCAGCAAAAGTTGTGTTTTTACTGCAGAAAATGTGTGTGAGGTTTTTTTGTCATAACTTAAAATCTGTGTAGAATTAGCTCATGAAATTTGTACTGTAGATGACCACTGATATCATTGTAATTCTCCAACTAAAATTTCATCAATCGGACTTACGATGAATTTTAAATGAATTATTCCGTGGACTGCAGTCAGAAAGTGACGAATCTGATTGCAGTCCGGTAAAATTTCTTTTATAAAATATTGGTAATGAATTGGATCCCGATATATTTTTACATAGTAATATTTGGGTTATTTAAAACATTCAGTAAAATTTTGGTAATTTTTGGAATAAGTTAACTATTTTATTAAATTACTCGAAAACAGTCCAGTTTTAGATGTTTAAGCTGAAACAATATAACTAGTGATTTGCATGTCTAAATGTCGGTTATATTATCCGATAATGATCTAACGTGTTATATGTCAATGAAAGTGTTATGTGCAATATCGTGTGCTTGCTCTTGAGTAGCTATAGGTGGAAAGTTTATATGGGCGTGAACTATTAAAGTGAGTGCATGTTATGTGGTAGATGCGTGTAGGAACTTCGTGCCTATTTGAAGTCACTAATAAACTAAGTGGTAATCATACTAGGACGTGATTGACCGACTTTGACTGTTAGCTATTTTTAAGAGTCAAACCGAGCAAACCAAGGTGAGTTCACACTCTTTCTAAGGCATGGGATTCCCTGTGGTTGGGAATGGGTTAAAGAACTAAAACGGAACCTGCATATCCTCCTTGGGTAGGATATGTACCGCCATCCTCCATGGGTATGATGCCAATATTAATCCTGCGTATTCTCCTTGGGTAGAATACGTACGTTCGTCCTCCTTGGGTAGGAAAACAACCTTAACTTACTAGACAAAAACTCTATCATTAAGTCCCTCATTTTATATCGACTTAATCGCCGAGGCCGATGGCGAGCGGGTCATTAGTTAAATAGCGCTATTAGGTTTGACAAACCTCACACCGTGCCGGTAGGACGGACGTATACTAATGGATCATGGCAAACAGTCAATGATGATAAACATTGACTTAGGGCACAACTTACTTTCGTCAGTAGTCGATATGGTAACGGTCTAGTGGTTCACATGGGGAAGCCCCCACTAAGTATGGGCATGGTTTGGGAAAGAAGGAATTGGTTAATCATATTTTCAACTATGGGGTAACCCCCACGGCAAGTAAGCCAGCTAAAGACAAACTATGTTTTCGAAAGCAACCTAAAACAAACACCCAACTGTGAACTCTCTCAACTTTATTGTTGACTCCTTGTTACATGCCTTGCAGGTCGTTAGGTGCTTATGGAGCTTGCACAGGGAGGAGTAGTCATTGTGGGGACATGGACTGTTGAGTTCCATGTTAAACATTTAAACTTTATAAACTTATTGCTTATGTTTGGGTTTCACATTTTATGCTTCCGCTGTTAACTTAAAGTTGTTTACTTTCTTTTGGACACCAATTATATTGGGGTTGGTTTTATGTACTTAATCACGTTGTTCAATATGATTGGTGGCTTGATCCTGGTCATGTCACGCCTCCAAGCGGTGATACTCCGCATGGTGGATTTTGGGGGTGTGACAGATTGGTATCAGAGCCATTGGTTATAGTGAACTTGGTTTTAAAAAGGGAAAAGCTTTTTGAGAAAACCAGACTATAACCTGTCCAGTGCTCAACGATCCACAACGACGCTTCGCTCCACATGCAAAGCTTGACACAATAGGTGGTATGAATTATGTTTATATTGTCTGTTAGATAGTTCACATAGTGCATTAGTTAACGTGATAACTGCTATTTGAACCTTGTGTGTTTACTTTCTTCTGTCGTCCCACGCTTACGCACTTTCGCGACACTTTTCTCACTTACGTTGCTTCGTTATGAAGATCATGAATGGACGCGGAGGACATGGTGGTATCAACGTAACTCAAGCCCAGTTGACGGCTTTGATTAATGAACGAGTTGCTGAGGCACTCGCAACAACTCCAGCAGGAGGTCAACATGCTCAGCCTCCCGTATGTACATTCAAAACGTTCATGGATTGCCGACCTAGTACTTTCAGCTGCACAGAAGGAGCTGTAGGTCTTCTTCCCTGGTTCGAGAAGATTGAGTCTGTTTTTGAGATGTGTGAATGCCCTGAAGATCGTAGGGTGAAATTTGCTACTGGAACACTCGAAGGTGCTGCGTTAACCTGGTGGAAAGCATAGGTCAAACTGCTAGGGCTGGCGGTTGCTAATGCCACCCCATGGAACGACTTCAAAGATTTGATCAAGGAAGAGTACTGTAGTCGTGACGACATCCACAAGCTAGAGGTGGAATTTTTCAATTTGAAGATGACGGGGTCTGAAATCGAGGCATACACAAAGAGATCGAACGAATTAGCTATCTTGTGCCCCACTATGGTGGATCCTCCTATCAAGCGTATCGAGCTGTACCTTAAGGGTTTGGTGCCCGAAATTCAAAGCCACGTGACCTCAGCTAATCTTGGCACCATTCAGCAAATCATCCGGTTGGCTCATCGTCTCACTGATCAGGCACTTGAGCAGAACAAGCTACCCAAGCGTATTAGCGTTACTACAACTGATGCTCCCAGTGATAACAAGCGCAAGTGGGATGGAAATTTGGGCAAGGGTTCTACTTCAGTTCAGTCTCAGTCCCAGCAGTGAAAGACAGATGACTACAAGAGCCCTGGTCAGCAATCTTCGGGTAGTCAGGGGCAAGGTGGATACAAGGGAAACCACCCCAAGTGCAACCAATGCAACAAACATCATAGTGGGCAGTGCAACAAGGGTCGTTATCTGGGATGTAACAAGTTTGGTCATGAGGCCAAGGATTGCAGGGGAGCACAACCAACAAATCAGAATCGCCAACAACAACAACAAGCTCCACAGAACCACCAGCAGCAGCAACAACAGGGCAATAAAGGATGCTTTCAGTGTGGCGCTGAAGGTCACTTTAAGAGGAACTGTCCTCAGCTGAACCAGAATTAGAACAACAACCAAGGAAACGGGAACAACAATGGAGGCAACAACGGGGGTAACAATAATGGCAATGGCTCCCGAGGTCGTGCCTTTGTGATTGGTCAGGGTGATACAAGGAACGACCCCAACGTTGTGATGGGTAAGTTTCTTCTGGACAACTTCTTGGTTACTGTTTTATTTGATTCGGGTGCCGATACTACTTATGTGTCCTTAAAAGTTAGCCAAATGCTTAAGCGCACTCCAACACTTTTGAACACCAAACACACGGTAGAACTAGTAAACGGTAAAAGTCTTGAAGCCACACACATAGTTAAGGGCTGTAACCTCGTCTTAGCTGGTCAGACCTTCTCTATCGATCTTATTCCTATCATTCTGGGTAGTTTCGACGTTGTTATTGGGATGGATTGGTTATCTCACCAGCAAGTGGAAATTCTTTGCAACGAGAAGATTGTCCACATCCCTCGTTCTGGTAAAGAACCCCTCGTAATTTGTGGCAACAAGAGTAGTGCTGTTGTGAGCATCATCTCTTTCCTTAAGACCCAGAAGTATTTGCAAAGGGGCCACACTGCTATCCTAGCCCTCGTTTCTGATACATCCTCGGAAGAAAGGAAGATAGAAGACATACCTATTGTACGTGATTTTCCTGAGGTATTTCCTAAGGAATTACCTGGTCTTCCGCCTCATCGTCAAGTTGAATTTCAAATCGAGCTAGCTCCTGGAGTAGCGCCCATAGCTCGAGCACCTTATCGTCTAGCTCCATCAGAACTTGAAGAACTGTCCACGCAACTACAAGAACTCTTGGAAAAGGGTTTCATACGTCCTAGATCTTCGCCCTGGGGACCTCCAGTGTTATTCGTGAAAAAGAAAGACGGTACCTTCAGAATGTGTATTGACTACCGCGAACTCAACAAGGTGACCGTGAAGAATCGTTATCCTCTCCTACGCATTGATGACTTATTCGACCAGTTGCAAGGGTCGAGTTGCTACTCAAAGATTGACCTGAGGTCAGGCTACCATCAACTGAGAGTCCGAGACAAGGATATCTCTAAGACAACATTTAGGACTCGGTATGGGCATTACGAGTTTCTGGTTATGCCTTTTGGATTAACGAATGCACCTGCAGTCTTCATGGATCTCATGAACCGAGTGTGCAAACCTTACCTGGATAAGTTTGTCATAGTTTTCATCGACGATATCCTGATCTATTCGAAGAGTCAGGAAGAACACGAGCAACACCTGAGGCTTATTTTGGAACTTCTTCGAACAGAGCAGTTGTATGCCAAATTTTCAAAATGTGACTTCTGGCTTCGCGAAGTCCACTTTCTAGGCCACGTGGTAAACAAGGAGGGGATTCATGTTGATCCATCCAAGGTTGACTCGATCAAGAACTGGCCTGCACCCCGTACACCAACAGAAATCCGCCAATTCTTGGGTTTGGCGGGATATTACAGAAGGTTTATCAAGGATTTCTCAAAGATTGCGCAACCTCTCACTTGACTGACTCATAAGGGTGTCACCTATCGTTGGAGTGATGTACAGGAGTCCGCATTTCAGCACTTAAAAGATAGCCTTTGTAGCACGCCTATCCTCTCATTGCCTAAAGGCACAGATGATTTTGTGGTTTATTGTGACGCTTCCATCCAAGGGCTTGGTTGCATGTTGATGAAACGTGACAAGGTCATTGCCTACGCATCGTGCCAACTCAAAGTTCACGAAAGGAACTACACTACGCACGACTTGGAATTAGGAGCAGTTGTTTTCGCACTTAAGATATGGAGACATTACCTATACGGTACCAAGTGCACCATTTACACCGATCATAGGAGTCTCGAGCATATCTTCAAGCCAAAGGAGTTAAACATGCGACAACGCCGATAGGTCGAGCTCTTGAATGATTACGAATGTGCGATCAAGTACCATCCAGGTAAAGCCAATGTTGTGGCCGACGCCCTCAGTCGAAAGGATACTATACCTAAACGTGTGCGAGCGCTACAACTTACCATCCAATCTAGTCTTCCTGCCCAGATATGAGATGCTCAGGTTGAAGCGTTGAAGGCAGAGAACATCAGGGCTGAGTCCTTACGAGGATCGAGGAAGCGGTTAGAACAAAAGGAAGACGACGCCTACTATGTAACAGGGCGCATTTGGGTCCCACTTTACGGAAACTTACGCGAGCTTGTGATGGATGAAGCGCACAAGTCTTGTTACTCAGTACATCCTGGTTCGGATAAGATGTACCACGACTTAAAGACCACATACTGGTGGCCTAGTATGAAAGCCAACATAGCAACCTACGTTAGTAAATGCTTGACTTGTGCTAGGGTCAAGGTTGAATACCAGAAACCATCAGGCCTACTCCAACAACCAGAGATCCCGACATGGAAATGGGAGCAAATTTCCATGGATTTCGTTACTGGCCTGCCTAGATCTCAACATGGAAATTATACCATTTGGGTGATCATGGATCGACTCACAAAGTCTGCACACTTCTTGGCTATCAAGGAAACGGATAAGTTTTCTACTCTAGCAGACATCTATCTAAAGGAAGTAGTATCAAGGCACGGAGTGCCAACCTTCATCATTTATGATCGTGACTCATGTTTTACATCTGAATTGTGGCAAGCTATGCACAGGTCTTTTGGCTCTCGATTAGACATGAGCACAGCATATCACCCACAAACGGATGGGCAGTCTGAACGCACCATCCAAACCCTTGAAGACATGCTTCGAGCATGTATAATTGATTTTGGCAATGGCTGGGAAATACACCTCCCTTTGGTGGAGTTTTCGTACAACAACAGTTTTCACACCAGCATCCAAGCTGCTCCGTTTGAGGCATTGTACGGGTGTAAATGCCGATCACCTCTTTGTTGGGCAGAGGTTGGCGACAGCCAAATCACTGGCCCAGAACTTGTGGTAGACACAACTGAGAAGATTGCTCAGATACGACAACGAATGACGGCAGCTCGTGACCGTCAGAAAAGCTACGCTGATAAGCGTAGGAAACCACTCGAGTTCCAGGTTGGGGATCGAGTGCTACTCAAAGTCTCACCTTGGAAAGGTGTAGTTCGTTTTGGCAAACGAGGCAAACTCAATCCGCGCTATGTCGGACCGTTCGAAATCATTGAGAAAATTGGCAAAGTCGCTTACAAGTTGAATCTACCGGCAGAACTCAGCGGAGTTCACAACGTATTCCATGTGTCGAATCTGAAGAAGTGTCTGTCAGATGAGACCCTCATAGTTCCTCTCAAGGAGCTCACTATCGACGATCAGCTGCGATTCGTCGAGGAACCAGCAGAGATTACTGATCGAGATGTTAAGGTTCTCAAGCGTACCAGAATACCTCTTGTTCGAGTTCGTTGGAACTCCCGTCGTGGCCCAGAGTTTACCTGGGAACGAGAAAACCAAATGAAACACAAGTATCCCCAGTTGTTTGAGAAAAGTGCAACCACTACTGAGGCTGAAGCTACTGCGGAATTTCAGAACGAAATTCCAAACCAACGGGGGGATGATGTGACACCCCAGGAAAACCAGTAAACCACGCAACTTAACTAGCTTCCTCAGTAACCACGCCCTAAATTTCGGGACAAAATTTTCTTAACAGGGGGAGAATGTGACAACCCTCATAATTACATGTATCCATACGATTAATTAATGTTAATGATGAATTATTTAACTGCTTTCTGATTACTGCGTCATACTTACATGTTTTTTAACATACTAGTCTTGTGCAGAAAATTGACTAAATGGTCCTGTATGCTTTCCTAAGTGTTGGGAATTAGAAGTGTTACAAAAAGATACATAAAGGACACTATACGGAATAACTTAGCACTTTATCAGAACGGTATCTAACCGAACAACCGGACATTACCCGGGACACCAAAATATTGTTAAAAACATTGTTTCACTTTTTCTTAGCTAGTTATGGTCCCCGAACACTTAAACTTTCTCATAATACATGTAACACACAAAACACTAGACTTTTACCACTTAACCCCTAATTAATCACCTTTTACCATAACAATTTACCTTTAACCCACCCCCCCCTTGTTAGAACCGACCCCAAGGGACCCCACCACAAGATTTGATTAAATCTTCACTCACCAATTATTTCACTTTCTTGTGTAGAGCTTAAACATTATTATCTCGGCCCACATACTTTAATCATTCTCCATTATTACGTCTCTTTTCCTTTAATCATGGCATACTTTAATCATGTATACACTTTAATCATGGCATACTTTAATCATGTATACACTTTATACATTCTATAAATAAACGTAATGTTGAGAGCTTAAAGGAAACACAAAACACAAGAAGCTCTCAAGTTCTTTCGTATCAAGCTCGGATCGATTCACATCGTCTTCCATACTCCGGTAACTTATTTAGTTGCTAAACCTTTATGATTTTTGTGAAAAACTTGGCTGTGTTTTCTGGATCTCCTTATATGATTCTTGATGTTCTCCTTGGTCACATGTAGTGTTTGTTATTAATGGTCATGCGTATATCATACTCAAGTCGTTTTTGGGTCCGATTAAGTCGCTAGGGTTTTCGGTGTGGGTTGAATCTTATGATTAGTGATGAACTAGATATAAATAACCTAATCTGCCGTAGTTGATGTTATAACTGATCGGGTTCTCTAATGAAGCATTTTTGGGGTTCGGGTAACGAAAACAGGTTCTGTTTAGAACGTTACAGCAACGAAAATTGATTTTCTTGAGTCTATAACGTGTTAATTAGAAAAATGCTTCAAATGGCACTGGAATAATATTTTTCTAAGGTCTGTTTTGTACAGCAGTAAAAGCTACGTTTTTACTGCAGATAATGTGTGTGATGTTTTTCGTCATAACTTGAAATCTGTGTAGAATTAGCTCATGAAATTTGTACTGTAGATGACCACTGATATCATTGTAATGCTCCAACTGGAACTTCATCAATCGCACTTACGATGAATTTTAAATGAATTATTCTGTGGACTACATTCAGAAAGTGACGAATCTGATTGCAGTCCGGTAATTTTTTTTTAAATATTGGTAATGAATTGGATCCCGATATTTTTACACAGTAATATTTGGGTTATTTAAAATATTCTGTAAAAGTTTGAGAATTTTTGGAATAAGTTAACTGTTTTATTAAATTACTCGAAAACAGTCCAGTTTTAGATGTGTAAACTGAAACAATATAACTAGTGATTTGCATGTCTAAATGTCGTTTATGTTATCCCATAATGATTTAACGTGTTATATGTCAATGAAATTGTTATGTGCAATATCGTGTGCTTGCTCTTGAGTAGCTATAGGTGGAAAGTTTATATGGGCGTGAACTGTTAAAGTGAGTGCATGTTATGTGGTAGATGCGTGTAGGAACTTCGTGCCTATTTGAAGTCACTAATAAACTAAGTGGTAATCATACTAGGACGTGATTGACCGACTTTGACTCTTAGCTATTTTTAAGAGTCAAACCGAGATAACCAAGGTGAGTTCACACTCTTTCTAAGGCATGGGATTCCCGGTGGTTGGGAATGAGTTAAAGAATTAAAACAGAACCTGCATATCCTCCTTGGGTAGGATATGTACCGCCATCCTCCATGGGTAGGATGCCAATATTAATCCTGCGTATTCTCCTTGGGTAGAATACGTACGTTCGTCCTCCTTGGGTAGGACAACAACCTTAACTTACTAGACAAAAACTCTATCATTAAGTCCCTCATTTTATATCGACTTAATCACCGAGGCCGATGGCGAGCGGGTCATTAGTTAAATAGCGCTATTAGGTTTGACAAACCTCACACCGTGCCGGTAGGACGGGCGTGTACTAATGGATCATGGCAAACAGTCAATGATGATAGACATTGACTTAGGGCACAACTTACTTTCGTCAGTAGTCGATATGGTAACGGTCTAGTGGTTCACATGGGGAAGCCCCCACTAAGTATGGGCATGGTTTGGGAAAGAAGGAATTGGTTAATCATATTTTCAACTATGGGGTAACCCCCACGGCAAGTAAGCCAGCTAAAGACAAACTATGTTTTCGAAAGCAACCTAAAACAAACACCCAACTGTGAACTCGCTCAACTTTATTGTTGACTCCTTGTTACATGCCTTGCAGGTCGTTAGGTGCTTATGGCGCTTGCACAGGGAGGAGTAGTCGTTGTGGGGACATGGACTATTGAGTTCCATGTTAAACATTTAAACTTTATAAACTTATTGCTTATGTTTGGGTTTCACGTATTATGCTTCCGCTGTTAACTTAAAGTTGTTTACTATCTTTTGGACACCAATTATATTGGGGTTGGTTTTATGTACTTAATCACGTTGTTCAATATGATTGATGGCTTGATCCTGGTCATGTCACGCCTTCAAGCGGTGATACTCCGCATGGTGTATTTTGGGGGTGTGACATTAGACAAAAAAAAACACTCAACAAATGGCTACAATTTAAGGAATGTGTTTAGTGACGACATTAGATTCCTAATTGATGTAGAAAGGTCTGGTGGAAAGAAAAGCTGCTTCTAGGAGGTTGTCAAGTGTTTTCGCTCAACGATTCCATTCTTGGGTGGTTGGTTTGGCCCTTGTTCCTATAACTCGAATCCTTGCCCGGTATATCCCATTTTAATTTTACACCATTGTGAACCTTACACCTTTTTTACTCTCTGATCGAGGTTCTCGGCATTGAAAAATATTCGTAATCTAAATCACACGTGTAAATGTTGGCATTTAAGAGATATACAGTCAAGAAAATCATGGGCAATGATGATATATATGCGGATTAGACACAAAAAAACACTCAACAAATGGCTACAAATGAGTAAATTACAAGTTTTGTCCTTTATATTTGTCCCAAATTGCAGGCGCTGTCCTTTGTCTTTAAAATTGATGAGTTTTGTCCTTAATGTTTACAAATCTTGCACGTTATGTCCTTTAAGCCAAACCCAATTAGAATTTTTAGTTAAGTTATGTCATGTGCACTGCACATGAGGGTAGAACGGTCATTTCACCTCCTCACTTGTCTTTCCCCCTTTTAATACCCTAATTTATTCATCTTCAACCTTCATTCTCTGAACCATCATGTGAAGGTTGAAGATGATGGTTCAGAGAATTCCTCAAAATTATATCTATAATGAATTCCTCATCACCACCACCTCCCACCGTATAAACCTCTCTTAGATAACTCATCCTCTATCTCTCTATCTCAGTTATGTCTCTCCCATCTCTCTCTCTCTCAAACCAACCCCCACCACCACAGTGACAGCCACCATCACACCAGATCCACCACACCACCGCCTCCATCTAAATCCACAACACCGTCACACCGCCTCCATCCAGATCCGCCACCTCCATCCATCCAAATCTCCACACCGCCACCTTCATCCATCCATCCAAATCGCCACACCGCAAAGTCTCAATATCCGTTTGAATGACGGCGGCAAAGTCTCAGAATCCGTTTGAACGACGGCGGCAAAGTTGAGCAACACCCCCTTCATCATTCGACCAATAACACCACCAACAACAACCAATCTCTCCATATTTTAATGATTATTTGTGGTTGTTGTGATGTTCATAAGATAGAGAGAAGATATGATAGAAAAAGTGGAGAAGAAGTGAGCGGCTGTTGTGATGTTCCTAAGGATGAAGTGGATTTTGAATATTAGGGTTTCTCTTTTTTTTTCTTTTAATATGTCGAGGACTTTGACAGGGGCAAAAAAATTGTTTTAGATCCTGGATTACATTGATCTAATTTTTGTAAAGGCAAATGCAATTTTCAATTGCTGTAAAGTCTAAAATGTCATGGGAATTGTAAAGATGATACTTATCTGCTGCTTTGGGAAGTGGAATCTTTAAAAGAAAATAGGTTGTAGGTTTCTTTTGCAGGTGTAAAGAGAAAGAATCGGGGTTTGCAATCTTGTTAAGTTTAAGGGTCAAAGAGAGGTTTATACGGTGGGAGGTGGTGGTGATGTGGTTAGGTCAGGTGGTGGTAATTTATTCATCTTCAACCTCCTCAATCTGAAGGGGATGATGGTTCAGAGAATGAAGGTTGAAGATGAATAAATTAGGGTATTAAAAGGGGGAAAGACAAGTGAGGAGGTGAAATGACCGTTCTACCCTCATGTGTAGTGCACATGACATAACTTAACTGAAAATTCTAACTGGGTTTGGCCTAAAGGACATAACGTGCAAGATTTGCAAACATTAAGGACAAAACTCATCAATTTAAAGACAAAGGACAGCGCCTGTAATTTGGGACAAACATAAAGGACAAAACTTGTAATTTACTCGCTACAAATTAAGGAACGTGTTTAGTGACGGCATCAGATTCCTAATTGATGGAGAAAGGTCTGGTGGCAAGAAAAGCTGCTTCTAGGAGGTTGTTAAGTGTTTTCGCTCGATGATTCCATTCTTGGGTGGTTGGTTTGACTCTTGTTCCTGTAACTCGAATCCTAGCCCGGTATATCCCATTTTAGTTTTACACCATTGTGAACCTTATGCCTTTTTTACTCTCTGATCAAGGTTCTCGGCATGGAAAAATCTTCGTAAACTAAATCACACGTGTATATGTTGACATTTAAGAGATATACAGTGAAGAAAATCAAGAGCAATGGTGATATATATATATATGCGGATTAGACACCAAAAAAGACACTCAACAAATAGCTACAATTTACGGATTATGTTTAGTGACGACATCAGATTCCTAATTGATGGAGAAAGGTCTGGTGGCAACAAAAGCTGCTTTTAGGAGGTTGTCAAGTGTTTTCGCTCGACGATTCCATTCTTGGGTGGTTGGTTTGGCCCTTGTTCCTGTAACTCGAATGCTAGCCCGGTATATCCCATTTTAATTTTACACCATTCTGAACCTTACGCCTTTTTTACTCTCTGATCGAGGTTCTTGGCATTGAAAAATCTTCGTAAACTAAATCACACGTGTATGTGTTGACATTTAAGAGATATACAGTGAAGAAAATCAAGGGCAATGGTGATATATATGCGGATTAGACACAAAAAAAACACTCAACAAATGGCTACAATTTAAGGAATGTGTTTAGTGACGGCATCAGATTCCTAATTGATGGAGAAAGGTCTGGTGGCAAGAAAAGCTGCTTTTAGGGGGTTGTCAAGTGTTTTCACTCGACGATTCCATTCTTGGGTGGTTGGTTTGTCCCTTGTTCCTGTAACTCGAATCCTAGCCAGGTATATCCCATTTTAATTTTACACCATTGTGAACCTTACGCCTTTTTTACTCTCTGATTGAGTTTCTCGGCATTGAAAAATCTTCGTAAACTAAATCACACGTGTATATGTTGACATCTAAGAGGTATACAGTCAAGAAAATTAAGGGCAATGGTGATATATATGCAGATTAGACACCAAAAAAAAACACACAACAAATCGCTACAATTTAAGGAATGTGTTTAGTGACGGCATCAGATTCCTAATTGATAGAGAAAGGTCTGGTGGCAAGAAAAGCTGCTTCTAGGAGGTTGTTAAGTGTTTTCACTCGACGATTCCATTCTTGGGTGGTTGTTTTGGCCCTTATTCCTGTAACTCGAATACTAGCCTGGTATATCTCATTTTAATTTTATACCATTGTGAACCTTACGCCTTTTTTAATCTCTCATCGAGGTTCTCGGCATTGAAAAGTCTTCGTAAACTAAATCACACGTGTATAAGTTGACATTTAAGAGATATACAGTCAAGAAAATCAAGGGCAATGGTGATATATTTGCGGATTAGACACAAACAAAAACACTCAACAAATGGCTACAATTGAAGGAATGTGTTTAGTGACGGCATCAGATTCCTAATTGATTGAGAAAGGTCTGGTGGTAAGAAAAGCTGCTTCTAGGAGGTTGTTAAGTGTTTTCACTCGACGATTCCATTCTTGGGTGGTTGTTTTGGCCCTTATTCCTGTAACTCGAATACTAGCCTGGTATATCTCATTTTAATTTTATACCATTGTGAACCTTACGCCTTTTTTAATCTCTCATCGAGGTTCTCGGCATTGAAAAATCTTCGTAAACTAAATCACACGTGTATAAGTTGACATTTAAGAGATATACAGTTAAGAAAATCAAGGGCAATGGTGATATATTTGCGGATTAGACACAAAAAAAAACACTCAACAAATGGCTACAATTGAAGGAATGTGTTTAGTGACGGCATCAGATTCCTAATTAATTGAGAAAGGTCTGGTGGTAACAAAAGCTGCTTCTAGGAGGTTGTTAAGTGTTTTCGCTCAACGATTCCATTCTTGGGTGGTTTGTTTGGCCCTTGTTCCTGTAACTCGAAACCTAGCCCGGTATATCCCATTTTAATTTTACACCATTGTGAACCTTACGCCTTTTTTACTCTCTGATAGAGGTTCTCAGCATTGAAAAGTATTTGTAAACTAAATCACACGGGTATATATTAACATTTAAGAGATATACAGTCAAGAAAATCAAGGGCAATGGTGATATATATGCGGATTAGACACAAAAAAAACACTAAACAAATGGCTACAATTTAAGTAATGTGTTTAATGACGGCATCGGATTCCTAATTGATGGAGAAAGGTCTGGTGGAAAGAAAAGCTGCTTCTAGGAGGTTGTCAAGTGTTTTCGCTCAACGATTCCATTCTTGGTTGTTTGGTTTGGCCCTTGTTCCTGTAACTCGAATCCTAGCCCGGTATATCCCATTTTAATTTTACACCATTCTAAACCTTACGCCTTTTTTACTCTCTGATCGAGGTTCTTGGCATTGAAAAATCTTCGTAAACTAAATCACACGTGTATATGTTGACATTTAAGAGATATACAGTGAAGAAAATCAAGGGCAATGGTGATATATATGCGGATTAGACACAAAAAAAACACTCAACAAATGGCTACAATTTAAGGAATGTGTTTAGTGACGGCATCAGATTCCTAATTGATGGAGAAAGGTCTGGTGGCAAGAAAAGCTGCTTTTAGGGGGTTGTCAAGTGTTTTCACTCGACGATTCCATTCTTGGGTGGTTGGTTTGTCCCTTGTTCCTGTAACTCGAATCCTAGCCAGGTATATCCCATTTTAATTTTACACCATTGTGAACCTTACGCCTTTTTTACTCTCTGATTGAGTTTCTCGGCATTGAAAAATCTTCGTAAACTAAATCACACGTGTATATGTTGACATCTAAGAGGTATACAGTCAAGAAAATTAAGGGCAATGGTGATATATATGCAGATTAGACACCAAAAAAAAACACACAACAAATCGCTACAATTTAAGGAATGTGTTTAGTGACGGCATCAGATTCCTAATTGATAGAGAAAGGTCTGGTGGCAAGAAAAGCTGCTTCTAGGAGGTTGTTAAGTGTTTTCACTCGACGATTCCATTCTTGGGTGGTTGTTTTGGCCCTTATTCCTGTAACTCGAATACTAGCCTGGTATATCTCATTTTAATTTTATACCATTGTGAACCTTACGCCTTTTTTAATCTCTCATCGAGGTTCTCGGCATTGAAAAATCTTCGTAAACTAAATCACACGTGTATAAGTTGACATTTAAGAGATATACAGTCAAGAAAATCAAGGGCAATGGTGATATATTTGCGGATTAGACACAAACAAAAACACTCAACAAATGGATACAATTGAAGGAATGTGTTTAGTGACGGCATCAGATTCCTAATTGATTGAGAAAGGTCTGGTGGTAAGAAAAGCTGCTTCTAGGAGGTTGTTAAGTGTTTTCACTCGACGATTCCATTCTTGGGTGGTTGTTTTGTCCCTTATTCCTGTAACTCGAATACTAGCCTGGTATATCTCATTTTAATTTTATACCATTGAGAAACTTACGCCTTTTTTAATCTCTCATCGAGGTTCTCGGCATTGAAAAATCTTCATAAACTAAATCACACGTGTATAAGTTGACATTTAAGAGATATACAGTCAAGAAAATCAAGGGCAATGGTGATATATTTGCGGATTAGACACAAAAAAAACACTCAACAAATAGCTACAATTGAAGGAATGTGTTTAGTGACGGCATCAGATTCCTAATTAATTGAGAAAGGTCTGGTGGTAAGAAAAGCTGCTTCTAGGAGGTTGTTAAGTGTTTTCGCTCGACGATTCCATTCTTGGGTGGTTTGTTTGGCCCTTGTTCCTGTAACTCGAAACCTAGCCCGGTATATCCCATTTTAATTTTACACCATTGTGAACCTTACGCCTTTTTTACTCTCTGATCGAGGTTCTCAGCATTGAAAAGTATTTGTAAACTAAATCACACGGGTATATATTAACATTTAAGAGATATACAGTCAAGAAAATCAAGGGCAATGGTGATATATATGCGGATTAGACACAAAAAAAACACTAAACAAATGGCTACAATTTAAGTAATGTGTTTAATGACGGCATCGGATTCCTAATTGATGGAGAAAGGTCTGGTGGCAAGAAAAGCTGCTTCTAGGAGGTTGTCAAGTGTTTTCGCTCAACGATTCCATTCTTGGTTGTTTGGTTTGGCCCTTGTTCCTGTAACTCGAATCCTAGCCCGGTATATCCCATTTTAATTTTACACCATTGTGAACCTTACGCCTTTTTTACTCTCTGATCGAGGTTCTCGGCATTCAAAAATCTTCGTAAACTAAATCACACGTGCATATGTTGACATTTAAGAGATATACAGTCAAGAAAATCAAGGGCAATGATGATATATATATATGCGGATTAGACAACAAAAAAACACTCAACAAATGGCTACAATTTAAGGTATGCGTTTAGTGACGGAATCAGATTCCTAATTGATGGAGAAAGCTGCTTCTAGGAGATTGTTAAGTGTTTTCGCTCGACGATTCCATTCTTGGGTGGTTGGTTTGGCCCTTGTTCATTTAACTCGAATCCTAGCCCGGTATATCCCATTTTAATTTTACACCATTGTGAAACTTACGCCTTTTTTATTCTCTGATCGAGGTTCTCGGCATTGAAAAATCTTCGTAAACTAAATCACATGTGCATATGTTGACAATTAAGAGATATACAGTCAAGAAAATCAAGGGCAATGGTGATATATATGCGGATCAGACACCAAAAAAAAAACACTCAACAAATGATTAATATTTAAGGTATGTGTTTATTGACGGAATCAGATTCCTAATTGATGGAGAAAGGTCTGGTGGCAAGAAAAGCTGCTTCTAGGAGGTTATAAAGTGTTTTTGCTCGACGATTGCATTCTTGGGTGGTTGGTTTGGCCCTTGTTCCTGTAACTCTTTCCTAGCCCGGTATATCCCATTTTAATTATACACCATTGTTAATCTTACACCTTTTTTACTCTCTGATCGTGGTTCTCGGCATTGAAAAATATTCGTAAACTAAATCACACGTGTATATGTTGACATTTAAGAGATATACAGTCAAGAAAATCAAGGGCAATGGTGATATATATGCGGATTAGACACCAAAAAAAACACTCAACAAATGGCTACAATTTAAGGAATGTGTTTAGTGACGGCATCAGATTCGTAATTGATTGAGAAAGCTCTGGTGGCAAGAAAAACTGCTTCTAGGAGGTTGTCAAGTGTTTTCGCTCGACAATTTCATTCTTGGGTGGTTGGTTTGGCCCTTGTTCCTGTAACTCGAATCCTAGCCCGGTATATCCCATTTTAATTTTACACCATTGTGAAACTTACGCCTTTTTTACTCTCTGATCGAGGTTCTCGGCATTGAAAAATCTTCGTAAACTAAATCACATGTGCGTATGTTGACAATTAAGAGATATACAGTCAAGAAAATAAAGGGCAATAGTGATATATATGCGGATCAGACACCAAAAAAAACACACACCAAATGGCTACAATTTAAGGTATGTGTTTAGTGACGGAATCAGATTCCTAATTGATGGAGAAAGGTCTGGTGGCAAGAAAAGCTGCTTCTAGGAGGTTATCAAGTGTTTTTGCTCGACGATTCCATTCTTGGGTGGTTGGTTTGGCCCTTGTTCCTGTAACTCGAATCCAAGCCCGGTATATCCCATTTTAATTTTACACCAATGTTAACCTTACGCTTTTTTTACTTTTTGATCGAGGTTCTCGGCATTGAAAAATCTTCGTAAACTAAATCACATGTGTATATGTTGACATTTAAGAGATATACAGTCAAGAAAATCAAGGGCAATGGTGATATATATGCGGATTAGACACAAAAAAAAACACTCAACAAATGGCTACAATTTACGGAATGTGTTTAGTGACGGTATCAGATTCGTAATTGATGGAGAAAGGTCCGGTGGCAAGAAAAACTTCTTCTAGGAGGTTGTCAAGTGTTTTCGCTCGACGATTCCATTCTTGGGTGGTTGGTTTGGACCTTGTTCCTGTAACTCGAATCCTAGCCCGGTATATCTCATTTTAATTTTACACCATTGTGAACCTTAAGCCTTTTTTACTCTCTGATCGAGGTTCTCGGCATTGAAAAATCTTCGTAAACAAAATCACAGGTGTATATGTTGACATTTAATAGATATACAGTCAAGAAAATCAAGGGAAATGGTGATATATATGCGGATTAGACACCAAAAAAACACTCAAGAAATGGCTTCAATTTAAGGAATGTGTTTAGTGACGGCATCAGATTCCTAATTGATGGAGAAAGGTCTGGTGGCAAGAAAAGCTGCTTCTAGGAGGTTGTCAAGTGTTATCGCTCGATGATTCCATTCTTGGGTGGTTGGTTTGGCCCTTATTCCTATAACTCGAATGCTAGCACGGTATATCCCTTTTTAATTTTACACCATTGTGAACCTTACGCCTTTTTTACTCTCTGATCGAGGTTCTCGGCATTGAAAAATCTTCGTAAACTAAATCACACATGTATATGTTGACTTTTAAGAGATATACAGTCAAGAAAATCAAGGGTAATGGTGATATATATGCGGAATAGACACAAAAAAAAACACTCAACAAATGGCTACAATTTAAGGAATGTGTTTAGTGACGGCATCAGATTCCTAATTGATGGAGAAATGTCTGGTGGAAAGAAAAGCTGCTTCTAGGAGGTTGTCAAGTGTTTTCGCTCGACGATTCCATTCTTGGGTGGTTGGTTTGGCCCTTGTTCCTGTAACTCGAATCCTAGCCCGGTATATCCCATTTTAATTTTACACCATTGTGAACCTTACCCCTTTTTTACTCTATGATCGAGGTACTCGGCATTGAAAAATATTCATAAACTAAATCACACGTGTATATGTTGACATTTAAGAGATATACAGTTAAGAAAATCAAGGGCAATGGGGATATATATGCGGATTAGACACCAAAAAAATCACTCAACAAATGGCTTCAATTTAAGGAATGTGTTTAGTGACGGCATCAGATTCCTAGTTGATGGAGAAATGTCTAGTGGCATGAAAAACTGCTTCTTGGAGGTTGTCAAGTGTTTTCGCTTGACGATTCCATTCTTGGGTGGTTGGTTTGGCCCTTGTTCCTGTAACTCGAATCCTAGCCCGGTATATCCCATTTTAATTTTACACCATTGGGAACCTTACGCCTTTTCTACTCTCTGATCGAGGTTCTCGGCATTAAAAAATCTCCGTAAACTAAATCAGACGTGTATATGTTGACATTTAAGAGATATACAGTCAAGAAAATCAAGGGCAATGGTGATATATATGCGGATTAGACAACAAATAAAACACTCAACAAAGGGCTACAATTTAAGGAATTTGTTTAGTGAGGGCATCAGATTCCTAATTGATGGAGAAATGTCTGGTGGCAAGAAAAGTTGCTTCTAGGAGGTTGTCAAGTGTTTTCGCTCGAAGATTCCATTGTTGGGTTGTTGGTTTGGCCCTTGTTCCTTTAACTCGAATCCTAGCTCGGTATATCCCATTTTAATTTTACACCATTGTGAAACTTACGCCTTTTTTACTCTCTGATCGAGGTTCTTGGCATTGAAAAATCTTCGTAAACTAAATCACACGTGTATATGTTGACATTTAAGAGATATACAGTCAAGAAAATCAAGGGCAATGGTGATATATATGCGGATTAGACAAAAAAAAAAAAACACTCAACAAATGGCTACAATTTAAGGAATGTGTTTAGTGACGGCATCAGATTCTTAATTGATGGAGAAAGGTCTGGTGGCAAGAAAAGCTGCTTCTAAGAGGTTGTCAAGTGTTTTCGCCCGACGATTCCATCCTTAGGTGGTTGGTTTGGCCCTTGTTCCTGTAAGTCGAATCCTAGCCAGGTATATCCCATTTTAATTTTACACCATTGTGAAACTTACGCCTTTTTTACTCTCTTGTCGAGGTTCTCGGCATTGAAAAATCTTCATAAACTAAATCACACCTGTATATGTTGACATTTAAGAGATATACAGTCAAGAAAATCAAGGGCAATGGTGATATATATGCGGATTAGACACAAAAAAAAAACACTAAACAAATTGCTACAATTTAAGTAATGTGTTTAGTGATGGCATCAGATTCCTAATTGATGGAGAAAAGTCTGGTGGCAAGAAAAGCCACTTCTAGGAGGTTGTCAATTGTTTTCGTTCGACGATTCCATTCTTGGATGGTTGGTTTGGCCCTTGTTCCTGTAACTCGAATCCTAGCCCGGTATATCCCATTTTAATTTTACACCATTGTGAACCTTACGCCTTTTTTACTCTCTGATCTAGGTTCTCGGCATTAAAAAATATCCGTAAACTAAATCACACGTGTATATGTTGACATTTAAGAGATATACAGTCAAGAAAATCAGGGGCAATGGTGATATATATGCGGATTAGACACCTAAAAAAACAGTCAACAAATGGCTACAATTTAAGGAATGTGTTTAGTGACGGCATCAGATTCCTAATTGATGGAGAAAGGTCTGGTGGTAAGAAAAGCTGCTTCTAGGAGGTTGTCAAGTGTTTTCGCGAGGTTGTCAAGTGTTTTCGCTCGACGATTCCATTCTTGCGTTGTTGGTTTGGCCCTTGTTCCTTTAACTCGAATCCTTGCCCGGTATATCCCATTTTAATTTTACACCATTGTGAATCTTACGCCTTTTTTACTCTCTGATCGAGGTTCTCGGCATTGAAAAATCTTCGTAAACTAAATCACACGTGTATATGTTGACTTTTAAGAGATATACAGTCAAGAAAATCAAAGGTAATGGTGATATATATGCGGAATAGACACAAAAAAAAACACTCAACAAATGGCTACAATTTAAGGAATGTGTTTAGTGACGGCATCAGATTCCTAATTGATGGAGAAATGTCTGGTGGAAAGAAAAGCTGCTTCTAGGAGGTTGTTAAGTGTTTTCGCCCGAAGATTCCATCCTTAGGTGGTTGGTTTGGCCCTTGTTACTGTAACTCAAATCCTAGCCCGGTATATCCCATTTTAATTTTACACCATTGGGAAACTTATGCCTTTTTTACTCTCTGATCGAGGTTCTCGGCATTGAAAAATCTTCATAAACTAAATCACACCTGTATATGTTGACATTTAAGAGATGTACAGTCAAGAAAATCAAGGGTAATGGTGATATATATGCGGATTAGACACAAAAAAAGAACCCTCAACAAATGGCTACAATTTAAGGAATGTGTTTAGTGACGGCAGCAGATTCCAAATTGATGGAGAAAGGTCCGGTGGCAAGAAAAGCTGCTTCTAGGAGGTTGTCAAGTGTTTTCGCTCGACGATTCCATTCTTGGGTGGTTGGTTTGGCCCTTGTTCCAGTAACTCGAATGCTAGCCCGGTATATCCCATTTTAATTTTACACCATTATGAACCTTACGCCTTTTTTACTCTCTGATCAAGGTTCTCGGCATTGAAAAATCTTCGTAAACTAAATCACACGTGTATATGTTGACATTTAAGAGATATACAGTCCAGAAAATCAAGGGCAATGGCGATATATATGCGGATTAGACACCAAAAAAAAACACTCAACAAATGGCTACAATTTAAGGAATGTGTTTAGTGACGGCATCAGATTCCTAATTGATGGAGAAAGGTATGGTGGCAAGAAAAGCTTCTTCGAGTAGGTTGTCAAGTGTTTTCGATCGACGATTCCATTCTTGGGTGGTTGGTTTGGCCCTTGTTCCTGTAACTCGAATCCAAGAATCCTAGCCCGGTATATCCCATTTTAATTTTACACCATTGTGAACCTTACGCCTTTTTTACTCTCTGATCGAGGTTCTCGGCATTGAAAAATCTTCATAAACTAAATCACACGTGTATATGTTGACATTTAAGAGATACCCTTGTTAGGTCCAGAGTTTTATGCTTTATCTTTATTGTATTAATTTATGTATTAATTGGGTTTAGATTAGGTTTTGGGCTTGGGCTAGGCCATGTGGGCCAATGGGGTAGAGACTCCTATATATAGTCTTGATTAGATTATTAGTGGTAGAGCTCTCCATTTGTAATTCATGTAGCTCCCAAAAGGAGAACCTTATACCCGACAATCCTAGAAATTGTGTGCAAGGTTCTCGAAGATCGTACCAGACAGTCCTAGAGACTGTGTGCGATCTAAGCAGCGGCACTGAGTTTTTAATAAAATATTTCTTTTTGTTCTTGTCGGTTTGATCTTACTTTCCGCGTTCGATCGAACCGTTGAGTGATATCATGTTTTTCGGGACTAACAAGTGGTATCAGAGCCATTGAAGTCTTTCAAAGGCTCGGTTTTGATATCGCTCGAAGAACTGAAGAATTTTTGCATAGTGTCGGGGATGTGTGTTCGTAAATGAAGAAGATCTACGGTTCATGGAATCTGGTGTTCATCAACAGATCTGAAAAACTTTAAGATCTGATGATGTTTGTGTTCATCCAACTACACACAGCTGAGTGTGTGTTGTGGAGAGAAAGATGGAGAGCTCTCAGCCGTGTTCTTCAACAACTCTGTATCCCGGAGGCGCCGGTGCCGGCAGAAAGTTCAGAAAGCCACCAAGGTGAAGATGGATGCTTTACAGTGAAGTTCAGAAAGTGTGAGTATGGTCATCGTTCTGCTCATTGGAGAAGATTAAGAGCTCCGGTGATTTAGTTTGTGGTTAAAAGATGTACGATGTTGATAAAGATAATGATTGAGTGTTGAAGATGGTGTCGCTTCGAGGACAGCTGAACGGAGAAGGATGTCGCATGATGTTGTTCGGTGTTCGGTTCGGCGGAATGATGATCGAAGAAGGTGACCGGTGACAGTTGAAGATGGATGATGATGACTGGAGATTTGAGTGCCGATGATTGGAGATGAATGACGATGGTGTTCGGTATCGGAGGTGACCGGAGATGGAATGTTGATGCTTGGTGGAGGTTGACGACAGTTGCAGGTAGATCGATACCGGAGACGATGAGGTCAGAGAAGATGGTCGGCGTTGATGTAGATGATGATCGGTGCTGACATCATGATGACATCAACATCAGAGAATGTTGGGAATGTATGTTGGCGGCTGCATAGGATGTCTCATCATAATTTTCCAAAAACCCTAAGGAATGTGAGCCACTAGATGAAAAGGATCTACGGTTAGAAAGTGAGGAAATGTATTAATTTCAGTGCAGAATTTTTGTAGGGACCACTGGTCATGTAACAAAAATATTCATTGGTAGCCGCTAGGGTTGATGGTGGGCTTGTCTCGAGTCATGCTCATGTTAAAAACTGGGCCAACTACCAATGGATTAATTATGTCTAAAGAATATGGGCCTGGTGGTGATGTTTTATCTTCAGAATTGATGCGGAAGTGGGCTTATTTCCAAAGAGGATCCTAATTGCATTTTTTTTTGGAGTAGCAGATTAAAGGGACTAGCCCAGCAAATACTGGTCCTACACTTTCGGTGAACTCAGGTGTCCAGAAATCATACGACATCTTCAACCATCTTTAATCCGAGATACACTTCAACTTATCCGAGACCTGATCCGAGCTACACTATTTTTCGTCCGACATCCAAGATACTTGTGTCTCATCCGAGATCGTCTAAACCGTAATAAAGAGAGCATAAAACTAGGGGGAGATTGTTAGGTCCAGAGTTTTTTGCTTTATCTTTATTATATTTATTTATATTTATTGGGTTTAGATTAGGTCTTGGGCTTGGGCTAGGCCATGTAGGCCAATGGGGTAGAGGCTCCTATATATAGTTATGTCTAGAATATTGTAGTAGAGCTCTCCCTTTTAGCAATAATGTAATCCCCTAAGGAGAACCTTGTACCCGACAATCCTAGAGATTGTGTGCAAGGTTCTCGAAGATCGTACCAGACAGTCCTTGAGACTGTGTGCGATCTAAGCAGTGACACTAAGTTTTGTAATGAAATATTTTCTTTTTGTTCTTGTCGGTTTGCTCTTACTTTCTGCATTCGATCGAACCGTAGAGTGATATCACGGGTTTGTCAGGACTAACAACTTGTTAGTCCCGAATAACCCGTGACATCACTCTAGGATCAATCGAACGCGGAATATAAGATCAATCCATAAGAACAAAAAGAAAATATTTCATTACGAATCTTAGTGTCGCTGCTTAGATCGCACACAGTCTCAAGGACTGTCTGGTACGATCTTCGAGAACCTTGCACACAATCCCTAGGATTGTCTGGTACAAGGTTCTCTATTTGGGGCTACATCATTACAATGGAGAGCTCTACTACAATAACCTAGATAAGACTATTTATAGGAGCATCTACCCTATTGGCCCACATGGCCTAGCCCAAGCCCAAAACCTAATCTAAACCCAATTAATACATAAATTAATACAATAAAGATAAGCGTAAAACTTCTGGACCTATCAATCTCCCCCTAGTTTTATGCTCTCTTTATTACGGTTTAGATGGACTCCAGTCTTGGGTCTTCTCCCTTTTAGCGGCCCAACAGTAAGCATCAACGTATCGTTGAATGAAATGAGGCCTGATCTCGATGGATGGCGGATGAAAATGATGTCGAATGGAGTTGTGATGATCACGGATGAAACACAAAAATCTTTGATGTCGGACGATGTAGGATAAAAATGGTGCATTTCGGATAAAAAATGAAATTCCAGCTGTTGGGCTTAGCGTAAGAGCTGTTGAGCTTCAATATTACATACCTGGGTTCCTTTATATTTGGCCCAAAATAAATGATTAACCTTAGAATCTTCCGCACACTCTGGTCCATTACACTATTGCATCACCAATGGCCCCCACCGAATTCATAAAATGAGACATTAATTCTGAAAATTATGAAACCAGGAAATTTCGAACCATCCAAGCATCCACCCATCATGTGCCTCAAATTCATTCAATCATGCACCGAAAATAATACGTCTCCTCGTTTTCATACCGTAGTTCTCTCATCTCATCCTACGGCTCACAGCTATTAGGGTTTTTTAATTCCCTGATGTGACAACATGTGCAGCCGTCAAAGAATATTCCTTCAACATTCCTTTGCTGATGTCATCCCATCTCATCAGCTTTTCATTCATCGCTCAACCTCCGTCGTCGTTCGTTTCGAATCAACGTTCCAACCATCGTTAACCGATCACCTTCTCCGTTCGTACCCTGCAACACCTCACTGCTCCTCCACGACAGCTCCTTATCACCACCTCTAACTTGCATCATCATCACCGGTCACCTACAACAATCATTCTGATCACCATCTCCATCTCCGGCGACGACACCACTCAGACACCAGCGACCTTCATCATCATTTTTTTTCTGCCCCCATCTTCATCTGAAACTCACCATCTCGTAACACATCTTCATTCAAGTTTTATCCGACATCATCGGAGATACAACATCTTCATTCGAGACTTACATCGTTCGTCATCCGATAAAAAATATGACAAAAACGTCAAATATCATCAGTTTTGAACTCTCCGGCGACCACCACCTCTTTCATTTCCAAAAACGTCAAATATCATTAGTTTTGAACTCTTCGGCGACCACCACCTCTTTCATTTCCGTTCACCGTTCATCTGTAACTCGCACCCTCCGTCTTCAACTCCCACTTTTTTCACCATCGTCATCTTGTCTGACCTCCGCATCCTCCGACAACCTCCTTTTACTCACTGGTGACGAGAATATAAGATGACTTCCGGCTTCACTCATGTTACCAGAGTACCGTACATCCCGGAGAACGAACCATCTCTTCCACCTTGTATTCACTGCGCAGTTCACCAGAAACCAACGGCACCACAGATTCCGAAAACCAAAGTGAATCGGCGACACGGTGCAAAGTATCTTCTCGTTCTTCAAGCGATATCAAAACCGAGCCTTTGAAAGACTTCAATGGCTCTGATACCACTTGTTAGTCTCGAATAACCCGTGACATCACTCTAGGATCAATCGAACGCGGAATATAAGATCAATCCATAAGAACAAAAGGAAAATATTTCATTACAAATCTTAGTGTCGCTGCTTAGATCGCACACAGTCTCAAGGACTGTCTGGTACGATCTTAGAGAACCTTGCACACAATCCCAAAGATTGTCTGGTACAAGGTTCTCTATTTGGGGCTACATCATTACAATGGAGAGCTCTACTACAATAACCTAGATAAGACTATTTATAGGAGCCTCTACCCTATTGGCCCACATGGCCTAGCCCAAGCCCAAGCCCAAAACCTAATCTAAACCCAATTAATACATAAATTAATACAATAAAGATAAGCGTAAAACTTCTGGACCTAACAGGCAATGATGATATATACGCGGATAAGACACCAAAAAAAACACTCAACAAATGACTACAATCTAAGGAATGTGTTTAGTGACGGCATCAGATTCCTAATTGATGGAGAAAAAGTCTGGTGGCAAGAAAAGCTGCTTCCAGGAGGTTGTCAAGTGTTTTCGCTCGACGATTCCATTCTTGGGTGGTTGGTTTGGCCATTGTTCCTGTAACTCGAATCCTAGCACGGTATATCCCATTTTAATTTTACACCATTGTGAACCTTACGCTTTTTTTACACTCTGATCGAGGTTCTCGGCATTGAAAAATCTTCGTAAACTAAATCACACGTGTATAACTTGACATTTAAGAGATATACAGTCAAGAAAATCAAGGGCAATGGTGATATATATGCGGATTAGACACCAAAAAAAAAACACTCAACAAATGGCAACAATTTAAGGAATGTGTTTAGTGACGGCATCAGATTCCTAATTGATTGAGAAAGGTCTGGTGGCAAGAAAAGCTGCTTCTAGGAGGTTGTCAAGTGTTTTCGCTCGACGATTCTATTCTTGGGTGGTTGGTTTGGCCCTTGTTCCTATAACTCGAATCCTAGCCCGGTATATCCCATTTTAATTTTACACCATTGTGAACCTTACGCCTCTTTTACTCTCTGATCGACGTACTCGGCATTGAAAAATCTCCATATACTAAATCACACGTGTATATGTTGACATTTAAGAGATATACAGTCAAGAAAATCAAGGGCAATGGTGATATATATGCGGATTAGACACAAAAAAAAACACTCAACAAATGGCTACAATTTAATTAATGTGTTTAGTGACGGCACCAGATTCCTCATTGATGGATAAAGGTCTGGTGGCAAGAAAAGCTGCTTCTAGGAGGTTGTCAAGTGTTTTCACTCGACGATTCTATTATTGGGTGGTTGGTTTGGCCCTTGTTCCTGTAATTCGAATTCTAGCCCGGTATATCCTATTTTAATTTTACACAATTGTAAACCTTACGCCTTTTTTACTCTCTGATCGATGTTCTCGGCATTGAAAAATCTTCGTAAACTAAATCACACGTGTATATGTTGACATTTAAGACATATACCGTGAAGAAAATCAAGGGCAACGATGATATATATACGGATTAGACAACAAAAACAAACACTCAACAAATGACTACAATCTAAGGAATATGTTTAGTGACGGCATCAGATTCCTAATTGATGGAGAAAGGTCTGGTGGCAAGAAAAGCTGCTCCGAGGAGGTTGTCAAGTGTTTTCGCTCGACGATTCCATTCTTGGGTGGTTGGTTTGGCCCTTGTTCCTGTAACTCGAATCCTAGCCCGATAAATCTCATTTTAATTTTACACCATTGTGAACCTTACTCCTTTTTTACTCTCTGATCGAGGTTCTCGGCATTCAAAAATCTTCGTAAACTAAATTACACGTGTATATGTTGACATTTAAGAGATATACAGTCAAGAAAATCAAAGACAATGGTGATATATATGCGGATTAGACGTTGACATTTAAGATATATACAGTTAAGAAAATCAAAGACAATGGTGATATATATGCGGATTAGACACCAAAAAAAACACTTATCAAATGGCTACAATTAAAGGAATGTGTTTAGTGACAGCATCTGATTCTTAATTGATGGAGAAAGGTCTGGTGGCAAGAAAAGCTGCTTCTAGGAGGTTGTCAAGTGTTTTCGCTCGACGATTCCATTCTTAGGTGGTTGGTTTGGCCCTTGTTCCTGTAACTCGAATCCTAGCCCGTTATATCCCATTTTAATTTTACACCATTGTGAACCTTACGCCTTTTTTACACTCTGATCGAGGTTCTCGGCATTGAAAAATCTTCGTAAACTAAATCACACGTGTATATCTTGATATTTAAGAGATATACAGTCAAGAAAATCAAGGGCAATGGTGATATATATGCGGATTAGACACAAAAAAAAACACTCAACAAATGTCTACAATTTAAGGAATGTGTTTAGTGACGGCATCAGATTCTTAATTGATGGAGATAGGTCTGGTGGCAAGAAAAGCTGCTTCTAGGAGGTTGTCAAGTGTTTTTGCTCGACGATTCCATTCTTGGGTGGTTGGTTTGGCCCATGTTCCTAAAACTTGAATTCTAGCCCGATATATCCCATTTTAATTTTACACCATTGTGAACCTTACGCCTTTTTTACTCTCTGATCGAGGTTCTCGGCAATGAAAAATCTCCATAAACTAAATCACACGTGTATATGTTGACATTTAAGAGATATACAGTCAAGAAAATCATGGGCAATGGTGATATATATGCGGATTAGACACAAAAAAAACACTCAACAAATGGCTACAATTTAATTAATGTGTTTAGTGACGGCATAATATTTTCCTAATTGATGGAGAAAGGTCTGGTGGCAAGAAAAGCAGCTTCTAGGAGGTTGTCAAGTGTTTTTGCTCAACGATTCCATTCTTGGGTGATTAGTTTGGCCCATGTTCCTGCAACTCGAATCCTACCCCGGTATGTCTCATTTTAATTTTACACCATTGTGAAGCTTACGCCTTTTTTCCTCTCTGATCGAGGTTCTCGGCATTCAAAAATCTTCGTAAACTAAATTACACGTGTTTATGTTGACATTTAAGAGATATACACTCAAGAAAATCAAGGGCAATGGTGATATATATGCGGATTAGACACCAAAAACAACACTCAACAAATGGCTACAATTTAAGGAATGTGTTTAGTGACGGCATCAGATTCCTAATTGATGGAGAAAGGTCTGGTGGCAAGAAAAGCTGCTTCTAGGAGGTTGTCAAGTGTTTTCGCTCGACGATTCCATTCTTGGGTTGTTGGTTTGGCCCTTGTTCCTGTAACTCGAATCCTAGCCCGGTATATCCCATTTTAATTTTACACCATTGTGAACCTTACCCCTTTTTAACTTTCTGATCGAGGTTCTCGGCATTGAAAAATATCGTAAACTAAACCACACGTGTATATGTTGACTTCTAAGAGATATACAGTCAAGAAAATCAAGAGCAATGGTGATATATATGCGGATTAGACACCAAAAAAAACACACAACAAATGGCTAAAATTTAAGGAATGTGTTTAGTGACGGCATCAGATTCCTAATTGATGGAGAAAGGTCTGGAGGCAAGAAAAGCTGCTTCTAGGAGGTTGTCAAGTGTTTACGCTCGACGATTCCATTCTTGGTTGGTTGGTTTGGCCCCTGTTCCTGTAACTCGAATCCTAGCTCGGTATATCCCATTTTAATTTTCACCATTGTGGACCTTACACCTTTTTTACTCTTTGATCGAGGTTCTCGGCATTGAAAAATCTTCATAAACTAAATCACACGTGTATATGTTGACATTTAAGAGATATACAGTCAAGAAAATCAAGGGCAATGGTGATATATATGCGGATTAGACACCAAAAACAACACTCAACAAATGGCTACAATTTAAGGAATGTGTTTAGTGACGGCATCAGATTCCTAATTGATGGAGAAAGGTCTGGTGGCAAGAAAAGCTGCTTCTAGGAGGTTGTCAAGTGTTTTCCCTCGACGATTCCATTCTTGGGTTGTTGGTTTGGCCCTTGTTCCTGTAACTCGAATCCTAGCCCGGTATATCCCATTTTAATTTTACACCATTGTGAACCTTACCCCTTTTTAACTTTCTGATCGAGGTTCTCGGCATTGAAAAACATCGTAAACTAAACCACACGTGTATATGTTGACATTTAAGAGATATACAGTCAAGAAAATCAATGGCAATGGTGATATATATGCAGATTAGATACAAAAAAAAAACACTCAACAAATGGCTACAATTTAAGGAATGTGTTTAGTGACGGCATCAGATTCCTAATTGATGGAGAAAGGTCTGGAGGCAAGAAAAGCTGCTTCTAGGAGGTTGTCAAGTTTTTTCGCTCGACGATTCCATTCTTGGGTGGTTAGTTTGGCACTTGTTCCTGTAACTCGAATCCTGACCCGTTATATCCCATTTTAATTTTACACCATTGTGAACCTTACCCCTTTTTTACTCTCTGATCGAGGTTCTCGGCATTGAAAAATCTCTGTAATCTAAATCACACGTGTATATGTTGACATTTAAGAGATATACAGTTAAGAAAATCACGGGCAATGGTGATATATATGCGGATTAGACACAAAAAAAAAACACTCAACAAATGGCTACAATTTAAGGAATGTGTTTAGTGACGGCATCAGATTCCTAATTGATGGAGAAAGGTCTGGTGGCAAGAAAAACTACTTCTAGGAGGTTGTCAAGTGTTTACGCTCGACGATTCCATTCTTGGTTGGTTGGTTTGGCCCCTGTTTCTGTAACTCGAATCCAAGCCCGGTATATCCCAT
The DNA here is from genome assembly GCA_030545235.1 of Helianthus tuberosus. Taxonomy (NCBI): domain Eukaryota; kingdom Viridiplantae; phylum Streptophyta; class Magnoliopsida; order Asterales; family Asteraceae; genus Helianthus; species Helianthus tuberosus. The sequence continues at coordinate 55,945,763 of CM060448.1, forward strand.
TTTAATTTTCACCATTGTGGACCTTACACCTTTTTTACTCTTTGATCGAGGTTCTCGGCATTGAAAAATCTTCGTAAACTAAATCACACGTGTATATGTTGACATTTAAGAGATATACAGTAAAGAAAATCAAGGTCAATGGTGATATATATATGCTGATTAGACACAAAAAAACACTCAACAAATGGCTAGAATTTAAGGAATGTGTTTAGTGACGGCATCAGATTCCTAATTGATGCAGAAAGGTCTGGTGGCAAGAAAAGCTGCTTCTAGGAGGTTGTCAAGTGTTTTCGCTCGACGATTCCATTCTTGGGTTGTTGGTTTGGCCATTGTTCCTGTTACTTGAATCCTAGCCCAGTATATCCCATTTTGATTTTACACCATTGTGAACCTTACGCCTTTTTTACTCTGTGATCGAGGTTCTTGGCATTGAAAAATCTTCGTAAACTAAATCACACGTGTATATGTTGACATTTAAGAGATATACAGTCAAGAAAATCAAGGGCAATGGTGATATATATGCGGATTAGAAACCAAAAAAAAAAACTCTCAACAAATGACTACAATTTAAGGAATGTGTTTAGTGATGGCATCAGATTCCTAATTGATTGAGAAAGGTCTGGTGGAAAGAAAAGCTGCTTCTAGGAGGTTGTCAAGTGTTTTCGCTCGACGATTCCATTCTTGGGTGGTTAGTATGGCCCTTGTTCCTGTAACTCGAATCCTAGCACGGTATATCCCATTTTAATTTTACACCATTGTGAACCTTACGCCTTTTTTACTCTCTGATCGAGGTTCTCGGCATTGAAAAATCTTCGTAAACTAAATCACACACGTATATGTTGACATTTAAGAGATATACAGTCAAGAAAATCAAGGGCAATGGTGATATATATGCGGATTAGACACAAAAAAAAAACTCTCAACAAATGGATACAATTTAAGAAATGTGTTTAGTGAGGGAATCAGATTCCTAATTGATGGAGAAAGGTCTGGTGGCAAGAAAAGCTACTTCTAGGAGGTGGTCAAGTGTTTTCGCTCGACTATTCCATTCTTGGGTGGTTGGTTTGGCCCTTGTTCCTGTAACTCAAATCCTAGCCCGTTATATCCCATTTTAATTTTACACCATTGTGAACCTGATGCCTTTTTACTCTCTGATCGAGGTTCTCGGCATTGAAAAATGTTTATAAACTAAATAACACGTGTGTATGTTGACATTTAAGAGATATACATTCAAGAAAATCAATGGCAATGCTGATATATATGCGGATTAGACACAAAAAAAAACACTCTCAACAAATGGCTACAATTTAAGGAATGTGTTTAGTGACGGCATCAGATTCCAAATTGATGGAGAAAGGTCTGGTGGCAAGAGAAGCTACTTCTAGGAGGTTGTCAAGTGTTTTCGCTCGACGATTCCATTCTTGGGTGGTTGGTTTGGCCCTTGTTCCTGTAACTCGAATCCTAGCCCGGTATATCCCATTTAAATTTACACCCTTGTGAACTTTATGCCTTTTTTACTCTCTGATCGAGGTTCTCAGAATTGAAAAATCTTCGTAAACTAAATATCACGTGTATATGTTGACATTTAAAAGATATACAGTCAAAAAAATCAAGGGCATTGGTGATATATATGCGGATTAGACACCAAAAAGAAAACACTCAACAAATGGCTACAATTTAAGGAATGTGTTTAGTGACGGCATCAGATTCCTAATTCCTAATTGATGGAGAAAGGTCTGGTGGCAAGAAAAGCTACTTCTTGGAGGTTGTCAAGTGTTTTCGCTCGACGATTCCATTCTTGGGTGGTTAGTTTGGCCCTTGTTCCTGTAACTCGATTCCTGGCCCGGTATATCCCATTTTAATTTTACACCATTGTGAACCTTATGCCTTGTTTACTCTCTGATCGAGGTTCTCGGCTTTGAAAAATCTCCGTAAACTAAATCACACGTGTATATGTTGACATTTAAGAGATATACAGTCAAGAAAATCAAGGGCAATGGTGATATATATGCGGATTAGACACCAAAAAAACACTCAACAAATGGCTACAATTTAAGGAATGTGTTTAGTGACTGCATCAGATTCCTTATTGATGGAGTAAGGTCTGGTGGCAAGAAAAGCTGCTTCTAGGAAGTTGTCAAGTGTTTTCGCTCGACGATTGCATTCTTGGGTTATTGGTTTGGCCCTTGTTCCTGTAACTCGAATCCTAGCCCAGTGTATCCCATTTTAATTTTACACCATTGTGATCCTTACGCCTTTTTTACTCTCTGATCGAGGTTCTCGGCATTAAAAAATCTTCGTAAACTAAATCACACGTGTATATGTTGACATTTAAGAGATATACAGTCAAGAAAATCAAGGGCAATGGTGATATATATGCAGATTTGTTGGTGCATATGTCTGTCGACTTCGTCTTGTATCGAGTATTGTAGTTAGATTAGAAAGAACAAAGCTCGGTAGACTAGAAAATAGTGTTTTAGTGAGGACTGACCACTTCGCACGAACTGGCGAGGCCAGTTCGTACGAACTGGCTAGGCCAGTTCATACGAACTGACACTGGCCAGGTCGCATGAAGTCCATTCCATGCGAACTGGACATTTAATTTGTAACGAGTTGAATTCCGGTAGCGAAGCTCTGCCGAAGTGTCTCCAGCACTGTAAAACGATCTGATATCAATACAAGAGACAATTAAAGTGATTCTTTGTGCAAATCAGCTGAAATAACTCCGATACTTCTGATTCCGCCTTTCGTATTGGACGAGATCTCTTCTGAATGACTCGTTTGGGTCACACAACGATCCTACAAGTGGTATCTGAGCTTAGGAGGAAGAGTTCTTACCATTCTCAGCTGTTTTTCATCTAAATTTCTGATTTCTACTCACACTTCTAAACTTTTTCATCAAATTAACTGATTTTCACATATAACGTGCGAAATACTGTTTTAACAAATCCTTCAAAGAATCAGACCTAAAATCGACCTAAAAGTTGATCAATTTGTCGAAAAACCGACCGATTGTGTGACATCTGCATCAATTCGCACGAGCTGCTATCCAGATCGTGTGAAACATTGTTCCATTTCGCACGAATTGAAGGTAATTGTCTCAGTTCGCTTGAATTGATCTTTCAATTCGCACGAAGTGGACACCAATTCGCACCAAATCGTCCAGGTCGCATTAAGTTGTCCAATTCGTGTGAAAACATACATCCAGTTCGCACGTATTGAACATTAATGACTCAGTTCACACGTATTGAACATTTGTGACCCAGTTCGCGTGAATTGAACCTTGTCCAGGTCATTTAAAATTGTCAGTTCATTTGAGATTTGATTCCAGTTCGTTTGAAAGTCTGTGTTTATGAATTTTTGATAACCGAATCATGGAGAACGAATTCTACAATGCATTTGCTACCCCGATCACTGTGACTCAGAATACGATGTTAGAAAATGAGATGGGCACCATGCAAAAACCGCCTAAGCTCATAAGTATTGAGTACTATAGTGGATGGGAGGAGCGTTTTGAAAATTGGGTTCAAGCAAATTACTTAGATGCATGGGAATGTATTGAATATCGATATATTAGACCAGTTACTGACAACGGAGACAAGGTTGCTATTAAAGATATAAGTGTTGATGAGAAAAAGAAATACAAGAGTGAAAAGATGATGGTTAGTTTATTGCAGCAAGCTATTAAGGAAGAAATTTTGATTTTACTACAACACACCGGAAGTGCACATTCAATATGGAAAGAACTAAGATCGAAGTTTGTTGGAAGTAAAGAGATGATCAAGAACAAAATGTCGCTTTTGAAGAAAGAATTTGATCTATTCCGTGGATTAAAAACTGAAAACACCAAGCAGATTATAGAAAGATATTGCAATTTGGTGATGAACATGAAGAGATTGAATATTACGAAAGATAATGAAAAATGGATTGAAAAGTTGGCTGATGTGTTGCCACAAGATGTTTGGGGCACGTATCTTATGATGTTGAAAAATAAACCTGAATTTGACAATCTAACGCTGAGCACGTTTATTGAACAACTCGAAGCTCAAGAGATGGAACAATGAAAGATAGCGAGAATGAAGGATTTTGATGGTGAACAAGACATTGGTTTGTATTACAAAGGAGGTACTAGTGATAAGACCAACATTGCACCAAAGATTGAAACTGCTTTCAATGCAAAAAGTTCTTCTAGAGAATCATCTCAAGGATCAATCAACAAAACTAGATTCTCTTCATATCCATCATTCGATCCAAATTTTTCAGCAACTAAGAATGGCAAAGTACTACAATGCAACATTGCGTTAAATCTTGAGAATGATCAAAATTACTCTGAAGAAGTAGCCAAAAGTCATATGTCTTTGTTGGTGACTGTGTTAGAGTCTTATGGGAGTTTAGTTGCAGGAATAATCGGGAATCCAATGTTGACAAAAGAGGATTACGATCAGATTGATGCTGAAGAGATGGAACTTATGGATATAAAGTGGTGTTTGGCTAGTGTGTTGAGAAGAGCTGAGAAGTTTAAACAGATTACGGAAAGAGATGATTTCCGTGATGCTAATGTTTCTACTTTAGGATTTGATAAATCTAAAGTTACTTGTTTTCGTTGTAGGGAAAAGGGGCATTTCAAGCGAGAATGCACAAACCGTGAAGCAAGTGGAGCTCAAAATCCTTTCAGAAACAATGACTATTATCGGAAAGCGATTTATCATCAAGTTGCTCAACAGCCGTATCAACAACAATCACCACAAACCTCACATGCTAGGAAAGAGATTGAAGAACCAAAGAAATCTTATCTAGTTAATCAAGATGATGAAATATCACCAAATGGATTTAGCTGGAACAAATATATTTTAGCCGAGAGTAAAGCATGTCTGACAGATCAAGATGATGAAATGCTTCCAAAAGGTTTCAGTTGGGATGATTATGATCCTAACAGAACTTCAGATCATAAAGCTTTTGTTGCTCAAATAGTTGAAGATAGTGTTGATGATTATTATGCAAGAAGAATGAAAGAATATGAAAAGTTACGAGATGAGAAAGATGACAGTGATGTTGAAAATGTTCGAGTGACAAAGAAGAAGGTTAAAAAACAAGATGATAGTGATGATGATAATTCATATTATGCAAAAAGAATGAAAAAGCACCTAGAAACACAAGCTGCAAAAGATGATAGTGATACTGAAGCTGTTCGAGTGGTAAAGAAGCTGGTCAAAGAAATTCCAGCTTTCAAGATTGAAAAGAAGGCTGATGTAGAAAAGGTGTCTGAGATATGTGAGAACTGTGAGACTATGAAAAAGCACAACAACGAGTTGATTCATAACATGAACAGACTGAAAGAATCATATGATGTCTTAAACAAAGCCATGAATCAATATATTGAGTCAAGCAGTGAACAAGCAACAGCTATGAAGACACTCAATGGAGCGTATATGACAAAGCAGAAAGTCGTCAATAATTACATTGAGATATGTGCTGAGCTTGAACAAAAATTGGAAACTCAGAGGATAGAAACTGAGAGAGTAAACAGATTATTGAAAAGTTACTCATGTTCTTCTTATGTGATTGACAGGATTTACCCTACAGTGGAAGGCATGAAAGCGTTTGAAGAAGAAACATCTAAAGTGAAGAATTTCGAAACAAAAGAGGATACTGAAGTGAAAAATTCTGGTAAGAAACAAAGTGTCAGTTATAACAAGTGTCCACCTCCGCTTGAAAATGGATATTCTCCACGAAATCCTAATTCAGAAAGAGTAAAAAAGGCAACCAACTTACAGTGGGAATCTGAGCCTTCAGATGGATTGCCAGACAATATTGATGTCACTTTCACATCATCTGACACTGATCATGAGTCTGAGTTAATAAAGAAAGTGGTCGATCAGGTGTTGGATAAAGATGAAACGGAGGACTCAAAGTCTGAGTCCGACACTTCAAGTCCAAAAGTCGAAAAGGGCAAAAGGGTTTACAATAAAGATTTTCTGTTATCACAAAATAATTTGAATGACGAAACATTCAAAGTAGCATATACTTTGAATGATTCTTAAAAATTATATTCTGATGAAGAATTTCCAATAAGAGGTGTTAAAACTGAAATGATCAACAAGGTTTTCAAATTAACAGAAATTAATATTTCTGAAATAAAAGATGTAAATCTTATTGGAAAACCTAAAAAATACACCTCAAGAGTTCAACAAAGGTTAAACAAGAAAAAAAGGTTACAGTTCTGGTTCTGGTTATCAAAAGAAACCAAACCATACCAGTAATTTCAAAAAGAAAGGATTAGGTTTTATTCCACCAGTAAATCATAAAAATGAGAAAATTTATAAATCAAAAACTGTATTTGTTTCAGGGTCAAGTTCGGAAGAAGAAGAAAAGAGCTCATTCTGGGATCAGACAAACAAAGAATTCCTTGCTAAGAAGCAAGAAGGAATGAAGAATGAAGCTGCTCAGAAGAAGGAGACAAGAACCTGTTATCAATGTAATAAAGTTGGTCACATCGCTGTGAACTATCCAAAAGCAACCAACACAAAACAGGAAGTCTCTCTTAAACTCAAAGAGAAAGTGGTTGATAATGAACCACCAACCAAACAATTTAAAGTTTTCAAAATATCAAGATTTGAGGTTGGTGAGTGTTCAAAAAGTTTTTACAAAAGAAAAACGAAGCTTAACAACCAAAAGTGGGTTGTTAAGAAATCAGATGATAGTTCTAGCGATGAATCTGACTCGTCAATGGATGATGTTAACTTTCCACCATTGCAGACTGAAAATTTTAAACAAAAAGTTGGAAAAGTCGAGATTTCAAATCAATTCTTTTCTGAAAAGAAAGAATTTGATGTTGAAAAAGCCTTTAACCCCAAAGTTCAAAATATTTTTGGAAAAATGGTTGACGGGAAGGTCAAAGGGGTGAAGGAATTTTATGAATTGAAAAATAGTAAACCAGTTGAAGATGGTTCACCCATGTTCGTATCGTCATGGGATAGAACCTATCAAGAGTAAAATCCTGACTTGCCGGAGCTCCCAAGTTGGTAATCGTGGAGCATGAATCGGCATCTTTCTCAAAATTTGAAAATTGTCATATTTCGATTTACAAGTGGTATTGGTTGTTTTGAACCTACAAGTGGTTAATCAAGGTCATTAAGTTGAACTTGATTTAACTTTCATTCAAGTGGTAATTTGAGAACAATGTGATGAAAACCCATGATTTTTTATCATCAACAAAACTAATTTTCTGGAAAAACCATTTTGATTAAAACAAACTTGAGTGTTTTGAAATCATAATGGGAAAATAGTTTGTTATCAGGGGGAGCTCTGATTGTTTAAGCAAAGTGGATGGCGAATTGTAGCAATTCACATCGGTTTGTCATATTTTCTTTAAATGTTTTGAATTTTAGGGGGAGTAAGAAATTTCAGAAAATCCAAAAACATTAGAAAATTTGAAAAAGTCAAAAACATGATAAAATTCAAAAATGAGTTTTGTTGGGAAAAAGAGGAAATGATAGTACATCAGTAGACTATCACAGCATGCTAAAGAATTGGAAAGTTAAAATGTGATAAACGGTCTCACTGATGATATGCCAGTAGGTTTTTATACATTCAGTAGATTGTTTTCGAGATATAAACCTAAATATCAAACTTACTTATTTCGTGGGGAACATCTCTCGGATATATAGGTAGCCCCTGAAATCTTGTTTGAAGGGCTTTCTATTTCTGACATACTAGGTCTTTGTGCGTGATGATATCTGGGGTATTATACCAGGACTTCTGATTTTGCGGGAGCAATAGCCTAGTCCTCGTATAATACTTTGCACTGCTTTAATCTTAAAGCCCACCCTCAGCATAAAAAATGATGAAACATTGAAAATTGCTAATCATGTGCTGTTGAAGAAAAGATTCTCTAAAGGGAACACACCTAAAGTCGAACCATCATCTCTCTGATTTTGCGGAAGCAATAGCCTGAGCTCTCATGGTCTCGCATTTAACCCTTTACAGATATCATTAGTGTACATTCACCTGTAAGACTGAATATAGGAGTCTGGATACGGGAGTATATTCTGAGGTGGGACACGCGAATAAGTTTAAGTCCATTAAAACACTAAATCTCGTATCTTGAAACAATTGAACTTTGTGTGAAAATTTAAGTGGATAAGTATACTGACAATCTAAGTGAATCGTTTAGAACTTAAAGTGTTTATAGCTCAATGGTGCTAGTGATTTGTCATAAACTGATATGATCCTCTTACACAAACTCACAAAAATATTGTTTGTAAATATTTCTTTATTGTTTTTCATTTAGAACAAAATCCAAAAAGAATGTGTTTTAGCATAAAATTTTGAAAAATCAAAAAGATTTTATTTCATCTTATTTTCGATAACTGATGTTGAAAAACTGATTTTTAAAATTCCGAGTGCTAAACATGATGAACAACAGGATTGGGAAAGTTTGTTTAAAAAAAGAGAAGAAGAAAAATTGTATTTTTACATGTGATCATTAAAGATTATAAATGTTAAATCATTTTGGATGATATCTTGTAGGATCGGTTTCGGATCCGAATGAGTCGGTTAGAAGAGCTTTTCACCAAAACAAGAGGCTGAAACAAATGTTTCGGTGCAATTCAGCGAGTATTCACTTAAATCTGTTGTTATTATCGATATGCAAACGTTTACAAGCTCTGACAACATTTCGGCAGCACTTCGTGGCTTACCGGAAGACAACACACACATAACCCCCTTGATTTCGCTCCTAAAGACCCTATTTATAGTAGTTCTGATTTCGCTCCTAGCCACACTATATCAACAAGAGCGGAATCAGCATGATACATCTATGAGCGAAAACAGATTCTAGACACATTCGGGCAAAATCACATATGCATGTAATTTGGAACGAAATCACCTACTAAAATACATTTCACGTGTACATGCATTCTATTTTGTCTCATATGTAGTGATGCAATGATGACTTCACTTATTATGATGTCATCATCAAAGATGATGACATCATCCTCTTTCAGATCCGCAACGAGACTGAGACTCGACATAAGACGAAGACGACAGATGAATGCACCAACAGACTCCCCCTCAGATGTTGACGAGTCTTAAGTGTCGAGTCTTTGCATCTTCAGTCTTTATCAGTCTGAACACTCTCTGAAATATCTCACAGTGAAAGCATCCTCAAACTTTATCTCTTTCTCGTAATCTTCAGGATCTGAATTTATCTCTAAAATCTTCAGATTTCCTCTCAATGTCCTCAGATTCCCCCTTTCACTAGGCTGGGATCGCAGTCTGGAATTCACTTTCCACAGGTTCTTAGATCGTAACCTGGCACTTCATCGAACTCAGGTTTCGGAACCTGGCTAACCTGCATAAACTCTACCCAAAAATAAATTTTCTGATAATCATTTGTGGATAAGATTTTCAAATCTAATTTACCACTTGCAGGAATAACGTTTTTATTGCAAAAGCTTTTCTTATTTCATTTCAACAATTCTCAAATACTTTCACCCAAACCATTTGTTCTTCATGTTTAGCACTCGGAATTTTGAAAATTAGCTCTCCGAAATCAGTTGTCGAAAATCTTTTTGGATTTTTCAAAATTTATGCTAAAACACACTAAAATCTTTTTGGATTTTTGAATGTAAAGAAATGCAGTAAAGAAATATTTACAGACAATATTTTTGTGAGTTCGTGCAAGAGGATCATATCAGTTTATGAGACCAATCACCAACACCGTTAAGCTTGATTTCATTTTAAGCTCTAAACGATTCACGTAGATTGACGATATTGTTTTCCATTTAAACTCAATCTAAAAACTTTTGAAACGCTTACCGATACATTAAGGTATATTAATTTTGCACTAGGTTCTTATGGACCCCACGATCTCAGCATATCCCCTCATCATGTAATACACTATCTCAAGCAATGCCTTTAAACTTTTATCAACTGTGATTTGTGCGAAAACAAAGCAGAATGTTTAAACATTAACAATCAGGTCGATACTTCCGTATACGCAGAGAAAGTCCAATGTTTAAACAAAATAAGAAAAATAAAACAAGTTGAAGTTATTTAGGCTTTAACCACCAGGTCGATACTTCCGTATACGCAGAGGAGGTCCAAAGCTTAAATGAAACACAAAAGAAAATAAAGCAGAACGTTTAGGCAACAACATCCAGGTCGATACTCACGTATACGCAGAGGATGTCCGATGCTTAAACAAAATAAAGAAATAAAACAAGTTTAAATCTTTGCAAAATGAAATGCACAATCACAGCGACTTTTCAGCAAAGTTGTGAAAGTTTACAAACTTAACCAGTTTTATGTCTTTTGACAATCAGCGATTACTGAGTAGGCACACAGTCAAGAAGGACAAAACTAAGTACTATGCTTTCGACCATGTTTCCCACTAGAACTAGGCTTTTTCATTTAAGTTTGTATCGTTATCGCAAATCTACTAGTCTAGCTGAGCCTATCGTCACATCCTTAGTGAGACCGTTTATCACATTTTAACTTTCCATTTCTTTAGCATGTTGTGACAGTCCACTGATGTACTATCATTTCCTCTTTTATGCAACAAAAACTAATTTTTCATTTTATCATGTTTTTGGCTTTTTCAAATTTTCTAATGTTTTTGGATTTTCTGAAAATATACTCCCCCTAAAATACAAATACATCTAAAGGAAATTGAAAACAAACTATACAAGAACATGACAACTGATATCGAATTGCCTCAATTCGCCAACCACTTGGCATAAACAATCAGAACTCCCCCTCACAATAAACTATTTTCCCATTATGATTTCAAAACACTTAAGTTTGTTTTAATCAAAATGGTTTTTTCCGGAAAATAAGTTGTGTTGATTTTGTAAAACCATTAGTAGGTTAGGGAATTGGTTCATCACATTGTTTTTCAACCACTTGTAGGAAATCAGATACAACTTAATGTCCCTGATTTACCACTTGTAAGATCAATCCAATATTTTCAACCAATCATCATCTGTTGGTTGAATTCTCAAGGTGCCGATTCCTACTCCACACTTATCAACTTGGGAGTTCCGGCTATTCCTTCAGTATGAATTGCCAAAATTTCATTATAAAATTCATTTTCATCAACAATTATTAAGAAAAAATGCCGATTCCTGATCCACGATTACAAACTTGGGATCTCCGGCAAGTCAGGTTTTTTATTGTGTGAAAAATATATCCACCCAAGCCTGACCTTCCTTGTGTGTAACAACCTCTTCTTCATCTTTACTTTCAACCGACTTGTGAACATTTCTTTTGGAAGCATAAAATTCTTTCACTCCTTTGGCCTTACCTTCGACCATTTTTCCAAAAATGTGTTTCACAGTTCCGTTGAAAGCCTTATCAACATCAAATTTCTTCTTATCAGAATAAAATTGATTTGAAATTTCAACTTTCCCAACTTTCTTTTTAAAATTTTCAGCCTGTAAAGGTGGAAAATTCACATCATCCACATTCGGAACTGATTTCTCAACCTTTTCTTTAACAACTTTTGGCTCCTCTGATTTTATGGAATCAGATTCATCACCAGAACTATTCCCTGAACCCTTAACAACCCATTTTTGATTTTTCAAATTTTCTTTTCTTTTAACCACATTCTTTGAACATTCACCAATCTCAAAGGTAGAATTCTCAAAGCCTGTAAACTTTCTGGTTGTAAGTTCAGTTTTCTCAACAATTTTTTCTTTCATTTTACCAGAGACTTCCTGTTTTGGTTTGAATGTTTTCGGACAATTTCTAGCAATATGACCAGCAGTTTTGCACTGAAAACAGGTTCTTGTCTCAGTCTTCTTCTGAATAACACTTTTCTTCATCTCATCTTGCTTTTTTGCAAGGAATTCTTGGTTTGTCTGCTTTTTGAACGCTTGCTCTTTCTCAGCTTCTAAAGAGTTTGCTGAAACAAACACAGTTTTTGGTTTATAAACTTTTTCATTTTTATGATTTTTCGGTTGATTAAATCCTAATCCTTTCTTTTTGAAATTACAGTTATGGTTTGGTTTTTTATGAATACCAGAACCAGAACTGTAACCTTTTTTCTTGTTTAATCTTTGTTGTACTCTTAAGGTGTAAGGTTTTGGATTTTCAGAAAGATTAATATCTTTTATTTTAGAAATGTTGATTTCTGTTAGTTTGAAAACTTTTTTAATCATTTCAGTTTAACACCTCTTATTGGAAAAATCTCATCAGAATATAATTTGTCAGAATCTTTCAAAGTATATGCTACTTTGACTGGTTCATCATTCAAATTAGATTTTGATAACAAAAATTTCGTATCATAAACCCGTTTGTCCTTTTTGATTGTTGACTTTGACTTATCGGACCCAGACTTTGACTCGGATTTGGATTCCGGTTTTGACTCCTCTATCTCATCTTTATCTAACACCTGATCGACCATACGCTTAATCAACTCAGACTCATGATCAGTGTCAGACGATGTGAACGTAACATCAATATTTTCTGGCAAATTATCCGACAACCCTGACTCCCACTGTAAGTTAATTGCCTTTTTGTCTCTTTCGAAATTTGGACTTCGAGACAAATATCCATTTTCGACCGGGGGTGGACATTTGTTATAGACAACACTTGGTTTCTCACCAGAAATTTTCACTTCATCATATTCTCTTGTCTCTGACTTCTTTTCTTCTGAAGTCTTCACTTCTTCAAATGTCTTCATTTGTTCCACAATTGGATAAATCATGTCAACAACAAAAGTAGAACATGAGTAACTTTCTAATAAATTTTTAACTCTCTCAGTTTCTATTCTTTGTGTTGTCAGCTTCAATTCCTGTAAAACCCGAGAGGATCTTTCAATGATATCAATCTTAACTTGTGTGAGTGCGGAATCCAAACACAAGTGGATTCAAGAAAACAATAGATCACACTAAACCCAATACATATATCCGACCCAAAACAACTTAGTTAAACATTACAAGATCAACCCTAAACTTTAATATCTCTCAATGTATAAACCTTGAGGTTCCAACAATCTCCCCCTAGGTTTATGCATAGAGAGTCTTGAAACTTCAACTATCACCAGCACCACCCAAACGATCTTTGAGCCCACCAAAACCTTTTGTTCGAATATGTATCGCTGAAGCAACAGCACCAGTCCATGCTTTTGCAATCTCTTCATATTTTTCAGTAGCTCTAATTTGATGACGAGCTAACACTTCCAGGTCTTCATAAGCAAGATTCAGCAAATCAACTTGATCCACCAAGCGAAAATTCACATCACCATCACAAACAATTACTACCTGCCCTAGACGCTCATCATAAGTCCAGAAATGCAAGGACTTCAAAGCACCTTTTGGAATCTTTCTCACCAAAGGAATCACCTTTTCCTTATCAGTTACCGGCCAGTGCACAATCCTCATTCGCTTGCGTGTATATGAATCTCTAACACCTTTAGCTGGTTTAACAATGGACTCTGCCGTACGCATTGAAGGAAAACCCTTAAGAACCTCCCTCTTCAATCTCTCGAAAAACATATATCCAGGACCTCCAGGCTTATCATCTACATAAGGTGCTTTAGACAGATCAGTCAAATCAATTTTAGTAAAAGACTGAAACTGCCCTGGATTTTTGTACCACTCAACAGGTCCAACCTTCCTTTTTATCCACCATCTTTTACGATCATGATCAAAACCCCAGCTAACTATACCAGATCTATTTCCAACTTGATCATAGAGAGTTTCACCAACATCCATTAAATGATGAGTTACATGAGCATCATCATCATCTGGACTAAGATTCTTGTTCTTCACAATTACAAACTCCCTTTTCTTCTTAATTCTTTCAGCCTTCTCTTTATCTGCAACTGGATCAGTAACTCTTTTAAAGTATTGTTCCATAGCAGCACTTCTCTCAACATCATCCTTTTCAAAAGCTTTTCTTCTATTTTCCACATCAGTAGGATCAGAGAATTCATTCCCAAATTTCTTCTCAAGCTTTCCACGTAAATCGTACACCATATTGAACAGTAAAGTAACATCTCCTTGAAGCTGTTCAATTTGTTGATTCTTTTGCACTAAAGTATCTTCAAGTTGGATGATCTTGGCATCTTTATGAATAGAATCTTGCTCAACCACAATTAACCTTTTCTTCATTTCTCTCATACTAATAAAATCATCATCATCGCTTGAATCATCATCAAATGGCATTCTAAACGGCTCTTCAGGTCTCTTACCACTTGAACTGCTAGGCATATCAAAAACTACTCTAGAAGGACCTGCAGATTCAGAAACACCAAGTGGCATTGTCTCAACAACAGTATCAGTGTCAACATTTGTAACCTGAACCTCTGCAGTGGTGGTCTCCAAAACATTCCTTTGAGTGTCAGTATTGAACTCAAAGATATCTTCAGTTGTGGTGGTGGTGTCAGTGACATTCTTCTCAAAATCAAAATCATACAATCCATCATCATCTTCAGCAATGTTCATAGATTGATCTTTGTTTTATTCAACATACATTCCGAGTCGAGGATCCCGCCTTTTTCGTTTCAATGGCAATGAATCAGGATCCTTTGGGTTTTCACTAGGCTCTTCAGTAGATACTGTAAGATTGGAAGGAGGATTTCCCATCTTATCAGTTACAGACTTTAATAACGAAGCCAAATTTTCAGCAGTAATCATAGAAGGAACAGTTGAAACAGCAACATCAGCTTCCTTTTCAGGAGGAAGCTCTTCATCATCTCCTGAATCACACATAATCTCTATGCCCTCATCGTCAGAGTTAATTGTCACAATCTCTGTCTCAAGCTCATTTACAGTAGCCCCCTGAACATCATGTTCTTCAGCAACCATTGCATTCACTTGAACTGGTTGAACTATCACTGGATCAGCAGCTACAACTTCAGTTTCTGCAAACCGACCAAATTTCTCCAAAGGAATTAACCCCTCAAACTTCTTTTCTGTACCCTTCTTAGTTGTGAGAGCACCAAAACATTAAGGACCCATAGGTTTTAGCTCCAAGGTATCACCGGATCGCGTCAAATCAGAATAGCGAGCATTGAAAATCATCTACAAAAACCTTGGATACATAATAAATTTATCCTTTCGAACTCCTGTAACATTCCTCTTCATCCCTTCAAAAATGTACTTCGAGTAATTGAACGACTCATTCATAATAAGTGCAACAAATGCAGCCGTTTGTGTAATGTTCAGTTGATCTGTTCCCCCTCGATTTTCTGTCATACACAAGATAAACATGTGTGCCAACAAGCGCCAATACGGGTGCAGAAACTTCTTAACGAGTGATGGATACTTTCCTTCGTAACTCAAACGAGGTAAAACAGCCTCTATAGTATCACTTGGAAGCTCAATCGGATCAGATTCAGTATCACCAAACTGCAGAACTTCTCTTATCATTTGCTCAGTAATGACGATCTTCTTCTTCTGAATTTCAGCTTCTATCATTTCTTTTCCATCAGCTCCTTGTGCTTCAAATCTGTCTGTCTTCCAAAAATCTTGAACGAGATCTTCATAGACAACTGGATTATCTCTCAGTGCATGAACAAGTCGGCAGCTATTCAACCCTTTAATCAGCGATGTATATAACCTCTTGTGCTTCTCTGGAGGAGTTGCTAGATAACCAGCTTGATTGTGCGTTGATATAAATTTTAAGTCCATATCCTACACCAAACGGAAACACTAAGCATACAGACATGTGAATAAATTTTAGTCAACTTAATTCAAAAACAGATCACACTGAATCAGCAGTCAAAACATAGGCTATCGATTAACACACATGAATCAACTCGAGACTATGAGGTTTCGAGTCGAAACCATGAGATTTCGAGTCGAGACCTCAGTCGAGACTGAGTTAACTTAACCGAGACCTCAGTCGAGACCAATCAACTTTGAGTCGAGGCCCTAATCGAGACAGACGAGGTTGCGACTCGCAACATTATGTCTCGACTCTTCACATGTGTTCAGTCGAGACCCTAGTAGAGACTCCACAAACAACTTTAATCCACTGAGTTTTGGATCAAACACCATAAACATCCCATGATTTCTTTGAAGACCAAAATAATATCAATATTAGGGTTCTTCATCTCATTCGAATCTTTAACAAATCTTCAGCAAACCTTCAAACAATCTGCAAAACCTCTAACAAAATATCATAATACCTTTGAATCTTTATAAAACGAGATCAGAGAAACCTTTGAAACACTTGAACCACACCGGAATCAACCAACAAGTCGCCGGAAAGAGAGAGAGAATATGAACAGATTTTTTTATGATTTCGAGCACAAATGAGGTCTCGACTCGAGACTAACCTTTTTATACAAAACAGTGGGCCGGGCTTATCTACTGGTTTAAAACCTGTAGTTTGGGCCGAGACCATTGTCTCGATTCGAGACCACACATTAGTTTGAAACTTGGATTTATTAAAAAATATTTTTTTCAATTATTTCAGCAATCCAATTTAAAATTCAATATTTTCTTATTTAACCCTTCAACTTCCTGAGCATGTATTATTAGACCAAAACCTACAAACATAAATTAAATAATATCGAAATATTATTTACAAAAATAAAATAAGGAAATATCATAACTTGCTTAGGGATCAAATCACGGGTTTCGGGCTTGACCACACTTATCAACACTGATCTATTACTGAATGATCTAGACGATTGTCAGTATATTTGTCCTCCTAAACTCACCTCCCTAGACCTTTTCCATATAACTGCCTGTAACAAATTTTATCATGTTTTGATTTCTTAACAATGAACACTCACACAAATACTAATCAATTCCCGGAAATATATACATCACACTCTATCATGCAAGTAGCTTCCCTACCACATATTTCACAAGTCCAATCCAGATCTCTGAAATCTTAACTGGGAATAGATTGAGAAGAGAACAGAATAGATCTTAAGCAGAGATGATATAATATACATATCAAATGAGTTTTTCTCAATTTGATATAGGTTTCTAGGGTTTCTTTTGGGCACTTGAGGGCCTCTTTCGGGTGTATAAATGATCTACAGAGCGACAACGTACAGCTAGGTCAGCATGTATCTGGATACAGCAGAAGCTGACGTTGCCTAGCACCTCCAGGTCAGCATATATCTGGATGCAGCAGAGGAGATACACGACTTTTTCAGAGAAGATTTCAGAGTCAGACCAAAATTGTGTGTATCGGGACAACATACATACATTCAAATAGAAATGAGCTAATTCCAAGTGATTTTCTTTCCTGAGGTCATGTACTGATTTAGTTCTAAACAGACACAGCCAATGTTTCCAGTCCTTAAGGATAGAGCCTACCAACACATCGTGCTAGAGTCAAACTATTTCGATACTGGTCTTACATGAGTCAGCCCTCGACCAAAATGTGAAAATTCATTTCATTTCCCAGTCATGCAATGTTTCTTTTTGGATTTTTTAAATTTTTAATGTTTTTTGTATTTTTCAAAATTTTCTCCCCCTAAATTTGTGCATAAATAAAAACTACCTAAGAATAGAAAACTTTATGAACAAATTTACTAAAACAAAAACAACCATGCTCAGTCAGTATACCGGATCATTTTCAGAAAATCAACAAGCACTTTGAATTTTGAACTGCTGACAGGTTTTGTAAACAAATCGGCAACATTTGCATCTGTGTCGATTTGTTCAAGTTTAATAAGACCTCTGTCAAAGCAGTCTCTAATGAAATGAACTTTTATGTCTATGTGCTTGGTTTTGGAGTGAAAAACAGGATTTTTAACAATTTGTATTGCAGCATCATTATCGCAGTAAATAGTAGTATTGAGATAAGTCAAACCGTAGTCCTGCAATTGATGTTGCATCCACACCACTTGAGAGCAAGATGCAGAGGCGGCAACATACTCAGCTTCAGCTGTAGAAATCGCCACCGTTTGTTGTTTCTTGCATTGCCAAGAAATGAGCCTGTCACCCAGAAATTGACATCCAGCTGATGTAGATTTCCTATCACTATCAGTGCCTCCAAAATTGCTATCAGAAAACGCAAACAAGTCAAAATTTGAATCCCTTGGATACCACAGACCAAACCGAGGTCGGCCTTTAAGGTACCGAAAGATTTGTTTAACAGCAGTAAGATGAGAAGTTTTAGGATTAGCCTGATATCTTGCGCAGTTGCAGACAGCAAACATTATATCCAGACGGCTAGCTGTCAGATACATCAAGGACCCGATCATAGACCTATACAGACGTTGATCAACAGAAGAGCCTTCTTCATCTTCAGTCAATAACGGTCTCTCTGCCATTGGTGTTTCGGCTGACTTTGAGTCTGAAAGCTTGAATTTTGCTAGCACATCATCCACATACTTCCCTTGATGAATAAGAATGCCTTGGGAATTCTGTTTGACTTGTAAACCCAAAAACAGTGTCATTTCTCCGAGAGCACTCATCTCAAACTTCTTTTTCATAACTCTCTCAAACTCCTTGCAAAGCTCCTCACTTGTAGATCCGAAGATAATATCATCGACATAAATTTGAACTAAGATCTGATCCTTGCCCACTCTCTTGATAAAGAGAGTCTGGTCTATCGTGCCACGTGTGTACCCATGATCCAAAAGATGTTCGGTTAGAGTAGCATACCAAGCTCGTGGTGCTTGGTGTAATCCATACAATGCCTTATCTAGCTTGTAGGCATATTCTGGATGATCTGGAAGTACAAAACCTGGTGGCTGCTCAACAAAAATTTCTTCCTTCACATCTCCATATAGAAACGCTGTCTTGACGTCCATCTAATACACAATGAACCCCATATATGACGCGTAAGCTAAGAAGATCCGGATGGCTTCAAGTCGAGCAACCGGAGCGTATACTTCATCATAATCCAGACCCTCGATTTGTCTAAAACCCTGAACCACCAGTCTTGCTTTATTTCGAACAATAGCCCCTGCAGAGTCTTGCTTGTTTCTGAACACCCATCTAGTTCCAAGTTTGCGCTTTCCCTTTGGTAACTCGACAAGTTTCCATACTCCAAGCTTCTCAAACTGGTTCAGCTCTTCATGCATAGCATCTACCCAGCCTGGTTCCTGCAAAGCTATATCAATAGTTTTAGGTTCTATTTGTGATATGTAGCAAAAATATAAACATGTATTGATGGTTCCTGATTGGCTCCTGGTTAAAACTCCTGCATTTACAGGACCAATCACATTCTCTATAGGGTGATTTCGTTGGACACTTGTAGGAATTGCCATGTCAGGTACGGTCTCATCTTCAGTGGTGTTGCTAGACTCCCCCTCATTAGATGCTGCATTATGGTGAACTAAAGGAGTTGTAACAACGCAGTCCTTAGGAATGGATCCAGGAAATAGTTCAGATCCTGAACCACTAGGTGCAGCGCCACTTGATGAAGCACCTTCAGGGGATTGATGGGACATTTGTTGAGGCGTAGAGTGCCGAGTGAAAACCATTCCCGGCGGATCAATGGTATGATTTCTTGACCTTATTTCGGCCTGTTCTTCATCTTAAGTATCACCAAAAGATAGAGGTTGTTTGGGAGTAGTCACACCTGCAGCTGTAAGGACACTAGGCAAAATGTTAAACGATTTAAATAATTCAGCATAATCATATAACCAATCTGGTCCAACTCTAGCATCCGTAGCATTTTCTTCGAGCCATTCAATG
Source organism: Helianthus tuberosus (assembly GCA_030545235.1). NCBI lineage: Eukaryota > Viridiplantae > Streptophyta > Magnoliopsida > Asterales > Asteraceae > Helianthus > Helianthus tuberosus. The sequence goes on from CM060448.1 coordinate 55,965,382, forward strand.
TTGCACGACTCGACGACCTTTCTAGTTACCTTGTTGTATACTCTATAGGCTGAACCTTTAGCGTATCCAACAAAGTAACACTCGTCCCCTTTGACTTCAAACTTTCCATTAGTGTCCATAAGTAGTAACACACATGGACAACCAAAGATACGAAAGTGTGAAACCGAAGGTTTACGTCCTTCCAGAATCTCATAAGGAGTTTTCATATGTCGTTTGTTTACTAAAGCATGATTCTGGACGTAACAAGCCGTGCTAACAACTTCAGCCCAAAAGAAACTAGGAAGCTTCGAATCAGCCAGCATAGTACGCGCAGCCTCTATAAGAGTGCGATTTCGTCTTTCTGCTACTCCATTTTGTTGTGGAGTTCGAGGTGCACTGTACTGTTGTTCAATTCCCTTTTCAACACAAAATGTGTCCATGGTGACATTTTTGAATTCCGTCCCATTGTCTGATCGAATAGCCTTTACTTTCGTACTGGCTTGATTTTCCACAAAAGTAATGAACTGTTTGATCAAACCCGCAGCCTCATTCTTGTGACTTAGAAAGTACACCCAAGTGTAGCGTGAGAAATCATCGACTATCACGAGACAATAAGCCTTCTTGCCAATACTTAACACATTCACCGGACCAAAGAGATCCATGTGAAGTAATTCAAGCACAACTTTGGTTGAGGGTGTAGACTTAGATTTATGAGGCTTTCGATGTGCTTTTCCCTTTCCACAAGCAACACACTTTTCTACCAACATAAAGTCTTTGATTGGTAGATCACGGACCAATTGACCTTTGGCAAGTCGATTCAAATTTTTCATATTCACATGTCCAAGGCGACGATGCCACAATAAACCATCATGTTCTGATATCTTCGAAAATAGACAAGTAATTTCTTCACACGGCTTCTTGTTCATATCAATGACATAAGCATTTCCCCGTCTCTTAGCTGTCATCAAAAACCAATCTTCAGGAATGACAATCCCTGGTTTCAATACGTAGCATCCTTTCTTTGTAAAATGAACTGAATTTCCTCGATCACAAATTTGTGAAATGCTCAGCAGATTGTGTTTTAGCTCAGGGACATAATTCACATTTTCGAAGCTTAAAACGCCATTTTTCACTGTTCCCTTCAATGTGATTCTTCCAGATTCTCCTCCCGCAAAAGAGACATATCCACCGTCAAATTCTTTTACATTGACCAGTTGAGACAAGTCTCCCGTCATATGCCTGGAATAGCCACTATCCATGTACCAGAGGCGCACGATAGTCCTCCACAGCTGTTCCTGCACGATTAGCGGGATCAGTTAGATTTAGGAACCCAGCCCATAGTGGATCTGGGTTTCCCTTGTGCATCAAAGTAAGTCACTCTCTGCCATACCAAATTATCTTTATTTAAGAATTTCGAAGGATTTTTAACAGCAGAATTTCGATGAGATGTATGAGACGAATTGGAATGCGTGGCCTTAGTTTTAGGTTTCCAATGCTTATTTGACCATTGAGAATTGTAGTTACCAAACGCTTTATATTGATCTTTTCGAAAATCCTTTTGTTGATTTTGATTACTACGTTTGGCTGCATTCCAATCTTGATCAGAAGGCTTAGCCTTACGATAGTCATTCCTCATTGTCTTAGACTTTGTAGTTGTCACTGACTCTGAATAACGATATCGGTTTGGCTTGACTTTCTGATTTTGTGCATATTTATTTTTAGACTTCACTCTTGGGAGATGAACACAGTTTCTGACGATGTGTCCGGCAACTCCACAATTGAAACATGTTTGACGTTTCAATATGTGGAAGTTTTGTTGCGTCATAGCAGACATGTATCTGTTGGGTTTAGAAGAATGAGCTTGATTTATGTTTCTTGTTTGGTTAACTTGTGCCTTTTCTGAGCATTTAGGTACCTGTTGATCAGAAATAGAGCTGGCACAAGTATGAGATTTAGATGGATTAGATTTATCGTTATCAGTATTATTATGAAAAGATGTTTCAGACTCAGTATTAATTTTCTTTTCAGAAACCTTTTCTTGTAATTTTTCATTCAAAACAATCACTTCTTCCTGTTGAAAATCAGATTCAGTTTTAATCTCGGAAGATTTAGGAACTTCATCAACACATATTTCATCAACACATGTATCATCTGAGTTTGATAAGGGTTCCTTTTCATCCTCGGTTTTCAATGGGGTCCCACTAGGTTCAACATTAGGGACTTCCTCTGAGACTGATTCAGAAGAAGAATCAGAATACGGTTGATTCTCTTTAGAAGAAGTTTCAGCGGTTTCACTGAATGCATCCTGAGGGACCTCACCTGTCATGTTGTCAACAGCTGAAGAGTTAGAAACATTAGAATTAGAATCACAATTTTTATCTACTGAAAAACATCCATCATCGTGCACATTATTCAAAGTTTCATCACAAGCATTCACAGTTTTGCCCAAAACAGCAGGCCCAAAAGAAGACGAAACATAACTATGAAACGAGTTCAAAAATGATTGACCAAACACACAACCAGAATCAGTTTTATCAAAAGTAGGTTTAGAAACATCAGAATCTAAAGACGGTTCATCCCCAAACACATCACCCCATCCTACTTCAGGTACTTCATCTCCACATGATGAAGAAACGTTAGGATCAAAAGTACCTTTGGATACAAAACAAACTGGTTTGACCACCTGTTTTTCAACAGGTCTGACATTTACTGATGGCTTACAGTTTTTGGGACCATAAGTCATTTTGTTTTCATTCAGCATCTCCTCCTCAGTCATAGGTAAGTAAGTATAATTGTCATTATAAGGAGGAGGAGCCTGATTAAAACCCAATCCCAACCCTTTCCTTTCCTTTTCTGGTATGCTAGCTGTTGATTACACAGTTTTTCGACTAATTTGCTGGAAGAATAATTTTTTTTAATATTTAGCTCATTTATTTGATATCTATCTCTGATATCCTCCAGTTCTTTAGTCACATTGCATAGTTTTTCTTTAACCATGAAGAGTTGGGCTATTGTTACACTAACATCATCCTTGAGTTGGATGATGTCTTTTCGCTGAGCTTCGATTTTCTCTTTAAAATGTTTTTCATTATTAGTCAAAGTAAAATTTTTCCTTTTAATGTCATTATAGTCTTCAATTAGCTCAGCGTTGTGTATTCTATAGGCTTCAACTCGTTCTCTACATTCAGGAGTACAGAAAACAGAAATTACCTCTTCTTTGGTGAGACCTTTGACTGGAGCTGAAAGAATCTGAGTCATGAAAGCAAGGTTTTCAGCTGAAACCTCCTCCTCAGGTGCTGAAGTCTCATCCTCAGAAACAGAATCTTGATCATTTGAGGCCACGAAAGCAATGTTGTTTGAATCAGTCTGATTTTCTGGAGCTGAGATGTTTAGTCGCTCAATTTCCGAATTCCAATTAAAGTATGAATCAGGCTGAACCACCAAGGCTTGTGCTAATCCCAAAGGTTGAGGACTTCCACTGGCAGCATCAACAGACATATTCGATGTGGTCACAAGTGCTCTCTCTCGATTAGGTGTAGCAGGTGTAGCAGGTTGGGCTGGAGTTTGTTCACTATTGACCCTAGGTTTGGTACAGTTTCTTGCCACATGACCTGGTTCATGACAATTGTAGCAACGAAACTCAAATGGCATTTTTGTGGGTCCAGTAAAGGTAAGATTTTGCCATTTGTTTCTTCCGGTTTTATTCACAAAGTTTTTGGCTCTAAATGCTGCCATAGCCATCTGCCAAGTTATATCCATTTCTTCTACATCTTCAGGATGAATCTGATCCAAGTCATCCATAGAAAACCTAGGAGGATTGAGTTTACCAGCAACAAAAGCATTCAAGCAATTTATGACAGAAGCAGCTATATCAAGATTTTCTTTTGATTGTTGCGAGAAGAAAGCAATCATCTCGTTTTTAGCAGTGGGAGTTGACGATGCAGCAGCAGTAGCAGTAGCATTAGCAGAATGTGGTGCAGCAACAGCAGGTGCTGGAGTTCCAGAGTAGTAAGCATTTGGTGAGGTAGGAGCAGCTTTAGCAGAAGTAGAGTTGATGAACATTTGAAAACCAGCGTGAGACACAAAAGCTGTATTATTGCTTGATGTCGAGGGTGTTGCAGTGAATCCAGCAGCCAACATGCTATTCTTGTAATTTTTTTATTTGTTTATCATCTAGCTCGCAAGCCTTAATGTGAGAAATCATTTCAGATAAGCTACATCTTGCTAGATCCTTGGTTTTCTTGATCATTGCAACGTGATGATCCCAACTTTTTGGCAAAGCATTTAGAAGCTGTCTATTAGATGAATCATTTGACGTGTGCATTTCCTCCATTTGCATTTGAGTCACTAACTTAACGAATCTCTGAATTTGATTGTCAACAGTCTCTCCATATATATGATTAAAATTGTTGAAACTTTGACTCAGTAGATTTCTGCGACTCTCTTTCATATCTTCATTGCCTTCATAAACATCTATCAATGATTCCCACAATTCCTTAGCAGATTTGCAAGTGCGAAAGCCAATAGCAATGTCTGGTCCCAATGCCATTGTCAAGTAAGAAAATGCCATATCATCTTCCTCAACAATTTTAAAATCTTCTTCAGTATACCGATCAATAGGCTTTTTCACTTTCACACCTTCATCAGTGGGACTATCCATCATAATTTCTCTTGGGCCTTTGAGAATACTTCGCCAGATTTTTGCATCTTTGACCTTAACATGTTTTTCAAAACGCCACTTCCACTCAGGGAATTCATTTCCATCTAACAATCGGGGAACACGAGTGGTGGTTCCAATAATGGAATCCAATTCTTGATGCTTAGACATAGCTGCCAGGTCAACACTTTGATTATTTGAAGTCATGGTTACTTAATAACTTAATTAATTTACTGATTAATTAATTATTTAAGTTCAAGAGTCCAAGAGTCCAAAAGTCCAAATAACGTTGCAAGAGTCGTTGCGAGTCGAGACAGGAGTCGAGACAGTTGTTGCGAGTGAACTGAATTCTGAGTCGAGACTGAGATTACGAGTCGAGATCAGGAACAATTAAACTTGAAGCCAGTCAAGACAAATGGTTTCGAGTTAAAGATGCCAACTCGAGACCACAGCAGTTGCGAGTCGAGACAAGATCGTTATTTCCACTTGAGACGAATGAACTTGAGTCGAGACTAAGCTGAATGTGAGTCAAGACTAAGCTGAAAGTGTGTCGAGACCCTGCAAAACAAACTTGTGAGATAAACGTAACTGAGATTCCTGATTTTCAGCAGCTTCCAAAAATTCAAAGATATGAAATCTTTGAATCTTTTATCCTCAACAAACTTCCGTGAATTCAGCAAACACCTTAAACCGAATCACAATCCAAAATCAGCAACTTTAATCAATATTTGTGAAGAACAGCTTGAATCCGAACACAATAATAACGATACTTAAATTCTGTAAAACACTCAGCAAACAAGATCAGTAACGATTATAGCCTTCTTGAATCCAATGATATCAAAACCGAACCAAGACTTGGTTTCTTGGCTCTGATACCAATTGTAAAACCCGAGAGGATCTTTCAATGATATCAATGTTAACTTGTGTGAGTGCGGAATCCAAACACAAGTGGATTCAAGAAAACAATAAAGAATAGTAAACACAATGATCAAATCAAAAACTATCTTGCATTCACCTTAAAGTCGATGACTGATACAAGATGAACAACCGATCTCGAGTGACCTCTAACCTTCTACCAAGCGATCAACCCTCTAAACCTTACATGAGTTTACTTATATACTACCTATGATGGATCGAAACCACCATAGGCCCACTCGAGATCACACTAAACCCAATACATATATCCGACCCAAAACAACTTAGTTAAACATTACAAGATCAACCCTAAACTTTAATATCTCTCAATGTATAAACCTTGAGGTTCCAACAATTCCAGATCAGCACATTTCTTGGTGTAGAAGTTGACATTATCAAGTTGTCTTATGTAAGCTCCTTTGAATGTATTCATTGCTACAGCTTGTTCACTGTTTGACTCAGTGTACTTGTTGATCTTTCTGTTCATTGTATCATATGATTCTTTTAATCTGTTAATGTTATGCAACAGTTCATTGTTTTGCTTGATCAACGAATCACAATTCAAACACTTTTCAGAAACTTTGACTGCTTCAGTATCAACTTTGATCTCAAAATTCGGAACATCTTTGACTGTTCTGTTTGATTGAAAAAATTCATTTCTTCTCTTTCTCTCGTCTTCAGCTTCAGCTTTTAACCTTTCTTCTTCTTCTTCTTCTTCTTTTTCTTCTTCTTCTTCTTCAATTTTTCTCCATTTTCCTTCTTCAGCATCCTTGACTTTTCTAATTTTTTCTGCCCATTTCAGATCGTAAGCATTAGCAATAAAAGCTTTAACATTCGACGTATCTTTGGAAATCTCTTTGGCCATGAATTCTTGATCTGGGCAAAAATTATCCCAACTTAAACCTTCAGCTAATTTTTCATCATCTTGATCTGCCAGACACACTTTGCTATTTGTTGGAATGTAATTATCCCAACTGAATCCACCATCCTTCCCCAGACAAGCTTTCTTTGAATCTTTAATCTCCATTCTTCCATGTGCAGTTTGTGCTTGATGCGATGCTTGTTGTTGTTGATATGGCTGTGGTGTGACTTGATGATAAATCGCCTTTTTGTAATAATCATTGTTTCCGAAGGGATTTTGAGCTCCACTCGCTTCTCGATTTGTGCATTCTCTCTTGAAATGCCCCTTTTCCCTGCAACGAAAACAAGTAACTTTAGTTTTATCAAAACCTAAAGGTGAAACATGTGCCTCGCGAAAATCATCTCTTCCTGTGATTTGTTTAAACTTTTCAGCTCGTCTCAACACACTAGCCATGCACCATTTAATATCCATCAATTCCATTTCCTCGGCATCAATTTGATCGTAATCCTCTTTCGTGAGCATTGGATTACCGATTCTTCCTGCAACTAATCCACCATAAGATTCAAGCACTGTAACCAACAACGACATGTGGCTTTTAGCAACATCCTCTGTATAATTCTGATCATTCTCAAGCTTTAAGGCAATGTTGCATTGAAGAACTTTTCCACTTTTTGTTGTAGTGAACTGAGGATCGTATGTCGAAAATGAAGAAAATCCGGATGTGCTGCTTGATCCTTGAGTTGATTTTTCCGAAGAATCTTTTGCATTATAAGTTGTTTCAATCTTTGGAGAAAGATTCGTCTTTTCACTAACACCACTCTTAAAGTACAAGCTGATGTCTTGTTCTCCATCATAATTCTTCATTCGAGCAATCTTCCTCTGCTCCATCTCTTGAGCTTCCAGATGTTTGATGAACTCTCCCAATGTTAACTTTTTATATTCCTTCCGATTGTTTCTCAGCATCATCAGGAAAGTTCCCCAAGTCTCATGTGGTAGTGCATCAGGAAGTTCCTCAATCAGCTCATCAGTATCCTTTTTTATTCCCAATTTCGACATATTTATCACCAAGTTACAATATCTTTCAATAATTTGCTTGGTGTTTTCAGATTTCAAACCACGGAATAGATCAAATTCTTTCTTCATGAGCGACATTTTGTTTTTAAGCATATCATCACTTCCTACAAATTTTGCTTCCAGTTCAGTCCAAATTGAATAAGTAGTTCCATCATGTTGAAGCAAAATCAAAATGTCCTCTTTGATTGCTTGCTGAAGTAGACTCACCATCAGTTTTTCATCTCTATATTTCTTTTTCTCTTCAGTACTCATTTCTCTAATTGTTTGTTGAATACCATTCGTTGTGGGTCTAACATATGGTTCTTCAGTGTGTTCCCAAGCATCCAAGTGATAAGCTTCAACCCAATTTCCAAACCGTTCGGACCACGCATTGTAATTATCAATATCCAAGAGCTTTGGCGGTTTCTGTGATGTCCCGGTTTCATTTTCAATCAAAGCATTCTGAGTAATGGTGATAGGACTAGCAAAGGCATTGTAGAACTCGTTATCCATTGTTCAGGTTTCAAAGTTCACAATCACACAATTTCAAATAATCCGGTTCACCTCGTGAAATATTCAAATAGGTGGATGACTTAAAAAAATCAATATATCTTCTGTTGGGCTTCACTTTCAAACTTGATATTATATTGTGATTGGGCATTTTGATTTGTATGATATTGAAACTTGGGTTGAATACTGATTTACTCTGATTAAACCTCAATTAACAATAGCAAATGATTTCTTTTTCAAGGTAAAACAATTCACATGCACAAACTAAGTGGTGGCCGACAATTATCAATGAACAAATAAATATGATTTGACCTCCTTAACACTCACTAGGCTGTCATCATGTTTATTTTATTTGATCGAGAAACACATGCAATCACTCCTTCACATGTAAACCTTCATCCAAACAATCAATTATAATAGCCGAAAATACGTTTAATGATCACATGCAAACTGAAATAATTCTGATCACCTAAACACTTTTGAGCGGAATCTGACTTTGATACATGGAGCGAAATCAGATTTGATGGTCAACAGGAGCGAAATCAACTGAAGACTTAGGAGCGGAATCACAATCAATTCACGAGCGGAATCAAACAAACAAACAGGAGCGGAATTAGAATTAACTTTTGGAGCGGAATCAAACTCAACCTTTTGAGCGAAATCAGATGATGGTCAGCTGGAGCGGAATCAAGATTAATTCAAGAGCGGAATCAAAGCTGATGTCATCTTTTCCGAAAACAATTTCGAGCGGAATCTCAAAAATATCAAGTTTTACTTCGAATTAGCTGTTGAAACTTCCAAGGCTTTGTTAAACACTAATTCCGAGCAATATGTGCAAAACTGAATCGATTCCGACCGTAAAATGATGTTCAATTTGATGAGAAGGAGTAGAAAAACAGAAAACGCAGCTGAATTGACAAGAGCTCTTCCTCCTGTGCTCTGATACCACTTGTAGGATCGGTTTCGGATCCGAACGAGTCGGTTAGAAGAGCTTTTCACCAAAACAAGAGGCGGAAACAAGTGTTTTGGTGCAATTCAGCGAGTATTCACTTAAATCTGTTGTTATTATCGATATGCAAACATTTACAAGCTCTGACAACACTTCGGCAGCACTTCGTGGCTTACCGGAAGACAACACACACATAACCCCCTTTATTTCGCTCCTAAAGACCCTATTTATAGTAGTTCTGATTTCGCTCCTAGCCACACTATATCAACAGGAGCGGAATCAGCATGATACATCTATGAGCGAAAACATATTCTAGACACATTCGGGCGAAATCACCTATGCATGTAATTTGGAACGAAATCACCTACTAAAATACATTTCACGTGTACATGCATTCTATTTTGTCTCATATGTAGTGATGCAATGATGACTTCACTTATTATGATGTCATCATCAAAGATGATGACATCATCCTCTTTCAGATCCGCAACGAGACTGAGACTCGACATAAGACGAAGACGACAGATGAATGCGCCAACATATCTACAAGTGATGGTTTGAGATTGATTTTATAACTGGTCTCAAAATTTGTCAAAATGTTAAATTTGTGAAATTTACTTTGAGGTAGAGTTTCTACAGGCAGAAGCAGCTAGGTTTCAACTCCTGAAGATATGCAGATTCAAGTCAGGTTCCAGATCTTGTTGCTACGGAGAGCCAGGAAACAGTCTTGAACCTATGAAAGCTGCAAAGCGTGATAAGCAGAGTTTGAGCCAAGATTCGATTCCAGAACGGGAGATATTCCAGACTGCGATCCCAACTTATCGAAAGGGGGAGTCTGAATACTTTAAAACCAGGTTCAAAGGGAGTCTGGAGATGCTAGAGCCAGTTTCTGATTCTGGAATTGTGTTAAGCTGCTGATGCTGGAGAGAGAGAAAATAGAGTCAGATTGAGATTCTAGAAGAGAAGATAAAGATTAAGGATGCTCACAATGGATAATTCTTTGGAGAGAGTGAGAAGACTGATAAAGACTGAAGAGTTGACATACTGAAGACTCGACACCGAAGACTTCGTCAACATCCAAGGGGGAGTCTATTGGTGCATATGTCTGTCGACTTCGTCTTGTATCGAGTCTTGTAGCTAGATTAAAAAGAACAAAGCTCGGTAGACTAGAAAATAGTGTTTTAGTGAGGATTGACAAGTTTGCACGAACTGGCTAGGCCAGTTCGTACGAAGTGACACTGGCCAGGACGCATGAAGTCCATTCCATGCGAACTGGACATGTCTATATATAGTGAGCTGGTTCATTTCATTTGTAACGAGTTGGTTTCCGGTAGCGAAGCTCTGCCGAAGTGTCTCCAGCATTATAAAACGATCTGATATCAATACAAGAGACAATTAAAGTGATTCTTTGTGCAAATAAGCTGAAATAACTCCGATACGTCTGATTCCGCCTTTCGTATTGGATGAGATCTCTTCTGAATGACTCGTTTGGGTCACACTCAACAAAACAAAAACACTTAACAAATGGCTACAATTTAATGAATGTGTTTAGTGACAACATCAGATTCCTAATTGATCGAGAAAGGTCTGGTGGAAAGAAAAGCTGCTTCTAGGAGGTTGTCAAGTGTTTTCGCTCGACGATTCCATTCTTGGGTGGTTGGTTTGGCCCTTGTTCCTGTAACTCGAATTCTATCCCGGTATATCCCATTTTAATTTTACACCATTGCGAACCTTACGCCTTTTTTACTCTCTGATCGAGGTTCTCGGCATTGAAAAATCTTCGTAAACTAAATCACATGTGTATATGTTGACATTTAAGAGATATACAGTCACGAAAATCAAGGGCAATGGTGATATATATATATATATATATATATATATATATATATATATATATATATATATATATGCGGATTAGACACAAAAAAACACTCAACAAATGGCTACAACTTAAGGAATGTGTTTAGTGACGGCATCAGATTCCTAATTGATGGAGAAAGGTCTGGTGGCAAGAAAAGCTGCTTCTAGGAGGTTGTCAAGTGTTTTCGCTCGACGATTCCATTCTTGGGTTGTTGCTTTGGCCCTTGTTCGTGTAACTCGAATCTTAGACCGGTATATCCCATTTTAACTTTACACCATTGTGAACCTTACGCTTTTTTTTACTCTCTGATCGAGGTTCTCGGCATTGAAAATCTTCGTAAACTAAATCACACGTTTATATGTTGACCTTTAAGATATATATACAGTCAAGAAAATCAAGGGCAATGGTGATATATATGCGGATTAGACACCAAATAAAAAAACACTCAACAAATGTCAACAATTTCAGGAATGTGTTTAGTGGCGGCATCAGATTCCTAATTGATGGAGAATGGTCTGGTGGCAAGAAAAGCTGCTTCTAGGAGGTTGTCAAGTGTTTTCAGTCGACGATTCCATTCTTAGGTGGTTGGTTTGGCCCTTGTTCCTGTAACTCGAATTCTAGCCCGGTATATGCCATTTAAATTTTACACCATTGTGAACCTTACGCCTCTTTTACTCTCTGATCAAGGTTCTCGGCATTGAAAAATCTTCGTAAACTAAATCACACGTGTATATGTTGACATTTAAGAGATATACAGTCAAGAAAATCAAGGGCAATGGTGATATATATGCGGATTACACACCAAAAAAACACTCAACAAATGGCTACAATTTAAGAAATGTGTTTAGTGACGGCATTAGATTCCTAATTGATGGAGAAAGGTCTGGTGGCAATAAAAGCTGCTTCTAGGAGGTTGTTAAGTGTTTTCGCTCGACGATTCCATTCTTTGGTGGTTGGTTTGGCCCTTGTTCCTGTAACTAGAATCCTAGCCCGGTATATCCCATTTTAATTTTACACCATTGTGAACCTTACACCTTTTTTACTCTCTGATCGAGTTTGTCGGCATTGAAAAATCTTCGCAAACTAAATCACACGTGTATATGTTGACATTTAAGAGATATACAGTCAATAAAATCAAGGGCAATGGTGATATATATGCGGATTAGACACAAAAAAAAACACTCAACAAATGGCTACAATTTAAAGAATGTGTTTAGTGTCGGCATCAGATTCCTAATTGATGAGAAAGGTCTGGGGACAAGAAAAGCTGCTTCTAGGAGATTGTCAAGTGTTTTCGCTCGACGATTCCATTCTTGAGTGGTTGGTTTGGCCCTTGTTCCTATAACTCGAATCCTAGGCCGGTATATCCCATTTTAACTTTACACCGTTGTGAACCTTACGCTTTTTTTTACTCTCTGATCGAGGTTCTCGGCATTGAAAAATCTTCGTAAACTAAATCACACGTTTATATGTTGACCTTTAGGAGATATATACAGTCAAGAAAATCAAGGGAAATGGTGATATATATGCGTATTACACACAAAAAAAACACTCAACAAATGGCTACAATTTAAGGAATGTGTTTAGTGACGGTATCAGATTCCTAATTGATTGAGATAGGTCTGGTGGCAAGAAAAGCTGCTTCTAGGAGGTTGTCAAGTGTTTTCGCTCGACGATTCCATTCTTTGGTGGTTGGTTTGGCCCTTGTTCCTGTAACTCGAATCCTAGCCCGGTATATCCCATTTTAATTTTACACCATTGTGAACCTTACGCCTTTTTTACTCTCTGATCGAGGTTCTTGGCATTGAAAAATATTGGTAAACTAAATCACACGTGTATATGTTGACATTTAAGAGATATACAATCAAGAAAATCAAGGGCAGTGGTGATATATATATGCGGATTAGACACCAAAAAAAACACTTAAAAAATGGCTACAATTTAAGGAATGTGTTTAGTGACGGCATCTGATTCCTAATTGATGGAGAAAGATCTGGTGGCAAGAAAAGCTGCTTCTAGGAGGTTGTCAAGTGTTTCGCTCGACGATTCCTTTCTTGGGTGGTTGGTTTGGCCCTTGTTCCTTTAACTCGAATCCTAGCCCGGTATATCCCATTTTAATTTTACACCATTGTGAACCTTACGCCTTTTTTACTCCCTGATCGAGGTTCTCGGCATTGAAAAATCTTGGTAAACCAAATCACACGTGTATATGTTGACATTTAAGATATATACAGTCAAGAAAATCAAGGGCAACGTGATATATATGCGGATTAGCCACCAAAAAAACACTCAACAAATTGCTACAATTTAAGGAATGTGTTTAGTGACGGCATCAGATTCCTAATTGATGGAGAAAGGTCTGGTGGCAAGAAAAACTCAATCTAGGAGATTGTGAAGTGTTTTCGCTCGACGATTCCATTCTTGGGTGGTTGGTTTGGCCCTTGTTCATGTAACTCGAATCCTAGCCCGGTATATACCATTTTAACTTTACACCATTATCAACCTTACGGTTTTTTTACTCTCTGATCGAGGTTCTCGGCATTGAAAAATCTTCGTAAACTAAATCACACGTTTATATGTTGACCTTTAAGAGATATATACAGTCAAGAAAATCAAGAGCAATGGTGACATATATGCGGCTTAGACATAAAAAAAACACTCAACAAATGTCAAATTTTTAAGGAATGTGTTTAGTGACGGCATCAGATTCCTAATTGATGGAGAAAGGTCTGGTGGCAAGAAAAGCTGCTTCTACGAGGTTATCAAGTGTTTTCGCTCGACGATTCCATTCTTGGGTGGTTGGTTTGGCCCTTGTTCCTGTAACTCGAATCCTAGCCCGGTATATCTCATTTTAATTTTACACCATTGTGAACCTTACGCCTTTTTTACTCTCTGATCGAGGTTCTCGGCATTGAAAAATCATCGTAAACTAAATCACACGTGTATATGTTGACATTTAAGAGATATACAGTCAAGAAAATCAAGGGCAATGGTTATATATATGCGCATTAGACACCAAAAAAAACACTCAACAAATAGCTACAATTTAAGGAATGTGTTTAGTGACGGCATCAGATTCCTAATTGATGGAGAAAGGTCTGGTGGCAAGAAAAGCTGCTTCTAGGAGGTTGTCAAGTGTTTTCGCTCGACGATTCCATTCTTTAGTGGTTGGTTTTGGCCCTTGTTCCTGTAACTCGAATCCTAGCCCGGTATATCCCATTTTAATTTTACACCATTGTGAACCTTACACCTTTTTTACTCTCTGATCGAGGTTCTCGGCATTGAAAAATCTTCGCAAACTAAATCACATGTGTATATGTTGATATTTAAGAGATATACAGTCAAGAAAATCAAGGGCAATGGTGATATATATGTGGATTAGACACCAAAAAAAACACTTAACAAATGGCTACATTTTAAGGAATGCGCTTAGTGACGGCATTAGATTCCTAATTGATGAGAAAGCTCTGGGGAGAAGAAAAGCTGCTTCTAGGAGGTTGTCAAGTGTTTTCGCTCGAAGATTCCATTCTTGGGTGGTTGGTTTGGCCCTTGTTCCTGTAACTCGAATCCTTGCCCGATCTATCTTATTTTAATTTTACACCATTGTGAACCTTATGCCTTTTTTACTCTCTGATCGAGGTTCTTGGCATTGAAAAATCTTCGTAAACTAAATCACACGTGTATGTGTTGACATTAAAGAGATATACGGTCAAGAAAATCAAGGGCAGTGGTGATATATATGCGGATTAGACACCCAAAGAAAAAACACTTAACAAATGGCTACAATTTAATGAATGTGGTTAGTGACGGCATCTGATTCCTAATTGATGGAGAAAGGTCTGGTGGCAAGAAAAGCTGTTTCTAGGAGGTTGTCAAGTGTTTCGCTCGACGATTCCTTTCTTGGGTGGTTGGTTTGGCCCTTGTTCCTTTAACTCGAATCCTAGCCCGGTATATCCTATTTTAATTTTACACCATTGTGAACCTTACGCCCTTTTTACTCTCTGATCGAGGTTCTCGGCATTGAAAAATCTTGGTAAACTAAATCACACGTGTATATGTTGACATTTAAGATATATACAGTCAAGAAAATCAAGGGCAACGTGATATATATGCGTATTAGCCACTAAAAAAACACTCAACAAACGGCTACAATTTAAGGAATGTGTTTAGTGACGGCATCAGATTCCTAATTAATAGAGAAAGGTCTGGTGGCAAGAAAAACTACTTCTAGGAGATTGTCAAGCGTTTTCGTTCGACGATTCCATTCTTGGGTGGTTGGTTTGGCCCTTGTTCATTTAACTCGAATCCTAGCCCGGTATATCCCATTTTAACTTTACACCATTATCAACCTTATGGTTTTTTTACTCTCTGATCGAGGTTTTTATATGTTGACCTTTAAGAGATATATACAGTCAAGAAAATCAAGGGCAATGGTGATATATATGCGGATTAGACACCAAAAAAAAAACACTCAACAAATATCAAATTTTTAAGGAATGTGTTTAGTGACGGCATCAGATTCCTAATTTATGGAGAAAGGTCTGGTGGCAAGAAAAGCTGCTTCTAGGAGGTTATCAAGTGTTTTCGCTCGACGATTCCATTCTTGGGTGGTTGGTTTGGCCCTTGTTCCTGTAACTCGAATCCTAGCCCGTTATATCCCATTTAAATATTACACCATTGTGAACCTTACGCCTTTTTTACTCTCTGATCGAGGTTTTCGGCATTGAAAAATCTTCGTAAACTAAATCACACGTGTATATGTTGACATTTAAGAGATATACAGTCAAGAAAATCAACGGCAATGGTTATATATATGCGGATTAGACACAAAAAAAAAACACTCAACAAATAGCTACAATTTAAGGAATGTGTTTAGTGACGGCATCAGATTCCTAAATGATGGAGAAAGGTCTGGTGGCAAGAAAAGCTGCTTCTAGGAGGTTGTCAAGTGTTTTCGCTCGACGATTCCATTCTTTGGTTGTTGGTTTGGCCCTTGTTCCTGTAACTCGAATCCTAGCCCGGTATATCCCATTTTAATTTTACACCATTGTGAACCTTACACCTTTTTTACTCTCTGATCGAGGTTCTCGGCATTGAAAAATCTTCGCAAACTAAATCACACGTGTATATGTTAACATTTAAGAGATATACAGTCAAGAAAATCAAGGGCAATGGTGATATATATGAGGATTAGACACCAAAAAAAACACTTAACAAATGGGGTACAGTTTAAGGAATGTGTTTAGCGACGACATCAGATTCCTAATTGATGAGAAACGTCTGGGGAGTAGAAAAGCTGTTTCTAGGAGGTTGTCAAGTGTTTTCGCTCGACGATTCCATTCTTGGGTGGTTGGTTTGGCCCTTGTTCCTGTAACTCGAATCCTTGCCCGATATATCCTATTTTAATTTTACATCATTGTGAACCTTACGCCTTTTTCACTCTCTGATCGAGGTTCTTGGCATTGAAAAATCTTCGTAAACTAAATCACACGTGTATGTGTTGACATTTAAGAGGTGTACACTCAAGAAAATCAAGGGCAGTGGTGATATATATGCGGATTAGACACAAAAAAAAACACTTAACAAATGGCTACAATTTAAGGAATGTGTTTAGTGACGCCATCTGATTCCTAATTGATGGAGAAAGGTCTGGTGGTAAGAAAAGCTGCTTCTAGGATGTTGTCAAGTGTTTCGCTCGAGGATTCCTTTCTTGGGTGGTTGGTTTGGCCCTTGTTCCTTTAACTCGAATCCTAGCCCAGTATATCCCATTTTAATTTTACACCATTGTGAACCTTACGCCTTTTTTTACTAAATCACACGTGTATATGTCGACATTTAAGATATATACAGTCCAGAAAATCAAGGGCAACGTGATATATATGCGGATTAGCCACCAAAAAAACACTCAACAAATGGCTACAATTTAAGGAATGTGTTTAGTGACGGCATCAGATTCCTAATTGATGGAGAAAGGTCTGGTGGCAAGAAAAGCTGCTTCTAGGAGATTGTCAAGTGTTTTCGCTCGACGATTCCATTCTTGGGTGGTTGGTTTGGCCCTTGTTCATGTAACTCGAATCCTAGCCCGGTATATCCCATTTTAACTTTACACCATTATCAACCTTACGGTTTTTTACTCTCTGATCGAGGTTCTCGGCATTCAAAAATCTTCGTAAACTAAATCACAAGTTTATATGTTGACCTTTAAGAGATATATACAGTCAAGAAAATCAAGGGCAATGGTGATATATATGCGGATTAGGCACCAAAAAAAAACACTCAACAAATGTCAAATTTTTAAGGAATGTGTTTAGTGACGGCATCAGATTCCTAATTGATGGAGAATGGTCTGGTGGCAAGAAAAGCTGCTTCTAGGAGGTTGTCAAGTGTTTTCACTCGACGATTCCATTCTAGGGTGGTTGGTTTGGCCCTTGTTCCTATAACTCGAATCCTAGCCCCGTATATGCCATTTTAATTTTACACCATTGTGAACCTTACGCCTTTTTTACTCTCTGATCGAGGTTCTCGGCATTGAAAAATCTTCGTAAACTAAATCACACGTGTATATGTTGACATTTAAGAGATATACATTCAAGAAAATCAAGGGCATTGGTGATATATATGCGGATTAGACACAAAAAAAAACACTCAACAAATAACTACAATTTAAGGAATATGTTTAGTGACGGCATCAGATTCCTAATTGATGGAGAAAGGTCTGGTGGCAAGAAAAGCTGCTTCTAGGAGATTGTCAAGTGTTTTCGCTCGAAGATTCCATTCTTGGGTGGTTGGTTTGGCCCTTGTTCCTGTAACTCGAATCCTTGCCCGATCTATCTTATTTTAATTTTACACCATTGTGAACCTTACGCCTTTTTTACTCTCTGATCGAGGTTCTTGGCATTGAAAAATCTTCGTAAACTAAATCACACGTGTATGTGTTGACATTAAAGAGATATACGGTCAAGAAAATCAAGGGCAGTGGTGATATATATGCGGATTAGACACCAAAAAAAAACACTTAACAAATGGCTACAATTTAATGAATGTGGTTAGTGACGGCATCTGATTCCTAATTGATGGAGAAAGGTCTGGTGGCAAGAAAAGCTGTTTCTAGGAGGTTGTCAAGTGTTTCGCTCGACGATTCCTTTCTTGGGTGGTTGGTTTGGCCCTTGTTCCTTTAACTCGAATCCTAGCCCGGTATATCCTATTTTAATTTTACACCATTGTGAACCTTACGCCTTTTTTACTCTCTAATCGAGGTTCTCGGCATTGAAAAATCTTGGTAAACTAAATCACACGTGTATATGTTGACATTTAAGATATATACAGTCAAGAAAATCAAGGGCAACGTGATATATATGCGTATTAGCCACTAAAAAAACACTCAACAAACGGCTACAATTTAAGGAATGTGTTTAGTGACGGCATCAGATTCCTAATTAATAGAGAAAGGTCTGGTGGCAAGAAAAACTACTTCTAGGAGATTGTCAAGTGTTTTCGTTCGATGATTCCATTCTTGGGTGGTTGGTTTGGCCCTTGTTCATTTAACTCGAATCCTAGCCCGGTATATCCCATTTTAACTTTACACCATTATCAACCTTATGGTTTTTTTACTCTCTGATCGAGGTTTTTATATGTTGACCTTTAAGAGATATATACAGTCAAGAAAATCAAGGGCAATGGTGATATATATGCGGATTAGACACAAAAAAAAAAAACACTCAACAAATATCAAATTTTTAAGGAATGTGTTTAGTGACGGCATCAGATTCCTAATTTATGGAGAAAGGTCTGGTGGCAAGAAAAGCTGCTTCTAGGAGGTTATCAAGTGTTTTCGCTCGACGATTCCATTCTTGGGTGGTTGGTTTGGCCCTTGTTCCTGTAACTCGAATCCTAGCCCGTTATATCCCATTTAAATATTACACCATTGTGAACCTTACGCCTTTTTTACTCTCTGATCGAGGTTTTCGGCATTGAAAAATCTTCGTAAACTAAATCACACGTGTATATGTTGACATTTAAGAGATATACAGTCAAGAAAATCAACGGCAATGGTTATATATATGCGGATTAGACACAAAAAAAAAACACTCAACAAATAGCTACAATTTAAGGAATGTGTTTAGTGACGGCATCAGATTCCTAAATGATGGAGAAAGGTCTGGTGGCAAGAAAAGTTGCTTCTAGGAGGTTGTCAAGTGTTTTCGCTCGACGATTCCATTCTTTGGTTGTTGGTTTGGCCCTTGTTCCTGTAACTCGAATCCTAGCCCGGTATATCCCATTTTAATTTTACACCATTGTGAACCTTACACCTTTTTTACTCTCTGATCGAGGTTCTCGGCATTGAAAAATCTTCGCAAACTAAATCACACGTGTATATGTTAACATTGAAGAGATATACAGTCAAGAAAATCAAGGGCAATGGTGATATATATGAGGATTAGACACCAAAAAAAACACTTAACAAATGGGGTACAATTTAAGGAATGTGTTTAGCGACGACATCAGATTCCTAATTGATGAGAAAGGTCTGGGGAGTAGAAAAGCTGCTTCTAGGAGGTTGTCAAGTGTTTTCGCTCGACGATTCCATTCTTGGGTGGTTGGTTTGGCCCTTGTTCCTGTAACTCGAATCCTTGCCCGATATATCCTATTTTAATTTTACATCATTGTGAACCTTACGCCTTTTTCACTCTCTGATCGAGGTTCTTGGCATTGAAAAATCTTCGTAAACTAAATCACACGTGTATGTGTTGACATTTAAGAGGTGTACACTCAAGAAAATCAAGGGCAGTGGTGATATATATGCGGATTAGACACAAAAAAAAACACTTAACAAATGGCTACAATTTAAGGAATGTGTTTAGTGACGCCATCTGATTCCTAATTGATGGAGAAAGGTCTGGTGGTAAGAAAAGCTGCTTCTAGGATGTTGTCAAGTGTTTCGCTCGAGGATTCCTTTCTTGGGTGGTTGGTTTGGCCCTTGTTCCTTTAACTCGAATCCTAGCCCAGTATATCCCATTTTAATTTTACACTATTGTGAACCTTACGCCTTTTTTTACTAAATCACACGTGTATATGTCGACATTTAAGATATATACAGTCCAGAAAATCAAGGGCAACGTGATATATATGCGGATTAGCCACCAAAAAAACACTCAACAAATGGCTACAATTTAAGGAATGTGTTTAGTGACGGCATCAGATTCCTAATTGATGGAGAAAGGTCTGGTGGCAAGAAAAGCTGCTTCTAGGAGATTGTCAAGTGTTTTCGCTCGACGATTCCATTCTTGGGTGGTTGGTTTGGCCCTTGTTCATGTAACTCGAATCCTAGCCCGGTATATCCCATTTTAACTTTACACCATTATCAACCTTACGGTTTTTTACTCTCTGATCGAGGTTCTCGGCATTGAAAAATCTTCGTAAACTAAATCACAAGTTTATATGTTGACCTTTAAGAGATATATACAGTCAAGAAAATCAAGGGCAATGGTGATATATATGCGGATTAGGCACCAAAAAAAAACACTCAACAAATGTCAAATTTTTAAGGAATGTGTTTAGTGACGGCATCAGATTCCTAATTGATGGAGAATGGTCTGGTGGCAAGAAAAGCTGCTTCTAGGAGGTTGTCAAGTGTTTTCACTCGACGAATCCATTCTAGGGTGGTTGGTTTGGCCCTTGTTCCTATAACTCGAATCCTAGCCCCGTATATGCCATTTTAATTTTACACCATTGTGAACCTTACGCCTTTTTTACTCTCTGATCGAGGTTCTCGGCATTGAAAAATCTTCGTAAACTAAATCACACGTGTATATGTTGACATTTAAGAGATATACATTCAAGAAAATCAAGGGCATTGGTGATATATATGCGGATTAGACACAAAAAAAAAACACTCAACAAATAACTACAATTTAAGGAATTTGTTTAGTGACGGCATCAGATTCCTAATTGATGGAGAAAGGTCTGGTGGCAAGAAAAGCTGCTTCTAGGAGATTGTCAAGTGTTTTCGCTCGACGATTCCATTCTTGGGTGGTTGGTTTGGCCCTTGTTCATGTAACTCGAATCCTAGCCCGGTATATCCCATTTTAACTTTACACCATTGTCAACCTTACGCTTTTTTTACTCTCTGATCGAGGTTCTCGGCATTGGAAAATCTTCGTAAACTAAATCACACGTTTATATGTTGACCTTTAAGAGATGTATACAGTCAAGAAAATCAAAGGCAATGGTGATATATATGCGGATTAGACACAAAAAAAAAACACTCAACAAATGTCAAATTTTTAAGGAATGTGTTTAGTTACGGCATTAGATTCCTAATTGATAGAGAATGGTCTGGTGGCAAGAAAAGCTGCTTCTAGGAGGTTGTCAAGTGTTTTCGCTCGACGATTCCATTCTAGGGTGGTTGTTATGGCCCTTGTTCCTGTAACTCGAATCCTAGCCCGGTATATGCCATTTTAATTTTACACCATTGTGAACCTTACGCCATTTTTACTCTCTGATCGAGGTTCTAGGCATTGAGAAATCTTGGTAAACTAAATCACACATGTATATGTTGACATTTAAGAGATATACAGTCAAGAAAATCAAGGGCAATGGTGATATATATGCGTAATACACACCAAAAAAAACACTCAACAAATGGCTTCAATTTAAGGATTGTGTTTAGTGATGGCATCAGATTCCTAATTGATGGAGAAACGTCTGGTGGCAAGAAAAACTGCTTCTAGGAGGTTGTCATGTGTTTCGCTCGACGATTCCATTCTTGGGGGGTTGGTTTGGCCCTTGTTCCTTTAACTCGAATCCTAGCCCGGTATATCCCATTTTAATTTTACACCATTGTGAACCTTACGCCATTTTTACTCTCTGATCGAGGTTCTCGGCATTGAGAAATCTTGGTAAACTAAATCACACATGTATATGTTGACATTTGAGAGATATACAATCAAGAAAATCAAGGGCAACGTGATATATATGCGGATTCGCCACAAAAAAAACACTCAACAAATGGCTACAATTTAAGGAATGTGTTTAGTGACGGAATCAGATTCCTAATTGATGGAGAAAGGTCTGGTGGCAAGAAAAGCGGCTTCTAGGAGGTTGTCAAGTGTTTTTGCTTGACGATTCCATTCTTGGGTGGTTGGTTTGGCCCTTGTTCCTGTAACTCGAATCCTAGCCCGGTATATCCCATTTTAATTTTACACTATTGTGAACCTTACGCCTTTTTTACCCTCTGATCAAGGTTCTCGGAATTGAAAAATCTTCGGAAACTAAATCACACGTGTATATAATGACATTTGAGAGATATACAGTCAAGAAAATAAAGGGCAATGGTGATATATATGAGGATTAGGCACCAAAAAAAAATCTCAGCAAATGACTACAATTTATGGAATGTGTTTAGTGACGACATCAGATTCCTAACAGATGAGAAAGGTCTGGGGGCAAGAAAAGCTGCTTCTAGGAGGTTGTCAAGTTTTTTCGCTCGACGATTCCATTCTTTGGTGGATGGTTTGGCCCTTGTTCCTGTAACTCGAATCCTAGCCCGGTATATCCCATTTTAATTTTACACCATTGTGAACCTCACGCCTTTTTTACTCTCTGATCGAGGTTCTCGGCATTGAAAAATCTTCGTAAACTAAATCACACGTGTATGTGTTGACATTTAAGAGATATACAGTCAAGAAAATCAAGGGCAATGGTGATATATATACGGATTAGACACAAAAAAAAAAAAAACACTCAACATATGGCTACAATTTAAGGAATGTGTTTAGTGACGGCATCAGATTTCTAATTGATGGAGAAAGGTCTGCTGGCAAGAAAAGCTGCTTCTAGGGGGTTGTCAAGTTTTTTCGCTCGACGATTCCATTCTTGGGTGGTTGGTTGGGCCCTTGTTCCTGTAACTCGAATCCTAGCCCGATATATCCCATTTTAGTTTTACACCATTGTGAACCTTACGCCTTTTTTACTCTCTGATCGAGGTTCTCGGCATTGAAAAATTTTCGTAAACTAAATCACACGTGTATATGTTGACATTTAAGAGATATACAGTCAATAAAATCAAGGGCAATAGTGATATATATCCGGATTAGACACAAAAAAAAACACTCAACAAATAGCTACAATTTAAGGAATGTGTTTAGTGATGGCATCATATTCCTAATTGATGGAGAAAGGTCTGGTGGCAAGAAAAGCTGCTTCTAGGAGGTTGTCAAGTGTTTTTGCTCGACGATTCCATTCTTCGGTGGTTGGTTTGGCCCTTGTTCCTGTAACTCGAATCCTTGCCCGGTATATCCTATTTTAATTTTACACCATTGTGAACCTTACGCCTTTTTTACTCTCTGATCGAGGTTCTTGGCATTGAAAACTCTTCGTAAACTAAATCACACGTTTATATGTTGACATCTAAGAGATATATATAGTCAAGAAAATCAAGGGCAGTGGTGATATATATGCGGATTAGACACAAAAAAAAAACACTCAACAAATGGCTATAATTTAAGGAATGTGTTTAGTGACGGCATCAGATTTCTAATTGATGGAGAAAGGTCTGGTGGCAAGAAAAGCTGCTTCTAGGAGGTTGTCAAGTGTTTTCGCTCGACGATTCCATTCTTGGGTGGTTGGTTTGGCCCTTGTTCCTGTAACTCTAATCCTTGCCCGGTATATCCCATTTTAATTTTACACTATTGTGAACCTTACGACTTTTTTACTCTCTGATCAAGGTTCTTGGAATTGAAAAATCTTCGTAAACTAAATCACACGTGTATATGTTGACATTTAAGAGATATACAGTCAAGAAAATCAAGGGCAATGGTGATATATATGATGATTAGACACCAAAAAAAACTCTCAACAAATGACTACAATTTATGGAATGTGTTTAGGGATGACATCAGATTCTTAACAGATGGGAAAGGTCTGGGGGCAAGAAAAGCTGCTTCTAGGAGGTTGTCAAGTCTTTTCGCTAGACGATTCCATTCTTTGGTGATTGGTTTGGCCCTTGTTCCTGTGACTCGAATCCTAGCCCGACATATCCCATTTTAATTTTACACCATTGTGAACCTTACGCCTTTTTTACTCTCTGATCGAGGTTCTCGGCGTTGAAAAATCTTCGTAAACTAAATCACACGTGTATGTGTTAACATCTTAGAGATATACAGTCAAGAAAATCAAGGGCAGTGGTGATATATATGCGGATTAGACACCAAAAAAAACACTCAACAAATGGCTACAATTTAAGGAATGTGTTTAGTGACGGCATTAGATTCCTAATTGATGGAAAAAGGTCTGGTGGCAAGAAAAACTGCTTCTAGGAGGTTGTTATGTGTTTTCGCTCGACGATTCCATTCTTGGGTGGTTGGTTTGGCCCTTGTTCCTTTAACTCGAATCATAGCTCGGTGTATCCCATTTTAATTTTACACCATTGTGAACCTTACGCCTTTTTAACTCTCTGATCGAGGTTCTCGTCTTTAAAAGATCTTGGTATACAAAATCACACGTGTATATGTTGACATTTAAAAGATATACAGTCAAAAAAATCAAGGGCAATGGGGATATATATGCGGATTAGCCACAAAAAAAAACACTCAACAAATTGCTACAATTTAAGGAATGTGTTTAGTGACGACATCAGATTCCTAACTGATGGAGAAAGGTCTGGTAACAAGAAAAGCTGCTTCTAGGGGGTTGTCAGGTGTTTTCGCTCGACGATTCCATTCTTGGGTGGTTGGTTTGGCCATTGTTCCTGTAACTCGAATCCTAGCCCGGTATATCCCATTTTAGTTTTACACCATTGTGAACCTAACGCCTTTTTTACTCTCTGATCGAGATTCTCGGCATTGAAAAATCTTAGTAAACTAAATAACACGTGTATATGTTGACATTTAAGAGATATACAGTCAATAAAATCAAGGGCAATGGTGATATATATGCGGATTAGACACCAAAAAAAAACACTCAACAAATAGCTACAATTTAAGGAATGTGTTTAGTGAGGGCATCATATTCCTAATTGATGGAGAAAGGTCTGGTAGCAAGAAAAACTGCTTCTAGGAGGCTGTCAAGTGTTTTTGCTCGACGAATCCATTCTTGGGTGGTTGGTTTGGCCCTTGTTGTCTAACTCTAATCCTTGCCCGGTATATCCTATTTTAATTTTACACCATTGTGAACCTTACGCCTTTTTTACTCTCTGATCGAGGTTCTTGGCATTGAAAAATCTTCGTAAACTAAATCACACGTTTATATGTCGAAATCTAAGAGATATACAGTCAAGAAAATCGAGGGCAATGGTGATATATATACGGATTGGACACCAAAAAAAAAAACACTCAACAAATGGCTACAATTTATGGAATGTGTTTAGTGACGGCATCAGATTCCTAATTGATGGGGAAAGGTCTGGTGGCAAGAAAAGCTGCTTCTAGGAGGTTGTCAAGTGTTTTCTCTCGACGATTCCATTGTTGGGTGGTTGGTTTGGCCCTTGTTCCTGTAACTCGAATCCTAGCCCGGTATATCTATTTTAATTTTACACTATAGTGAACCTTACGCCTTTTTTACTCTCTGATCGAGGTTCTCGGAATTGAAAAATCTTCGTAAACTAAATCACACGTGTATATGTTGACATTTAAGAGATATACAGTCAGGAAACTCAAGGGCAATGGTGATATATATGAGGATTAGACCCCAAAAAAAACTCTCAAAAATGGCTACAATTTAAAGAATGTGTTTAGTGACGACATCAGATTCCTAACAGATGAGAAAGGTCTGGGGTCAAGAAAAGTTGCTTCTAGGATGTTGTCAAGTGTTTTCGTTCGACGATTCCATTCTTGGGTGGTTGGTTTGGCCCTTGTTCCTGTAACGCGAATCCTAGCCCGGTATATCCCATTTTAATTTTACACCGTTGTGAACCTTACGCCTTTTTTACTCTCTGATCGAGGTTCTCGGCATTGAAAAATCTTCGTAAACTAAATCACACGTGTATGTGTTGACATTTTAGAGATATACAGTCAAGAAAATCAAGGGCAGTGGTGATATATATACGGATTAGACACCAAAAAAAACACTCAACAAATGGCTATAATTTAAGAAATGTGTTTAGTGACGGCATCAGATTTCTAATTGATGGAGAAAGGTCTGGTGACAAGAAAAGCTACTTCTTGGAGGTTGTCAAGTGTTTTCGCTCGACGATTCCATTCTTGGGTGGTTGGTTTGGCCCTTGTTCCTGTAACTCGAATCCTAGCCCGGTATATCCCATTTTAGTTTTACACCATTGTGAACCTAACGCCATTTTTACTCTCTGATCGAGATTCTCGGCATTGAAAAATCTTAGTAAACTAAATCACACATGTATATGTTGACATTTAAGAGATATACAGTCAATAAAATCAATGGCAATGGTGATATATTTGCGGATTAGACACAAAAAAAAAACACTCAACAAATAGCTACAATTTAAGAAATGTGTTTAGTGAGGGCATGATATTCCTAATTGATGGAGAAAGGTCTGGTAGCAAGAAAAGCTGCTTCTAGAACGCTGTCAAGTGTTTTTGCTCGACGAATCCATTCTTGGGTGGTTGGTTTGGCCCTTGTTCTCTAACTCGAATCCTTGCCCGGTATATCCTATTTTAATTTTACACTATTGTGAACCTTACGCCTTTTTTACTATCTGATCGAGGTTCTTGGCATTGGAAAATCTTCGTAAACTAAATCACACGTTTATATGTTGAAATCTAAAAGATATACAGTCAAGAAAATCAAGGGCAATGGTGATATATATACGGATTGGACACCAAAAAAAAAACACTCAACAAATGGCTACAATTTAAGGAATGTGTTTAGTGACGGCATCAGATTCCTAATTGATGGGGAAAGGTCTGGTGGCAAGAAAAGCTGCTTCTAGGAGGTTGTCAAGTGTTTTCTCTCGACGATTCCATTGTTGGGTGGTTGGTTTGGCCGTTGTTCCTGTAACTCGAATCCTAGCCCGGTATATCCCATTTTAATTTTACACTATAGTGAACCTTACGCATTTTTTACTCTCTGATCGAGGTTCTCGGAATTGAAAAATCTCCGTAAACTAACTCACACGTGTATATGTTGACATTTAAGAGATAAACAGTCAAGAAAATCAAGGGCAATGGTGATATATATGAGGATTAGACCCCAAAAAAAAACTCTCAAAAAATGGCTACAATTTAAAGAATGTGTTTAGTGACGACATCAGATTTCTAACAGATGAGAAAGGTCTGGGGTCAAGAAAAGCTGCTTCTAGGAGGTTGTCATGTGTTTTCGCTCGACGATTCCATTCTTGGGTGGTTGGTTTGGCCCTTGTTCCTTTAACTCGAATCATAGCCCGGTGTATCCCATTTTAATTTTACACCATTGTGAACCTTACGCCTTTTTTACTCTCTGATCGAGGTTCTCGGTATTGAAAAATCTTGGTAAACAAAATCACACGTGTATATGTTGACATTTAAAAGATATACAGTAAAAAAAATCAAGGGCAATGGGGATATATATGCGGATTAGCCACCAAAAAAACACTCAACAAATTGCTACAATTTAAGGAATGTGTTTAGTGACGACATCAGATTTCTAACTGATGGAGAAAGGTCTGGTGGCAAGAAAAGCTGCTTCTAGGGGGTTGTCAGGTGTTTTCGCTCGACCATTCCATTCTTGGGTGGTTGGTTTGGCCATTGTTCCTGTAACTCGAATCCTAGCCCGGTATATCCCATTTTAATTTTACACTATTGTGAACCTTACGACATTTTTACTCTCTGATCGAGGTTCTTGGAATTGAAAAATCTTCGTAAACTAAATCACACGTGTATATGTTGACATTTAAGAGATATACAGTCAAGAAAATCAAGGGCAATGGTGATATATATGAGGATTAGACACCAAAAAAAACTCTCAACAAATGACTATAATTTACGGAATGTGTTTAGTGATGACATCAGATTCTTAACAGATGGAGAAAGGTCTGGTGGCAAGAAAAGCTGCTTCTAGGAGGTTGTCAAGTCTTTTCGCTATACGATTCCATTCTTTGGTGGTTGGTTTGGCCCTTGTTCCTGTAACTCGAATCCAAGCCCGACATATCCCATTTTAATTTTACACCATTGTGAACCTTACGCCTTTTTTACTCTCTGATCGAGGTTCTCGGCGTTGAAAAATATTCGTAAACTAAATCACACGTGTATGTGTTGACATTTTAGAGATATACAGTCAAGAAAATCAAGGGCAGTGGTGATATATATACAGATTAGACACCAAAAAAAACACTCAACAAATGGCTACAATTTAAGGAATGTGTTTAGTGACGGCATTAGATTCCTAATTGATGGAAAAAGGTCTGGTGGCAAGAAAAACTGATTCTAGGAGGTTGTCATGTGTTTTCGCTCGACGATTCCATTCTTGGGTGGTTGGTTTGGCCCTTGTTCCTGTAACTCGAATCCTAGCCCGGTATATCCCATTTTAATTTTTCACCATTGTGAACCTTACGCCTTTTTTACTCTCCGATCGAGGTTCTCGGCATTGAAAAATCTTCGTAAACTAAATCACACGTGTATGTGTTGACATTTAAGAGATATACAGTCAAGAAAATCAAGGGCAGTGGTGATATATATACGGATTAGACACCAAAAAAACACTCAACAAATGGCTATAATTTAAGGAATGTGTTCAGTGACGGCATCAGATTTCTAATTGATGGAGAAAGGTCTGGTGGCAAGAAAAGCTGCTTCTAGGAGGTTCTCAAGTGTTTTCGCTCGACGATTCCATTCTTGGGTGGTTGGTTTGGCCCTTGTTCCTGTAGCTCGAATCCTAGCCCGATATATCCCATTTTAATTTTACCCCATTGTGAACCTTACGCCTTTTTTACTCTCTGATGAAGGTTCTTGGAATTGAAAAATCTTTGTAAACTAAATCACACGTGTATATGTTGAAATTTAAGAGATATACAGTCAAGAAAATCAAGGGCAATGGTGATATATATGCGGATTAGCCACCCAAAAAAAACACTCAATAATTGGCTACAATTTAAGGAATGTGTTTAGTGACGATATCAGATTCTTAACTGATGGAGAAAGGTCTGGTGGCAAGAAAAGCTGGTTCTAGGAGGTTGTCAAGTGTTCTCGCTCGACGATTCCATTCTTGGGTGGTTGGTTTGGCCCTTGTTCCTGTAACTCGAATCTTAGCCCGGTATATCACATTTTAATTTTACACCATTGTGAACCTTTCGCCTTTTTTACTCTCTGATCGACGTTCTCGGCATTGAAAAATCTTCGTAAACTAAATCACACGTGTATATGTTGACATTAAAGAGATATACAGTCAAGAAAATCAAGGGCAATGGTGATATATATGCGGATCAGACACAAAAAAAACATTTAACAAATAGCTACAATTTAAGGAATTTGTTTAGTGACGGCATCAGATTCCTAATTGATGGAGAAAGGTCTGGTGGCAATGAAAGCTGCTTCTAGAAGGTTGTCAAGTGTTTTCGATCGATGATTCCATTCTTGGGTGGTTTGTTTGGCCCTTGTTCCTGTAACTCGAATCCTTGCCCGGTATATCCTATTTTAATTTTACACCATTGTGAACCTTACGCCTTTTTAACTCTCTGATCGAGGTTCCCGGCATTGAAAAATCATGGTAAACTAAATCACACGTGTATATGTTGACATTTAAGAGATATACAGTTAAGAAAATCAAAGGCAATGGTGATATATTTGCGGATTAGCCACCAAAAAAACACTCAACAAATGGCTATAATTTAAGGAATGTGTTTAGTGACGACATCATATTCCTAACTGATGGAGAAAGGTCTGGTGGCAAGAAAAGCTGCTTCTAGGAGGTTGTCAAGTGTTTTCGCTCGACGATTCCATTCTTGGGTGGTTGGTTTGGCCCTTGTTCATGTAACTCGAATCCTAGCCCGGTATATCCCATTTTAATTTTACACCATTGTGAACCTTACGCCTTTTTTACTCTCTGATCGAGGTTCTCGGCATTTAAAAATCTTCGTAAACTAAATCACACGTGTATACGTTGACATTTAAGATATATAGAGTCAAGAAAATCAAGGGCAGTGGCGATATATATGCGGATTAGACACAAAAAAAAACCTCAACAAATGGCTACAATTTAAGGAATGTGTTTAGTGATGGCATCAGATTCCTAATTGATGGAGAAAGGTCTCGTGGCAAGAAAAGCTGCTTCTAGGAGGTTGTCAAGTGTTTTCTCTCGACGATTCCATTCTTGGGTGGTTGGTTTGGCCCTTGTTCCTGTAACTCGAATCCTAGCCCGGTATATCCCATTTTAATTTTACACTATTGTGAATCTTACGCCTTTTTTACTCTCTGATCAAGGTTCTCGGAATTGAAAAATCTTCGTAAACTAAATCACACGTGTATATACATTTAAGAGGTATATACTGTCAAGAAAATCAAGGGCAATTGTGATATATATGAGGATTAGACACCAAAAAAAACTCTCAACAAATGGCTACAATTTAAGGAATGTGTTTAGTGACGACATCAGATTCCTAACAGATGAGAAAGGTCTAGGGGCAAGAAAAGCTGATTCTAGGAGGTTGTCAAGTGTTTTCGCTCGACGATTCCATTCTTGTGTGGTTGGTTTGGCCCTTGTTCCTGTAACTCGAATCCTAGCCCGGTATATCCCATTTTAATTTTACACCATTGTGAACCTTACGCCTTTTTTACTCTCTGATCGAGGTTCTCGGTATTGAAAAATCATAGTAAACTAAATCACACGTGTATGTGTTGACATTTAAGAGATATACAGTCAAGAAAATCAAGGGCAGTGGTGATATATATGCGGATTAGACACAAAAAAAAACACTCAACAAATGGCTACAATTTAAGGAATGCGTTTAGTGATGGCATCAGATTCCCAACTGATGGAAAAATGTCTGGTGGCAAGAAAAGCTGCTTCTAGGAGGTTGTCAAGTGTTTTCGCTCGACAATTCCATTCTTGGGTGGTTGGTTTGGCCCTTGTTCCTATAGCTCGAATCCTAGCCCGGTATATCCCATTTTAATTTTACACCATTGTGAAGCTTACGCCTTTTTAACTCTTTGATTGAGGTTCTTGACATTGAAAAATCTTGGTAAACTAAATCACACGTGTATATGTTGACATTTAAGAGATATACAGTCAAGAAAATCAAGGGCAATGGCGATATATATGCGGATTAACCACCAAAAAAAACACTCAACAAATGGCTACAATTTAAGGAATGTGTTTTGCGACGACATCAGATTCCTAACTTATGGAGAAAGGTCTGGTGGGAAGAAAACCTGCTTCTAGGAGGTTGTCAAGTGTTTTCGCTCGACGATTCAATTCTTGGGTTGTTGGTTAGGCCCTTGTTACTGAAACTCGAATCCTAGCCCGGTATATCCCAGTTTAATTTTGCACCATTGTGAACTTTTCGTCTTTTTTACTATCTGATCGAGGTTCTCGGCATTGAAAAATCTTCGTAAACTAAATCACACGTGTATATGTTGACATTTTAGAGATATACAGTCAAGAAAATCAAGGGAAATGGTGATATATATGCGGATTAGACACAAAAAAAAAACACTCAACAAATAGCTACAATTTAAGTAATTTGTTTAGTGACGGCATCAGCTTCCTAATTGATGGAGAAAAGTCTGGTGGCAAGAAAAGCTGCTTCTAGGAGGTTATTAAGTGTTTTTGCTCGATGATTCCATTCTTGGGTTGTTGGTTTTGCCTTTGTTCTTGTAACTCGAATCCTTGCCCGGTATATCCTATTTTAATTTTACACCATTGTGAACCTTACGCCTTTTTTACTCTCTGATCGAGGTTCTTGGCATTGAAAAATTTTCGTAAACTAAATCACACGTGTATATGTTGACATCTAACAGATATACAGTCAAGAAAATCAAGGGCAATGGTGATATATATGCGGATAAGACACAAAAAAAACACTCAACAAATGGCTACAATTTAAGGAATGTGTTTAATGACGGCATCAGATTCCTAATTGATGGAGAAAGGTCTGGTGGCAAGAAAAATTGCTTCTAAAAGGTTGTCAAGTGTTTTCGCTCGACGATTCCTTTCTTGGGTGGTTGGTTTGGCCCTTCTTCCTGTAACTCGTAACCTAACCCGGTATATCCCATTTTAATTTTACTCCATTGTGAACCTTACGCCTTTTTTACTCTCTGATCGAGGTTCTCGGAATTAAAAAATCTTCGTATACTAAATCAAACGTGTATATGTTGACATTTAAGAGATATACAGTCAAGAAAATCAAGGGGCAATGGTGATATATATGCGGATTATACACAAAAAAACACTCAACAAATGGCTATAATTTAAGGAATGTGTTTAGTGACGGTCTCAGATTCCTAATTGATGAAGAAAGGTCTGGTGGCAAGAAAAGCTGCTTCTAGGAGGTTGTCAAGTGTTTTCACTCGACGATTCCATTCTTGGGTGGTTGGTTTGGCCCTTGTTCCTGTATCTCGAATCCTTGCCCAGTATATCCCATTTCAATTTTACACCATTGTGAACCTTACGCCTTTTTAACTCTCTGATCGAGGTTCTCGGCATTGAAAAATCTTCGTAAACTAAATCACACATGTATATGTTGACAATTATGAGATATATAGTCAAGAAAATCAAGGGCAATGGTGATATATATACGGATTAGACAAAAAAAACACTCAACAAATGGCTACAATTTAAGAAATGTGTTTAGTGACGGCATCAGATTCCTAATTCCTAATAGATGGAGAAAGGTCTGCTGGCAAGAAAAACTGATTGTAGGAGGTTGTCAAGTGTTTTCGCTCGATGATTCCATTCTTGGGTGGTTGGTTTGGCCCTTGTTCCTTTAACTCGAATCCTAGCCCTGTATGTCCCATTTTAATTTTACACCATTGTGAACCTTACACCTTTTTTACTCTCTGATCGAGGTTCTCGGCATTGAAAAATCTTCGTAAACTAAATCAAACGTGTATATGTTGACATTTAAGAGATATACAGTCAAGAAAATCAAGGGCAATGGGGATACATATGTGGATTAGACACCAAAAAAAAACACTTAACAAATGGCTACTATTTAAGGAATGTGTTTAGTGACGATATCAGATTCCTAATTAATAGAGAAAGGTCTGGTGGCAAGAAAAGCTGCTTCAAGGAGGTTGTCAAGTGTTTTCGCTCGACGATTACATTCTTGGGTGGTTAGTTTGGCCCTTATTCCTGTAACTCGAATCGTAGCGCGGTATATCCCATTTTAATTTTACACCATTGTGAACCTTACGCCTTTTTTACTCTCTGATCGAGGTTCTCGCATTGAAAAATCTTCGTAAACTAAATCACACGTGTATAGGTTGACATTTAAGTGATATACAGTAAAGAAAATGAAGGACAATGGTGATATATATGCGGATTAGACACCAAAAAAAACACTCAACAAGTTGGCTAAAATTTAGGGAATGTGTTTAGTGACGGTATCAGATTTGTAATTTATGGAGAAAGGTGTGGTGGCAAGAAAAGCTGCTTCTAGGAGGGTGTCAAGTGTTTTCGCTCGATGATTCCATTCTTGGGTGGTTGGTTTGGCCCTTGTTCCTATAACTCGAATCCTAGCCCCGGTATATCCCATTTTAATTTTACACCATTGTGAACCTTACGCCTTTTTTACTCTCTGATCGAGGATCTCAGCATTGAAAAATCTTCGTAAACTAAATCACACGTGTATATGTTGACATTTAAGAGATATACAGTCAAGAAAATCAATGGCAATGGTGATATATATGCGGACTAGACACAAAAAAAAAACACTCAACAAATAGCTACAATTTAAGGAATGTGTTTAGTGACGGCATCAGATTCCTAATTTATGGAGAAATGTCTGGTGGCAAGAAAAGCTGCTTCTTGGAGTTGGTCAAGTGTTTTCGCTCGACGATTCCATTCTTGGGTGGTTGGTTTGGCCCTTGTTCCTGTAACTCAAATCCAAGCCCGGTATATCCCATTTTAATTTTACACCATTGTGAACCTTACGCCTCTTTAATTCTCTATCCGAGGTTCTCGGCATTGAAAAATCTTCGTAAACTAAATCACACGTGTATATGTTGACATTTAAGAGATATACAGTCAAGAAAATCAAGGGCAATGGTGATGTATATGTGGATTAGACAAAAAAAAAAACACTCAACAAATTGGCTACAATTTAAGGAATGTGTTTAGTGACGGCATCAGATTCCTTTTTGATGGAGAAAGGTCTGGTGGCAAGAAAAGCTGCCTCTAGGAGGGTGTCAAGTGTTTTCGCTCGACGATTCCATTCTTGGGTGGTTGGTTTGGCCCTTGTTCCTGTAACTCGAATCCTAGCCCCGGTATATCCCATTTTAATTTTACACAATTGTGAACCTTACGCCATTTTAACTCTCTGATCGAGATTCTCGGCATTGAAAAATCTTCGTAAACTAAATCACACGTGTATATGTTGACATTTAAGAGATATACAGTAAAGAAAATCAATAGCAATGGTGATATATCTGTGGATTAGACACAAAAAAAAACACTCAACAAATGGCAACAATTTGAGGAATGTGTTTAGTGACGGCATCAGATTCCTAATTGATGGAGAAATGTCTGGTGGCAAGAAAAGCTGCTTCTAGGAGGTTGTCAAGTGTTTTCGCTCGACGATTCCATTCTTGGGTGGTTGGTTTGGCCCTTTTTCCTGTAACTCGAATACTAGCCCGGTATATCCCATTTTAATTTTACACCATTGTGAACCTTATGCCTTTTTTACTCTCGGATCGAGGTTCTCGGCATTGAAAAATCTTCGTAAACTAAATCACACGTGTATATGTTGACATTTACAAGATATACAGTCAAGAAAACCATGGGCAATGGTGATATATATGCGGATTAGACACCAAAAAAAACACTCAACAAATGGCTACAATTTAAGGATTGTGTTTAGTGACGACATCAGATTCCTAATCGATAGAGAAAGGTCTGGTGGCAAGAAAAGCTGCTTCTTAGAGGTTGTCAAGTGTTTTCGCTCGACGATTCCATTCTTCGGCGGTTGGTTTGGCCCTTGTTCCTGTAACTCGAATACTAGCCCGGTATATCCCATTTTAAATTTACACCACTGTGAAGCTTACGCCTTCTTTACTGTCTGATCGAGGTTCTCGGCATTGAAAAATCTTCATAAACTAAATCACACGTGTATATGTTGACATTTAAGAGACATACAGTCAAGAAAATCAAGGGCAATGGTGATATATATGCGGATTAGACACCAAAAAAAAACTCTCAACAAATGGCTACAATTTAAGAAATGTGTTTAGCGATGACATCAGTTTCCTAATTGATGGAGAAAGGTCTGGTGGCAAGAAAAGCTGCTTCTAGGAGGTTGTCAAGTGTTTTCAATCGACGATTTCATTCTTGGGTGGTTGGTTTGGCCCTTGGTCCTGTAACTCAAATCCTAGCCCGGTATATCCCATTTTAATTTTACACCATTGTGAACCTTACGCCTTTTTTACTCTCTGATCGAGGTTCTCGACATTGAAAAATCTTCGTAAACTAAATCACACGTGTATATGTTGACATTTAAGAGATATACAGTCAAGAAAATCAAGGGCAATGGTGATATATATGCGGATTAGACACCAAAAAAACACACAACAAATGGCTACAATTTAAGGAATGTGTTTAGTGACGGCATCAGATTCCTAATTGATGGAGAAAGGTCTGGTAGCAAGAAAAGCTGCTTCTAGGATGTTGTCAAGTGTTTTCGCTCGACGATTCCATTCTTGGGTGGTTGGTTTGGCCCTTGTTCCTGTAACTCGAATCCTAGCCCGGGGTATCCCGTTTTAATTTTACAGAATTGTGAACCTGACGCCTTTTTAACTCTCTGATCGAGGTTCTCGGCATTGAAAAATCTTCGTAAACAAAATCACACGTGTATATCTTGACATTTAAGAGATATACAGTCAAGAAAATCAAGGGCAAGTGTGATATATATGCGGATTAGACACAAAAAAAAAAACACTCAACAAATTGGCTACAATTTAAGGAATGTGTTTAGTGACGGCATCAGATTCCTAATTGATGGAGAAAGGTCTGGTGGTAAGAAAAGCTGCTTCTAGGAGGTTGTTAAGTATTTTCTCTCGACGATTCCATTCCGTTATATCCCATTTTAATTTTACACCATTGTGAACCTTACGCCTTTTTCACTCTCTGATCGAGGTTCTCGGCATTGAAAAATCTTCGTAAACTAAATCACACGTGTATATGTTGACATTTAAGAGATATACAATCAAGAAAATCAAGGGCAATGGTGATATATATATGCGGATTAGACACCAAAAAAAACACACAACAAATGGCTATAATTTAAGGAATGTGTTTAGTGACGGCATCAGATTCCTAATTGATGGAGAAATGTCTGGTGGCAAGAGAAGCTGCTTCTAGGAGGTTGTCAAGTGTTTTCGCTCGACGATTCCATTCTTGGGTGGTTCGTTTGGCCCTTGTTCCTGTAACTCGAATCCTAGCCCGGTATATCCCATTTTAATTTTACACCATTGTGAACCTTACGCCTTTGTTACTCTATGATCAAGTTTCTCGGCATTGAAAAATCTTCGTAAACTATACCACACGTGTATATGTTGACATTTAAGAGATATACAATCAAGAAAATCAAGGGCAATGGTGACATATATGCGGATTAGACACAAAAAAAAAACACTCAACAAATGGCTACAATTTATGGAATGTGTTTAGGGACGGCATCAGATTCCTAATTGTTGGAGAAAGGTTTGGTGGGAAGAAAAGCTGCTTCTAGGAGGGTGTCAAGAGTTTTCGCTTGACGATTCCATTCTTGGGTGGTTAGTTTGCCCCTTGTTCCTGTGACTCGAATCTTAGCCCGGTATATCCTATTTTAATTTTACACCATCGTGAACCTTACGCCTTTTTTACTCTCTGATCGAGGTTCTCGGCATTGAAAAATCTTCGTAAACTAAATCACACGTGTATATGTTGACATTTAAGTGATATATACAGTCAAGAAAATCAAGGGCAATGGTGATATATATGCGGATTAGAGACCAAAAAAAACACTCAACAAATGGCTACAATTTAAGGAATATGTTTAGTGACGGCATCCGATTCCTAATTGATGGAGAAATGTCTGGTGGCAAGAAAAGCTGCTTCTAGGAGGTTGTCAAGTGTTTTCGCTCGACGATACCATTCTTGGGTGGTTGGTTTGGCCCTTTTTACTGTAACTCGAATCCTAGCCCGGCAAATCCCATTTTAATTTTTCACCATTGTGAACCTTACTCATTTTTTACTATCAGATCAAGGTTCTCGGCATTGAAAAATCTTCGTAAACTAAATCACACGTGTATATGTTGACATTTAAGAGATATACAATCAAGAAAATCGAGGGCAATGGTGATATATATGCGGATTAGACACACAAAAAAAACACTCAACAAATTGGCTACAATTTAAGGAATGTGTTTAGTAACGGCATCAGATTCCTAATTGATGGAGAAAGGTCTGGTGGCAAGAAAAGCTGCTTCTAGGAGGGTGTCAAGTGTTTTCGCTCGACGATTCCATTCTTGGGTGGTTGGTTTGGCCCTTGTTCCTATGACTCGAATCCTAGCCCGGTATATCCCATTTTAATTTTACACCATTGTGAACCTTACGCCTTTTTTACTCTCTGATCGAGGTTCTCGGCATTGAAAAATCTTCATAAACTAAATCACACGTGTATATGTTGACATTTAAGAGATATACAGTCAAAGAAATCAAGGGAAATGGTGATATATATGCAGATTAGACACAAAAAAAAAACACTCAACAAATGGCTATAATATAAGGAATGGGTTTAGTGAGGGCATCAGATTCCAAATTGATGGAGAAATGTCTGGTGGCAAGAAAAGCTTCTTCTAGGAGGTTGTCAAGTGTTTTCGCTCGACGATTCCATTCTTGGGTGGTTGGTTGGGCCCTTGTTCCTGTAACTCGAATCCTAGCCCGGTATATCCCAGTTTAATTTTACACTATTGTGAACCTTACTCCTCTTTTACTCTCTGATCAAGGTTCTCGCCATTGAAAAATCTTCGTAAACTAAATCACACGTGTATATGTTGACATTTAAGAGATATACAGTCAAGAAAATCAAGGGCATTGGTGATATATATGCGGATTAGATACCAAAAAAAACACTCAACAAATGGCTACAATTTCAGGAATGTGTTTAGCGACGGCATCAGATTCCTAATTGATGGAGAAATGTCTGGTGGCAAGAAAAGCTTCTTCTAGGAGGTTGTCAAGTGTTTTCGCTCGAC
Organism: Helianthus tuberosus; assembly: GCA_030545235.1. Taxonomy (NCBI): domain Eukaryota; kingdom Viridiplantae; phylum Streptophyta; class Magnoliopsida; order Asterales; family Asteraceae; genus Helianthus; species Helianthus tuberosus. Next base: position 56,003,500 of record CM060448.1, read on the forward strand.
GATTCCATTCTTGGGTGGTTGGTTTGGCCCTTTTTACTGTAACTCGAATCCTAGCCCGGTATATCCCATTTTAATTTTACACCATTGTGAACCTTACTCCTTTTTTACTCTCTAATCAAGGTTCTCGGCATTGAAAAATCTTCGTAAACTAAATCACACGTGTATATGTTGACATTTAAGAGATATACAGTCAAGAAAATCAAGGGAAATGGTGATATATATGCGGATTAGACACAAAAAAAACACTCAACAAATTGGCTACAATTTAAGGAATGTGTTTAGTGACGGCATCAGATTCCTAATTGATGGAGAAAGGTCTGTTTGCAAGAAAAGCTACTTCTAGGAGGTTGTCAAGTGTTTTCGCTCGACGATTCCATTCTTGGGTGGTTGGTTTGGCTCTTGTTCCTGTAACTCGAATCCTAGCCCGGTATATCCCATTTTAATTTTACACCATTGTGAACCTTACGCCTTTTTTACTCTCTGATCAAGTTTCTCGGCATTGAAAAATCTTAAGTAAACTAAATCACACGTGTATATGTTGACACTTAAGAGATATACAGTCAAGAAAATCAAGGGCAATGGTGATATATATATATGCGGATTAGACACCAAAAAAAACACTCAACAAATGGCTACAATTTAATGAAAATGTGTTTAGCGACGGCATCAGTTTCCTAATTGATGGAGAAAGGTCTGGTGGCAAGAAAAGCTGCTTCTAGGAGGGTGTCAAGTGTTTTCGCTCGACGATTCCATTCTTGGGTGGTTGGTTTGGCCCTTGTTCCTATGACTCGAATCCTAGCCCGGTATATCCCATTTTAATTTTATACCATTGTGAACCTTACGCCTTTTTTACTCTCTGATCGAGGTTCTCGGCATTGAAAAATCTTCATAAACTAAATCACACGTGTATATGTTGACATTTAAGAGATATACAGTCAAGAAAATCAAGGGAAATGGTGATATATATGCAGATTAGACACAAAAAAAAAAAAAAAAACTCAACAAATGGCTATGATATAAGGAATGGGTTTAGTGAGGGAATCAGATTCCTAATTGATGGAGAAATGTCTGGTGGCAAAAAAAGCTGCTTCAATGAGGTTGTCAAGTGTTTTCGCTCGACGATTCCATTCTTGGGTGGTTGGTTTGGCCCTTGTTCCTGTAACTCGAATCCTAGACCGGTATATCCCATTTTAATTTTACACTATTGTGAACCTTACTCCTCTTGTACTCTCTGATCAAGGTTCTCGCCATTGAAAAATCTTCGTAAACTAAATCACACGTGTATATGTTGACATTTAAGAGATATACAGTCAAGAAAATCAAGGGCATTGGTGATATATATGCGGATTAGATACAAAAAAAAAACACTCAACAAATGGCTACAATTTAAGGAATGTGTTTAGTGACGGCATCAGATTCCTAATTGATGGAGAAATGTATGGTGGCAAGAAAAGCTGCTTCTAGGAGGTTGTCAAGTGTTTTCGCTCGACGATTCCATTCTTGGGTGGTTGGTTTGGCCCTTTTTACTGTAACTCGAATCCTAGCCCGGTATATCCCATTTTAATTTTACACCATTGTGAACCTTACTCCTTTTTTACTCTCTAATAAAGGTTCTCGGCATTGAAAAATCTTCGTAAACTAAATCACACGTGTATATGTTGACATTTAATAGATATACAGTCAAGAAAATCAAGGGCAATATTGATATATATGCGGATTAGACACAAAAAAAAAAAACACTCAAAAAATTGGCTACAATTTAAGGAATGTGTTTAGTGACGGCATCAGATTCCTAATTGATTGAGAAATGTCTGTTTGCAAGAAAAGCTACTTCTAGGAGGCTGTCAAGTGTTTTCGCTCAACGATTCCATTCTTGGGTGGTTGGTTTGGTTCTTGTTCCTGTAACTCGAATCTTAGCCCGGTATATCCCATTTTTATTTTACACCATTGTGAACCTTACGCCTTTTTTAATCTCTGATCAAGTTTCTCGGCATTGAAAAATCTTAAGTAAACTAAATCACACGTGTATATGTTGACACTTAAGAGATATACAGTTAAGAAAATCAAGGGCAATGGTGATATATATGCGGATTCGACACAAAAAAAACACTCAACAAATGGCTACAATTTAAGAAATGTGTTTAGTGACGGCATCAGATTCCTAATTGAAGGAGAAAGGTCTGGTGGCAAGAAAAGCTGCTTCTAGGAGGGTGTCAATTGTTTTCGCTCGATGATTCAATTCTTGGGTGGTTGGTTTGGCCCTTGTTCCTGTGACTCGAATCCTAGACCGATATATCCCATTTTAATTTTACACAATTATGAACCTTACGCCTTTTTTACTCTTTGATCGAGGTTCTCGGCATTGAAAAATCTTCGTAAACTAAATCACACGTGTATATGTTGACAATTAAGAGATATATAGTCAAGAAAATCAAGGGCAATGGTGATATATATGCGGATTAGACACAAAAAAAAACACTCAACAAATGGCTACAATTTAAGGAATGTGTTTAGTGAGGGCATCAGATTCCTAATTGATGGAGAAATGTCTGGTGGCAAAAAAAGCTGCTTCTATGAGGTTGTCAAGTGTTTTCCCTCGACGATTCCATTCTTGGGTGGTTGGTTTGGCCCTTGTTCCTGTAACTCGAATCCTAGCCCGGTATATCCCATTTTAATTTTACACTATTATGAACCTTACTCCTTTTTTACTCTCTGATCAAGGTTCTCGTCATTGAAAAACCTTCATAAACTAAATCACACGTGTATATGTTGACATTTAAGAGATATACTGTTAAGAAAATCAAGGGCAATGGTGATATATATGCGGATTAGATGTGTTTAGTGACGGCCTCAGATTTCTTATTGATGGAGAAATGTCTGGTGGCAAGAAAAGCTGCTTCTAGGAGGTTGTCAAGTGTTTTCGCTCGACGATTCCATTCTTGGGTGGTTGGTTTGGCCCTTGTTCCTGTAACTCGAATTCTAGCCCGGTATATCCCATTTTAATTTTACACCATTGTGAACCTTACTCCGTTTTTACTCTCTGATCGAGGTTCTCGGCATTGAAAAATCTTCGTAAACTAAATCACACATGTATATGTTGACATTTAAGAGATATACAATCAAGAAAATCAAGGGCAATGGTGATATATATGCGGATTAGACACCCAAAAAAAACACTCAACAAATTGGCTACAATTTAAGGAATGTGTTTAGTGACGGCATCAGATTCCTAATTGATGGAGAAAGGTCTGGTGGCAAGAAAAGCTGCTTCTAAGAGGTTGTCAAGTGTTTTCGCTCGACGATTTCATTCTTGGGTGGTTGGTTTGGCCCTTGTTCCTGTAACTCGAATCCTAGCCCGGTATATCCCATTTTAATTTTACACCATTGTGAACCTTACGCCTTTTTTACTCTCTGATCGAGGTTCTCGGCATTGAAAAATCTTCGTAAACTAAATCACACGTTTATATGTTGACATTTATGAGATATACAGTCAAGAAAATCAAGGGCAAAGGTGATATATATGCGGATTAGACACAAAAAAAACATTCAACAAATGGCTACAGATTAAGGAATGTGTTTAGTGACGACATCAGATTCCTAATTGATGGAGAAATGTCTAGTGGCAAGAAAAGCTGCTTCTAGGAGGTTGTCAAGTGTTTTCGCTCGACGATTCCATTCTTGGGTGGTTGGTTTGGCCCTTCTTCCTGTAACTCGAATCCTAGCCCGATATATCCCATTTTAATTTTACACCACTGTGAAGCTTACGCCTTTTTTACTCTCTGATCGAGGTTCTCGGCATTGAAAAATCTTCGTAAACTAAATCACACGTGTATATGTTGACATTTAAGAGATATTCAGTCAAGAAAATCAAGGGCAATGGTGATATATATGTGGATTAGACACAAAAAAAAACACTCAACAAATGGCTACAATTTAAGGAATGTGTTTAGTGACGGCATCAGATTCCTAATTGATGGAGAAAGGTCTGGTGGCAAGAAAAGTTGCTTCTAGGAGGTTGTCAAGTGTTTTCGCTCGACGATTTCATTCTTGGGTGGTTGGTTTGGCCCTTGTTCCAGTAACTCGAATCCTAGCCCGGTATATCCCATTTTAATTTTACACCATTGTGAACCTTACGCCTTTTTTACTCTCTGATCGAGGTTCTCGGCGTTGAAAAATCTTCGTAAACTAAATCACATGTGTATATGTTGACATTTAAGAGATATACACTCAAGAAAATCATGGGCGATGGTGATATATATGCGGATTAGACACAAAAAAAAAAAACACTCAACAAATTGGCTAGAATTTAAGGTATGTGTTTAGTGACGGCATCAGATTCCTAATTAATGGAGAAAGGTCTGGTGGTAATGAAAGCTGCTTCTAGGAGGTTGTCAAGTGTTTTCGCTCGACGATTCCATTCTTGGGTGGTTGGTTTGGCCCTTATTCCTGTAACTCGAATCCTAGCCCGGTATATCCCATTTTAATTTTACACCATTGTGAACCTTACACATTTTTTACTCTCTGATCGAGGTTCTCGGCATTGAAAAATCTTCGTAAACTAAATCACACGTGTACATGTTGACATTTAAGAGATATACAGTCAAAAAAATCAAGGGCACTGGTGATATATATGCGGATTAGACACCAAAAAAACACACAACAAATGGCTACAATTTAAGGAATGTGTTTAGTGACGGCATCAGATTCCTAATTGGTGGAGAAAGGTCTGGTGGCAAGAAAAGCTGCTTCTAGGAGGTTGTCAAGTGTTTTCGCTCGACGATTCCATTCTTGGTGGTTGGTTTGGCCCATGTTCCTGTAACTCGAATCCTAGCCCGGTATATCCCATTTTAATTTTACACCATTGTGAACCTACACATTTTTTACTCTCTGATCGAGGTTCTCGGCATTGAAAAATCTTCGTAAACTAAATCACACGTGTATATGTTGACATTTAAGAGATATACAGTTAAGAAAATCAAGGGCAATGGTGATATATATGCGGATTAGACACCAAAAAAACACACAACAAATGGCAACAATTTAAGGAATGTGTTTAGTGACGGCATCAGATTCCTAATTGATGGAGAAAGGTCTTGTGGCAAGAAAAACTGCTTCTAGGAGGTTGTCAAGTGTTTTCGCTCGACGATTCCATTCTTGGGTGGTTGGTTTGGCCCTTGTTCCTGTAACTCGAATCCTAGCCTGGTGTATCCCGTTTTAATTTTACACCATTGTGAACCTTGCGCCTTTTTTACTCTCTGATCGAGGTTCTCGGCATTGAAAAATCTTCGTAAACTAAATCACATGTGTATCCGTTGACATTTAAGAGATATACAGTCAAGAAAATCATGGGCGATGGTGATATATATGCGGATTAGACACAAAAAAAACACTCAACAAATTGGGTACAATTTAAGGAATGTGTTTAGTGACGGCATCAGATTCCTAATTGATGGAGAAATGTCTGGTGGCAATGAAAGCTGCTTCTAGGAGGTAGTCAAGTGTTTTCGCTCGACGATTCCATTTTTTGGGTGGTTGGTTTGGCCCTTGTTCCTGTAACTCGAATCCTAGCCCGTTATAGCCCATTTTAATTTTACACCATTGTGAACCTTACACCTCTTTTACTCTCTGATCGAGGTTCTCGGCATTGAAAAATCTTCGTAAACTAAATCGCACGTGTATATGTTGATATTTAAGAGATATACAGTCAAGAAAATCAAGGGCAATGGTGATATATATGCGGATTAGACACAAAAAAAAAACACTCAACAAATTGGCTACAATTTAAGGAATGTGTTTAGTGACGGCATCAGATTCCTAATTGATGGAGAAAGGTCTGGTGGTAAGAAAAGCTGCTTCTAGGAGGTTGTCAAGTATTTTCTCTCGACGATTCCATTCTTGGGTGGTTGGTTTGGCCCTTGTTCCTGTACGTCGAATCCTAGCCCGTTATATCCCATTTTAATTTTACACCATTGTGAACCTTACGCCTTTTTTACTCTCTGATCGAGGTTCTCGGCATTGAAAAATCTTCGTAAACTAAATCACACGTGTATATGTTGACATTTAAGAGATATACAATCAAGAAAATCAAGGGCAATGGTGATATATATATGCGGATTAGACACCAAAAAAAACACAAAACAAATGGTTACAATTTAAGGAATGTGTTTAGTGACGGCATCAGATACCTAATTGATGGAGAAAGGTCTGGTGGCAAGAGAAGCTACTTCTAGGAGGTTATCAAGTGTTTTCGCTCGACGATTCCATTCTTGGGTGGTTCGTTTGGCCCTTGTTCCTGTAACTCGAATCCTAGCCGGTATATCCCATTTTAATTTTACACCATTGTGAACCTTACGCCTTTTTTACTCTATGATCAAGTTTCTCGGCATTGAAAAATCTCCGTAAACTATATCACACATGTATATGTTGACATTTAAGAGATATACAATCAAGAAAATCAAGGGCAATGGTGATATATATGCGAGTTAGACACAAAAAAAAACACTCAACAAATGGCTACAATTTAAGGAATGTGTTTAGTGACGGCATCAGATTCCTAATTGTTGGAGAAAGGTCTGGTGGCAAGAAAAGCTGCTTCTAGGAGGGTGTCAAGAGTTTTCGCTCGACGATTCCATTCTTGGGTGGTTAGTTTGCCCGTTGTTCCTGTGACTCGAATCCTAGCCCGGTATATCCTATTTTAATTCTACACCATTGTGAACCTTACGCCTTTTTTCTCTCTGATCGAGGTTCTCGGCATTGAAAAATCTTCGTAAACTAAATCACACGTGTATATGTTGACATTTAAGAGATATACAGTCAAGAAAATCGAGGGCAATGGTGATATATATGCGGATTAGACACAAAAAAATAACACTCAACAAATTGGCTACAATTTAAGGAATGTGTTTAGTAACGGCATCAGATTCCTAATTGATGGAGAAATGTCTGGTGGCAAGAAAAGCTACTTCTAGGAGGTTGTCAAGTGTTTTCGCTCGACGATTCCATTCTTGCGTTGTTGGTTTGTCCCTTATTCCTGTAACTCGAATCCTAGCCCGGTATATCCCATTTTAATTTTACACCGTTTTGAACCTTACGCCTTTTTTACTCTCTGATCAAGTTTCTCGGCATTGAAAAATCTTAAGTAAACAAAATCACACGTGTATATGTTGACACTTAAGAGATATACACTCAAGAAAATCAAGGGCAATGGTGATATATATATGCGGATTAGACACCAAAAAAAACACTCAACAAATGGCTACAATTTAAGAAATGTGTTTAGCGACGGCATCAGATTCCTAATTGATGGAGAAAGGTCTGGTGGCAAGAAAAGATGCTTCTAGGAGGGTGTCAAGTGTTTTCGCTGGATGATTCCATTCTTGGGTGGTTGGTTTGGCCCTTGTTCCTATTACTCGAATCCTAGCCTGGTATATCCCATTTTAATTTTACACCATTGTGAACCTTACGCCTTTTTTACTCTCTGATCGAGGTTCTCGGCATTGAAAAATCTTCATAAACTAAATCACACGTGTATATGTTGACACTTAAGAGATATACAGTCAAGAAAATCAAGGGAAATGGTGATATATATATGCGGATTAGACACCAAAAAAACACTCAACAAATGGCTACAATATAAGGAATGGGTTTAGTGAGGGCATCAGATTCCTAATTGATGGAGAAATGTCTGGTGGCAAAAAAAGCTGCTTCAATGAGGTTGTCAAGTGTTTTCGCTCGACGATTCCATTCTTGGGTGGTTGGTTTGGCCCTTGTTCCTGTAACTCGAATCCTAGCCCGGTATATCCCATTTTAATTTTACACTATTGTGAACCTTACTCCTTGTTTACTCTCTGATCAAGGTTCTCGCCATTGAAAAATCTTCGTAAACTAAATCACACGTGTATATGATGACATTTATGAGATATACAGTCAAGAAAATCAAGGGCAATGGTGATATATATGCAGATTAGACACCAAAAAAACACTCATCAAATGCCTACAATTTAAGGAATGTGTTTACTAACGGCGTCAGATTACTAATTGATGGAGAAATGTCTGGTGGCAAGAAAATATGCTTCTAGGAGGTTGTCAAGTGTTTTCGCTCGACGATTCCATTCTTGGGTGGTTGGTTTGGCCCTTTTTACTGTAACTCGAATCCTAGCCCGGTATATACCATTTTAATTTTACACCATTGTGAACCTTACGCCTTTTTTACTCTCTGATCGAAGTTCTCGGCATTGAAAAATCTTCGTAAACTAAATCACACGTGTATATGTTGATATTTAAGAGATATATAGTCAAGAAAATCGAGGGCAATGGTGATATATATGTGGATTAGACACAAAAAAAACACTCAACAAATTAGCTACAATTTAAGGAATGTGTTTAGTGACGGATTCAGATTCCTAATTGATGGAGAAAGGTCTGTTTGCAAGAAAAGCTACTTTTAGGAGGTTGTCAAGTGTTTTCGCTTGACGATTCCATTCTTGGGTGGTTGGTTTGGCTCTTGTTCCTGTAACTCGAATCCTAGCCCGGTATATCCCATTTTAATTTTACCCCATTGTGAACCTTACGCCTTTTTTACTCTCTGATCAAGTTTCTCGGCATTGAAAAATCTTAAGTAAACTAAATCACACGTGTATATGTTGACACTTAAGAGATATACAGTCAAGAAAATCAAGGGCAATGGTGATATATATGCGGCTTAGACACAAAAAAAAACACTCAACAAATGGCTACAATTTAAGAAATGTGTTTAGTGACGGCATCAGTTTCCTAATTGATGGAGAAAGGTCTGGTGGCAAGAAAAGCTTCTTCTAGGAGGGTGTCAATTGTTTTCGCTCGACGATTCCATTCTTGGGTGGTTGGTTTGGCCCTTGTTCCTGTGACTCGAATCATAGCCCGGTATATCCCATTTTAATTTTACACCATTGTGAACCTTACGCCTTTTTTACTCTCTGATCGAGGTTCTCGGCATTGAAAAATCTTCGTAACCTAAATCACACGTGTATATGTTGACATATAAGAGATATACAGTCAAGAAAATCAAGGGCAATGGTGATATATATGCGGATTAGACACCAAAAAAAACACTCAACAAATGGCTACAATATAAGGAATGTGTTAAGTGAGGGCATCAGATTCCTAATTGATGGAGAAATGTCTGGTGGCAAAAAAAGCTGCTTCTATGAGGTTGTCAAGTGTTTTCCCTCGACGATTCCATTCTTGGGTGGTTGGTTTGGCCCTTGTTCCTGTAACTCGAATCCTAGCCCGGTATATCCCATTTTAATTTTACACTATTGTGAACCTTACTCCTTTTTTACTCTCTGATCAAGGTTCTCGTCATTGAAAAATCTTCATAAACTAAATCACACGTGTATATGTTGACATTTAAGAGATATACAGTCAAGAAAATCAAGGGCAATGGTGATATATATGCGGATTAGATACAAAAAAAAACACTCAACAAATGGCTACAATTTAAGGAATGTGTTTAGTGTCGGCATCAGATTCCTAATTGATGGAGAAATGTCTGGTGGCAAGAAAAGCTGCTTCTAGGAGGTTGTCAAGTGTTTTCGCTCGACGATTCCATTCTTGGGTGGTTGGTTTGGCCCTTGTTCCTGTAACTCGAATCCTAGCCCGGTATATCCCATTTTAATTTTACACCATTGTGAACCTTACTCCGTTTTTACTCTCTGATCGAGGTTCTCGGCATTGAAAAATCTTCGTAAACTAAATCACACATGTATATGTTGACATTTAAGAGATATACAATCAAGAAAATCAAGTGCAATGGTGATATATAGGCGGATTAGACACCCAAAAAAAACACTCAACAAATTGGCTACAATTTAAGGAATGTGTTTAGTGACGGCATCAGATTCCTAATTGATGGAGAAAGGTCCGTTTGCAAGAAAAGCTGCTTCTATGAGGTTGTCAAGTGTTTTCGCTCGACGATTCCATTCTTGGGTGGTTGGTTTGGCTCTTGTTCCAGTAACTCGAATCCTAGCCCGGTATATCCCATTTTAATTTTACACCATTGTGAACCTTACGCCTTTTTTACCCTCTGATCAACTTTCTCGGCATTGAAAAATCTTAAGTAAACTAAATCTGTGACAACCCGAGATTTTAACCGAGATTTTAACTGAGATTTTAAGACATTTCCTGTACGCGTCACCCGTTTTACAAACCTGTTTTATAATTTGTTGTACGTTGTGTGATATTGGTTACTTGATGGTTTAATGAGTTTAGCAATTAATACAAATGATAAAAAAAACATTTGCTTGTACGTTACTTGTTGTACTTGTTTAAGTAACATGTTGGGAAGTATTAGCTATTTCTAATTAATGGTTGTTTAGTTGGGCCACACCTCTTTTGTGTCTCGTAATGGAGTTGGGCTACCCAAGTATCCGAAGCATAAGCTAGCCCAAACAAATTAAATACAAAGTTGCATGCGGTTCCTTATGATACGTTAACACAAACCCTAGCTCTAATCTTTTCTCTCTCTGGTCAATGGCGACCCCACCCTATTGAAGTTCTCCTTGCCTTGATAGATCATCCTAGTATCCTTAGAAATTGGTATGTATACTCATCATTCTTGAACCGGTTACATGAATTATGTTTGTTGATATATGTGTGTGTGATTAGTTATGCACGATTGGGAGTCTTGCAAAGTGTGAATTCTTTATGAACTGAGTTGATCTTTTTGAATATATATCAAACTGTATGACCAACCTAGGTGACCGAGGCCTCGTGACAACACAACTCGGATAAGGTAGTAGGGGCCTAACGTAGCGATGTGCGTGAAAAGAGGTAAATTATTATTGTTATGCATATCGAGTGATAAGTGGTTAGGGGCTGCCGTAAATATAATGTGGGGCTGGTATGGTAACTATAGATTCACATTAGGTAATTACAAGAAAGAGATTGTGTGTGAGCATGGTTTAAAATCACCCTGAATGTCCAAATTATTGCTTAAATGCATATGATAAGATGAAACCCTTTCATGTGTGTGTATGTTATTTAACCTGAATTAAAGATAAGGGGGTAGTTGAATCACATTGTTGAGGTGTTGATAATTAGGAGTCATAAGGGTAAGGAAAACGTTGTGATTATTTATATATTTGGACGAAAATAGAGTACACTAGGCCACATCCCTTCGGTCAACCGCACACACACCCACTTAATGTATTTTGTGAGCTTGTAACATGCACAAGGCTTGGGCCTCATATGTAAGTAGGCTGCACTAGTGGGACAGACTCATCTGATTCCACATGGGCCGCACACCTACGGGAATATCATACTAGACCGTTAACTGTTTATTTGGGCCATGAAATTGTAAAGTGAACTTGTGTGCCTATTCGATGATTTCATAATGTCAGACGGCTTGTTATGTTGCATGTTTTCTTGTCACGACTTAGATGGGTACTTAAATGTGAATTGAACCATTTTAACATGTGCTTTGGTGTAACATGGACTTGTGCCGTAAATGTAATATGAAACCCGAATCCTTGACCATGTGAATAAACGATGTAAGAGGACGGTCTTGTAGCATGAATAGCTAATGTAACTTGTATGATAATACGTGAACTACGTGTGCGCAACTTGTGTATTATAAGTAAGAATTATGTAACTCAAGTCTGTGTGAAACTGATTGTTGTCGGTAATACCTTTTAGGACGTGTTTGATCAAACTGTGAACACATACTTTAATCTTACCGAACAAACCAAAGGTGAGTTCACTGCTCCTTTACAAGCATGCATCCCGGGGAGGGATATCGGGTAACGTTCCAGGGAGGAACGCGTGTTTATTGGGATGTTTGTTATTGTACTCAGTATCTATCTCGTAAGACCCCTTACATCTACCGAAAGTTGCCGAGGAGGCAACGAGGTTATTAGTTTATAGCGCTACTAGGTTTGGCACCCTCACACTGTACCGGGGAGGACGGTCGTGAACTAATTTCCTTAAAGCATGACCAATGTTTTGATAGAGACATTGGGGTTGGGCAATCACATCTTGTAGCCATTTCGGTAATCGAGTAATAACAACATCAAATCAACAAATCATCTTATTAAACTGTTTTACACACGTGACTAGTAACTAAACTCGGTAACAAAACTTTGAACTCACCAGCGTAGTCTGACACACTTGTTTGCATGCTTGTAGGTCGTTAGATGTCTTGCATTGGAACTTGCTGTCTGGAGTAGCTGGAGTGGTCATGGGTCGACTGGAGGGATTCATGTTATTGATTTCTTGATACTATTTGTTGGTTTGAAACTGTTTAACTTTGTTTAACTTTGCTTCCGCTGAACACTTTGGTTTTCACTTAAACTTGTTGATGGTATTTTTATTAATAATCGAGAACTTTATTTTGAAACATGTATAGGTTCAATGTAATTAGTGGCTCGTTGTTGGTACGTCACACGCCTAACAGGGACATTCCCTAGGTGGTATTTTGGGAGTGTGACAGTTTGGTATCAGAGCTACTGGTTATAGTGAACTTGGTTTTAAAATGTTTTCATAAAACTAGACTATAATCGAACAGTTCTGAATATGTGAATATGACCATGACACTCAGCTCCAGATTGCAAGGTTCGTCTTTCTCACTTGTGGCATACATTACATGGCTAGTACACATTTGTTTATGACGTAGCATATGGACACACACTTGTCACTATAGTATGATACATGAATTGCTTGCTTACATTATGATGCATTGGTAGTATGTCATAGTCTTGGGATTTCTGTGATCTTATCGTTTTGATAACCTCTGTTTGGCACTCGAGTTTGGGGAACCATTTGACATGTGTTAGGAGGAACTGAGATGAGCATGCAAATCGCAATATTATTGTGGGTGCACACATAATAATAATGTGGGGTGCATGTGAGTCCCAGTGAGGCTTAACAAGTGAAAAAGGGGTTCCGTTCCGTTATTTGGTTGATGTGAAACACAACAGTCTATAGGAGTCATAGCAGTGATTGTCTCCTACTTGAATGTGGTCTTTTCATTTCCCTCCGAAACCTTTCGAATCTTGAAACTACCGAGTATTACTTCAACACCCATCTGAACGCCTAGCGAACTGTATAGAATGTTAGGTGCTAGTGCGAACGTCCCTGAGTTGGATGTCGCAACGTCGAATGATTGGTCGATACCTTTCTCACTTCTCTTCATTTGCTGGAACTCAATGTACTGACGACTTAGACCCCGAAGTGCGATCACTTCTGCAACACCTTGGAAACATACCGTGTATTACTCAGTCAACTTTCAAGGATGGTGAACAAGAGGATGAGCGTAGTACCTTACCAACCTCAGTATTAGAACGACCCTAATTTCCGGCAACGAACTCCAGCAAATCGACTTCAACTGAATCTCTAACCCTAGTCAGCGACTTATGGGAGTCAACTCTTACAGATCAATCGGGACATAAGCGATGCCAACAGATTATAGTGTGGAATGTGAGACTACCAGCACTGTGAGTAGCGCGATAGGACGTGGCACAGAATGTGAAAAGAAGGACTTGGTTGGTGAAAGATAAAAGGGCTCTGTTTCAAGCAACAACGTTAGGGACAATAGTCACAGCGACATCAAGGTATTTGTAACCATGACCTACAGTATGGAAATGAAGGTGCCTACGACATGGATTGGCCGTTGTTAGAATCAGGACGACAACAGCCAAGGGAACGACGACAATAACAACACTGGAAATGATGCTCGTGGAAGGGCGTTTAGGATTGGCGTGGGCGACGCCAAGGTAGTAGCAGCATGGTAGCTTGTATGAGTAGCAAATCGCTTCGTCTCGGTTCTGTTTAACCCTGATGCATCTCGAAACCCAACTTGTTTTGGAATCGGCTGATGGCAAGTCAATTGAAGCCTCGTATGTTCGTAGGGATGCAAACTCGACCTTGTGGGATTAGTGTTCGACATCGACCTTCCTTCTACTATCCTTGATGGTCTTGATGCGGTAGTTAGTGTGGATTGGTTATCTAGAGAGCGCGTAGATATACCCTGTGAGGAGAAGATTTTGCGTACCCTTCTCCCTAGTGGAGGATCGTTGTCTGTCCTAAAGCATCAAAGTGGTGCAAGGGTTAGCGCCATTCTAGGTATGAAGGTCTAGAAGTGTCTACAGAGGGATTTCCCCGCTATGTTAGCAACCGTTTCTGATGGTCAGGATAAGGAAAATAGGATCGGGGATCCACCGATTGTTCGTGACTCCTCTCAGTGTGCTATTCGAGGAACTTCCAGGTTTACTTCCATAACTGTTAGTCGGAATCTCAGATGATCTCACGCCAGAGGAAGCTCTGAATACTTGTACTCTTACCGTCTTGCACCAGGAGGGTTGCAAGAATTGTCTAATCAACTACAGGAACTGTCGAACAGGAGTTTTGTCAGACCTAGCTTTTCGCTTTGGGGAGCCCCAGTTATATCCGTGAAGATAAGCCTTTTCGTATGTGTACTAATTATCGAGAACTCAGCAAGGTGACAGTCAAGAACCGTTCGCCTCGACCATGTAGTAACACCATGTTGACCAAATGCGAGGGACAAGCTTCCATTCGAGAATTGATTAACGAAACGAATTATTATCAGATGGAAGTCCAAGGGGAGAATGTTCTTGGAGCGGCATAGTGAACGCAATACGGCCAGTACGACTTTGTACACCATGACCATTGAGTTAATCAACACACCAGCAGCTTTATGGACCACATAAAATGACCGTGTTCATTGATGACGTTTTGGATCATTTCCAGGAGAAAGGAACATCATGGGCGACATCTGTATCTTATTTTAGGGCTCCTAAGGGAGGAGCCACTCCGCGCAAGGTCTTGCTAGATGTAATTACTGGGTTCGAGAGGTACCTTTTGGTCATATAATCAACAAAGTGGGAATACACGTGGATCTCGCTAAGACCCATTTTGGTTAAAACTGATCGACACCAAAGATTCCTTCGGGGATATAACAATTTATCAGTTTCGCTAGATATTAACACACGTTCAGCGAGGAATTTTAGAAAATTGAGCCGTTGTAACCTATATAGCACAGCAGGGTGCTGTGTTCGTGGAAGACAAAACAGGAAGACGTCTTTTCAGCTTTCGAATCTTAACTCTGCAATGCTCTGAGCATCGTCTTTACCCCAGGGTACGTGTAATCTAGTGGTATACCATGATGGTCTGAATCAGAGTCCTAGTTACACGCCGATGCAACACGAGAAGGTGATGGTTTACATGGGGGCATAACCAGAAGAATTGCACGACTCACAACCTGCAGTAGAAGCCGTGGTCTTTGGATTTAAGTTGGAGGCATTACTTGGACGGTACCAGATGCACTACTTCGACCGATCACAAGGGCCTCCCGTGTACCTTTGTTTCAGAAGAGCTAAACATGTAATAACAACGTTGAATGGAACTTTTGGATGGTTACGACTGTGAAACTTGAAGGTGCTCGAGCTTTGCAGCTCACTAGCGACTCTAACTCACCTGATCAGACTCGCTCTGTTTAAACTGGAGAACTGAAGGAAGAGAATTTTTGAGGTGGGTCCATGCAGGGCACGGAGAAGTGATTTTGGCGAATCGGATGATATTTGCTACTTCATGGAACGAATATGGATCTCACTGTACAGCAATCCAAAGGAACTTGTGTTGAGAGAGAACACACCAGCCTCGATATTCTAATCATCTGGATTTTGATGGAATATGTTAGGATCTAAGGATCTTGTACTGGTGACTGAGTTTGAAGGCCTACACAGCGAAGCACGTGAACGACGTTAGACTTGTGCAAAAGTATAGGTGGAACATCGGAAATCTTCTGGTTTGTGTCAGTAATCAGAAACTCCCCTTTGGAGAATTGGAACAGACTGTCACGGATTTTGTCACTGGACAACCTAAAACTCAGAACGGGAACAATAACACCTGAGTGATCGTTGCGTGTCTCATGCAACCAGTACACTTTCTTACAATCAAGGAAACCAACGAGTCTTCGCAGCTGTGAATGTACCTCTGAGAGAGGCGGCTTTTAGGCATGAGATGCCAACTCCTGTTACCTTAGATTTTGAGCTATACCTGATTTATGACCGGCAATACACAGCACCCTTGGCTCACGTCTAGACATGAGCGCTGCTTATCACTGAAGGACAACTGGACAGAGTAACAAACCATCCTGGCACATGAAGACATGCTGCGGGCATGTGCGTGATTGACTTTAGTAAACATTTGGAAGGACACTCACCTTTGGGTGAGTTCTACTGTAACAGTTACCATATTGGTATGCATGTCGCTCTGTTTTGGGCATTGCATAGATGATAATACCAATCTTCTTGTTGGACTAATTACGGGTCCAGGGCTTGTACTCGAAACTCTTGGGAAGGTTATTTGTATCGAGAGTCGTTTGGCGGCAACGCGTGATCGGCAGGAAAGCTGATAAGCTTAGGAAACACTAGAAGATTGTTGTAGGTGATCGTATCATGTTGAAAGTCTCACCCTGGGAGGGTGTGTTACGCTTGGGAAACGTGGCGAGCTTAACTTACACCACTTTGAATCATACAACATTCTGGGAAGAGTAGGTAACGTGACTTACAAACTCGGGTTACCCGACGCATTGGATAATGTACATGATGTCATTTATGTTTTGAATCTAAGGCAGTGTTTGTCCGATGAAACGCTTGTGATACCCTTATTGGAGTCTGAGGATAATGACAAGTAGCAGTTGTTGAGGAATCTACCAAAATCATGGACCAGGACGTCGAGAATCGTTAGCATAGTCGAGTTCCAATCGTGAGAGTTTGTTGAAACTCAAAACGTGGGCTGGAGTTCACGTGGGGATACAATGATCGGATTAAGCTCTAGTATCTCCAGCAGCTCAAACGGTTGTGTCGACTCTGATATCATTAGCGAATTTCGGGACAAAATTCCCTTTCAAGTTGGGGATGATGTGGCACCCGAGGAAAATCCACAGTCATCCAAATCTAACACCTTGCCGCTTTGTGTTACTTTTGGTTTATCGTGTCCCTTTTGGTTTACTTATCAAATTTCGGGACGAAATTTCTTTCAAGTTGGGGATGATGTGACAACCCGAGATTTTAACCGAGATTTTAAGACCTTTCCTGTACGCGTCACCCGTTTTACAAACCTGTTTTATAATTTGTTGTACGTTGTGTGATATTGGTTACTTGATGGTTTAATGAGTTTAGCAATTAATACAAACGATAAAAAAAACATTTGCTTGTACGTTACTTGTTGTACTTGTTTAAGTAACATGTTGGGGAGTATTAGCTATTTCTAATTAATGGTTGTTTAGTTGGGCCACACCTCTTTTGTGTCTCGTAATGGAGTTGGGCTGCCCAAGTATCCGAAGCATAAGCTAGCCCAAACAAATTAAATACAAAGTTGCATGCGGTTCCTTATGATACGTTAACACAAACCCTAGCTCTAATCTTTTCTCTCTCTGGTCAATGGCGACCCCACCCTGTTGAAGTTCTCCCTGCCTTGATAGATCATCCTAGTTTCCTTAGAAATTGGTATGTATACTCATCATTCTTGAACCGGTTACATGAATTATGTTTGTTGATATATGTGTGTGTGATTAGTTATGCACGATTGGGAGTCTTTCAAAGTGTGAATTCTTTATGAACTGAGTTGATCTTTTTGAATATATATCAAACTGTATGACCAACCTAGGTGACCGAGGCCTCGTGACAACACAACTCGGATAGGGTAGTAGGGGCCTAACGTAGCGATGTGCGTGAAAAGAGGTAAATTATTATTGTTATGCATATCGAGTGATAAGTGGTTAGGGGCTGCCGTAAATATAATGTGGGGCTGGTATGGTAACTATAGATTCACATTAGGTAATTACAAGAAAGAGATTGTGTGTGAGCATGGTTTAAAATCACCCTGAATGTCCAAATTATTGCTTAAATGCATATGATAAGATGAAACCCTTTCATGTGTGTGTATGTTATTTAACCTGAATTAAAGATAAGGGGGTAGTTGAATCACATTGTTGAGGTGTTGATAATTAGGAGTCATAAGGGTAAGGAAAACGTTGTGATTATTTATATATTTGGACGAAAATAGAGTACACTCTTGGGCCGCATAACAGCAATGGTCAACATCATTGGTTGGGCTGTTTTAGAACAATAGGCCACATCCCCTCGGTCAACCGCACACACACCCACTTAATGTATTTTGTGAGTTTGTAACATGCACAAGGCTTGGGCCTCATATGTAAGTAGGCTGCACTAGTGGGACAGACTCATCTGATTCCACATGGGCCGCACATCTACGGGAATATCGTACTAGACCGTTAACTGTTTATTTGGGCCATGAAATTGTAAAGTGAACTTGTGTGCCTATTAGATGATTTCATAATGTCAGACGACTTGTTATGTTGCATGTTTTCTTGTCACGACTTAGATGGGTACTTAAATGTGAATTGAACCATTTTAACATGTGCTTTGGTGTAACATGGACTTGTGCCGTAAATGTAATATGAAACCCGAATCCTTGACCATGTGAATAAACGATGTAAGAGGACGGTCTTGTAGCATGAATAGCTAATGTAACTTGTATGATAATACGTGAACTACGTGTGCGCAACTTGTGTATTATAAGTAAGAATTATGTAACTCAAGTCTGTGTGAAACTGATTGTTGTCGGTAATACCTTTTAGGACGTGTTTGATCAAACTGTGAACACATACTTTAATCTTACCGAGCAAACCAAAGGTGAGTTCACTGCTCCTTTACAAGCATGCATCCCGGGGAGGGATATCGGGTGACGTTCTGGGGAGGAACGCGTGTTTATTGGGATGTTTGTTATTGTACTCAGTATCTATCTCGTAAGACCCCTTACATCTACCGACAGTTTCCGAGGAGGCAACGAGGTTATTAGTTGATAGCGCTATTAGGTTTGGCACCCTCACACTGTATCGGGGAGGACGGTCGTGAACTAATTTCCTTAAAGCATGACCAATGTTTTGATAGAGACATTGGGGTTAGGCAATCACATCTTGTAGCCATTTCGGTAATCGAGTAATAACAACATCAAATCAACAAATCATCTTATTAAACTGTTTTACACACGTGACTAATAACTAAACTCGGTAACAAAACTTTGAACTCACCACCGTAGTCTGACACACTTGTTTGCATGCTTGTAGATCGTTAGATGTCTAGCATTTGAACTTGCTGTCTGGAGTAGCTGTAGTGGTCATGGGTCGACTGGAGGGATTCATGTTATTGATTTCTTGATACTATTTGTTGGTTTGAAACTGTTTAACTTTGCTTCCGCTGAACACTTTGGTTTTCACTTAAACTTGTTGATGGTATTTTTATTAATAATCGAGAACTTTATTTTGAAACATGTATGGGTTCAATGTAATTAGTGGCTCGTTGTTGGTACGTCACACGCCTAACAGGGACATTCCCTAAGTGGTATTTTGGGAGTGTGACAAAATCACACGTGTACATGTTGACACTTAAGAGATATACAGTCAAGAAAATCAAGGGCAATGGTGATATATATGTGGATTAGACACCAAAAAAAAAACACTCAACAAATGGCTACAATTTAAGAAATGTGTTTAGTGACGGCATCAGATTCCTAATTGATGGAGAAATGTCTGGTGGCAAAAAAAGCTGCTTCTATGAGGTTGTCAAATGTTTTCGCTCTACGATTCCATTCTTGGGTGGTTGCTTTGGCCCTTGTTCCTATAACTCGAATCCTAGCCCTGTATATCCCATTTTAATTTTACACTATTGCGAACCTTACTCCTTTTTTACTCTCTCATCAAGGTTCTCGTCATTGAAAAATCTTCGTAAACTAAATCACACGTGTATATGTTGACATTTAAGAGATATACAGTCAAGAAAATCAAGGGCAATGGTGATATATATGCGGATTAGATACAAAAAAAAAACACTCAACAAATGGCTACAATTTAAGGAATGTGTTTAGTGACGGCATCAAATTCCTAATTGATGGAGATATGTCTGGTGGCAAGAAAAGCTGCTTCTAGGAGGTTGTCAAGTGTTTTCGCTCGACGATTCAATTCTTGGGTGGTTGGTTTGGCCCTTGTTCCTGTAACTCGAATCCTAGCCCGGTATATCCCATTTTAATTTTACACCATTATGAACCTTACGCCTATTTTACTCTCTGATCGAGGTTCTCGGCATTGAAAAATCTTCGTAAACTAAATCACACGTGTATATGTTGACATTTAAGAGATATACAGTCAAGAAAATCAAGGGCAATGGTGATATATATGCGGATTATGTCACACCCTCAAGCGAAGTATTACCGCGAGGCGTGTGACTGACCAGGATCATACCACTAATTATAATAAACATTAACTAAAGTAAAACCAAACGTCTAAAGTTCTCCAAACCAAAGTCCAAAACCAAGTTTAACAGTCAGCGGAAGCATTTAAGTTCAAAACCAAAATATAAGTTTTAAATTTAATAAAGTTTTTCATGAACACGTAGCGGTTCATGTCCCACAACGACTCCTGCTCCAACGCAAGCTCCAGCTAAAAACCTAACGACCTGCAAGGCATATAGTAACGAATCAACAACAAAGTTGAGCAAGTTCACAGTTGGGTGTTCGTTTTAAGTTGTTTTAAAAACATAGTTTTCCTTTAGCTGGCTTACTTGCCGTGGGGGTTACCCCATAGTTCAAAAGATGATTAATCCTTTCCTTTTACTCTGGCTCCCAGCCGTGGGGGCTACCCCATGAATATCCCACTAGACCCGTTACCAAATCGACCGCTGACTGAAGTAAGTTGGTGCCCTAACGTCAATGTCTATCATCATTGACTAGTGCCCAGATCCATTAGTTCCCGCCAGTCCTCTGCGGCACGGTGTGAGGCTTGTCAAACCTAAATAGCGCTATCTAACTAATGACCCGCTCACCATTGGCCCGGCGATTAAGTCGATATAAAAATGAGGGACTTCATGATAGAGATTTTGGTCTAGTATCAATGTTATCACCCTTCAATAAAGAGGATGTGGTACATGTCCCCAAACCAGGAGATCACGCAGATTCTGATTAAATCCTTAGTATATGTTATCACCCTTCAATAAAGAGGATGTAGTACGTGTTCCAAACCAGGAGGTCACGCAGTTTCCAATTAAATCCTTTACCCATTCCCAACCACCGGAATAAAGAGGATGTAGTAAGTGTGAACTCACCTTTGGTTGCTCGGTTGAACTCTTAAAATAGCTAACGGTCAGGGTTGGTCAATCACGTCTTAATATGATTACCATTTAGTTTGTTAATGGTTTTAAATAAAACACAAAGTTCCTACACGCATCTATCACATAACACGCACTCACTTTAATAGTTTACGCCCATATAAACGTCCCATCTATAACCATTCAAAAGCAAACATACGATATTGCACATAACACTTTCATTTGTTGGATCTGAGTTTGGTTTTGATTGTATTTTTCGTTTGAATTAGAATGAAGATGAATGAGTTGTGCAGCGGAATTAAGATGGAAACAAACTTTGCATACAATCAAATGAGAGTATTGCTTTGAATAAACACTTTTCACAAAGAACCGAAAGATTGAATTTAATTTCAACAACGATTACAATGCAATGCTTAATACAAACTCCCCCTCAGCCAGAGCTCAGTGTTTGTTCGTGCAGAGAAGACGATTTTGCAAAGAGCTGATAGAACAGTACAGAGCACTGTTCTATTTATAGGCACTAGCAAACCACTGAGCATCTAAGCTGACGTCACCATGAAAGTGACATCTAACCTCCTAACAAACTCTAACCTCTGATCAATACAAACACTGCTATGCTAACTACTGCTATTACAATTCATTACATAAAGACATCTAAATAACTGCCGCATCCTTCCACTGCTGTGAACCCAACAGTACTTGTCCGGATCAGCAGTGCTTGACTAAAAGCAGTAGATTGAACAGCAGAGCTTTAGTCTTTCATCAGGCCTTTACTTGACCAACAGTTTGGAGGTCAGCAGTTTGCATGATCAGTAGATAGGAGGTCAGCAGATGTTGAAGTCACTTTCAAGGGGAGTGACTTGTATGTAACATCTGCTTATTCTGGATCCACTGCTCTGATCCAGTTTTGGCTTTAATTATCTGTTCCTCTGGTAGGGTTAAATCCCAACAATCTCCCCCTGGAACAGATAGTGCCAAAATTCTTCATTATTGTGGAACTTTATTGCCTCATCAACAGTTCCCTTATTTGCCCTTTAAGTTGTAGTTCAAAGGTTAAGGCATATGTGTCATCATCATCCCTGCTAAGTGGAAGATCAAGGAGATCCTGCAAATCTTCAAGATTTAGGCCAAGTGCTTGTTCTCTTGATATTTTCTTCACTTCTCCATCAGACCTGAACATAGTCAATACATGGGTCTGTTTGTCAGTTTCCCACTTTAGTACTTTTGATCCTGGTGGGTTTCTTGGGAGATTTTTATTTGAAGAGGTGTTTGGTGAAGCTGGCCTATTGATGACTGACTGAGCAGCACTTGCAGTTTGATCCAAACCAAGAGTTTCTATAATCATTTTCTTTATGCCTTCTTTTACAAGGGCATCTCCTTTTATCAGCTCTTGGATGGTTTCACCACCCAACTGTTTGTGTGGCCTTCTTTTATAGATGGTTGTACCAGCTGGAGCAGTGGCTCTCCTGATTTGCAGTTTAGATGGTCTTTTTGAAACCTCTGCTTCAGGATAGTCAGGCTTTTGAGGAACTGTGGGATCTTTCTTTCTTAGTTCCTCCAACCTTTTGTAGGTGGCCCTGACTGTATCTTCTTTCCATCTTGCCACTTGATGTTTTGACCCATAATCAGCAGCAACCAACTGCTCTTTCATTCTCTTCAGCTCAAGTGATTTTTCAGGCGCATTCTTTTTGTACTTTGACCAATCAGGAGGAGTGTGTTTGACCTTTTTGTTTATCATCTCTTGAATCCTGGCTGCTTCTTGTTCAAGCTCTGGAATGGTCCACTCCTTGTACATGTGCTTCTCTTACTTGTATTTCTTTGTTTCCATAACGCTTTCAATGTAGTCTTTTCTTAGAGTTTCATCTGCTCTTTCTGAAATTTGTTGACATACATTTTTTACAAACTGTTCCAGGGATCTGACTTGTGTGAGCAGGTATTGATAGTTCTGCTGTATTTCCCTATCAGATTTCCCTTGTGTATTTCTTTTTGAGATATCCTCTGCTTGCTTAGCATTGATTTTCAAGTATTCCTCAATATTGTTAGGCCTGTGATATCCTTTAACTAATGGCAATCTCCTTTTAGCAGGGTTATCCTCATAGTAGAAAGATTTGATTTCTTCTCTGACTGCTATTAGTTCAAGAGGAAATTGAACACCTGCAGGAGCTAAGGGCTGTTGAACTTGTGCTGATGAGAGAGAAACAGGCTTGGGTATTGTGACAAGTGACAAAGATTTTGAAGATGTTGGTGGTGGTGAAGTGTCATCATTTTTAAGAATTAGTCTTCTCCTTTTTGTTTGAGAAGGGACTGATGATGCTTCAGGTGGATCAGTGGTGGTGATTTGAGCGGTTTGTGATTGACTAACAGCTATTGAAACAACTGGTGTTTCAACCACTGTTGTCATTACAACAGATGTTGTAACATCTGTTGTCTTCTGCTTTTTGGCAGGAGACGATGGTGGTGGTGTTACTTTTGGTGGTGATGGTGGTGGTAAAGAAGTGGTTGTAGTGTGTGTTGAAGTGATAACAAATGTTGAAACCTCTGAAGTACCAGCAGTAGTTGATACAGCAGGAGTTACAACAGCTGTTTGGGTGGAGGTTTGATGCTGGTGGCTTTTGGATGGTGGTTTTGGAATATGCTTTGGAATTCTGGATGGTGTGGACTTAGGTTTCCTCACTTTTGTAGTGAGATTTCTTTTTGGCATAGGATTTTGAACATCCTTTAGCCCAGAACAACCCTGCGCATACAGCTCCATGTAAGCTCTTTTCTCCTCATTCCACCTTGAAATATCCTTTGCCGCTATATACCTTTTTACACTTGCTACTCATTCATCAAGTGCTTATTGGGTAGCATCAACCTTTTTGCTACCATCTGGCAAAGGAATTTTTCTGGTCATAGCATCCCTTTCTGGTTCAATGTAAAGACCATCATATATCCCCTTCCTTATCCACTCCTGAATTTTCTCCCCCTTTTTGCCATTATCTGGGGGGAGTTGATCAATAAAGAGAACAGTAGGAGGAACAGTGCCAGTGGTTTCCAATAAATGGGCCTTGATTGCCTTAATGTCTGCTTGAGTGTTCTTGAACCTAGACTCCATGATGTTTCTCAGCTTTTGGACATGTATTTCATGTTGCTGATCTGCCATTTCTTTTTGTTGTTGGAGAAAAGGTTGGAAGAGGTTCCAGAGCTCATTTGTAGCATATGCTTGTGGTGGAGCAGGTGCTTGAGGTGGAACAACAGTGGATTGCATCTTTTGTACCTTCAACAGTTGTTGCAGCATTTCTTTGATATCTGCAACTGAAGTATCCAGTTTATCAACTCTTTCCGTCAATTCCAAATATTTTAAACCATCACCCAATTTAATGGGATCATCTGATTTCCCACTAACAGTGGTTTTATCAGTGGTTGAAGTAGGGAGTGTACTCCAAACATTAACCACTGATGCCCCTTTTTCTTGGTACTATGGTCTTCTTCCTTCAACACTTGACAATCTTTTGATGTTTCCAGTGGTAAAAAAGAATCCACTGGTATATGTCAGAGGTGCTATGGAAGGAATTGCCTCCAAGGAAGTCTTATTAATGGAACCACTGTCCAAATGTAAACCAGTGGGTTCAACATTTTTAGTGGCTGCTTCACTTGGATTACCACCAAGAGTTACTTGTAACTCAAGGGGTGTAACCTCCTCAGGTTGTGTTGGTGGGTTAGCAAAGATTGATACATCAGACCCAGACATTTGTTGAGGCATGTTCTCATTGATAGGTGATTGAGAAGGACTGGTTAGTGCCTGGTTCAAATCAATTGCATCCAACAACAGTTTAGTTGGTGGGGGAATTGTGGATGTGAAGTTTGGTGTAGAAAGATAATCTGCCCCGGGCATTGGGCTGTGGATGATGGAAGCGAGTGATTCCAGAGCATCATATTGTGGAGTCCCTATGTGTACAACCTGTTCTTTTTGAGAAGAAGCAGGAGGAGTTTCAGTTATGGGTTGAGATATTTGTACCACCCGCTGTGAGGAAGTAGCAGCAGTGGTTTCTTGTGACTTTTGTTTTGTCACAGGCAGTTGTTCTGGTATCTCATCCTCCAGAGTTGCCTTTTTGATAGGTTTGGGGGGTTTTTTATTTTTCTTTTTCTGTGGCTTTTTGTTGATTTTAGGTGTGGGTTTCAAAGCAGTTGTGTTGCTACTTTGATCACCTTGAGCAGTGGGCTCAGCAGCAGATACCTGAGGGGCAGTGGTAGCTGCTAAATTCTGCTCAGGCACATCTGCTTGTGTTTTGCAAGGTGTTGACATTCTTGTAAAAGTTTCAGCAGTTAAGCTATGCATTTGTAAAGGGTCACCTTGGTTTATTGCAGCAAGATCATCCTTACTGAATTTCTTTTCAAAATAATAACTTAAAAACCTGGGAAACAGTAAGAATGATTTTGTTTCAACAATTTTAACCAGATCATTAAAGATTTCCCGAGAATAATTAAAATTTTCTTCTTAAAGAATAGCATATCCCAGATTTTGAATCTTTAATGGTATTTCATTAAAAGCAGTGGTTTTGTTTGAAACACACATTAGGAGGGTATGAAATAGAAATCTTGTTGCAGAAGGGAAGTAACCTTTTTGTAAGGTGTCCTTTTTGACTTCTGCATTATACCCTCTTTCCATAAAGTCATTTTTTAACTCGTTTTTGGGAAAAGTAATTTTACCTTCCTGATCGTCAAGTTGAAAGACCTCTGAGATGGATTGTGATGTAATCTTGACGGCTTTACCCTTTAGAGAAGAGTTGATGGCTATTACAGTGTCTCTTTGTTTTTCAAGGGTTGCATTCTTCCAAAACTCTCTTTGGGTTGTCAACTAAATTGGTGCATCTGCTGTTAACAAAGTTTTGTACTTTGATGTAGATATGGTATCAATGATGGAGTTGAAGATATTTGTGGTGCCAGGTTTTGTGAGAAGACCCAAAAGATTGTGAGATGGTTTGTGTGGAATTTCAGTGGGTGTTGCCTTTTGAGAGGCTTGTTTTGAAGATGATTTGGAAGTGGGTTTTGTAGATGGCTTCGATTTTGTCATTTTGGAGATGATGATCAAAGAAGATGTTGCAGGAATTTGATGAAGAAACTGCTTTGAGAAGAGAATTTTTGAGAATTCAATTCGACAGTAAAACCCTGTTTTGGTGTGAAGTGGGGGTTTTATAGAGAAAAAGTGAATGCTGACGTGGCAGAGGTTACAAAAGGTCTGACCACAATGTACTGCCCACATGCCAACCCCTGGTGAAATGAAGGACAGTACTTTTATGAAAGATACTGATGAAGGCAGTGGTTACAACGGTAAAATGGAAGCAGTGGATGATTTTCACTATCAGTGGATAGCATATCAGTGGATAAGACACTGCTTTTGAACAACAGGGTTTATCAAGGAAATGAGAGGACAGAGGATGGCTTTCAGCAGTGGACAGACTTTGAAATAGAGCAGACTTTTGAACAAGTAGTGGATATGGCAGACTTTTAGGATTTTAATGAAAACTTCATTTTTAGCTATTTTTAAGGATGAATTTTTTATTTTCTGAAAACATTCTAATGCTTTTATTCATAGAAAAACAAGATGTTGCTTGTTATTCCATGTTTAGCATGTCAATCCTAGAGACCAAACTTTCAAAGGTGGCAGTATCTAATGCTTTTGTGAGCACATCTGCCAGTTGGTCTTTAGTTGGAACATGATGCAGAGAAATCAAACCTTTTTCATAGCAATCCCTCACAAAGTGATGTCTGATGTCGATGTGCTTGGTGGTTGAATGGGAAACTGGATTTTTGATGATATTTTCTGCTGCCTGGCTATCCAACATGAGTGGTGTCTTTAAGGCAGTGATACCAAAATCCAGCAACTGATTTTGAAGCCACAGGAGTTGGGCTGTACAGCTTGCAGCAGCAATGTATTCAGCTTCAGCAGTGGATGTTGAAACAGCTGCTTGCTTTTTGCTTTGCCAAGAAACCAAGCAATCACCTAGAAACTAGCACCCTCCTGATGTGGACTTCCGTGTGGTGTGACATCCAGCAAAGTCACTGTCTGAAAAACCTGAAAGCTTGATATTCCCATTAGCTGGATACCAGATACCAAGTGTGGGAGCACCTTTTATGTATCTGAAGATCCTTTTTACAACAATGAGATTTGATTTTCTAGGAGCTGATTGACTTCTTGCACAGACACATGTTGCAAACATGATGTCTGGTCTAGATGCAGTTAAGTACAATAAAGACCTAATCATGCTGCTATGTCACACCCCGATATTTCCACGTATTACCGGTGGGCCCGGTGGGGAGTATCGTGACGTAGTTGATATCGACATAGTCAAACAACACAATATATAAATGCACAGCGGAAGCAAAAGATAAATATATTACCATCCGAATATAAAGTAATATCAAAGTATTACAATGGAAAGTAAAGGATCCACAGGCGGATCAAATAAAAGGAAAAACTGTTCAACAGACTTTAGACGCCTAGAACTTGCGAGATTCCTTATTAACGCCCTGAGCTTCCAGCCAATTACGTTCAGTACCTGTCACTTAACCTTTTGGAAAATACGTCAGTTTACACTGGTAAATACAATTAACTGACTCATTTTGGAAAAAGAGTTTGAAAATTGGTTTGAATGCACCAGGCCCAAAATATCTTTTATAACTTGATTAAAATGCACGAGGTAAAATTAATCTTTTATACATGGGACAATTTTATTAATAAAGATCTTGTATCCGATTTACATGGTTGTCCAACATTTAGGGCCGGTGATTATACAATACAAGCCGGTCAAGATTAATCGACACACCATAAATATAACTCACAAGAAGACACCTTACGAGTGAGTATATCTTTTACATACGCAACAGGAGGTGTTATGCCTACACCTTTTGCTTAAGTGATGGCCATTCACTTTTTAAATGAGCCAAGGATATCCAGGACACGGTCATTAACCCCTAATGTTATTTGTTATCAATCAATACAGATCAAAACGGGATTATGCAATTTAATCATCTCCGATTAAAAGGTTTCTACACCCGACCAAGCGGTATTTTTATAATACCGTATCCCAAGCCCGTATAAGGGAAAATAAGTTAAAAGTATTTACCTGAGCTAGCTCCTGTCTTAAATAGCAAGAATTTAATAACTCGGCCATATTCACTTAAGTAAGCGTAGGTACAATTTACCGGAAGGCCCTAGTCTGGAATGATGGTATAAATAACCAATTAGAATACTAACGGGTCTTTAATTAAGCCTAAACTTAGACCGGTTAGTTTTAAGGAAATATATGGTTCCAACGCATGATTAAGCGAAGACCGGAATAGAATGTGTTTTAGACACGACAAGTTTGAAGACTTGTATAATATGGGTAATCTAAACACCTTCTGGATTTTGAGATAAAAATGATAAGGTTTGACCTGTTTCGGCTAACTTATGCAAATAAGTTACATAAACCGAACCGAACGCGTAAGAAGCGTAACGGTTAACCATATGGGTCCTATATAGGTTTGCTAAGTTAATATGCCTTAAACATGTTGTGATATCAGTAGGATATCTTCCATTATGCCCAAAACGAGTTTAATCTCAAAATAAGCCTCGTAGGGGTATTTTGGTCATTTTAAAGATTATAAAAGAGATTAAATGAAGTTCTGAGATTCGGGTCTGAATACATCAGTAAAATAACTTATTTGAATAGGTCATATCAGTTGGTAATAGGTCTTATGTGGCAAAATGGTTTTAAACCCAAACTATGCGTTTAATACGCTTTAAAAGCCATTTTAAGCGATTTCCGGGTTATACAGGAAATCTGAGTTTTCTGAACAGGTTATAAAGTTCAAAATAATTTATTTATTATATAAAATCAATAGCAATTTTATTGGTATCAAAAGGGCTTGTAAAACTCATTTCATGGCCTAAAAGGGCATAATCGGTATTTACCGAATTAAGGCGATAACCCTAGGTTATGAGCAGGTTAAAAATAATTAAAAATCTTTAAAAACCCCAAAATATTATATTACATCAGTGGGTAAAAGGTTTGGTGTCAAAAATTGGGTTTAGATAGGATTTATGCTAATTGCGCCTTTTAATTACTAAAAGGCGTTATAATTACGCTAATGAGCATAACTCCTAATTTAGACCTCCAACTGATGTAAACTTTTAGGGACAACTTTATAAATCAGTAATCAGGATTATTGTCCTTTCACATTTCCAAAATTCTCGTTTTATGGTCAAAAGGGCATATTGGTCAACATTAGGCATTTAACGGAAACGAGTAAACGAATCGGACAATCAACGATCCAACCACAAAGGGTTATGCTAACATGTAGCCTGGTTCTAAGGAAGCTCTAAGGCATTTCCAAATCATACTAAATCGGGTCAGAACTGAAGTCAAAGTAAAAGTCAAAGTTTTGCGACTTTCGGTTCCGAACCGGGTCTAAATAGAAAATCGTCGGATCAAACAAGCTTAGACTAGTTCTTATACTTATTAACAAGTTATATGAGTGATAAAATAGGTTACATGCCTTCTACATTGTTAATTAGGCGTTAATTCGCAAATTAAGGTTCTGTTGACTTTTTCTAATCAACTTTGACCCGACATTTGATCTAGTTAGAACGGGAATCAGTGGGTGCCCTTTTAAGGGTTTATTGCCCACATAATTACCAACTTATAACTACTTTCAATTCGACTAATCACTGGACCATTAGTGATTAATCGCTAAGTCAACCGTTAATTACGATGGTTTGACTTTTAAGCTAATTACTAAGCAAAACCTGATTATGGAAGGTTAAGTAGACTTACCAAGGTCCTATGCACGATTAGGGAAACTTAGAAGGAGGTCTTGAGCTCCAGAAATGATCAGAAGATGAAGGAATGAATGAGTGATCAAGTCTTGCAACAATGGGGCTATTTATAGTATTTTAATCTCATTAGATTGTTGACAACTAAGGCTACAACTGATCATGGAACACCCACAAGTGTCCCTAAGTGCCTAGGAATATTTAGAGGTCGCCCATGAAGTGAAAATATCTGATCTAAGTCGGTTTCAAGGCTGAACAGCCAACAAAAACGATTTTCTGCATATAGGGGCCTGACACGGCCTGCGTAAGGATTGCCAAGACCTTACGCGGCCCGCCTGGAGCCTAACTTCAGGTTTTAAAACTTTTTCAGTTTGCACCCTTGGCTCTTGGTTCTTCGAAAGGTCAACCGAACATTATTTATTGCAATTTGAGCCCCTCAACTTGACTTATAAGGGGTTCATGACTTGTACCCACTTTGTTAAGTTCTTGGTCACTTCATGTTACCCGAAAAGTCATAATTTTCAATGTTGACGCTTTAACCCCTCGTATACGAATTTGATCATAACTTTCTCATACGATAACGAAACTTTATGAAATTTTTATCGTGCATTCTAGTGAGCATAATTAATCGTTACAAAGCTTCGGGTTTGCTAAAAGGTCACTCAGAGGTATAACTTAAACATGTTGACACATTTAACCCCTGTAGTTTGTAATCTCTCACTTTTAGCTTCGTATGATCCATGATTTATTCGTTTGATGATATAAACATCATGTAGGGTTATTGCAAAGTATATTTATTCACTGTTGACATTTTGAACCCTTATATTCACATACTTTTTCATGTTTGTCAACTTTAGTCCCTCTAGAGTATTCTTTCACACGTTCAAGCTTATGACAAGTGTCAATACATTATAGGACGTGAATTTTCGAGGTGTTACATCCTCACCCCCTTAAAGAAATCTCGACCTCGAGATTTGTTAAAGTAAGGGAAGTATTTTCTGCCTTAAATTGGGCTTAATCTTCCCCAGTACCTTTGAGCCTCTAAGGCACTCCAATTGAGCTTTATAATAGGTACATGTATCTTTTTGGAGCTTCTAATCCTGTCGATCCTTAATCGACACAGGTTGCTCATCATATCATAAATCTGTATATCATTATGTGATAGTGCTTCTTGACTTATTGGAGAAACACGTCCTTAAATCATTAGTGTGGGGTACATTGCGCGTTCCACCTAGTTCCTTAATTAGGTCTTAGCTCGTAATCTATTTAATTTTGATACATTCGATTTTCTTCGAATGGTTCTATATATTCAGAGCTTAACTAGTCTGAAAATTTAACAATTTGGCACACCCTTCCTGGGTGATATCCCTTGTTGAACCCTATTCCTTAACAAGAATTTAGGAAGGTTGCTACTTTCCATTAATCCTTGATTTTCTACCGAATACTGGCAACTTACAGATAATTAGGGATTTGTGTGATCTTATTTGTTGTTTCCAATGCAACTTTCAGATCCTCATAATTGAACTTACCAATTTATTGTCCTAACAATAGATGTTTAACATTCCATTTATACAAGGTCTCCAAGGGGGCAGCCTTGATGCTTACATATCAACTATTATAGAAAAGCTTATCTTAAGGTGAGATGGTTATTCCAACCACTGCTTAACTAATTTTAAGGAATAGCTAATCCTTGTCGTTAGCCGAACAAATCGACGATCCTGGGTAGCTGATGGAAATTCTTAATCGTTGCCTAATTACGGTTGCGGTAAAAATGCATAAGCAAAATGAACCGTCTTTCATAATTAACTATACCGAATTCTCCGGATATTGAGTCAGGCTATATGAACCTATATCTTAGAATTTACTTAATCAGGGTTTTGGTTATTCCATAATCAACATGTGTTCTTACAACACGTCAACCCAAAGCGGGATGTTAATCTTAACTCTACTCGTCTCTCGAGAGGTAAACAGGGTAGTCTTAGGAGAAGATAATCAAGATACAAAGAGGCTACAGAGATTTCCAAATCTCAGGTTCCGTTCATCCATCATTGCTGGTGTCGAATGAGTGACACATTTATGTTACGAGTCCACGGATTTCTTAATTAGAGGCACTTACTTAGACAATTCCATTCCGGATATCATCTTTGAATACCATTAGTTGACTTTAATACCATATGACCATTGGAATATCTTTGTGGTTCCATGCATTAAACCTCCATACTGATCAGGCATGGAAGCAATCTATGGAACATATTAAGATACACCAATCCTCATATGGTGCTTTTGTCATACCATTTGGTATTCGAAATCAATAGGGATTAAAGAGATATCAATTACATTTGAATGCATTTATCTGGAGAGAGAGTACATTAGAATTTTTTTTATGAGTGAAGATTTCTGACAGGAACAGAAGAAATGGTTCCTATTACCAGATGAATCATTTACTTAGTTGCATTCCAACAACTGTTATTCATCACCCTGATGGCCTTAACATATACTAACCATGGCATCAATCGACCATACAGGCTAATATAGTACTAACATTCTTAATGAATGTTATTTAATATATAACTATTATACTTAGCCTAGGCCACAAAAGACCATCAATGGCATTTGAGGTTTTGACCTAATCCATCATCTTCTTGACAGGGGATCAAAATGTCACATCTGTCTTTATTATATTGATGAATCTGGATAGCTTGAAAGCTTGCCATAAGGATATCAGAAAAGAGTGATTCCTAATAGATATAGAACATCGATCTAAGGTTTGTTGAAGCATTCTCTAAAGTAACATCGGCCAATTTCTATCTCGCATTTAAATGACCGGAGTCCCAATCAGGCGGAGACAACAGTTCTCAACATTTATCATTCATTATAGAAGGTTAAGTAGACTTACCAAGGTTAAGTAGACTTACCAAGGTCCTTTGCACGATTAAGTAGACTTACCAAGGTCCAGAAATGATCAGAAGATGAAGGAATGAATGAGTGATCAAGTCTTGCAACATTGGGGCTATTTATAGTGTTTTAATCTCATTAGATTGTTGACAACTAAGGCTACAACTGATCATGGAACACCCACAAGTGTCCCTAAGTGCCTAGGAATATTTAGGGGTCGCCCATGAAGTGAAAATATCTGATCTAAGTCGGTTTCAAGGCTGAACAGCCAACAAAAACGATTTTCTGCATCTGGGGGCCTGACGCGGCCCGGGTAAGGATTGCCAAGACCTTACGCGGCCCTCCTGGAGCCTAACTTCAGGTTTTAAAACTTTTTCAGTTTGCACCCTTGGCTCTTGGTTCTTCGAAAGGTCAACCGAACATTATTTCTTGCAATTTGAGCCCCTCAACTTGACTTATAAGGGGTTCATGACTTGTACCCACTTTGTTAAGTTCTTGGTCACTTCATATTACCCGAAAAGTCGTAATTTTCAATGTTGACGCTTTAACCCCTCGTATACGAATTTGATCATAACTTTCTCATACGATAACGAAACTTTATGAAATTTTTATCGTGCATTCTAGTGAGCATAATTAATTGTTACAAAGCTTCGGGTTTGCTAAAAGGTCACTCAGAGGTATAACTTAAACATGTTGACACATTTAACCCCTGTAGTTTGTAATCTCTCACTTTTAGCTTCGTATGATCCATGATTTATTCGTTTGATGATATAAACATCATGTAGGGTTATTGCAAAGTATATTTATTCACTGTTGACATTTTGAACCCTTATATTCACATACTTTTTCATGTTTGACAACTTTAGTCCCTCTAGAGTATTCTTTCACACGTTCAAGCTTATGACACGTGTCAATACATTATAGGACGTGAATTTTCGAGGTGTTACATCCTCACCCCCTTAAGGAAATCTCGACCTTGAGATTTGTTAAAATAAGGGAAGTATTTTCTGCCTTAAATTGGGCTTAATCTTCCCCAGTACCTTTGAGCCTCTAAGGCACTCCAATTGAGCTTTATAATAGGTACATGTATCTTTTTGGAGCTTCTAATCCTGTCGATCCTTAATCGACACAGGTTGCTCATCATATCATAAATCTGTATATCATTATGTGATAGTGCTTCTTGACTTATGGGAGTAACACGTCCTTAAATCATTAGTGTGGGGTACATTGCGCGTTCCACCCAGTTCCTTAATTAGGTCTTAGCTCGTAAGCTATTTAATCTTGATACATTCGATTTTCTTCGAATGGTTCTATATATTCAGAGCTTAACTAGCCTGAAAATTTAACAATTTGGCACACCCTTCCTGGGTGATATCCCTTGTTGAACCCTATTCCTTAACAAGAATTTAGGAAGGTTGCTACTTTCCATTAATCCTTGATTTTCTGCCGAATACTGGCAACTTACAGATAATTAGGGATTTGTGTGATCTTATTTGTTGTTTCCAATGCAACTTTCAGATCCTCATAATTGAAGTTTCCAATCTATTGTCCTAACAATAGATGTTTAACATTCCATTTATACAAGGTCTCCAAGGGAGCAGCCTTGATGCTTATATATCAACTATTATACAAAAGCTTATCTTAAGGTGATATGGTTATTCCAACCACTGCTTAACTAATTTTAAGGAATAGCTAATCCTTGTCGTTAGCCGAACAAATCGACGATCCTGGGTAGCTGATGGAAATTCTTAATCGTTTCCTAATGAGGGTTGCGGTAAAAATGCATAAGCAAAATGAACCGTCTTTCATAATTAACTATACCGAATTCTCCGGATATTGAGTCAGGCTATATGAACCTATATCTTAGAATTTACTTAATCAGGGTTTTGGTTATTCCATAATCAACATGTGTTCTTACAACACGTCAACCCAAAGCGGGATGTTAATCTTAACTCTACTCGTCTCTCGAGAGGTAAACAGGGTAGTCTTAGGAGATGATAATCAAGATACAAGGAGGCTACAGAGATTTCCAAATCTCAGGTTCCGTTCATCCATCATTGCTGGTGTCGAATGAGTGACACATTTATGTTACGAGTCCACGGATTTCTTAATCAGAGGCACTTACTTAGACAATTCCATTCTGGATATCATCTTTGAATACCTTTAGTTGACTTTAATACCATATGACCATTGGAATATCTTTGTGGTTCCATGCATTAAACCTCCATACTGATCAGGCATGGAAGCAATCTATGGAACATATTAAGATACACCAATCCACATATGGTGCATTTGTCATACCATTTGGTATTCGAAATCAATAGGGATCAAAGAGATATCAATTACATTTGAATGCATTTATCTGGAGAGAGAGTACATTAGAATTTTTTTATGAGTGAAGATTTCTGACAGGAACAGAAGAAATGGTTCCTATTACCAGATGAATCATTTACTTAGTTGCATTCCAACAACTGCTATTCATCACCCTGATGGCCTTAACATATACTAACCATGGCATCAATCGACCATACAGGCTAATATAGTACTAACATTCTTAATGAATGTTATTTAATATATAACGATTATACTTAGCCTAGGCCACAAAAGACCATCAATGGCATTTGAGGTTTTGACCTAATCCATCATCTTCTTGACAGGGGATCAAAATGTCACATCTGTCTTTATTATATTGATGAATCTGGATAGCTTGAAAGCTTGCCATAAGGATATCAGAAAAGAGTGATTCCTAATAGATCTAAGGTTTGTTGGAGCATTCTCTAAAGTATCATCGGCCAATTTCTATCTCGCATTTAAATGACCGGAGTCCCAATCAGGCGGAGACAACAATTCTCAACATTTATCATTCATTATAGAATCATATGTGTCAGCATCAAATAAATTTATGCATAAACTTCTTGATAAAGGAAGGTACCTGCTATATCGTCATCATTCTGCATCATCTCCTGGTTGTTCCTCTGGAAGTCTCATGCATATGTTCCCTTGGCCTCTCTAGGCTTCTTTATAAGTTTTGGGCAGTTGGTTTTGATGTGACCTTCCTCATTACAATTGTAACATGTCGCGTTCTTCAATTCTTTGCAATATAAAGTTTTGTGACCCTTGGTCTTGCAAATTCCACACAATTTAGCACTTGGGTTATTCGTACATTTTCCAGAATGTTGTTTTCTACAGTTACTGCATTTGGGCTTGTTATTGAACTGACTCAAGCTTTTCCTAAACTCGAAATCTTTCTCGTGCTTAGAGCTTCCCTTCTTCTTCTTGTTAGATTGATGCGAGTTTTCCTCGTCTTCTTTCCCTTTTCCCTCGCCAGAAGTTTTAACAGACTTATTCATGATAGCATCTAGAGTGAGAGATAAGGATAAGTCCACCGCGGACCTATATGTGGTAGGCCTAGATGCTTTAACATTTCCCTTTATCTCTGGTGCTAGGCCTCCAATGAAACGCGCTATGCGTTTAGGTTCAGGGGTGACTAAATAAGGAACTAGGCGGGACATAGTGTTGAAACTTGTCACATATGCCTGACAATCCAAATTCTTCATGACCAGAGTCAAGAAGTCTGATTCTATCCTTTCTACCTCATGCTGAGGGCAATAGTTTTCCTTGACTAATGCAGCAAATTGATCCCAAGATAAGTTGTAGAGTAGGACCTTTCCCGTGGCTTGGAGCAATGATCTCCACCATGCCAACGCTTCTACTTTGAATGATTGTGAAACAAATTTCACAACATCTTGCTCCGCACAACCACTGATGTTAACAACAGTGTCCATCTCATCGAGCCATGTCATGCAGTCGATGGCCCCTTCCTCTCCTATAAAGTCTCTGGGCTTGCAGGAGACAAAATATTTATATGAACAGGTTTTAACATGTGAATTTTCGTTAAGCACAACCTGTCTAGACGGAACACTCCTCTGATTTGACGAGTTATGAACATCATCTTCCTTTGACTCATGTGATTTAGAATGGGGCTTACTAAGAGCCACAGATAGAGTCTTAGAGCGGTTATTATATGATTCATTATACTGTCTGTCAAGAGCGCGAGTAACAGCATCATCTATTAATGCCTGCAGTTCCGCTCCAGTTATATCAATCCTGGTAGTATCATTGTTCACCTTCAAGTGGCTGTTAACTTCATCTGATCCAGCCATGTAGCTTGATTGCTACATAAATATTGACAATGATTTACTCAGAGGTTATTATGAAATTATCATTTTTGATGATTTATTAGCCATGGTAATATAAACCATATGGGTTAATTTTATTAGTATTTTCATTATAATTTATCCTAGTATATAAGACATTAAGGATATTTAAGTGGCACAACGGCCTTGTCACGAGGACAGATTTGAATTTATAAGCCATGATCGTTTGGGATCGAGCCATTTAAGGTTTGAGCATAGTCGGTTACTTTTCTTGACAGAGAGTCGAACACTACAACTGCCTTTTGTCTTTTAGTACAATTGATATAGCCCGTGGGCATTTCCCTTCTGAGGGATGTTTATGATATGATCATCTTTTCAGATGTTATTAGTCAAGATCGTTTGGATCTTACCGACTATTATGCTTGGACATGGTCCAACATTTTTAGGCAGGAGGTCAAAGACCATCACTGTCGTTGTCTTATCGGACAACAAGTTTAGCCCGTAAGCACTTCATCACTAACGGATGTTTATAATATGTTCATCTTATAGGATGACATAAGCCATGATTTCTAGATCATTAGGCCAATCAGGAAATTTGAAAATTTCCAATATAGGGATGACTATTGTGATTTTCTCAGATCACTTTTGTCAAGAGTGTTTAACACGTTCTTAGGTGTTTAAAAATGTGATCATCTGTATTCAATGATTTAAGCCATGATTTCTAAATCACTAGGCTAGATAAGAAAATTGGAAGAATCCAATATAAAAATGACTGTTGTGATTTTCTCGAATCACATTTGTCAAGAGTGCTAACACGTTCTTAGGTGTTAACAATGATCTGAATCTCTTGAATAGGTCTTCACCATCTTGGCCATGTCTAAAATGACATGTAGGCTAGGTTTTACCTTTAAGATTCTTTTCAATATGTATACAGGTAGGAAAGGGATGATATTTATTTTATTCGCGATTTTTATCATAAATCCTAATTTACAAGTTAATAATAGCACAAGTGGCCTAGTCACGTAGAAAAGTTTAAATTTATAAGCCATGATTTCAGAGAATCGAGGCCTTAAGGTTTGAATCAAAGTTCATTACCTTGTCTTGACAGGGAGTTGTAGGCTACCACTGTCTTTAGTCTTTGAGGACATTAACTATAGCCCGTAGGCACTTCCCTTCTAAGGGATGTTTATAATATGATCATCTTATAGGATGATATAAGCCATGATTTCAGAGAATCGAGGCATTAAGGTTTGAATCAAAGTTCATTACCTTTTCTTGACAGGGAGTTGTAGGCTACC
Source organism: Helianthus tuberosus (assembly GCA_030545235.1). Classification (NCBI taxonomy): domain Eukaryota; kingdom Viridiplantae; phylum Streptophyta; class Magnoliopsida; order Asterales; family Asteraceae; genus Helianthus; species Helianthus tuberosus. The sequence continues at coordinate 56,041,826 of CM060448.1, forward strand.
ACTGTCTTTAGTCTCAGAGGACGTTAATTATAGCCCGTAGGCACTTCCCTTCTAAGGGATGTTATTTTCCATTTATTTCATATTTCATGTTTAGAATGAAAACTTAATTGAATCAATCCATTATATGAAAATAAAACTACAGAGTTGCCCTAAGCGGGTCTTTGAAAGGAATAATGTGTCCTCGAAGGGACTGAAAGATAAATATGTCCTTATAAGGATTATTAAGGAAACGATCTTCAGTAAGAGGAGTTTCTTCTTCATTTTATTTCTGAATGTTCTCTCCCTTGATGCTCGTTTCATTCTAGTCGCGGTACGAAGCTCAGCCTTTCTAGGCTCCGGATGTGGAGAATTTCTAATACGGCTTCTTCGCTTGGCGACGTATCCAATATATATAAGAAATTGGAAGCAATAGTTTTCAGATTAGGATCGAGAGCATTCCTATGTTAAGTCTAGACTCAGAAGGTCAAGGAATGTGCTACTGTGTCATTGAGATTAAACACGAAAGACTAGTGTTTAATTCACTCAATGTTGGCTCTGATACCAACCTGTCACACCCCGATATTTCCACGTATTACCGGTGGGCCTGGTGGGGAGTATCGTGACGTAGTTGATATCAGCATAGTCAAACAACACAATATATAAATGCACAGCGGAAGCAAAAGATAAATATATTACCATCCGAATATAAAGTAATATCAAAGTATTACAACGGAAAGTAAAGGATCCACAGGCGGATCAAATAAAAGGAAAAACTGTTCAACAGACTTTAGACGCCTAGAACTTGCGAGATTCCTTATTAACGCCCTGAGCTTCCAGCCAATTACGTTCAGTACCTGTCACTTAACCTTTTGGAAAATACGTCAGTTTACACAGGTAAATACAATTAACTGACTCATTTTGGAAAAAGAGATTGAAAATTGGTTTGAATGCACGAGGCCCAAAATATCTTTTATAACTTGATTAAAATGCACGAGGCAAAATTAATCTTTTATACTTGGGACAATTTTATTAATAAAGATCTTGTATCCGATTTACATGGTTGTCCAACATTTAGGGCCGGTAATTATACAATACAAGCCGGTCAAGATTAATCGACACACCATAAATATAACTCACAAGAAGACACCTTACGAGTGAGTATATCTTTTACATACGCAACAGGAGGTGTCATGCCTACACCTTGTGCTTAAGTTATGGCCATTCACTTTTTAAATGAGCCAAGGATATCCAGGACACGGTCATTAACCCCTAATGTTATTTATTATCAATCAATACAGATCAAAACGGGATTATGCAATTTAATCATCTCCGATTAAAAGGTTTCTACACCCGATCAGGCGGTATTTTTATAATACCGTATCCCAAGCCCGTATAAGGGAAAATAAGTTAAAAGTATTTACCTGAGCTAGCTCCTATCTTAAATAGCAAGAATTTAATAACTCAGCCGTATTCACTTAAGTAAGCGTAGGTACAATTTACCGGGAGGCACTAGTCTGGAATGATGGTATAAATAACCAATTAGAATACTAACGGGTCTTTAATTAAGCCTAAACTTAGACCGGTTAGTTTTAAGGAAATATACGGTTCCAACGCATGATTAAGCGAAGACCGGAATAGAATGTGTTTTAGACCCGACAAGTTTGAAGACTTGTATAATATGGGTAATCTAAACACCTTCTGGATTTTGAGATAAAAATGATAAGGTTTGACCCGTTTCGGCTAACTTATGCAAACAAGTTACATAAACCGAACCGAACGCGTAAGAAGCGTAACGGTTAACCATATGGGTCCTATACAGGTTTCCTAAGTTAATATGCCTTAAACATGTTATGATATCAGTAGGATATCTTCCATTATGCCCAAAACGAGTTTAATCTCAAAATAAGCCTCGTAGGGGTATTTTGGTCATTTTAAAGTTTATATAAGAGATTAAATGAAGTTCTGAGATTCGGGTCCGAATACATCAGTAAAATAACTTATTTGAATAGGTCATATCAGTTGGTAATAGGTCTTATGTGGCAAAATGGTTTTAAACCCAAACTATGCGTTTAATACGCTTTAAAAGCCATTTTAAGCGATTTCCGGGTTATACAAGAAATCTGAGTTTTCTGAACAGGTTATAAAGTTCAAAATACTTTATTTATTATATAAAATCAATAGCAATTGGATTGGTATCAAAAGGGCTTGTAAAACTCATTTCATGGCCTAAAAGGGCATAATCGGTATTTACCGAATTAAGGCGATAACCCTAGGTTATGAGCAGGTTAAAAATAATTAAAAATCCCAAAATATTATATTACATCAGTGGGCAAAAGGTTTGGTGTCAAAAATTGGGTTTAGATAGGCTTTATGCTAATTGCGCCTTTTAATTACTAAAAGGCGTTATAATTACGCTAATGAGCATAACTCCTAAGTTAGACCTCCAACTGATGTAAACTTTTAGGGACAACTTTATAAATCAGTAATAAGGATTATTGTCCTTTCACATTTCCAAAATTCTCGTTTTATGGTCAAAAGGGCATATTGGTCAACATTAGGCATTTAACGGAAACGAGTAAACGAATCGGACAATCAACGATCCAACCACAGAGGGTTATGCTAACATGTAGCCTGGTTCTAAGGAAGCTCTAAGGCATTTCCAAATCATACTAAATCGGGTCAGAACTGAAGTCAAAGTAAAAGTCAAAGTTTTGCGACTTTCGGTTCCGAACCGGGTCTAAATAGAAAATTGTCGGATCAAATAAGCACTAGTTCTTATACTTATTAACAAGTTATATGAGTGATAAAATAGGTTACATGCCTTCTACATTGTTAATTAGGCGTTAATTCGCAAATTAAGGTTCTGTTGACTTTTTCTAATCAACTTTGACCCGACATTTGATCTAGTTAGAACGGGAATCAGTGGGTGCCCTTTTAAGGGTTTATTGCCCACATAATTACCAACTTATAACTACTTTCAATTCGACTAATCACTGGACCATTAGTGATTAATCGCTAAGTCAACCGTTAATTACGACGGTTTGACTTTTAAGCTAATTACTAAGCAAAACCTGATTATGGAAGGTTAAGTAGACTTACCAAGGTCCTATGCACGATTAGGGAAACTTAGAAGGAGGTCTTGAGCTCCAGAAATGATCAGAAGATGAAGGAATGAATGAGTGATCAAGTCTTGAAACAATGGGGCTATTTATAGTGTTTTAATCTCATTAGATTGTTGACAACTAAGGCTACAACTGATCATGGATCACCCACAAGTGTCCCTAAGTGCCTAGGAATATTTAGGGGTCGCCCATGAAGTGAAAATATCTGATCTAAGTCGGTTCCAAGGCTGAACAGCCAACAAAAACGATTTTCTGCATCTGGGGGCCTGACGCGGCCCGCGTAAGGATTGACCTTACGCGGCCCGCCTGGAGCCTAACTTCAGGTTTTAAAACTTTTTCAGTTTGCACCCCCTTAGCTCTTGGTTCTTCGAAAGGTCAACCGAACATTATATTTTTCAATTTGAGCCCCTCAACTTGACTTATAAGGGGTTCATGACTTGTACCCACTTTGTTAAGTTCTTGGTCACTTCATGTTACCCGAAAAGTCCTAATTTTCAATGTTGACGGTTTAACCCCTCGTATACGAATTTGATCATAACTTTCTCATACGATAACGAAACTTTATGAAATTTTTATCGTGCATTCTAGTGGGCATAATTAACCGTTACAAAGCTTCGGGTTTGCTAAAAGGTCTCTCAGAGGTATAACTTAAACATGTTGACACATTTAACCCCCGTAGTTTCTAATCTCTCACTTTTAGCTTCGTATGATCCATGATTTATTCGTTTGATGATATAAACATCATGTAGGGTTATTGTAAAGTATATTTATTCACTGTTGACATTTTGAACCCTTATATTCACATACTTTTTCATGTTTGTCAACTTTAGTCCCTCTAGAGTATTCTTTCACACGTTCAAGCTTATGACACGTGTCAATACATTATAGGACGTGAATTTTCGAGGTGTGACATTCTTTAAAGTGTTTGGTCAATCAGCTCATCCTTTTCATCAGACATGACAAGCTTATTTGTTGCCATGGGTGTGCTGCATGGTTTACAATCATTCATATCAAATTTGTTCAAAAGTTCTTTAGCATGTTTGCTTTGATGAATGAAAGTTCCATTTTGCAGTTGCTGAACTTGGGGACCAAGAAAGCATTGTAGCTCACCCATTGCACTCATTTCAAACTCAGCTGTCATGAGTTCCCTAAACTCTTCACACATTTTGTTGCATGTGCTTCCAAAAATAATGTCATCCACATAAATTTGGACAATCATTAAATCCTTCCCTCTCCATTTTAGAAACAGTGTTTTATCAATGATACCTCTTTTGATACCATTTGAGAGTAGAAAGTTGGAAAGAGTTTCATACCAGGCTCTAGGTGCTTGTTTCAGGCCATACAAGGCTTTGTTTAGCCTATAGACATGATCTGGATAAAAAGGATCCCCAAAACCTGGAGGTTGACACACATACACCTCTTCTTGAATAGTACCATAGTGGAAAGCACTTTTGATATCCATTTGGAACACCTTCATGTTGTGGTTGACAGCAAAGGCCATGAACAGTCTTATAGCTTCTAATCTTGCTATAGGGGCGAATGTTTCATCATAATCAATCCCCTCTTCCTGTCTGTAACCTTGAACCACAAGCCTAGCTTTATTCTTGACAACAATACCCCTTTCATCAGTTTTGTTTTTGAAGACCCACTTTGTGCCAATGGGGCTAACCTCTTCTGGCAGTGGTACAAGTTCCCATACTTGTTGTCTTTTGAACTGTTGGAGCTCCTCTTGCATGGCTTCTACCCAGCTGTTGTCTTTCAGTGCCTCTTGGTACTTGACTGGCTGATGGAGTGATAGAAAACCAGCAAAAAGACAAATGTTTTGGGTTTGGCTTCTTGTGAGCACCCCTTCATTGATATTGCCAATGATTTGATCAGGTGGATGAGATCTCAAGTAGATTAAATCTCCTTGGTATGGAATGATGGCATTTGTTGGTGAGGGCTGCAAATGTGTATCATCTGAGCTAACCACTGCTGGTGACTTTGATGACCCAGCAGTGGCTTCAAACGGTGGTGGAATGGGAGGTAATGGTGAGGACACACGCTGACTTTTATCCATTGTTTAGAGACTTTTGTCAGCAGTGTTTGTTGATGTGGAAGCAGTGGTTAAGGGGCTACTTTGGTCAACAACTGTTGAGGTAGCAGTGGTTGAGCTTTGACAGCTGTTTTGAACATCTGCTGCTCTTCCCAGTTTGGCAGACCTTTGAGGGATGATGATTTCATACCCATAGTCTGGTGTTGAATCCTCTGATGGACCTGCATTGTTAGTCTTGACAGCAGTATTTTCAAAAGTGAATTTATCAAGATCAAACAGATCTGCAGGATTTGCTGGGATTTTCATTGATGAAAGTTCATTGAAATTTACATTCAAGGTCTCCTCCACTGCCTTGGTCCGTATATTAAACACTTTGTAGGACTTGGCAGTGGTTGAGTATCCCAGATGATATCCACAATCAATTTTGGCTGCAAATTTTGAAATGGAATCTTTTAAGTTCAAAATAAAGCATGGGCAGCCAAATACCTTGAAATATGAGATCAGTGGTTTGATTTTATACAGAATTTCATAAGCACTCTTTTTGTGCCTGGGGTTTATTAAAACTCTGTTTTGGACATAGCAAGCAATGTTTACTGCCTCTGCCCAAAAAGTTAATGGCAAACCTGAATCAGCAAGCATAGTTCTGGCAGCCTGAATCAAAGTTCTGTTCTTTCTTTCAACTACCCCATTTTGCTCTGGTGTTCTAGGGATGTTGTACTGCCTTACAATCCCTTTCTTCACACAGAAGGCATCCAACTCCTTATTTTTGAATTATGTGGCATTGTCACTCCTGAAGACTTTTACTGGAAGATCAAATTGCTTTTCAACCTGTGTCACAAAGTCTTGTAAAATGCCTGCAGTCTCATCTTTTGAGTGTAAAAAGAAAGTCCATGTAAACCTAGAGAAGTCATCAACTATACCCAAACAATATCTTTTCTTCTTGAGACTCATGACTTGAACTGGGCCAAACAAATCCATGTGCAGCATTTGCAAACACTGGGTTGTTTTGGACTCTTCAATGGACTTAAAATAGCTTTTATGTTGTTTTCCTTTTAAACAGGAAACACAATGCTCAGGACATGAAAACAATTTTTGTGGTAGGCCTCTTACCAAACCGTTTTTTGAAATTTCAGTGATTGTCTTAAGATTTGTGTGCCCCAATCTTCTGTGCCAAAGTTTTGTCTCTTTGTTAGAGGCAGCTGAGAACAGACAGGCATCAGCTCTAGGACACTCTTTTGACATATCAACAACATAAACATTGCCACTTCTTTGAGCAACAAGTTTTGTTTGACCAGTTTTTATTATTGCTTCAATCTTTTTGACCATTTCTGGTCCAACAATCCTACAACACTCCTTTGTGAAGAATAACCCATACCCCTTGTCACTCATTTGTGAAACACTCAGGAGGTTGAATTTCAGACTGTCTATCAGATTGACATTTTCAAATTTTACATTACCAGACTGTACTGTACCAGACCCCAGAACTTTCCCTTTACTGTTATTCCCAAAGGATATATCACCCCCTCCATGAATTTTGAAATCTTTGAGTAGGGCTTTACATCCAGTCATGTGCCTGGAGCCTCTACTATCAACATACCAGAGGCTATCTAAGCAGGCATAAGCTCCCTGCACATGAAGTAAAAGGATTAGTTCATTAGGGTTTCCAAAGCCAATAAGGCTTTGGATGGGGTCTCAACAGTGTATGGGATGGATGCAGATTGATGGACAGTGGTTAGGTCAGGGGTTTGGACAGTTTTAAGACTGTTTCTTTCTAACCACTGTTGTGGGTTTTGCCCAATCAGCTGTTGGTACCCAAAAGGATGCCTGTTCACTTTAGGTTTAGAGGGCCTTTTGTAGGTCTCATAAAAGTGTGGAATCCTTTGGAAAGACTGTTTCTCCTTACCTCTTTTGTATTGATTGGCAGGGGGTGCATCAGTAACCTGAACATCTCTTTTGACAGATGTTTGGTTCAGCTGTTTTGTGACAGCTGTTTGAACTGGCACAAACAGTGGTTGGTTCTTGGTGAATTTGACAGATGATGTTGATGGAATCAATGATGTTTTAGCAATGTACTCATTCTTTTTCACATCAAAGTTTTTGAGATACACACATGCTTGAGTTTTGTGGTTTGTTTTACCAGAGACTGTGCAGCTTTCAGCAGGAACAATAACACTTGTTTTGTTCAAATCATATGCTTTTAAATGGAAGCAGTCTTTTGTTAGATGATTCCTTTTCTCACAAAATTCACAAAACAAGTTATTGATTTTTTCTTTCTTCTTTCTCTTTTCGGACTCCTTTGCAACAGAGTTTTTAACCTCTATTGGGATGTCCTTGAGAGGAATGACTTTAGCGTTTGGAGCTTTAACACCATCAGTGGTTGTAAAGTCCATGGGTTTGAAATTTTCAAGAATGTCACATTCATCAAACCATGTGGGTTTAAACTGGTATTTCTCAAGCTCCTCAAAAGTAGATGATCCCACTGGTCTGTCAAGTGTGATTTTGTTACCAAGTTTATCAGTGATTTTCACTTCTTGGCCATTCTTGTTTGTGGGGATGAACTCTGTGGTTACATTAGTGGTTTGAACAGATTTTTCAGAAACAATGTTTTCATCATCATGTTTTCTATAACCAACACCAAATTTCACATTGCTTTTAATATGTTTTTCAAGCATTACCTCATATCCTTTGCAGGATTCCACCCATTTTTCACATGTGATTTGGGTGGACTCTAACTCCTTTTTGCAAACTTGGTATTTTTCTACCATAGTTTGGAGTTGAGTTTTGGTGATGCTTTGCTCTTCTTTAAGACTGTTGATCTCTTTCTCCTTTTCAGTCAATTTGTTTTTAAGTTCTTTTAAAGACCTTTCAAATTTGACTTCATCAGTTAAGATTTTATCCTTAAGGTTTTCATTTACCTCTTTGATGTTAGCAAAAGCAATAATGCAATTATCTGAACACAGTTTTTCAAGAACTTGAGGTGATACCTTGGCAGCAGCCATCATGGCACAATCACAATGATGATTTTCTTCATCATCAGCTCTTACTTCCTTCTCACCTGCTCTCTTCTCTTCCTCTTCTTCTTTGTCCTCTTTGGACCAGGGATCTGTCAGTGGTTCAATCAGGGTTTCTGAATTTTCTCCCAGCAGTAGTTCACCAGCAACTGCAGTAACCACTACTTCAGCCACTTTATCCACTGTCTCAACACTTAGCTGTTCACCTTCAGTTTCTACCCCCTCTGGTATTGACTCTAATGCCATCAAACAAAATTCATCATTAGAAGGTTCATTAAAAGCATAGAGTGCAAAATTTTCATCACCAAGCTCATCAGGCATGCTGCTCCAGTCAACAAAGCCTTGAGTGAAGAAGCTTTGCTGATCTGGTTGTACCACTGCTGGAGTAGCTGTTTGAGGTGCAACAGGTTGCACTTGTGCCAGGGGGAAAGGGTTTTGAACGTATTGAATTTGTGGAACAATGGTTTGGACATAATGCACAGGCACAGGGGTAGCAGCATAGTGAGTAGTGTTAACATGAGCTTCAGGGGTATATTGGGTATAGTGAACAGTGCTTTGATTTTGTGGTCTAGGGTTTGAGCTGGGATGAGTGATTATAGGACCAGTTGTTTGACTCCTGCATTCCCTAGCAAAATGACCTAGTTTATTGCACTTATAACACTTGATTTTCGATTTATCCAACCCTACCCTTAAATTCCCATGTAACCCTGGGAATTTTCTCCCTGTTCTTTTGTAGAATTTGCTTGTTCGTACACTAAGCAAAGCCAATTGATGTAAAATGTCCATTTCTTCTAAGTCAGTGGGATCAAAGTGTTGCAAATCATTGAGTTCAAAGCACAAATTATCTGACATCTGGTTTTCACAATTTGCAGTAAAAGCATAATTTGCAGAGTGAGGATTAGGGTTGTTAAAATTTCCACCAGCAGTTATATCGATGAAGTGATCATAACCCTGTTCCTTACCACTGCTACCAGATTCTTCCTGACCAAAAAGAGCTGTGCTACCGAATGAATTGTCATCAGTAACTTTTCCAGACTCTTGCAACTTCTTTTTCTGGTTCAACTCCCTTTCATAGGTCAGGAGTCTACCATGAAGTTGGGTCAGGGTCAGATCTTTGAACTCAACAGAGTTTCTAGTCACAAAAGCAATTATGTCCCATTTATCAGGTAGTGATCTAAGGAACCTGCTATTTTGTGTTGATTTTGGAAACTCAACGTTAACAAGCCTTAGTTCACTGATGAGACAACTAAAACGTTCAAACTATTGGGTCAATGATTCACCCTTAATGTGACAGAAGGTTTCATACTGTTGATTCAGAATTTCCCTATTGTTTTCAATGACTTCTTCTGTTCCCCCAAACTGTTCCTTCAATGCATCCCATAGCTCTTTGGCACTGTTACAATGTAACAGTCCAGCATAGATCTCATTGGGTAATGCAGATGCTATGATGCTAAATGCTTTGGCATCAAGTTTGAACTTTTGAAAATCAGTTTCAGTATAGTTTTCAGATGGTTTAGGTACGAACTTCTTTGCATCCTCAGCACTTGGCACCAAAGGAACATAGGGACCAAAAACAACAGACCTCCAACATCTAGTGTTTTGTTGAGCAAGGATGTGACCCATCCTTCTCTGCCAGATGTTGTATTCATTACGTTTAAGCATGGGTGGCTTGAAAAGAGAGCCAATGTTATTTTTATCATCTTGTGATTGTGACGTCATCCTGGTTGTTTTACAGGCACTGATTAATCAACTTTGATGGTGATTAAACCTTGCTCTGTTTTTCAACAAGACGAACAAACGATCAGTATCAACTATTAAGAGCTGAACTATTTATGTCAAAAAGATTGTTAAATAAAATTTGACTGTCCAAGCTCTGATACCAATTGTTGGATCTGAGTTTGGTTTTGATTGTATTTTCGTTTGAATTAGAATGAAGATGAATGAGTTGTGCAGCGGAATTAAGATGGAAACAAACTTTGCATACATTCAAACGAGAGTATTGCTTTGAATAAACACTTTTAACAAAGAACCGAAAGATTGAATTTAATTTCAACAATGATTACAATACAATGTTTAATACAAACTCCCCCTCAGCCAGAGCTCAGTGTTTGTTCGTGCAGAGAAGACGATTTTGCAAAGAGCTGATAGAACAGTACAGAGCACTATTCTATTTATAGGCACTAGCAAACCACTGAGCATCTAAGTTGACGTCACCATGAAAGTGACATCTAACCTCCTAACAAACTCTAACCTCTGATCAATACAAACACTGCTATGCTAACTACTGCTATTACAATTCATTACATAAAGACATCTAAATAACTGTTGCATCCTTCCACTGTTGTGAACCCAACAGTACTTGTCCGGATCAGCAGTGCTTGACTCAAAGCAGTAGATTGAACAACAGAGCTTTAGTCTTTCATCAGGCCTTTACTTGATCAGCAGTTTGGAGGTCAGCAGTTTGCACGATCAGTAGATAGGAGGTCAGCAGATGTTGAAATCACTTTCAAGGGGAGAGACTTGTATGCAACATCTGCTTATTCTGGATCCACTGCTCTAATCCAGTTTTGGCTTTAATTATTTATTCCTCTGGTAGGGTTCAATCCCAACATCATTGACATATAACACGTTAGATCATTCTCAGATAACCTACCCGACACTTAGACACGCAAATTACTACTTATATCGTTTCAGCTTTAACATTCAAAACTGGGCTGTGTTCGGGCATTTTAATAAAATAGTTAACTTATTCCAAAAATTCCCAATTTTTTAAAAAAATGTCTTAAAGGATCCAAATATTATTGTGTAAAAATCTCGGGATCCAATTCATTACCAGTTATTTTATAAAAATCATTTCCCGGGCTGTAATCAAATTCGTCACTTTCTGACTGCAGTCAACGGAAAAATTCATTTAAAATTCATCGTAACTCCGATTGAAAAAATTCCAATTGTAGAATTACAAAGAAATCATTGGCCATCTACAGTAAAAGTTTCGTAGCAAAAATCCAATTACCCAGCAAGTTATGACCCAAAACATATGACCCATTTACTGCAGATTTTCGCAGCTTCAGTGTTTGTTCGTAAATATTTCGTTAAACATATCAAACGGTGTCAAAAAATTATGATTCCATCGCCATATGATTCGTATTTCAAAATAATACGTTATAGACTTAAGAAAATCCAAATTTCATTAAATTACAACTCGGTTACAGCCAACTGAAGTCGGCTGTAACTGATGGACAGCCTCCTATTTTCGTTACCCGATCCCGCAAACAATTATCTAGTGAACCCAACGACCTATAATCTTTATTTACAGCAGATAATAATCATCATAAGCCATTTACACCACTAAATCAGCAAGAATCAATCGGAAAACAAAACCGTAGTTACTTATATACGCTTATGCACAACCAAACGGTGAAACAAACATCATACGTGTTTCTCATGCCTCCTATTCCATAAGGTAACATTACGATCAACACAAACATCAAGGATATAACCTATCACAGCCATGTAACAAGCAACTTAAAATCAAAACAACGTATAATACTAACCGTATGCGAGAGAGAAAGAGGCGCGAGAGAGGATGAGTTCAGCCGAGGGTGTTAGCACCAAGAGAGAGGGAAAAAAATGCAATGGGGAGGGGGCTTCTACCTACTACTGTCGTAAACACCAAGGGAAGGGGAAGTAGGGTTTGTTGAATTGTTATGAAAAAAATAAATAAAACATGCATACGTATATCATAAAAGGGGTGGGGGCAGTTTGAGGTTTGAGTGTGGGGTTGGGCCGACCTTGGGCTGCACATCTAAAAGGGAAAGAATGAATTTTTTTTTTGGGCAGCAATATGTCATATAGATGCATACCTACACGTACATAATGGTGAGCTTATTATGAACATTATAGATTCATTATTAATATTTTTTTTACACTAACAACTAATATTAGTGTAAAATATAAATATATAATATACACGCTATGGTTTGGACCACAAAGGTTTCGGGTTACGCGTGTAGGTTGGGTCGACTAGCGAGACATGGGTTTCGATTCAAACGGCTCGAGTCGGTTCAACAGAATAAAGATTCGGTTCCTAGTTAATCGCTTGAATAATATGAGCTTATAATATAATTTAGTTAATTATAATTAACTCGTCAAATAAAATAACTACAAGACTCGATTTATAAATACGAAAACGAACGATTCTAACCTCGAAATTACGGGTTGTCACATCATCCCCAAGTTGAAAGAAATTTCGTCCCGAAATTTAGCACGTAGTCACTGAGGAAGCTAATTAGGTTGCGTGGTTTCCTGCTTTTCCTGGGGTGTCACATCTTTCCCCCGTTAATTGGGAATTTCGTCCCGAAATTCCGCTGTAGCTTCAGTAGTGGACTTATGTTCCTTGAACAACTGGGGATACTTGCGTTTCCTTTGATTTACTCGTTCCCATGTGAACTCTGGGCCACGACGGGAGTTCCAGCGAACTCGAACAATGGGTATCCTGATGCGTTTGAGAATCTTGACCTCCCGGTCCAAGATTTCCACTGGTTCCTTGACGGTTCGCAACCGATTGTCGATAGAGAGTTCCTTTAAAGGAAGTAGGAGGGTCTCATCTGACTGACACTTCTTCAGACTTGACACATAGAGTATGTTGTGAACTCCACTGAGTTCTTCTGGCAGGTTCAGTCTATATGCCACTTTGCCAATTTTCTCAATGATTTCGAAAGGTCCAACATGACGCGGATTAGATTAAGCTTGCCCTGTTAGTCAAAATGAACCACACCTTCCCAAGGTGAGAATTTAAGTAGCACTCGATCCCCAACCTGGAACTCGAGTGGTTTCCTGCGCTTATCAGCATAGCTTTTCTAACAGTCACGAGCTGCTGCCATTCGTTGTCGTATTTGGGCAATCTTTTCTATCGTGTCGATGACGAGTTCTGGGCCAGTAATTTGGCTGTCGCCAACTTCTGCCCAGCATTGGGGTGATCGGCATTTCCGTCCGTACAAGGCCTCGAACGGAGCAGCCTTGATGCTGGTGTGGTAACTGTTGTTGTACGAAAACTCCACCAAAGGTAGGTGTCTTTCCCAGCCATTACCGAAGTCGATTACACATGCTCGAAGCATGTCTTCTAGAGTTTGGATGGTGTGTTCAGTCTGCCCATCCGTCTGTGGGTGATAAGCTGTGCTCATGTCTAGACATGAGCCAAAGGATTTGTGCATCGCCTGCCACAAATCAGATGCAAAGCACGGATCACGATCCGAAAAGATGGAAGTTGGCACCCCGTGCCTAGTGACCACTTCCTTCAAGTAGATTTCTATGAGTGTAGAGAACTTATCCGTTTCCTTGATTGCCAGAAAGTGTATAGAATTTGTTAGTCGATCCACGATCACCTAGATGGTGTCGTTTCCTCGTTGGGATCTAGGTAAGCCAGTGACGAAATCCATGGAAGTCTGCTCCCATTTCCATGTGGGGATCTCTGGTTGTTGGAGTAGTCCGATGGCTTCTGGTATTCAACCTTGACCCTAGCACAGGTCAAGGATTTACTAACATAAGTCGCTATGTTAGCTTTCATGTGGGGCCACGAGTACAAAGTTTTGAGATCTTGGTACATCTTGTCAGAACCAGGATGCACCGAGTAACGAGACTTGTGCGCTTCGTCCATCACAAGCTCTCGTAAGTTTCCATAGAATAGGACCCAAATACATCCCATGAGGTAATAAGTACCGTCTTCCTTGAGTTCAAGTCGTTTTTCCATGCCTCGCAGGGACTCGGCTTTAAGGTTCTCTTCCTTCAATGCTTCATCCCGAGCATCGCGGATTTGGGTAGGAAGACTGGAGTGGGTGGTAAGCTGTAACACACATACACGCTTAGGTTTGGTTCCCTTACGACCGAGGGCATCGGTCTCAACGTTGGCCTTGCCTGGATGGTACTTGATTGCGCACTCGTAGTCGTTGAGGAGTTCGACCCATCGATGCTGTCGCATATTCAACTTCTTCTGATCCAAGATATGTTGGAGACTCTTTTGATCGGTGTAGATGGTGCACTTGGTACCGTACAAGTAATGTCTCCATATCTTGAGTGCAAACACTACTGCTCCCAACTCTAAATCGTGGGTAGTGTAGTTCTTTTCATGAGCCTTAAGTTGGCTTGATGCGTAAGCAATGACTTTCTCACGTTGCATCAACACACAACTAAGTCCTTGGATAGACGCGTCACAATAAACAACGAAAGAATGGGTGTATAACAGAGTTTCACCTTCAACTGTTGAAACGCGGATTCCTGAGCAATCTTTCAAGCTAGAGTTGCGAGGGTTGGTGCATACGATCAAGAAAAGCGGGCTTCGTAACATCAAAAGTCATACGTTGGAAACTTAACATAAGGTTGTTTGTGTTGTAGGAGCTCCATGGTAAGGCGTAGGTATCGTTCTACTAGTTCTTGGAGTAGATTCGAATGTCGCCGAAGAAATCAAGTGACATATCCGTCAAGGTAGGCTAAATTCCAATGTCGTGACTGGGAACCTATCTCGGTCGTATCGAGTTCTAAGGACAGTTCTTGTGATACCTCCAAAACTGTGATATTCATAACCCATTGCTCCTCGAGTAACGTTCGTAGAGAGTAACTCTTCCAAGCGAGAGTTCGCAGAGAATGTTGTTGGGATGATGATCATAGGATTCGAGAAGTTTATCGCGACTGGATGTAAAAACATGCAAAAAGGGTAGTCGCAATCGATTCGTAGGCATTTAAGTATCCGTAGTAGGGGTTTGCCTGCTGTCGAGGGTATAGCTGGTCGTACACAAGTTGCATAAGGTTAAAATGAAGAACGTCGTTTGCCGAATAGAGGTGCCACATTGGTATATTATGCATAACAAGGATTACTATAGAAGAATGGTTGTTGCACAAGTTTGTAGTGTTATGGTTCACTGAAACCTCCGTCTAAGTTGTCGGGCTCGCCCCCACACGCGAGGGAGGAGTAATTCACCTTGATCCATGATCTTAGATGGGTTTGCGATTTATCGAGTCAGCAAGCAACCAAATTTGGAGAAGTTTCCTTAGGTCGTGCGAATGAATCTGAAATATGCCTGTATAGTCAAGAGGTTTCAAAGAAATGACGCGAAACATGTTAAAGAGGGTATGATCGTATCAACAACACATCACCACCCTCAAGGTTTCAAGGAGTGTTCACCAATGATCGAAAGTCAAGCCTTCCAAATTCTCTAAGCTAGAGCGTGTTCGCTTCAGTATCTCAGCATGGAGTCGCGAGAACATAATGTCACTGTGGTAAGAGAGTGATGGTTTAGTCTAAGCCAATGGTAGAAATTGGACATACCATTAATCAATATTCATGAGTCGGTGCAAGAGCTAGGGCAAAGATTCCGAATATTTAAGAAGAACTATCATGAAATTAAAGTACGTCTCTTGCAGCGTATGGTGGGTCAGGTAACCATATAAATTATCGTGTTCGCCGGTAGGTTGAGTGATCCATATCTCCGTCCCCAAATGTCCTGGAGACTATTTCACCAGTAATGGCATCCATTCGCTAAGTTGGGTATACCAGAGAGCTAATCAAGTAAAATAAGGATAACCCGTCCAACAGGGTAATAAGGTAGTCTTGTGATTGGTGAAAATCATGGTTTGGTTGTTGGTATTTCGTTAAATCGGTTGCCAAACGAAGAGACAGGGAATTGGTGAGGTTCATACGCAGAATTGAGTGAAAACAGGAGTCCAACAATGACCAAAGGATTTAACCAATTATTCTGCTGTCTAGGAGCAATCCCGGTAATGGCGTATGGTGGCACGATACAAAAGAGAAGTTCGTTGCATCACGATCGCGGAAACACGTCACTTGTCCAAAACAAAATTCGGTTGGTAGGGTTGCGAGTTGCAAAACGACGAACGCGTGTAACTGTAGCTGCTTCGTTTCTGTTGATGATGACAGGTGAAGGTGATAAGGTTCGTCAACAGGAACGCATAGGTATAGTTCTCCTAAACTCAAGTTCGTTTGAGCCAAGTTTGGTCTTAGTGAATGTTGACGCGCAAACCGAATGTACGGAGGGTCAAATGGCGACATCATGTCGAGATAAGCGTATGAGTAGATAGAACGCATTGGCGATTGTGGTAGCAGGGTGACGAGAAATCAGGAAGGAGTTTGACCACCACTTGTCAAATAATCAAAAAATTGTGTGTGATAAAGAACGCAGTAGGGCTGATAGGCAGCAAGCTACCACTCTAAATAAACGTATCATAAAAAGCACACCATTCAAAAGTAATCTAACAAGTAGGCCATATAAACTTAAATCATACCACCTAAAGTATTGAGCCTAGCATATGGAGTGAAGCGTCGGTGTGGATCGTTGAGCACTTTACAGGTTATAGTCTGGTTTTTATCAAAAAGCATTTTCCCCTTTTTAAAACCAAGTTCACTATAACCAATGGCTCTGATTAGGGCTGTAAACGAACCGAACGAACACGAACAAGGCCTTGTTCATGTTCGTTCGTTAAGGAAATAAATGTGTTCATGAACGGTTCATGAACACTTACCGAACGGAATTTTATGTTCGTGTTCGTTCATTAAGGAAATGAGCGTGTTCGCGAACGGTTCACGAACACAAATAAATTTGGCAAACGCGACGAAGGATAAAGATAGATGGCCCAGAGAGTAGCACTCGAACTTGAATCCCTTATTGTGGTACGAAGGTCAATCGTATTCGCCGATGTAAATAATGAGAAATGAAAGGAAAATGATGCATAAACAAGGTGAAAGTGGGTTTCCTAGTTTAATTGTTAGGGTAATAAAATAAATAAAAGTTTAATAATATAAAAAGTACAAATAAAATATAAGAAATTACAAATATCTTCAATTAAACCACAAACATACGAATATAAACGAATGTAAATCAACGAATGTTCACGAACACATTCACGAACACCTTACCGAACGTTCACGAACACAATCGAACGAACGATACCTCTGTTCATGTTCGTTCATTTAACTAATCGAATGAAATTTCTTGTTCATGTTCGTTCGTTTAGTAAACGAACGAACATAAACGAACTTCCCGCCGAACGGTTCACGAACTGTTCGCTGAACGTTCGGTTCGTTTACAGCCCTAGCTCTGATACCAATCTGTCACACCCTCAAAATCCACAAGCGGAGTATTACCGCGAGGCGTGTGACTGACCAGGATCATACCACCAATTATAATAAACATTAAGTAAAGTAAAGTAAAACCAAACGTCTAAAGTTCTCCAAACCAAAGTCCAAAACCAAGTTTAACAGTCAGCGGAAGCATTTAAGTTCAAAACCAAAATATAAGTTTTAAATTTAACAAAGTTTTTCATGAACACGCAGCGGTTCATGTCCCACAATGACTCCTGCTCCAACGTAAGCTCCAGCTAAAAACCTAACGACCTGCAAGGCATATAGTAACGAATCAACAACAAAGTTGAGCAAGTTCACAGTTGGGTGTTCGTTTTAAGTTGTTTCAAAAACATAGTTTTCCTTTAGCTAGCTTACTTGCCGTGGGGGTTACCCCATAGTTCAAAACATGATTAATCCTTTCCTTTTACTCTGGCTCCCAGCCGTGGGGGCTACCCCATGAATATCCCACTAGACCCGTTACCATATCGACCACTGACTAAAGTAAGTTGGTGCCCTAACGTCAATGTCTATCATCATTGACTAGTGCCCAGATCCATTAGTTCACGCCCGTCCTCTGCGGCACGGTGTGAGGCTTGTCAAACCTAAATAACGCTATCTAACTAATGACCCGCTCGCCATTGGCCCGACGATTAAGTCGATATAAAAATGAGGGACTTCATGATAGAGATTTTGGTCTAGTATCAATGTTATCACCCTTCAATAAAGAGGATGTGGTACGTGTCCCCAAACCAGGAGATCACGCAGGTTCTGATTAAATCCTTAGTACATGTTATCACCCTTCAATAAAGAGGATGTAGTACGTGTTCCAAACCAGGAGGTCACGCAGTTTCCAATTAAAACCTTTACCCATTCCCAACCACCGGGAATCCCATGCCTTGTAGAAAGTGTGAACTCACCTTTGTTGCTCGGTTGAACTCTTAAAATAGCTAATGGTTAGGGTTGGTCAATCACGTCCTAATATGATTACCATTTAGTTTGTTAATGGTTTTAAATAAAACACAAAGTTCCTACACGCATCTATCACATAACACGCACTCACGTTAATAGTTTACGCCCATATAAACATCCCATCTATAACCATTCAAAAGCAAACATACGATATTGCACATAACACTTTCATTGACATATAACATGTTAGATCATTCTCAGATAACCTACCCGATATTTAGACACACAAATTACTACTTATGTCGTTTCAGCTTTAAGATTCAAAACTGGGTTGTTTTCGGGCATTTTAATAAAATAGTTAACTTATTCCAAAAATTCCCAAATTTTTACAAATTGTCTTGAACGATCCAAGTATTATTGTGTAAAAATCTCAGGATCCAATTCATTACCAGTTATTTTATAAAAATCATTTCCCAGGCTGCCATCAGATTCGTCACTTTATGACTGCAGTCCACGGAAAAATTCATTTAAAATTCATCGTATGTCCGATTGACGAAATTCCAATTGTAAAATTACAACGAAATCAGTGGCCATCTATAGTGAAAATTTCGTAGCAAAACTCCAATTACCCAGCAATTTATGACCCAAAACATATGACCCATTTACTGCAGATTTTCGCAGCTTCAGTGTTTGTTCGTAAATAATTCGTTAAACATATCAAACAGTGTCGAAAAATTATGATTCCAGTGGCATACGATTTGTATTTCAAAATAACACGTTAGAGACTTAAGAAACTCCAAATTTCATTAAATTACGACTCGGTTACAGCCAACTGAAGTCGGCTGTAACTGATGGACAGCCTCCTATTTTCGTTACCCGATCCCACAAACAATTATCTAGTGAACCCAACGACCTATAATCTTTATTAACAGCAGATAATAATCATCATAAGCCATTTATACCACTAAATCAGCAAGAATCAATCCGAAAACAAAACCGTAGTTACTTATATACGCTTATGCACAACCAAAAGGTGAAACAAACATCATACGTGTTTCTCATGCCTCCTATTCCATAAGGTAACATTACAATCAACACAAACATCAAGGATATAACCTATCACAGCCATGTAACAAGCAACTTAAAATCAAAACAACGTATAATACTAACCGTATGCGAGAGAGGAAGAGGCGCGAGAGAGGATGAGTTCAGCCGAGGGTGTTAGCACCAAGAGAGAGGGAAAAAATGCGATGGGGAGGGGGCTTCTACCTACTACTGCCGTAAACACCAAGGGAAGGGGAAGTAGGGTTTGTTGAATTGTTATGAAAAAAATAAATAAAACATGCATACGTATATCATAAAAGGGGTGGGGGCAGTTTGAGGTTTGAGTGTGGGGTTGGGCCGACCTTGGGCTGCACATCTAAAAGGGAAAGAATGATTTTTTTTTTGGGCAGCAATATGTCATATAGATGCATACCTACACGTACATAATGGTGAGCTTATTATGAACATTATAGATTCATTATTAATATTTTTTTTACACTAACAACTAATATTAGTGTAAAATATAAATATATAATATACACACTATGGTTTGGACCACAAAGGTTTCGGGTTACGCATGTAGGTTGGGTTGACTAGCGAGACATGGGTTTCGGTTCAAACGGCTCGAGTCGGTTCAAAAGAATAAAGATTCGGTTCCTAGTTAATCGCTTGAATAATATGAGCTTATAATATAATTTAGTTAATTAAAATTAACTCGTCAAATAAAATAACTACAAGACTCGATTTATAAATACGAAAACGAACGGTTCTAACCTCGAAATTATGGGTTGTCACAGATTAGACACAAAGAAAACACTCAATAAATGGCTACAATTGTGAACCTTAAGACTTTTTTACTCTCTGATCGAGGTTCTCGGCATTGAAAAATCTTCGTAAACTAAATCACACGTGTATATGTTGACATTTAAGAGATATACAGTCAAGAAAATCAAGGGCAATGGTGATATATATGCGGATTAGACACCAAAAAAAACACTCAACAAATGGCTACAATTTAAGGAATTTGTTAAGTGACGGCGTCGGATTCCTAATTGATGGAGAAAGGTCCGGTGGCAAGAAAAGCTGCTTCTAGGAGGTTGTCAAGTGATTTCGCTCTACGATTCCATTCTTGCGGGGTTGGTTTGGCCCTTGTTCCTGTAACTCAAATCCTAGCACTGTATATCCCATTTTAATTTTACACCATTGGGAACCTTACGCCTTTTTTACTCTCTGATCGAGGTTCTCAGCATTGAAAAATCTTCGTAAACAAATTCACACGTGTATATGTTGACATTTAAGAGATATACAGTCAAGAAAATCAAGGACAATGGTAATATATATGCGGATTAGACAGCAAAAAAAAACACTCAACAAATGGCTACAATTTAAGGAATGTGTTTAGTGACGGCATCAGATTCCTAATTGATGGACGAAGGTCTGGTGGCAAGAAAAGTTGCTTCTAGGAGGTTGTCAAGTGTTTTCGCTCGACGATTCCATTCTTGGGTGGTTGGTTTGGCCCTTGTTCCTATAACTCAAATCCTAGCCTATAACTCAAATCCTAGCCCGGTATATCCCATTTTAATTTTACACCATTGTGAACCTTACACCCCTTTTACTCTCGGATCGGGGTTCTCGGCCTTGAAAAATCTTCGTAAACTAAATCACACGTGTAGATGTTGACATTTAAGAGATATACGGTCAAGAAAATCAAGGGCAAATGGTGATATATCTGCGGATTAGACACCAAAAAATACACTCAACAAATGGCTACAATTTAAGGAATGTGTTTAGTGACGGCATTAGATTTCTAATTAATGGAGAAAGGTCTGGTGGTAAGAAAAGCTGCTTCTACGAGGTTGTCAAGTGTTTTCGCTCGATGATTCCATTCTTGGGTGGTTGGTTTGGCCCTTGTTCCTGTAACTCGAATCCAAGCCCGGTATATCCCATTTTAATTTTACACCGTTGTGAACCTTACTCCTTTTTTACTCTCTGATCGAGGTTCTCGCCATTGAAAAATCTTCGTAAACTAAATCACACGTGTATATGTTGACATTTAAGAGATATACAATCAAGAAAATCAATGGCAATGGTGATATATATGTGGATTAGCCACAAAAAAAAAAACACTCAACAAATGACTACAATTTAAGGAATGTGTTTAGTGACGGCATCAGATTCCTAATTGACGGAGAAAGGTCTGGTGGCAAGAAAACCTGCTTCTAGGAGGTCGTCAAGTGTTTTCGCTTGAGGATTCCATTCTTGGGTGGTTGGTTTGGCCCTTGTTCCTGTAACTTGAATGCTACCCCGGTATATCCCATTTTAATTTTACACCATTGTGAACCTTACGCCTTTTTAACTCATTGATCGAGGTTCACGGCATTGAAAATTTTTTTTAAACTAAATCACACGTGTATATGTTGAAATTTAAGAGATATACAGTCAAGAAAATCAAGGGCAATGGTGATATATATGCGGATTAGACACAAAAAAAACACTCAACAAATGGCTACAATTTAAGGAATGTGTTTAGTGACGGCATCAGATTCCTAATTGATGGAGAAAGGTTTGGTGGCAAGAAAAGCTGCTTCTTGGAGATTGTCAATTGTTTTCGCTCGAAGATTCCATTCGTGGGTGTTTGGTTTGGCCCTTGTTCCTGTAACTCGAATCCTAGCCCGGTATATCCCATTTTAATTTTACACCATTTTGAACCATACGCCTTTTTTACTCTCTGATCGAGGTTCTCGGCATTGAAAAATCTTCGTAAACTAAATCGCACGTGTATATGTTGACATTTAAGAGATATACAGTCAAGAAAATCAAGGGCAATGGTGACATATATGCGGATTAGACACAAAAAAAACACTCAATAAATGGCTACAATTTAAGGAATGTGTTTAGTGACGACATCGGATTCCTAATTAATGGAGAAAGGTCTGGTGGCAAGAAAAGCTGCTTCTAGGAGGTTGTCAAGTGTTTTCGCTCGACGATCCCATTCTTGGGTGGTTGGTTTGGCCCTTACTCCTATAACTGGAATCCTAGCCCGGTATTTCCCATTTTAATTTTACACCATTGTGAAACTTACACCTTTTTTACTCTCTGATCGAGGTTCTCGGCATTGAAAAATCTTTGTAAACTAAATCATACGTGTATATGTTGACATTTAACAGATATGCAATCAAGAAAATCAAGGGCAGTGGTGATATATATGCGGATTAGACACAAAAAAAACACTCAACAAATGGCTAAAATTTAAGGGATGTGTTTAGTGACGGCATCAGATTCCTAATTGATGGAGAAAGGTCTGGTGGCAAGAAAAGCTGCTTCTAGGAGGTTGTCAAGTGTTTTCGCTCGATGATTCCATTCTTGGATGGTTGGTTTGGCCCTTGTTCCTGTAACTCGAATCCTAGCCCGGTATATCCCATTTTAATTTTACACCATTGTGAACCTTATGTCTTTTTTACTCTCTGATCGAGGTTCTCGGCATTGAAAAATCTTCGTAAACTAAATCATACGTGTATATGTTGACTTTTAAGGGATATACAATCAAGAAAATCAAGGGCAATGGTGATATATATGCGGATTAGACATGTCACACCCCGAATTTCTACGAGTCACCGGTGGGCCCGGTGGGGGAGTATCGTGACGTGGTTGGCAAGATAATAGTCAAACAACACAATATTTAAATGCACAGCGGAAGCAAAATATATTACAATCCGAATATAAAGTAATATCAAGTATTACAACGAAAAGTAAAGGATCCACAGGCGGATCAAATAAAAAGAAAACTGTTCAACAGACTTTGACATCTAGAGCTTGCGAGACTTGATTAATGATGCCTGGAGTAGCCAGCCTATTTCGTATAGTACCTGCACTTAACCTTTTTGGAAAATACGTCAGTTTACACCGGTAAATACAACTCAACTGACTTATTTTTAAAAAGAGTTTGTAAATTGGTTTGAATGCACTTCGGCACAAAATATCTTTTATAACTTGGGACAATTATTTGTAGATAATCTTGTATACAGTTTTACTTATTTTCCGTCCATCAGGACAGATTAATTGACTCGCCACATGTATAATGCCCACAAGGATTGTATTCCTCTAAGTGGATTACCAGTTTTTACATAAGGCATCTGTCAGGTGTACGCCTACACCCCGTGCTTAGGTCGTGGCCATTTCGTAAAATGATGCCAAGGATATCCGGGACATGGTCATTTAACCCCCAAGGGCCATACACCAAATAATACAGAATAAAGCGAGTTATGTAAATACATTAATCACAATCCGATTTAAATGACTACATACCCGACCAAGCGGTACTTTTATAGTACCGTATCCCAAGCCCGTATAGGGAAAATAAGTTAAGAGTATTTACCTGAGCTAAATATAAATTCAATCCCAGCCGTATATCAATTCAGCAAGTACAGATATCTTTTACTGGGCTCCTAATCTGGAACGAAGGTTTTTAATAACCTATTAGAATCCTAACGGGTCTTTAATTAAGTCTTGACTTAGACCGGCTAGTTTTCAAAAGGAAAATACGGTTCAAACGCAAGATAAGGCGAAGACCGGAATAGAACGTGATTTAGACCTGACAAGTTTAAAGACTTGTATAATATGGGTAATCTAAACACCTTCTGGATTTTGAGATAAAAATGGATATGGTTTGACCCGTTTTGGCTAATATATGCAAACTAGTGACATAAGCCGATCCGAACGCGACAAGTGCGTAACAAGTAACCAAAAGATCCTAAGCAGGTTTCCTAAGTTAATATGCCTTAAATATGTTGTGATATCAGTAGGATACCTTCCATTATGCCCAAAACGAGTTTAATCTCAAAATAAGCCACGTAGGGGTATTTTGGTCATTTTAAAGATTATAAAAGAGATTTAATGAACTTCTGAGGTTCGGGTCTGAATACATCAGTAAAATGACTTATTTTAACCGGTTACATTAGTTGATGATGAGTCTTATGTGACAAAATGGTTTTAAACCCAAACTATGCGTTTAATACGCGTATAACGTCGTTTTAAACGATTTACGGGTTAAAATAGGAATCTGAGTTTTCAGGTTAGTTCAAAAGGTTCAAAACACCTCATTTATTATTTTAAATCAGTAGCAATTGGACTGGTATCAAAAGGACTTGTAAAACTCATTTGATGGCCGAAAAGGGTATAATCGGTATTTACCGAATCAAGGCACTAATCCTATATTATGATCAGTTTAAAAATAATTAAAAATCTTCAAAAATCCCAAAATATTATATTACATCAGTGGATAAAAGGTTTGGTGTCAAAAATTGGGTTTAGATAGGCTTTACGCTAATGACGCTGTTTAATTAATAAAAAGCTTTCTAATTACGTCATTGAGCATAACTCCTAATCTAGACCTCCAACTGACGTGAAACTTTAGGGACATGTTTATAAATTAGTAGTAAAGATTATTGTCCTTTCATATTTCTAAAATTCTCGTTTTATGGTCAAAAGGGCATATTGGTCAACATTAGGCATTTAACGGAAACATCGGACAATCAATGATTCAAGTAGTATCAACGCAGAGGGTTATACTATCATGTAACTAAGTCCTAATGGAACTTTAAGGCATGTCTGAACCTATCAAAATCGGGTCAGAACTGAAGTCAAAGCAAAAGTCAAAGTTTTGCGACTTTCGGTTCCGAACGTTGTCGAATCAAACAAGCTTAGACAAGTTCTTATACTTATTATCAAGTTATATGAATGATAAAATAGGTTACACGCCTTTTACATTGATAATTATGCGTTAGATCGAAGATTTCTTTTCTGTTGACTTTTTATAATCCTCTTTGACTCGACAAATGACCTAGTTAGGATGGGAATCAGTGGGTGCCCCTTTAAGGGTTTAATGCCCACCTAATTACCAAATTATAACAACCTTAAGTTTGACTAATCGCTGGACCATTAGCGATTAATCAATAAGTCAACCGTAAATTATGACGGTTTGACTTTTAAGCTATAAACTCAGCAAAACTTATTTAAAGAAGGTCAAGCATACTTACAAAGGTCCTAATGACGATTAGAGATGAGTTGGAAATGCACTTGAGCTCCAGAATTGATCAGTTGTTGAATGGAAGGGATGATCACAAAGTTGCAAACATTGTGGCCTTATATAGTGAATTTTATGGCTTGTGAGCATGACAAATCACTCTACCATTGGTCCTTGATCATCAACAGGTGTTCCTAGGGTCTAAAAACATGTATGGGGCGCGCATGAATGAAAAAATATCAATCAAAGTCGGTTACAAGCTCAAAACAGCCATCTGTCAGTTTTTCTGTCGCTGGGCAATCCCTTGCGCACCGTAAGGTTATTGCTTGCGGTGCGCAAGCCTTCTGCAGAAGCCAAAAGTTGTTGCATATTGTCCCTTGGCCTTTCGAAAGGTCAACTAAGCTTATTTCTTGCATTTTGACCCTTCACCTTTACCTACAAGGGCTTCAAGACTTATACCTTCTTTGTTAAGTCCTTGGCCGCTTTGTTATTACCCGAAAAGTCATAATTTTCAACATTGACGCTTTAACCCCTCGTACACGAATTTGATCATAACTTTCTCATACGATAACGAAACTTTATGAAATTTATATCGTGCATTCTAGTGAGCATAATTAACTGTTACAAAGCTTCGGGTTTGCTAAAAGGTCACTCAGAGGTATACTTTTAAACATGTTGACATATTAAACCCCTGTAGTTTGTAATCTCTCACTTTCTTTCATATTTAGCTTCGTATGATCCATGATTTATTCGTTTGAATGTATAAACATTATGTAGGGTTATCTTAAAAGATATTTATCCATTGTTGACATTTTGAACCCTTATATTCACATACTTTCCATGTTTGTCAACTTTAGTCCCTCTAGAGTATACTTTTACACGTTCAAGCTTATGACACGTGTCAATACATTATAGGACGTGAATTTTCGAGGTGTTACATCCTCACCCCCTTAAAATAAATCTCGACCTCGAGATTTGCTTAAAGTAAAGGAAGTACTTTTCTGTCGTATCATGGATTTAATTTCTATAGTATATTTGGGCCTCCAAGGGTATCCCAGTTGACCTTTACAAGAGGTGCATACTTTCTTTTGGAGCTCCTTAACCTGTCGATTCTCAATCGACATAGGTTGCTCATACTATCATAGATCTGCATATCATTATGTGATAGTGCTTTTCGACTTATTGGTGACACGTCGCTAAATCATTAGTGTGGGTCACAATGCGCGTTCCACCAAGCTCCTAAATTAGGTCATAGCTCGTAAGCTATTTAGTCTTGATACATTCGAATCCTTCGAATGACTTTATATATATTCCGAGCTTAACTAACCTGAAAATTACTACTCGGCACACCCTTCTAGGGTGTTATCTTTTGTTAAACCTTATCTTTTAACCAGAACTTAGGAGGGTTGCTATTTTCATTAATTCTTGATCTTCTGCCGAATACTGGCAACTTACAGATGATTAGGGATTTATATGAATCTTATTCGTTGTTTCCCATGCAACCTTCAGATCCTTATAAGTGGACTTCCCAAAGTCTCGTCCATCCAACGGATGTTTTGATATTTCATTTATACAAGGTCTCCAAAGGAGCCACCTTGATACTTATATAGCAACTATTATGGAAAAGCTTATCTTAAGGTGAGATGTTTATTCCAACCATTGCTCAAAACTAATCTTAAGGAGTAGCTAATCCTTACAGTTAGTCGAACAAATCGATGATCCTGGGCAGCTGATAGCGATTCTCAATCGTTGCCTAATTAGGGTTGCGGTAATTAATACATAAGCAATATGAACCGTCTTTCTTATTTAATAACATAAAACCCTCAGAATATTGAGTCAGGCTATATGAGCCTATGTCTTAAAACCTACTTAATCAAGGTTTCGATTATTCCATAATCAATATGGAGTTTTCACAATACTCCAGCCCATAGCGGGATGTTAATCTTAACTCTACCTGCCTCCCAGGAAGTAAGCAGGGAAAACTTATGAGAAGATAATCATGATACAAGGAGGTTACAGAGATTTTCCATATCTCAGGCTCCAATTCATCCATTATTGCTTGTGTCAAATAAGTGACAAATTTATGTTATTAGTTCACGAATTTCCTTAACCAGGAACATTTACTTGGACAATTCTATCCTGGATATCTTCTTTAAATACCATTAGTTGACTTTAGTACCATATGACCATCGGGGTATCTTAGTGGTTCCATGCATTAAACCTCCATACTGATCAGGCATGGAAGCAATCTATGGGACATATTAAGATACATAAATCCTCACACGGTGCTTTTATCATACCATCTGGTATTCACAATCGATAGAGATTAAAGAGATATCAACTCGAAATGCTGACGCATTACACCTAGAGAGAAGATACTTCTAAAATTCTGCGACTGAAGGTTTCTGACAGGAGCAGAAGAAATGGTTCTTATGATAAGGTTCTACCTTACGCTTAACATCTGGGGTTCTTACAGGGAAAATTTTCTAAAAGTTTGCTAAGTTTATGGTCTTATGAGAGACTTAACAGCACCAGAAATCACATGTAAATTCTAGCAATAAAATCACAAGTAAGGATTTATCTGGTGACATTCCTAATGTGAGCTGTCTCTAATAATTCAACAGGAGGGTTAAACGCCTCCATTCTTAATCCTTCTAAACTTAGCTGTAAAATCTTAGATAACTTTAGGGCAGTCTCAGCTTTGACTGATTATTTCTTAATCTATAGAACGTGAGTAGCTGAGATTGACCCGTAATGGATCTATAATAAGCAGGCCTTGAAACCTTAATGTGCCCTCTTATTTACGATGCTAACCCCCCAACAGTTATTGCATTAAGCTTAGGTCTTGGGTAAATGGAATAGAGCGCTGTCTCAGCCAAAAATTTGTGTTATACTGTCAAAAGTCTAGAACCTTTTTGGTGAGAGTCAGAAAATTCTTATTCCGTCTTTTCCCTTTTCGCGAAACGGATACTAGGTTTCTCTAATAAGGTCCTTAAAACTTGGACCATCCCATTCCTATCACGATATCGAGTCCCTTATTATATAAATGGAAACAAGGACAGCAGAAAAGAATGATTCCTAATGGATATAAAACATCCATCTAATATTGTTGAAGCAGTCTCTGAGGTACTATCGGTCAATTTTACTGTATACTTAACGCTTAGAGTTTTAACAGGCAGATTTAATGATTTACAAAATCTATTGTCTACGGAAGACTTATCTGAACCTGAATCAAATAATACTCTAACATGAGCATTATTGATATAGAAAATACCTGTTGTGACCTTGTCATCCTGAATAGCCTCTTGAGTATCC
Source organism: Helianthus tuberosus (assembly GCA_030545235.1). Taxonomy (NCBI): domain Eukaryota; kingdom Viridiplantae; phylum Streptophyta; class Magnoliopsida; order Asterales; family Asteraceae; genus Helianthus; species Helianthus tuberosus. The sequence continues at coordinate 56,070,396 of CM060448.1, forward strand.
ATTTGGGAGTTTCTGGTTTTGGTCTTCTTAGCCTCGCCAGACTTCTTGGTTTTATTAGGGCAATTAGTTTTGATGTGCCCTATTTCATTGCAACCATGGCAGGTTGCGTCCTCTATCTTCTTGCAGTCCAAGGTCTTATGCCCCTTGGACTTGCAGATTCCACAAGGTGAAGGCTGAGATTCAAATCTGCATTTCCCAAGGTGGTATTTCCTACAGGTTTTGTATTTGGTCTTTTCACCTGACCGCTGGTTGTTCTTCAGGTCCTTGCATTCATGGGTCTTGTGATCCATCTCCTTACAGATGACTCATCCCCTGGTCTGATCATAGAAACATTTTCCAAAGTGCTTCTTCCCGCAGGTTCCACAATCGGGTTTTGCCTTCTTTGGCTTGGACTGGTTATAGCTCGAACTGGTCATACCCTTTTTGTAACCTTTATTCGGGGTATTATCGTACTTTCGTTTATGATCCCTTAACGCTCGGTTCACGGCCTTGTTTACAGCTGTATCTAACATAGCCTGTAACTCGGTGCCCGTTAAATTCAGTCTTGTATCATCATTCTGATTAACTGGATGATTGTGAGCTTCAGTGGAGTCAACCATGGTGAAGCTTTGAAGGCTACAAACCAATTAGTAATAATTTCTTTAATTATATGGTGAATTGTCGAATTTGTTGATTAAATAGCTATGGTGTAAATAAACCATATAGGCCAAAAGATAGTATTTAAGTTATTTGATTATGTTCTGCCTAGGTTTTTAAATAAACCATCCTTGGCGTGTAAACATAATATAATCCTTCATATTTATTGGACAGGGGACATAAATCACGACTGTCAATGTCGCACTAACATTTTATATAGCACGAGAGCTTGTTCCCAAGAACTCTTGATGGCACAGGGCCTTGTCACTAGGGAAAAATCTAAAACATAATCGATGATTCCTTTGGATCGGAAAATTTCATAGTTCATTTTCTTGACAAGAATTTATGAAATATAAACTATCTTTTCATGTATACACCCTTGCCCGTAGGTATACATCCCAAATGGATGTTGTGATGCGTACATCATGTTCGACGTTTACTAGCCATGATTCCTATTGATCATTTACGCTAAATAAGGGATTTGGAAAAATTCTTAATATAAGGATGACAAGTGTGATTTTATCGGATCACTGTTGTTGGGAGTGCTAAAACGTTCTTAGGTGTTAACAAGGATCTGAATCCCTTGAGTAGGTTTCACCATCGTGGCCGCGTTGGCTAGGTTTCACCTTTAAGATTCTTTTTAAAATGCATACTGGCAGGGAAGGAAGGATATTTATTTTATTTAGGATTTTTAGCATAAATCCTAATTTACAAGTTAATAATAGCATAAATGGCCTAGTCGCGTAGACAAGTTTAATTTATAAGCCATGATTTCAGAGAATCAAGGCATTAAGGTTTTAATAATAGCACAAATGGCCTATTTGCGTAGACAAGTTTAATTTATAAGCCATGATTTCAGAGAATCGAGGCATTAAGGTGTGAATCAAAGTTCATTACCTTTTCTTGACAGGGAGTTGTAGGCTACCACTATCTTTAGTCTCAGAGGACATTAATTATAGCCCGTAGGCACTTCCCTTCTAAGGGATGATTATTTTAATAAGGAAAAGTGGAGTAATCCAATTTAAGGATGACTCATGCGGTTTTATCGAACCACGTCTGCCAGGAATGTTAACATGTTACATATGTTAACAAGGATTTGAATCTCTTGAATAGGTTCTACCATCTTGGCCTCGTCATATAGGCTAGGTTTACCTTTAAGATTCTTTTTAATATTTAAACACAGAACAATCCCGAATTGAGATGTTAATAAGGATCTGAATCTAAATTGAGGACCTGCCATCTTGGCCCTGTTCTTTAAAATGATACATGGCTAGGTCTTGTCCTTTTTAGATTTTGCCATTTTATTATCATGGTAGATCTTATAAAAAGGAATGTTATTATTTCGTATTTCATATTCATACGTAATGATAAATAGATTTAGATAAAACATCCCGATGATTTTAAAAGAGGTACAGAATTGCCCTAAATGGGACTTGAAAGGAATAATGCTGTCCTCGAAGGGACTGAATGATAAATATGTCCTTATGAGGACTATTAAGGAAACGATCTTCAGCAAAAGGAGTTTCTTCTTCATTTTATTTCTGAATGCTTTCTCCTTCGTTGCACGTTTCGTCCTCGTCGCGGTACGAAGCTCAGCTTTTCAAGGCTCCGGATGTGGAGAATTTCTATTACAGCTTCTTCGCTTGTCGAGGTATCCAATATATAAAAATTTTGGAAGCAAAGTTTCCAGATTAAGATTAAGATTATTCCTATGTTAAGTCTAGACTCAGAAAGTCAAGGAATGTGCTAATGTGTCATTGAGATTAAACACAAAAGCTAGTGTTTAATTCACTAAATGTTGGCTCTGATACCAACCTGTCACACCCCGAATTTCCACGTGTCACCGATGGGCCCGGTGGGGGAGTATCGTGACGTGGTTGGCAACATAATAGTCAAACAACACAATATTTAAATGCACAGCGGAAGCAAAATATATTACAATCCGAATATAAAGTAATATCAAGTATTACAACGGAAAGTAAAGGATCCACAGGCGGATCAAATAAAAAGAAAACTGTTCAACAGACTTTGACATCTAGAGCTTGTGAGACTTGATTAATGATGCCTGGAGTAGCCAGCCTATTTCGTATAGTACCTGCACTTAACCTTTTTTGGAAAATACGTCAGTTTACACTGGTAAATACAACTCAACTGACTCATTTTTAAAAAGAGTTTGTAAATTGGTTTGAATGCACTTCGGCACAAAATATCTTTTATAACTTGGGACAATTATTTGTAGATAATCTTGTATACAGTTTTACTTATTTTCCGTCCATCAGGACAGATTAATTGACACGCCACAGGTATAATGCCCACAAGGATTGTATTCCTCTAAGTGGATTACCAGTTTTTACATAAGGCATCTGTCAGGTGTACGCCTACACCCCGTGCTTAGGTCGTGGCCATTTCGTAAAATGATGCCAAGGATATCCGGGACATGGTCATTTCGTAAAGGGCCATACACCAAATAATACAGAATAAAGCGAGTTATGTAAATACATTAATCACAATCCGATTTAAATTACTACATACCCGACCAAGCGGTACTTTTATAGTACCGTATCCCAAGCCCGTATAGGGAAAATAAGTTAAGAGTATTTACCTGAGCTAAATATAATTCAATACCAGCCGTATATCAATTCAGCAAGTACAGATATCTTTTACTGGGCTCCTAATCTGGAACGAAGGTTTTTAATAACCTATTAGAATCCTAACGGGTCTTTAATTAAGTCTTGACTTAGACCGGTTAGTTTTCAAAAGGAAAATACGGTTCAAACGCATGATAAGGCGAAGACCGGAATAGAACGTGATTTAGACCCGACAAGTTTGAAGACTTGTATAATATGGGTAATCTAAACACCTTCTGGATTTTGAGATAAAAAAGGATATGGTTTGACCCGTTTCGGCTAATATATGCAAACTAGTCACATAAGCCGATCCGAACGCGACAAGTGCGTAACGAGTAACCAAAAGATCCTAAAAAGGTTTCCTAAGTTAATATGCCTTAAATATGTTGTGATATCAGTAGGATACCTTCCATTATGCCCAAAACGAGTTTAATCTCAAAATAAGCCCCGTAGGGGTATTTTGGTCATTTTAAAGATTATAATAGAGATTTAATGAACTTCTGTGGTTCGGGTCTGAATACATCACTAAAATGACTTATTTTAACCGGTTACATCAGTTGATGATGAGTCTTATGTGACAAAATGGTTTTAAACCCAAACTATGCGTTTAATACGCGTATAACGTCGTTTTAAACGATTTACGGCTTAAAATAGGAATATGAGTTTTCAGGTCAGTTCATAAGGTTCAAAACACCTCATTTATTATTTTAAATCAGTAGCAATTGGACTGGTATCAAAAGGACTTGTAAAACTCATTTTATGGCCGAATAGGGTATAATCGGTATTTACCGAATCAAGGCACTAATCCTAGCTTATGATCAGTTTAAAAATAATTAAAAATCTTCAAAAATCCCAAAATATTATATTACATCAGTGGATAAAAGGTTTGGTGTCAAAAATTGGGTTTAGATAGGCTTTACGCTAATGACGCTGTTTAATTAATAAAAAGCTTTCTAATTACGTCATTGAGCATAACTCCTAATCTAGACCTCCAACTGACGTGAAACTTTAGGGACATGTTTATAAATTAGTAGTAAAGATTATTGTCCTTTCATATTTCTAAAATTCTCGTTTTATGGTCAAAAGGGCATATTGGTCAACATTAGGCATTTAACGGAAACATCGGACAATCAATGATTCAAGTAGTATCAACGCAGAGGGTTATACTATCATGTAACTAAGTCCTAATGGAACTTTAAGGCATGTCTGAACCTATCAAAATCGGGTCAGAACTGAAGTCAAAGCAAAAGTCAAAGTTTTGCGACTTTCGATTCCGAATCGGTTCTAAACAGAACGTTGTCGAATCAAACAAGCTTAGACAAGTTCTTATACTTATTATCAAGTTATATGAATGATAAAATAGGTTACACGCCTTTTACATTGATAATTATGCGTTAGATCAAAGATTACTTTTCTGTTGACTTTTTCTAATCCTCTTTGACTTGACAAATGACCTAGTTAGGATAGGAATCAGTGGGTTCCCTTTTAAGGGTTTAATGCCCACCTAATTACCAACTTATAACAACCTTAAGTTTGACTAATCGCTGGACCAATAGCGATTAATCAATAAGTCAACTGTTAATTACGACGGTTTGACTTTTAAGCTATAAACTCAGCAAAACTTAATTAAAGAAGGTCAAGCATACTTACAAAGGTCCTAATGACGATTAGAGATGAGTTGGAAATGCACTTGAGCTCCAGAATTGATCAGTTGTTGAATGGAAGGGATGATCACAAAGTTGCAAACATTGTGGCCATATATAGTGAATTTTATGGCTTGTGAGCATGACAAATCACTCTACCATTGGTCCTTGATCATCAACAGGTGTTCCTAGGGTCTAAAAACATGTAGGGGGCGCGCATGAATTAAAAAATATCAATCAAAGTCGGTTACAAGCTCAAAACAGCCATCTGTCAGTTTTTCTGTCGCTGGGCAATCCCTTACGCACCGTAAGGTTATTGCTTGCGGTGCGGAAGCCTTCTGCAGAAGCCAAAAGTTGTTGCATATTGTCCCTTGGCCTTTCGAAAGGTCAACTAAGCTTATTTCTTGCATTTTGACCCTTCACCTTTACCTACAAGGGCTTCAAGACTTATACCTTCTTTGTTAAGTCCTTTTCCGCTTTGTTATTACCCGAAAAGTCATAATTTTCAACATTGACGCTTTAACCCCTCGTACACGAATTTGATCATAACTTTCTCATACGATAACAAAACTTTATGAAATTTATATCGTGCATTCTAGTGAGCATAATTAACTGTTACAAAGCTTCGGGTTTGCTAAAAGGTCACTCAGAGGTATACTTTTAAACATGTTGACATATTTAACCACCGTAGTTTGTAATCTCTCACTTTCTTTCATATTTAGCTTCGTATGATCCATGATTTATTCGTTTGATTGTATAAACATTATGTAGGGTTATCTTAAAAGATATTTATCCATTGTTGACATTTTGAACCCTTAAATTCACATACTTTCCATGTTTTTCAACTTTAGTCCCTCTAGAGTATACTTTCACACGTTCAAGCTTATGACACGTGTCAATACATTATAGGACGTGAATTTTCGAGGTGTTACAAGACACCAAAAAAAAACACTCAACAAATGGCTACAATTTAGGGAATTTGTTTAGTGACGGCATCAGATTCCTAATTGATGGAGAAATGTCTGGTGGCAAGAAAAGCTGCTTCTAGGAGGTTGTCAAGTGTTTTCGGTCGACGATTCCATTCTTGGGTGGTTGGTTTGGCCCTTGTTCCTGTAACTCGAATCCTAGCCCGGTATATCCCATTTTAATTTTACACCATTATGAACCTTGAGCCTTTTTTACTCTCTGATCGAGGTTCTCGGCATTGAAAAATCTTCGTAAACTAAATCACAAGTGTATATGTTGATATTTAAGAGATATGCAGTCAACAAATGGCTACAATTTAAGAAAATCTAGTAGGTTGTCAAGTGTTTTCGCTCGACGATTCCATTCTTGGGTAGTTGGTTTGGCCCTTGTTCCTGTAACTCAAATCCTAGCCCGGTATATCCCATTTTAATTTTACACCATTGTGAACCTTACACCTTTTTTACTCTCTGATCGTGGTTCTCGGCATTGAAAGATCTTCGTAAACTAAATCACACGTGTATATGTTGACATTTAAGAGATATACAGTCAAGAAAATCAAGGGCAATGGTGATATATATGCGGATTAGACACCAAAAAAAACACTCAACAAATGGCTACAATTTAAGGAATGTGTTTAGTGACGGCATTAGATTTATAATTGATGGAGAAAGGTCTGGTGGTAAGAAAAGCTGCTTCTACGAGGTTGTCAAGTGTTTTCGCTCACCGATTCCATTCTTGGGTGGTTGGTTTGGCACTTGTTCCTGTAACTCGAATCCGAGCCCTGTATATCCCATTTTAATTTTACACCATTGTGAACCTTACGCCTTTTTTACTCTCTGATCGAGGTTCTCGCCATTGAAAAATCTTCGTAAACTAAATCACACGTGTATATGTTGACATTTAAGAGATATACAATAAAGAAAATCAATGGCAATGGTGATATATATGCTGATTAGCTACAAAAAAAAACACTCAACAAATGACTACAATTTAAGGAATGTGTTTAGTGACGACATCAGATTCCTAATTGACGGAGAAAGGTCTGGTGGCAAGAAAACCTGCTTCTAGGAGGTCGTCAAGTGTTTTCGCTCGACGATTCCATTCTTGGGTGGTTGGTTTGGCCCTTGTTCCTGTAACTCGAATGCTAGCTCGGTATATCACAAGTTAATTTTACACCATTGTGAACCGTACGCCTTTTTTACTCATTGATCGAGGTTCACGGCATTGAAAAATTTTCGTAAACTAAATCACACGTGTATATGTTGAAATTTAAGAGATACACAGTCAAGAAAATCAACGGCAATGGTGATATATATGTGGATTAGACACAAAAAAAACACTCAACAAATGGCTACAATTTAAGGAATGTGTTTAGTGACAGCATCAGATTCCTAATTGATGGAGAAAGGTCTGGTGGCAAGAAAAGTTGCTTCTAGGAGGTTATCAAGTGTTTTCGCTCGACGATTCCAATCTTGGGTGGTTGGTTAGGCCCTTGTTCCGGTAACTCAAATCCTAGCCCGGTATATCCCATTTTAATTTTACACCATTGTGAACCTTAAGCCTTTTTTACTCTCTGATCGAGGTTCTCGGCATTGAAAAATCTTCGTAAACTAAATCACATGTGTATATGTTGATATTTAAGAGATATGCAGTCAATAAATGGCTACAATTTAAGAAAATCTAGTAGGTTGTCAAGTGTTTTTGCTCGACGATTCCATTCTTTGGTGGTTGGTTTGGCCCTTGTTCCTGTAACTCAAATCCTAGCCCGGTATATCCCATTTTAATTTTACACCATTGTGAACCTTACACCTTTTTTACTCTCTGATCGAGGTTCTCGGCATTGAAAAATCTTCGTAAACTAAATAACACGTGTATATGTTGACATTTAAGAGATATACAGTCAAGAAAATCAAGGGCAATGGTGATATATATGCGGATTAGACACCAAAAAAAACACTCAACAAATGGCTACAATTTAAGGAATGTGTTTAGTGACGGCATCAAATTCCTAATTGATGGAGAAAGGTCTGGTGGCAAGAAAAGCTGCTTCTACGAGGTTGTCAAGTGTTTTCGCTCGACGATTCCATTCTTGGGTGGGTGGTTTGGCCCTTGTTCCTGTAACTCGAATCCTAGACCAGTATATCCCATTTTAATTTTACACCATTGTGAACCTTACGCCTTTTTTACTCTCTGATCGAGGTTCTCGCCATTGAAAAATCTTCGTAAACTAAATCACACGTGTATATGTTGACATTTAAGAGGTATATAGTCAAGAAAATCAAGGGCAATGGTGATATATATGCGGATTAGACACCAAAAAAAACACTCAATAAATGGCTACAATTTAAGGAACGTGTTTAGTGACGGCATCAGATTCCTAATTGATGGAGAAAGGCCTGGTGGCAAGAAAAGCTGCTTCTAGGAGATTGTCAATTGTTTTCGGTCGACGATTCAATTCTTGGGTGGTTGGTTTGGCCCTTGTTCCTGTAACTCAAATCCTAGCCCGGTATATCCCATTTTAATTTTACACCATTGTGAACCTTACGTCTTTTTTACTCTCTGATCGAGGTTCTCGGCATTGAAAAATCTTCGTAAACTAAATCATACGTGTATATCTTCACTTTTAAGAGATATACAATCAAGAAAATCAAGGGCACTTGTGATATATATGCGGATTAGACACAAAAAAAAAAACACTCAACAAATGGCTACAATTTAAGGAATGTGTTTAGTGACGGCATCAGATTTCTAATTGATGGAGAAAGGTCTGGTGGCAAGAAAAGCTGCTTCTAGGAGGTTGTCAAGTGTTTTCGCTCGACGATTCCATTCTTGGGTGGTTGGTTTTGCCCTTGTTCCTGTAACTCGAATCCTAGCCCGGTATATCCCATGTTAATTTTACACAACGATGAACCGTATGCCTTTTTTACTCTCTGATCGAGGTTCTCTGCATTGAAAAATCTTCGTAAACTAAATCATACGTGTATATGTTGACATTTAAGAGGTATACAGTCAAGAAAATAAAGGGCAATGGTGATATATATGCGGATTAGACACCAAAAAAAACACTCAACAAATGGCTACAATTTAAGGAATGTGTTTAGTGACGGCATCAGATTCCTAATTGATGGAGAAAGGTCTGGTGGCAATAAAAGCTGCTTCTAGGAGGTTGTCAAGTGTTTTCGCTCGACGATTCCATTCTTGGGTGGTTGGTTTTGCCCTTGTTCCTGTAACTCGAATCCTAGCCCGTGATATCCCAACTTAATTTTACACAATTATGAACCGTACGCCTTTTTTACTCTCTGATCGAGGTTCTCAGCATTGAAAAATCTTCGTAAACTAATTCACCCGTATATATATTGACATTTAAGAGATATACAGTCAAGAAAATCAAGGACAATGGTGATATATATGCGGATTAGACAGCAAAAAAAAAAAACCCTCAACAAATGGCTACAATTTAAGGAATGTGTTTAGTGACGGCATCAGATTCCTAATTGATGGAGAAAGGTCTGGTGGCAAGAAAAGTTGCTTCTAGGAGGTTATCAAGTGTTTTCGCTCGACGATTCCATTCTTGGGTGGTTGGTTTGGCCCTTGATCCTGTAACTCGAATCCTAGACCGGTATATCCCATTTTAATTTTACACCATTGTGAACCTTACGCCTTTTTTACTCTCTGATCGAGGTTCTCAGCATTGAAAAAAGTTCATAAACTAAATCACACATGTATATGTTGACATTTAAGAGGTATACAGTCAAGAAAATCAAAGGCAATGGTGATATATATGCGGATTAGACACCAAAAAAACACTCAACAAATGGCTACAATTTAAGGAATGTGTTTAGTGACGGCATCAGATTCCTAATTGATGGAGAAAGGTCTGGTTGCAAGAAAAGTTGCTTCTAGGAGGTTGTCAAGTGTTTTCGCTCGACGATTCCATTCTTGGGTGGTTGGTTTTGCCCTTGTTCCTGTAACTCGAATCCTAGCCCGGTATATCCCAAGTTAATTTTACACAATTATGAACCGTACGCCTTTTTTACTCTCTGATCGAGGTTCTCAGCATTGGAAAATCTTCGTAAACTAATTCACACGTGTATATGTTGACATTTAAGAGTTATACAGTCAAGAAAATCAAGGACAATGGTGATATATATATGCGGATTAGACAGCAAAAAAAAAAAAACTCAACAAATGGCTACAATTTAAGGAATGTGTTTAGTGACGGCATCAGATTCCTAATTGATGGAGAAATGTCTGGTGGCAAGAAAAGTTGCTTCTAGGAGGTTATCAAGTGTTTTTGCTCGACGATTCCATTCTTGGGTGGTTGGTTTGTCCCTTGTTCCGGTAACTCGAATCCTAGCCCGGTATATCCCATTTTAATTTTACAAAATTGTGAACCTTAAGCCTTTTTTACTCTCAGATCGAGGTTCTCGGCATTGAAAAATCTTCGTAAACTAAATCACAAGTGTATATGTTGATATTTAAGAGATATGCAGTTAAGAAATGGCTACAATTTAAGAAAATCTAGTAGGTTGTCAAGTGTTTTCGCTCGACGATTCCATTCTTTAGTGGTTGGTTTGGCCCTTGTTCCTGTAACTCAAATCCTAGCCCGGTATATCCCATTTTAATTTTACACCATTGTAAACCTTACACCTTTATTACTCTCTGATCGGGGTTCTCGGCATTGAAAAATCTTCGTAAACTAAATCACACGTGTATATGTTGACATTTAAGAGATATACAGTCAAGAAAATCAAGGACAATGGTGATATATATGCGGATTAGACAGCAAAAAAAAAAAACCCTCAACAAATGGCTACAATTTAAGGAATGTGTTTAGTGACGGCATCAGATTCCTAATTGATGGAGAAAGGTCTGGTGGCAAGAAAAGTTGCTTCTAGGAGGTTATCAAGTGTTTTCGCTCGACGATTCCATTCTTGGGTGGTTGGTTTGGCCCTTGATCCTGTAACTCGAATCCTAGACCGGTATATCCCATTTTAATTTTACACCATTGTGAACCTTACGCCTTTTTTACTCTCTGATCGAGGTTCTCGGCATTGAAAAAAGTTCGTAAACTAAATCACACATGTATATGTTGACATTTAAGAGGTATACAGTCAAGAAAATCAAAGGCAATGGTGATATATATGCGGATTAGACACCAAAAAAACACTCAACAAATGGCTACAATTTAAGGAATGTGTTTAGTGACGGCATCAGATTCCTAATTGATGGAGAAAGGTCTGGTTGCAAGAAAAGTTGCTTCTAGGAGGTTGTCAAGTGTTTTCGCTCGACGATTCCATTCTTGGGTGGTTGGTTTTGCCCTTGTTCCTGTAACTCGAATCCTAGCCCGGTATATCCCAAGTTAATTTTACACAATTATGAACCGTACGCCTTTTTTACTCTCTGATCGAGGTTCTCAGCATTGGAAAATCTTCGTAAACTAATTCACACGTGTATATGTTGACATTTAAGAGTTATACAGTCAAGAAAATCAAGGACAATGGTGATATATATATACGGATTAGACAGCAAAAAAAAAAACTCAACAAATGGCTACAATTTAAGGAATGTGTTTAGTGACGGCATCAGATTCCTAATTGATGGAGAAATGTCTGGTGGCAAGAAAAGTTGCTTCTAGGAGGTTATCAAGTGTTTTTGCTCGACGATTCCATTCTTGGGTGGTTGGTTTGTCCCTTGTTCCGGTAACTCGAATCCTAGCCCGGTATATCCCATTTTAATTTTACAAAATTGTGAACCTTAAGCCTTTTTTACTCTCAGATCGAGGTTCTCGGCATTGAAAAATCTTCGTAAACTAAATCACAAGTGTATATGTTGATATTTAAGAGATATGCAGTTAAGAAATGGCTACAATTTAAGAAAATCTAGTAGGTTGTCAAGTGTTTTCGCTCGACGATTCCATTCTTTAGTGGTTGGTTTGGCCCTTGTTCCTGTAACTCAAATCCTAGCCCGGTATATCCCATTTTAATTTTACACCATTGTAAACCTTACACCTTTATTACTCTCTGATCGGGGTTCTCGGCATTGAAAAATCTTCGTAAACTAAATCACACGTGTATATGTTGACATTTAAGAGATATACAGTCAAGAAAATCAAGAACAATGGTGATATATATGCGGATTAGACAGCAAAAAAAAAAAACCCTCAACAAATGGCTACAATTTAAGGAATGTGTTTAGTGACGGCATCAGATTCCTAATTGATGGAGAAAGGTCTGGTGGCAAGAAAAGTTGCTTCTAGGAGGTTATCAAGTGTTTTCGCTCGACGATTCCATTCTTGGGTGGTTGGTTTGGCCCTTGATCCTGTAACTCGAATCCTAGACCGGTATATCCCATTTTAATTTTACACCATTGTGAACCTTACGCCTTTTTTACTCTCTGATCGAGGTTCTCGGCATTGAAAAAAGTTCGTAAACTAAATCACACATGTATATGTTGACATTTAAGAGGTATACAGTCAAGAAAATCAAAGGCAATGGTGATATATATGCGGATTAGACACCAAAAAAACACTCAACAAATGGCTACAATTTAAGGAATGTGTTTAGTGACGGCATCAGATTCCTAATTGATGGAGAAAGGTCTGGTTGCAAGAAAAGTTGCTTCTAGGAGGTTGTCAAGTGTTTTCGCTCGACGATTCCATTCTTGGGTGGTTGGTTTTGCCCTTGTTCCTGTAACTCGAATCCTAGCCCGGTATATCCCAAGTTAATTTTACACAATTATGAACCGTACGCCTTTTTTACTCTCTGATCGAGGTTCTCAGCATTGGAAAATCTTCGTAAACTAATTCACACGTGTATATGTTGACATTTAAGAGTTATACAGTCAAGAAAATCAAGGACAATGGTGATATATATATACGGATTAGACAGCAAAAAAAAAAAACTCAACAAATGGCTACAATTTAAGGAATGTGTTTAGTGACGGCATCAGATTCCTAATTGATGGAGAAATGTCTGGTGGCAAGAAAAGTTGCTTCTAGGAGGTTATCAAGTGTTTTTGCTCGACGATTCCATTCTTGGGTGGTTGGTTTGTCCCTTGTTCCGGTAACTCGAATCCTAGCCCGGTATATCCCATTTTAATTTTACAAAATTGTGAACCTTAAGCCTTTTTTACTCTCAGATCGAGGTTCTCGGCATTGAAAAATCTTCGTAAACTAAATCACAAGTGTATATGTTGATATTTAAGAGATATGCAGTTAAGAAATGGCTACAATTTAAGAAAATCTAGTAGGTTGTCAAGTGTTTTCGCTCGACGATTCCATTCTTTAGTGGTTGGTTTGGCCCTTGTTCCTGTAACTCAAATCCTAGCCCGGTATATCCCATTTTAATTTTACACCATTGTAAACCTTACACCTTTATTACTCTCTGATCGGGGTTCTCGGCATTGAAAAATCTTCGTAAACTAAATCACACGTGTATATGTTGACATTTAAGAGATATACAGTCAAGAAAATCAAGGACAATGGTGATATATATGCGGATTAGACAGCAAAAAAAAAAAACCCTCAACAAATGGCTACAATTTAAGGAATGTGTTTAGTGACGGCATCAGATTCCTAATTGATGGAGAAAGGTCTGGTGGCAAGAAAAGTTGCTTCTAGGAGGTTATCAAGTGTTTTCGCTCGACGATTCCATTCTTGGGTGGTTGGTTTGGCCCTTGATCCTGTAACTCGAATCCTAGACCGGTATATCCCATTTTAATTTTACACCATTGTGAACCTTACGCCTTTTTTACTCTCTGATCGAGGTTCTCGGCATTGAAAAAAGTTCGTAAACTAAATCACACATGTATATGTTGACATTTAAGAGGTATACAGTCAAGAAAATCAAAGGCAATGGTGATATATATGCGGATTAGACACCAAAAAAACACTCAACAAATGGCTACAATTTAAGGAATGTGTTTAGTGACGGCATCAGATTCCTAATTGATGGAGAAAGGTCTGGTTGCAAGAAAAGTTGCTTCTAGGAGGTTGTCAAGTGTTTTCGCTCGACGATTCCATTCTTGGGTGGTTGGTTTTGCCCTTGTTCCTGTAACTCGAATCCTAGCCCGGTATATCCCAAGTTAATTTTACACAATTATGAACCGTACGCCTTTTTTACTCTCTGATCGAGGTTCTCAGCATTGGAAAATCTTCGTAAACTAATTCACACGTGTATATGTTGACATTTAAGAGTTATACAGTCAAGAAAATCAAGGACAATGGTGATATATATATGCGGATTAGACAGCAAAAAAAAAAAAAACTCAACAAATGGCTACAATTTAAGGAATGTGTTTAGTGACGGCATCAGATTCCTAATTGATGGAGAAATGTCTGGTGGCAAGAAAAGTTGCTTCTAGGAGGTTATCAAGTGTTTTTGCTCGACGATTCCATTCTTGGGTGGTTGGTTTGTCCCTTGTTCCGGTAACTCGAATCCTAGCCCGGTATATCCCATTTTAATTTTACAAAATTGTGAACCTTAAGCCTTTTTTACTCTCAGATCGAGGTTCTCGGCATTGAAAAATCTTCGTAAACTAAATCACAAGTGTATATGTTGATATTTAAGAGATATGCAGTTAAGAAATGGCTACAATTTAAGAAAATCTAGTAGGTTGTCAAGTGTTTTCGCTCGACGATTCCATTCTTTAGTGGTTGGTTTGGCCCTTGTTTCTGTAACTCAAATCCTAGCCCGGTATATCCCATTTTAATTTTACACCATTGTAAACCTTACACCTTTATTACTCTCTGATCGGGGTTCTCGGCATTGAAAAATCTTCGTAAACTAAATCACACGTGTATATGTTGACATTTAAGAGATATACAGTCAAGAAAATCAAGGACAATGGTGATATATATGTGGATTAGACAGCAAAAAAAAAAACCCTCAACAAATGGCTACAATTTAAGGAATGTGTTTAGTGACGGCATCAGATTCCTAATTGATGGAGAAAGGTCTGGTGGCAAGAAAAGTTGCTTCTAGGAGGTTATCAAGTGTTTTCGCTCGACGATTCCATTCTTGGGTGGTTGGTTTGGCCCTTGATCCTGTAACTCGAATCCTAGACCGGTATATCCCATTTTAATTTTACACCATTGTGAACCTTACGCCTTTTTTACTCTCTGATCGAGGTTCTCGGCATTGAAAAAAGTTCGTAAACTAAATCACACATGTATATGTTGACATTTAAGAGGTATACAGTCAAGAAAATCAAAGGCAATGGTGATATATATGCGGATTAGACACCAAAAAAACACTCAACAAATGGCTACAATTTAAGGAATGTGTTTAGTGACGGCATCAGATTCCTAATTGATGGAGAAAGGTCTGGTTGCAAGAAAAGTTGCTTCTAGGAGGTTGTCAAGTGTTTTCGCTCGACGATTCCATTCTTGGGTGGTTGGTTTTGCCCTTGTTCCTGTAACTCGAATCCTAGCCCGGTATATCCCAAGTTAATTTTACACAATTATGAACCGTACGCCTTTTTTACTCTCTGATCGAGGTTCTCAGCATTGGAAAATCTTCGTAAACTAATTCACACGTGTATATGTTGACATTTAAGAGTTATACAGTCAAGAAAATAAAGGACAATGGTGATATATATATGCGAATTAGACAGCAAAAAAAAAAAAAAACTCAACAAATGGCTACAATTTAAGGAATGTGTTTAGTGACGGCATCAGATTCCTAATTGATGGAGAAATGTCTGGTGGCAAGAAAAGTTGCTTCTAGGAGGTTATCAAGTGTTTTTGCTCGACGATTCCATTCTTGGGTGGTTGGTTTGTCCCTTGTTCCGGTAACTCGAATCCTAGCCCGGTATATCCCATTTTAATTTTACAAAATTGTGAACCTTAAGCCTTTTTTACTCTCAGATCGAGGTTCTCGGCATTGAAAAATCTTCGTAAACTAAATCACAAGTGTATATGTTGATATTCAAGAGATATGCAGTTAAGAAATGGCTACAATTTAAGAAAATCTAGTAGGTTGTCAAGTGTTTTCGCTCGACGATTCCATTCTTTAGTGGTTGGTTTGGCCCTTGTTCCTGTAACTCAAATCCTAGCCCGGTATATCCCATTTTAATTTTACACCATTGTAAACCTTACACCTTTATTACTCTCTGATCGGGGTTCTCGGCATTGAAAAATCTTCGTAAACTAAATCACACGTGTATATGTTGACATTTAAGAGATATACAGTCAAGAAAATCAAGGACAATGGTGATATATATGCGGATTAGACAGCAAAAAAAAAAACCCTCAACAAATGGCTACAATTTAAGGAATGTGTTTAGTGACGGCATCAGATTCCTAATTGATGGAGAAAGGTCTGGTGGCAAGAAAAGTTGCTTCTAGGAGGTTATCAAGTGTTTTCGCTCGACGATTCCATTCTTGGGTGGTTGGTTTGGCCCTTGATCCTGTAACTCGAATCCTAGACCGGTATATCCCATTTTAATTTTACACCATTGTGAACCTTACGCCTTTTTTACTCTCTGATCGAGGATCTCGGCATTGAAAAAAGTTCGTAAACTAAATCACACATGTATATGTTGACATTTAAGAGGTATACAGTCAAGAAAATCAAAGGCAATGGTGATATATATGCGGATTAGACACCAAAAAAACACTCAACAAATGGCTACAATTTAAGGAATGTGTTTAGTGACGGCATCAGATTCCTAATTGATGGAGAAAGGTCTGGTTGCAAGAAAAGTTGCTTCTAGGAGGTTGTCAAGTGTTTTCGCTCGACGATTCCATTCTTGGGTGGTTGGTTTTGCCCTTGTTCCTGTAACTCGAATCCTAGCCCGGTATATCCCAAGTTAATTTTACACAATTATGAACCGTACGCCTTTTTTACTCTCTGATCGAGGTTCTCAGCATTGGAAAATCTTCGTAAACTAATTCACACGTGTATATATTGACATTTAAGAGTTATACAGTCAAGAAAATCAAGGACAATGGTGATATATATATGCGGATTAGACAGCAAAAAAAAAAAAAACTCAACAAATGGCTACAATTTAAGGAATGTGTTTAGTGACGGCATCAGATTCCTAATTGATGGAGAAATGTCTGGTGGCAAGAAAAGTTGCTTCTAGGAGGTTATCAAGTGTTTTTGCTCGACGATTCCATTCTTGGGTGGTTGGTTTGTCCCTTGTTCCGGTAACTCGAATCCTAGCCCGGTATATCCCATTTTAATTTTACAAAATTGTGAACCTTAAGCCTTTTTTACTCTCAGACCGAGGTTCTCGGCATTGAAAAATCTTCGTAAACTAAATCACAAGTGTATATGTTGATATTTAAGAGATATGCAGTTAAGAAATGGCTACAATTTAAGAAAATCTAGTAGGTTGTCAAGTGTTTTCGCTCGACGATTCCATTCTTTAGTGGTTGGTTTGGCCCTTGTTCCTGTAACTCAAATCCTAGCCCGGTATATCCCATTTTAATTTTACACCATTGTAAACCTTACACCTTTATTACTCTCTGATCGGGGTTCTCGGCATTGAAAAATCTTCGTAAACTAAATCACACGTGTATATGTTGACATTTAAGAGATATACAGTCAAGAAAATCAAGGGCAATGGTGATATATATGCGGATTAGACACCAAAAAAAAAAACACTCAACAAATGGCTACAATTTAAGGAATGTGTTTAGTGACGGCATCAGATTCCTAATTGATGGAGAAAGGTCTGGTGGCAAGAAAAGCTGCTTCTACGAGGTTGTCAAGTGTTTTCGCTCGACGATTCCATTCTTGGGTGGTTGGTTTGGCCCTTGTTCCTGTAACTCGAATCCTAGACCGGTATATCCCATTTTAATTTTACACCATTGTGAACCTTACGCCTTTTTTACTCTCTGATCGAGGTTCTCGCCATTGAAAAATCTTCGTAAACTAAATCATACGTGTATATGTTGACTTTTAAGAGATATACAATCAAGAAAATCAAGGGCACTTGTGATATATATGCGGATTAGACACAAAGAAAAAAACACTCAACAAATGGCTACAATTTAAGGAATGTGTTTAGTGACGGCATCAGATTTCTAATTGATGGAGAAAGGTCTGGTGGCAAGAAAAGCTGCTTCTAGGAGATTGTCAATTGTTTTCGGTCGACGATTCCACTCTTGGGTGGTTGGTTTGGCCCTTGTTCCTGTAACTCAAATCCTAGCCGGTATATCCCATTTTAATTTTACACAATTATGAACCGTATGCCTCTTTTACTCTCTGATCGAGGGTCTCGGCATTGAAAAATCTTCGTAAACTAAATCATACGTGTATATGTTGACATTTAAGAGATATACAATCAAGAAAATCAAGGGCAATGGTGATATATATGCGGATTAGACACCAAAAAAAAAAAACACTCAACAAATGGCTACAATTTAAGGAATGTGTTTAGTGACGGCATCAGATTCCTAATTGATGGAGAAAGGTCTGGTGGCAAGAAAAGCTGCTTCTAGGAGGTTGTCAAGTGTTTTCGCTCGACGATTCCATTCTTGGGTGGGTGGTTTGGCCCCTGTTCCGGTAACTCGAAACCTAGACCGGTATATCCCATTTTAATTTTACACCATTGTGAACCTTAAGCCTTTTTTACTCTCTGATCGAGGTACTCGGCATTGAAAAATCTTCGTAAACTAAATAACACGTGTATATGTTGACATTTAAGAGATATACAATCAAGAAAATCAAGGGCAATGGTGATATATATGCGGATTAGACACCAAAAAAAAAACACTCAACAAATGGCTACAATTTAAGGAATGTGTTTAGTGACGGCATCAGATTTCTAATTGATGGAGAAAGGTCTGGTGGCAAGAAAAGCTGCTTCTAGGAGATTGTCAATTGTTTTCGGTCGACGATTCCACTCTTGGGTGGTTGGTTTGGCCCTTGTTCCTGTAACTCAAATCCTAGCCCGGTATATCCCATTTTAATTTTACACAATTATGAACCGTATGCCTTTTTTACTCTCTGATCGAGGGTCTCGGCATTGAAAAATCTTCGTAAACTAAATCATACGTGTATATGTTGACATTTAAGAGATATACAATCAAGAAAATCAAGGGCAATGGTGATATATATGCGGATTAGACACCAAAAAAAAAAACACTCAACAAATGGCTACAATTTAAGGAATGTGTTTAGTGACGGCATCAGATTCCTAATTGATGGAGAAAGGTCTGGTGGCAAGAAAAGCTGCTTCTAGGAGGTTGTCAAGTATTTTCGCTCGACGATTCCATTCTTGGGTGGGTGGTTTGGCCCCTGTTCCGGTAACTCGAAACCTAGACCGGTATATCCCATTTTAATTTTACACCATTGTGAACCTTAAGCCTTTTTAACTCTCTGATCGAGTTACTCGGCATTGAAAAATCTTCGTAAACTAAATAACACGTGTATGTGTTGACTTTTAAGAGATATACAATCAAGAAAATCAAGGGCAATGGTGATATATATGCGGATTAGACACCAAAAAAAACACTCAGCAAATGGCTACAATTTAAGGAATGTGGTTAGTGACGGCATCAGATTCCTAATTGATGGGGAAAGGTCTGGTGGCAAGAAAAGCTGCTTCTACGAGGTTGTCAAGTGTTTTCGCTCGACGATTCCATTCTTGGGTGGTTGGTTTGGCCCTTGTTCCAGTAACTCGATTCCTAGCCCGGTATATCCCATTTTAATTTTACACCATTGTGAATCTTACGCCTTTTTTAATCTCTGATCGAGGTTCTCGGCATTGAAAAATCTTCGTAAAATAAAGCACACATGTATGTGTTGACATTTAAGAGATATACAGTCAAGAAAATCAAGGGCAATGGTGATATATATGCGGATTAGACACAAAAAAAAACACTCAACAAATGGCTACAATTTAAGGAATGTGTTTAGTGACGGCATCAGATTCCTAATTGATGGAGAAAGGTCTGGTGGCAAAAAAAACTGCTTCTAGGAGGTTGTCAAGTGTTTTCGCTCGACGATTCCATTCTTGGGTGGGTGGTTTGGCCCTTGTTCCTGTAACTCGAATCCTAGACCGGTATATCCCATTTTAATTTTACACCATTGTGAACCTTACGCCTTTTTTACTCTCTGATCGAGGTTCTCGGCATTGAAAAAACTTCGTAAACTAAATCACACGTGTATATGTTGACATTTAAGAGGTATACAGTCAAGAAAATCAAGGGCAATGGTGATATATATGCGGATTAGACACCAAAAAAAACACTCAGCAAATGGCTACAATTTAAGGAATGTGGTTAGTGACGGCATCAGATTCCTAATTGATGGGGAAAGGTCTGGTGGCAAGAAAAGCTGCTTCTACGAGGTTGTCAAGTGTTTTCGCTCGACGATTCCATTCTTGGGTGGTTGGTTTGGCCCTTGTTCCAGTAACTCGATTCCTAGCCCGGTATATCCCATTTTAATTTTACACCATTGTGAATCTTACGCATTTTTTAATCTCTGATCGAGGTTCTCGGCATTGAAAAATCTTCGTAAAATAAAGCACACATGTATGTGTTGACATTTAAGAGATATACAGTCAAGAAAATCAAGGGCAATGGTGATATATATGCGGATTAGACACCAAAAAAAACACTCAGCAAATGGCTACAATTTAAGGAATGTGGTTAGTGACGGCATCAGATTCCTAATTGATGGGGAAAGGTCTGGTGGCAAGAAAAGCTGCTTCTACGAGGTTGTCAAGTGTTTTCGCTCGACGATTCCATTCTTGGGTGGTTGGTTTGGCCCTTGTTCCAGTAACTCGATTCCTAGCCCGGTATATCCCATTTTAATTTTACACCATTGTGAATCTTACGCCTTTTTTAATCTCTGATCGAGGTTCTCGGCATTGAAAAATCTTCGTAAAATAAAGCACACATGTATGTGTTGACATTTAAGAGATATACAGTCAAGAAAATCAAGGGTAATGGTGATATATATGCGGATTAGACACAAAAAAACACTCAACAAATGGCTACAATTTAAGGAATATGTTTAGTGACGGCATCAGATTCCTAACTGATGGAGAAAGGACTGGTGGCAAGAAAAGCTGCTTCTAGGAGATTGTCAAGTCTTTTCGCTAGACGATTCCATTCTTGGGTTGTTGGTTTGGCCCTTGTTCCTGGAACTCGAATCCTAGCCCGGTATATCTCATTTTAATTTTACACCATTGTGAACCTTACGTCTTTTTTACTCTCTGATCGAGGTTCTCGGCTTTGAAAAATCTTCGTAAACTAAATCGTACGTGTATATGTTGACATTTAAGAGATATACAATCAAGAAAATCAAGGGCAATGGTGATATTTATGCGGATTAGACACAAAAAAAAACACTCAACAAATGGCTACAATTTAAGGAATGTGTTTAGTGACGGAATCAGATTCCTAATTGATGGAGAAAGGTTTGGTGGCAAGAAAAGATGCTTCTAGGAGGTTGTCAAGTGTTTTCGCTCGATGATTCAATTCTTGGGTGGTTGGTTTGGCCCTTGTTCCTCTAACTCAAATCCTATCCCGGTATATCCCATTTTAATTTTACACCATTGTGAACCTTAAGCCTTTTTTACTCTCTGATCGAGGTTCTCGGCATTGAAAAATCTTCGGAAACTAACAACACGTGTATATGTTGACATTTAAGAGATATACAATCAAGAAAATCAAGGGCAATGGTGATATATATACGGATTAGACACAAAAAAAACACTCAACAAATAGCTACAATTTAAGGAATTTGTTTAGTGACGGCATCAGATTCCTAATTGATGGAGAAAGGTCTAGTGGCAAGAAAAGCTGCTTCTAGGAGGTTGTCAAGTGTTTTCGCTCGACGATTCCAATCTTGGGTGGTTGGTTTGGCCCTTGTTCATGTAACTCGAATCCTAGACCGGTATATTTCATTTTAATTTTACACCATTGTGAACCTTACGCCTTTTTTACTCTCTGATCGAGGTTCTCGGCCTTGAAAAACCTTCGTAAACTAAATCACACGTGTATTTGTTGACATTTAAGAGGTATACAGTCAAGAAAATAAAGGGCAATGGTGATATATATGCGGATTAGACACCAAAAAAAAACACTCAACAAGTTGCTACAATTTAAGGAATGTGTTTAGTGACGGCATCAGATTCCTAATTGATGGAGAAAGGTCTGGTGCCAAGAAAAGCTGCTTGTACGAGGTTGTTAAGTGTTTGCGCTCGACGATTGTATTCTAGGGTGGTTGGTTTGGCCCTTGTTCCAGTAACTCGAATCCTAACCCGGTATATCCCATTTTAATTTTACACCATTGTGAATCTTACGCCTTTTTTACTCTCTGATCGAGGTTCTCGGCATTGAAAAATCTTCGTAAAAAAAAGCACACGTGTAGGTGTTGACATTTAAGAGATATACAGTCAAGAAAATCAAGGGCAATGGTGATATATATGCGGATTAGACACAAAAAAAACACTCAACAAATGGATACAATTTAAGGAATGTGTTTATTGACGTCATCAAATTCCTAATTGATGGAGAATGGTCTGGTGCCAAGAAAAGCTGCTTCTATGAGGTTGTCAAGTGTTTTCGCTCGACGATTCCATTCTTGGGTGGTTAGTTTGGCCCTTGTTCCAGTAACTCGAATCCTAGCCCGGTATATCCCATTTTAATTTTACACCATTGTGAATCTTACGCCTTTTTTAATCTCTGATCGAGGTTCTCGGCATTGAAAAGTCTTCGTAAAATAAAGCACACATGTATGTGTTGACATTCAAGAGATATACAATCAAGAAAATCAAGGGCAATGGTGATATATATGCGGATTAGACACAAAAAAAACACTCAACAAATGGATACAATTTAAGGAATGTGTTTAGTGACGGCATCAGATTCCTAATCGATGGAGAAAGGTCCGGTGGCAAGAAAAGCTGCTTTTATGAGGTTGCAATGTGTTTTCGCTAGACGATTCCATTCTTGGGTGGTTGGTTTGGCCCTTGTTCTTGGAACTCGAATCCTAGCACGGTATATCCCATTTTAATTTTACACAATTGTGAACCTTACTCCTTTTTTACTCTCTGATCGAGGTTCTCGGCATTGAAAAATCTTCGTAAAATAAAGCACACGTGTATGTGTTGACATTTAAGAGATATACAGTTAAGAAAAACAAGGGCAATGGTGATATATATGCGGATTAGACACAAAAAAAAACACTCAACAAATGGCTACAATGTAAGGAATGTGTTTAGTGACGGCATAAGATTCCTAATTGATGGAGAAATGTCTGGTGGCAAGAAAAGCTGCTTCTAGGAGGTTGTCAAGTGTTTTCGCTCGACGATTCCATTCTTGGGTGTTTGGTTTGGCCCTTGTTCCTGTAACTCGAATCCTAGCCCGGTATATCTCATTTTAATTTTACACCATTGTGAACCTTACGCCTTTTTTACTCTCTAATCGAGGTTCTCGCCATTAAAAAATCTTCGTAAACTAAATCACACATGTATATGTTGACATTTAAGAGATATACAGTTAAGAAAATCAAGGGCAATGGTGATATATATGCGGATTAGACACAAAAAAAAAAACACTCTACCAATGGCTACAATTTAAGGAATGTGTTTAGTGAAGGCATCAGATTCCTAATTGATGGAGAAATGTCTGGTGGCAAGAAAAACTGCTTCTAGGAGGTTGTCAAGTGTTTTCGCTCGACGATTCCAATTATGGGTGGTTGGTTTGGCCCTTGTTCCTGTAACTCGAATCCAAGCCCGGTATATCCCATTTTAATTTTACACCATTGTGAACATTACGTCTTTTTTACTCTCTGGTCGAGGTTCTCGGCATTGAAAAATCTTCGTAAACTAAATCACACGTGTATATGTTGATATTTAAGAGATATACAGTCAAGAAAATCAAGGGCAATGATGATATATATGTGGATTAGACACAAAAAAAAACACTCAACAAATAGCTACAATTTAAGGAATGTGTTTAGTGACGACATCAGATTCCGAATTGATGGAGAAAGTTCAGGTGGCAAGAAAAGCTGCTTCTAGGAGATTGTCAATTGTTTTCGCTCGACGATTCCATTCTTGGGTATATGTTGACATTTAGGAGATATACAGTCAAGAAAATCAAGGGCAATTGTAACAATCCCAAAATTTATATATAAAAACTTCTGTTATTAAAAAGATGCATCATGGGTAAGTTGACCAATGAAAATATGAGATATTTTGGGCAAGCGTAGGAACCGTTTAATAACTAAATTATAAATACATTATATTTGAACCTACTCTATTTTTAATGAAACTTGGTTCAAAATGTAAATACAATTATTCTAGTTCTAATGGCATATTTATTATTTTATAAAATATTATATTTTAGAAGTAATAAACGCCAAATAAGTAAAGCGGTTATAATATATATAATCAAAATAATAATTTAATTAAAACCTTATATATGTAAAGGTATAGTTTAGATTATATTGAATATAGACATTCATATTTTCTAAAAAGTATACGTAGCCTTTAAAGAAAATAATAATAATAAATTAACTTGACAAAATTAAATTGAATGTGCCGTATGTATACGTGTAAGATGATAAGAAGATGTAGTCATTTGAAACTTAACATGCAAGACAAATTGAACTATAAATAAGGATCGAACTTACCTCAATTTCTTGTCTCTTCTATCTCATTTCCCCTCTCTCTTTCTATGTATATATTAAATCTTTATTAATAAATTTTAATAATAAAGTCCTGTCTTGTTTTAAGTATTGTAGCCCTAATCACCGATACCCTGTCCAAGTGACGTAGGGCCCCGTAATGTATGTCAAGCCTCTACCTAAATTCATTAGGGATAAAGTGGAATTGGGTTACTATATTTAAGTGTGAGTGCACTATATATTTTATTAAATAGTCCAGGAGCTATACCCAAAATATTGCCAACACTCCCAAAATATTTCTGACACCCCTAATATATTTAGAAATACCCCTATATGTTTTTAAATACAACCCGTATGTGAAAACCGAGCCCGAATTATGTTATAGTATTTAAAATAAAATAAAAACTTAATATTAAGTTGAGGCGGGCCGCGTAGAATCCCACCTCAACCTTACGCGGGCGGTATGGAGGTTTAAATCAGAATTAGTTAACTTATAAGTTGATGCGGGCCGCGTGAACCTTACCTTAACATTTACGCGGGCCGCGAAAGGTTAAAAAGGTGGCGCAGCCCTGGGCCGCCACGTGGCCCAACACCTGGAGAAGCTAGTTGATGACCCAGCTAAGCTACGCAGTTGACCGGAGTCAACGCGGGCCGCGTAAGCCTAGCCCATATATTACGCGGGCCGCGAGAAGACCAGATATCAGCACTATAAATAGAACGCATCGGCTGTCCATTTCAATTCGTTCATTCTTCGATTCTCAATCCCAAATTTCTGATAGTAGAGATAATACGCGGGTATTATACCCCCTAATTAGCGAGGTTCTGCTCCTTTGTAAGTATTATAACCCCAGTTTCGTAATAGATACGCTGCCCGATTGATTTAGGGTTCCGTAATAACTGTCGTGGTTCTGCCCAACGTAGTTATTGGAATACCGTCTCGGGGAGGGTATCATTAATATTTTCAAAGGGTTATGATACTAACCTATGTGCATCTGTATAAATTATAGATTATTCTCAGGAAACCCTTACACGAAGTCTAAGATAGCAATGTGAGTTTATCCTCTTTTTGTTAATGTTTTTGGTAATGTTTTACCAAACCTTAAATGTTTTACTATGAAAATTAGCAGTAATTGAGCCTTTGTAGTTATTCAATTACTGCCGGTATGTTGGGGTTTTGTATACAAAATTTTGTACTACTTGCGAGTAGTAAGTCGGGATGACAATACGTTACCATTGGACAATGAGTTAGCCAATGGGTAATATGACCCACAAGTCAGGATTGATAGTACCAAATGGAGTAATTGTGTAGACATAAACAAAGTGATCACTCTCAATACTGTTCACTGTGACTTTAAACTTGATTAAACTGGGATTCACTCACCAGTATTTCCTGCTGATAAAATGTTTTAAACACGTGTTTCAGGTAACTTAGTGTGAAGCCAATAAAAGCCAGCTGGAGAGCACTGAAGGCTTGGAAAAGTGGCAATAAAGTTACCTAAAATAAAATAGATGATTTTATTAAATAAATATAGGATTTATTCCTATGAAAATATGTGTACTACAAACTTGGGTTTTTCCCATGTATTTGTATTTATAAAATATGGTGGTTTACTCTGATAAAATATTTCCTAACTACGGTCCTGATGAAAATTCCGCTGCCAAATTAGACAATATACGATACCACCGAAACTGGCTCGCGGCCGCCCGTTCCCGGGAACTAGGGATCGGGGGGGGGGGGGGGGGTTGTGACAGAAGGTGGTATCAGAGCCTAGCCACTGGTTCAAGCCAAAGAAGTGTTCTGCTGACACTTAAATTTTAAATTCTGTGTTAGGAAATAACTTATGTGATTATGTGTTTTATATTATTTGACTATTTGTTAGTCTACAGTATGGGTAAGCAAAGAATTTCGGATATCTATCGACAACTAGATAGTTCACCAAAAGATAAGGGAACCTCATTTCAACAAAATCCCTCAGGATACTCAGCAGATATTGAGGAAGGAATATTTATTCGTAAGGCACAGTCTAAGACACCATTTACCATTAAGAAGAGAAGTTGGATTATTAGCAAAAGTCGAGAGTAAATAAAGAAGTCACAACCAAAGGGAGCGATACTTGATCAGGGAATAAATGCACAAACTCAGGAAACATGCAATAACTTACTAGGGGAAGATGAATTAGATGGACAATGAGTAAATCTCCATATGTTAGCCACTACAGCAGTAAATGCTAACTTATATTAAATAGTTGAATGGCCAAACCAGTACCAGTACCCATGCCACCTATGAGCTAGAAACTTTAAAAGGAACTTTGCCTATTAGATAACAACTTAGTAGAGACAGGAGATAGATTAAACTTTATATAAAGGCATGTTGAGCATAATACTCCTATAACATAGATAGATTAAAATAAGTTACGGATGCATAATCCCTAGTTTATTTTGAATTCCAGTTGTAGTTTGTAATAAACACACACACACACACACACACACATATATATATATATGAGTCGCAATGTTCGCCATTTTTAATCAATTTATTTTATGATTGTACCCAAATGTTTGTACTAGAAATTTGTCTGTGATGAATAATACCACCTACCCAAATAAAATCATAATATACATCAAACTAAGTTAGTTATTAACAAAGCTCATGACTTTCTTTTGGAACCAACCATTTACTTTGGTTTAAAATACATATTGAAATATATGGTATAGAACTTCGTGGTTTTAATAATATTATTTCAAAATAATTTATATTCCAATAAATAAAACCAAAGCTATTAAATTAGCCAAAAGGATTTTAAGAAATAATAAAAAAATTTAAAAGATTGCTTTAGTGGATCTAGCCAAAGCAAGTTTTGAAATCCAGGTGCATCAATTTCTCACTCTATTTTATCATTTCTGGTTTATAACTAGTTGACCATAAAACTTCATACTTTCATAATTTTATGAAGTAATTGATGTTGGGATTACTTGTAAAGGGTTATATTAAAATACTTAGTAATAAAATAAATGATTAAATGAATATGATGGATATTCATGATTAATTTTAAAATTCTTTGAGATTTGGGTTGATTGGACTATGTAAAAAGGCCTAACTAAATGTTGAAAACATTTCTACAAATCTTTAAGGTATGTCCTATGCCCGAAAATAATTATAAGATTAACCAGCCATATTAGTTATAGGATTGTATATCCTAAATTATAAAGAAAAATATTCGAGTCAGTTGGCTAATGTATAATAGTTAAATAATACAATATTAGTAAATGAATAGAGTTAATAAATTGGATGTTAAACTTACCCTAAGTAGTTGCGAAGTTTTTGATTTTGGTTTGTATATTAGCACATTGTTTATTGGTGTGCCTAAAACCATAAATTAATTATTTTTATTAAGATATTCTTTCTCAAAATAATTTATTTAAACTTAAATTTATTTTGTAGTACATTTTTGGAGTATCTTTAACAAAATACTTGAGGGAAATATTCATTTTTCAAACAGGTGTTAAAGTTTGACCAAACATAAAAATCCACTAGTACATATGGGTATCTATCCTACACGGTTTTCGGTTGAAAAATAATATGATATCTAAAGTCTAATATAAAATTTTCAAATATTCGACTTGTACAGTAAGTCAAATACATTTTTGACTTATAAATATTACACTTATAATCTTATAACTCATAATATTTGAGTTCATCCGTACCTTTTATATTATTAGTATAATGGTAAAACATTTTACAATAATATATGAATAGTATATTTTACTATAAGACAGTACAGTAAAAGATATATTTTATATCTAAAATTTTAAAAAATTATCATGGTGTAATAAATTCTAATAAGTGTAAAATAATATATAGAATAGTATATGCACTTATGTTATAAGTCCGTCACGGGTTTATTAAAATGTAACAATGCTATTAGATCTTTTTACTGGAATATGTATACAAATCCCATCTTCTCATAAGTATAAGTATATTATACTATACGAAAATAATATACTGTATATTTTTTATTCTTGCACGATAAAATGTTCTTAAACATTCATTTTTCAAACTAGAATTTAAAATGGATGCCCTACATAAAAATATTTGAATCAAATGTGCGTTTAGTAAGTTTGTCCTTTATAAAACTTTATTTAAAAATCAGATTACAATTTTAGTATTGTAATATCTTTAAATAAATTATTAGTGTATGGAATATACATACATATTTTAATACATGTATATTACTCAAATATGTTTTGAATCAATTTTAGAAACGTCAAACTTTGTATTACTTACCGTGTTTTAAGTTTATACTATCTTATATATACATCCGCTATATCGTTATGAATTACAGAAAGTAATTTGGGTATAATATATATATATATCTTGGTAACCCATAAATACAAATGTCATGGGTCACATATGCACATATTCTTCTAAAGAATGCCTCCCAATCTTAAATATATATTATAATTGATTTTTATAAAGGAAAATGTAGGAATGTAATAATTGGAATAGATATATAAAGGATTACTTGAAGAGAAATTATTAAGGTAACATAAATAGTGAGTCCAGTATTGTTTAACTCATTAGTAAACTAAATCACACGTGTATATGTTGACATTTAAGAGATATACAGTCATGAAAATCAAGGGCAATGGTGATATATATGCGGATTAGACACACAAAAAAAAAACACTCAACAAATGGCTACAATTTAAGGAATGTGTTTAGTGAAGGCATCAGATTCCTAATTGATGGAGAAAGGTCTGGTGGCAAGAAAAGTTGCTTCTAGGAGGTTGTCAAGTGTTTTCGCTCGATGATTCCATTCTTGGGTGGTTGGTTTGGCCCTTGTTCCTGTAACTCGAATCCTAGCCCGGTATATCCCATTTTAATTTTACACCATTGTGAACCTTACACCTTTTTTACTCTCTGATCGAGGTTCTCGGCATTGAAAAATATTCGTAAACTAAATCACACGTGTATATGTTGACATTTAAGAGATATACAGTCAAGAAAATCAAGGGCAATGGTGATATATATGCGGATTAGACACACAAAAAAAAAACACTCAACAAATGGCTACAATTTAAGGAATGTGTTTAGTGACGGCATCAGATTCCTAATTGATGGAGAAAGGTCTGGTGACAAGAAAAGCCACTTGTAGGAGGTTGTCATGTGTTTTCGCTCGGCGATTCCATTCTTGGGTGGTTGGTTTGGCCCTTGTTCGTGTAACTCGAATCCTATCCCGGTATATCCCATTTTAATTTTACACCATTGTGAACCTTACGCCTTTTTTACTCTCTAATCGAGGTTCTCGGCGTTGAAAAATCTTCGTAAACTAAATCACACATGTATATGTTGACATTTAAGAGATATACAGTCAAGAAAATCAAGGGCAATGGTGATATATATGCGGATTAGACACAAAAAAAACACTCGACAAAAGGCTACAATTTAAGGAATATGTTTAGTGACGGCATCAGATTCCTAATTGATGGAGAAATGTCTAGTGGCAAGAAAAGCTGATTCTAGGAGGTTGTCAAGTGTTTTTGCTCGACGATTCCATTCTTGGGTGGGTGGTTTGGCCCTTGTTCCTGTAACTCGAGTCCTAGCCCCGATATATCCCATTTTAATTTTACACCATTGTGAACCTTACGTCTTTTTTACTCTCTGATCGAGGTTCTCGGCATTGAAAAATCTTCGTAAACTAAATCACACGTGTATATGTTAACATTTAAGAGATATACAGTAAAGAAAATCAAGAGCAATGGTGATATATATGCAGATTAGATACCAAAAAAAACACTCAATAAATGGCTACAATTTAAGGATGTGTTTAGTGACGGCATCAGATTCCTAATTGATGTAGAAAGGTCTGGCGGCAAGAAAAGGTGCTTCTAGGATGTTGTCAAGTGTTTTCGCTCGACGATTCCATTCTTGGGTGGTTGGTTTGGCCCTTGTTCCTGTAACTCGAATCCTTGCCCGGTATATCCCATTTTAATTTTGCACCATTGTGAACCTTACGCCTTTTTTACTCTCTGATCGAGGTTCTCGGCATTGAAAAATCTTCATAAACTACATCACACGTGTATATGTTGACATTTAAGAGATATACAGTCAAGAAAATCAAGGGCAATGGTGATATATATGCGGATTAGACACCAAAAAAAAGACTCAACAATTGGCTACAATTTAAGGAATGTGTTTAGTGACGGCATCAGATTCCTAATTGATGGAGAAAGGTCTGGTGGCAAGAAAAGCTGCTTCTAAGAGGTTGTCAAGTGTTTTCTCTCGACGATTCCATTCTTGGGTGGTTGGTTTGGCCCTTGTTCCTGTAACTCGAATCCTAGCCCGGTATATCCCATTTTAATATTACACCAATGTGAACCTTACACCTTTTTTACTCTCTGATCGAGGTTCTCGGCATTGAAAAATCTTCAAAGACTAAATCACACGTGTATATGTTTACATTTAAGAGATAAACAGTCAAGATAATCAAGGGCAATGGTGATATATATGCGGATTAGACACAAAAAAAAAACACTCAACAAATGGCTACAATTTATGGAATGTCTTTAGTGACGGCATCAGATTCCTAATTGATGGAGAAAGGTCAGGTGGCTAGAAATGCTGCTTCTAGGTGGTTGTCAAGTGTTTTCGCTCGACGATTCCATTCTTGTGTGGTTGGTTTGGCCCTTGTTCCAGTAACTCGAATCCTTGCCCGATATATCCCATTTTAATTTTACACCATTGTGAACCTTACACCTTTTTTAATCTCTTATCGAGGTTCTCGGCATTGAAAAATCTTAGTAAACGAAATAACACGTGTATATGTTGACATTTAAGAGATATACAGTCAAGAAAATCAAGGGCAACGGTGATATATATGTGGATTAGACACCAAAAAACACACTCAACAAATGGCTACAATTTTAGGAATGTGTTTAGTGACGTCATCAGATTCCTAATTGATGGAGAAAGGTCTGGTGGCAAGAAAAGCTGCTTCTAGGAGGTTGTCAAGTGTTTTCGTTTGATGATTCCATTCTTGGGTGGTTGGTTTAGCCCCTGTTCCTGTAACTCGAATCCTTGCCCCGTATATTCCATTTTAATTTTACACCATTGTGAACCTTACGCTCTTTTTACTCTCTGATCAAGGTTCTCGGCATTGAAAAATCTTCATAAACTAAATCACACGTGTATATGTTGACATTTAAGAGATATACAGTCAAGAAAATCAAGGGCAATGGTGATATATATGCGGATTAGACACACAAAAAAAAACACTCAACAAATGGCTACATTTTAAGGAATGTATTTAATGACGGCATCAGCTTCCTAATTGATGGAGAAAGGTCTGGTGGCAAGAAAAGCTACTTCTAGGAGGTTGTCAAGTGTTTTCGCTCAACGATTCCATTCTTGGGTGGTTGGTTTAGCCCTTGTTCCTGTAACTCGAATCCTAGCCTGGTATATCCCATTTTAATTTTACAGCATTGTGAACCTTACGCCTTTTTTACTCTCTGATCGAGGTTCTCGGCATTGAGAAATCTTCGTAAACTAAATCACACGTGTATATGTTGACATTTAAGAGATATACTGTCAAGAAAATCAAGGGCAATGGTGATATATATGCGGATTTGACACCAAAAAAAACACTCAACAAATGGCTACAATTTAAGGAATGTGTTTAGTGACGGCATCAGATTCCTAATTGATGGAGAAAGGTCTGGTGGCAAGAAAAGCTGCTTCTAGGAGGTTGTCAAGTGTTTTGGCTCGACGATTCCATTCTTGGGTGGTTGGTTTGGCCCTTGTTCCTGTAACTCGAATCCTAGGCCGGTATATCCCATTTTAATTTTACACCATTGTGAACCTTACGTCTTTTTTACTCTCTGATCGAGGTAGTCGGCATTGAAAAATCTTCGTAAACTAAATCACATGTGTATATGTTGACATTTAAGAGATATACAGTCAAGAAAATCAAGGGCAAGGGTAATATATATGCGGATTAGACACCAAAAAAAAAAAACACTCAACAAATGGCTACAATTTAAGGAATATGTTTAGTGACGGCATCAGATTCCTAATCGATGGAGAAAGGTATGGTGGCAAGAAAAGCTGCTTCTAGGAGGTTGTCAATTGTTTTTGCTCGACGATTCCATTCTTGGGTGGTTGGTTTGGCCCTTTTTCCTGTAACTCGAATCCTAGGACGCTATATCCCAATTTAATTTTACACCATTGTGAACCTTACGTCTTTTTTACTCTCTGATTGAGGTTCTCGGCATTGAAAAATCTTCGTAAACTAAATCACACGTGTATATGTTGACATTTAAGAGATATACAGTCAAGAAAATCAAGGGCAATGGTGATATATATATGCGGATTAGACACAAAAAAACACTAAACAAATGGCTACAATTTAAGGAATGTGTTTAGTGACGGCATCAGATTCCTAATTGATGGAGAAAGGTCTGGTGGCAAGAAAAGCTGCTTCTAGGAGGTTGTCAAGTGTTTTCGTTTGATGATTCCATTCTTGGGTGGTTGGTTTAGCCCTTGTTCCTGTAACTCGAATCATTGCCCCGTATATTCCATTTTAATTTTACACCATTGTGAACCTTACGCCTTTTTTACTCTCTGATCGAGGTTCTCGGCATTGAAAAATCTTCGTAAACTAAATCACACGTGTATATGTTGAAATTTAAGAGATATACAGTCAAGAAATCAAGGGCAATGGTGATATATATGCAGATTAGACACACAAAAAAAACACTCAACAAATGGCTACAATTTAAGGAATGTGTTTAATGACGGCATCAGATTCCTAATTGATGGAGAAAGGTCTGGTGGCAAGAAAAGCTACTTCTAGGAGGTTGTCAAGTGTTTTCGCTTAACGATTCCAATCTTGGGTGGTTGGTTTAGCCCTTGTTCCTGTAACTCGAATCCTAGCCCGGTATATCCCATTTTAATTTTACACCGTTGTGAACCTTACGCCTTTTTTACTCTCTGATCGAGGTTCTCGGCATTGAAAAATATTCGTAAACTAAATCACACGTGTATATGTTGACATTTAAGAGATATACTGTCAAGAAAATTAAGGGCAATGGTGATATATATGCGGATTTACACCAAAAAAACACTCAACAAATGGCTACAATTTAAGGAGTGTGTTTAGTGACGGCATCAGATTCCTAATTGTGGAGAAAGGTCTGGTGGCAAGAAAAGCTGCTTCTAGGAGGTTATCAAGTGTTTTCGTTTGATGATTCCATTCTTGGGTGGTTGGTTTAGCCCCTGTTCCTGTAACTCGAATCCTTGCCCCGTATATTCCATTTTAATTTTACACCATTGTGAACCTTACGCTCTTTTTACTCTCTGATCGAGGTTCTCGGGATTGAAAAATCTTCGTAAACTAAATCACACGTGTATATGTTGACATTTAAGAGATATACAGTCAAGAAAATTAAGGGCAATGGTGATATATATGCGGATTAGACACACAAAAAAAAAAACACTCAACAAATGGCTACAATTTAAGGAATGTGTTTAATGACGGCATCAGCTTCCTAATTGATGGAGAAAGGTCTGGTGGCAAGAAAAGCTACTTCTAGGAGGTTGTCAAGTGTTTTCGCTCAACGATTCCATTCTTGGGTGGTTGGTTTAGCCCTTGTTCCTGTAACTCGAATCCTAGCCCGGTATATCCCATTTTAATTTTACACCATTGTGAACCATACGCCTTTTTTACTCTCTGATCGAGGTTCTCGGCATTGAAAAATCTTCGTAAACTAAATCACACGTGTATATGTTGACATTTAAGAGATATACTGTCAAGAAAATCAAGGGCAATGGTGATATATATGCGGATTTGACACCAAAAAAAAAAAACACTCAACAAATGGCTACAATTTAAGGAATGTGTTTAGTGACGGCATCAGATTCCTAATTGATGGAGAAAGGTCTGGTGGCAAGAAAAGCTGCTTCTAGGAGGTTGTCAAGTGTTTTGGCTCGACGATTCCATTCTTGGGTGGTTGGTTTGGCCCTTGTTCCTGTAACTCGAATCCTAGGCCGGTATATCCCATTTTAATTTTACACCATTGTGAACCTTACGTCTTTTTTACTCTCTGATCGAGGTTGTCGGCATTGAAAAATCTTCGTAAACTAAATCACATGTGTATATGTTGACATTTAAGAGATATACAGTCAAGAAAATCAAGGGCAAGGGTAATATATATGCGGATTAGACACCAAAAAAAAACACTCAACAAATGGCTACAATTTAAGGAATATGTTTAGTGACGGCATCAGATTCCTAATCGATGGAGAAAGGTATGGTGGCAAGAAAAGCTGCTTCTAGGAGGTTGTCAATTGTTTTTGCTCGACGTTTCCATTCTTGGGTGGTTGGTTTGGCCCTTTTTCCTGTAACTCGAATCCTAGGCCGGTATATCCCATTTTAATTTTACACCATTGTGAACCTTACGTCTTTTTTACTCTCTGATTGAGGTTCTCGGCATTGAAAAATCTTCGTAAACTAAATCACACGTGTATATGTTGACATTTAAGAGATATACAGTCAAGAAAATCAAGGGCAATGGTGATATATATATGCGGATTAGACACAAAAAAACACTAAACAAATGGCTACAATTTAAGGAATGTGTTTCGTGACGGCAACAGATTCCTAATTGATGGAGAAAGGTCTGGTGGCAAGAAAAGCTGCTTCTAGGAGGTTGTCAAGTGTTTTCGTTTGATGATTCCATTCTTGGGTGGTTGGTTTAGCCCTTGTTCCTGTAACTCGAATCATTGCCCCGTATATTCCATTTTAATTTTACACCATTGTGAACCTTACGCCTTTTTTACTCTCTGATCGAGGTTCTCGGCATTGAAAAATCTTCGTAAACTAAATCACACGTGTATATGTTGACATTTAAGAGATATACAGTCAAGAAATCAAGGGCAATGGTGATATATATGCAGATTAGACACACAAAAAAAAACACTCAACAAATGGCTACAATTTTAGGAATGTGTTTAATGACGGCATCAGATTCCTAATTGATGGAGAAAGGTCTGGTGGCAAGAAAAGCTACTTCTAGGAGGTTGTCAAGTGTTTTCGCTCAACGATTCCAATCTTGGGTGGTTGGTTTAGCCCTTTTTCCTGTAACTCGAATCCTAGCCCGGTATATCCCATTTTAATTTTACACCGTTGTGAACCTTACGCCTTTTTTACTCTCTGATCGAGGTTCTCGGCATTGAAAAATCTTCGTAAACTAAATCACACGTGTATATGTTGACATTTAAGAGATATACTGTCAAGAAAATTAAGGGCAATGGTGATATATATGCGGATTTACACCAAAAAACACTCAACAAATGGCTACAATTTAAGGAATGTGTTTAGTGACGGCATCAGATTCCTAATTGTGGAGAAAGGTCTGGTGGCAAGAAAAGCTGCTTCTAGGAGGTTGTCAAGTGTTTTCGCTCGACGATTCCATTCTTGGGTGGTTGGTTTGGCCCTTGTTCCTGTAACTCGAATCCTAGGCCGGTGTATCCCATTTTAATTTACACCATTGTTAACCTTATGCCTTTTTTACTCTCTGATCGAGGTTGTCGGCATTGAAAAATCTTCATAAACTAAATCACATGTGTATATGTTGACATTTAAGAGATATACAGTCAAGAAAATAAAGGGCAAGGGTGATATATATGCGGATTAGACACCAAAAAAACACTCAACAAATGGCTACAATTTAAGGAATGTGTTTAGTGACGGCTTCAGATTCCTAATCGATGGAGAAAGGTATGGTGGCAAGAAAAGCTGCTTCTAGGAGGTTGTCAAGTGTTTTCGCTCGACGATTCCATTTTTGGGTGGTTGGTTTGGCCCTTTTTCCAGTAACTCGAATCCTAGCCTGGTATATCCCAATTTAATTTTACACCATTGTGAACCTTACGTCTTTTTTACTCTCTGATTAAGGTTCTCGGCATTGAAAAATCTTAGTAAACTAAATCACACGTGTATATGTTGACATTTAAGAGATATACAGTCAAGAAAATCAAGGGCAATGGTGATATATATATGCGGATTAGACACAAAAAAAAAACACTAAACAAATGGCTACAATTTAAGGAATGTGTTTAGTGACGACATCAGATTCCTAATTGATGGAGAAACGTCTGGTGGCAAGAAAAGCTGCTTCTAGGAGGTTGTCAAGTGTTTTCGCTCGATGATTCCATTCTTGTGTGGTTGGTTTGGCCCTTGTTCCTGTAACTCGAATCCTAGCCCGGTATATCCCATTTTAATTTTACACCATTGTGAACCTTACACCTTTTTTACTCTCTGATCGTGGTTCTCGGCATTGCAAAATCTTCGTAAACTAAATCACACGTGTATATGTTGACATTTAAGAGATATACAGTCAAGAAAATCAAGGGCAATGGTGATATATATGCGGATTAGACACACAAAAAAAACACTCAACAAATGGCTACAATTTAAGGAATGTGTTTAATGACGGCATCAGATTCCTAATTGATGGAGAAAGGTCTGGTGGCAAGAAAAGCTACTTCTAGGAGGTTGTCAAGTGTTTTCGCTCAACGATTCCAATCTTGGGTGGTTGGTTTAGCCCTTGTTCCTGTAACTCGAATCCTAGCCCGGTATATCCCATTTTAATTTTACACCGTTGTGAACCTTACGCCTTTTTTACAATCTGATCGAGGTTCTCGGCATTGAAAAATCTTCGTAAACTAAATCACACGTGTATATGTTGACATTTAAGAGATATACTGTCAAGAAAATTAAGGGCAATGGTGATATATATGCGGATTTGACACAAAAAAAAAAAACAATCAACAAATGGGTACAATTTAAGGAATGTGTTTAGTGACGGCATCAGATTACTAATTGTGGAGAAGGGTCTGGTGGCAAGAAAAGCTGCTTCTAGGAGGTTGTCAAGTGTTTTCGCTCGACGATTCCATTCTTGGGTGGTTGGTTTGGCCCTTGTTCCTGTAACTCGAATCCTAGGCCGGTATATCCCATTTTAATTTACACCATTGTGAACCTTACGCCTTTTTTACTCTCTGATAGAGGTTGTCGGCATTGAAAAATCTTCGTAAACTAAATCACATGTGTATATGTTGACATTTAAGAGATATACAGTCAAGAAAATTAAGGGCAAGGGTGATATATATGCGGATTAGACACAAAAAAAAAAACACTCAACAAATGGCTACAATTTAAGGAATGTGTTTAGTGACGGCATCAGATTCCTAATCGATGGAGAAAGGTATGGTGGCAAGAAAAGCTTCTTCTAGGAGGTTGTCAAGTGTTTTCGCTCGACGATTCCATTCTTGGGTGAATGGTTTGGCCCTTTTTCCTGTAACTCGAATCCTTGCCCGGTATATCCCAATTTAATTTTACACCATTGTGAACCTTACGTCTTTTTTACTCTCTAATTGAGGTTCTCGGCATTGAAAAATCTTCGTAAACTAAATCACACGTGTATATGTTGACATTTAAGAGATATGCAGTCAAGAAAATCAAGGGCAATGGTGATATATATATGCGGATTAGACACAAAAAAAACACTAAACAAATGGCTACAATTTAAGGAATGTGTTTAGTGACGGCATCAGATTCCTAATTGATGGAGAAAGGTCTGGTGGCATGAAAAGCTGCTTCTAGGAGGTTGTCAAGTGTTTTCGCTCGATGATTCCATTCTTGGGTGGTTGGTTTGGCCCTTGTTTCTGTAACTCGAATCCTAGCCCGGTATATCCCATTTTAATTTTACACCATTGTGAACCTTACACCTTTTTTACTCTCTGATCGAGGTTCTCGGCATTGAAAAATATTCGTAAACTAAATCACACGTGTATATGTTGACATTTAAGAGATATACAGTCAAGAAAATCAAGGGCAATGGTGATATATATGCGGATTAGACACCAAAAAAAAAAACACTCAACAAATGGCTACAATTTAAGGAATGTGTTTAGTGACGGCATCAGATTCCTAATTGATGGAGAAAGGTCTGGTGACAAGAAAACCCACTTCTAGGAGGTTGTCATGTGTTTTCGCTCGACGATTCCATTCTTGGGTGGTTGGTTTGGCCCTTGTTCGTGTAACTCGAATCCTATCCCGGTATATCCCATTTTAATTTTACACCATTGTGAACCTTACGCCTTTTTTACTCTCTAATCGAGGTTCTCGGCATTGAAAAATCTTCGTAAACTAAATCACACATGTATATGTTGACATTTAAGAGATATACAGTCAAGAAAATCAAGGGCAATGGTGATATATATGCGGATTAGACACAAAAAAACACTCGACAAAAGGCTACAATTTAAGGAATATGTTTAGTGACGGCATCAGATTCCTAATTAATGGAGAAATGTCTGGTGGCAAGAAAAGCTGCTTCTAGGAGGTTGTCAAGTGTTTTCGCTCGACGATTCCATTCTTGGGTGGTTGGTTTGGCCCTTGTTCCTGCAACTCGAGTCCTAGCCTCGATATATCCCATTTTAATTTTACACCATTGTGAACCTTACGTCTTTTTTACTCTCTGATTAAGGTTCTCGGCATTGAAAAATCTTAGTAAACTAAATCACACGTGTATATGTTGACATTTAAGAGATATACAGTCAAGAAAATCAAGGGCAATGGTGATATATATATGCGGATTAGACACAAAAAAAAAACACTAAACAAATGGCTACAATT
This sequence comes from Helianthus tuberosus, assembly GCA_030545235.1. Classification (NCBI taxonomy): domain Eukaryota; kingdom Viridiplantae; phylum Streptophyta; class Magnoliopsida; order Asterales; family Asteraceae; genus Helianthus; species Helianthus tuberosus. The sequence continues at coordinate 56,109,560 of CM060448.1, forward strand.
TAAGGAATGTGTTTAGTGACGACATCAGATTCCTAATTGATGGAGAAACGTCTGGTGGCAAGAAAAGCTGCTTCTAGGAGGTTGTCAAGTGTTTTCGCTCGATGATTCCATTCTTGTGTGGTTGGTTTGGCCCTTGTTCCTGTAACTCGAATCCTAGCCCGGTATATCCCATTTTAATTTTACACCATTGTGAACCTTACACCTTTTTTACTCTCTGATCGTGGTTCTCGGCATTGCAAAATCTTCGTAAACTAAATCACACGTGTATATGTTGACATTTAAGAGATATACAGTCAAGAAAATCAAGGGCAATGGTGATATATATGCGGATTAGACACACAAAAAAAACACTCAACAAATGGCTACAATTTAAGGAATGTGTTTAATGACGGCATCAGATTCCTAATTGATGGAGAAAGGTCTGGTGGCAAGAAAAGCTACTTCTAGGAGGTTGTCAAGTGTTTTCGCTCAACGATTCCAATCTTGGGTGGTTGGTTTAGCCCTTGTTCCTGTAACTCGAATCCTAGCCCGGTATATCCCATTTTAATTTTACACCGTTGTGAACCTTACGCCTTTTTTACAATCTGATCGAGGTTCTCGGCATTGAAAAATCTTCGTAAACTAAATCACACGTGTATATGTTGACATTTAAGAGATATACTGTCAAGAAAATTAAGGGCAATGCTGATATATATGCGGATTTGACACAAAAAAAAAACAATCAACAAATGGGTACAATTTAAGGAATGTGTTTAGTGACGGCATCAGATTACTAATTGTGGAGAAGGGTCTGGTGGCAAGAAAAGCTGCTTCTAGGAGGTTGTCAAGTGTTTTCGCTCGACGATTCCATTCTTGGGTGGTTGGTTTGGCCCTTGTTCCTGTAACTCGAATCCTAGGCCGGTATATCCCATTTTAATTTACACCATTGTGAACCTTACGCCTTTTTTACTCTCTGATAGAGGTTGTCGGCATTGAAAAATCTTCGTAAACTAAATCACATGTGTATATGTTGACATTTAAGAGATATACAGTCAAGAAAATTAAGGGCAAGGGTGATATATATGCGGATTAGACACAAAAAAAAAAAACACTCAACAAATGGCTACAATTTAAGGAATGTGTTTAGTGACGGCATCAGATTCCTAATCGATGGAGAAAGGTATGGTGGCAAGAAAAGCTTCTTCTAGGAGGTTGTCAAGTGTTTTCGCTCGACGATTCCATTCTTGGGTGAATGGTTTGGCCCTTTTTCCTGTAACTCGAATCCTTGCCCGGTATATCCCAATTTAATTTTACACCATTGTGAACCTTACGTCTTTTTTACTCTCTAATTGAGGTTCTCGGCATTGAAAAATCTTCGTAAACTAAATCACACGTGTATATGTTGACATTTAAGAGATATGCAGTCAAGAAAATCAAGGGCAATGGTGATATATATATGCGGATTAGACACAAAAAAAACACTAAACAAATGGCTACAATTTAAGGAATGTGTTTAGTGACGGCATCAGATTCCTAATTGATGGAGAAAGGTCTGGTGGCATGAAAAGCTGCTTCTAGGAGGTTGTCAAGTGTTTTCGCTCGATGATTCCATTCTTGGGTGGTTGGTTTGGCCCTTGTTTCTGTAACTCGAATCCTAGCCCGGTATATCCCATTTTAATTTTACACCATTGTGAACCTTACACCTTTTTTACTCTCTGATCGAGGTTCTCGGCATTGAAAAATATTCGTAAACTAAATCACACGTGTATATGTTGACATTTAAGAGATATACAGTCAAGAAAATCAAGGGCAATGGTGATATATATGCGGATTAGACACCAAAAAAAAAACACTCAACAAATGGCTACAATTTAAGGAATGTGTTTAGTGACGGCATCAGATTCCTAATTGATGGAGAAAGGTCTGGTGACAAGAAAACCCACTTCTAGGAGGTTGTCATGTGTTTTCGCTCGACGATTCCATTCTTGGGTGGTTGGTTTGGCCCTTGTTCGTGTAACTCGAATCCTATCCCGGTATATCCCATTTTAATTTTACACCATTGTGAACCTTACGCCTTTTTTACTCTCTAATCGAGGTTCTCGGCATTGAAAAATCTTCGTAAACTAAATCACACATGTATATGTTGACATTTAAGAGATATACAGTCAAGAAAATCAAGGGCAATGGTGATATATATGCGGATTAGACACAAAAAAACACTCGACAAAAGGCTACAATTTAAGGAATATGTTTAGTGACGGCATCAGATTCCTAATTAATGGAGAAATGTCTGGTGGCAAGAAAAGCTGCTTCTAGGAGGTTGTCAAGTGTTTTCGCTCGACGATTCCATTCTTGGGTGGTTGGTTTGGCCCTTGTTCCTGCAACTCGAGTCCTAGCCTCGATATATCCCATTTTAATTTTACACCATTGTGAACCTGACGTCTTTTTTACTCTCTGATCGAGGTTCTCGGCATTGAAAAATCTTCGTAAACTAAATCACACGTGTATATGTTAACATTTAAGAGATATACAGTAAAGAAAATCAAGAGCAATGGTGATATATATGCAGATTAGATACCAAAAAAAAAACACTCAATAAATGGATACAATTTAAGGATGTGTTTAGTGACGGCATCAGATTCCTAATTGATGTAGAAAGGTCTGGTGGCAAGAAAAGGTGCTTCTAGGATGTTGTCAAGTGTTTTCGCTCGACGATTCCATTCTTGGGTGGTTGGTTTGGCCCTTGTTCCTGTAACTCGAATCCTTGCCCGGTATATCCCATTTTAATTTTGCACCATTGTGAACCTTACGCCTTTTTTACTCTCTGATCGAGGTTCTCGGCATTGAAAAATCTTCATAAACTACATCACACGTGTATATGTTGACATTTAAGAGATATACAGTCAAGAAAATCAAGGGCAATGGTGATATATATGCGGATTAGACACCAAAAAAAAGACTCAACAAATGGCTACAATTTAAGGAATGTGTTTAGTGACGGCATCAGATTCCTAATTGATGGAGAAAGGTCTGGTGGCAAGAAAAGCTGCTTCTAGGAGGTTGTCAAGTGTTTTCTCTCGACGATTCCATTCTTGGGTGGTTGGTTTGGCCCTTGTTCCTGTAACTCGAATCCTAGCCCGGTATATCCCATTTTAATATTACACCAATGTGAACCTTACACCTTTTTTCCTCTCTGATCGAGGTTCCCGGCATTGAAAAATCTTCAAAAACTAAATCACACGTGTATATGTTGACATTTAAGAGATAAACAGTCATGCTAACCAAGGGCAATGGTGATATATATGCGGATTAGACACAAAAAAAAACACTCAACAAATGGCTACAATTTATGGAATGTCTTTAGTGACGGCATCAGATTCCTAATTGATGGAGAAAGTCTGGTGGCAAGAAATGCTGCTTCTAGGTGGTTGTCAAGTAATTTCGCTCGACGATTCCATTCTTGTGTGGTTGGTTTGGCCCTTGTTCCAGTAACCCGAATCCTCTCCCGATATATCCCATTTTAATTTTACACAATTGTGAACCTTACGCCTTTTTTAATCTCTTATCGAGGTTCTCGGCATTGAAAAGTCTTCGTAAACGAAATAACACGTGTATATGTTGACATTTAAGAGATATACAGTCAAGAAAATCAAGGGCAATGGTGATATATATGCGGATTAGACACCAAAAAACACACTCAACAAATGGCTACAATTTAAGGAATGTGTTTAGTGACGGCATCAGATTCCTAATTGATGGAGAAAGGTCTGGTGGCAAGAAAAGCTGCTTCTAGGAGGTTGTCAAGTGTTTTCGTTTGATGATTCCATTCTTGGGTGGTTGGTTTAGCCCCTGTTCCTGTAACTCGAATCCTTGCCCCGTATATTCCATTTTAACTTTACACCATTGTGAACCTTACGCCTTTTTTACTCTCTGATCGAGGTTCTCGGCATTGAAAAATCTTCGTAAACTAAATCACACGTGTATATGTTGACATTTAAGAGATATACAGTCAAGAAAATCAAGGGCAATGGTGATATATATGCGGATTAGACACCAAAAAAAAGACTCAACAAATGGCTACAATTTAAGGAATGTGTTTAGTGACGGCATCAGATTCCTAATTGATGGAGAAAGGTCTGGTGGCAAGAAAAGCTGCTTCTAGGAGGTTGTCAAGTGTTTTCTCTCGACGATTCCATTCTTGGGTGGTTGGTTTGGCCCTTGTTCTTGTAACTCGAATCCTAGCCCGGTATATCCCATTTTAATATTACACCAATGTGAACCTTACACCTTTTTTCCTCTCTGATCGAGGTTCCCGGCATTGAAAAATCTTCAAAAACTAAATCACACGTGTATATGTTGACATTTAAGAGATAAACAGTAAAGCTAATCAAGGGCAATGGTGATATATATGCGGATTAGACACAAAAAAAACACTCAACAAATGGCTACAATTTATGGAATGTCTTTAGTGACGGCATCAGATTCCTAATTGATGGAGAAAGTCTGGTGGCAAGAAATGCTGCTTCTAGGTGGTTGTCAAGTAATTTCGCTCGACGATTCCATTCTTGTGTGGTTGGTTTGGCCCTTGTTACAGTAACTCGAATCCTTTCCCGATATATCCCATTTTAATTTTACACAATTGTGAACCTTACGCCTTTTTTAATCTCTTATCGAGGTTCTCGGCATTGAAAAGTCTTCGTAAACAAAATAACACGTGTATATGTTGACATTTAAGAGATATACAGTCAAGAAAATCAAGGGCAATGGTGATATATATGCGGATTAGACACCAAAAAACACACTCAACAAATGGCTACAATTTAAGGAATGTGTTTAGTGACGGCATCAGATTCCTAATTGATGGAGAAAGGTCTGGTGGCAAGAAAAGCTGCTTCTAGGAGGTTGTCAAGTGTTTTCGTTTGATGATTCCATTCTTGGGTGGTTGGTTTAGCCCCTGTTCCTGTAACTCGAATCCTTGCCCCGTATATTCCATTTTAACTTTACACCATTGTGAACCTTACGCCTTTTTTACTCTCTGATCGAGGTTCTCGGCATTGAAAAATCTTCGTAAACTAAATCACACGTGTATATGTTGACATTTAAGAGATATACAGTCAAGAAAATCAAGGGCAATGGTGATATATATGCGGATTAGACACACAAAAAAAACACTCAACAAATGGCTACAATTTAAGGAATGTGTTTAATGATGGCATCAGATTCCTAATTGATGGAGAAAGGTCTGGTGGCAAGAAAAGCTACTTCTAGGAGGTTGTCAAGTGTTTTCGCTCAACGATTCCATTCTTGGGTGGTTGGTTTAGCCCTTGTTCCTGTAACTCGAATCCTAGCCCGGTATATCCCATTTTAATTTTACACCATTGTGAACCTTACGCCTTTTTTACTCTCTGATCGAGGTTCTCGGCATTGAAAAATCTTCGTAAACTAAATCACACGTGTATATGTTGACATTTAAGAGATATACTGTCAAGAAAATCAAGGGCAATGGTGACATATATGCAGATTTGACACCAAAAAAAACACTCAACAAATGGCTACAATTTAAGGAATGTGTTTAGTGACGGCATCAGATTCCTAATCGATGAAGAAAGGTATGGTGGCAAGAAAAGCTGCTTCTAGGAGGTTGTCAAGTGTTTTCGCTCGACGATTCCATTCTTGGGTGGTTGGTTTGGCCATTTTTCCCGTAACTCGAATCCTAGCCCGGTATATCCCAATTTAATTTTACACCATTGTGAACCTTACGTCTTTTTTACTCTCTGATTGAGATTCTCAGCATTGAAAAATCTTCGTAAACTAAATCACACGTGTATATGTTGACATTTAAGAGATATACAGTCAAGAAAATCAAGGGCAATGGTGATATATATGCGGATTAGACACCAAAAAACACACTCAACAAATGGCTACAATTTAAGGAATGTGTTTAGTGACGGCATCAGATTCCTAATTGATGGAGAAAGGTCTGGTGGCAAGAAAAGCTGCTTCTAGGAGGTTGTCAAGTGTTTTCGTTTGATGATTCCATTCTTGGGTGGTTGGTTTAGCCCCTGTTCCTGTAACTCGAATCCTTGCCCCGTATATTCCATTTTAACTTTACACCATTGTGAACCTTACGCCTTTTTTACTCTCTGATCGAGGTTCTCGGCATTGAAAAATGTTCGTAAACTAAATCACACGTGTATATGTTGACATTTAAGAGATATACAGTCAAGAAAATCAAGGGCAATGGTGATATATATATGCGGATTAGACACAAAAAAAACACTAAACAAATGGCTACAATTTAAGGAATGTGTTTAGTGACAGCATCAGATTCCTAATTGATGGAGAAAGGTCTGGTGGCAAGAAAAGCTGCTTTTAGGAGGTTGTCAAGTGTTTTGGCTCGACGATTCCATTCTTGGGTGGTTGGTTTGGCCCTTGTTCCTGTAACTCGAATCCTAGGCCGGTATATCCCATTTTAATTTTACACCATTGTGAACCTTACGCCTTTTTCACTCTCTGATCGAGGTTGTCGGCATTGAAAAATCTTTGTAAACTAAATCACATGTGTATATGTTGACATTTAAGAGATATACAGTCAAGAAAATCAAGGGCAAGGGTGATATATATGCGGATTAGACACCAAAAAAAAAACACTCAACAAATGGCTACAATTTAAGGAATGTGTTTAGTTACGGCATCAGATTCCTAATCGATGGAGAAAGGTATGGTGGCAAGAAAAGCTGCTTCTAGGAGGTTGTCAAGTGTTTTCGCTCGACGATTCCATTCTTGGGTGGTTGGTTTGGCCATTTTTCCTGTAACTCGAATCCTAGCCCGGTATATCCCAATTTAATTTTACACCATTGTGAACCTTACGTCTTTTTTACTCTCTGATTGAGATTCTCAGCATTGAAAAATCTTCGTAAACTAAATCACACGTGTATATGTTGACATTTAAGAGATATACAGTCAAGAAAATCAAGGGCAATGGTGATATATATATGCGGATTAGATACAAAAAAAACACTAAACAAATGGCTACAATTTAAGGAATGTGTTTAGTGACGGCATCAGATTCCTAATTGATGGAGAAAGGTCTGGTGGCAAGAAAAGCTGCTTCTAGGAGGTTGTCAAGTGTTTTCGTTTGATGATTCCATTCTTGGGTGGTTGGTTTCGCCCCTGTTCCTGTAACTCGAATCATTGCCCCGTATTTTCCATTTTAATTTTACACCATTGTGAACCTTACGCCTTTTTTACTCTCTGATCGAGGTTCTCGGCATTGAAAAATCTTCGTAAACTAAATCACACGTGTATATGTTGACTTTTAAGAGATATACAGTCAAGAAAATCAAGGGCAATGGTGATATATATGCGGATTAGACACACAAAAAAACACTCAACAAATGGCTACAATTTAAGGAATGTGTTTAATGACGGCATCAGATTCCTAATTGATGGAGAAAGGTCTGGTGGCAAGAAAAGCTACTTCTAGGAGGTTGTCAAGTGTTTTCGCTCAACGATTCCAATCTTGGGTGGTTGGTTTAGCCCTTGTTCCTGTAACTCGAATCCTAGCCCGGTATATCCCATTTTAATTTTACACCGTTGAGAACCTTACGCCTTTTTTACTCTCTGATCGAGGTTCTCGGCATTGAAAAATCTTCGTAAACTAAATCACACGTGTATATGTTGACATTTAAGAGATATAATGTCAAGAAAATTAAGGGCAATGGTGATATATATGCGGATTTGACACCAAAGAAAACACTCAACAAATGGCTACAATTTAAGGAATGTGTTTAGTGACGGCATCAGATTCCTAATAGTGGAGAAAGGTCTGGTGGCAAGAAAAGCTGCTTCTAGGAGGTTGTCAAGTGTTTTCGCTCGACGATTCCATTCTTGGGTGGTTGGTTTGGCCCTTGTTCTTGTAACTCGAATCCTAGGCCGGTATATCCCATTTTAATTTACACCATTGTGAACCTTATGCCTTTTTTACTCTCTGATCGAGGTTGTCGGCATTGAAAAATCTTCGTAAACTAAATCACATGTGTATATGTTGACATTTAAGAGATATACAGTCAAGAAACTCAAGGGCAAGGGTGATATATATGCGGATTAGACACCAAAAAAAACACTCAACAAATGGCTACAATTTAAGGAATGTGTTTAGAGACGGCATCAGATTCCTAATCGATGGAGAAAGGTATGGTGGCAAGAAAAGCTGCTTCTAGGAGGTTGTCAAGTGTTTTCGCTCGACGATTCCATTCTTGGGTGGTTGGTTTGGCCCTTTTTCCTGTAACTCGAATCCTAGCTCGGTATATCCCAATTTAATTTTACACCATTGTGAACCTTACGTCTTTTTTACTCTCTGATTGAGGTTCTCGGCATTGAAAAATCTCCGTAAACTAAATCACACGTGTATATGTTGACATTTAAGAGATATACAGTCAAGAAAATCAAGGGCAATGGTGATATATATATGCGGATTAGACACAAAAAAAAAACACTAAACAAATGGCTACAATTTAAGGAATGTGTTTAGTAACGGCATCAGATTCCTAATTGATGGAGAAAGGTCTGGTGGCAAGAAAAGCTGCTTCTAGGAGGTTGTCAAGTGTTTTCGCTCGATGATTCCATTCTTGGGTGGTTGGTTTGGCCCTTGTTCCTGTAACTCGAATCCTAGCCCGGTATATCCCATTTTAATTTTACACCATTGTGAACCTTACACCTTTTTTACTCTCTGATCGAGGTTCTCGGCATTGAAAAATCTTCGTAAACTAAATCACACGTGTATATGTTGACATTTAAGAGATATACAGTCAAGAAAATCAAGGGCAATGGTGATATATATACGGATTAGACACACAAAAAAAACACTCAACAAATGGCTACAATTTAAGGAATGTGTTTAATGACGGCATCAGATTCCTAATTGATGGAGAAAGGTCTGGTGGCAAGAAAAGCTACTTCTAGGAGGTTGTCAAGTGTTTTCGCTCAATGATTCCAATCGTGGGTGGTTGATTTAGCCCTTGTTCCTGTAACTCGAATCCTAGCCCGGTATATCCCATTTTAATTTTACACCGTTGTGAACCTTACGCCTTTTTTACTCTCTGATCGAGGTTCTTGGCATTGAAAAATCTTCGTAAACTAAATCACACGTGTATATGTTGACATTTAAGAGATATACAGTCAAGAAAATCAAGGGCAAGGGTGATATATATGCGGATTAGACACCAAAAAAAACACTCAACAAATGGCTACAATTTAAGGAATGTGTTTAGTGACGGCATCAGATTCCTAATCGATGGAGAAAGGTTTGGTGGCAAGAAAAGCTGCTTCTAGGAGGTTGTCAAGTGTTTTCGCTCGACGATTCCATTCTTGGGTGGTTGGTTTGGCCCTTTTTCCTGTAACTCGAATCCTAGCCCGGTATATCCCAATTTAATTTTACACCATTGTGAACCTTACGTCTTTTTTACTCTCTGATTGAGGTTCTCGGCATTGAAAAATCTTCGTAAACTAAATCACACGTGTATATGTTGACATTTAAGAGATATACAGTCAAGAAAATCAAGGGCAATGGTGATATATATATGCGGATTAGACACAAAAAAAACACTAAACAAATGGCTACAATTTAAGGAATGTGTTTAGTGACGGCATCAGATTCCTAATTGATGGAGAAAGGTCTGGTGGCAAGAAAAGCTGCTTCTAGGAGGTTGTCAAGTGTTTTCGCTCGATGATTCCATTCTTGGGTGGTTGGTTTGGCCCTTGTTCCTGTAACTCGAATCCTAGCCCGGTATATCCCATTTTAATTTTACACCATTGTGAACCTTACACCTTTTTTACTCTCTGATCGAGGTTCTCGGCATTGAAAAATATTCGTAAACTAAATCACACGTGTATATGTTGACATTTAAGAGATATACAGTCAAGAAAATCAAGGGCAATGGTGATATTTATGCGGATTAGACACCAAAAAAAAACACTCAACAAATGGCTACAATTTAAGGAATGTGTTTAGTGACGGCATCAGATTCCTGATTGATGGAGAAAGGTCTGGTGACAAGAAAAGCCACTTCTAGGAGGTTGTCATGTGTTTTCGCTCGACGATTCCATTCTTGGGTGGTTGGTTTGGCCCTTGTTCGTGTAACTCGAATCCTATCCCGGTATATCCCATTTTAATTTTACACCATTGTGAACCTTACGCCTTTTTTACTCTCTAATCGAGGTTCTCGGCATTGAAAAATCTTCGTAAACTAAATCACACATGTATATGTTGACATTTAAGAGATATACAGTCAAGAAAATCAAGGGCAATGGTGATATGTATGCGGATTAGACACAAAAAAAAACACTCGACAAAAGGCTACAATTTAAGGAATATGTTTAGTGACGGCATCAGATTCCTAATTGATGGAGAAATGTCTGCTGGCAAGAAAAGCTGCTTCTAGGAGGTTGTCAAGTGTTTTCGCTCGACGATTCCATTCTTGGGTGGTTGGTTTGGCCCTTGTTCCTGTAACTCGAGTCCTAGCCTCGATATATCCCATTTTAATTTTACAGCATGGTGAACCTTACGTCTTTTTTACTCTCTGATCGAGGTTCTCGGCAATGAAAAATCTTCGTAAACTAAATCAGACGTGTATATGTTAACATTTAAGAGATATACAGTCAAGAAACTCAAGGGCAAGGGTGATATATATGCGGATTAGACACAAAAAAAAACACTCAACAAATGGCTACAATTTAAGGAATGTGTTTAGAGACGGCATCAGATTCCTAATCGATGGAGAAAGGTATGGTGGCAAGAAAAGCTGCTTCTAGGAGGTTGTCAAGTGTTTTCGCTCGACGATTCCATTCTTGGGTGGTTGGTTTGGCCCTTGTTCTTGTAACTCGAATCCTAGGCCGGTATATCCCATTTTAATTTACACCATTGTGAACCTTATGCCTTTTTTACTCTCTGATCGAGGTTGTCGGCATTGAAAAATCTTCGTAAACTAAATCACATGTGTATATGTTGACATTTAAGAGATATACAGTCAAGAAACTCAAGGGCAAGGGTGATATATATGCGGATTAGACACCAAAAAAAACACTCAACAAATGGCTACAATTTAAGGAATGTGTTTAGAGACGGCATCAGATTCCTAATCGATGGAGAAAGGTATGGTGGCAAGAAAAGCTGCTTCTAGGAGGTTGTCAAGTGTTTTCGCTCGACGATTCCATTCTTGGGTGGTTGGTTTGGCCCTTTTTCCTGTAACTCGAATCCTAGCTCGGTATATCCCAATTTAATTTTACACCATTGTGAACCTTACGTCTTTTTTACTCTCTGATTGAGGTTCTCGGCATTGAAAAATCTCCGTAAACTAAATCACACGTGTATATGTTGACATTTAAGAGATATACAGTCAAGAAAATCAAGGGCAATGGTGATATATATATGCGGATTAGACACAAAAAAAAAAACACTAAACAAATGGCTACAATTTAAGGAATGTGTTTAGTAACGGCATCAGATTCCTAATTGATGGAGAAAGGTCTGGTGGCAAGAAAAGCTGCTTCTAGGAGGTTGTCAAGTGTTTTCGCTCGATGATTCCATTCTTGGGTGGTTGGTTTGGCCCTTGTTCCTGTAACTCGAATCCTAGCCCGGTATATCCCATTTTAATTTTACACCATTGTGAACCTTACACCTTTTTTACTCTCTGATCGAGGTTCTCGGCATTGAAAAATCTTCGTAAACTAAATCACACGTGTATATGTTGACATTTAAGAGATATACAGTCAAGAAAATCAAGGGCAATGGTGATATATATACGGATTAGACACACAAAAAAAACACTCAACAAATGGCTACAATTTAAGGAATGTGTTTAATGACGGCATCAGATTCCTAATTGATGGAGAAAGGTCTGGTGGCAAGAAAAGCTACTTCTAGGAGGTTGTCAAGTGTTTTCGCTCAATGATTCCAATCGTGGGTGGTTGATTTAGCCCTTGTTCCTGTAACTCGAATCCTAGCCCGGTATATCCCATTTTAATTTTACACCGTTGTGAACCTTACGCCTTTTTTACTCTCTGATCGAGGTTCTTGGCATTGAAAAATCTTCGTAAACTAAATCACACGTGTATATGTTGACATTTAAGAGATATACAGTCAAGAAAATCAAGGGCAAGGGTGATATATATGCGGATTAGACACCAAAAAAAAACACTCAACAAATGGCTACAATTTAAGGAATGTGTTTAGTGACGGCATCAGATTCCTAATCGATGGAGAAAGGTTTGGTGGCAAGAAAAGCTGCTTCTAGGAGGTTGTCAAGTGTTTTCGCTCGACGATTCCATTCTTGGGTGGTTGGTTTGGCCCTTTTTCCTGTAACTCGAATCCTAGCCCGGTATATCCCAATTTAATTTTACACCATTGTGAACCTTACGTCTTTTTTACTCTCTGATTGAGGTTCTCGGCATTGAAAAATCTTCGTAAACTAAATCACACGTGTATATGTTGACATTTAAGAGATATACAGTCAAGAAAATCAAGGGCAATGGTGATATATATATGCGGATTAGACACAAAAAAAACACTAAACAAATGGCTACAATTTAAGGAATGTGTTTAGTGACGGCATCAGATTCCTAATTGATGGAGAAAGGTCTGGTGGCAAGAAAAGCTGCTTCTAGGAGGTTGTCAAGTGTTTTCGCTCGATGATTCCATTCTTGGGTGGTTGGTTTGGCCCTTGTTCCTGTAACTCGAATCCTAGCCCGGTATATCCCATTTTAATTTTACACCATTGTGAACCTTACACCTTTTTTACTCTCTGATCGAGGTTCTCGGCATTGAAAAATATTCGTAAACTAAATCACACGTGTATATGTTGACATTTAAGAGATATACAGTCAAGAAAATCAAGGGCAATGGTGATATTTATGCGGATTAGACACCAAAAAAAACACTCAACAAATGGCTACAATTTAAGGAATGTGTTTAGTGACGGCATCAGATTCCTGATTGATGGAGAAAGGTCTGGTGACAAGAAAAGCCACTTCTAGGAGGTTGTCATGTGTTTTCGCTCGACGATTCCATTCTTGGGTGGTTGGTTTGGCCCTTGTTCGTGTAACTCGAATCCTATCCCGGTATATCCCATTTTAATTTTACACCATTGTGAACCTTACGCCTTTTTTACTCTCTAATCGAGGTTCTCGGCATTGAAAAATCTTCGTAAACTAAATCACACATGTATATGTTGACATTTAAGAGATATACAGTCAAGAAAATCAAGGGCAATGGTGATATGTATGCGGATTAGACACAAAAAAAAACACTCGACAAAAGGCTACAATTTAAGGAATATGTTTAGTGACGGCATCAGATTCCTAATTGATGGAGAAATGTCTGGTGGCAAGAAAAGCTGCTTCTAGGAGGTTGTCAAGTGTTTTCGCTCGACGATTCCATTCTTGGGTGGTTGGTTTGGCCCTTGTTCCTGTAACTCGAGTCCTAGCCTCGATATATCCCATTTTAATTTTACAGCATGGTGAACCTTACGTCTTTTTTACTCTCTGATCGAGGTTCTCGGCAATGAAAAATCTTCGTAAACTAAATCACAAGTGTATATGTTAACATTTAAGAGATATACAGTCAAGAAACTCAAGGGCAAGGGTGATATATATGCGGATTAGACACAAAAAAAAACACTCAACAAATGGCTACAATTTAAGGAATGTGTTTAGAGACGGCATCAGATTCCTAATCGATGGAGAAAGGTATGGTGGCAAGAAAAGCTGCTTCTAGGAGGTTGTCAAGTGTTTTCGCTCGACGATTCCATTCTTGGGTGGTTGGTTTGGCCCTTGTTCTTGTAACTCGAATCCTAGGCCGGTATATCCCATTTTAATTTACACCATTGTGAACCTTATGCCTTTTTTACTCTCTGATCGAGGTTGTCGGCATTGAAAAATCTTCGTAAACTAAATCACATGTGTATATGTTGACATTTAAGAGATATACAGTCAAGAAACTCAAGGGCAAGGGTGATATATATGCGGATTAGACACCAAAAAAAACACTCAACAAATGGCTACAATTTAAGGAATGTGTTTAGAGACGGCATCAGATTCCTAATCGATGGAGAAAGGTATGGTGGCAAGAAAAGCTGCTTCTAGGAGGTTGTCAAGTGTTTTCGCTCGACGATTCCATTCTTGGGTGGTTGGTTTGGCCCTTTTTCCTGTAACTCGAATCCTAGCTCGGTATATCCCAATTTAATTTTACACCATTGTGAACCTTACGTCTTTTTTACTCTCTGATTGAGGTTCTTGGCATTGAAAAATCTCCGTAAACTAAATCACACGTGTATATGTTGACATTTAAGAGATATACAGTCAAGAAAATCAAGGGCAATGGTGATATATATATGCGGATTAGACACAAAAAAAAAAACACTAAACAAATGGCTACAATTTAAGGAATGTGTTTAGTAACGGCATCAGATTCCTAATTGATGGAGAAAGGTCTGGTGGCAAGAAAAGCTGCTTCTAGGAGGTTGTCAAGTGTTTTCGCTCGATGATTCCATTCTTGGGTGGTTGGTTTGGCCCTTGTTCCTGTAACTCGAATCCTAGCCCGGTATATCCCATTTTAATTTTACACCATTGTGAACCTTACACCTTTTTTACTCTCTGATCGAGGTTCTCGGCATTGAAAAATCTTCGTAAACTAAATCACACGTGTATATGTTGACATTTAAGAGATATACAGTCAAGAAAATCAAGGGCAATGGTGATATATATACGGATTAGACACACAAAAAAAACACTCAACAAATGGCTACAATTTAAGGAATGTGTTTAATGACGGCATCAGATTCCTAATTGATGGAGAAAGGTCTGGTGGCAAGAAAAGCTACTTCTAGGAGGTTGTCAAGTGTTTTCGCTCAATGATTCCAATCGTGGGTGGTTGATTTAGCCCTTGTTCCTGTAACTCGAATCCTAGCCCGGTATATCCCATTTTAATTTTACACCGTTGTGAACCTTACGCCTTTTTTACTCTCTGATCGAGGTTCTTGGCATTGAAAAATCTTCGTAAACTAAATCACACGTGTATATGTTGACATTTAAGAGATATACAGTCAAGAAAATCAAGGGCAAGGGTGATATATATGCGGATTAGACACCAAAAAAAACACTCAACAAATGGCTACAATTTAAGGAATGTGTTTAGTGACGGCATCAGATTCCTAATCGATGGAGAAAGGTTTGGTGGCAAGAAAAGCTGCTTCTAGGAGGTTGTCAAGTGTTTTCGCTCGACGATTCCATTCTTGGGTGGTTGGTTTGGCCCTTTTTCCTGTAACTCGAATCCTAGCCCGGTATATCCCAATTTAATTTTACACCATTGTGAACCTTACGTCTTTTTTACTCTCTGATTGAGGTTCTCGGCATTGAAAAATCTTCGTAAACTAAATCACACGTGTATATGTTGACATTTAAGAGATATACAGTCAAGAAAATCAAGGGCAATGGTGATATATATTTGCGGATAAGACACAAAAAAAACACTAAACAAATGGCTACAATTTAAGGAATGTGTTTAGTGACGGCATCAGATTCCTAATTGATGGAGAAAGGTCTGGTGGCAAGAAAAGCTGCTTCTAGGAGGTTGTCAAGTGTTTTCGCTCGATGATTCCATTCTTGGGTGGTTGGTTTGGCCCTTGTTCCTGTAACTCGAATCCTAGCCCGGTATATCCCATTTTAATTTTACACCATTGTGAACCTTACACCTTTTTTACTCTCTGATCGAGGTTCTCGGCATTGAAAAATATTCGTAAACTAAATCACACGTGTATATGTTGACATTTAAGAGATATACAGTCAAGAAAATCAAGGGCAATGGTGATATTTATGCGGATTAGACACCAAAAAAAAACACTCAACAAATGGCTACAATTTAAGGAATGTGTTTAGTGACGGCATCAGATTCCTAATTGATGGAGAAAGGTCTGGTGACAAGAAATGCCACTTCTAGGAGGTTGTCATGTGTTTTCGCTCGACGATTCCATTCTTGGGTGGTTGGTTTGGCCCTTGTTCGTGTAACTCGAATCCTATCCCGATATATCCCACTTTAATTTTACACCATTGTGAACCTTACGCCTTTTTTACTCTCTAATCGAGGTTCTCGGCATTGAAAAATCTTCGTAAACTAAATCACACATGTATATGTTGACATTTAAGAGATATACAGTCAAGAAAATCAAGGGCAATGGTGATATATATGCGGATTAGACACAAAAAAAAACACTCGACAAAAGGCTACAATTTAAGGAATATGTTTAGTGACGGCATCAGATTCCTAATTGATGGAGAAATGTCTGGTGGCAAGAAAAGCTGCTTCTAGGAGGTTGTCAAGTGTTTTCGCTCGACGATTCCATTCTTGGGTGGTTGGTTTGGCCCTTGTTCCTGTAACTCGAGTCCTAGCCTCGATATATCCCATTTTAATTTTACAGCATGGTGAACCTTACGTCTTTTTTACTCTCTGATCGAGGTTCTCGGCAATGAAAAATCTTCGTAAACTAAATCACACGTGTATATGTTAACATTTAAGAGATATACAGTAAAGAAAATCAAGAGCAATGGTGATATATATGCAGATTAGATACCAAACAAAAAAACACTCAATAAATGGCTACAATTTAAGGATGTGTTTAATGACGGCATCAGATTCCTAATTGATGTAGAAAGGTCTGGTGGCAAGAAAAGGTGGTTCTAGGATGTTGTCAAGTGTTTTCGCTCGACGATTCCATTCTTGGGTGGTTGGTTTGGCCCTTGTTCCTGTAACTCGAATCCTTGCCCGGTATATCCCATTTTAATTTTGCACCATTGTGAACCTTACGCCTTTTTTACTCTCTGATCGAGGTTCTCGGCATTGAAAAATCTTCATAAACTACATCACACGTGTATATGTTGACATTTAAGAGATATACAGTCAAGAAAATCAAGGGCAATGGTGATATATATGCGGATTAGACACCAAAAAAAGACTCAACAAATGGCTACAATTTAAGGAATGTGTTTAGTGACGGCATCAGATTCCTAATTGATGGAGAAAGGTCTGGTGGCAAGAAAAGCTGCTTCTAGGAGGTTGTCAAGTCTTTTCTCTCGACGATTCCATTCTTGGGTGGTTGGTTTGGCCCTTGTTCCTGTAACTCGAATCCTAGCCCGGTATATCGCATTTTAATATTACACCAATGTGAACCTTACGCCTTTTTTCCTCTCTGATCGAGGTTCCCGGCATTGAAAAATCTTCAAAAACTAAATCACACGTGTATATGTTGACATTTAAGAGATAAACAGTCAAGATAATCAAGGGCAATGGTGATATATATGCGGATTAGACACAAAAAAAAAAAAACACTCAACAAATGGCTACAATTTATGGAATGTCTTTAGTGACGGCAGCAGATTCCAAATTGATGGAGAAAGTCTGGTGGCAAGAAATGCTGCTTCTTGGTGGTTGTCAAGTAATTTCGCTCGACGATTCCATTCTTGTGTGGTTGGTTTGGCCCTTGTTCCAGTAACTAGAATCCTTTCCCGATATATCCCATTTTAATTTTACACCATTGTGAACCTTACGCCTTTTTTAATCTCTTATCGAGGTTCTCGGCATTGAAAAGTCTTCGTAAACGAAATAACACGTGTATATGTTGACATTTAAGAGATACACAGTCAAGAAAATCAAGGGCAATGGTGATATGCGGATTAGACACCAAAAAACACACTCAACAAATGGCTACAATTTAAGGAATGTGTTTAGTGACGGCATCAGATTCCTAATTGATGGAGAAAGGTCTGGTGGCAAGAAAAGCTGCTTCTAGGAGGTTGTCAAGTGTTTTCGTTTGATGATTCCATTCTTGGGTGGTTGGTTTAGCCCCTGTTCCTGTAACTCGAATCCTTGCCCCGTATATTCCATTTTAATTTTACACCATTGTGAACCTTACGCCTTTTTTACTCTCTGATCGAGGTTGTCGGCATTGAAAAATCTTCGTAAACTAAATCACATGTGTATATGTTGACATTTAAGAGATATACAGTCAAGAAAATCAAGGGCAAGGGTGATATATATGCGTATTAGACCCAAAAAAAAAACACTCAACAAATGGCTACAATTTAAGGAATGTGTTTAGTGACGGCATCAGATTCCTAATCGATGGAGAAAGGTATGGTGGCAAGAAAAGCTGCTTCTAGGAGGTTGTCAAGTGTTTTCGCTCGACGATTCCATTCTTGGGTGGTTGGTTTAGCCCTTTTTCCTGTAACTAAAATCCTAGCCCGGTATATCCCAATTTAATTTTACACCATTGTGAACCTTACGTCTTTTTTACTTTCTGATTGAGGTTCTCGGCATTGAAAAATCTTCGTAAACTAAATCACACGTGTATATGTTGACATTTAAGAGATATACAGTCAAGAAAATCAAGGGCAATGGTGATATATATATGCGGATTAGACACAAAAAAAACACTAAACAAATGGCTACAATTTAAGGAATGTGTTTAGTGACGGCATCAGATTCCTAATTGATGGAGAAAGGTCTGGTGGCAAGAAAAGCTGCTTGTAGGAGGTTGTCAAGTGTTTTCGTTTGATGATTCCATTTTTGGGTGGTTGGTTTAGCCCCTGTTCCTGTAACTCGAATCATTGCCCCGTATATTCCATTTTAATTTTACACCATTGTGAACCTTACGCCTTTTTTACTCTCTGATCGAGGTTCTCGGCATTTTAAAATCTTCGTAAACTAAATCACACGTGTATATGTTGACATTTAAGAGATATACAGTCAAGAAAATCAAGGGCAATGGTGATATATATGCGGATTAGACACACAAAAAAAACACTCAACAAATGGCTACAATTTAAGGAATGTGTTTAATGACGGCATCAGATTCCTAATTGATGGAGAAAGGTCTGGTGGCAAGAAAAGCTACTTCTAGGAGGTTGTCAAGTGTTTTCGCTCAACGATTCCATTCTTGGATGGTTGGTTTAGCCCTTGTTCCTGTAACTCGAATCCTAGCCCGGTATATCCCATTTTAATTTTACAACATTGTGAACCTTACGCCTTTTTTACTCTCTGATCGAGGTTCTCGGCATTGAAAAATCTTCGTAAACTAAATCACACGTGTATATGTTGACATTTAAGAGATATACTGTCAAGAAAATCAAGGGCAATGGTGATATATATGCGGATTTGACACCAAAAAAAACACTCAACAAATGGCTACAATTTAAGTAATGTGTTTAGTGACGGCATCAGATTCCTAATTGATGGAGAAAGGTCTGGTGGCAAGAAAAGCTGCTTCTAGGAGGTTGTCAAGTGTTTTCGCTCGACGATTTCATTCTTGGGTGGTTGGTTTGGCCCTTGTTCCTGTAACTCGAATCCTAGGCCGGTATATCCCATTTTAATTTTACACCATTGTGAACCTTACGCCTTTTTTACTCTCAGATCGAGGGTGTCGGCATTGAAAAATCTTCGTAAACTAAATCACATGTGTATATGTTGACATTTAAGAGATATACAGTCAAGAAAATCAAGGGCAATGGTGATATATATGCGGATTAGACACAAAAAAAAACACTCAACAAATGGCTACAATTTAAGGAATGTGTTTAGTGACGGCATCAGATTCCTAATCGATGGAGAAAGGTATGGTGGCAAGAAAAACTGCTTCTAGGAGGTTGTCAAGTGTTTTCGCTCGACGATTCCATTCTTAGGTGGTTGGTTTGGCACTTTTTCCTGTAACTCGAATCCTAGCCCGGTATATCCCAATTTAATTTTACACCATTGTGAACCTTACGTCTTTTTTACTCTCTGATTGAGGTTCTCGGCATCGAAAAATCTTCGTAAACTAAATCACACGTGTATATGTTGACATTTAAGAGATATACAGTCAAGAAAATCAAGGGCAATGGTGATATATATATATGCGGATTAGACACAAAAAAAAAACTAAACAAATGGCTACAATTTAAGGAATGTGTTTAGTGACGGCATCAGATTCCTAATTGATGGAGAAAGGTCTGGTGGCAAGAAAAGCTGCTTCTAGGAGGTTGTCAAGTGTTTTCGCTCGATGATTCCACTCTTGGGTGGTTGGTTTGGCCCTTGTTCCTGTAACTCGAATCCTAGCCCGGTATATCCCATTTTAATTTTACACCATTGTGAACCTTACACCTTTTTTACTCTCTGATCGAGGTTCTCGGCATTGAAAAATATTCGTAAACTAAATCACACGTGTATATGTTGACATTTAAGAGATATACAGTCAAGAAAAAAAGGGCAATGGTGATATTTATGCGGATTAGACACAAAAAAAAAACACTCAACAAATGGCTACAATTTAAGGAATGTGTTTAGTGACGGCATCAGATTCCTAATTGACGGAGAAAGGTCTGGTGACAAGAAAAGCCACTTCTAGGAGGTTGCCATGTGTTTTCGCTCGACGATTCCATTCTTGGGTGGTTGGTTTGGCCCTTGTTCGTGTAACTCGAATCCTATCCCGGTATATCCCATTTTAATTTTACACCATTGTGAACCTTACGCCTTTTTTACTCTCTAATCGAGGTTCTCGGCATTGAAAAATCGTCGTAAACAAAATCACACATGTATATGTTGACATTTAAGAGATATACAGTCAAGAAAATCAAGGGCAATGGTGATATATATGCGGATTAGACACAAAAAAAAACACTCGACAAAAGGCTACAATTTAAGGAATATGTTTAGTGACGGCATCAGATTCCTAATTGATGGAGAAATGTCTGGTGGCAAGAAAAGCTGCTTCTATGAGGTTGTCAAGTGTTTTCGCTCGACGATTCCATTCTTGGGTGGTTGGTTTGGCCCTTGTTCCTGTAACTCGAGTCCTAGTCTCGATATATCCCATTTTAATTTTACACCATGGTGAACCTTACGTCTTTTTTACTCTCTGATTGAGGTTCTCGGCATTGAAAAATCTTCGTAAACTAAATCACACGTGTATATGTTGACAATTAAGAGATATACAGTCAAGAAAATCAAGGGCAATGGTGATATATATATGCGGATTAGACACACAAAAAAAACACTCAACAAATGGCTACAATTTAAGGAATGTGTTTAATGACGGCATCAGATTCCTAATTGATGGAGAAAGGTCTGGTGGCAAGAAAAGCTGCTTCTAGGAGGTTGTCAAGTGTTTTCGCTCAACGATTCCATTCTTGGATGGTTGGTTTAGCCCTTGTTCCTGTAACTCGAGTCCTAGCCCGGTATATCCCATTTTAATTTTACAACATTGTGAATCTTACGCCTTTTTTACTCTCTGATCGAGGTTCTCGGCATTGAAAAATCTTCGTAAACTAAATCACACGTGTATATGTTGACATTTAAGAGATATACTGTCAAGAAAATCAAGGGCAATGGTGACATATATGCCGATTTGACACCAAAAAAACACTCAACAAATGGCTACAATTTAAGGAATGTGTTTAGTGACGGCATCAGATTCCTAATTGATTGAGAAAGGTCTGGTGGCAAGAAAAGCTGCTTCTAGGAGGTTGTCAAGTGTTTTCGCTCGACGATTCCATTCTTGGGTGGTTGGTTTGGCCCTTGTTCCTGTAACTCGAATCCTAGGCCGGTATATCCCATTTTAATTTTACACCATTGTGAACCTTACGCCTTTTTTACTCTCTGATCGAGGTTGTCGGCATTGAAAAATCTTCGTAAACTAAATCACATGTGTATATGTTGACATTTAAGAGATATACAGTCAAGAAAATCAAGGGCAAGGGTGATATATATGCGGATTAGACACCAAAAAAAAACACTCAACAAATGGCTACAATTTAAGGAATGTGTTTAGTGACGGCATCAGATTCCTAATCGATGGAGAAAGGTATGGTGGCAAGAAAAACTGCTTCTAGGAGGTTGTCAAGTGTTTTCGCTCGACGATTCCATTCTTGGGTGGTTGGTTTGGCCCTTTTTCCTGTAACTCGAATCCTAGCCCGGTATATCCCAATTTAATTTTACACCATTGTGAACCTTACGTCTTTTTTACTCTCTGATTGAGGTTCTCGGCATTGAAAAATCTTCGTAAACTAAATCCAACGTGTATATGTTGACATTTAAGAGATATACAGTCAAGAAAATCAAGGGCAATGGTGATATATATATGCGGATTAGACACAAAAAAACACTAAACAAATGGCTACAATTTAAGGAATGTGTTTAGTGACGGCATCAGATTCCTAATTAATGGAGAAAGGTCTGGTGGCAAGAAAAGCTGCTTCTAGGAGGTTGTCAAGTGTTTTCGCTCGACGATTCCATTCTTGGGTGGTTGGTTTGGCCCTTGTTCATGTAACCCGAATCCTAGCCCGGTATATCCCATTTTAATTTTACACCATTTTGAACCTTACTCCTTTTTTACTCTCTGATCGAGGTTGTCGGCATTTAAAAATCTTCGTAAACTAAATCACACGTGTATATGTTGACATTTAAGAGATATACAGTCAAGAAAATCAAGGGCAATGGTGATATATGTGCGGATTAGACACAAAAAAAACACTCAACAAATGGCTACAATTTGAGGAATGTGTTAAGTGACGGCATCAGATTCCTAATTGATGGAGAAAGGTCTGGTGGCTAGAAAAGCGGCTTCTAGGAGGTTGTCAAGTGTTCTCGCTCGACGATTCCATTCTTGGGTGGTTGGTTTGGCCCTTGTTCTTGTAACTCGAATCCTAGGCCGGTATATCCCATTTTAATTTTACACCATTGTGAACCTTACGCCTTTTTTACTTTCTGATCGAGGTTGTCGGCGTTGAAAAATCTTCGTAAACTAAATCACACGTGTATATGTTGACATTTAAGAGATATACAGTCAAGAAAATCAAGGGCAATGGTGATATATATGCGGATTAGACACCAAAACAAAAACACTCAACAAAAGGTTACAATTTAAGGAATGTGTTTAGTGACGGCATCAGATTCCTAATCGATGGAGAAATGTCTGGTGGCAAGAAAAGCTGCTTCTAGGAGGATGTCAAGTATTTTCGCTCGACGATTCCATTCTTGGGTGGTTGGTTTGGCCCTTGTTCCTGTAACTCGAATCCTAGCCCGGTATATCCCATTATAATTTTACACCATTGTGAAACTTATGTCTTTTTTACTCTCTGATCGAGGTTCTCGGCATTGAAAAATCTTCATAAACTAAATCACACGTGTATATGTTGACATTTAAGAGATATACAGTCAAGAAAATCAAGGGCAATGGTGATATATATATGCGGATTAGACACAAAAAAAAACACTCAACAAATGGCTACAATTTAAGGAATGTGTTTAGTGACGGCACCGGATTCCTAATTGATGGAGAAAGGTCTGGTGGCAAGAAAAGCTGCTTCTAGGAGGTTGTCAAGTGTTTTCGCTCGACGATTCCATTCTTGGGTGGTTGGTTTGGCCCTTATTCCTGTAACTCGAATCCTAGCCCGGTATATCCCATTTTAATTTTACACCATTGTGAACCTTACTCCTTTTTTACTCTCTGATTGAGGTTGTCGGCATTTAAAAATCTTCGTAAACTAAATCACACGTGTATATGTTGACATTTAAGAGATATACAGTCAAGAAAATCAAGGGCAATGCTGATATATATGCGGATTAGACACAAAAAAAAAACACTCAACAAAAGGCAACAATTTAAGGAATGTGTTTAGTGACGGCATCAGATTCATAATTGATGGAGAAAGGTCAGGTGGCAAGATAAGCTGCTTCTAGGAGGTTGTCAAGTGTTTTCACTCGACGATTCCCTTCTATGGTGGTTGGTTTGGCCCTTGTTCCTGTAACTCAAATCCAAGCCCGTTATATCTCATTTTAATTTTACATCATTGTGAACCTTACGCCTTTTTTACTCTCTGATCGAGGTTGTCGGCATTGAAAAATCTTCGTAAACTAAATCACACGTGTATATTTTGACATTTAAGAGATATAAAGTCAAGACAATCAAGGGCAATGGTGATATATATGCGGATTAGACACCAAAAAAAACACTCAACAAATGGCTACAATTTAAGGAATGTGTTTAGTGACGGCATCAGATTCCTAATCGATGGAGAAAGGTCTGGTGGCAAGAAAAGCTGCTTCTAGGAGGTTGTCAAGTGTTTTCGCTCGACGATTCCATTCTTGGGTGGTTGGTTTGGCCCTTGTTCCTGTAACTCGAATCCTAGCCCGGTATATCCCATTTTAATTTTACACCATTGTGAACCTTACGTCTTTTTTACTCTCTGATCGAGGTTCTCGGCATTGAAAAATCTTCGAAAACTAAATCACACGTGTATATGTTGACATTTAAGAGATATACAGTCAAGAAAATCAAGGGCAATGGTGATATATATGCGGATTAGACACACAAAGAAAACACTCAACAAATGGCTACAATTTAAGGAATGTGTTTAATGACGGCATCAGATTCCTAATTGATGGAGAAAGGTCTGGTGGCAAGAAAAGCTACTTCTAGGAGGTTGTCAAGTGTTTTCGCTCAACGATTCCATTCTTGGATGGTTGGTTTAGCCCTTGTTCCTGTAACTCGAATCCTAGCCCGGTATATCCCATTTTAATTTTACAACATTGTGAACCTTACGCCTTTTTTACTCTCTGATCGAGGTTCTCGGCATTGAAAAATCTTCGTAAACTAAATCACACGTGTATATGTTGACATTTAAGAGATATACTGTCAAGAAAATCAAGGGCAATGGTGATATATATGCGGATTTGACACCAAAAAAAACACTCAACAAATGGCTACAATTTAAGGAATGTGTTTAGTGACGGCATCAGATTCCTAATTGATGGAGAAAGGTCTGGTGGCAAGAAAAGCTGCTTCTAGGAGGTTGTCAAGTGTTTTCGCTCGACGATTTCATTCTTGGGTGGTTGGTTTGGCCCTTGTTCCTGTAACTCGAATCCTAGGCCGGTATATCCCATTTTAATTTTACACCATTGTGAACCTTACGCCTTTTTTACTCTCAGATCGAGGGTGTCGGCATTGAAAAATCTTCGTAAACTAAATCACATGTGTATATGTTGACATTTAAGAGATATACAGTCAAGAAAATCAAGGGCAAGGGTGATATATATGCGGATTAGACACCAAAAAAAAAAAAACACTCAACAAATGGCTACAATTTAAGGAATGTGTTTAGTGACGGCATCAGATTCCTAATCGATGGAGAAAGGTATGGTGGCAAGAAAAACTGCTTCTAGGAGGTTGTCAAGTGTTTTCGCTCGACGATTCCATTCTTAGGTGGTTGGTTTGGCACTTTTTCCTGTAACTCGAATCCTAGCCCGGTATATCCCAATTTAATTTTACACCATTGTGAACCTTACGTCTTTTTTACTCTCTGATTGAGGTTCTCGGCATCGAAAAATCTTCGTAAACTAAATCACACGTGTATATGTTGACATTTAAGAGATATACAGTCAAGAAAATCAAGGGCAATGGTGATATATATATATGCGGATTAGACACAAAAAAAAAACTAAACAAATGGCTACAATTTAAGGAATGTGTTTAGTGACGGCATCAGATTCCTAATTGATGGAGAAAGGTCTGGTGGCAAGAAAAGCTGTTTCTAGGAGGTTGTCAAGTGTTTTCGCTCGATGATTCCACTCTTGGGTGGTTGGTTTGGCCCTTGTTCCTGTAACTCGAATCCTAGCCCGGTATATCCCATTTTAATTTTACACCATTGTGAACCTTACACCTTTTTTACTCTCTGATCGAGGTTCTCGGCATTGAAAAATATTCGTAAACTAAATCACACGTGTATATGTTGACATTTAAGAGATATACAGTCAAGAAAAAAAAGGGCAATGGTGATATTTATGCGGATTAGACACAAAAAAAAAACACTCAACAAATGGCTACAATTTAAGGAATGTGTTTAGTGACGGCATCAGATTCCTAATTGATGGAGAAAGGTCTGGTGACAAGAAAAGCCACTTCTAGGAGGTTGCCATGTGTTTTCGCTCGACGATTCCATTCTTGGGTGGTTGGTTTGGCCCTTGTTCGTGTAACTCGAATCCTATCCCGGTATATCCCATTTTAATTTTACACCATTGTGAACCTTACGCCTTTTTTACTCTCTAATCGAGGTTCTCGGCATTGAAAAATCTTCGTAAACTAAATCACACATGTATATGTTGACATTTAAGAGATATACAGTCAAGAAAATCAAGGGCAATGGTGATATATATGCGGATTAGACACAAAAAAAAACACTCTACAAAAGGCTACAATTTAAGGAATATGTTTAGTGACGGCATCAGATTCCTAATTGATGGAGAAATGTCTGGTGGCAAGAAAAGCTGCTTCTATGAGGTTGTCAAGTGTTTTCGCTCGACGATTCCATTCTTGGGTGGTTGGTTTGGCCCTTGTTCCTGTAACTCGAGTCCTAGTCTCGATATATCCCATTTTAATTTTACACCATGGTGAACCTTACGTCTTTTTTACTCTCTGATTGAGGTTCTCGGCATTGAAAAATCTTCGTAAACTAAATCACACGTGTATATGTTGACAATTAAGAGATATACAGTCAAGAAAATCAAGGGCAATGGTGATATATATATGCGGATTAGACACACAAAAAAAACACTCAACAAATGGCTACAATTTAAGGAATGTGTTTAATGACGGCATCAGATTCCTAATTGATGGAGAAAGGTCTGGTGGCAAGAAAAGCTGCTTCTAGGAGGTTGTCAAGTGTTTTCGCTCAACGATTCCATTCTTGGATGGTTGGTTTAGCCCTTGTTCCTGTAACTCGAGTCCTAGCCCGGTATATCCCATTTTAATTTTACAACATTGTGAATCTTACGCCTTTTTTACTCTCTGATCGAGGTTCTCGGCATTGAAAAATCTTCGTAAACTAAATCACACGTGTATATGTTGACATTTAAGAGATATACTGTCAAGAAAATCAAGGGCAATGGTGACATATATGCCGATTTGACACCAAAAAAACACTCAACAAATGGCTACAATTTAAGGAATGTGTTTAGTGACGGCATCAGATTCCTAATTGATTGAGAAAGGTCTGGTGGCAAGAAAAGCTGCTTCTAGGAGGTTGTCAAGTGTTTTCGCTCGACGATTCCATTCTTGGGTGGTTGGTTTGGCCCTTGTTCCTGTAACTCGAATCCTAGGCCGGTATATCCCATTTTAATTTTACACCATTGTGAACCTTACGCCTTTTTTACTCTCTGATCGAGGTTGTCGGCATTGAAAAATCTTCGTAAACTAAATCACATGTGTATATGTTGACATTTAAGAGATATACAGTCAAGAAAATCAAGGGCAAGGGTGATATATATGCGGATTAGACACCAAAAAAAAACACTCAACAAATGGCTACAATTTAAGGAATGTGTTTAGTGACGGCATCAGATTCCTAATCGATGGAGAAAGGTATGGTGGCAAGAAAAACTGCTTCTAGGAGGTTGTCAAGTGTTTTCGCTCGACGATTCCATTCTTGGGTGGTTGGTTTGGCCCTTTTTCCTGTAACTCGAATCCTAGCCCGGTATATCCCAATTTAATTTTACACCATTGTGAACCTTACGTCTTTTTTACTCTCTGATTGAGGTTCTCGGCATTGAAAAATCTTCGTAAACTAAATCCAACGTGTATATGTTGACATTTAAGAGATATACAGTCAAGAAAATCAAGGGCAATGGTGATATATATATGCGGATTAGACACAAAAAAACACTAAACAAATGGCTACAATTTAAGGAATGTGTTTAGTGACGGCATCAGATTCCTAATTGATGGAGAAAGGTCTGGTGGCAAGAAAAGCTGCTTCTAGGAGGTTGTCAAGTGTTTTCGCTCGACGATTCCATTCTTGGGTGGTTGGTTTGGCCCTTGTTCATGTAACCCGAATCCTAGCCCGGTATATCCCATTTTAATTTTACACCATTTTGAACCTTACTCCTTTTTTACTCTCTGATCGAGGTTGTCGGCATTTAAAAATCTTCGTAAACTAAATCACACGTGTATATGTTGACATTTAAGAGATATACAGTCAAGAAAATCAAGGGCAATGGTGATATATGTGCGGATTAGACACAAAAAAAACACTCAACAAATGGCTACAATTTGAGGAATGTGTTAAGTGACGGCATCAGATTCCTAATTGATGGAGAAAGGTCTGGTGGCTAGAAAAGCGGCTTCTAGGAGGCTGTCAAGTGTTCTCGCTCGACGATTCCATTCTTGGGTGGTTGGTTTGGCCCTTGTTCTTGTAACTCGAATCCTAGGCCGGTATATCCCATTTTAATTTTACACCATTGTGAACCTTACGCCTTTTTTACTTTCTGATCGAGGTTGTCGGCGTTGAAAAATCTTCGTAAACTAAATCACACGTGTATATGTTGACATTTAAGAGATATACAGTCAAGAAAATCAAGGGCAATGGTGATATATATGCGGATTAGACACCAAAACAAAAACACTCAACAAAAGGTTACAATTTAAGGAATGTGTTTAGTGACGGCATCAGATTCCTAATCGATGGAGAAATGTCTGGTGGCAAGAAAAGCTGCTTCTAGGAGGATGTCAAGTATTTTCGCTCGACGATTCCATTCTTGGGTGGTTGGTTTGGCCCTTGTTCCTGTAACTCGAATCCTAGCCCGGTATATCCCATTTTAATTTTACACCATTGTGAAACTTACGTCTTTTTTACTCTCTGATCGAGGTTCTCGGCATTGAAAAATCTTCATAAACTAAATCACACGTGTATATGTTGACATTTAAGAGATATACAGTCAAGAAAATCAAGGGCAATGGTGATATATATATGCGGATTAGACACAAAAAAAAACACTCAACAAATGGCTACAATTTAAGGAATGTGTTTAGTGACGGCACCGGATTCCTAATTGATGGAGAAAGGTCTGGTGGCAAGAAAAGCTGCTTCTAGGAGGTTGTCAAGTGTTTTCGCTCGACGATTCCATTCTTGGGTGGTTGGTTTGGCCCTTATTCCTGTAACTCGAATCCTAGCCCGGTATATCCCATTTTAATTTTACACCATTGTGAACCTTACTCCTTTTTTACTCTCTGATTGAGGTTGTCGGCATTTAAAAATCTTCGTAAACTAAATCACACGTGTATATGTTGACATTTAAGAGATATACAGTCAAGAAAATCAAGGGCAATGCTGATATATATGCGGATTAGACACAAAAAAAAAAACACTCAACAAAAGGCAACAATTTAAGGAATGTGTTTAGTGACGGCATCAGATTCATAATTGATGGAGAAAGGTCAGGTGGCAAGATAAGCTGCTTCTAGGAGGTTGTCAAGTGTTTTCACTCGACGATTCCCTTCTATGGTGGTTGGTTTGGCCCTTGTTCCTGTAACTCAAATCCAAGCCCGTTATATCTCATTTTAATTTTACATCATTGTGAACCTTACGCCTTTTTTACTCTCTGATCGAGGTTGTCGGCATTGAAAAATCTTCGTAAACTAAATCACACGTGTATATTTTGACATTTAAGAGATATAAAGTCAAGACAATCAAGGGCAATGGTGATATATATGCGGATTAGACACCAAAAAAAACACTCAACAAATGGCTACAATTTAAGGAATGTGTTTAGTGACGGCATCAGATTCCTAATCGATGGAGAAAGGTCTGGTGGCAAGAAAAGCTGCTTCTAGGAGGTTGTCAAGTGTTTTCGCTCGACGATTCCATTCTTGGGTGGTTGGTTTGGCCCTTGTTCCTGTAACTCGAATCCTAGCCCGGTATATCCCATTTTAATTTTACACCATTGTGAACCTTACGTCTTTTTTACTCTCTGATCGAGGTTCTCGGCATTGAAAAATCTTCGAAAACTAAATCACACGTGTATATGTTGACATTTAAGAGATATACAGTCAAGAAAATCAAGGGCAATGGTGATATATATATGCAGATTCGACACAAAAAAAAACACTCAACAAATGGCTACAATTTAAGGAATGTGTTTAGTGACGGCACCAGATTCCTAATTGATGGAGAAAGGTCTGGTGGCAAGAAAAGCTTCTTCTAGGAGATTGTCAAGTGTTTTCGCTCGACGGTTCTTTTCTTGGGTGGTTGGTTTGGCCCTTATTCCTGTAACTCGAATCCTAGCCCGGTATATGCCATTTTAATTTTAAACCATTGTGAACCTTACTCCTTTTTTACTCTCTGATTGAGGTTGTCAGCATTTAAAAATCTTCGTAAACTAAATCACACGTGTATATGTTGACATTTAAGAGATATACAGTCAAGAAAATCAAGGGCAATGGTGATATATATGCGGATTACACACAAAAAAAAAACACTCAACAAAAGGCTACAATTTAAGGAATGTGTTTAGTGACGGCATCAGATTCCTAATAGTGGAGAAAAGTCTGGTGGCAAGAAAAGCTGCTTCTAGGAGGTTGTCAAGTGTTTTCGCTCGACGATTCCATTCTTGGGTGGTTGGTTTGGCCCTTATTCCTGTAACTCGAATCCTAGCCCGGTATATCTCATTTTAATTTTACACCATTTTGAACCTTACTCCTTTTTTACTCTCTGATCGAGGTTGTCGGCATTGAAAAATCTTCGTAAACTAAATCACACGTGTATATGTTGACATTTAAGAGATATACAGTCAAGAAAATCAAGGGCAATGGTGATATATATGCGGATTACACACAAAAAAAAAACACTCAACAAAAGGCTACAATTTAAGGAATGTGTTTAGTGACGGCATCAGATTCCTAATAGTGGAGAAAAGTCTGGTGGCAAGAAAAGCTGCTTCTAGGAGGTTGTCAAGTGTTTTCGCTCGACGATTCCATTCTTGGGTGGTTGGTTTGGCCCTTATTCCTGTAACTCGAATCCTAGCCCGGTATATCTCATTTTAATTTTACACCATTTTGAACCTTACTCCTTTTTTACTCTCTGATCGAGGTTGTCGGCATTGAAAAATCTTCGTAAACTAAATCACACGTGTATATGTTGACATTTAAGAGATATACAGTCAAGAAAATCAAGGGCAATGGTGATATATATGCGGATTACACACAAAAAAAAACACTCAACAAAAGGCTACAATTTAAGGAATGTGTTTAGTGACGGCATCAGATTCATAATTGATGGAGAAAGGTCTGGTGGCAAGAAAAGCTGCTTCTAGGAGGTTGTCAAGTGTTTTCGCTCGACGATTCCATTCTATGGTTGTTGGTTTGGCCCTTGTTCCTGTAACTAGAATCCTAGCCCGTTATATCTCATTTTAATTTTACACCATTGTGAACCTTACGCCTTTTTTACTCTCTGATCGAGGTTGTCGGCATAGAAAAATCTTCGTAAACTAAATCACACGTGTATATGTTAACATTTAAAAGATATACAGTCAAGAAAATCAAGGGCATTGGTGATATATATGCGGATTAGACACAAAAAAAAACACTCAACAAATGGCTACAATTTAAGGAATGTGTTTAGTGACGGCACCAGATTCCTAATTGATGGAGAAAGGTCTGGTGGCAAGAAAAGCTTCTTCTAGGAGGTTGTCAAGTATTTTCGCTCGACGATTCCTTTCTTGGGTGGTTGGTTTGGCCCTTATTCCTGTAACTCGAATCCTAGCCCGGTATATGCCATTTTAATTTTAAACCATTGTGAACCTTACTCCTTTTTTACTCTCTGATTGAGGTTGTCAGCATTTAAAAATCTTCGTAAACTAAATCACACGTGTATATGTTGACATTTAAGAGATATACCGTCAAGAAAATCAAGGGCAATGGTGATATATATGCGGATTACACACAAAAAAAAACACTCAACAAAAGGCTACAATTTAAGGAATGTGTTTAGTGACGGCATCAGATTCCTAATAGTGGAGAAAAGTCTGGTGGCAAGAAAAGCTGCTTCTAGGAGGTTGTCAAGTGTTTTCGCTCGACGATTCCATTCTTGGGTGGTTGGTTTGGCCCTTATTCCTGTAACTCGAATCCTAGCCCGGTATATCTCATTTTAATTTTACACCATTTTGAACCTTACTCCTTTTTTACTCTCTGATCGAGGTTGTCGGCATTGAAAAATCTTCGTAAACTAAATCACACGTGTATATGTTGACATTTAAGAGATATACAGTCAAGAAAATCAAGGGCAATGGTGATATATATGCGGATTAGACACAAAAAAACACTCAACAAAAGGCTACAATTTAAGGAATGTGTTTAGTGACGGCATCAGATTCATAATTGATGGAGAAAGGTCTGGTGGCAAGAAAAGCTGCTTCTAGGAGGTTGTCAAGTGTTTTCGCTCGACGATTCCATTCTATGGTTGTTGGTTTGGCCCTTGTTCCTGTAACTAGAATCCTAGCCCGTTATATCTCATTTTAATTTTACACCATTGTGAACCTTACGCCTTTTTTACTCTCTGATCGAGGTTGTCGGCATAGAAAAATCTTCGTAAACTAAATCACACGTGTATATGTTAACATTTAAAAGATATACAGTCAAGAAAATAAAGGGCAATGGTGATATATATGCGGATTAGACACCAAAAAAAACACTCAACGAATGGCAACAATTTAAGGAATGTGTTTAGTGACGGCATCAGATTCCTAATCCATGGAGAAAGGTCTGGTGGCAAGAAAAGCTGCTTCTAGGAGGTTGTCAAGGGTTTTCGCGTGACGATTCCATTCTTGGGTGGTTGGTTTGGCCCTTGTTCCTGTAACTCGAATCCTAGCCCGGTATATCCCATTTTAATTTTACACCATTGTGAACCTTACGTCTTTTTTACTCTCTGATCGAGGTTCTCGGCATTAAAAAATCTTCGTAAACTAAATCACATGTGTATATGTTGACATTTAAGAGATATACAGTCAAGAAAATCAAGGGCAATGGTGATATATATATATATATATATGCGGATTAGACACAAAAAAGAAACACTCAACAAATGGCTACAATTTAAGGAATGTGTTTAGTGACGGCACCAGATTCCTAATTGATAGAGAAAGGTCTGGTGGCAAGAAAAGCTGCTTTTAGGAGGTTGTCAAGTATTTTCGCTCGACGATTCCTTTCTTGGGTGGTTGGTTTGGCCCTTATTCCTGTAACTCGAATCCTAGCCCGGTATATCCCATTTTAATTTTACACCATTGTGAACTTAACTCCATTTTTACTCTCTGATTGAGGTTGTCGGCATTTAAAAATCTTCGTAAACTAAATCACACGTGTATATGTTGACATTTAAGAGATATACAGTCAAGAAAATCAAGGGCAATGGTGATATATATGCGGATTAGACGCAAAAAAAACACTCAACAAAAGGCTACAATTTAAGGAATGTGTTTAGTGACGGCATCAGATTCATAATTGATGGAGAAAGGTCTGGTGGCAAGAAAAGCTGCTTCTAGGAGGTTGTCAAGTGTTTTCGCTCGACGATTCCATTCTATGGTTGTTGGTTTGGCCCTTGTTCCTGTAAATAGAATCCTAGCCCGTTATATCTCATTTTAATTTTACACCATTGTGAACCTTACGCCTTTTTTACTCTCTGATCGAGGTTGTCGGCATAGAAAAATCTTCGTAAACTAAATCACACGTGTATATGTTAACATTTAAAAGATATACAGTCAAGAAAATCAAGGGCAATGGTGATATATATGCGGATTAGACACAAAAAAAACACAAAACAAATGGCTACAATTTAAGGAATGTGTTTAGTGACGGCACCAGATTCCTAATTGATGGAGAAAGGTCTGGTGGCAAGAAAAGCTTCTTCTAGGAGGTTGTCAAGTGTTTTCGCTCGACGATTCCATTCTTGGGTGGTTGGTTTGGCCCTTATTCCTGTAACTCGAATCCTAGCCCGGTATATCTCATTTTAATTTTACACCATTTTGAACCTTACTCCTTTTTTACTCTCTGATCGAGGTTGTCGGCATTGAAAAATCTTCGTAAACTAAATCACACGTGTATATGTTGACATTTAAGAGATATACAGTCAAGAAAATCAAGGGCAATGGTGATATATATGCGGATTACACACAAAAAAAACACTCAACAAAAGGCTACAATTTAAGGAATGTGTTTAGTGACGGCATCAGATTCATAATTGATGGAGAAAAGTCTGGTGGCAAGAAAAGCTGCTTCTAGGAGGTTGTCAAGTGTTTTCGCTCGACGATTCCATTCTATGGTTGTTGGTTTGGCCCTTGTTCCTGTAACTAGAATCCTAGCCCGTTATATCTCATTTTAATTTTACACAATTTTGAACCTTACGCCTTTTTTACTCTCTGATCGAGGTTGTCGGCATAGAAAAATCTTCGTAAACTAAATCACACGTGTATATGTTAACATTTAAAAGATATACAGTCAAGAAAATCAAGGGCAATGGTGATATATATGCGGATTAGACACCAAAAAAAACACTCAACAAATGGCAACAACTTAAGGAATGTGTTTAGTGACGGCATCAGATTCCTAATCCGTGGAGAAAGGTCTGGTGGCAAGAAAAGCTGCTTCTAGGAGGTTGTCAAGGGTTTTCGCTCGACGATTCCATTCTTGGGTGGTTGGTTTGGCCCTTGTTCCTGTAACTCGAATCCTAGCCCGGTATATCCCATTTTAATTTTACACCATTGTGAACCTTACGTCTTTTTTACTCTCTGATCGAGGTTCTCGGCATTAAAAAATCTTCGTAAACTAAATCACATGTGTATATGTTGACATTTAAGAGATATACAGTCAAGAAAATCAAGGGCAATGGTGATATACATATATATATGCGGATTAGACACAAAAAAGAAACACTCAACAAATGGCTACAATTTAAGGAATGTGTTTAGTGACGGCACCAGATTCCTAATTGATAGAGAAAGGTCTGGTGGCAAGAAAAGCTGCTTTTAGGAGGTTGTCAAGTATTTTCGCTCGACGATTCCTTTCTTGGGTGGTTGGTCTGGCCCTTATTCCTGTAACTCGAATCCTAGCCCGGTATATCCCATTTTAATTTTACACCATTGTGAACTTAACTCCATTTTTACTCTCTGATTGAGGTTGTCGGCATTTAAAAATCTTCGTAAACTAAATCACACGTGTATATGTTGACATTTAAGAGATATACAGTCAAGAAAATCAAGGGCAATGGTGATATATATGCGGATTAGACGCAAAAAAAAACACTCAACAAAAGGCTACAATTTAAGGAATGTGTTTAGTGACGGCATCAGATTCATAATTGATGGAGAAAGGTCTGGTGGCAAGAAAAGCTGCTTCTAGGAGGTTGTCAAGTGTTTTCGCTCGACGATTCCATTCTATGGTGGTTGGTTTGGCCCTTGTTCCTGTAACTCGAATCCTAGCCCGTGATATCTCATTTAATTTTACACCATTGTGAACCTTACGCCTTTTTTACTCTCTGATCGAGGTTGTCGGCATTGAAAATCTTCGTAAACTAAATCACACGTGTATATGTTGACATTTAAGAGATATACAGTCAAGAAAATCAAGGGCAATGGTGATATATATGTGGATTAGGCACCAAAACAAAAACACTCAACAAATTGCTACAATTTAAAGAATGTGTGAGGGCATCAGATTCCTAATCGATGGAGAAAGGTCTGGTGGCAAGAAAAACTGTTTCTAGGAGGTTGTCAAGTATTTTCGCTCGACGATTCCATTCTTGGGTAGTTGGTTTGGCCCTTGTTCCTGTTACTCGAATCCTAGCCCGGTATATCCCATTTTAATTTTACACCAATGTGAACCTTACGTCTTTTTTACTCTCTGATCGAGGTTCTCGGCATTAAAAAATTTTGTAAACTAAATCACACGTGTATATGTTGACATTTAAGAGATAT
Source organism: Helianthus tuberosus (assembly GCA_030545235.1). Lineage (NCBI taxonomy): Eukaryota > Viridiplantae > Streptophyta > Magnoliopsida > Asterales > Asteraceae > Helianthus > Helianthus tuberosus. The sequence continues at coordinate 56,145,345 of CM060448.1, forward strand.
ACAGTCAAGAAAATCAGGGGCAATGGTGATATATATATGCGGATTAGACACAAAAAAACACTCAACAAATGGCTACAATTTAAGGAATGTGTTTAGTGATGGCACCAGATTCCTAATTGATGGAGAAAGGTCTGATGGCAAGAAAAGCTGCTTCTAGGAGGTTGTCAGGTGTTTTCGCTCGACGATTCCATTCTATGGTGGTTGGTTTGGCCCTTGTTCCTGTAACTCGAATCCTAGCCCGTGATATCTCATTTAATTTTACACCATTGTGAACCTTACGCCTTTTTTACTCTCTGATCGAGGTTGTCGGCATTGAAAATCATAGTAAACTAAATCACACGTGTATATGTTGACATTTAAGAGATATACAGTCAAGAAAATCAAGGGCAATGGTGATATATATGCGGATTAGACACCAAAACAAAAACACCCAACAAATGGCTACAATTTAAGGAATGTGTTTAGTGACGGCATCAGATTCCTAATCGATGGAAAAAGGTCTGGTGGCAAGAAAAACTGCTTCTAGAAGGTTGTCAAGTGTTTTCGCTCGACGATTCCATTCTTGGGTGGTTGGTTTGGCCCTTATTCCTGTAATTCGAATCCTAACCCAGTATATCCCATTTTAATTTTACACCATTGTGAACCTTACGTCTTTTTTACTCTCTGATCGAGGTTCTCGGCATTGAAAAATCTTCGTAAACTAAATCACACGTGTATACGTTGACATTTAGGAGATATACAGTCAAGAAAATCAAGGGCAATGGTGATATATATATATATATATATATATGCGGATTAGACACAAAAAAAAACACTCAACAAATGGCTATAATTTAAGGAATGTGTTTAGTGACGACACCAGATTCCTAATTGATGGAGAAAGGTCTGGTGGTAAGAAAAGCTGCTTCTAGGAGGTTGTCAAGTGTTTTCGCTCGACGATTCCATTCTTGGGTGGTTGGTTTGGCCCTTATTCCTGTAACTCGAATCCTAGCCCGGTATATCCCATTTTAATTTTACACCATTCTGAACCTTACTCCTTTTTTACTCTCTGATTAAGGTTGTCGGCATTTAAAAATCTTCGTAAACTAATGACACGTGTATATGTTGACATTTAAGAGATATACAGTCAAGAAAATCAAGGGCAATGGTGATATATACGCGGATTAGACCCAAAAAAAAAACACTCAACAAAAGGCTACAATTTAAGGAATGTGTTTAGTGACGGCATCAGATTCATAATTGATGGAGAAAGGTCTGGTGGCAAGAAAAGCTGCTTCTAGGAGGTTGTCAAGTGTTTTCGCTCGACGATTCCATTCTATGGTGGTTGGTTTGGCCCTTGTTCCTGTAACTCAAATCTTAGTCCGTTATATCTCATTTTAATTTTACACCATTGTGAACCTTACGCCTTTTTTACTCTCTGATCAAGGTTGTCGGCATTGAAAAATCTTCATAAACTAAATCACACGTGTATATGTTGACATTAAAGAGATATATACAGTCAAGAAAATCAAGGGCAATGGTGATAGATATGCGGATTAGACTCCAAAAAAAACACTCAACAAATGGCTACAATTTAAGGAATGTGTTTAGTGACGGCATCAGATTCCTAATCGATGGAGAAAGGTCTGGGGGCAAGAAAAGCTGCTTCTAGGAGGTTGTCAAGTGTTTTCGCTTGACGATTCCATTCTATGGAGGTTGGTTTGGCCTTGTTCCTGTAACTCGAATCCTAGCCCGTGATATCTCATTTAATTTTACACCATTGTGAACCTTACGACTTTTTTACTCTCTGATCGAGGTTGTCGGCATTGAAAATCTTCGTAAACTAAATCACACGTGTATATGTTGACATTTAAGAGATATACAGTCAAGAAAATCAGGGGCAATGGTGATATATATATGCGGATTAGACACAAAAACAAAAACACTCAACAAAAGGCTACAATTTAAGGAATGTGTTTAGTGACGGCATCAGATTCCTAATTGATGGAGAAAGGTTTGGTGGCAAGAAAAGCTGCTTCTAGGAGGTTGTCAAGCGTTTTCGCTCGACGATTCCATTCTTGGGTGGTTGTTTTGTCCCTTGTTCCTCTAACTCGAATCCTAGCCCGGTATATCCCATTTTAATTTTACACCATTGTGAACCTGGCGTCTTTTTTACTCTCTAATCGAGGTTCTCGGCATTAAAAAATCTTCATAAACTTAATCACACGTGTATATGTTGACATTTAAGAGATATACAACCAAGAAACTCAAGGGCAATGGTGATATATATGCGGATTAGACACCAAAACAAAAACACTCAACAAAAGGCTACAATTTAAGGAATGTGTTTAGTGACGGCATCAGATTCCTAATCGATGGAGAAATGTCTGGTGGCATGAAAAGCTGCTTCTAGGTGGTTGTCAAGTGTTTTCGCTCGACGATTCCATTCTTGGGTGGTTGGTTTGGCCCTTGTTCCTGTAACTCGAATCCTAGCCCGGTATATCCCATTTTAATTTTACACCATTGTGAACCTTACATCTTTTTTACTCTCAGATCGAGGTTCTCGGCATTGAAAAATCTTCGTAAACTAAATCGCACGTGTATATGTTGACATTTAAGAGATATATAGTCAAGAAAATCAAGGGCAATGGTGATATATATATATGCGGATTAGACACAAAAAAAACACTCAACAAATGGCTACAATTTAAGGAATGTGTTTAGTGACGGCACCAGATTCCTAATTGATGGAGAAAGGTCTGGTGGCAAGAAAAGCTGCTTCTAGGAGGTTGTCAAGTGTTTTTGCTCGACGATTCCATTCTTGGGTGGTTGGTTTGGCCCTTATTCCTGTAACTCGAATCCTAGCCCGGTATATCCCATTTTAATTTTACACCATTGTGAACCTTACTCCTTTTTTACTCTCTGATTGAGGTTGCCGGCATTTAAAACTCTTCGTAAACTAAATCACACGTGTATATGTTGACATTTAAGAGATATACAGTCAAGAAAATCAAGGGCAATGGTGATATATATATATGCGGATTAGACACAAAAAAAAAACTCAACAAATGGCTACAATTTAAGGAATGTGTTTAGTGACGGCACCAGATTCCTAATTGATGGAGAAAGGTCTGGTGGCAAGAAAAGCTGCTTCTAGGAGGTTGTCAAGTGTTTTCGCTCGACGATTCCATTCTTGGGTGGTTGGTTTGGCCCTTATTCCTGTAACTCGAATCCTATCCCGGTATATCCGATTTTAATTTTACACCATTGTGAACCTTACTCCTTTTTTACTCTCTGATTGAGTTTGTCGGCATTTAAAAATCTTCGTAAACTAAATCACACGTGTATATGTTGACATTTAAGAGATATACAGTCAAGAAAATCAAGGGCAATGGTGATATATATGCGGATTAGACACAAAAAAAAAAACACTCAACAAAAGGATACAATTTAAGGAATGTGTTTAGTGACGGCATCAGATTCATAATTGATGGAGAAAGGTCTGGTGGCAAGAAAAGCTGCTTCTAGGAGGTTGTCAAGTGTTTTCGCTCGACGATTCCATTCTATGGTGGTTGGTTTGGCCCTTGTTCCTGTAACTCAAATCCTAGCCCGTTATATCTCATTTTAATTTTACACCATTGTGAACCTTACGCCTTTTTTACTCTCTGATCAAGGTTGTCGGCATTGAAAATCTTCGTAAACTAAATCACACGTGTATATGTTGACATTTAAGAGACATACAGTCAAGAAAATCAAGGGCAATGATGATATATATGCGGATTAGACACCAAAACAAAAACACTCAACAAATGGCTACAATTTAAGGAATGTGTTTAGTGACGGCGTCAGATTCCTAATCGATGGAGAAAGGTCTATTGGCAAGAAAAACTGCTTCTAGGAGGTTGTCAAGTGTTTTCGCTCGATGATTTCATTCTATGGTGGTTGGTTTGGCCCTTGTTCCTGTAACTCGAATCCTAGGCCGGTATATCCCATTTTAATTTTACACCATTGTGAACCTTACGTCTTTTTTACTCTTTGATCGAGGTTCTCGGCATTGAAAAATCTTCGTAAACTAAATCACACGTGTATATGTTGACATTTAAGAGATATACAATCAAGAAAATCAAGGGCAATGGTGATATATATGCGGATTAGACACAAAAAAAAAACACTCAACAAATGGCTACAATTTAAGGAATGTGTCTAGTGACGACATCAGATTCCTAATCGATGGAGAAAGGTCTGGTGGCAAGAAACGCTGCTTCTAGGAGGTTGTCAAGTGTTTTCGCTCGACGATTCCATTCTTGGGTTGTTGGTTTGGCCCTTGTTCCTGTAACTCGAATCCTAGCCCGGTATATCCCATTTTAATTTTACACCATTGTGAACCTTAGGTCTTTTTTACTCTCTGATTGAGGTTCTCGGCATTGAAAAATCTTCGAAAACTAAATCACACGTGTATATGTTGACATTTAAGAGATATACAGTCAAGAAAATCAAGGGCAATGGTGATATATATATATATATATATATATATGCGGATTAGACACAAAAAAACACTCAACAAATTGCTACAATTTAAAGAATGTGTTTAGTGACGGCACCAGATTCCTAATTGATGGAGAAAGGTCTGGTGGCAAGAAAAGCTGCTTCTAGGAGGTTGTCAAGTGTTTTCACTCGACGATTCCATTCTTGGGTGGTTGGTTTGGCTCTTATTCCTGTAACTCGAATCCTAGCCCGGTATATACCATTTTAATTTTACACCATTGTGAACCTTACTCCTTTTTTACTCTTTGATTGAGGTTGTCAGCATTTAAAAATCTTCGTAAACTAAATCACATGTGTATATGTTGACATTTAGGACATATACAGTTAAGAAAATCAAGGGCAATGGTTATATATATGCGGATTAGACACAAAAAAAACACTCAACAAAAGGCTACAATTTAAGGAATGTGTTTAGTGACGGCATCAGATTCATAATTGATGGAGAAAGGTCTGGTGGCAAGAAAAGCTGCTTCTAGGAGGTTGTCAAGTGTTTTCGCTCGACGATTCCATTCTATGGTGGTTGGTTTGGCCCTTGTTCCTGTAACTCAAATCCTAGCCCGTTATATCTCATTTTAATTTTACACCATTGTGAATCTTACGCCTTTTTTACTCTCTGATCAAGGTTGTCGGCATTGAAAATCTTCGTAAACTAAATCACACGTGTATATGTTGACATTTAAGAGATATACAGTCAAGAAAATCAAGGGCAATGGTGATATATATGCAGATTAGCCACCAAAACAAAAACACTCAACAAATGGCTACAATTTAAGGAATGTGTATAGTGACGGCATCAGATTCCTAATCGATGGAGAAAGGTCTGGTGGCAAGAAAAACTGCTTCTAGGAGGTTGTCAAGTGTTTTCTCTTGACGATTCCATTCTTGGGTGGTTGGTTTGGCCCTTGTTCCTGTAACTCGAATCCTAACCCGGTATATCCCATTTTAATTTTACACCATTGTGAACCTTACGTCTTTTTTACTCTTTGATCGAGGTTCTCGGCATTGAAAAATCTTCGTAAACTAAATCACACGTGTATATGTTAACATTTAAGAGATATACAGTCAAGAAAATCAAGGGCAATGGTGATATATATGCGGATTAGACACAAAAAAAAAAAAAAACACTCAACAAATGGCTACAATTTAAGGAATGGGTTTAGTGACGGCATCAGATTCCTAATCGATGGAGAAAGGTCTGGTGGCAAGAAACGCTGCTTCTAGGAGGTTGTCAAGTGTTTTCGCTCGACGATTCCATTCTTGGGTGGTTGGTTTGGCCCTTGTTCCTGTAACTCGAATCCTAGCCCGGTATATCCCATTTTAATTTTACACCATTGTGAACCTTACGTCTTTTTTACTCTCTGATCGAGGTTCTCGGCATTGAAAAATCTTCGAAAACTAAATCACACGTGTATATGTTGACATTTAAGAGATATACAGTCAAGAAAATCAAGGGCAATGGTGATATATATATGCGGATTAGACACAAAAAAACACTCAACAAATGGCTACAATTTAAGGAATGTGTTTAGTGACAGCGCCAGATTCCTAATTGATGGAGAAAGGTCTGGTGGCAAGAAAAGCTGCTTCTAGGAGGTTGTCAAGTGTTTTCACTCGACGATTCCATTCTTGGGTGGTTGGTTTGGCCCTTATTCCTGTAACTCGAATCCTAGCCCGGTATATACCATTTGAATTTTACACCATTGTGAACCTTACTCCTTTTTTACTCTCTGATTGAGGTTGTCGACATTTAAAAATCTTCGTAAACTAAATCACACGTGTATATGTTGACATTTAGGAGATATACAGTCAAGAAAATCAACGGCAATGGTGATATATATGCGGATTAGACACAAAAAAAAAAAAAAACACTCAACAAAAGGCTACAATTTAAGGAATGTGTTTAGTGACGGCATCAGATTCATAATTGATGGAGAAAGGTCTGGTGGCAAGAAAAACTGCTTCTAGAAGGTTGTCAAGTGTTTTCGCTCAACGATTCCATTCTATGGTGGTTGGTTTGGCCCTTGTTCCTGTAACTCAAATCCTAGCCCGTTATATCTCATTTTAATTTTACACCATTGTGAACCTTACGCCTTTTTTACTCTCTGATCAAGGTTGTCGGCATTGAAAAATCTTCGTAAACTAAATCACACGTGTATATGTTGACATTTAAGAGATATACAGTCAAGAAAATCAAGGGCAATGGTGATATATATGCGGATTAGACACAAAAAAAACACTCAACAAATTGCTACAATTTAAGGAATGTGTTTAGTGACGGCACCAGATTCCTAATTGATGGAGAAAGGTCTGGTGGCAAGACAAGCTGCTTCTAGGAGGTTGTCAAGTGTTTTCACTCGACGATTCCATTCTTGGGTGGTTGGTTTGACCCTTATTCCTGTAACTCGAATCCTAGCCCGGTATATACCATTTTAATTTTACACCATTGTGAACCTTACTCCCTTTTTACTCTCTGATTGAGGTTGTCAGCATTTAAAAATCTTCGTAAACTAAATCACACGTGTATATGTTGACATTTAAGACATATACAGTTAAGAAAATCAAGGGCAATGGTGATATATATGCGGATTAGACACAAAAAAAAAACACTCAACAAAAGGCTACAATTTAAGGAATGTGTTTAGTGACGGCATCAGATTCATAATTGATGGAGAAAGGTCTGGTGGCAAGAAAAGCTGCTTCTAGAAGGTTGTCAAGTGTTTTCGCTCGACGATTCCATTCTATGGTGGTTGGTTTGGCCCTTGTTCCTGTAACTAGAATCCTAGCCCGTTATATCTCATTTTAATTTTACACCATTGTGAACCTTACGCCTTTTTTACTCTCTGATCGAGGTTGTCGGCATCGAAAAATCTTCCTAAACTAAATCACACGTGTATATGTTGACATTTAAGAGATATACAGTCAAGAAAATCAAGGGCAATGGTGATATATATGCGGATTAGACACCAAAACAAAAACACTCAACAAATGGCTACAATTTATGGAATGTGTTTAGTGACGGCCTCAGATTCCTAATCGATGGAGAAAGGTCTGGTGGCAAGAAAAACTACTTCTAGGAGGTTGTCAAGTGTTTTCGCTTGACGATTCCATTCTTGGGTGGTTGGTTTGGCCCTTGTTCCTGTAACTCGAATCCTAACCCGGTATATCCCATTTTAATTTTACACCATTGTGAACCTTACGTCTTTTTTACTCTCTGATCGAGGTTCTCGGCATTGAAAAATCTTCGTAAACTAAATCACACATGTATATGTTGACATTTAAGAGATATACAGTCAAGAAAATCAAGGGCAATGGTGATATATATATGCGGATTAGACACAAAAAAACACTCAACAAATGGCTACAATTTAAGGAATGTGTTTAGTGACGGCACCAGATTCCTAATTGATGGAGAAAGGTCTGGTGGCAAGAAAAGCTGCTTCTAGGAGGTTGTCAAGTGTTTTCGCTCGACGATTCCATTCTTGGGTGGTTGGTTTGGCCCTTATTCCTGTAACTCGAATCCTAGCCCGGTATATCCCATTTTAATTTTACACCATTGTGAACCTTACTCCTTTTTTACTCTCTGATCGAGGTTGTCGACATTTAAAAATCTTCGTAAACTAAATCACACGTGTATATGTTGACATTTAAGAGATATACAGTCAAGAAAATCAACGGCAATGGTGATATATATGCGGATTAGACACAAAAAAAAACACTCAACAAAAGGCTACAATTTAAGGAATGTGTTTAGTGACGGCATCAGATTCATAATTGATGGAGAAAGGTCTGGTGGCAAGAAAAGCTGCTTCTAGGAGGTTGTCAAGTGTTTTCGCTCGTCGATTCCATTCTATGGTGGTTGGTTTGGCCCTTGTTCCTGTAACTCAAATCCTAGCCCGTTATATCTCATTGTAATTTTACACCATTGTGAACCTTACGCCTTTTTTACTCTCTGATCAACTTTGTCGGCATTGAAAAATCTTCGTAAACTAAATCACACGTGTATATGTTGACATTTAAGAGATATACAGTCAAGAAAATCAAGGGCAATGGTGATATATATGCGGATTAGACACAAAAAAAACACTCAACAAATTGCTACAATTTAAGGAATGTGTTTAGTGACGGCACCAGATTCCTAATTGATGGAGAAAGGTCTGGTGGCAAGACAAGCTGCTTCTAGGAGGTTGTCAAGTGTTTTCGCTCGACGATTCCATTCTTGGGTGGTTGGTTTGACCCTTATTCCTGTAACTCGAATCCTAGCCCGGTATATACCATTTTAATTTTACACCATTGTGAACCTTACTCCCTTTTTACTCTCTGATTGAGGTTGTCAGCATTTAAAAATCTTCGTAAACTAAATCACACGTGTATATGTTGACATTTAAGACATATACAGTTAAGAAAATCAAGGGCAATGGTGATATATATGCGGATTAGACACAAAAAAAACATTCAACAAATGGCTACAATTTAAGAAATGTGTTTAGTGACGACATCAGATTCCTAATCGATGGAGAAAGGTTTGGTGGCAAGAAAAGCTGCTTCGAGGAGGTTGTCAAGTGTTTTCGCTCGACGATTCCTTTCTTGGGTGGTTGGTTTGGCCCTTGTTCCTGTAACTCGAATCCTAGCCCGGTATATCCCATTTTAATTTTACACCATTGTGAACCTTACGTCTTTTTTACCCTCTGATCGAGGTTCTCGGCATTGAAAAATCTTCGTTAACTAAATCACACGTGTATATGTTGACATTTAAGAGATATACAATCAAGAAAATCAAGGGCAATGGTGATATATATATGCGGATAAGACACAAAAAAAACACTCAACAAATGGCTACAATTTAAGGAATGTGTATAGTGACGGCACCAGATTCCTAATTGATGGAGAAAGGTCTGGTGGCAAGAAAAGCTGCTTCTAGGAGGTTGTCAAGTGTTTTCGCTCGACGATTCCATTCTTGGGTGGTTGGTTTGGCCCTTATTCCTGTAACTCGAATCCTAGCCCGGTATATCCCTTTTTAATTTTACACCATTGTGAACCTTACTCCAGTTTTACTCTGTGATTGAGGTTGTCGGCATTTAAAAATCTTCGTAAACTAAATCACACGTGTATACGTTGACATTTAAGAGATATACAGTCAAGAAAATCAAGGGCAATGGTGATATATATGCGGATTAGACACAAAAAAAAAACACTCAACAAAAGGCTAAAATTTAAGGAATGTGTTTAGTGACGGCATCAGATTCATAATTGATGGAGAAAGGTCTGGTGGCAAGAAAAGCTGCTTCTAGGAGGTTGTCAAGTGTTTTCTCTCGACGATTCCATTCTATGGTGGTTGGTTTGGCCCTTGTTCCTGTAACTCGAATCCTAGCCCGTTATATCTCATTTACTTTTACACCATTGTGAACCTTACGCATTTTTTACTATATGATCGAGGTTGTCGGCATTGAAAAATCTTCGTAAACTAAATCACACGTGTATATGTTGACATTTAAGAGATATACAGTCAAGAAAATCAAGGGTAATGGTGATATATATGCGGATTAGACACAAAAAAAAAAACACTCAACAAATGGCTACAATTTAAGGAATGTGTTTAGTGACGGCATCAGATTCCTAATCGATAGAGAAAGGTCTGGTGGCAAGAAAAGCTGCTTCTAGGAGGTTGTCAAGTGTTTTCGCTCAATGATTCCATTCTTGGGTGGTTGTTTTGGCCCTTGTTCATGTAACTCGAATCCTAGCCCGATATATCCCATTTTAATTTTACACCATTTTGAACCTTACGTCTTTTTTACTCTCTGATCGAGGTTCTCGGCATTGAAAAATCTTCGAAAACTAAATCAAACGTGTATATGTTGACATTTAAGAGATATACAGTCAAGAAAATCAAGGGCAATGGTGATATATATATATGCGGATTAGACACACAAAAAAAAACACTCAACAAGTCGCTACAATTTAAGGAATGTGTTTAGTGACGGCACCAGATTCCTAATTGATGGAGAAAGGTCTGGTGGCAAGAAAAACTGCTTCTAGGAGGTTGTCAAGTGTTTTCACTCGACAATTCCATTCTTGGGTGGTTGGTTTGGCCCTTATTCCTGTAACTCGAATCCTAGCCCGGTAGATACCATTTTAATTTTACACCATTGTGAACCTTACTCCCTTTTTACTCTCTGATTGAGGTTGTCAGCATTTAAAAATCTTCGTAAACTAAATCACACGTGTATATGTTGAGATTTAAGACATATACAGTTAAGAAAATCAAGGGCAATGGTGATATATATGCGGATTAGACACAAAAAAAAAACACTCAACAAAAGGCTACAATTTATGGAATGTGTTTAGTGATGGCATCAGATTCATAATTGATGGAGAAAGGTCCGGTGGCAAGAAAAGCTGCTTCTAGAAGGTTGTCAAGTGTTTTCGCTCGACGATTCCTTTCTATGGTGGTTGGTTTGGCCCTTGTTTTTGTAACTAGAATCCTAGCCCGTTATATCTCATTTTAATTTTACACCATTGTTAACCTTACGCCTTTTTTACTCTCTGATCGAGGTTGTCGGCATCGAAAAATCTTCGTAAACTAAATCACACGTGTATATGTTGACATTTAAGAGATATACAGTCAAGAAAATCAAGGGCAATGGTGATATATATGCGGATTAGACACAAAAAAAACATTCAACAAATGGCTACAATTTAAGGAATGTGTTTAGTGACGGCATCAGATTCCTAATCGATGGAGAAAGGTCTGGTGGCAAGAAAAGCTGCTTCTAGGAGGTTGTTAAGTGTTTTCGCTCGACGATTCCATTCTATGGTGGTTGGTTTGGCCCTTGTTCTTGTAACTAGAATCCTAGCCCGTTATATCTCATTTTAATTTTACACCATTTTGAACCTTACGTCTTTTTTACTCTCTGATCGAGGTTGTCGGCATCGAAAAATCTTCGTAAACTAAATCACACGTGTATATGTTGACATTTAAGAGATATATACAGTCAAGAAAATCAAGGGAAATGGTGATATATATGCGGATTAGACACAAAAAAAACATTCAACAAATGGCTACAATTTAAGAAATGTGTTTAGTGACGGCATCAGATTCCTAATCGATGGAGAAAGGTCTGGTGGCAAGAAAAGCTGCTTCGAGGAGGTTGTCAAGTGTTTTCGCTCGACGATTCCATTCTTGGGTGGTTGGTTTGGCCCTTGTTCCTGTAACTCGAATCCTAGCCCGGTATATCCCATTTTAATTTTACACCATTGTGAACCTTACTCCAGTTTTACTCTGTGATTGAGGTTGTCAGCAATTAAAAATCTTCGTAAACTAAATCACACGTGTATACGTTGACATTTAAGAGATATACAGTCAAGAAAATCAAGAGCAATGGTGATATATATGCGGATTAGACACAAAAAAAAAACACTCAACAAAAGGCTAAAATTTAAGGAATGTGTTTAGTGACGGCATCAGATTCATAATTGACGGAGAAAGGTCTGGTGGCAAGAAAAGCTGCTTCTAGGAGGTTGTCAAGTGTTTTCTCTCGACGATTCCATTCTATGGTGGTTGGTTTGGCCCTTGTTCCTGTAACTCGAATCCTAGCCCGTTATATCTCATTTAATTTTACACCATTGTGAACCTTACGCCTTTTTTACTATCTGATCGAGGTTCTCGGCATTGAAAAATCTTCGTAAACTAAATCACACATGTATATGTTGACATTTAAGAGATATACAGTCAAGAAAATCAAGGGCAATGTTGATATATATGCGGATTAGACACAAAAAAAAAACACTCAACAAATGGCTACAATTTAAGGAATGTGTTTAGTGATGGCATCAGAATCCTAATTGATGGAGAAAGGTCTGGTGGCAAGAAAAGCTGCTTCTAGGAGGTTTGTCAAGTGTTTTCGCTCGACGATTCCATTCTATGGTGGTTGGTTTGGCCCTTGTTCCTGTAACTCGAATCCTAACCCGTTATATCTCATTTTAATTTTACACCACTGTGAACCTTACGCCTTTTTTACTCTCTGATCGAGGTTCTCGGCATTGAAAAATCTTCGTAAACTAAATCACACGTGTATTTGTTGACATTTAAGAGATTTACAGTCAAGAAAATCATGGGCAACGATGATATATGTGCGGATTAGACACAAAAAAAACACTCAACAAATGGCTACAATTTAAGGAATGTGTTTAGTGACGGTATCAGATTCCTAATTGATGGATAAATGTCTGGTGGCAAGAAAAGCGGCTTCTAGGAGGTTGTCAAGTGTTTTCGCTCGAAGATTCCATTCTTGGGTGGTTGGTTTGGCCCTTGTTCCTGTAACTCGAATCCTAGCCCGGTATATCTCATTTTAAATTTACACCATTGTGAACCTTACGTCTTTTTTACTCTCTGATCGAGGTTCTCGGCATTGAAAAATCTTCGTAAACTAAATCATACGTGTATATGTTGACATTTAAGAGATATACAGTCAAGAAAATCAAGGGCAATGGTGATATATATGCGGATTAGACACCAAAAAAAAAACACTCAACAAATGGCTATAATTTAAGGAATGTGTTTAGTGACGGCATCAGATTCCTAATCGATGGACAAAGGTCTGGTGGCAAGAAAAGCTGCTTCTAGGAGGTTGTCAAGTGTTTTCGCTGCACGATTCCATTCTTGGGAGGTTGGTATGGCCCTTTTTCCTGTAACTCGAATCCTAGCCCGGTATATCTCATTTTAATTTTACACCATTGTGAACCTTACTCCTTTTTTACTCTCTGATCGAGGTTGTCGGCATTTAAAAATCTTCGTAAACTAAATCACACGTGTATATGTTGACATTTAAGAGATATATAGTCAAGAAAATCAAGGGCAATGGTGATATATATGCGGATTAGACACAAAAAAAAACACTCAACAAATGGCTACAATTTAAGGAATGTGTTTAGTGACGGCATCAGATTCCTAATTGATGGAGAAAGGTCTGGTGGCAAGAAAAGCTGCTTCTAGGAGGTTTGTCAAGTGTTTTCGCTCGACGATTCCATTCTATGGTGGATGGTTTGGCCCTTGTTCCTATAACTCGAATCCTAGCCGTTATATCTCATTTTAATTTTACACCATTGTGAACCTTACGCCTTTTTTACTCTCTGATCGAGGTTCTCGGCATTGAAAAATCTTCGTAAACTAAATCGCACGTGTATTTGTTGACATTTAAGAGATATATAGTCAAGAAAATCATGGGCAATGGTGATATATGTGCGGATTAGACACAAAAAAAAACACTTAACAAATGGCTACAATTTAAGGAATGTGTTTAGTGACGGCATCAGATTCCTTATTGATGGAGAAATGTCTGGTGGCAAGAAAAGCTGCTTCTAGGAGGTTGTCAAGTGTTTTCGCTCGACGATTCCATTCTATGGTGGATGGTTTGGCCCTTGTTCCTGTAACTCGAATCCTAGCCCGGTATATCTCATTTTAATTTTACACCATTGTGAACCTTACGTCTTTTTTACTCTCTGATCGAGGTTCTCGGCATTGAAAAATCTTCGTAAACTAAATCATACGTGTATATGTTGACATTTAAGAGATATACAGTCAAGAAAATCAAGGGCCATGGTGATATATTTGCGGATTAGACACCAAAAAAACACTCAACAAATGGCTACAATTTAAGGAATGTGTTTAGTGACGGCATCAGATTCCTAATTGATGGAGAAAGGTCTGGGGGCAAGAAAAGCTGTTTCCAGGAGGTTGTCAAGTGTTTACCCTCGACGACTCCATTCTTGGGTGGTTGGTTTTGCCCTTGTTCCGGTAACTCGAATCCTAGCCTGGTATATCCCATTTTAATTTTACACCATTGTGAACCGTACGCCTTTATTACTCTCTGATCGAGGTTGTCGGCATTGAAAAATCTTCGTAAACTAAATCACTCGTGTATATGTTAACATTTAAGAGATATACAGTCAAGAAAATCAAGGGCAATGGTGATATATATGCGGATTAGACACCAAAAAAAACACTCAACAAATGGCTACATGTTAAGGAATGTCTTTAGTGACGGCATCAGATTCCTAATCGATGGAGAAAGGTCTGGTGGCAAGAAAAGCTTCTTCTAGGAGGTTGTCAAGTGTTTTTGCTCGACGATTCCATTCTTGGGTTGTTGGTTTGGCCCTTGTTCCTCTAACTCGAATCCAAGCCCGGTATATCCCATTTTAATTTTACATCATTCTGAACCTTACTCCTTTTTTACTCTCTGATCGAGGTTGTCAGTATTTAAAAATCTTCGTAAACTAAATCACACGTGTATATGTTGACATTTATGAGATATACAGTCAAGAAAATCAAGGGCAATGTTGATATATATGCGGATTAGACACAAAAAAAAAACACTCAACAAATGGCTACAATTTAAGGAATGTGTTTAGTGACGGCATCAGATTCCTAATTGATGGAGAAAGGTCTGGTGGCAAGAAAAGCTTCTTCTAGGAGGTTGTCAAGAGTTTTCACTCGACGATTCCATTCTTGGGTGGTTGGTTTGGCC
This sequence comes from Helianthus tuberosus, assembly GCA_030545235.1. Lineage (NCBI taxonomy): Eukaryota > Viridiplantae > Streptophyta > Magnoliopsida > Asterales > Asteraceae > Helianthus > Helianthus tuberosus. The sequence goes on from CM060448.1 coordinate 56,160,389, forward strand.
CTTGTTCCTGTAACTCGAATCCTACCCCGGTATATCCCATTTTAATTTTACACCATTGTGAACCTTACGTCTTTTTTACTCTCTGATCGAGGTTCTCGGCATTGAAAAATCTTCGTAAACTAAATCACACGTGTATATGTTGAGATTTAAGAGATATACAGTCAAGAAAATCAAGGGCAATGGTGATATATATGCGGATTAGACACCAATAAAAACACTAAACAAATGGCTACAATTTAAGGAATGTGTTTAGTGACGGCATCAGATTCCTAATTGATGGAGAAAGGTCTGGTGGCAAGAAAAGCTTCTTCTAGGAGGTTGTCAAGTGTTTTTGCTCGACGATTCCATTCTTGGGTTGTTGGTTTGGCCCTTGTTCCTCTAACTCGAATCCTAGCCCGGTATATCCCATTTTAATTTTACATCATTCTGAACCTTACTCCTTTTTTACTCTCTGATCGAGGTTGTCAGTATTTAAAAATCTTCGTAAACTAAATCACACGTGTATATGTTGACATTTAAGAGATATACAGTCAAGAAAATCAAGGGCAATGGTGATATATATGCGGATTAGACACAAAAAAAAAACACTCAACAAATGGCTACAATTTAAGGATTGTGTTTAGTGACGGCATCAGATTCCTAATTGATGGAGAAAGGTCTGGTGGCAAGAAAAGCTGCTTCTAGGAGGTTGTCAAGTGTTTTCGCTCGACGATTCCATTCTTTGGTGGTTGGTTTGGCCCTTGTTCCTGTTACTCGAATCCTAGCCCGTTATATCTCATTTTAATTTTACACCATTGTGAACCTTATGCCTTTTTTACTCTCTGATCGAGGTTCTCGGCACTGAAAAACCTTCATAAACTAAATCACACGTGTATATGTTGACATTTAAGAGATATACAGTCAAGAAAATCAAGGGCAATGGTGATATATGTGCGGATTATGTGACACCCCAGGAAAACCAGGAAAACCATGCAACTTAACTAGCTTCCTCAGTGAGTACGTACAAAATTTCGGGACGAAATTTCTTTCAACTTGGGGATAATGTGACAACTCGTATTTCCGAACCTATCTTTGTACTTTGATGTAACGTTCGTGACTATATGAACTTAGTTAATTAATTGAATGTCATGATTTTGTGTTTATGTGAATGTATGTATGATGTAAATGCACAACACTCAACCGACCGCACAAGCCATTCGGGCTACACAACTTATATTCGGACCTATAGGGCATCCCAAGTTTGGGTTCGGCCCATCCCCTTTAGTCGATTAACACATGGGGTGCTAGTACCCATCTTACACTTTACCAAAACAAACAAATCTACAAACCCTAGTGCCCTCTCTCTCTCTCTCTCTCTCTCTCACGAACTCGAAGGCAGCCACACACATTCCCTCATCATCGAAGATCTTTTCTTGTTCGGATCAATCATCTATTCCATCCTCCTCTCAAATCGGTTAGTGTTCATGATGTTATGATTCCATGATTTTATTTAATGATTAAGTGTTGTTTATATAATGAACAATGATGTTTACGTGATTATGCTTAAGTGGATCAGATGTTATTAAGAACTGAATAGATGTTAATTGATCATCATGACCTGTTTGCGGATTGTTGATGAATGATTTGGAGAATGTTAAATGATTGCTTATGATTGCTAATCACTAGGGGTTGTTTATGTGGATCGAATCACTTGTGTAGGGTGCTTAAACCGAGATTAGAATTGATGTTTATGTGATAATAATCTTGATTCAGATGCATTGTAATCGATTGTATATTCAGAAATCGGATCAAACAGTAGGATTTGTTAGGTTGTTATTCATATTTGTGATTTTAGGGTTTATGTAAATTAGTTGTTAAAAACAATGATTTGATCTATTTTTGTTTGATTTGGAAGTTGTTAGCATTTATTAATAAATTGTGAAATTGGAAACCACTAAATGTTGGTAACTGTTATGCATGAAAAACGGAAATTAAAACAGTCGCACTAGACCTCTTGATCGCACAAGAGGTCCACACGCACAAGGAGTCCATTCGCACAAGACTCCTGGTCGCACAAGGTGTCATCAGTCGCACAAGGCACCCATGGTCGCACAAGTAATGATGTGTGTTTAACTTTTGGGCCTCAAAGCCCGAACCCAGTTGCATAACCCAAGCAGATCGCACAAGTCTATCGGACCGCACAAGACTTGTGTTGTCTATTTGGGCCGATACATGTTAGGACTGTTGTGTTGTATGTTGGGCCGGATGTAGTACTGAATCGCACAAGACATGTTACTAGGGTTGTATTCATGTTATGGTTTTGTTGGGTTTCTTGACATTGGGCCGGGTAGTTTTGGGCTCCAACGGATGACTCGCACAAGGCCACTAAGCTTGTGCGAGCCCAATACGGAATACGAGATAACTGTTGAACGTGATGTTGCATGTTTGCCATGATCCGTATGTGTTTCTTATATGTTATCTATGTGATACTTGTGTGCACTACTTGAAACCAAAACCTGACTTGTATGGTAACCATGTTAGGACGTGGTTGACCACTAGCTGCTAGACTTGACCATTCTGTGTATCTGCCGAGCAAACCAAGGTGAGTTCACACTCTACAAAGCATGGGATTCCCAGGGGTTGGGAATGGGGTTAAGGAATATGGATTCCTCGTCTTTTCTTGGGTAGGACAGTAATGGTTCAGGAATGTAATTCCTCGTCCTCACGGACAGATAACTTTACTAGACCAAAACTCTATCACGAAGTCCCTCCTTTTTATATCGACTTAATCGCCGGGCCAATGGCGAGGGGGCCATTAGTTAGATAGCGCTATTTAGGTCTGACAAGCCTCACACCGTGCCGCAGAGGACGGGCGTGAACTAATGGATCTGGGCACGTCAATGCTGATAGACATTGACAGTTCAGGGCACTTAAACATGACTATAGTCAGCAGTCGATATGGTAACGAGTCTAGTGTATACATGGGGTAGCCCCCACGACCGAAATGCCAGATAACTATCATGGGGTAGCCCCCACGGCTGGATTGCCAGAGTTAATGGGTTAAACAAATCACGTTTTTCAACTATGGGGTAACCCCCACGGCAGGGATGCCAGTTAAAGGAACTATTTTTGGAACAACTAAAACCAACACCCAACTGTGAACTCGCTCAACATTATTGTTGACTCGTTACTACATGCTTTGCAGGTCAATAGGTACTTAGCTGGAGCTTGCACAAGGAAGAGTCGTTGTGGGACATGGACAGCTGTGTGCCATGTTAAACCTTTGGATATTTAAACTTATGTTTTGGTTTTAAACATTATGCTTCCGCTCAAAACTTAAACTATGGTTGTTTTGGACACTAATTGTGTTGGTTGGACTTTTACAATTAATTACTTGCTTGTTCAATATGATTAGTGGTTTGATCCTGGTCAGTCACGCCTCCAAGCGGTGATACTCCGCGTGTGGATTTTGGGGGTGTGACAGATTGGTATCAGAGCCATTGGTTATAGAGAACTTGGTTTTAATAAGGGAAAATGATTTTTGTTAAAACCAGACTATAACCTATACAGTGCTCTACGATCCACAACGACGCTTCACTCCACGTGCAAGGCTCGACATTCTAGGTGATATGGTTTATGTTTTATTACCTACATGATAGATATCGTAGAACTTTGCTCATGATATGCTTAGTTAGCATAGCTACTGTTGCTTGAACACATGTGTGCTTACTCTCTTCTGTCATCGCACTTTCGTGAACCCTTCTCACTCATGTTTCCCTTGATATGAAGATCATGTCTGGACGCATTAACATGACTCAAGCCCAGTTGACGGCTCTGATTAACGAACAGGTTGCTGCGGCACTTGCAGCCGCACAAGCAGGAGGTATACCCTGCAGTTTAAAACTTATTCTAGGATCGTTAGGTCCTACTCTCGTGAACCTATCCTTGTGTTAAACGTTGTCCTTTCTTACACCCACAACAGGTCAGCATGCTCAGCTACCTGTGTGCACCTTCAAAACCTTTATGGACTGCCGACCAACTACTTTCAGCGGCACTGAAGGAGCCGTAGGTCTCCTCCACTGGTTTGAGAAACTAGAATCTGTGTTCGAAATGTGTGAATGCCCTGAGGCACGCAGGGTGAAGTATGTTACCGGTACTCTCGAGGGTTTAGCCCTCACATGGTGGAACGCTCAGGTCCAAATGCTGGGGTTGGTTGCTGCTAACGCCACCCCATGGAACAATTTTAAAGAGATGATCAAGGAAGAATACTGCAGTCGTGACGACATTCATAAGCTGGAAGTCGAGTTCTACAACCTCAAGATGACGGGGTCAGAAATTGAGGCGTATACTAAGAGATCGAATGAGCTTGCATTATTGTGTCCTACTATGGTGGACCCTCCAATTAAGCGTATTGAACTTTTTCTCAAGGGCTTAGTGCCAGAAATTCATAGTCATGTGACTTCAGCAAACCTCGCCACCATCCAGCAGGTTGTTCAGTTGGCTCACCGTCTCACTGATCAGGCGGTGGAGCAGAACAGGTTACCCAAGCGTATAAGTGCTACAGCTACTTCGGATGCTCCTAGTGACAACAAGAGAAAATGGGATGGAGCTTCAAGCAAAGGTTCAACTTCTGTGCAATCTCAGTCTCAGCAGAGAAGGACTGACGACTATAGGAGTCCTAGTCAGCAATCATCTGGTAGCCAAAGTCATGGTGTGTACAAGGGGAATCACCCTAAATGCAATCCCTATAACCTACATCACACCGGGCCATGCACCAGGGGTAACTGTCATCGGTGCAACAAGCCAGGCCACCCAGCAAAGGATTGTAGAAGTTTATACCCCGCAAACCAGAATCGTTAGCAACAACAAGTTCAACAGAATCAACGCCAGCAACAGCACCTGCAGGGTAACAACAAAGGGTGCTTTCAGTGTGGAGCTGAAGGCCACTTCAAGAGAGATTGTCCCCAACTGAACAGGAACCACAACAACAACAATCACAACAATCAGGGGAATGGGAACAATGGGGGTAACAATGGCAACGGTGCAAGGGGTCGTGTATTCGTTATTGGCCAGGGAGAAGCTTGGAATGATCCTAATGTTGTGAAGGGTAAGTTCCTTCTTGACGACTTTTACGTTACTGTCTTATTTGATTCGGGTGCTGATACTAGTTATGTGTCCCTAAAAGTTAGTCAACTGCTTAAGCGTACCCTAACACCTTTGAACCCCAAGCACGCTGTAGAGTTAGCTAATGGTAAAAGTATAGAGGTCACACACGTAGTCAAAGGTTGTAATCTTGTTCTTGCCGATCACACTTTCTCGATCGACCTCCTTCCTATCACTCTGGGTAGTTTCGACGTTGTCATTGGGATGGACTGGTTATCCCAACACCAAGCAGAGATCCTTTGTAACGAAAAGATTGTCCGTATTCCTCGCCCAGGTGATGAACCTCTCATGATTCGTGGCGACGAGAGTGGTGTTGTTGTAAGCATCATCTCTTTCCTTAAGGCTCAGAAGTGCTTGAGAAAGGGCCACACTGCTATTCTGGCTCTCGTTACCGACACCTCGAAGAAAGAGAAGAAGATAGAGGATTTTCCGATCGTACGCGACTATCCTGAGGTATTTCCTGTGGAACTACCTGGCCTCCCGCCTCATCGCCAGGTCGAGTTCCAAATCGAGCTAGCTCCTGGAGCAGCGCCCATAGCTCGCGCACCGTATCGTTTAGCTCCATCAGAGTTGAAAGAACTCTCTACGCAACTACAAGAACTCTTGGATAAGGGTTTTATTCGCCCTAGCTCATCGCCTTGGGGAGCTCCAGTGCTATTTGTGAAGAAGAAAAACGGTACTTTCAGAATGTGCATCGACTACCGTGAACTTAACATGGTGACTGTGAAGAATCGCTATCCTCTTCCACGTATTGACGACTTGTTTGACCAGCTGCAAGGGTCGAGCTACTATTCAAAGATCGATTTGAGATCAGGATATCACCAGCTGAGAGTCCGAGAAGAGGACGTCTCTAAAACAGCCTTTAGAACCCGTTATGGACACTATGAGTTTTTGGTCATGCCTTTTGGGCTGACAAATGCACCTACGGTCTTCATGGACTTGATGAATCGAGTGTGCAAGCCTTACTTAGATAAGTTCTTTATTGTCTTCATCGATGACATCCTGATCTATTCGAAGAGTCAGGAGGAACACGAGCAACATTTACGACTCATTTTGGAACTCCTTCGAGCAGAACAGCTGTACGCCAAGTTTTCAAAATGTGACTTCTGGCTTCGTGAAGTCCATTTCTTAGGCCATGTAGTGAACAAGGATGGGATTCACGTTGATCCATCCAAGGTAGATTCGATCAAGAGCTGGCATGCACCTCGTACGCCAACGGAAATTCGCCAATTCTTGGGATTGGCAGGTTACTACAGGAGGTTTATTAAGGATTTTTCCAAGATTGCACAACCTCTTACTTCACTAACGCAGAAGGGCGTTGTTTATCGTTGGGGAAATGCACAGGAGTTAGCGTTTCAGCACTTAAAGGATAGACTTTGCAGTGCACCTATCCTTTCATTGCCAGAGGGCACAGACGACTTCGTGGTTTACTGCGACGCATCCATTCAGGGTCTTGGTTGCGTATTGATGCAGCGGGATAAAGTTATAGCCTACGCTTCACGCCAACTCAAAGTTCACGAAAAGAACTACACCACACACGATTTGGAGCTGGGAGCTGTTGTTTTTGCACTTAAGATATGGAGACACTACCTGTATGGTACCAAATGTGCTATCTACACTGATCACAGGAGCCTCGAGCATATCTTCAAACAGAAGGAACTCAATATGCGACAGCGACGATGGGTCGAATTACTGAATGACTACGAATGCTCGATCATGTATCACCCAGGCAAAGCCAATGTTGTGGCTGACGCCCTCAGTCGAAAGGACACTGCACCCAAGCGCGTAAGAGCTTTACAACTCACTATACAGTCTAGTCTTCCTTCTCAAATACGAGATGCTCAGGTAGAAGCATTGAAACTAGAAAACATCAGGGCTGAAGCCCTACGCGGCTCAAGGCAACGCTTAGAACAGAGGGAAGACGGTGCTTACTACGTAACAGGACGCATCTGGGTCCCACTTTATGGCAACCTACGAGAGCTTGTGATGGATGAGGCACACAAGTCTCGCTACTCAGTACATCCAGGTTCGGATAAAATGTACCACGATATCAAAACTACATATTGGTGGCCTAGCATGAAGGCCCACATAGCAACTTACGTTAGCAAGTGCTTGACTTGTGTGAGAGTCAAGGCGCAATACCAGAAACCTTCAGGCCCACTTCAACAACCAGAGATACCACAATGGAAATGGGAGCAAATTTCCATGGATTTTGTTACTGGCCTGCCTAGATCTCAACGTGGTAACGATACTATTTGGGTAATCGTGGGTCGACTCACAAAGTCTGCTCACTTCTTGGCTATCAAGGAAACGGATAAGTTCTCCACACTAGCAGACGTATATCTTAAGGAAGTTGTCTCGAGGCACGGGGTTCCCACCTCTATTATCTAGGATCGAGATGCACGTTTTACATCAGAACTGTGGCAAGCAATGCACAAGTCCTTTGGCTCAAGATTAGATATGAGCACAGCCTATCACCCGCAAACGGATGGGCAGTCGGAACGTACCATCCAGACCCTCGAAGACATGCTTAGGGCATGCGTAATTGACTTTGGCAACGGCTGGGAAAAGCATCTGCCGCTTGTGGAATTCTCATACAATAACAGCTACCACACCAGCATTAAAGCTGCTCCGTTTGAGGCATTGTACGGGCGAAAATGCCGGTCACCTCTTTGTTGGGCAGAGGTGGGGGATAGTCAGATTACTGGTCCAGAACTTGTGGTAGACACAACAGAGCGAATTGCTCAGATACGACAACGAATGGCGGCAGCTCGTGACCTTCAGAAAGTCTACGCCGATAAGGGTAGAAAACCACTAGAGCTCCAGGTTGGGGAGCGTGTACTACTCAAAGTTTCACCCTGGAAGGGTGTGGTTCGTTTTGGTAAACGGGGCAAACTTAACCCACGATACGTTGGACCTTTCGAAGTCATTGAGAAAATAGGCAAGGTGGCCTACAAACTGAACTTACCAGCAGAACTCAGTGCAGTTCACAATGTTTTCCACGTGTCGAATCTGGAGAAGTGTCTGTCAGATGAGACCCACATAGTTCCTTTGAAGGAGCTCACTATCGACGAGCAGTTGCGATTCGTCGAGGAACCTGTCGAAATCACGGACCGGGATGTTAAGGTCCTCAAGCGTACTAGAATACCTCTCGTTCGAGTCCATTGGAACTCACGTCGCGGCCCAGAGTTCACCTGGGAACGCGAAGATCAGATGAAACAAAAGTATCCCCAACTGTTCGTAAACGGTACAACTACTACTGAGGCTGAAGCTACAGAATTTCGGGACGAAATTCCAGGTCAACGGGGGGAGAATGTGACACCCCATGAAAACCATGCAACTTAACTAGCTTCCTTAGTGAGTACGTACAAAATTTCGAGACGAAATTTCTTTCAACTTGGGGATAATGTGACAACTCGTATTTCCGAACCTATCTTTGTACTTTGATGTAACGTTCGTGACTATATGAACTTAGTTGATTAATTGAATGTCATGATTGTGTGTTTATGTGACTGTATGTATGATGTAAATGCACAACACTCAACCGACCGCACAAGCCATTCGGGCTACACAACTTGTACTCGGACCTATAGGGCAGCCCAAGTTTGGGTTCGGCCCATCCCCTTTAGTCGATTAACACATGGGGTGCTAGTACCCATCTTACACTTTACCAAAACAAACAAATCTACAAACCCTAGTGCTCTCTCTCTCTCTCTCTCTCTCTCTCTCTCACGAACTTGAAGGCAGCCACACACATTCCCTCATCATCGAAGATCTTTTCTTGTTCGGATCAAACATCTATTCCATCCTCCTCTCAAATCGGTTAGTGTTCATGATGTTATGATTCCATGATTTTATTTAATGATTAAGTGTTGCTTATATGATGAACAATGGTGTTTATGTGATTATGCTTAAGTGGATCGGATGTTATTAAGAACCGAATAGATGTTAATTGATCATCATGACCTGTTTGCGGATTGTTGATAAATGATTTGGAGAATGTTAAATGATTGCTTATGATTCCTAATCACTAGGGGTTGTTTATGTGGATCGAATCACTTGTGTAGGGTGCTTAAACCGAGATTAGAATTGATGTTTATGTGATAATAATCTTGATTCAGATGCATTGTAATCGATTGTATATTCAGAAATCGGATCAAACAGTAGGATTTGTTAGGTTGTTATTCATATTTGTGATTTTAGGGTTTATGTAAATTAGTTGTTAAAAACAATGATTTGATCTATTTTTGTTTGATTTGGAAGTTGTTAGCATTTATTAATAAATTGTGAAATTGGAAACCACTAAATGTTGGTAACTGTTATGCATGAAAAACGAAAATTAAAACAGTCGCACAAGACCTCTTGATCGCACAAGAGGTCCACACGCACAAGGAGTCCATTCGCACAAGACTCCTGGTCGCACAAGGTGTCATCAGTCGCACAAGGCACCCATAGTCGCACAAGTAATGATGTGTGTTTAACTGTTGGGCCTCAAAGCCCAAACCCAGTCGCACAACCCAAGCATATCGCACAAGTCTATCGGACCGCACAAGACTTGTGTTGTCTATTTGGGCCGATACATATTAGGACTGTTATGTTGTATGTTGGGCCGGATGTAGTACTGAATCGCACAAGACATGTTACTAGGGATGTATTCATGTTATGGTTTTGTTGGGTTTCTTGACATTGGGCCGGGTAGTTTTGGGCTCCAACGGATGACTCGCACAAGGCCACTAAGCTTGTGCGAGCCCAATACGGAATACGAGATAACTGTTGAACGTGATGTTGCATGTTTTCCATGATCCGTATGTGTTTCTTATATGTTTTCTATGTGATACTTGTGTGCACTACTTGAAACCAAAACATGACTTGTATGGTAACCATGTTAGGACGTGGTTGACCACTAGCTGCTAGACTTGACCTTTCTGTGTATCTGCCGAGCAAAACCAAGGTGAGTTCACACTCTACAAAGCATGGGATTCCCAGGGGTTGGGAATGGGGTTAAGGAATATGGATTCCTCGTCCTTTCTTGGGTAGGACAGTAATGGTTTAGGAATGTAATTCCTCGTCCTCACGGACACATAACTTTACTAGACCAAAACTCTATCACGAAGTCCCTCCTTTTTATATCGACTTAATCGCAGGGCCAATGGCGAGCGGGTCATTAGTTAGATAGCGCTATTTAGGTCTGACAAGCCTCACACCGTGCCGCAAAGGACGGGCGTGAACTAATGGATCTGGGCACGTCAATGCTGATAGACATTGACAGTTCAGGGCACTTAAACATGACTATAGTCAGCAGTCGATATGGTAACAAGTCTAGTGTATACATGGGGTAGCCCCCACGGCCGAAATGCTAAATAACTATCATGGGACAGCTGTGTGCCATGTTAAACCTTTGGATATTTAAACTTATGTTTTGGTTTTAAACATTATGCTTCCGCTCAAAACTTAAACTATGGTTGTTTTGGACACTAATTGTGTTGGTTGGACTTTTACAATTAATTACTTGCTTGTTCAATATGATTAGTGGTTTGATCTGGTCAGTCACGCCTCCAAGCGGTGATACTCCGTGTGTGGATTTTTGGGGTGTGACAGATTACACACAAAAAAAACACTCAACAAATGGCTACAATTTAAGGAATGTGTTTAGTGACGGCATCAGATTCCTAATTGATGGAGAAATGTCTGGTGGCAAGAAAAGCTACTTCTAAGAGGTTGTCAAGTGATTTCGCTAGACGATTCCATTCTTGGGTGGTTGGTTTGGCCCTTGTTCCTGTAACTCGAATCCTAGCCCGGTATATCCCATTTTAATTTTACACCATTGTGAACCTTACGTCTTTTTTACTCTATGATCGAGTTTCTCGGCATTGAAAAATCTTCGTAAACTAAATCACACGTGTATATGTTGACATTTAAGAGATATACAGTCAAGAAAATCAAGGGCAATGGTGATACATATGCGGATTAGACACCAAAAAAAACACTCAACAAATGGCTACAATTTAAGGAATGTGTTTAGTGACGGCATCAAATTCCTAATTGATGGTGAAAGGTCTGGTGGAAAGAAAAGCTGCTTCCAGGAGGTTGTTAAGTGTTTTCGCTCGACGACTCCATTATTTGGTGGTGGTTTGGCCCTTGTTCCTGTAACTCGAATCCTAGCCCGTTATATTTCATTTTAATTTTACAGCATTGTTAACCTTACGCCTTTTTTATTCTCTGATCGAGGTTCTCGGCATTGAAAAATCTTCGTAAACTAAATCACACGTGTATATGTTGACATTTAAGACATATACAGTCAAGAAAATCAAGGTCAATGGTGATATATGTGTGGATTAGACACAAAAAAAAAACACTCAACAAATGGCTACAATTTAAGGAATGTGTTTAGTGACGGCATCAGATTCCTAATTGATGGAGAAAGGTCTGGTGGCAAGAAAAGCTGCTTCTAGGAGGATGTCAAGTGTTTTCGCTCGACAATTCCATTCTTGGGCGGTTGGTTTGGCCCTTGTTCCTGTAACTCGAATCCTAGCCCAGTTAGTCCATTTTAATTTTGCACCATTGTGAACCTTACTCCTTTTTTACTCTCTGATCATGATTGTCGGCATTTAAAAATCTTCGTAAACTAAATCACACGTGTATATGTTGACATTTAAGACATATACAGTCAAGAAAATCAAGGGAAATGGTGATATATATATGCGGATTAGACACAAAAAAAACACTCAACAAATGGCTATAATTTAAGGAATGTGTTTAGTGACGGCATCAGATTCCTAATTGATAGAGAAATGTCTGCTGGCAAGAAAAGCTGCTTCTAGAGGTTGTCAAGTGTTTTCGCTCGACGATTCCATTCTTGGGTGGTTGGTTTGGCCCTTGTTCCTGTAACTCGAATCCTAGCCCGGTATATCCTATTTTAATTTTACACCATTGTGAACCTTACGCCTTTTTTACTCTCTGATCGAGGTTCTCGGCATTGAAAAATCTTCGTAAACTAAATCACACGTGTATATGTTGACATTTAAGAAATATACAGTCAAGAAAATCAAGGGCAATGGTGATATATATACGGATTAGACACAAAAAAACACTCAACAAATGGCTACAATTTAAGGAATGTGTTTAGTGAGGGCATCAGATTCCTTATTGATGGAGAAAGATATGGTGGCAAGAAAAGTTGCTTCTAGGAGGTTGTCAAGTGTTTTCGATCGACGATTCCATTCTTGGGTGGTTGGTTTGGCCCTTGTTCTTGTAACTCGAATCCTAGCCCGGTATATCCCATTTTAATTTTACACCAATGTGAACCTTACGCCTTTTTTACTCTCTGATCGGGGTTCTCGGCATCGAAAAATCTTCATAAACTAAATCACACGTGTATGTGTTGACATTTAAGAGATATACAGTCAAGAAAATCAAGGGCCATGGTGATAGATATGCGGATTAGACAAAAAAAAAACACTCAACAAATGGCTACAATTTAAGGAATGTGTTTAGTGACGGCATCAGATTCCTAATTGATGGAGAAAGGTCTGGGGGCAAGAAAAGTTGTTTCTAGGAGGTTGTCAAGTGTTTACACTCGACGACCCCATTCTTGGGTGGTTGGTTTTGCCCTTGTTCCGGTAACTCGAATCCTAGCCCGGTATATCCCATTTTAATTTTACACCATGGTGAACCTTACGCCTTTTTTACTCTCTGATCGAGGTTGTCGGCATTGAAAAATCTTCGTAAACTAATTCACTCGTGTATATGTTGACATTTAAGAGATATACAGTCAAGAAAATCAAGGGCAATGGTGATATATATGCGGATTAGACACCAAAAAAAACACTCAACAAATGGCTACATGTTAAGGAATGTGTTTAGTGACGGCATCAGATTCCAAATCGATGGAGAAAGGTCTAGTGGCAAGAAAAGCTGCTTCTAGGAGGTTGTCAAGAGTTTTCACTCGACGATTCCATTCTTGGGTGGCTGGTTTAGCCCTTGTTCCTGTAACTCGAATCCTAGCCCGGTATATTCCATTTTAATTTTACACCATTGTGAACCTTACGTCTTTTTTACTCTCTGATCGAGGTTCTCGGCATTGAAAAATCTTCGTAAACTAAATCACACGTGTATATGTTGAGATTTAAGAGATATACAGTCAAGAAAATCAAAGGCAATGGTGATATATGTGCGGATTAGACACCAATAAAAACACTAAACAAATGGCTACAATTTAAGGAATGTGTTTAGTGACGGCATCAGATTCCTAATTGATGGAGAAAGGTCTGGTGGCAAAAAAAGCTGCTTCTAAGAGGTTGTCAAGTGTTTTCGCTCGACGGTTCCATTCTTGGGTGGTTGGTTTGGCCCTTGTTCCTGTAACTCGAATCCTAGCCCGGTATATCCCATTTTAATTTTACACCATTCTGAACCTTACTCCTTTTTTACTCTTTGATCGAGGTTGTCAGTATTTAAAAATCTTCGTAAACTAAATCACACGTGTATATGTTGACATTTAAGAGATATACAGTCAAGAAAATCAAGGGCAATGGTGATATATATGCGGACTAGACACAAAAAAAAACACTCAACAAATGGCTACAATTTAAGGAATGTGTTTAGTGACGGCATAAGATTCCTAATTGATGGAGAAAGGTCTGGTGGCAAGAAAAGCTGCATCTAGGAGGTTGTCAAGTGTTTTCGCTCGACGATTCCATTCTTTGGTGGTTGGTTTGGCCCTTGCTCCTGTAACTCGAATCCTAGCCCGTTATATCTCATTTTAATTTTACACCATTGTGAACCTTACGCCTTTTTTACTCTCTGATCGAGGTTCTCGGCACTGAAAACTCTTCTTAAACTAAATCACACGTGTATATGTTGACATTTAAGAGATATACAGTCTAGAAAATCAAGGGCAATGGTGATATATGTGCGGATTAGCCACAAAAAAAACACTCAACAAATGGCTACAACTTAAGGAATGTGTTTAGTGACGGCATCAGATTCCTAATTGATGGAGAAATGTCTGGTGGAAGAAAAGCTGCTTCTAGGAGGTTGTCAAGTGATTTCGCTAGAGAATTCCATTCTTGGGTGGTTGGTTTGGCCCTTGTTCCTGTAACTCGAATCCTAGCCCGGTATATCACATTTTAATTTTACACCATTGTGAACCTTACGTCTTTTTTACTCTATGATCGAGTTTCTCGGCATTGAAAAATCTTCGTAAACTAAATTACACGTGTATATGTTGACATTTAAGAGATATACAGTCAAGAAAATCAAGGGCAATGGTGATATATATGCGGATTAGACACCAAAAAAACACTCAACCAATGGCTACAATTTAAGGAATGTGTTTAGTGACGGCATCAGATTCCTAATTGACGGAGAAAGGTCTGGTGGCAAGAAAAGCTGCTTCTATGAGGTTGTCAAGTGTGTTCGCTCGACGATTCCATTCTTGGGTGGTTGGTTTGGCCCTTGTTCCTGTAACTCGAATCCTAGCCCGGTATAGCCCATTTTTATTTTGCACCATTGTGAACCTTACTCCTTTTTTACTCTCTGATCGAGGTTGTCGGCATTTAAAAATCTTCGTAAACTAAATCATACGTGTATATGTTGACATTTAAGAGATATACAGTCAAGAAAATCAAGGGAAATGGTGATATATATGCGGATTAGACACAAAAAAAACACTCAACAAACGGCTACAATTTAAGGAATGTGTTTAGTGACGGCATCAGATTCCTAATTGATGGAGAAATGTCTGGTGGCAAGAAAAGCTGCTTCTCGGAGGTTGTCAAGTGTTTTCACTCGACGATTTCATTCTTGGGTGGTTGGTTTGGCCCTTGTTCCTGTAACTCGAATCCTAGCCCGGTATATCCCATTTTAATTTTACACCATTGTGAACCTTACACCTTTTTTACTCTCAGATTGAGGTTCTCGGCATTGAAAAATCTTCGTAAACTAAATCACATGTGTATATGTTGACATTTAAGAGATATACAGTCAAGAAAATCAAGGGACATGGTGATATATATGCGGATTAGACACAAAAAAAACACTCAACAAATGGTTACAATTTAAGGAATATGTTTAGTGACGGCATCAGATTCCTAATTGATGGAGAAAGGTCTGGTTGCAAGAAAAGCTGCTTCTAGGAGGTTGTCAAGTGTTTTCGCTCGACGAATCCATTCTTGGGTGGTTGGTTTGGCCCTTGTTCCTGTAACTCGAATCCTAGCCCGGTATATCCCATTTTAATTTTACACCATTGTGAACCTTACACCTTTTTTACTCTCAGATAGAGGTTCTCGGCATTGAAAAATCTTCGTAAACTAAATCACACGTGTATATGTTGACATTTAAGAGATATACAGTCAAGAAAATCAAGGGACATGGTGATATATATGCGGATTAGACACAAAAAAAACACTCAACAAATGGTTACAATTTAAGGAATATGTTTAGTGACGGCATCAGATTCCTAATTGATGGAGAAAGGTCTGGTGGCAAGAAATACTGCTTCTAGGTGGTTGTCAAGTGTTTTCACTCGATGACTCCATTCTTGGGTGGTTGGTTTTGCCCTTGTTCCGGTAACTCGAATCCTAGCCCGGTATATCCCATTTTAATTTTACACCATTGTGAACCTTACACCTTTTTTACTCTATGATCGAGGTTCTCGGCATTGAAAAATCTTCGTAAACTAAATCACACGTGTATATGTTGACATTTAAGAGATATACACTCAAGAAAATCAAGGGCAATGGTGATATATATGCGGATTAGACACCAAAAAAAACACTTAACAAATGGCTACAATTTAAGGAATGTGTTTAGTGACGGCATCAGATTCCTAATCGATGGAGAAAGGTCTGGTGGCAAGAAAAGCTGCTTCTAGTAGGTTGTCAAGTGTTTTCGCTAGAAGATTCCATTCTTGGGTGGTTGGTTTAGCCCTTGTTCCTATAACTCGAATCCTAGCCCGGTATATCCCATTTTAATTTTACACCATTGTGAACCTTACGTCTTTTTTACTCTCTGATCGAGGTTCTCGGAATTGAAAAATCTTCGTAAACTAAATCACACGTGTATATGTTGGCATTTAAGAGATATACAGTCAAGAAAATCAAGGGTAATGGTGATATATATGCGGATTAGACACCAATAAAAACACTCAACAAATGACTACAATTTAAGGAATGTGTTTAGTGACGGCATCAGATTCCTAATTGATGGAGAAAGTTCTGGTGGCAAGAAAAGCTGCTTCTAGGAGGTTGTCAAGTGTTTTCGCTCAACGATTCCATTCTTGGGTGGTTGGTTTGGCCCTTGTTCCTATAACTAGAATCCTAGCCCGATATAGCCCATTTTAATTTTGCACCATTGTGAACCTTACTCCTTTTTTACTCTGTGATCGAGGTTGTCGTCATTTAAAAATCTTCCTAAACTAAATCACACGTGTATATATTGACATTTAAGAGATATACAGTCAAGAAAATCAAGGGCAATGGTGATATATATGCGGATTAGACACAAAAAAACGCTCAACAAATGGCTACAATTTAAGGAATGTGTTTAGTGACAGCATCAGATTCCTAATTGATGGAGAAAGGTCTGGTTGCAAGAAAAGCTGCTTCTAGGAGGTTGTCAAGTGTTTTCGCTCGACGAATCCATTCTTGGGTGGTTGGTTTGGCCCTTGTTCCTGTAACTCGAATCCTAGCCCGGTATATCCCATTTTAATTTTACACCATTGTGAACCTTACACCTTTTTTACTCTCAGATCGAGGTTCTCGGCATTGAAAAATCTTCGTAAACTAAATCACACGTGTATATGTTGACATTTAAGAGATATACAGTCAAGAAAATCAAGGGACATGGTGATATATATGCGGATTAGACACAAAAAAAACACTCAACAAATGGTTACAATTTAAGGAATATGTTTAGTGACGGCATCAGATTCCTAATTGATGGAGAAAGGTCTGGTGGCAAGAAATGCTGCTTCTAGGTGGTTGTCAAGTGTTTTCACTCGATGACTCCATTCTTGGGTGTTTGGTTTTGCCCTTGTTCCGGTAACTCGAATACTAGCCCGGTATATCCCATTTTAATTTTACACCATTGTGAACCTTACACCTTTTTTACTCTCTGATCGAGGTTCTCGGCATTGAAAAATCTTCGTAAACTAAATCACACGTGTATATGTTGACATTTAAGAGATATACACTCAAGAAAATCAAGGGCAATGGTGATATATATGCGGATTAGACACCAAAAAAAACACTCAACAAATGGCTACAATTTAAGGAATGTGTTTACTGACGGCATCAGATTCCTAATCGATGGAGAAAGGTCTGGTGGCAAGAAAAGCTGCTTCTAGTAGGTTGTCAAGTGTTTTCGCTCGACGATTCCATTCTTGGGTGGTTGGTTTGGCCCTTGTTCCTATAACTCGAATCCTAGCCCGGTATATCCCATTTTAATTTTACACCATTGTGAACCTTACGTCTTTTTTACTCTCTGATCGAGGTTCTCGGAATTGAAAAATCTTCGTAAACTAAATCACACGTGTATATGTTGACATTTAAGAGATATACAGTCAAGAAGATCAAGGGTAATGGTGATATATATGCGGATTAGACACCAATAAAAACACTCAACAAATGACTACAATTTAAGGAATGTGTTTAGTGACGGCATCAGATTCCTAATTGATGGAGAAAGTTCTGGTGGCAAGAAAAGCTGCTTCTAGGAGGTTGTCAAGTATTTTCGCTCAACGATTCCATTCTTGGGTGGTTGGTTTGGCCCTTGTTCCTATAACTAGAATCCTAGCCCGATATAGCCCATTTTAATTTTGCACCATTGTGAACCTTACTCCTTTTTTACTCCCTGATCGAGGTTGTCGTCATTTAAAAATCTTCCTAAACTAAATCACACGTGTATATATTGACATTTAAGAGATATACAGTCAAGAAAATCAAGGGCAATGGTGATATATATGCGGATTAGACACAAAAAAACGCTCAACAAATGGCTACAATTTAAGGAATGTGTTTAGTGATAGCATCAGATTCCTAATTGATGGAGAAAGGTATGGTTGCAAGAAAAGCTGCTTCTAGGAGGTTGTCAAGTGTTTTCGCTCGACGAATCCATTCTTGGGTGGTTGGTTTGGCCCTTGTTCCTGTAACTCGAATCCTAGCCCGGTATATCCCATTTTAATTTTACACCATTGTGAACCTTACACCTTTTTTACTCTCAGATCGAGGTTCTCGGCATTGAAAAATCTTCGTAAACTAAATCACACGTGTATATGTTGACATTTAAGAGATATACAGTCAAGAAAATCAAGGGACATGGTGATATATATGCGGATTAGACACAAAAAAAACACTCAACAAATGGTTACAATTTAAGGAATATGTTTAGTGACGGCATCAGATTCCTAATTGATGGAGAAAGGTCTGGTGGCAAGAAATGCTGCTTCTAGGTGGTTGTCAAGTGTTTTCACTCGATGACTCCATTCTTGGGTGGTTGGTTTTGCCCTTGTTCCGGTAACTCGAATCCTAGCCCGGTATATCCCATTTTAATTTTACACCATTGTGAACCTTACACCTTTTTTAATCTCTGATCGAGGTTCTCGGCATTGAAAAATCTTCGTAAACTAAATCACACGTGTATATGTTGACATTTAAGAGATATACACTCAAGAAAATCAAGGGCAATGGTGATATATATGCGGATTAGACACCAATAAAAACACTCAACAAATGGCTACAATTAAAGGAATGTGTTTAGTGACGGCATCAGATTCCTAATTGATGGAGAAAGTTCTGGTGGCAAGAAAAGCTGCTTCTAGGAGGTTGTCAAATGTTTTCGCTCAACGATTCCATTCTTGGGTGGTTGGTTTGGCCCTTGTTCCTATAACTAGAATCCTAGCCCGATATAGCCCATTTTAATTTTGCACCATTGTGAACCTTACTCCTTTTTTACTCTCTGATCGAGGTTGTTGTCATTTAAAAATCTTCCTAAACTAAATCACACGTGTATATATTGACATTTAAGAGATATACAGTCAAGAAAATCAAGGGCAATGGTGATATATATGCGGATTAGACACAAAAAAAAACGCTCAACAAATGGCTACAATTTAAGGAATGTGTTTAGTGACGGCATCAGATTCCTAATTGATGGAGAAAGGTCTGGTTGCAAGAAAAGCTGCTTCTAGGAGGTTGTCAAGTGTTTTCGCTCGACGAATCCATTCTTGGGTGGTTGGTTTGGCCCTTGTTCCTGTAACTCGAATCCTAGCCCGGTATATCTCATTTTAATTTTACACCATTGTGAACCTTACACCTTTTTTACTCTCAGATAGAGGTTCTCGGCATTGAAAAATCTTCGTAAACTAAATCACACGTGTATATGTTGACATTTAAGAGATATACAGTCAAGAAAATCAAGGGACATGGTGATATATATGCGGATTAGACACAAAAAAAAACACTCAACAAATGGTTACAATTTAAGGAATATGTTTAGTGACGGCATCAGATTCCTAATTGATGGAGAAAGGTCTGGTGGCAAGAAATACTGCTTCTAGGTGGTTGTCAAGTGTTTTCACTCGATGACTCCATTCTTGGGTGGTTGGTTTTGCCCTTGTTCCGGTAACTCGAATCCTAGCCCGGTATATCCCATTTTAATTTTACACCATTGTGAACCTTACACCTTTTTTACTCTCTGATCGAGGTTCTCGGCATTGAAAAATCTTCGTAAACAAAATCACACGTGTATATGTTGACATTTAAGAGATATACACTCAAGAAAATCAAGGGCAATGGTGATATATATGCGGATTAGACACCAAAAAAAACACTCAACAAATGGCTACAATTTAAGGAATGTGTTTAGTGACGGCATCAGATTCCTAATCGATGGAGAAAGGTCTGGTGGCAAGAAAAGCTGCTTCTAGTAGGTTGTCAAGTGTTTTCGCTCGACGATTCCATTCTTGGGTGGTTGGTTTGGCCCTTGTTCCTATAACTCGAATCCTAACCCGGTATATCCCATTTTAATTTTACACCATTGTGAACCTTACGCCTTTTTTACTCTCTGATCGAGGTTCTCGGAATTGAAAAATCTTCGTAAACTAAATCACACGTGTATATGTTGACATTTAAGAGATATACAGTCAAGAAAATCAAGGGTAATGGTGATATATATGCGGATTAGACACCAATAAAAACACTCAACAAATGGCTACAATTTAAGGAATGTGTTTAGTGACGGCATCAGATTCCTAATTGATGGAGAAAGTTCTGGTGGCAAGAAAAGCTGCTTCTAGGAGGTTGTCAAGTGTTTTCGCTCAGCGATTCCATTCTTGGGTGGTTGGTTTGGCCCTTGTTCCTATAACTCGAATCCTAGCCCGATATAGCCCATTTTAATTTTGCACCATTGTGAACCTTACTCATTTTTTACTCTCTGATCGAGGTTGTCGTCATTTAAAAATCTTCCTAAACTAAATCACACGTGTATATATTGACATTTAAGAGATATACAGTCAAGAAAATCAAGGGCAATGGTGATATATATGCGGATTAGACACAAAAAAAACGCTCAACAAATGGCTACAATTTAAGGAATGTGTTTAGTGACGGCATCAGATTCCTAATTGATGGAGAAAGGTCTGGCGGCAAGAAAAGCTGCTTCTAGGAGGTTGTCAAGTGTTTTCGCTCGACGATTCCATTCTTGGGTGGTTGGTTTGGCCCTTGTTCCTGTAACTCGAATCCTTGCCCGGTATATCCCATTTTAATTTTACACCATTGTGAACCTTACTCCTTTTTTACTCTTTGATCGAGGTTGTCAGTATTTAAAAATCTTCGTAAACTAAATCACACGTGTATATGTTGACATTTAAGAGATATACAGTCAATAAAATCAAGGGAAATGGTGATATATATGCGGACTAGACACAAAAAAAACACTCAACAAATGGCTACAATTTAAGGAATGTGTTTAGTGACGGCATCAGATTCCTAATTGATGGAAAAATGTCTGGTGGAAGAAAAGCTGCTTCTAGGAGGTTGTCAAGTGATTTCGCTAGACGATTCCATTCTTGGGTGGTTGGTTTGGCCCTTGTTCCTGTAACTCGAATCCTAGCCCGGTATATCCCATTTTAATTTTACACCATTGTGAACCTTACGTCTTTTTTACTCTATGATCGAGTTTCTCGGCATTGAAAAATCTTCGTAAACTAAATCACACGTGTATATGTTGACATTTAAGAGATATACAGTCAAGAAAATCAAGGGCAATGGTGATATATATGCGGAATAGACACAAAAAAAACGCTCAACAAATGGCTACAATTTAAGGAATGTGTTTAGTGACGGCATCAGATTCCTAATTGATGGAGAAAGGTCTGGTGGCAAGAAAAGCTGCTTCTAGGAGGTTGTCAAGTGCTTTCGCTCGACGATTCCATTCTTGGGTGGTTGGTTTGGCCCTTGTTCCTGTAACTCGAATCCTAGCCCGGTATATCCCATTTTAATTTTACACCATTGTGAACCTTACTCCTTTTTTACTCTTTGATCGAGGTTGTCAGTATTTAAAAATCTTCGTAAACTAAATCACACGTGTATATGTTGACATTTAAGAGATATACAGTCAAGAAAATCAAGGGCAATGGTGATATATATGCGGACTAGACACAAAAAAACACTCAACAAATGGCTACAATTTAAGGAATGTGTTTAGTGACGGCATCAGATTCCTAATTGATGGAGAAAGGTCTGGTGGCAAGAAAAGCTGCTTCTAGGAGGTTGTCAAGTGTTTTCGCTCGACGATTCCATTCTTTGGTGGTTGGTTTGGCCCTTGTTCCTGTAACTCGAATCCTAGCCCGTTATATCTCATTTTAATTTAACACCATTGTGAACCTTACGTCTTTTTTACTCTCTGAGCGAGGTTCTCGGCACTGAAAACTCTTCATAAACTAAATCACACGTGTATATGTTGACATTTAAGAGATATACAGTCAAGAAAATCAAGGGCAATTGTGATATATGTGCGGATTAGACACAAAAAAAAACACTCAACAAATGGCTACAATTTAAGGAATGTGTTTAGTGACGGCATCAGATTCCTAATTGATGGAAAAATGTCTGGTGGAAGAAAAGCGGCTTCTAGGAGGTTGTCAAGTGATTTCGCTAGACGATTCCATTCTTGGGTGGTTGGTTTGGCCCTTGTTCCTGTAACTCGAATCCTAGCCCGGTATATCCCATTTTAATTTTACACCATTGTGAACCTTACGTCTTTTTTACTCTATGATCGAGTTTCTCGGCATTGAAAAATCTTCGTAAACTAAATCACACGTGTATATGTTGACATTTAAGAGATATGCAGTCAAGAAAATCAAGGGCAATGGTGATATATATGCGGATTAGACACCAAAAAAAACACTCAACCAATGGCTACAATTTTAGGAATGTGTTTAGTGACGGCATCAGATTCCTAATTGACGGAGAAAGGTCTGGTGGCAAGAAAAGCTGCTTCTAGGAGGTTGTCAAGTGTGTTCGCTCGACGATTCCATTCTTGGGTGGTTGGTTTGGCCCTTGTTCCTGTAACTCGAATCCTAGCCCGGTATAGCCCATTTTTATTTTGCACCATTGTGAACCTTACTCCTTTTTTACTCTCTGATCGAGGTTGTCGGCATTTAAAAATCTTCGTAAACTAAATCACACGTGTATATGTTGACATTTAAGAGATATACAGTCAAGAAAATCAAGGCAAATGGTGATATATATGCGGATTAGACACAAAAAAACACTCAAAAAATGGCTACAATTTAAGGAATGTGTTTAGTGACGGCATCAGATTCCTAATTGATGGAGAAAGGTCTGGTGGAAAGAAAAGCTGCTTCTAGGAGGTTGTCAAGTGTTTTCGCTAGACGACTCCATTCTTTGGTGGTTGGTTTGGCCCTTGTTCCTGTAACTCGAATCCTAGCCCGTTATATCTCATTTTAATTTTACACCATTGTGAACCTTACGCCTTTTTTACTCTCTGATCGAGGTTCTCGCCATTGAAAAATCTTCGTAAACTAAATCACACGTGTATATGTTGACATTTAAGAGATATACAGTCTAGAAAATCAAGGGCAATAGTGATATATGTGCGGATTAGACACAAAAAAATACACTCAACAAAAGGCTACAATTTAAGGAATGTGTTTAATGACGACATCAGATTCCCACTTGATGGAGAAAGGTCTGGTGGCAAGAAAAGCTGCTTCTAGGAGGTTGTCAAGTGTTTTCGCTCGACGATTCCATTCTTGGGTGGTTGGTTTGGCCCTTGTTCCTGTAACTCGAATCGTTGCCCGGTATAGCCCATTTTAATTTTGCACCATTGTGAACCTTACTCCTTTTTTACTCTCTGATCGAGGTTGTCGGCATTTAAAAATCTTCGTAAACTAAATCACACGTGTATATGTTGACATTTAAGAGATATAGAGTCAAGAAAATTAAGGGCAATGGTGATATATATGCGGATTAGACACAAAAAAAAACACTCAACAAATGGCTACATTTTAAGGAATGTGTTTAGTGACGGCATCAGATTCCTAATTGATGGAGAAAGGTCTGGTGGCAAGAAAAGCTGCTTCTAGGAGGTTGTCAAGTGTTTTCGCTCGACGATTCCATTCTTGGGTGGTTGGTTTGGCCCTTGTTCCTGTAACTCGAATCCTAGCCCGGTATATCCCATTTTAATTTTACACCATTGTGAACCTTACGTCTTTTTTACTCTCTGATCGAGGTTCTCGGAATTGAAAAATCTTCGTAAACTAAATCACACGTGTATATGTTGACATTTAAGAGATATACAGTCAAGAAAATCAAGGGCAATGGTGATATATATGCGGACTAGACACAAAAAAAAAACACTCAACAAATGGCTACAATTTAAGGAATGTGTTTAGTGACGTCATCAGATTCCTAATTGATGGAGAAAGGTCTGGTGGAAAGAAAAGCTGCTTCTAGGAGGTTGTCAAGTGTTTTCGCTCGACGATTCCATTCTTTGGTGGTTGGTTTGGCCCTTGTTCCTGTAACTCGAATCCTAGCCCATTATATCTCATTTTAATTTTACACCATTGTAAACCTTACGCCTTTTTTATTCTCTGATCGAGGTTCTCGGCACTGAAAACTTTTCATAAACTAAATCACACGTGTATATGTTGACATTTAAGAGATATACAGTCAAGAAAATCAAGGGCAATGGTGATATATGTGCGGATTAGACACAAAAAAAAACACTCAACAAATGGCTACAATTTAAGGAATGTGTTTAGTGACGGCATCAGATTCCTAATTGATGGAAAAATGTCTGGTGGATGAAAAGCTGCTTCTAGGAGGTTGTCAAGTGATTTCGCTAGACGATTCCATTCTTGGGTGGTTGGTTTGGCCCTTGTTCCTGTAACTCGAATCCTAGCCCTGTATATTCCATTTTAATTTTGCACCATTGTGAACCTTACACCTTTTTTACTCTCTGATCGAGGTTGTCGGCATTGAAAAATCTTCGTAAACTAAATCACACGTGTATATGTTGACATTTAAGAGATATACTGTCAAGAAAATCAAGGGAAATGGTGATATATATGCGGATTAGACACAAAAAAAAAACACTCAACAAATGGCTACAATTTAAGGAATGTGTTTAGTGACGGCATCAGATTCCTAATTGATGGAGAAATGTCTGGTGGCAAGAAAAGCTGTTTCAAGGAGGTTGTCAAGTGTTTTCGCTCGACGATTCCATTCTTGGGTGGTTGGTTTTGCCCTTGATCCGGTAACTCGAATCCTAGCCCGGTATATTCCATTTTAATTTTACACCATTGTGAACCTTACGCCTTTTTTACTCTCTGATTGAGGTTCTCGGCATTGAAAAATCTTCGTAAACTAAATCACACGTGTATATGTTGACATTTAAGAGATATACACTCAAGAAAATCAAGGGCAATGGTGATATATATGCGGATTAGACACAAAAAAAAACACTCAACAAATGGCTACAATTTAAGGAATGTGTTTAGTGACGGCATCAGATTCCTAATCGATGGAGAAAGGTCTGGTGGCAAGAAAAGCTGCTTCTAGGAGGTTGTCAAGTGTTTTCGCTCGACGATTCCATTCTTGGGTGGTTGATTTGGCCCTTGTTCCAATAACTCAAATCCTAGCCCGGTATATCCCATTTTAATTTTACACCATTGTGAACCTTACGTCTTTTTTACTCTCTGATCGAGGTTCTCGGAATTGAAAAATCTTCGTAAACTAAATCACACGTGTATATGTTGACATTTAAGAGATATACAGTCAAGAAAATCAAGGGTAATGGTGATATATATGCGGATTACACACCAATAAAAACACTCAACAAATGGCTACAATTTAAGGAATGTGTTTAGTGACGGCATCAGATTCCTAATTGATGGAGAAAGTTCTGGTGGCAAGAAAAGCTGCTTCTAGGAGGTTGTCAAGTGTTTTCGCTCAACGATTCCATTCTTGGGTGGTTGGTTTGGCCCTTGTTCCTATAACTCGAATCCTAGCCCGGTATAGCCCATTTTAGTTTTGCACCATTGTGAACCTTACTCCTTTTTTACTCTCTGATCGAGGTTGTCGTCATTTAAAAATCTTCGTAAACTAAATCATACGTGTATATGTTGACATTTAAGAGATATACAATCAAGAAAATCATGGGCAATGGTGATATATATGCGGATTAGACACAAAAAAAACGCTCAACAAATGGCTACAATTTAAGGAATATGTTTAGTGATGGCATCAGATTCCTAATTGATGGAGAAAGGTCTGGTGGCAAGAAAAGCTGGTTCTAGGAGGTTGTCAAGTGTTTTCGCTCGACGATTCCATTCTTTGGTGGTTGGTTTTGCCCTTGTTCCTGTAACTCGAATCCTAGCCCGTTATATATCATTTTAATTTTACACCATTGTGAACCTTACGCCTTTTTTACTCTCTAATCGAGGTTCTCGGCACTGAAAAATCTTCGTAAAATAAATCACACCTGTATATGTTGACATTTAAGAGATATACAGTCAAGAAAATCAAGGGCAATGGTGATATATGTGCGGATTAGACACAAAAAAAACACTCAACAAATGGCTACAATTTAAGGAATGTGTTTAGTGACGGCATCAGATTCCTAACTGATGGAGAAAGGTTTGGTGGCATGAAAAGCTGCTTCTAGGAGGTTGTTGTCACACCCCCAAAATCCACACGCGGAGTATCACCGCTTGGAGGCGTGACTGACCAGGATCAAGCCACCAATCATATTGAACATATAAGTAAATAGTAAAAGTCATTCATCAATACGAAAGGTGTTTTCAAAACCAAACATCAATAATTGTGTAGCGGAAGCATAAGTATGTAACCCAATGAAAAATCTAAATTCAAATGTTTAGATAATTAACATGGCATCATTGATCCATGTCCCACAACGACCTGCTCCTCCCTGTGCAAGCTCCAAATGTACCTAAGGTCCTGCAAGGCATGCAGCAGAGAGTCAACAACTAGTTGAGCGAGTTCACAAAAAAAGTAAGTTCGTTATAACAAATCCTATATGCATTTAGTGGGGGCTTCCCGTGTAAGTATGTGCTAGTAGTGGGGGTTTCCCATGGTCATATGTATTACTGGTGGGGGTTTCCCACGTTTATCTTTACTAATGGGGGCTCCCCATGTTTGTACTTACTTGACTATTTGCAACCATGTGTTCTTCTTAATCCGAGAACAGGAATACGTACAAGGTCACGTAGGATTTACGTGAGTGCCCTTCCCCGAGGACAGTGGTACGTGTGGGGTTTACGTAGGTTTTACGTAAGTGTCCTTCCGACCCGGAAGACAGTAGTAGGTATTAGTTTACGTAGGTTTTACGTAAGTGTCCTCCCGACCCGGGAGACAATGGTAGATACTATGTTACGTAGGTTTTACGTAAGTGTCCTGACTATCCTGAGGACGATGGTCTATAGTCTAGCGATAGCGTAAGTACGAGTAGTTATCCATTTCAAATAATCCAACCCAATTCCCAACCCGGGAATCCCATGCCTTGGCTGTGTGAACTCACCTTGGTTTGCTCGGCAGATACACAAAAGGGTTTCTTGAACTATGAGTGGTCAACCACGTCCTAACAGGGTTACCATACAAGTCAGGTTTTGACTCAAGTAGCGCACACAGGTATCACATAGATTGCATATATAAGAAACACATACGGATCATAGCATCATGCAACATCACGTTCAACAGATAAGACATATTGTCATTAAGTAATTGGGCTCGCACAAGTCTAATGACCTTGTGCGAGTCATTCGTCGAAGCCCATTACTACCCGGCCCAATAGCATGTAACCCAAATAAATCCGTAAGCATAACACGGCCCAGACAATTAAACTTAAGCCTTGTGCGATCCATGTTATCTTGTGCGACTCCATTCCCAGCCCGGCCCAACATAACTAACCAGCCCAAACAGTTAAATGTTCATACGTCTTGTGCGGCCCAACAGCCTTGTGCGACCGGGAACAGATTGTGCGATTCAGATGACTTGTTCGACTGAACCCCTTGTGCGAGTGGACCTCTTGTACGACAAGAGGTCTTGTGCGATCAGGTTTAGTGATTCAAAAAATATGGAAATCAGTTATACAACTTTAATTTCTTGAAGCGAATTGCCAAGTTTCCTTTTATTTTTATCCATTAACAACTTAACAGTTTCCTATCAATTTAACATTAGATCAAATAAGAGTTCTAATCATTCAATTCGCATAAACCCTAATAAACACATAAACAACACATGAACAACAACTTATCAAATATTATCATATGTTCCAATTTCATGAGTGTCCAGCCGATTACATGCATGCGAATCAGGATTATCATTACCTAAACATGAATTCTAATTTGGTTTAAGCATATCTACATGAGTGGTTCGATTCACATGAACAACCCCTAGTGATTAGCAATCATAAGCAATAATAAGCGATCATTTAAGATTCTCCAACTCATTCATCCACAACCCATAAACAAGTCATGATTATTTAACACATATTCGGTTCTTACTAATATCCGATTCACTTAATCATAATCACATAAGATAATTGTTTATCATACTTAATCATTAAACAAAATCAAAGAACCATAACATCATGAACACTAACCGATTAGAGGTGGGTGAGGGTGATCCGAACAAAGAAAGATCTTGGATGGAGAGGGTGTTCAGCTGCCTTCTTTTTCGTGAGGGAGAGAGTGTGAGCACTAGGGTTTTGTGTGTGTGAATGTTTTGCAACAAGTGAGAACAACTTTCTAAGGGTGTGTATACGTATGGTGAAGTGGGCCGAACCCTTAACATGGCTGCCCATTCGGTTCAAGTTCAAGAGAAGTGGGCCGAAGGTAGTTAAGCCCAAAGGCTTGTGCGATTCGAATAGCGTTGTACGATCGGCTTAATACTATACAATACACATCATCACATAATCATAACAACATAACATTTAATCAATCACAAGGTTCATATACTCACACAGTGTTTACATACGTTACATGAAAGTATAAAGAAGGTTCTGAAATACGAGTTGTCACATTATCCCCAACTAAAAAGAAATTTCGTCCCGAAATTTAGTACGCCCTCACTGAGGAAGCTAGGTAAGTTGTATCGTTCACTGGTTTTCCTGGGGTGTCACATCCTCCCCCCGTTGATCTGGAATTTCGTCCCGAAATTCCGCAGTAGTAGCTTCAGCCTCAGTAGTGGTTGCATTGGTTCCGAATAACTGGGGATATTTGAGTTCCATTTGATCCTCACGCTCCCAGGTGAATTCTGGGCCACGGCGGGAGTTCCAACGAACTCGTACAAGAGGGATTCTCGTGTTTTTGAGGACCTTAACATCCCTGTCCGTGATTTCAACTGGTTCTTCGACAAAGTGCAACCGCTCGTCGATAGTGAGTTCCTTTAAGGGAACTATGTGGGTCTCATCTGACATACACTTCTTCAGATTCGACACGTGAAAGACGTTGTGAACTGCACTGAGTTTAGCTGGTAGGTTCAACCTGTAGGCTACCCTGCCTATCTTCTCAATAACTTCGAAAGGTCCGACGTATCGTGGATTGAGTTTGCCGCGTTTGCCAAAACGGACCACACCCTTCCAGGGTGAAACTTTGAGTAGCGCTCGATCTCCAACCTGGAATTCGAGTAGTTTTCTATCTTTATCAGCGTATGCTTTCTGACGGTCACGAGCTGCCGCCATGCGTTGTCGTATCTGAGCAATCTTTTCTGTAGTATCAACTACCATTTCTGGACCTGTGATTTGACTATCTCCCACCTCTGCCCAACAGAGAGGTGACCGGCATTTACGCCCGTACAATGCCTCGAATGGAGCAGCTTTAATGCTGGTGTGGTAGCTGTTATTGTATGAAAATTCCACAAGTGGCAGATGTTTTTCCCAACCATTGCCAAAGTCAATTACGCACGCCCGAAGCATGTCTTCTAGAGTTTGAATAGTGCGCTCAGACTGCCCGTCGGTCTGAGGATGATACGCTGTGCTCATGTCTAAACGAGAGCCAAAAGATTTATGCATAGCTTGCCACAATTCTGAAGTAAAACGTGCGTCACGATCAGAGATGATGGAGGTGGGCACCCCGTGCCTCGAGACCACTTCTTTTAAGTAAATGTCTGCTAAGGTAGAGAACTTGTCTGTTTCTTTGATAGCCAAGAAGTGAGCAGACTTTGTGAGTCGATCCACGATCACCCAAATAGTATCATTTCCGCGCTGAGATCTAGGTAAGACAGTAACAAAATCCATGGAAATTTGTTCCCATTTCCATTGTGGTATCTCAGGTTGTTGGAGTGGTCCTGACGGTTTCTGATATTCTGCCTTGACTCTCGCACAAGTCAGGCATTTGCTAACGTATGTGGCTATGTGGGCCTTCATGCTAGGCCACCAGTATGTAGTTTTGATGTCGTGGTACATTTTATCCGCACCTGGATGTACCGAGTAGCGAGACTTATGAGCTTCATCCATTACGAGCTCGCGTAGATTGCCATAGTGTGGGACCCAGATGCGTCCTATTACGTAATAAGCACCATCTTCCTTCTGTTCTAAGCGTTGCCTTGAGCCACGTAGGGCTTCAGCCCTGACGTTGTCTGATTTCAATGCTTCTACCTGAGCATTTCGTATCTGAGAAGGAAGGCTAGACTGAATAGTGAGCTGTAGAGCTCGCACGCGCTTAGGCACGGTGTCTTTTCGACTGAGGGCATCAGCCACAACATTGGCTTTGCCTGGGTGGTACCTGATTGAGCATTCGTAATCATTTAGCAGTTCGACCCATCGTCGCTGTCGCATATTCAGTTCCTTCTGTTTGAAGATATGTTCGAGGCTTCTGTGATCAGTGTAAATAGCACATTTGGTACCATATAGGTAGTGTCTCCATATCTTAAGTGCAAAGACAACCACTCCCAGCTCTAGGTCGTGTGTAGTGTAATTCCGCTCGTGAATCTTAAGTTGGCGTGAAGCATAAGCAATGACTTTATCCCTTTGCATCAATACACATCCAAGACCTTGGATAGATGCGTCGCAGTAGACTACAAAATCGTCTGTGCCTTCAGGCAATGAGAGGATAGGTGCACTACAAAGTCTATCCTTTAAATGCTGAAACGCTGTTTCCTGTGCATTACCCCAACGGTAAACCACACCTTTCTGCGTCAGTAGTGTGAGCGGCTAAGCAATCTTCGAGAAGTCTTTAATAAACCTTCTGTAGTATCCCGCCAAACCCAAGAATTGGCGTATTTCTGTTGGTGTGCGAGGAGCAGGCCAATTCTTGATCGAATCCACCTTGGATGGATCGACATGAATCCCATCCTTGTTTACCACGTGGCCTAAGAAGTGGACTTCACGAAGCCAGAAGTCGCACTTTGAAAACTTAGCGTATAGTTGTTCCGTTCGAAGGAGTTCCAAGATAAGTCGTAAGTGCTGCTCGTGTTCCTCCTGACTCTTCGAATAGATCAGGATGTCGTCGATGAAGACGATAACAAACTTGTCGAGATAGGGTTTGCACACCCTGTTCATAAGATCCATGAAAACCGCAGGCGCGTTCGTTAGCCCGAAAGGCATGACCAGAAACTCGTAGTGGCCGTAGCGTGTTCTGAATGCTGTTTTGGAGACGTCCTCATCCCGGACTCTCAACTGATGGTAACCTGACCTCAGGTCTATCTTGGAGTAGTAGCTCGACCCTTGCAACTGGTCGAATAAGTCGTCGATACGCGGAAGTGGATAGCGATTCTTCACAGTAACCTTGTTCAGTTCACGGTAGTCAATGCACATTCTGAATGTACCGTCTTTCTTCTTCACGAATAGCACTGGAGCTCCCCAGGGCGAAGAGCTAGGTCGTATGAAACCCTTTTCCAAGAGTTCTTGCAGTTTCTTAGACAGTTCTTCCAGTTCGGTTGGAGCTAAGCGATAAGGTGCTCGAGCTATGGGTGTTGCTCCTGGAGCGAGCTCGATCTGAAATTCGACCTGGCGATGAGGCGGTAACCCAGGTAACTCTTCTGGAAACACTTGAGGAAAGTCACGTACTACAGAAATATACTCAATATTTTTCTCCTTCTTCGATGTATCTGTAACAAGAGCTAAAACAGCTGTGTGGCCCTTTCGTAAGCACTTCTGAGCCTTCAAGAAAGAAATAATGCCACTCACGACACCACTCTTGTCGCCTTGAACTTCGAGAGGTTCTTTACCAGAACGTGGAATACGAACGATCTTCTCCATGCATAGGATCTCTGCTTGCTGTTGGGATAACCAATCCATGCCGATGACAATGTCGAAACTACTCAGAGTTATAGGAATGAGATCGATGGAGAAGGTTTTGACCAGCGAGGATGAGATTACAACCCTGAACTATGTGTGTGGCTTCTAAACTTTTACCGTTAGCTAACTCTACGACATGTTTAGTGTTCAAACGTGTTGGTGCGCGTTTAAGCATTTGGCTAACTTTCAGAGACATATAACTAGTATCCGCACCCGAATCAAATAGTACAGTAACATAAAAGTCGTCGAGAAGAAACTTACCCATAATCACATTAGGATCGTTCCTTGCATCAGCCTGACCAATCACAAATGCACGACCCCTAGCAACATTGTTGTTGTTGTTGTTGTTTCCCCCATTGTTGTTGTTCCCATTGCCCTGGTTGTTGTTGTTATGCTGGTTCTGGTTCAACTGAGGGCAATCTCGCTTAAAGTGACCTTCAGCCCCGCACTGAAAGCATCCCCTGATTCCTGGTTGTTGTTGTTGCGGCTGGTTTCGTGGAGCTGGTGGCTGTTGTTGCTGGTTTTGATTTACAGGTCGTGGGCTCCTACAATCCTTGGCCTCATGACCCATCCTGAGACATCTTTGACAACGACCCTTGTTGCACTGGCCACTGTGGTGCCTGTTACAATTGTGGCACTTGGGGTGGTTTCCTCGATAAACTCTCTGTCCGTGACTACCAGATGACTGCTGACTCGGACCCTGATAATCATTGGTCTTGCGTTGCTGAGCTTGAGACTGAATGGTAGCTGAACCTTTGCTGGAATCCCCCTCCCATTTCCTCTTATTGTCACTGGGGGTAGCAGGAGTAACTGAAGTGGTAGCGGTAGTAGTAGCGTTGATGCGTTTAGGCAACCTGTTCTGCTCCACCGCCTGATCAGTGAGACGGTGAGCCAACTGAACAACCTGCTGGTAGGTAGCATCGTTTGCTGAAGTCACATGACTTTGGATCTCCGGTACTAGACCCTTAAGATAGAGTTCGATACGCTTGTCCGCCAGAGTAGGACACAGTAATGCAAGCTCATTCGATCTCTTGGTGTACGCCTCAATCTCAGACCCCGTCATCTTGAGATTGAAGAACTCGACTTCCAGCTTATGAATATCATCTCGACTGCAGCACTCCTCCTTGATCATCTCTTTGAAATTGTTCCATGGGGTGGCGTTAGCAGCAACCAACCCCAGTATTTGGACCTGAGCTTTCCACCATGTGAGGGCTAAACCCTCGAGAGTGCCAGTAGCATATTTCACCCTGCGTGCCTCAGGGCATTCACACATCTCAAACACAGACTCTAGCTTCTCGAACCAGTGGAGAAGACCTACGGCTCCTTCCGTGCCGCTAAAAGTAGTTGGACGACAGTCCATGAATGTCCTGAAAGTGCAAACAGGTGGTTGACCTGTTGTGTAAGAATCAGTGTAATGTTAAACACAAGAGTTGATTTAGGAATGTAAGATCTAAGGATCCTAGTGTGGGTTGTAACTGCAGGGTATACCTCCTGCTTGTGCGGCTGCAACCGCCGCAGTAACTCGTTCGTTAATGAGGGCCGTCAACTGGTCCTGAGTCATGTTGATACGTCCAGACATGATCTTCATAGTAAAGATAACGTAAGTGAGAGAGGTTCGCGAATAGTGCGATGACAGAAGAGCGTAAGCACACGGGTGTTCTCATGCACTAACAAATAGTGAGCAATGTAATCTAAGCATACCGCAGCAAAGTTCTATGTAATTCTAGCATGTAGGCAATAAACGTAAACCTTATTACCTAGGATGTTGAGTCTTGCACGTGGAGCGAAGCGTCGTTGTGGATCGTTGAGCACTGTTCTGGTTATAGTCTGGTTTTAACAAAATCGTTTTCCCTTTATTAAAACCGAGTTCTCTATAACCAATGGCTCTGATACCAATCTGTCACACCCCCAAAATCCACACGCGGAGTATCACCGCTTGGAGGCGTGACTGACCAGGATCAAGCCACCAATCATATTGAACATATAAGTAAATAGTAAAAGTCATTCATCAATATGAAAGGTGTTTTCAAAACCAAACATCAATAAGTGTGTAGCGGAAGCATAAGTATGTAACCCAATGAAAAATGTAAATTCAAATGTTTAGATAATTAATATGGCATCATTGATCCATGTCCCACAACGACCTGCTCCTCCCTGTGCAAGCTCCAAATGTACCTAAGGTCCTGCAAGGCATGCAGCAGAGAGTCAACAACTAGTTGAGCGAGTTCACAAAAAAAGTAAGTTCGTTATAACAAATCCTATATGCATTTAGTGGGGGCTTCCCGTGTAAGTATGTGCTAGTAGTGGGGGTTTCCCATGGTCATATGTATTACTGGTGGGGGTTTCCCACGTTTATCTTTACTAATGGGGGCTTCCCATGTTTGTACTTACTAGACTATTTGCAACCATGTGTTCTTCTTAATCCGAGAACAGGAATACGTACAAGGTCACGTAGGATTTACGTGAGTGCCCTTCCCCGAGGACAGTGGTACGTGTGGGGTTTACGTAGGTTTTACGTAAGTGTCCTTCCGACCCGGAAGACAGTAGTAGGTATTAGTTTACGTAGGTTTTACGTAAGTGCCCTCCCGACCCGGGAGACAATGGTAGATACTATGTTACGTAGGTTTTACGTAAGTGTCCTGACTATCCTGAGGACGATGGTCTATAGTCTAGCGATAGCGTAAGTACGAGTAGTTATCCATTTCAAATAATCCAACCCAATTCCCAACCCGGGAATCCCATGCCTTGGCTGTGTGAACTCACCTTGGTTTGCTCGGCAGATACACAAAAGGGTTTCTTGAACTATGAGTGGTCAACCACGTCCTAACAGGGTTACCATACAAGTCAGGTTTTGACTCAAGTAGCGCACACAGGTATCACATAGATTGCATATATAAGAAACACATACGGATCATAGCATCATGCAACATCACATTCAACAGATAAGACATATTGTCATTAAGTAATTGGGCTCGCACAAGTCTAATGACCTTGTGCGAGTCATTCGTCGAAGCCCATTACTACCCGGCCCAATAGCATGTAACCCAAATAAATCCGTAAGCATAACACGGCCCAGACAATTAAACTTAAGCCTTGTGCGATCCATGTTATCTTGTGCGATTCCATTCCCAGCCCGGCCCAACATAACTAACCAGCCCAAACAGTTAAATGTTCATACGTCTTGTGCGGCCCAACAGCCTTGTGCGACCGGGAACAGATTGTGCGATTCAGATGACTTGTTTGACTGAACCCCTTGTGCGAGTGGACCTCTTGTACGACAAGAGGTCTTGTGCGATCAGGTTTAGTGATTCGAAAAATATGGAAATCAGTTATACAACTTTAATTTCTTGAAGCCAATTGCCAAGTTTCCTTTTATTTTTATCCATTAACAACTTAACAGTTTCCTATCAATTTAACATTAGATCAAATAAGAGTTCTAATCATTCAATTCGCATAAACCTTAATAAACACATAAACAACACATGAACAACAACTTATCAAATATTATCATATGTTCCAATTTCATGAGTGTCCAGCCGATTACATGCATGCGAATCAGGATTATCATTACCTAAACATGAATTCTAATTTGGTTTAAGCATATCTACATGAGTGGTTCGATTCACATGAACAACCCCTAGTGATTAGCAATCATAAGCAATAATAAGCGATCATTTAAGATTCTCCAACTCATTCATCCACAACCCATAAACAAGTCATGATTATTTAACACATATTCGGTTCTTACTAATATCCGATTCACTTAATCATAATCACATAAGATAATTGTTTATCATACTTAATCATTAAACAAAATCAAAGAACCATAACATCATGAACACTAACCGATTAGAGGTGGGTGAGGGTGATCCGAACAAAGAAAGATCTTGGATGGAGAGGGTGTTCGGCTGCCTTCTTTTTCGTGAGGGAGAGAGTGTGAGCACTAGGGTTTTGTGTGTGTGAATGTTTTGCAACAAGTGAGAACAACTTTCTAAGGGTGTGTATACGTATGGTGAAGTGGGCCAAACCCTTAACATGGCTGCCCATTCGGTTCAAGTTCAAGAGAAGTGGGCCGAAGGTAGTTAAGCCCAAAGGCTTGTGCGATTCGAATAGCGTTGTACGATCGGCTTAATACTATACAATACACATCATCACATAATCATAACAACATAACATTTAATCAATCCTAAGGTTCATATACTCACACAGTGTTTACATACGTTACATGAAAGTATAAAGAAGGTTCTGAAATACGAGTTGTCACATTATCCCCAACTAAAAAGAAATTTCGTCCCGAAATTTAGTACGCACTCACTGAGGAAGCTAGGTAAGTTGTATCGTTCACTGGTTTTCCTGGGGTGTCACATCCTCCCCCCGTTGATCTGGAATTTCGTCCCGAAATTCCGCAGTAGTAGCTTCAGCCTCAGTAGTGGTTGCATTGGTTCCGAATAACTGGGGATATTTGAGTTCCATTTGATCCTCACGCTCCCAGGTGAACTCTGGGCCGCGGCGGGAGTTCCAACGAACTCGTACAAGAGGGATTCTCGTGTTTTTGAGGACCTAAACATCCCGGTCCGTGATTTCAACTGGTTCTTCGACAAAGTGCAACCGCTCGTCGATAGTGAGTTCCTTTAAGGGAACTATGTGGGTCTCATCTGACATACACTTCTTCAGATTCGACACGTGAAAGACGTTGTGAACTGCACTGAGTTCAGCTGGTAGGTTCAACCTGTAGGCTACCCTGCCTATCTTCTCAATAACTTCGAAAGGTCCGACGTATCGTGGATTGAGTTTGCCGCGTTTGCCAAAACGGACCACACCCTTCCAGGGTGAAACTTTGAGTAGCGCTCGATCTCCAACCTGGAATTCGAGTAGTTTTCTATCTTTATCAGCGTATGCTTTCTGACGGTCACGAGCTGCCGCCATGCGGATTAGACACACAAAAAGAGATATACAGTCAAGAAAATCAAGGGCAATGGTGTTATGTATGCGGATTAGACACACAAAAAAACACTCAACAAATGGCTACAATTTAAGGAATGTGTTTAGTGACGGCATCAGATTTCTAATTGATGGAGAAAGGTCTGGTGGCAAGAAGAGCTGCTTCTAGGAGGTTGTCAAGTGTTTTCGCTCGACGATTCCATTCTTTGGTGGTTGGTTTGTCCCTTGTTCCTGTAACTCGAATCCTAGCCCGTTATATCTCATTTTAATTTTACACCATTGTGAACCTTACGCCTTTTTTACTCTCTGATCGAGGTTCTCGGCACTAAAAAATCTTCGTAAACTAAATCACACGTGTATATGTTGACATTTAAGAGATATACAGTCAAGAAAATCAAGTGCAATGGTGATATATGTGCGGATTAGACACACAAAAAACACTCAACAAATGGCTACAATTTAAGGAATGTGTTTAGTGACGGCATCAGATTCCTAATTGATGGAGAAATGTCTGGTGGCAAGAAAAGCTGCTTCTAGGAGGTTGTCAAATGTTTTCGCTCGACGATTCCATTCTTGGGTGGTTGGTTTTGCCCTTGTTCCGGTAACTCGAATCCTAGCCCTGTATAGCCCATTTTTATATTGCACCATTGTGAACATTACTCCTTTTTTACTCTCTGATCGAGGTTGTCGGCATTGAAAAATCTTCGTAAACTAAATCACACGTCTATATGTTGACATTTAAGAGATATATAGTCAAGAAAATCAAGGGAAATGGTGATAAATATGCGGATTAGACACAAAAAAAACACTCAACAGATGTCTACAATTTAAGGAATGTGTTTAGTTACGGCATCAGATTCCTAATTGATGAAGAAAGGTCTGGTGGAAAGAAAAGCTGCTTCTAGGAGTTTGTCAAGTGTTTTCGCTCGACGATTCCATTCTTTGGTGGTTGGTTTAGCCCTTGTTCCTGTAACTCGAATCCTAGCCCGTTATATCTCATTTTAATTTTACACCATTGTGAACCTTACACCTTTTTTACTCTCTGATCGAGGTTCTCGGCATTGAAAAATCTTCATAAACTAAATCACACGTGTATATGTTGACATTTAAGAGATATACAGTCAAGAAAATCGAGGGCAATGGTGATATATGTGCGGATTAGACACAAAAAAAACACTCAACAAATGGCTACAATTTAAGGAATGTGTTTAGTGACGGCATCAGATTCCTAATTGATGGAGAAATGTCTGGTGGCAAGAAAAGCTGCTTCTAGGAGGTTGTCAAGTGTTTTCGCTCGACGATTCCATTCTTGGGTGGTTGGTTTGGCCCTTGTTCCTGTAACTCGAATCCTAGCCCGGTATATCCCATTTTAATTTTACACCATTGTGAACCTTACTCCTTTTTTACTCTCTGATCGAGGTTCTCGGCATTGAAAAATCTTTGTAAACTAAATCACACGTGTATATGTTGACATTTAAGAGATATACAGTCAAGAAAATCAAGGGAAATGGTGATATATGTGCGGATTAGACACAAAAAAACACTCAACAAATGGCTACAATTTAAGGAATGTGTTTAGTGACGGCATCACATTCCTAATTGATGGAGAAAGGTCTGGTGGCAAGAAAAGCTGCTTCTAGGAGGTTGTCAAGTGTTTTCGCTCGACGATTCCATTCTTGGGTGGTTGGTTTGGCCCTTGTTCCTGTAACTCGAATCCTAGCCCGGTATATCTTATTTTAATTTTACACCATTGTGAACCTTACTCCTTTTTTACTCTCTGATTGAGGTTGTCGGCATTTAAAAATCTTCGTAAACTAAATCACACGTGTATATGTTGACATTTAAGAGATATACAGTCAAGAAAATCAAGGCCAATGGTGATATGTATGCGGATTAGACACAAAAAAAAAACACTCAACAAATGGATACAATTTAAGGAATGTGTTTAGTGACGGCATCAGATTCCTAATTGATGGAGAAAGGTCTGGTGGCAAGAAAAGGTGCTTCTAGGAGGTTGTCAAGTGTTTTCGCTCGACGATTCCATTCTTTGGTGGTTGGTTTGGCCCTTGTTCCTGTAACTCGAATCCTAGCCCGTTATATCTCATTTTAATTTTACACCATTGTGAACCTTACGCCTTTTTTACTCTCCGATCGAGGTTCTCGGCATTGAAAAATCTTCGTAAACTAAATCACACGTGTATATGTTGACATTTAAGAGATACACAGTCAAGAAAATCAAGGGCAATGGTGATATATGTGCGGATTAGACACAAAAAAAAACACTCAACAAATGGCTACAATTTAAGGAATGTGTTTAGTGACGGCATCAGATTCCTAATTGATGGAGAAATGTCTGGTGGCAAGAAAAGCTGCTTCTAGGAGGTTGTCAAGTGTTTTCGCTCGACGATTCCATTCTTGGGTGGTTGGTTTGGCCCTAGTTCCTGTAACTCGAATCCTAGCCCGGTATATCCCAATTTAATTTTACACCATTGTGAACCTTACGTCTTTTTTACTCTCTGATCGAGGTTCTCGGCATTGAAAAATCTTCGTCAACTAAATCTCACGTGTATATGTTGACATTTAAGAGATATACAGTCAAGAAAATCAAGGACAATGGTGATATATATGGGGATTAGACACCAAAAAAAAAACACTCAACAAATGGCTACAATTTAAGGAATGTGTTTAGTGACGGCATCAGATTCCTAATTGATGGAGAAAGGTTTGGTGGCAACAAATGCTGCTTCTAGGAGGTTGTCAAGTGTTTTCGCTCGACGATTCCATTTTTTGGGTGGTTAGTTTGGCCCTTGTTCCTATAACTCGAATCCTAGCCCGGTATAGCCCATTTTTATTTTGCACCATTGTGAACCTTACTCCTTTTTTACTCTCTGATCGAGGTTGTCGGCATTGAAAAATCTTCGTAAACTAAATCACACGTGTATATGTTGACATTTAAGAGATATATAGTCAATAAAATCAAGGGCAATGGTGATAAATATGCGGATTAGACACAAAAAAAAAGCACTCAACAGATGGCTACAATTTAAGGAATGTGTTTAGTGATGGCATCAGATTCCTAATTGATGAAGAAAGGTCTGGTGGAAAGAAAAGCTGCTTCTAGGAGGTTGTCAAGTGTTTTCGCTCAACGATTCCATTCTTTGGTGGTTGGTTTAGCCCTTGTTCCTGTAACTCGAATCCAAGCCCGTTATATCTCATTTTAATTTTACCCAATAGTGAACCTTACTCCTTTTTTACTCTCTGATCGAGGTTCTCGGCATTGAAAATCTTCATAAACTAAATCACACGTGTATATGTTGACATTTAAGAGATATACAGTCAAGAAAATCAAGGGCAATGGTGAAATATGTGCGGATTAGACACAAAAAAAAACACTCAACAAATGGCTACAATTTAAGTAATGTGTTTAGTGACGGCATCAGATTCCTAATTGACGGAGAAATGTCTGGTGGCAAGAAAAGCTGCTTCTAGGAGGTTGTCAAGTGTTTTCGCTAGACGATTCCATTCTTGGGTGGTTGGTTTGGCCCTTGTTCCTGTAACTCGAATCCTAGCCCGGTATATCCCATTTTAATTTTACACCATTGTGAACCATACGCCTTTTTTACTCTCTGATCGAGGTTCTCAGCATTGAAAAATCTTCCTAAACTAAATCACACGTGTATATGTTGACATTTAAGAGATATACTGCCAAGAAAATCAAGGGCAATGGTGATATATATGCGGATTAGACACAAAAAAACACTCAACAAATGGCTACAATTTAAGGAATGTGTGTAGTGACGGCATCAGATTCCTAATTGATGGAGAAAGGTTTCGTGGCAAGAAAAGCTGCTTCTAAGAGGTTGTCAAGTGTTTTCGCTCGACGATTCCATTCTTGGGTGGTGGGTTTGGCCCTTGTTCCTGTAACTCGAATCCTAGCCTAGTATATCCCATTTTAATTTTACAGCATTGTGAACCTTACGCCTTTTTTACTCTCTGATCGAGGTTCTCGGCATAGAAAAATCTTCGTAAACTAAATCACACGTATATATGTTGACATTTAAGAGATATACAGTCAAGAAAATCAAGGGCAATGGTGATATATATGCAGATTAGACATAAAAA
Organism: Helianthus tuberosus; assembly: GCA_030545235.1. Classification (NCBI taxonomy): domain Eukaryota; kingdom Viridiplantae; phylum Streptophyta; class Magnoliopsida; order Asterales; family Asteraceae; genus Helianthus; species Helianthus tuberosus. Next base: position 56,201,372 of record CM060448.1, read on the forward strand.
AAAACACTCAACAAATGGCTACAATTTAAGGAATGTGTTTACTGACGGCATCAGATTCCTAATTGATGGAGAATGGTCTGGTGGCAAGAAAAGCTGCTTCTAGGAGGTTGTCAAGTGTTTTCGCTCGACGATTCCATTCTTGGGTGGTTGGTTTAGCCCTTGTTCCGGTAACTTGAATCCTAGCCCGGTATATCCCATTTTAATTTTACACCATTGTGAACCTTACTCCTTTTTTACTCTTTGATCGAAGTTGTCGGCATTGAAAAATCTTCGTAAACTAAATCACACGTGTATATGTTGACATTTAAGAGATACACAGTCAAGAAAATCAAGGGCCATGGAGATATATATGCGGATTAGACACAAAAAAAAAACACTCAACAAATGGATACAATTTAAGGAATGTGTTTAGTGACATCATCAGATTCCTAATTAATGGAGAAAGGTCTGGTGGCAAGAAAAGCTGCTTCTAGGAGGTTGTCAAGTGTTTTCACTCGACGACTCCATTCTTGGGTGGTTGGTTTTGCCCTTGTTCCGGTAACTCGAATCCTAGCCCGGTATATCCCATTTTAATTTTACACAATTGTGAACCTTACGCCTTTTTTACTATCTGATCGAGGTTCTCGGCATTGAAAACTCTTCGTAAACTAAATCACACGTGTATCTGTTGACATTTAAGAGATATACTGTCAAGAAAATCAATGGCAATGGTGATATATATGCGGATTAGACACAAAAAAAAACACTCAACAAATGGCTACAATTTAAGGAATGTGTTTAGTGACGACATCAGATTCCTAATTGATGGAGAAAGGTCTGGTGGCAAGAAAAGCTGCTTCTAGGAGGTTGTCAAGTGTTTTCGCTCGACGATTCCATTCTTGAGTGATTGGTTTGTCCCTTGTTCCTGTAACTCGAATCCTAGCCCGCGATATCCCATTTTAATTTTACACCATTGTAACCTTACGCCTTTTTTACTCTCTGATCGAGGTTCTTGGCATTGAAAAATCTTCGTAAACTAAATCAACGTGTATATGTTGACATTTAAGAGATATACAGTCAAGAAAATCAAGGGCAATGGTGATATATATGCGGATTAGACACCAAAAAAAACACTCAACAAATGGCTACAATTTAAGGAATGTGTTTAGTGACGACATCAGATTCCTAATTGATGGAGAAAGGTCTGGTGGCAAGAAAAGCTGCTTCTAGGAGGTTGTCAAGTGTTTTCGCTCGACGATTCCATTCTTGGGTGGTTGGTTTGGCCCTTGTTCCTGAAACTCGAATCCTATCCCGGTATATCCCATTTTAATTTTACACCATGATGAACCTTACGCCTTTTTTACTCTCTGATCGAGATTCTCGGCATTGAAAAATCTTCGTAAACTAAATCACACGTGTATATGTTGACATTTAAGATATATACAGTCAAGAAAATCAAGGGCCATGGTGATATATATGCGGATTAGACACAAAAAAAACACTCAACAAATGGCTACAATTTAAGGAATGTGTTTAGTGATGACATCAGATTACTAATTGATGGAGAAACTTCTGGTGGCAAGAAAAGCTGCTTCTATGAGGCTGTCAAGTGTTTTCGCTCGACGATTCCATTCTTGGGTGGTTGGTTTGGCCCTTGTTCCGGTAACTCGAATTCTAGCCCGGTATATCCCATTTTAAATTTACACCATTGTGAACCTTACACCTTTTTACTCTCTGATCGAGGTTCTCGGCATTGAAATATCTTCGTAAACTAAATCACACGTGTATATGTTGACATTTAAGAGATATACAGTCAAGATATCAAGGGCAATGGTGATATATATGCGGATTAGACACCAAAAAAAACACTCAACAAATGTCTACAATTTAAGGAATGTGTTTAGTGAAGGCATCGGATTCTGAATTGATGGAGAAAGGTCTGGTGGCAAGAAAAGTTGCTTCTAGGAGGTTGTCAAGTGTTTTCGCTCGACGATTCCATTCTTGGGTGGTTAGTTTGGCCCTTGTTCCTGTAACTCGAATCCTAGCCCGGTATATCCCATTTTAATTTTACACCATTGTAACCTTACGCCTTTTTTACTTTCTGATCGAGGTTCTCGGCATTGAAAAATCTTCGTAAACTAAATCACACGTGTATATGTTGGCATTTAAGAGATATACAGTCAAGAAAATCAAGGGCTATGGTGATATATATGCGGATTAGACACCAAAAAAAACACTCAACAAATGGCTACAATTTAAGGAATGTGTTTAGTGATGACATCAGATTACTAATTGATGGACAAATTTCTGGTGGCAAGAAAAGCTGCTTCTAGGAGGTTGTCAAGTGTTTTCGCTCGACGACTCCATTCTTGGGTGGTTGGTTTTGCCCTTGTTCCGGTAACTCGAATCCTAGCCCGGTATATCCCATTTTAATTTTACACAATTGTGAACCTTACGCCTTTTTTACTATCTGATCGAGGTTCTCGGCATTGAAAAATCTTCGTAAACTAAATCACACGTGTATATGTTGACATTTAAGAGATATACTGTCAAGAAAATCAATGGCAATGGTGATATATATGCGGATTAGACACAAAAAAAAACACTCAACAAATGGCTACAATTTAAGGAATGTGTTTAGTGACGACATCAGATTCCTAATTGATGGAGAAAGGTCTGGTGGCAAGAAAAGCTGCTTCTAGGAGGTTGTCAAGTGTTTTCGCTCGACGATTCCATTCTTGAGTGGTTGGTTTGTCCCTTGTTCCTGTAACTCGAATCCTAGCCCGCGATATCCCATTTTAATTTTACACCATTGTAACCTTACGCCTTTTTTACTCTCTGATCGAGGTTCTTGGCATTGAAAAATCTTCGTAAACTAAATCAACGTGTATATGTTGACATTTAAGAGATATACAGTCAAGAAAATCAAGGGCAATGGTGATATATATGCGGATTAGACACCAAAAAAAACACTCAACAAATGGCTACAATTTAAGGAATGTGTTTAGTGACGACATCAGATTCCTAATAGATGGAGAAAGGTCTGGTGGCAAGAAAAGCTGCTTCTAGGAGGTTGTCAAGTGTTTTCGCTCGACGATTCCATTCTTGGGTGGTTGGTTTGGCCCTTGTTCCTGAAACTCGAATCCTATCCCGGTATATCCCATTTTAATTTTACACCATGATGAACCTTACGCCTTTTTTACTCTCTGATCGAGATTCTCGGCCTTGAAAAATCTTCGTAAACTAAATCACACGTGTATATGTTGACATTTAAGATATATACAGTCAAGAAAATCAAGGGCCATGGTGATATATATGCGGATTAGACACAAAAAAAACACTCAACAAATGGCTACAATTTATGGAATGTGTTTAGTGATGACATCAGATTACTAATTGATGGAGAAACTTCTGGTGGCAAGAAAAGCTGCTTCTAGGAGGTTGTCAAGTGTTTTCGCTCGACGATTCCATTCTTGGGTGGTTGGTTTGGCCCTTGTTCCGGTAACTCGAATTCTAGCCCGGTATATCCCATTTTAAATTTACACCACTGTGAACCTTACACATTTTTACTCTCTGATCGAGGTTCTCGGCATTGAAAAATCTTCGTAAACTAAATCACACGTGTATATGTTGACATTTAAGAGATATACAGTCAAGAAAATCAGGGGCTATGGTGATATATATGCGGATTAGACACCAAAAAAAAACACTCAACAAATGGCTACAATTTAAGGAATGTGTTTAGTGATGACATCAGATTACTAATTGATGGAGAAATTTCTGGTGGCAAGAAAAGCTGCTTCTAGGAGGTTGTCAAGTGTTTTCGCTCGACGATTCCATTCTTGGGTGGTTGGTTTGGCCCTTGTTCCGGTAACTCGAATTCTAACCCGGTATATCCCATTTTAAATTTACACCATTGTGAACCTTACACCTTTTTTACTCTCTGATCGAGGTTCTCGGCATTGAAAACTCTTCGTAAGCTAAATCACACGTGTATACGTTGACATTTAAGAGATATACAGTCAAGATATCAAGGGCAATGGTGATATATATGCGGATTAGACACCAAAAAAAAAACACTCAACAAATGTCTACAATTTAAGGAATGTGTTTAGTGACGGCATCGGATTCTGAATTGATGGAGAAAGGTCTGGTGGCAAGAAAAGTTGCTTCTAGGAGGTTGTCAAGTGTTTTCGCTCGACGATTCCATTCTTGGGTGGTTAGTTTGGCCCTAGTTCCTGTAACTCGAATCCTAGCCCGGTATATCCCATTTTAATTTTACACCATTGTGAACCTTACGCCTTTTTTACTCTCTGATCGAGGGTCCTGGCATTTAAAAATCTTTGTAAACTAAATCACACGTGTATATGTTGACATTTAAAAGATATACAGTCAAGAAATTCAAGGGCAATGGTGATATATATACGGATTGGACACAAAAAAAAAACACTCAACAAATGGCTACAATTTAAGAAATCTTTTAGTGACGGCATCAGATAACTAATTGATGGAGAAAGGGGAAAAGCTGCTTCTAGGATGTTGTCAAGTGTTTTCGCTCGACGATTCCATTCTTGGGTGGTTGGTTTGGCCCTTGTTCCTGTTACTCGAATCCTAGCCCGGTATATCCCAATTTAATTTTACACCATTGTGAACCTTACGCCTTTTTTACTCTCTGATCGAGGTTCTCGGCCTTGAAAAATCTTCGTAAATTAAATCACGCATGTATATGTTGACATTTAAGAGATATACAGTTAAGAAAATCAAGGGAAATAGTGATATATGTGCGGATTAGACACCAAAAAAAACACTCAACAAATGGCTACAATTTAAGGAATGTGTTTAGTGATGACATCAGATTCCTAATTGTTGGAGAAATGTCTGGTGGCAAGAAAAGCTGCTTCTAGGAGGTTGTCAAGTGTTTTCGCTCGATGATTCCATTCTTGGGTGGTTAGTTTGGTCCTTGTTCCTGTAACTCGAATCCTAGCCCGGTATATCCCATTTTAATTTTACACCATTGTGAACCTAAATCCTTTTTTACTCTCTGATCGAGGTTCTCGGCATTGAAAAATCTTCGTAAACTAAATCACACGTGTATATGTTGACATTTAAGAGATATACGGTCAAGAAAATCAAGGGCAATGGTGATATATATGGGGATTAGACACAAAAAAACACTCAACAAATGGCTACAATTTAAGGAATGTGGTTAGTGATGGCATTAGATTCCTAATTGATGGAGAAAGGTTTGGTGGCAAGAAAAGCTGCTTCTAGGAGGTTGTCAAATGTTTTCGCTCGACGATTCCATTCTTGGGTGGTTGGTTTGGCCCTTGTTCCTCTATCTCGAATCCTAGCCCAGTATATCCCATTTTAATTTTACACCATTGTGAACCTTGCGCCTTTTTTACTCTCTGATCGAGGTTCTCGGTATTGAAAAATCTTCGTAAACTAAATCACACGTAACATGTTGACATTTAAGAGATATACAGTCAAGAAAGTCAAGGGAAATGGTGATATATATGTGGATTAAACACCAAAAAAAACACTCAACAAATGGCTACTATTTAAGGAATGTGTTTAGTGACGGAATCAGATTCCTAATTGATGGAGAATGGTCTGGTGGTAAGAAACGCTGCTTCTTGGAGGTTGTCAAGTGTTTTCGCTCGACGATTCCATTCTTGGGTGGTTGGTTTGGCCCTTGTTCCTGTAACTCGAATCCTAGCCCGGTATATCACATTTTAATTTTACACCATTGTGAACCTTACGCCTTTTTTACTCTCTGATCGAAGTTCTCGGCATTGAAAAATCTTCATAAACTAAATCACACGTGTATATGTTGACATTTAAGAGATATATTGTCAAGAAAATCTAGGGCAATGGTGATATATATGCGGATTAGACACAAAAAAAACACTCAACAAATGGCTACAATTTAAGGAATGTGTTTAGTTACGGCGTCTGATTCCAAATTGATGGAGAAATGTCTGGTGGCAAGAAAAGCTGCTTCTAGGAGGTTGTCAAGTGTTTTCGCTCGACGATTCCATTCTTGGGTGGTTGGTTTGGCCCTTGTTCCTGTAACTCGAATCCTAGCCCAGTATAACCCATTTTAATTTTACACCGTTGTGAACCTTACGCCTTTTTTACTCTCTGATCGAGGTTCTCGGTATTGAAAAATCTCCGTAAACTAAATCACACGTAGCATGTTGACATTTAAGAGATATACAATCAAGAAAATCAAGGGCAATGGTGATATATATGCGGATAATACAACAAAAAAAACCCTCAACAAATGTCTACAATTTAAGGAATGTGTTTAGTGACAGCATCAGATTCCTAATTGATGGAGAAAGGTCTGGTGGCAAGTAAAGCTGCTTCTAGGAGGTTGTCGAGTGTTTTCGCTCATCGATTCCATTCATGGGTGGTTGGTTTGGCCCTTGTACCTGTAACTCGAATCCTAGCCCGGTATATCCCATTTTAATTTTACACCATTGTGAACCTTACGACTTGTTTACTCTCTGATCGAGCTTCTCGGCATTGAAAAATCTTTGTAAACTAAATCACACGTGTATATGTTGACTTTTAAGAGATATACAGTCAAGAAAATCAAGGGCAATGGTGATATATATATGCGGATTAGACACAAAAAAGACACTCAACAAATGGCTACAATTTAAGGAATGTGTTTAATGACGGTATCAGATTCCTAATTGATGGAGAAAGGTCTGGTGGCAAGAAAAGCAACTTCTAGGAGGCTGTCAAGTGTTTTTGCTCGACAATTCCATTCTTGGGTTGTTGGTTTGGCCCTTGTTCCTGTAACTCGAATCCTAGCCCAGTATATCCCATTTTAATTTTACACCATTGTGAACCTTACGCCTTTTTTACTCTCTGATCGAGGTTCTTGGCATTGAAAAATCTTCGTAAACTAAATCACACGTGTATATGTTGACATTTAAGAGATATACAGTCAAGAAAATCAAGGGCAATGGTGATATATATGCGGATTAGACACCAAAAAAACACTCAACAAATGGCTACTATTTAAGGAATGTGTTTAGTGACAGTATCAGATTCCTAATTGATGGAGAAAGGTCTGGTGGCAAGAAAAGCTGCTTCTTGGAGGTTGTTAAGTGTTTTCGCTCGACGATTCCATTCTTGGGTGGTTGGTTTGGCCCTTGTTCCTGTAACACGAATCCTAGCCCGGTATATCCCATTTTAATTTTACACCATTGCGAACCTTACGCATTTTTTACTCTCTGATCGAAGTTCCCGTTATTGAAAAATCTTCGTAAACTAAATCACACGTAACATGTTGACATTTAAGAGATATACAGTCAAGAAAATCAAGGGCAATGGTGATATATATGCGGATAAGACACCAAAAAAAACACTCAACAAATGGCTACAATTTAAGGAATGTGTTTGGTGACAGCATTAGAATCCTAATTGATGGAGAAAGGTCTGGTGGCAAGAAAAGCTGCTTCTAGAAGGTTGTCAAGTGTTTTCGCTCGTCGATTCCATTCTTGGGTGGTTGGTTTGGCCCTTGTTCCTTTAACTCGAATCCTAGCCCGGTATATCCCATTTTAATTTTACACCTTTGTGAACCTTACGACTTTTTTACTCTCCGAACGAGCTTCTCGGCATTGAAAAATCATCCTAAACTAAATCACACGTGTATATGTTGATATTTAAGAGATATACAATCAACAAAATCAAGGGAAATGGTGATATATATGCGGATTAAACACCAAAAAAAACACTCAACAAATGACTACTATTTAAGGAATGTGTTTAGTGACGGAATAAGATTCCTAATTGATGGAGAATGGTCTGGTGGCAAGAAAAGCTGCTTCTAGGAGGTTGCCAAGTGTTTTCGCTCGACGATTCCATTCTTGGGTGGTTGGTTTGGCTCTTGTTCCTGTAACTCGAATCCTAGCCCGGTATATCCCATTTTAATTTTACACCATTGTGAACCTTACGCCTTTTTTACTCTCTGATCGAAGTTCTCGGCATTGAAAAATCTTCATAAACTAAATCACACGTGTATATGTTGACATTTAAGAGATATATTGTCAAGAAAATCTAGGGAAATGGTGATATATATGCGGATTAGACACAAAAAAAACACTCAACAAATAGCTACAATTTAAGGAATGTGTTTAGTTACGGCGTCTGATTCCGAATTGATGGAGAAAGGTCTGGTGGCAAGAAAAGCTGCTTCTAGGAGGTTGTCAAGTTTTTTCGCTCGACGATTCCATTCTTAGGTGGTTGGTTTGGCCCTTGTTCCTGTACCTCGAATCCTAGCCCAGTATATCCCATTTTAATTTTACACCGTTGTGAACCTTACGCCTTTTTTACTCTCTGATCGAGGTTCTCGGTATTGAAAAATCTTCGTCAACTAAATCACATGTAACATCTTGACATTTAAGAGATATAAAGTCAAGAAAATCAAGGGTAATGGTGATATATATGCGGATAAGACACCAAAAAAAAACCCTCAACAAATGGCTACAATTTAAGGAATGTGTTTAGTGACAGCATCAGATTCCTAATTGATGGAGAAAGGTCTCGTGGCAAGAAAAGCTGCTTCTAGGAGGTTGTCAAGTGTTTTCGCTCGTCGATTCCATTCATGGGTGGTTGGTTTGGCCCTTGTACCTGTAACTCGAATCCTAGCCCGGTATATCCCATTCTAATTTACACCATTGTGAACCTTACGACTTGTTTACTCTCTGATCGAGCTTCTCGGCATTGAAAAATCTTCGTAAACTAAATCACACGTGTAGATGTTGACTTTTAAGTGATATACAGTCAAGAAAATCAAGGGCAATGGTGATATATATGAGGATTAGACACAAAAAAACACTCAACCAATGGCTACAATTTAAGGAATGTGTTTAATGACGGTATCAGATTCCTAATTGATGGAGAAAGGTCGGGTGGCAGAAAAGCTGCTTCTAGGAGGTTGTCAAGTATTTTCGCTCAACAATTCCATTCTTGGGTTGTTGGTTTGGCCCTTGTTCCTGTAACTCGAATCCTAGCCTAGTATATCCCATTTTAATTTTACAGCATTGTGAACCTTATGCCTTTTTTACTCTCTGATCGAGGTTCTTGGCATTGAAAAATCTTCGTAAACTAAATCGCACGTGTATATGTTGACATTTAAGAGATATACTGTGACACCCCGTTGAAACGTTCTCATTTACACTAGCTTGTCAGTGGCTGCCTTAACTTTCGGGACGAAAGTTCTTAAAACTTGGGGATAATGTGACACTCTAGGTTTTTCCGAGCAAACACCTTGTAATTACTTTGTGCGTATATATATATGTCATTAAATGAAAGTTGTGATTCTTCTTGTGTTATGTGTCGATAACGTGTATGTAATATATAAGTGTATATAAAGATACTCGTGAACCGAAACCACGACTCGAGACCACCCGGTCTCGAGTAAATAAGTGAACAATTGGGCCGCTTGGGCCGCACCTCCCTTAGCCTACTCGGAAACCCACTCAAGGTGCACCACCCTCTAAATATAAGCCAAGAACCCTCACGCACTCTCCTTTACACTCTCTCACTTCATCCTCACTCCCCCTTTCTCTAGAAAACCCTCACAAAATCACCTTTCCTCTCTTGGACTCAAACCGGAAGCATCAAGATATCCGGATTAGCTCGTGATCATCGCTTGGACACTTCCTTCATCATCTCACACACTCACAATCAAACCAAGTTCCGGTTAGTACCATATCTCGGTTAGATGATAGAATATATTATGGATGATGTCTTAAATTAACAAAGATGTATGCTTGTTGGATAATACACATGTGCTATGAGGATAGATGAGTTAAGATGACTAAGTTATTGATAGATCTTTGTGTTATAGTGATAATAGGATGATATGCAAGACATGTTCATGCTTTGATAAGAAATTGTTAGATAACATGCAAGATTGTTAGGACAATAAGGGTGTGTATGTGTATGTTTGTAATCCGAGGAATGTATGATTAGATCCAGGAGTCGATGATGCTGATTTGAATATATACTAGGATAGGGTTGTTTGAATAATCATGAAAACCCTAAAATGATGTAACAAATACATGTATGATGTTATGGAACCAAGTGATTATATGCTAGATAAAGAAACCAAAGATAGCCGTTGGTAATGTCCGAATCATGAAATTTGTTTAGAAGTTTGGATTGGTTTGAATGAACATGTTGATTGAATATGATATAAGTGTGATAGGAATATTTGAATATGTGAAGAACAACATGAAGGTTAGTGAAAATATTTGAAATGCCATGTTTGATCTGTTTTGTATATAGTTTAGACAATAAAACATGTTTATAGAATTCTATTGGACAGTACATAAAATCATGCACATAAAATCCTATTGGCTAGTACATGTCTTGGCTGGCATCCTAGAAACAACAATGTTGGAGTCGAAACCTTCGGTCTCGACTCGAGACCATCGTGTTACAACTCGAGACCCCTAGTCTCGACTCGAGACCATGTCCAAGTGACTCAAAACAGATTTCAAGGACTCGAGACCATCAAGGTCTCGACTCGAGAACTTCCGATTGCGACTCGAGACTGGACTCGAGACTGGACTCGAGACCCCTGAGGTTACGACTCATACCAGCATCACTCGAGACCAAAACGTGATAACTCGAGATCTCTTGGTTGCGACTCGAGACCGTGTGCTCTCGAGTCGAGACCACATCGTCTCGACTGGGCTGCCTACTTTGGTTATTGGGCCACAATGTGTTATGGTTGGACTATGTGTTACTGGACTAATGTGTTAACTGTTACCGTTTAACCGTATAATTATAAGGGCATGCCCAATAACTTAAATGGTAACTGTATGCATTCGATGTGTTAGATACATGTAGGATATACGTGATTACTTGTACCCCCAAACCTGACCTATACTGGTAACCATGTTAGGACGTGGTGACCAGCAAGCTTGACCAAGTAAGCTAATCTGCCGAGCAACCCAAGGTGAGTTCACACACTAAAAGCATGCGTCCCAGGGAGGGACACGAACAAAAATCATGAACAACTTTTAATCTACTATTTCCGGGGGAAAATACGTTTGGGTATTATTTATAAATCACAACTAGCAAAACTAAACGAATCTCTATCACCTTAAGTCCCTGCTTACAGTACCGATTAATCGCCGGGGGCGAACGGGTTATTAGTTGATAGCGCTATTAGGTTTGACAACCTCACACCGTGACCGGGGGAGATCGGGCGTGAACTAGTAGACCTTGCATCTTGGTCAATGACGATAGACATTGACCTGGGGCACAAAAATCTTCTCGTCAACAGTTTCGGTAACATCAGTTTAGTATCTTTCATATGGGGTAGCTCCCCATGCCGTGATTATAAATGCTTTATCTAAACAACCTACGTTTTCGAAAAGTTAAAATTGGACCCCTCGTGAACTCGCCAACATTTTTGTTGACATCCTACTGCATGCTTTGCAGGTACCCAGTAACTCAGGAGCTTGCAGCTTGGGCAAGTGTAGTGGTCGTCTAAACCCATGTGTTGGGTTCTAAATAAATCTTGAACTACGAACTTTGTTTAAACTGTTTTGCCTATGCTTCCGCGACTTACTTAAACTGCTATTTGAAGTTAATCTTTTGAACTTAAAACTATGATGTATTGCTAACTATGATGGTTGGTGATCATTTTCACTAATTACTAATGTTCGGTGTAATTGGTGGCTGGATCCTGGTCAGTCACGCCTCCAAGCGGTGGTACTCCGCATGTGGAATTTGGGGGTGTGACAGATTGGTATCAGAGCCATTGGTTATAGTGAACTTGGTTTTAAAAAGAAGAAAGTCTTTTTGAGAAAAAACATACTATAACCCGTGACTCGTGACGACACTACACTCCAAGGGCAAGACTCAGCTTATTAGACCTCATAGCTCGGACTTGTGTTTACTTGATTGTTTATTTTATGTTGACTGCTCTACTATACATGCTAGTGTGCCTAATTAGATAGATACACATCCCTCTTCTATCTCACTCTCGATACATTACGACACCACACTCATACTGTGTTTTCTGGCTATGAAGACAATGAGTGGACGCGGAAGGGGAAACGTTAACATGACTCAGGCTCAGTTCACCAACTTGCTCAACACGGTGGCTGCAGCTTTCCCAGCTCACCCTGGAGGTAAACTCGTTACTTTAGGACATTTAGACCCTACCCCCACATCGTCTTTTCACCTCTAAGCCTATTCGCTTCATTTCTCACGACAGGTCAGCCTGCGCCTGCGCCTGTGCCGCCACGTGTTTGTACTTTCAAAACCTTCATGGATGGCAAGCCTCTCCCTTTCAACGGCACTGAGGGCGCCATAGGCCTTCTGCACTGGATTGAAAAGGCCGAAGCTGTCTTTGTTGTCTGCGAGTGTCCCCCTGCTAATTGGGTTAAGTTCGCGACTGGTACGCTTGAAGGAAACGCGCTTTCATGGTGGAAAGCACAGATTCACATGCTTGGTCTGGAAACTGCTAATGCTACTGCGTGGAAAGATTTCAAGGACATGATCAAAGAAGAGTACTGTCACAGGGATGACATCCACAAACTCGAGAACGAGTACTATGAGGTCAAGATGGTTGGGTCAGAGATTGAGACCTACACCAAGCAGTCCAACGACTATGCTGCACTTTGCCCAAACATGTCCCGACCTATGTACCGAAGGATCGAATTGTACATCAAAGGCTTGGTCCCAGAGATCCGAAGCCATGTGACCTCAGCCAACCTCAATACCATACAGCCCGTGGTTCGTCTTGCTCATAAACTCACCAATCAGGCTGTGGAGGAGGGCAAGTTGCCCAAGAGGATCAGTGCTACTGCGGGAACCTCTAGTGACAACAAACGAAAGTGGGATGGAAGTCAGGGAAAGGATGCTAACCCCACTCAGGCCCCAGCCCAGCAAAGGAAAACCGAAAACAGCAAGGGCCCTCAGCAGCAGGGCGGCTATCAGGGCCATCTCCCCAAATGTAACAAGTGCAATCGACATCACAATGGGCCCTGTGCGAAGAACAAGTTCCAGCGGTTCAACAAGATGGGACATGAGGCCAAGGATTGTAGGAGCCCTCATCCCGCAAGGCAGAATCAACCACAGCAGCAGCAGCATCATGGGAACATCAAGGGTTGTTTCCAGTGCGGAGCCGAGGGGCACATAAAGAAGAATTGTCCCCAGTTAAACCAGAACAACCACAACCATGGTGCGGGAAATAACAACAACACTAACAATGCTGGGAATGGTGCAAGAGGAAGGGCTTTTGTGATTGGAGCTGGAGAAGCGAGGAATGACCCCAACGTTGTAACGGGTAAGTTCCTACTTAATGATCGTTATGTTTCCGTACTATTTGATTCCGGAGCAGATGCTAGTTATGTATCCATACGTATTAGTAAGAAACTTAAGTCCATTCTTACGCCGTTAAGCTCTAAGCACAACGTTGAAATAGCTAATGGTAGAAACCTCGAGGCTTCACACGTAATTCGTAACTGTAAATTAGAGTTGTCTGGTCAGACCTTCTGTATCGATCTCTTCCTCATCATTCTCGGAAGCTTCGACGTCGTTATTGGTATGGATTGGTTATCCAAGCATCGAGCCGAAATCCTCTTCCAAGAGAAAGCTATTCGTATTCCCCGTCCTCCTGGCAAGCCCCTTATAGTTCAAGGCGACAAAAGCGGAGAAGTCACAGGCATCATTTCATTCTTAAAAGCCCAGAAGTGTTTACGAAAGGGGCACACCGCTATCTTAGCATTTGTTGCCGACACACAGAAAAAGGAAAGCAGGATTGAAGATTTTCCCGTTGTACGCGACTATCCTGAGGTATTTCCTGAAGAACTACCTAGACTCCCTCCTCACCGTCAGGTCGAATTCCAAATCGAGCTAACCCCCGGAGCAGCGCCTATAGCTCGTGCACCTTATCGTCTGTTCCCCGCAGAACTCAAGGAACTTTCTACTCAACTACAAGAACTTCTGGACAAAGGTTTTATCCGTCCTAGCTCATCACCCTGGGGAGCCCCAGTGCTCTTTGTCAAAAAGAAGGATGGCACATTCCGAATGTGCATTGATTACCGCGAACTGAACAAAGTTACCATCAAGAACCGTTATCCACTTCCCCGTATCGACGACTTGTTCGACCAGCTGCAAGGGTCGAGCTATTATTCCAAGATCGATCTGCGATCGGGTTATCACCAGCTGAGAGTCCGTGATGAGGACATCTCTAAGACGGCTTTCAGAACCCGCTATGGTCACTACGAATTCCTTGTTATGCCTTTCGGAATGACCAACGCACCTGCGATCTTCATGGATCTCATGAACCGAGTGTGCAAACCCTACCTCGACAAGTTCGTAATTGTGTTTATCGACGACATTCTTATCTACTCGAAAAGTCAAGAGGAGCATGAACAACACCTGCGTCTTATTCTTGAACTCCTTCACAATGAGCGACCGTACGCCAAATTCTCGAAATGTGATTTCTGGCTTAGAGAGGTCCATTTCCTTGGGCACATCGTCAATCAGGATGGGATTCATGTTGACCCCGCTAAGGTAGAATCCATTAAGAATTGGCCTGTACCTAAGACTCCGACCGAAGTCCGCCAATTCTTGGGATTGGCAGGGTACTATCGAAGATTTATCAAGGGATTTTCTAAGATCGCTCAACCACTTACGACCCTCACTCAGAAGGGTGTTGCTTACAAATGGAGCGATGCTCAGGAGTCTGCCTTTCAGGAACTAAAGAAGAACCTCTGCAGTGCTCCTATTCTTTCCTTACCTGAAGGTACCGACGACTTCGTTGTTTACTGTGACGCTTCCATTCAAGGACTTGGTTGCGTGTTGATGCAACGCGAGAAGGTTATTGCTTACACTTCGCGACAGCTCAAGATCCACGAACGAAACTACACGACACATGACTTAGAATTCGGAGCTATGGTCTTCGCGCTCAAGATGTGGAGACATTACTTGTACGGCACCAAGTGCACGATCTACACCGATCACAAGAGTCTCCAGCATATAATGGGACAAAAGGAGTTGAGTATGGGGCAACGCCGATGGGCCGAGCTTCTAAACGACTACGAGTGAGCAATTAAATACCATCTGGGCAAGGCTAATGTGGTAGCCGATGCCCTCAGCAGGAAGGAAACCAAGCCTAAGCGTGTCCGTGCCTTACAGCTCACCATCCACTCGAACCTCCCTAAGCAAATCCGAAACGCTCAGGTCGAAGCATTGAAAGCCGAGAACGTCAGGGCTGAGTCCCTGTGAGGATCAAGGAAACAGCTAGAACAAAAAGAAGATGGTGCTTACTACGTAAACAGGCGTATATGGGTCCCACTTTATGGGAATTTGCGCGAGCTTGTAATGGATGAAGCCCATAAGTCCCGTTACTCAGTACATCCTGGTTCGGATAAGATGTACCAAGACTTAAGGACTACATACTGGTGACCTGGCATGAAAGCCCACATAGCAACCTATGTCAGAAAGTGTTTGACTTGTGCAAGAGTCAAGGCTGAGTATCAGAAACCATCGGGCCTACTCCAACAACCGGAGATCCCACAGTGGAAATGGGAGCAAATTTCCATGGATTTTGTTACCAGCTTGCCTAGGTCTCAACGTGGAAATGACACCATCTGGGTGATAGTGGATCGATTAACTAAATCTGCCCACTTTTTGGCTATTAAAGAAACGGACAAGTTCTCTACCTTAGCAGAGGTATACTTAAAGGAAGTGGTTTCGAAGCACGGAGTGCCAACCTCTATTATTTCCGATCGAGACGCGCGTTTTACTTCTGAGTTGTGGCAAGCTATGCACAAATCTTTTGGCTCACGTTTAGACATGAGCACCGCTTATCATCCACAAACGGATGGGCAATCGGAACGCACCATCCAAACCCTCGAAGACATGCTTAGGGCGTGTGTGATCGATTTTGGCAAGAATTGGGAGAAGCACCTACCGTTAGTGGAATTCTCCTACAACAACAGCTACCACACCAGCATTCAGGCAGCACCCTTTGAGGCATTGTACGGTCGCAAATGCCGATCGCCTCTCTGCTGGGCGGAGGTTGGTGACAACCAGATCACAGGCCCGGAACATGTAGTAGACACCACAGAAAAGATTGCCAAGATTAGGCAACGCATGGCGGCAGCTCGTGACCGTCAGAAGAGCTACGCTGATAAGGATAGGAAACCGCTAGAGTTCCAGGTTGGTGACAGGGCTCTACTTAAAGTCTCACCCTGGAAGGGTGTGGTTCGTTTTGGAAAGCGGAGCAAGCTTAATCCGAGATATGTCGGACCCTTTGAAATTACCGAAAAGATCGGTAAGGTCGCTTACAGGTTGAATCTGCCTGAAGAACTGAGTGTTGTACACAACGTCTTCCACGTGTCTAATCTGAAGAAGTGTCTGTCAGATGAAACAGGCATCCTTCCTTTCAAGGAACTCACTATTGACGAACAGCTACACTTTACTGAGGAACCGATTGAGATCACGGATCAAGAGATTAAAACCCTCAAGCGTAGCCAGATACCCCTCGTACGAGTTCATTGGAACTCGCGCCGTGGCCCAGAGTTCACCTGGGAGCGGGAAGACCAGATGAAGCGCAAGTATCCCCAGTTGTTCCCAAATGAAACTCCCAGCACTGAAGCTACAACCGAATTTCAGGACGAAATTCCAAACTAACGGGGGGAAGATGTGACACCCCGTTGAAACGTTCTCATTTACACTAGCTTGTCAGTGGCTGCCTTAACTTTCGGGACGAAAGTTCTTAAAACTTGGGGATAATTTGACACTTTAGGTTTTTCCGAGCAAACACCTTGTAATTACTTTGTGCGTATATATATATGTCATTAAATGAAAGTTGTGATTCTTCTTGTGCTATATGTCGATAACGTGTATGTAATATATAAGTGTATATAAAGATACTCGTGAACCGAAACCACGACTCGAGACCACCCGGTCTCGAGTAAATAAGTGAACAATTGGGCCGCTTGGGCCGCACCTCCCTTAGCCTACTCGGAAACCCACTCAAGGTGCACCACCCTCTAAATATAAGCCAAGAACCCTCACACACTCTCCTTTACACTCTCTTACTTCATCCTCACTCCCTCTCTCTCTAGAAAACCCTCACAAAATCACCTCTCCTCTCTCGGACTCAAACCGGAAGCATCAAGAAATCCGGATTAGCTCGTGATCATCGCTTGGACACTTCCTTCATCATCTCACACACTCACAATCAAAACAAGTTCCGGTTAGTACCATATCTCGGTTAAATGATAGAATATATTATGGATGATGTCTTAAATTAACAAAGATGTATGCTTGTTGGATAATACACATGTGCTATGAGGATAGATGAGTTAAGATGACTAAGTTATTGATAGATCTTTGTGTTATAGTGATAATAGGATGATATGCAAGACATGTTCATGCTTTGATAAGAAATTGTTAGATAACATGCAAGATTGTTAGGACAATAAGGGTGTGTATGTGTATGTTTGTAATCCGAGGAATGTATGATTAGATCCAGGAGTCGATGATGCTGATTTGAATATATACTAGGATAGGGTTGTTTGAATAATCATGAAAACCCTAAAATAATGTAACAAATACATGTATGATGTTATGGAACCAAGTGATTATATGCTAGATAAAGAAACCAAAGATAGCCGTTGGTAATGTCCGAATCATGCAATTTGTTTAGAAGTTTGGATTGGTTTGAATGAACATGTTGATTGAATATGATATAAGTGTGATAGGAATATTTGAATATGTGAAGAACAACATGAAGGTTAGTGAAAATATTTGAAATGCCATGTTTGATCTGTTTTGTATATAGTTTAGACAATAAAATATGTTTATGGAATTCTATTGGACAGTACATAAAATCATGCACATGAAATCCTATTGGCTAGTACATGTCTTGGCTGACATCCTAGAAACAACAATGTTGGAGTCGAAACCTTCGGTCTCGACTCGAGACCATCGTGTTACAACTCGAGACCCCTAGTCTCGACTCGAGACCATGTCCAAGTGACTCAAAACAGATTTCAGGGACTCGAGACCATCAAGGTCTCGACTCGAGAACTTCCGATTGCGACTCGAGACTGGACTCGAGACCCCTGAGCTTACGACTCATACCAGCATCACTCAAGACCAAAACGTGATAACTCGAGATCTCGTGGTTGCGACTCGAGACCGTGTGTTCTCGAGTCGAGACCATTTCGTCTCGACTGGGCTGCCTACTTTGGTTATTGGGCCATAATGTGTTATGGTCGGACTATGTGTTTGATGTGTGTAAAATGCAACATATAAATTACATCAAATGAGGCATAAAACTAACCCTTTTTAAGTACTAATATTGGAAAAAGAGTGTTTTTGTCTTCCTTTTGTATTTTCAGGATTAAATGAGCTCAAAAACACAAAAGAAGCAAAAAGACAGCTAAATCCAACATAAATACAAGGAAAGGAACATGAGCGGACTGCCCGACCCCTCAACGGCATCTTCCAAAGCAAAATAGAGAAGGCAGAAGACTGAACACGCCCCGTGCTCAGCCAGCACGGGGTCGTGCCCAAGAAGCAGCAGAAAAGACAAACCTATAGAAGCTTCTATTGCCCACCACGGGGCCATGCCCAGTGAACACGGGGGCGTGGCGAAAGTACAGCAGGCGCATTAATTGTAATTACGAATTACAATTAATGAGGAGAGAGAGTGTCAGACAGGCATGGGGCCGTGCCCAGCGGACACGGGGCCGTGCCCAGCCCTCTGTTCAGCCTATAAATAGGAGTGCTTGGTTTCATTTCAACTCATCCCTTGGCACACCACCTCTCTCACACTTCATCCACCACCCACCACCATCACAACACCATCATCCACCACCATCATCCATTGTCCATCGTAGAGTGTGTGAGTCGTCTCGGGATCCAAGATTGATCGTAAGAGTTCTTGACAATCAAGGCCATGTTTGCCTAAGTCTCTTACATCACTTGGTGAAGACAAAGTGTCTAGTATAATACTTTTTATTTCTAATCTTTTGCACTTTTTATTTGGTTTTGTATTAATGACTTTAATAACTAGTTACTTATGTTGAAGGTGATCTTTCCTTATCGTTTGTCCGTGGTGTCTTGGCATTATTTTACTGTCTATATAAAATAAAGGATTTTCACCATTCATATCTCCACGGTCTATATGGAGGTATGTTGGCTACCTGGTCGGGGGTTAAGGGAACGGTTTGGTAAAGGTCTTGCCATTGTTCAGCGTTTAGAGGTCCTGCAATGGACCTGGATCAAATTTAGTAGGACCTCCTTCAATACTTCACGGTATTGGATGGCGGGGGTCCAAACTCTTTGATCCCCTCATAAGTTAACTACTATTAATACTATAACCCGACTATTTAGGACTGTATCCCTACTGACTCAGACTACTTAGCCGAGGGTAACGTCACCGCCAAAAGCGGGGCCTACCATAATACTGCATTAATAACTTAATTCATTATCTTCCAATAATCCACCCTTTTAGGATTGTATCCTTGCTGACTCAAACTACTGGGGTGAGGGTAACGTCACCTTCAAAAGAGGGGCCTACTACAATAACTAAGATAATCTCTTAATTATGTGCAAAAGTGCGGAAATAATCAAAGGTTATACTAGATACGAGTCGGAACCAAGTGATTCATCTTGTCTATCTGTTTTTTCTTTTATTTTCATTTTCAGCATTTTAGTTAGTTTTTATTTTTCTTAGCTTAAAACATTTTTCTAAACTTTTTATTTTGATTAGACGTTGAGGATAAACCGGTACTAAAAGCTCTTGTGTCCTTGGACGACCTCGGTATCTTACCAACACTATACTACGCTCACGATGGGTGCACTTGCCCATATGTGCGTTTAGTGTTAGTAAAATATCGTGTTTTATAAATTTAAAACTTGGCTAAAATAAGTGTTAAAGAGGCTTAAAATATACACCTAATATATACGACACTTTCACACACATCAAGTTTTTGGCGCCGTTGCCGGGGACACAAGGATTTTAGGAAAGCTTAAAATCGACGGCCTAATCAGTTTTTCAAAACCTTTTCAAAACGGGCCCACATTTTTCTGCATTTTAGTTTTGCATTTACAGTAGGTTGAACACGGGCCGTGCTCGCTGAACACGGGGCCGTGCTGCATATTTTTCATAAAACACCCAGTAACAGAAGCTTGAACACGGGCCGTGCTCACTGAACACGCCCCGTACTCAACGAAATCAGTAAATTTAATTAAAACGCCCAGATACAGATTCTGAACACGGGGCCATGTCCACTGAACACGGGGCCGTGTCCAGCCTCTGTTTTTCTTTTTGTTTTCTGATCTCGAGACTCGGTTGTGGTCTGCTGAGTGATTCTTATGGATCAATACTCAGGAGGTTACAACTACACCTATGAGGAGGATGATTATAGGGGTAATTATTGCACTAATTGTCGTAACTCACGATCAGTTCAAAATAATCGCTCATATCAACCATCCAATTCATACACCTACTATGAGGAGCCCAGGTACGAGCCATCAACTTCATACACATCCTATGAAGACCAAAGGTATGAACCTCCTCCCTCATACTCATATTTTGATGAACCAAGGTATGAGCCTTCATACTCATACTTTGAGGAACCAAGATATGAGCCACCACCTTCGTATACTTACTATGAGGAACCATGGCGTGAACAACCCACCTCATATGAGTATTATGAAGAACAAAATTACGAACCTTATCCATCATATGCTTACAATGAAGAACAATGGTGCGAACCATCGACTTCATATGGGTATTATGAGGAACAAAGGGTCGAACAACCGGATTCAAGCTTAGAAAATACCGACTCTTTTTCTATAACCGAAGTAACCGATAGGATATTAGAACACATAAGAGTTATCGATCGATGTATAAAAGAAGCTCGCGCAAGGGAAGAGGAGTCCCGCGCAAGAGAAGAATTAAAAAAGGAAGAGATAACTGAAAATGTAAAAATGGAAGAACAAATAAGTGGAAAACCGACACATGAGTTAAACAACGAAAAAGGTGAGTCCGACAACGTTAAAATTCAAGAAGAGTCTAATTTTGAATAAATTAATCTCCTGTCACCTTCTTTTGAAAATCATTGTTTAGTACCCACTCATGCTAAGTTTTTAAAAGAGTTAAACACTAACACTAAAATTGACGAAACGGTAAGTGTTAAGTTAACTGATGATCAAACCTTACTAATAAAAGAAGACCCATTTGAAATTAACATTACACCGGTTCCATGTTTCTTTCAAAATTCGTTTATTAGTAATGTCACAATCGATAAAGATCTTTGTGTTAACATAATGCCTAACTACATTTTCGAAAAATTAAGTATTAGTGATTTTTCTCCACTTCAAATACCCATTTTTCTATCCAATCGGAAAGTAATAAAATCTACCGGTATAGTTGAGGATGTCTTGGTTCAAACAAATCGGATGGTAATCCCGACCGACTTTGTCATCCTCGATGACGCTCCTCTAGTGTTGGGACGACCATTTGTAAAAACTCACGAAGCTTTGAAAAACCGGAAGTTCAACAATCTACCTCTTCAATTAGGGGCATTTAAAAAGAGTGTCGATCTTGAGCGATCAATGAAATATCCATTCGGCAATGACGACCCCCTAATTGTAGATGAGCCAGAACCACCTGATAAAGTGGGTCTAGCCAAGGACCCACGGAGGCATTCCGCGGAACTATCCTTAGTTTTAGATTATTTTAACTTTTATATTTTCTAGTTTAGTTTTAATTTTCAGGAATAAAACACACTCGGGATGGTGAAGGATACTAAGGGAAGCTTGAACCAACAACCCATGCACAAAAACAGAGCCTCCCGACAATTTTTCTTCATTACAGGAAGTTCAGCACGGGGCCGTGCTCACCCCAACACGCCCCGTGCCCAAGGTTCTGTAGAAAATGCCCAGTTCAGGTACCTGGACACGGGGCCGTGCTCACTGGACACGCCCCCGTGCCCAGCCTTCTGTTTACTTTTGGTACTGGCAGTCTGGACACTGGGCCGTGCTCAGCCAACACCACCCCGTGTTCAGCTACCCAGTACCATAAAATCTTGTTTTTAACCCACTTTTACACATTCAATCAACCTAAAAACTTATTTTTGGGACACATTGAGGACAATGTGTAATTTAAGTGTGGGGGGGGGGGTGCTAAAACCTTGAATCTTGCAAGTCCTAAATACAAGCCTTACACAAAACTCTATTGGAACCGCTAATCACCCCGAATTTTTTCAAAAAATTTTCATTTTTTTTACTTGTCTAGGTTTAACTCGGGAAATTCAAGTTCTCAAAAAGGTTATATTTTTACAAATTTACAACCGATAGCGTCGTGATAAAAAAAACCAACATAAGAAAATTATGAAAAGGCATGACAAGCTTAGTTAAAATTTAATTATATATACTTGATCACATAAAAACCCATTCCCACAAAAGTGAGTTTTGAGCCTTTATTGAGCATACAATTACATATCATTAGACTAAATGCTCATTCTTCGTTTCTTGTGTGAATAGCCGCTTGGTTCTTACGACTCTAGAACTTGCCACGACGATACATTCCCGGTCCTTACCAACTTAAACCCGAGTAAGTAAATGATGGAGGCATTAGGACTAACCCTTTTTATTTCTACACCATTATTTTTTCTTTTTTTTTTTACCACATACCCAAAATCCCCCTAGTTAGCCCCTTTGAGCCTAAACCTTTTCATTTCATAACCCAAACCAAAAACCCTTTTACCCACCAAAACCTTTTTTATTTTTAACCATTTGTTTTAGTAACAAGTTCGGTTTTTCGTAGGATCGTTCAAAAAAAAAATGTGTTGATGATGAAGCAAAAAGAAAATAAACAAACAAGTTCATCAAAAATAACTTTGTTTGAATAAAAGCTTCATCAAAATAAAAAGTTACAAAAATAGAAAGTCTTACGAAAACCGACACTTGTTACGCTTTTCGCCCTTTTTCTACTAACCACTAACCACTATCCCAACCACCTACCTTTAACCCAAGCCTAACCCTTAACCCACAAAGTCCTCTTGATATTTACAAAGGTATAAAAGTTAAAAAGGAGGAGGATTGATTGCTTGGCAAGCTTATGGTAGGAATAAGTTCCATGCCGCTCTCGAGTGATTCACTAAAAATACACCTTCGGCCGAGTGTGAGTGATTTCTCCCGTGAGGAATGTGAACTTGTATATAAATGGAATTTTAAAAAAGGCATGTTATGCCCAAATAAGTAAGTTTTCCTATGAAACGTTCTAAATAAATCATTACGAATAGGATTGTAAATAGATAAAAATAAAACCCAAAAGGATCTTGGATTCCCAACACTCTACGACAAGCCAAAAACCTTCTCTTCTACCCATTCCATTTGGGAGTGTAAGCCACATATTAAAGAGTTTTGCTTGAGGACAAGCAAAAGTTCAAGTGTGGGGGTATTTGATGTGTGTAAAATGCAACATATAAATTACATCAAATGAGGCATAAAACTAACCCTTTTTAAGTACTAATATTGGAAAAAGAGTGTTTTTGTCTTCCTTTTGTATTTTCAGGATTAAATGAGCTCAAAAACACAAAAGAAGCAAAAAGACAGCTAAATCCAACATAAATACAAGGAAAGGAACATGAGCGGACTGCCCGACCCCTCAACGGCATCTTCCAAAGCAAAATAGAGAAGGCAGAAGACTGAACACGCCCCGTGCTAAGCCAGCACGGGGCCGTGCCCAAGAAGCAGCAGAAAAGACAAACCTATAGAAGCTTCTATTGCCCACCACGGGGCCGTGCCCAGTGAACACGGGGGCGTGGCGAAAGTACAGCAGGCGCATTAATTGTAATTGCGAATTACAATTAATGAGGAGAGAGAGTGTCAGACAGGCACGGGGCCGTGCCCAGCGGACACGGGGCCGTGCCCAGCCCTCTGTTCAGCCTATAAATAGGAGTGCTTGGTTTCATTTCAACTCATCCCTTGGCACACCACCTCTCTCACACTTCATCCACCACCCACCACCATCATAACACCATCATCCACCACCATCATCCATTGTCCATCGTAGAGTGTGTGAGTCGTCTCGGGATCCAAGATTGATCGTAAGAGTTCTTGACAATCAAGGCCATGTTTGCCTAAGTCTCTTACATCACTTGGTGAAGACAAAGTGTCTAGTATAATACTTTTTATTTCTAATCTTTTGCACTTTTTATCTGGTTTTGTATTAATGACTTTAATAACTAGTTACTTATGTTGAAGGTGATCTTTCCTTATCGTTTGTCCGTGGTGTCTTGGCATTATTTTACTGTCTATATAAAATAAAGGATTTTCACCATTCATATCTCCACGGTCTATATGGAGGTATGTTGGCTACCTGGTCGGGGGTTAAGGGAACGGTTTAGTAAAGGTCTTGCCATTGTTCAGCGTTTAGAGGTCCTGCAATGGACCTGGATCAAATTAGTAGGACCTCCTTCAATACTTCACGGCATTGGATGGCGGGGGTCCAAACTCTTTGATCCCCTCATAAGTTAACTACTATTAATACTATAACCCGGCTATTTAGGACTGTATCCCTGCTGACTCAGACTACTTAGCCGAGGGTAACGTCATCGCCAAAAGCGGGGCCTACCATAATACTGCATTAATAACTTAATTCATTATCTTCCAATAATCCACTCTTTTAGGATTGTATCCTTGCTGACTCAAACTACTGGGGTGAGGGTAACGTCACCTTCAAAAGAGGGGCCTACTACAATAACTAAGATAATCTCTTAATTATGTGCAAAAGTGCGGAAATAATCAAAGGTTATACTAGATACGAGTCGGAACCAAGTGATTCATCTTGTCTATCTGTTTTTTCTTTTATTTTCATTTTCAACATTTTAGTTAGTTTTTATTTTTCTTAGCTTAAAACATTTTTCTAAACTTTTTATTTTGATTAGACGTTGAGGATAAACCGGTACTAAAAGCTCTTGTGTCCTTGGACGACCTCGGTATCTTACCAACGCTATACTACGCTCACGATGGGTGCACTTGCCCATATGTGTGTTTAGTGTTAGTAAAATATCGTGTTTTATAAATTTAAAACTTGGCTAAAATAAGTGTTAAAGGGGCTTAAAATATACACCTAATATATACGACACTTTCACGCACATCAGTGTTACTGGACTAATGTGTTAACTGTTACCGTTTAACCGTATAATTATAAGGGCAGGCCCAATAACTTAAATGGTAACTGTATGCATTCGATGTGTTAGATACATGTAGGATATACGTGATTACTTGTACCCCCAAACCTGACCTATACTGGTAACCATGTTAGGACGTGGTGACCAGCAAGCTTGACCAAGTAAGCTAATCTGCCGAGCAACCCAAGGTGAGTTCAGACACTAAAAGCATGCGTCCCAGGGAGGGACATGAACAAAAATCATGAACAACTTTTAATCTACTATTTCCGGGGGAAAATACGTTTGGGTATTATTTATAAATCACAACTAGCAAAACTAAACGAATCTCTATCACCTTAAGTCCCTGCTTACAGTACCGATTAATCGCCGGGGGCGAACGGGTTATTAGTTGATAGCGCTATTAGGTTTGACAACTTCACACCGTGACCGGGGGAGATCGGGCGTGAACTAGTAGACCTTGCATCTTGGTCAATGACGATAGACATTGACCTGGGGCACAAAAATCTTCTCGTCAACAGTTTCGGTAACATCAGTTTAGTAGCTTTCATATGGGGTAGCTCCCCATGTTGTGATTATAAATGCTTTATCTAAACAACCTACGTTTTCGAAAAGTTAAAACTGGACCCCTTGTGAACTCGCCAACATTTTTGTTGACATCCTACTGCATGCTTTGCAGGTACCCAGTAACTCAGGAGCATGCATCTTGGGGAAGTGTAGTGGTCGTCTAAACCCATGTGTTGGGTTCTAAATAAATCTTGAACTACGAACTTTGTTTAAACTGTTTTGCCTATGCTTCCGCGACTTACTTAAACTACTATTTGAAGTTAATCTTTTGAACTTAAAACTATGATGTATTGCTAACTATGATGGTTGGTGATCATTTTCACTAATTACTAATGTTCGGTGTAATTGGTGGCTGGATCCTGGTCAGTCACGCCTCCAAGCGGTGGTACTCCGCATGTGGAATTTGGGGGTGTGACATATACAGTCAAGAAAATCAAGGGCAATGGTGATATATTTGCGGATTAGACACCAAAAAAACACTCAACAAATGGCTACTATTTAAGGAATGTGTTTAGTGACGGAATCAGATTCCTAATTGATGGAGAAAGGTCAGGTGGCAAGAAAAGCTACTTCTTGGAGGTTGTTAAGGGTTTTCGCTCGACGATTCCATTCTTGGGTGGTTGGTTTGGCCCTTGTTCCTGTAACTCGAATCCTAGCCCGGTATATCCCATTTTAATTTTACACCATTGTGAACCTTACGCCTTTTTTACTCTCTGATCGAAGTTCTTGGCATTGAAAAATCTACGTAAACTAAATCACACGTGTATATGTTGACATTTAAGAGATATACAGTCAAGAAAATCAAGGGCAATGGTGATATATATGCGGATTAGACACAAAAACACTCAACAAATGCCTACAATATAAGGAATGTGTTTAGTGATGGCATCAGATTCCTAATTGATGGAGAAAGGTCTGGTTGCAAGAAAAGCTGCTTCTAGGAGGTTGTCAAGTGTTTTCGCTTGACGATTCCATTCTTGGGTGGTTGGTTTGGCCCTTGTTCCTGTAACACGAATCCTAGCCCATTATATCCCATTTTAATATTACACCATTGTGAACCTTACGCCTTTTTTACTCTCTGATCGAGGTTCTCGGCATTGAAAAATCTTGGTAAACTAAATCACACGTGTATATGTTGATATTTAAGAGATATACAGTCAAGAAAATCAAGGGCAATTGTGATATATATGCGGATTAAACGCCAAAAAAAAACACTCAACAAATGGAAACTATTTAAGGAATGTGTTTAGTGACGGAATCAGATTCCTAATTGATGGAGAATGGTCTGGTGGCAAGAAAAGCTGCTTCTAGAAGGTTGTCAAGTGCTTTCGCTCGACGATTCCATTCTTGGGTGGTTGGTTTGGCCCTTATTCCTGTAACTCGAATCCTAGCCCGGTATATCCCATTTTAATTTTACACCATTGTGAACCTTACGCCTTTTTTACTCTCTGATCGAAGTTCTCGGCATTGAAAAATCTTCATAAACTAAATCACACGTGTATATGTTGACATTTAAGAGATATATTGTCAAGAAAATCTAGGGCAATGGTGATATATATGCGGATTAGACACAAAAAAAACACTCAACAAATGGCTACAATTTAAGGAATGTGTTTAGTTACGGCGTCTGATTCCTAATTGATGAAGAAAGGTCTGGTGGCAAGAAAAGCTGCTTCTAGGAGGTTGTCAAGTGTTTTCGCTCGACGATTCCATTCTTGGGTGGTTGGTTTGGCCCTTGTTCCTGTACCTCGAATCCTAGCCCAGTATATCCCATTTTAATTTTACACCGTTGTGAACCTTACGCCTTTTTTACTCTCTGATCGAGGTTCTCGGTATTGAAAAATCTTCGTAAACTAAATCACACGTAACATCTTGACATTTAAGAGATATACAGTCAAGAAAATCAAGGGTAATGGTGATATATATGCGGATAAGACACCAAAAAAAAAACCCTCAACAAATGGCTACAATTTAAGGAAGGTGTTTAGTGACAGCATCAGATTCCTAATTGATGGAGAAAGGTCTGGTGGCAAGAAAAACTGCTTCTAGGAGGTTGCCAAGTGTTTTCGCTCGTCGATTCCATTCATGGGTGGTTGGTTTGGCCCTTGTACCTTTAACTCGAATCCTAGCCCGGTGTATCCCATTTTAATTTTACACCATTGTGAACCTTACGACTTGTTTACTCTCTGATCGAGCTTCTCGACATTGAAAAATCTTCGCAAACTAAATCACAGGTGTATATGTTGACTCTTAAGAGATATACAGTCAAGAAAATCAAGGGCAATGGTGATATATATGCGGATTAGACACAAAAAAAACACTCAACAAATGGCTACAATTTAAGGAATGTGTTTAATGACGGTATCAGATTCCTAATTGATGGAGAAAGGTCTGGTGGCAAGAAAAGCTGCTTCTAGGAGGTTGTCAAGTGTTTTCGCTCAACAATTCCATTCTTGGGTTGTTGGTTTGGCCCTTGTTCCTGTAACTCGAATCCTAGCCTAGTATATCCCATTTTAGTTTTACAGCATTGTGAACCTTACGCCTTTTTTACTCTCTGATCGAGGTTCTTGGCATTGAAAAATCTTCGTAAACTAAATCACACGTGTATATGTTGACATTTAAGAGATATACAGTCAAGAAAATGAAGGGCAATGGTGATATATATGCGGATTAGACACCAAAAAAAACACTCAACAAATGGCTACTATTTAAGGAATGTGTTTAGTGACGGAATCAGATTCCTAATTGATGGAGAAAGGTCAGGTGGCAAGAAAAGCTGCTTCTAGGAGGTTAAGTGTTTTCGCTCGACGATTCCATTCTTGGGTGGTTGGTTTGGCCCTTGTTCCTGTAACTCGAATCCAAGCCCGGTATATCCCATTTTAATTTTACACCATTGTGAACCTTACGCCTTTTTTACTCTCTGATCGAAGTTCCCGGCATTGAAAAATCTTCATAAACTAAATCACACGGGTATATGTTGACATTTAAGAGATATAATGTCAAGAAAATCAAGGGCAATGGTGATATATATGCGGATTAGACACAAAAAAAACACTCAACAAATGGCTACAATTTTAGGAACGTGTTTAGTGACGGCATCTGATTCCTAATTGATGGAGAAAAGTCTGGTGGCAAGAAAAGCTGCTTCTTGGAGGTTGTCAAGTGTTTTCGCTCGTCGATTCCATTCTTGGGTGGTAGGTTTGGCCCTTGTTCCTGTAACTCTAATCCTAGCCCGGTATATCCGATTTTAATTTTACACCATTGTGAACCTTACGACTTTTTAATCTCTGATCGAGGTTCTCGGCATTGAAAAATCTACGTAAACTAAATCACACGTGTATATGTTGACATTTAAGAGATATACAGTCAAGAAAATCAAGGGCAATGGTGATATATATGCGGATTAGACACAAAAACACTCAACAAATGCCTACAATATAAGGAATGTGTTTAGTGATGGCATCGGATTCCTAATTGATGGAGAAAGGTCTGGTGACAAGAAAAGCTGCTTCTAGGAGGTTGTCAAGTGTTTTCGCTTGACGATTCCATTCTTGGGTGGTTGGTTTGGCCCTTGTTCCTGTAACACGAATCCTAGCCCATTATATCCCATTTTAATATTACACCATTGTGAACCTTACGCCTTTTTTACTCTCTGATCGAGGTTCTCGGCATTGAAAAATCTTCGTAAACTAAATCACACGTGTATATGTTGACATTTAAGAGATATACAGTCAAGAAAATCAAGGGCAATGGTGATATATATATATGCGGATTAGACACAAAAAAAAACACTCCACAAATGGCTACTATTTAAGGAATGTGTTTAGTGACGGAATCAGATTCCTAATTAATGGAGAAAAGTCTGGTGGCAAGAAAAGCTGCTTCTAGGAGGTTGTCAAGTGTTTTCGCTCGTCGATTCCATTCTTGGGTGGTTGGTTTGGCCCTTGTTCCTGTAACTCAAATCCTAGCCCAGTATATCCCATTTTAATTTTACACCATTGTGAACCTTACGACTTTTTTACTCTCTGATCGAGGTTCTCGGCATTGAAAAATCTTTGTAAACTAAATCACACGTGTATATGTTGTCATTTAAGAGATATACAGTCAAGAAAATCAAGGGCAATGGTCATATATAAGCGGATTAGACACAAAAACACTCAACAAATGCCTACAATATAAGGAATGTGTTTAGTGATGGCATCAGATTCCTAATTGATGGAGAAAGGTCTGGTGGCAAGAAAAGCTGCTTCTAGGAGGTTGTCAAGTGTTTTCGCTTGACGATTCCATTCTTGGGTGGTTGGTTTGGCCCTTGTTCCTGTAACTCGAATCCTAGCCCATTATATCTCATTTTAATATTACACCATTGTGAACCTTACTCCTTTTTTACTATCTGATCGAGGTTCTCGGCATTGAAAAATCTTCGTAAACGTGTATATGTTGACATTTAAGAGATATATAGTCAAGAAAATCAAGGGCAATGGTTATATATATGCGGATTAGACACCAAAAAAAACACTCCACAAATGGCTACTATTTAAGGAATGTGTTTAGTGACGGAATCAGATTCCTAATTAATGGATAAAGGTCTGGTGGCAAGAAAAGTTGCTTCAAGGAGGTTGTCAAGTATTTTTGCTCGACGATTCCATTCTTGGGTGGTTGGTTTGGCCCTTGTTCCTGTAACTCGAATCCTAGTCCGGTATATCCCATTTTAATTTTACACCATTGTGAACCTTACGCCTTTTTTACTCTCTGATCGAGGTTTTCGGCATTGAAAAATCTTCATAAACTAAATCACAAGTGTATATGTTGACATTTAAGAGATATACTGTCATGAAAATCAAGGGCAATGGTGATATATATGCGGATTAGACACAAAACAAAACACTCAACAAATGGCTACAATTTAAGGAATGTGTTTAATGGCGGCATCAGATTCCTAATTGATGGAGAAAGGTTTCGTGGCAATAAAAGCCGCTTCTAGTAGATTGTCAAGTGTTTTTGCTCGACGATTCCATTCTTGGGTGGTTGGTTTGGCCCTTGTTCCTGTAACACGAATCTTAGCCCACTATATCCCATTTTAATATTACACCATTGTGAACCTTACGCCTTTTTTACTATCTGATCGAGGTTCTCGGCATTGAAAAATCTTCGTAAACTAAATCACACGTGTATATGTTGACATTTAATAGATATACTGTCATGAAAATCAAGGGCAATGGTGATATATATGAAGATTAGACACAAAAAAAAACACTCAACAAATGGCTACAATTTAAGGAATGTGTTTAGTGACGGCATCTGATTCCTAATTGATGGAGAAAAGTCTGGTGGCAAGAAAAGCTGCTTCTAGGAGGTTGTCAAGTGTTTTCGCTCGTAGATTCCATTCTTGGGTGGTTGGTTTGGCCCATGTTCCTGTAACTCGAATCCTAGCCCGGTATATCCCATTTTAATTTTACACCATTGTGAACCTTACGACTTTTTTATTCTCTGATCGAGGTTCTCGGCATTGAAAAATCTACGTAAACTAAATCACACGTGTATATGTTGACATTTAAGAGATATACAGTCAAGAAAATCAAGGGCAATGGTGATATATATGCGGATTAGACACAAAAACACTCAACAAATGCCTACAATATAAGGAATGTGTTTAGTGATGGCATCGGATTCGTAATTGATGGAGAAAGGTCTGGTGACAAGAAAAGCTGCTTCTAGGAGGTTGTCAAGTGTTTTCGCTCGACGATTCCATTCTTGGGTGGTTGGTTTGGCCCTTGTTCCTGTAACTCGAATCCTAGCCCGGTATATCCCATTTTAATTTTACACCATTGTGAACCTTACGCCTTTTTTACTCTCTGATCGAAGTTCCCGGCATTGAAAAATCTTCATAAACAAAATCACACGTGTATATGTTGACATTTAAGAGATATACTGTCAAGAAAATCAAGGGAAATGGTGATATATATGCGGATTAGACACAAAAAAAAAACACTCAACAAATGGCTACAATTTAGGGAATGTGTTTAGTGACGGCATCTGATTCCTAATTGATAGAGAAAAGTCTGGTGGCAAGAAAAGCTGCTTCTAGGAGGTTGTCAAGTGTTTTCGCTCGTCGATTCCATTCTTGGGTGGTTGGTTTGGCCCTTGTTCCTGTAACTCAAATCCTAGCCCAGTATATCCCATTTTAATTTTACACCATTGTGAACCTTACGACTTTTTTACTCTCTGATCGAGGTTCTCGGCATTGAAAAATCTTTGTAAACTAAATCACACGTGTATATGTTGTCATTTAAGAGATATACAGTCAAGAAAATCAAGGGCAATGGTCATATATATGCGGATTAGACACAAAAACACTCAACAAATGCCTACAATATAAGGAATGTGTTTAGTGATGGCATCAGATTCCTAATTGATGGAGAAAGGTCTGGTGGCAAGAAAAGCTGCTTCTAGGAGGTTGTCAAGTGTTTTCGCTTGACGATTCCATTCTTGGGTGGTTGGTTTGGCCCTTGTTCCTGTAACACGAATCTTAGCCCATTATATCTCATTTTAATATTACACCATTGTGAACCTTACTCCTTTTTTACTATCTGATCGAGGTTCTCGGCATTGAAAAATCTTCGTAAACTAAATATGTTGACATTTAAGAGATATACAGTCAAGAAAATCAAGGGCAATGGTTATATATATGCGGATTAGACACCAAAAAAAACACTCCACAAATGGCTACTATTTAAGAATGTGTTTAGTGACGGAATCAGATTCCTAATTAATGGATAAAGGTCTGGTGGCAAGAAAAGTTGCTTCAAGGAGGTTGTCAAGTATTTTTGCTCGACGATTCCATTCTTGGGTGGTTGGTTTGGCCCTTGTTCCTGTAACTCGAATCCTAGTCCGGTATATCCCATTTTAATTTTACACCATTGTGAACCTTACGCCTTTTTTACTCTCTGATCGAGGTTTTCGGCATTGAAAAATCTTCATAAACTAAATCACAAGTGTATATGTTGACATTTAAGAGATATACTGTCATGAAAATCAAGGGCAATGGTGATATATATGCGGATTAGACACAAAACAAAACACTCAACAAATGGCTACAATTTATGGAATGTGTTTAATGGCGGCATCAGATTCCTAATTGATGGAGAAAGGTTTCGTGGCAATAAAAGCCGCTTCTAGTAGATTGTCAAGTGTTTTTGCTCGACGATTCCATTCTTGGGTGGTTGGTTTGGCCCTTGTTCCTGTAACACGAATCTTAGCCCACTATATCCCATTTTAATATTACACCATTGTGAACCTTACGCCTTTTTTACTATCTGATCGAGGTTCTCGGCATTGAAAAATCTTCGTAAACTAAATCACACGTGTATATGTTGACATTTAATAGATATACTGTCATGAAAATCAAGGGCAATGGTGATATATATGAAGATTAGACACAAAAAAAACACTCAACAAATGGCTACAATTTAAGGAATGTGTTTAGTGACGGCATCTGATTCCTAATTGATGGAGAAAAGTCTGGTGGCAAGAAAAGCTGCTTCTAGGAGGTTGTCAAGTGTTTTCGCTCGTAGATTCCATTCTTGGGTGGTTGGTTTGGCCCATGTTCCTGTAACTCGAATCCTAGCCCGGTATATCCCATTTTAATTTTACACCATTGTGAACCTTACGACTTTTTTACTCTCTAATCGAGGTTCTCGGCATTGAAAAATCTTCGTAAACTAAATCACATGTGTATATGTTGACATTTAAGAGATATATTGTCATGAAAATCAAGGGCAATGGTGATATATATGCGGATTAGACACAAAAAAAACACTCAACAAATGGCTACAATTTAAGGAAAGTGTTTAGTGACGGCATCAGATTCCTAATTGATGGAGAAAATTCTGGTGGCAAGAAAAGCTGCTTCTAGGAAGTTGTTAAGTGTTTTCACTTGCCGATTCCATTCTTGGGTGGTTGGTTTGGCCCTTGGTCCTGTAACTCGAATCCTAGCCCGGTATATCCCATTTTAATTTTACACCATTGTTAACCTTACGCCTTTTTTACTTTCTGATCGAGGTTTTCGGCATTGAAAAATCTTCGTAAACTAAATCACACGTGTATATGTTGGCATTTAAGAGATATACAGTCAAGAAAATCAAGGGCAATAGTGATATATATGCGGATTAGAGACAAAAAAACACTCAACAAATGGCTACAATTTAAGGAATGTGTTTAGTGATGACATCAGATTACTAATTGATGGAGAAAATTCTGGTGGCAAGAAAAGCTGCTTCTAGGAAGTTGTTAAGTGTTTTCGCTCGACGATTCCATTCTTGGGTGGTTGGTTTGCCCTTGTTCCTGTAACTCAAATTCTAGCCCGGTATATCCCATTTAAATTTTACACCATTGTGAACCTTACACCTTTTTTACACTCTGATCAAGGTTCTCGGCATTGAAAAATCTTCGTAAACTAAATCACACGTGTATATGTTGACACTTAAGAGATATACAGTCAAGAAAATCAACGGCAATGGTGATGTATATGCGGATTAGACACCAAAAAAAACACTCAACAAATGTCTACAATTTAAGTAATGTGTTAGTGATGACATCAGATTCCTAATTGATGGAGAAAGGTCTGGTGGCAAGAAAAGCTACTTCTAGGAGGTTGTCAAGTGTTTTCGCTCGACGTTTCCATTCTTGGGAGGTTAGTTTGGCCCTTGTTCCTGTAACTCGAATCCTTGCCCGGTATATCCCATTTTAATTTTACATCATTGTAAACCTTACGCCTTTTTACTCGCTGATCGAGGTTCTCGGCATTAAAAAATCTTCGTAAACTATGTTGACATTTCAGAGATACATAGTCAAGAAAATCAAGGGCAATGGTGATATATATTCGGATTGGACACCAAAAAAACACTCAACAAATGGCTACAATTTAAGGAATGTGTTTAGTGACGGCATCAGATTTCTAATTGATGGAGAAAGGGGAAAACTGCGTCTAGGAGGTTGTCAAGTGTTTTCGCACTGGATTCCATTCTTGGGTGGTTGGTTTGGCCCTTGTTCCTGTAACTCGAATCCTAGCCTTGTATATCCCAATTTAATTTTACACCATTGTGAACCTTACGCCTTTTTTACTCTCTGATCGAGGTTCTTGGCATTGAAAAATCTTCGTAACTAAATCACACGTGTATATGTTGACATTTAAGAGATATATAGTCAAGAAAATCAAGGGCAATGATGATATATATGCGGGTTAGACAAAAAAAACACTCAACAAATGGCTACAATTTAAGGAATGCGTTTAGTGATAGCATCAGATTCCTAATTGATTGAGAAAGGTCTGGTGGCAAGAAAAGCTGCTTCTAGGAGGTTGTCAAGTGTTTTCGCTCGTCGATTCAATTCTTAGGTGGTTGGTTTGGCCCTTGTTCCTGTAACTCGAATCCTAGCCCGGTATATTCCATTTTAATTTTACACCATTGTGAACCTTACGACTTTTTTACTCTCTGATCGAGGTTCTCGGCATTGAAAAATCTTCGTAAACTAAATCACACGTGTATATGTTGACATTTAATAGATATACAGTTAAGAAAATCAAGGGCAATGGTGATATATATGTGGATTAGACATAAAAAAAACACTCAACAAATATCTATATGTTAAGGAATGCTTTTAGTGACGGCATCAGATTCCTAATTGATGGAGAAAGGTCTGGTGGTAAGTAAAGCTGCTTCTAGGAGGTTGTCAAGTGTTTTCGCTCGACGGTTCTATTCTTGGGTGATTGGTTTGGCCCTAGTTCCTTTAACTCGAATCCTAGCCCGGTATATCCCATTTTAACTTTACACCATTGTGAACCTTACGCCTTTTTTACTCTCTGATCGAGGTTTTCGGCATTGAAAAATCTTCATAAACTAAATCACAAGTGTATATGTTGACATTTAAGAGATATACTGTCATGAAAATCAAGGGCAATGGTGATATATATGCGGATAAGACACCAAAAAAATAACACTCAACAAATGGCTACAATTTAAGGAATGCGTTTAGTGATAGCATCAGATTCCTAATTGATTGAGAAAGGTCTGGTGGCAAGAAAAGCTGCTTCTAGGAGGTTGTCAAGTGTTTTCGCTCGTCGATTCCATTCTTAGGTGGTTGGTTTGGCCCTTGTTCCTGTAACTCGAATCCTAGCCCAGTATATCCCATTTTAATTTTACACCATTGTGAACCATACGACTTTTTTACTCTCTGCTCGAGGTTCTCGGCATTGAAAAATCTTCGTAAACTAAATCACACGTGTATATGTTGACATTTAATAGATATACAGTTAAGAAAATCAAGGGCAATGGTGATATATATGCGGATTAGACATCAAAAAAATACTAAACAAATAGCTATAATTTAAGGATGTGTTTAGTGACGGCATCAGATTCCTAATTGATGGAGAAAGGTCTGGTGGCAAGAAAAGCTGCTTCTAGGAGGTTGTCAAGTGTTTTCGCTCGACGATTCCATTCTTGGGTGATTGGTTTGGCCCTAGTTCTTGTAACTCGAATCCTAGCCCGGTATATCCCATTTTAATTTTACACCATTGTGAACCTTACGCCTTTTTTACTCTCTGATCGAGGTTCTCGGCATTGAAAAATCTTCGTAAACTAAATCACACATGGATATGTTGATATTCAAGAGATATACAGTCAAGAAAATCATGGACAGTGGTGATATATATTCGTATTGGACACAAAAAAAACACTCAACAAATGGCTACAATTTAAGGAATGTGTTTAGTGACGGCATCAGATTCCTAATTGATGGAGAAAGGGGAAAAGCTGCTTCTAGGAGGTTGTCAAGTGTTTTCACTTGACGATTCCATTCTTGGGTGGTTGGTTTGGCCCTTGTTCCTGTAACTCGAATCCAAGCCCGGTATATCCCATTTTAATTTTACACCATTGTGAACCTTACGCCTTTTTTACTTTCTGATCGAGGTTTTTGGCATTGAAAAATCTTCGTAAACTAAATCACACGTGTATATGTTGACAATTAAGAGATATACAGTCAAGAAAATCAAGGGCAATGATGATATATATGCGGGTTAGACAAAAAAACACTCAACAAATGGCTACAATTTAAGGAATGTAGTTAGTGACGGCATCAGATTCCAAATTGATGGAGAAAGGTCTGGTGGCAAAAAAAGCTTGCTTCTAGGAGGTTGTCAAGTGTTTTCGCTCGATGATTCCATTCTTGGGTGGTTAGTTAGACCCTTGTTTCTGTAACTCGAATCCTAGCCGAGTATATCGCATTTTAATTTTACGCCATTGTGAACCTTACGCCTTTTTTACTCTCTGATCGAGCTTCTCGGCATTGAAAAATCTTCGTAAACTAAATCACACGTGTACATGTTGACATTTAAGAGATATATAGTATAAAAAATAACACTCAACAAATGGCTAGAATTTAAGGAATGCGTTTAGTGACAGCATCAGATTCCTAATTGATTGAGAAAGGTCTGGTGGCAAGAAAAGCTGCTTCTAGGAGGTTGTCAAGTGTTTTCGCTCGTCGATTCCATTCTTAGGTGGTTGGTTTGGCCCTTGTTCCTGTAACTCGAATCCTAGCCCAGTATATCCCATTTTAATTTTACACAATTGTGAACCTTACGACTTTTTTACTCTCTGATCGAGGTTCTCGGCATTGAAAAATCTTCATAAACTAAATCACTCGTGTATATGTTGACATTTAATAGATATACAGTTAAGAAAATCAAGGGCAATGGTGATATATAAGCGGATTAGACATAAAAAAAACACTCAACAAAATAGCTATAATTTAAGGAATGTGTTTAGTGACGGCATCAGATTCCTAATTGATGGAGAAAGGTCTGGTGGCAAGAAAAGCTGCTTCTAGGAGGTTGTCAAGTGTTTTCGCTCGACGATTCCATTCTTGGGTGATTGGTTTGGCCCTAGTTCCTGTAACTCGAATCCTACCCCGGTATATCCCATTTTAATTTTACAGCATTGTGAACCTTACGCCTTTTTTACTCTCTGATCGAGGTTCTCGGCATTGAAAAATCTTCATAAACTAAATCACACATGGATATGTTGATATTTAAGAGATATACAGTCAAGAAAATCATGGGCAATGGTGATATATATTCGTATTGGACACACAAAAAAAACACTCAACAAATGGCTACAATTTAAGGAATGTGTTTAGTGACGGCATCAGATTCCTAATTGATGGAGAAAGGGGAAAAGCTGCTTCTAGGAGGTTGTCAAGTATTTTCACTTGACGATTCCATTCTTGGGTGGTTGGTTTGGCCCTTGTTCCTGTAACTCAAATCCTAGCCCGGTATATCCCATTTTAATTTTACACCATTGTGAACCTTACGCCT
The DNA here is from genome assembly GCA_030545235.1 of Helianthus tuberosus. Classification (NCBI taxonomy): domain Eukaryota; kingdom Viridiplantae; phylum Streptophyta; class Magnoliopsida; order Asterales; family Asteraceae; genus Helianthus; species Helianthus tuberosus. Next base: position 56,239,493 of record CM060448.1, read on the forward strand.
TTTTTACTTTCTGATCGAGGTTTTCGGCATTGAAAAATCTTCGTAAACTAAATCACACGTGTATATGTTGGCATTTAAGAGATATACAGTCAAGAAAATCAAGGGCAATGGTGATATATATACGGATTAGACACCTAAAAAAACACTCAACAAATGGCTACAATTAAAGGAATGTGTTTAGTGATGACATCAGATTACTAATTGATGGAGAAATTTTTGGTGGCAAGAAAAGCTGCTTCTAGGAGGTTGTCAAGTGTTTTCGCTCGACGATTCCATTCTTGGCTGGTTGGTTTTCCTTGTTCCTGTAACTCAAATTCTAGCCCGGTATATCCCATTTTAATTTTACACCATTGTGAACCTTACACCTTTTTTACTCTCTGATCAAGGTTCTCGGCATTGAAAAATCTTCGTAAACTAAATCACACGTGTATATGTTGACATTTAAGAGATATACAGTCAAGAAAATCAAGGGCAATGGTGATGTATATGCGGATTAGACACCAAAAAAACACTCAACAAATGTCTACAATTTAAGTAATGTGTTTAGTGATGACATCAGATTTCTAATTGATGGAGAAAGGTCTGGTGGCAAGAAAAGCTACTTCTAGGTGATTGTCAAGTGTTTTCGCTCGACGATTCCATTCTTGGGAGGTTAGTTTGGCCCTTGTTCCTGTAACTCAAATCCTAGCCCGGTATATCCCATTTTAATTTTACACCATTGTGAACCTTACGCCTTTTTTACTCTCTGATCGAGGTCATCGGCATTGAAAAATCTTCGTAAACTAAATTACACGTGTATATGTTGACATTTAAGAGATATATAGTCAAGAAAATCAAGGGCAATGGTGATATATATTCGGATTAAACACAAAAAAAACACTCAACAAATGGCTACAATTTAAGGAATGTGTTTAGTGATGGCATCAGATTTCTAATTGATGGAGAAAGGGGAAAAACTGCGTCTAGGAGGTTGTCAAGTGTTTTCGCACGAGGATTCCATTCTTGGGTGGTTGGTTTGGTCCTTATTCCTATAACTCGAATCCTATCCTTGTATATACCAATTTAATTTTACACCATTATGAACCTTACGCCTTTTTTACTCTCTGATCGAGGTTCTTGGCATTGAAAAATCTTCGTAAACTAAATCACACGTGTATATGTTGACATTTAAGAGATATAAAGTCAAGAAAATCAAGGGCAATGATGATATATATGCGGATTAGACAAATAAAACACTCAACAAATGGCTACAATTTAAGGAATGTGGTTAGTGACGGCATCAGATTCCTAATTGATGGAGAAATGTCTGGTGGCAAGAAAAGCTGCTTCTAGGATGTTGTCAAGTGTTTTCGCTCGACGATTCCATTCTTGGGTGGTTGGTTTGGCCCTTGTTCCTGTAACTCGAATCCTAACCCGGTGTATCCCGTTTTAATTTTGCACCATTGTGAACCTTACGCCTTTTTTACTCTCTGATCGAGGTTCTCGGCATTGAAAAATCTTCGTAAACTAAATCACATGTGTATATGTTGACATTTAAGAGATATACAGTCAAGAAAATCAAGGGCGATGGTGATATATATGCGGATTAGACACAAAAAAAACACTCAAAAAATTGGCTACAATTTAAGGAATGTGTTTAGTGACGGCATCAGATTCCTAATTGATGGAGAAAGGTCTGGTGGCAAGAAAAGCTGCTTCTAGGAGGTTGTCAAGTGTTTTCGCTCGTCGATTCCATTCTTAGGTGGTTGGTTCGGTCCTTGTTCCTGTAACTCGAATCCTAGCCCGGTATATCCCATTTTTATTTTACACCATTGTGAACCTTACGACTTTTTTACTCTCTGATCGAGGTTCTCGGCATTGAAAACTCTTCGTAAACTAAATCACACGTGTATGTATTGACATTTAAGAGATATACAGTCAAGAAAATCAAGTGTAATGGTGATATATATGCGGATTAGACACAAAAAAAAACACTCAACAAATGGCTTCCATTTAAGGAATGTGTTTAGTGACGGCATCAGATTCCTAATTGATGGAGAAAGGTCTGGTGGCAAGAAAAGCTGCTTCTAGGAGGTTGTAAAGTGTTTTCGCTCGACGATTCCATTCTTAGGTGGTTGGCTTGGCCCTTGTTCCTGTAACTCGAATCCTAGCCTGGTATATCCCATTTTAATTTTACACCATTGTGAACCTTACGCCTTTTTTACTCTCTGATTGGGGTTCTCGTCATTGAAAAATCTTCGTAAACTAAATCACACGTGTATATGTTGACATTTAAGAGATATACAGTAAAGAAAATCAAGGGAAATGGTGATATATATGCGGATTAGACACAAAAAAAAACCCTCAACAAATGGCCACAATATACGGAATGTAGTTAGTGACGGCATCAGATTCCAAATTGATGGAGAAAGGTCTGGTGGCAAGAAAAGCTTGCTTCTAGGAGGCTGTCAAGTGTTTTCGCTCGATGATTCCATTCTTGGGTGGTTGGTTAGACCCTTGTTTCTGTAACTCGAATCCTAGCCGAGTATCCATTGTGAATCTTACGCCTTTTTTACTCTCTGATCGAGCTTCTTGGCATTGAAAAATATTCGTAAACTAAATCACACGTGTACATGTTGACATTTAAGAGATATATAGTGTAGAAAATCAAGGGCAATGGTCACATATATGCGGATAAGACACCAAAAAAATAACACTCAACAAATGGCTAGAATTTAAGGAATGCGTTTAGTGACAGCATCAGATTCCTAATTGATTGAGAAAGGTATGGTGGCAAGAAAAGTTGCTTCTAGGAGGTTGTCAAGTGTTTTCGCTCGTCGATTCCATTCTTAGGTGGTTGGTTTGGCCCTTGTTCCTGTAACTCGAATCCTAGCCCAGTATATCCCATTTTAATTTTACACAATTGTGAACCTTACGACTTTTTTACTCTCTGGTCGAGGTTCTCGGCATTGAAAAATCTTCATAAACTAAATCACTCGTGTATATGTTGACATTTAATAGATATACAGTTAAGAAAATCAAGGGCAATGGTGATATATATGCGGATTAGACATAAAAAAAAACACTCAACAAAATAGCTATAATTTAAGGAATGTGTTTAGTGACGGCATCAGATTCCTAATTGATGGAGGTTGTTAAGTATTTTCGTTCGACGATTCCATTCTTGGGTGATTGGTTTGGCCCTAGTTCCTGTAACTCGATTCCTAGCCCGGTATATCCCATTTTAATTTTACACCATTGTGAACCTTACGCCTTTTTTACTCTCTGATCGAGGTTCTCGGCATTGAAAAATATTCATGAACTAAATCACACATGGATATGTTGATATTTAAGAGATATACAGTCAAGAAAATCATGGGCAATGGTGATATATATTCGTATTGGACACAAAAAGAACACTCAACAAATGGCTACAATTTAAGGAATGTGTTTAGTGACGGCATCAGATTCCTAATTGATGGAGAAATGGGAAAAGCTGCTTCTAGGAGGTTGTCAAGTATTTTCACTTGACGATTCCATTCTTGGGTGGTTGGTTTGGCCCTTGTTCCTGTAACTCGAATCCTAGCCCGGTATATCCCATTTTAATTTTACACCATTGTGAACCTTACGCCTTTTTTACTTTCTGATCGAGGTTTTCGGCATTGAAAAATCTTCGTAAACTAAATCACACTTGTATATGTTGGCATTTAAGAGATATACAGTCAAGAAAATCAAGGGCAATAGTGATATATATGCGGATTAGACACCTAAAAAAACACTCAACAAATGGCTACAATTTAAGGAATGTTTTAGTGATGACATCAGATTACTAATTGATGGAGAAATTTTTGGTGGCAAGAAAAGCTGCTTCTAGGAGGTTGTCAAGTGTTTTCGCTCGACGATTCCATTCTTGGGTGGTTGGTTTTCCTTGTTCCTGTAACTCAAATTCTAGCCCGGTATATCCCATTTTAATTTTACACCATTGTGAACCTTACACCTTTTTTACTCTCTGATCAAGGTTCTCGGCATTGAAAAATCTTCGTAAACTAAATCACACGTGTATATGTTGACATTTAAGAGATATACAGTCAAGAAAATCAAGGGCAATGGTGATGTATATGCGGATTAGACACCAAAAAAACACTCAACAAATGTCTACAATTTAAGTAATGTGTTTAGTGATGACATCAGATTTCTAATTGATGGAGAAAGGTCTGGTGGCAAGAAAAGCTACTTCTAGGTGATTGTCAAGTGTTTTCGCTCGACGATTCCATTCTTGGGAGGTTAGTTTGGCCCTTGTTCCTGTAACTCAAACCCTAGCCCGGTATATCCCATTTTAACTTTACACAATTGTGAACCTTACGCCTTTTTTACTCTCTGATCAAGGTCATCGGCATTTAAAAATCTTCGTAAACTAAATCACACGTGTATATGTTGACATTTAAGAGATATATAGTCAAGAAAATCAAGGGCAATGGTGATATATATTCGGATTAGACACAAAAAAAAAACACTCAACAAATGGCTACAATTTAAGGAATGTGTTTAGTGATGGCATCAGATTTCTAATTGATGGAGAAAGGGGAAAAACTGCATCTAGGAGGTTGTCAAGTGTTTTCGCACGAGGATTCCATTCTTGGGTGGTTGGTTTGGTCCTTATTCCTGTAACTCGAATCCTATCCTTGTATATACCAATTTAATTTTACACCATTGTGAACCTTACGCCTTTTTTACTCTCTGATCGAGGTTCTTGGCATTGAAAAATCTTCGTAAACTAAATCACACGTGTATATGTTGACATTTAAGAGATATAAAGTCAAGAAAATCAAGGGCAATGATGATATATATGCGGATTAGACAAATAAAACACTCAACAAATGGCTACAATTTAAGGAATGTGGTTAGTGACGGCATCAGATTCCTAATTGATGGAGAAAGGTCTGGTGGCAAGAAAAGCTGCTTCTAGGAGGTTGTCAAGTGTTTTCTCTCGACGATTCCATTCTTGGGTGGTTGGTTTGGCCCTTGTTCCTGTAACTCGAATCCTAGCCCGGTGTATCCCGTTTTAATTTTGTACCATTGTGAACCTTACGCCTTTTTTACTCTCTGATCGAGGTTCTCGGCATTGAAAAATCTTCGTAAACTAAATCACATGTGTATATGTTGACATTTAAGAGATATACAGTCAAGAAAATCAAGGGCGATGGTGATATATATGCGGATTAGACACAAAAAAAACACTCAACAAATTGGCTACAATTTAAGGAATGTGTTTAGTGACGGCATCAGATTCCTAATTGATGGAGAAAGGTCTGGTGGCAAGAAAAGCTGCTTCTAGGAGGTTGTCAAGTGTTTTCGCTCGTCGATTCCATTCTTAGGTGGTTGGTTTGGTCCTTGTTCCTGTAACTCGAATCTTAGCCCGGTATATCCCATTTTTATTTTACACCATTGTGAACCTTACGACTTTTTTACTCTCTGATCGAGGTTCTCGGCATTGAAAAATCTTCGTAAACTAAATCACACGTGTATATATTGACATTTAAGAGATATACAGTCAAGAAAATCAAGTGTAATGGTGATATATATGCGGATTAGACACAAAAAAAAAACACTCAACAAATGGCTTCCATTTAAGGAATGTGTTTAGTGACGGCATCAGATTCCTAATTGGTGGAGAAAGGTCTGGTGGCAAGAAACGCTGCTTCTAGGAGGTTGTAAAGTGTTTTCGCTCGACGATTCCATTCTTGGGTGGTTGGCTTGGCCCTTGTTCCTGTAACTCGAATCCTAGCCTGGTATATCCCATTTTAATTTTACACCATTGTGAACCTTACGCCTTTTTTACTCTCTGATTGGGGTTCTCGTCATTGAAAAATCTTCGTAAACTAAATCACACGTATATATGTTGACATTTAAGAGATATACAGTAAAGTAAATCAAGGGAAATGGTGATATATATGCGGATTAGACACAAAAAAAAAACACTCAACAAATGGCCACAATTTAAGGATTGTGTTTAGTGACGGCATCAGATTCCTAATTGATGGAGAAATGTCTGGTGGTAAGAAAAGCTGCTTCTAGGAGGTTGTCAAGTGTTTTCGCTCGATGATTCTATTTAATTTTACACCATTGTGAACCTTACGCCTTTTTTACTCTCTGATCGAGGATCTCGGCATTGAAAAATCTTCGTAAACTAAATCACACGTGTATATGTTGACATTTAAGAGATATACAGTTAAGAAAATCAAGGGAAATTGTGATATATATGCGGATTAGACACCAAAAAAACACTCAACAAATGGCTACAATTTAAAGAATGTGTTTAGTGATGACATCAGATTCCTAATTGATAGAGAAATGTCTGGTGGTAAGAAAAGCTGCTTCTAGGAGGTTGTCAAGTGTTTTCGCTCGATGATTCCATTCTTGGGTGGTTGGTTTGTCCCTTGTTCCTGTAACACGAATCCTAGCCCGGTATATCCCATTTTAATTTTACGTCATTGTGAACCTTACGCCTTTTTTACTCTCTGATCGAGGTTCTCAGTATTGAAAAATCTTCGTAAACTAAATCACACATGTATATGTTGACATTTAAGAGATATACAGTCAAGAAAATCAAGGGCAACAGTGATATATATGCGGATTAGACACAAAAAAAACACTCAACAAATGGCTACAATTTAACGAATGTCTTTAGTGACGGCATCAGATTCCTAAATGAGGGAGAAAGGGGAAACGCTTCTTCTAGGATGTTGTCAAGTGTTTTCGCTCGACGATTCCATTCTTGGGTGGTTGGTTTGGCCCTTGTTCCTGTAACTCAATTCCTAGCTCGGTATATCCCATTTTAATTTTACACCATTGTGAACCTTACGCCTTTTTTACTCTCTGATCGAGGTTCTCGGCATTGAAAAATGTTCGTAAACTAAATCACACGTGTATATGTTGACATTTAAGAGATATACAGTCAAGAAAATCAAGGGCAATGGTGATATATATGCGGATTAGACACAAAAAAAAACACTCAACAAATGGCTACAATTTAACGAATGTCTTTAGTTACTGCATCGGATTCCTAATTGATGGGGAAAGGTCTGGAGGCAAGAAAAGCTGCTTCTAGGAGGTTGTCAAGTGTTTTCGCTAGACGATTGCATTCTTCGGTGGTTGGTTTCGCCCTTGTTCCTGTAACTCGAATCCAATCCCGGTATATCCCATTTTAATTTTACTCCATTGTGAACCTTACGCCTTTTTTACTCTCTGATCGAGGTTCTCGTCATTGAAAAATCTTCGTAAACTAAATCACACGTGTATATGTTGACATTTAAGAGATATACAGTCAGGAAAATCAAGGGCAATGGTGATATATATGCGGATTAGACACCAAAAAAAAGCACTCAACAAATGGCTACAATTAAAGGAATGTGGTTAGTGACGGAATCTGATTCCTAATTGATGGAGAAAGGTCTGGTGGCAAGAAAAGCTGCTTCTAAGAGGTTGTCATGTGTTTTCGCTCGACGATTCCATTCTTGGGTGGTTGGTTTGGCCCTTGTTCCTATAACTCGAATCATAGCCCATTATATCCCATTTTAATTTTACATCATTGTGAACCTTACGCCTTTTTTACTCTCTGATCGAGGTTCTCTGTATTGAAAAATCTTCGTAAACTAAATCACACTTGTATATGTTGACATTTAAGAGATATACAGTCAAGAAAATCAAGGGCAACAGTGATATATATGCGGATTAGACACAAAAAAAAAACACTCAACAAATGGCTACAATTTAACGAATGTCTTTAGTGACGGCATCAGATTCCTAAATGAGGGAGAAAGGGGAAACGCTGCTTCTAGGATGTTGTCAAGTGTTTTCGCCCGACGATTCCATTCTTGGGTGGTTGGTTTGGCCCTTGTTCCTGTAACTCAATTCCTAGCCCGGTATATCCCATTTTAATTTTACACCATTGTGAACCTTACGCCTTTTTTACTCTCTGATCGAGGTTCTCGGCATTGAAAAATCTTCGTAAACTAAATCACACCTGTATATGTTGACATTTAAGAGATATACAGTCAAGAAAATCAAGGGCAATGGTGATATATATGCGGATTAGACACAAAAAAAACACTCAACAAATGGCTACAATTTAACGAATGTCTTTAGTGACTGCATCAGATTCCTAATTGATGGAGAAAGGTCTGGAGGCAAGAAAAGCTGCTTCTAGGAGGTTGTCAAGTGTTTTCTCTAGACGATTCCATTCTTCGGTGGTTGGTTTCGCCCTTGTTCCTGTAACTCGAATCCAATCCCGGTATATCCCATTTTAATTTTACTCCATTGTGAACCTTATGCCCTTTTTACTCTCTGATCGAGGTTCTCGTCATTGAAAATTCTTCGTAAACTAAATCACACGTGTATATGTTGACATTTAAGAGATATATACAGTCAGGAAAATCAAGGGCAATGGTGATATATATGCGGATTAGACACAAAAAAACACTCAACAAATGGCTACAATTTAAGGAATGTGGTTAGTGACGGCATCTGATTCCTAATTGATGGAGAAAGGTCTGGTGGCAAGAAAAGCTGCATCTAAGAGGTTGTCAAGTGTTTTCGCTCGACGATTCCATTCTTGGGTGGTTGGTTTGGCCCTTGTTCCTGTAACTCAAATCCTAGCCCGGTATATCCCATTTTAATTTTACACCATTGTGAACCTTATTCCTTTTTTACTCTCCGATCGAGGTTCTCGGCATTGAAAAATCTTCGTAAACTAAATCATACGTGTATATGTTGATATTTAAGAGATATACAGTCAAGAAAGTCAAGGGCAATGGTGATATATATACGGATTAGACACCAACAAAAAAAACACTCAACAAATGGCTTCAATTTAAGGAATGTGTTTAGTGAGGACATTAGATTCCTAATTGATGGAGAAAGGTCTGGTGGCAAGAAAAGCTGCTTCTAGGAAGTTGTCAAGTGTTTTCCATCGACAATTCCATTCTTGGGTGGTTGGTTTGGCCCTTGTTCCTGTTACTCGAATCCTAGCCCGGTATATCCCATTTTAATTTTACACCCTTGTGAACCTTACGCCTTTTTAACCTCTGATCAAGGTTCTCGGCATTGAAAAATCTTCTTAAACTAAATCACACGTGTATATGTTAACATTTAAGAGATATACAGTCAAGAAAATCAAGGGCAATGGTGATATATATGCGGATTAGACAAAAAAAAAATACTCAACAAATGCCTATAATTTAAGGAACGTGTTTGGTGATGGAATCAGATTCCTAATTGATGGAGAAAGGTCTAGAGGCAAGAAAAGCTGATTCTAGGAGGTTGTCAAGTGTTTTCGCTCGACGATTCCATTCTTGGGTGGTTGGTTTGGCCCTCGTTCCTGTAACTCGAATCCTAGCCCGGTATATCCAATTTTAATTTAACACCACTGTGAACCCTACGCCTTTTTAACTCTCTGATCGAGGTTCTCGACATTGAAAAATCTTATTAAACTAAATCACACGTGTATATGTTGACATTTAAGAGATATACAGTCAAGACAATCAAGGGCAATGGTGATATATATGCGGATTAAACACCAAAAAAAACACTGAAAAAGTTGCTACAATTTAAGGAATGTGTTTAGTGAAGGCATCAGATTCCTAATTTATGGAGAAAGGTCTGGTCGCAAGAAAATCTGCTTCTAGGAGGTTGTCAAGTGTTATCGCTCGACGATTCCATTCTTAGGTGGTTGGTTTGGCCCTCGTTCCTGTAACTCAAATCCTAGCTCGGTATATCCCATTTTACTTTTACACCATTGTGAACCTTACGCCTTTTTTACTCAATAATCGAGGTTCTCGGCATTGAAAAATCTTCGTAAACTAAATCACACGTGTATATGTTGACATTTAAGAGATATACAGTTAAGAAAATCAAGGGCAATGGTGATATATATGCGGATGAGACACCAAAAAAACCACTCAACAAATGGCTACAATTTAAGGAATGTGTTTTGTGACGGCATCTGATTCCAAATTGATGGTGAAAGGTCTGGTGGCAAGAAAAGCTGCTTCTAGGAGGTTGTCAAGTGTTTTCGCTCGACGATTCCATTGTTGAGTGGTTGGTTTGGCCTTTGTTCCTCTAACTTGAATCCTATCCCGGTATATCCCATTTTAATTTTACACCATTGTGAACCTTACGCCTTTTTTACTCTCTGATCGAGGTTCTCGGCATTGAAAAATCTTCGTAAACTAAATCACACGTGTATATGTTGACATTTAGGAGATATACAGTCAAGAAAATCAAGGGAAATGGTGATATATATATATATATATATATATGCGGATTAGACACCAAAAAAAGCACTCAACAAATGGCTACAATTTAAGAATTGTGTTTAGTGATGGCATCAGATTCCTAATTGATGGAGAAAGGTCTGGTGGCAAGAAAAGCTGCTTCTAAGAGGTTGTCAAGTGCTTTCTCTTGACGATTCAATTCTTGGGTGGTTGGTTTAGCCCTTGCTACTGTAACTCGAATCCTATCCCGGTATATCCCATTTTAATTTTACACCATTATGAACCTTACGCCTTTTTTACTCTCTGATCGAGGTTCTCGGCAATGAAAAATCTTCGTAAACAAAATCACACGTGTATATGTTGACATTTAAGAGATATACAGTCAAGAAAATCAAGGGCAATGGTGACATATATGCGGATTAGACACCCAAAAAAAACACTCAACAAATGGCTAAATTTAAGGAATGTGTTGAGTGACGGCATCAGATTCCTAATTGATGGAGAAAGGTCTGGTGGCAAGAAAAACTGCTTCTAGGAGTTGTCAAGTGTTTTCGCTCGACGAAACCATTCTTGGGTGGTTGGTTTGGCCCTTGTTCCTGTTACTCGAATCCTAGCCCGGTATATCCCATTTTAAACTTACACCATTGTGAACCTTACGCCTTTTTTACTCTCTGATCGAGGTTCTCGTCAATTAAAAATCTTTGAAAACTAAATCACACGTGTATATGTTGACATTTAAGAGATATACAGTCAAGAAAATCAAGGGCAATGATGATATATATGTGGATTAGACACCAAAAAAAACACTCAACAAATGGCTACAATTTAAGGAATGTGTTTAGTAACGGCATCAGATTCCTAATTGATGGTGAAAGGTCTGATGGCAAGAAAAGCTGCTTCTAGGAGGTTGTCAAGTGTTTTCGCTCGACGATTCCATTCTTGAGTGGTTGGTTTGGCCTTTGTTCCTCTAACTCGAGTCCTATCCCGGTATATCCCATTTTAATTTTACACCATTGTGAACCTTACACCTTTTTTACTCTCTGATCGAGGTTCTCGGCATTGAAAAATCTTGGTAAACTAAATCACACGTGTATATGTTGACATTTAAGAGATATACAGTCAAGAAAATCAAGGGCAATGGTGATATATATATATATATATATATATTCGGATTAGACACCAAAAAAAACACTCAACAAATGGCTACAATTTAAGAAATGTGTTTAGTGACGGCATCAGATTCCTAATTGATGGAGAAAGGTCTGGTGGCAAGAAAACCAACTTCTAGGAGGTTGTCAAGTGCTTTCTCTTGACGATTCAATTCTTGGGTGGTTGGTTTAGCCCTTGCTCCTGTAACTCGAATCCTATCCCGGTATATCCCATTTTAATTTTACACCATTGTGAACCTTACGCCTTTTTTACTCTCTGATCGAGGTTCTCGGCAATGAAAAATCTTCGTAAACTAAATCACACGTGTATATGTTGACATTTAAGAGATATACAGTCAAGAAAATCAAGGGCAATGGTGACATATATGCGGATTAGACACACAAAAAAAACACTCAACAAACGGCTAAATTTAAGGAATGTGTTGAGTGACGGCATCAGATTCCTAATTGATGGAGAAAGGTCTGGTGGCAAGAGAAGCTGCTTCTAGGAGGTTGTCAAGTGTTTTCGCTCGACGATTCCATTCTTGGGTGGTTGGTTTGGCCCTCGTTCCTGTAACTCGAATACTAGCCCGGTATATCTCATTTTAATTTTACACCATTGTGAACCTTAGGCCTTTTTTACTTACTCATCGAGGTCCTCGGCATTGAAAAATCTTCGTAAACTAAATCACACGTGTATATGTTGACATTTAAGAGATATACAGTCAAGAAAATCTAGGGCAATGGTGATATATATGCGGATGAGACACCAAAAAAAACCACTCAACAAATGGCTACAATTTAAGGAATGTGTTTTGTGACGGCATCAGATTCCTAATTGATGGAGAAAGGTCTGGTGGCAAGAAAAGCTGCTTCTAGGAGTTGTCAAGTGTTTTCGCTCGACGATTCCATTCTTGGGTGGTTGGTTTGGCCCTTGTTCCTGTTACTCGAATCCTAGCCCGGTATATCCCATTTTAAACTTACACCATTGTGAACCTTATGCCTTTTTTACTCTCTGATGGAGGTTCTCGTCAATTAAAAATCTTCGAAAACTAAATCACACGTGTATATGTTGACATTTAAGAGATATACAGTCAAGAAAATCAAGGGCAATCATGATATATATGCGGATTAGACACCAAAAAAAACACTCAACAAATGGCTACAATTTAAGGAATGTGTTTAGTGACGGCATCAGATTCCTAATTGATGGTGAAAGGTCTGGTGGCAAGAAAAGCTGCTTCTAGGAGGTTGTCAAGTGTTTTCGCTCGACGATTCCATTCTTGAGTGGTTGGTTTGGCCTTTGTTCCTCTAACTCGAATCCTATCCCGGTATATCCCATTTTAGTTTTACACCATTGTGAACCTTACGTCTTTTTTACTCTCTGATCGAGGTTCTCGGCATTGAAAAATCTTCGTAAACTAAATCACACGTGTATATTTTGACATTTAAGAGATATACAGTCAAGAAAATCAAGGGCAATGGTGATATATATATGCGGATTAGACACCAAAAAAACACACTCAACAAATGGCTACAATTTAAGAATTGTGTTTAGTGACGGCATCAGATTCCTAATTGATGGAGAAAGGTCTGGTGGTAAGAAAACCTACTTCTAGGAGGTTGTCAAGTGCTTTCTCTTGACGATTCAATTCTTGGGTGGTTGGTTTAGCCCTTGCTCCTGTAACTCGAATCCTATCCCGGTATATCCCATTTTAATTTTACACCATTGTGAACCTTACGCCTTTTTTACTCTCTGATCGAGGTTCTCGGCAATGAAAAATCTTCGTAAACTAAATCACACGTGTATATGTTGACATTTAAGAGATATACAGTCAAGAAAATCAAGGGCAATGGTGACATATATGCGGATTAGACACACAAAAAAAACACTCAACAAACGGCTAAATTTAAGGAATGTGTTGAGTGACAGCATCAGATTCCTAATTGATGGAGAAAGGTCTGGTGGCAAGAGAAGCTGCTTCTAGGAGGTTGTCAAGTGTTTTCGCTCGACGATTCCATTCTTGGGTGGTTGGTTTGGCCCCTCGTTCCTGTAACTCGAATACTAGCCCGGTATATCTCATTTTAATTTTACACCATTGTGAACCTTAGGCCTTTTTTACTTACTCATCGAGGTCCTCGGCATTGAAAAATCTTCGTAAACTAAATCACACGTGTATATGTTGACATTTAAGAGATATACAGTCAAGAAAATCTAGGGCAATGGTGATATATATGCGGATGAGACACCAAAAAAAACCACTCAACAAATGGCTACAATTTAAGGAATGTGTTTTGTGACGGCATCAGATTCCTAATTGATGGAGAAAGGTCTGGTGGCAAGAAAAGCTGCTTCTAGGAGTTGTCAAGTGTTTTCGCTCGACGATTCCATTCTTGGGTGGTTGGTTTGGCCCTTGTTCCTGTTACTCGAATCCTAGCCCGGTATATCCCATTTTAAACTTACACCATTGTGAATCTTATGCCTTTTTTACTCTCTGATGGAGGTTCTCGTCAATTAAAAATCTTCGAAAACTAAATCACACGTGTATATGTTGACATTTAAGAGATATACAGTCAAGAAAATCAAGGGCAATCATGATATATATGCGGATTAGACACCAAAAAAAACACTCAACAAATGGCTACAATTTAAGGAATGTGTTTAGTGACGGCATCAGATTCCTAATTGATGGTGAAAGGTCTGGTGGCAAGAAAAGCTGCTTCTAGGAGGTTGTCAAGTGTTTTCGCTCGACGATTCCATTCTTGAGTGGTTGGTTTGGCCTTTGTTCCTGTAACTCGAATCCTATCCCGGTATATCCCATTTTAATTTTACACCATTGTGAACCTTACGCCTTTTTTACTTACTCATCGAGGTTCTCGGCAATAAAAATCTTCGTAAACTAAATCACACGTGTATATGTTGACATTTAAGAGATATACAGTCAAGAAAATCAAGGGCAATGGTGACATATATGCGGATTAGACACACAAAAAAACACTCAACAAATGGCTAAATTTAAGGAATGTGTTGAGTGACGGCATCAGATTCCTAATTGATGGAGAAAGGTCTGGTGGCAAGAAAAGCTGCTTCTAGGAGTTGTCAAGTGTTTTCGCTCGACGATTCCATTCTTGGGTGGTTGGTTTGGCCCTTGTTCCTGTTACTCGAATCCTAGCCCGGTATATCCTATTTTAAACTTACACCATTGTGAACCTTACGCCTTTTTTACTCTCTGATCGAGGTTCTCGTCAATTAAAAATCTTCGACAACTAAATCACACGTGTATATGTTGACATTTAAGAGATATACAGTCAAGAAAATCAAGGGCAATGATGATATATATGCGGATTAGACACCAAAAAAAACACTCAACAAATGGCTACAATTTAAGGAATGTGTTTAGTGACGGCATCAGATTCCTAATTGATGGTGAAAGGTCTGGTGGCAAGAAAAGCTGCTTCTAGGAGGTTGTCAAGTGTTTTCGCTCGACGATTCCATTCTTGAGTGGTTGGTTTGGCCTTTATTCCTCTAACTCGAATCCTATCCCGGTATATCCCATTTTAGTTTTACACCATTGTGAACCTTACGTCTTTTTTACTCTCTGATCGAGGTTCTCGGCATTGAAAAATCTTCGTAAACTAAATCACACGTGTATATGTTGACATTTAAGAGATATACAGTCAAGAAAATCAAGGGCAATGGTGATATATATATATATATATATATATATATATATATATATATATATATATATGCGGATTAGACACCAAAAAAACACTCAACAAATGGCTACAATTTAAGAATTTTGTTTAGTGACGGCATCAGATTCCTAATTGATGGAGAAAGGTCTGGTGGCAAGAAAAGCTGCTTCTAGGAGGTTGTCAAGTGCTTTCTCTTGATGATTCAATTCTTGGGTGGTTGGTTTAGCCCTTGCTCCTGTAAATCGAATCCTATCCCGGTATATCCCAGTTTAATTTTACACCATTGTGAACCTTATGCCTTTTTTACTCTCTGATCGAGGTTCTCGGCAATGAAAAATCTTCGTAAACTAAATCACACGTGTATATGTTGACATTTAAGAGATATACAGTCAAGAAAATCAAGGGCAATGGTGACATATATGCGGATTAGACACACAAAAAAAAACACTCAACAAATGGCTAAATTTAAGGAATGTGTTGAGTGACGGCATCAGATTCCGAATTGATCGAGAAAGGTCTGGTGGCAAGAGAAGCTGGTTCTAGGAGGTTGTCAAGTGTTTTCGCTCGACGGTTCCAGTCTTGGGTGGTTGGTTTGGCCCTCGTTCCTGTAACTCGAATCCTAGCCCGGTATATCCCATTTTAATTTTACACCATTGTGAACCTTACGCCTTTTTTACTTACTCATCGAGGTTCTCGGCATTGAAAAATCTTCGTAAACTAAATCACACGTGTCTCTGTTGACATTTAAGAGATATACAGTAAAGAAAATCAAGGGCAATGGTGATATATATGCGGATGAGACACCAAAAAAAACACTCAACAAATGGCTACAATTTAAGGAATGTGTTTTGTGACGGCATCAGATTCCTAATTGATAGAGAAAGGTCTGGTGGCAAGAAAAGCTGCTTCTAGGAGTTGTCAAGTGTTTTCTCTCGACGATTCCATTCTTCGGTGGTTGGTTTGGCCCTTGTTTCTGTTACTCGAATCCTAGCCCGGTATATCCCATTTTAAACTTACACCATTGTGAACCTTACGCCTTTTTTACTCTCTGATCGAGGTTCTCGTCAATTAAAAATCTTCGAAAACTAAATCACACGTGTATATGTTGACATTTAAGAGATATACAGTCAAGAAAATCAAGGGCAATGATGATATATATGCGGATTAGAAACCAAAAAAAAACACTCAACAAATGGCTACAATTTAAGGAATGTGTTTAGTGACGGCATCAGATTCCTAATTGATGGTGAAAGGTCTGGTGGCAAGAAAAGCTGCTTCTAGGAGGTTGTCAAGTGTTTTCGCTCGACGATTCCATTCTTGAGTGGTTGGTTTGGCCTTTGTTCCTGTAACTTGAATCCTATCCCGGTATATCCCATTTTAATTTTACACCATTGTGAACCTTACGCCTTTTTTACTCTCTGATCGAGGTTCTCGGCATTGAAAAATCTTCGTAAACTAAATCACACGTGTATATGTTGACATTTAAGAGATATACAGTCAAGAAAATCAAGGGCGATGGTGATATATATATATATACATATATATATATGCGGATTAGACACCAAAAAAAACACTCAACAAATGGCTACAATTTAAGAATTGTGTTTAGTGACGGCATCAGATTCCTAATTGATGGAGAAAGGTCTGGTGGCAAGAAAAGCTGCTTCTAGGAGGTTGTCAAGTGCTTTCTCTTGACGATTCAATTCTTGGGTGGTTGGTTTAGCCCTTGCTCCTGTAACTCGAGTCCTATCCCGGTATATCCCATTTTAATTTTACACCATTGTGAACCTTACGCCTTTTTTACTCTCTGATCGAGGTTCTCGGCAATGAAAAATCTTCGTAAACTAAGTCACACGTGTATATGTTGACATTTAAGAGATATACAGTCAAGAAAATCAAGGGCAATGCTGACATATATGCGGATTAGACACATAAAAAAACACTCAACAAATGGCTAAATTTAAGGAATGTGTTGAGTGACGGCATCAGATTCCTAATTGATGGAGAAAGGCCTGGTGGCAAGAGAAGCTGCTTCTAGGAGGTTGTCAAGTGTTTTCGCACGACGATTCCATTCTTGGGTGGTTGGTTTGGCCCTCGTTCCTGTAACTCGAATCCTTGCCCGGTATATCCCATTTTAATTTTACACCATTGTGAACCTTACGCCTTTTTTACTCTCTGATCGAGGTTCTCGGCGTTGAAAAATCTTCGTAAACTAAATCACACGTGTATATGTTGACATTTAAGAGATATATACAGCCAAGAAAATCAAGGGCAATGGTGACATATATGAGGATTAGACAGCAAAAAAACTCTCAACAAATGGCTACAATTTAAGGAATGTGTTTAGTGACGGCATCAGATTCCTAATTGATGGAGAAAGGTCTGGTGGAAAGAAAAGCTGCTTGTCGGAGGTTGTCAAGTGTTTTTGATCGACGATTCCATTCTTGGGTGGTTGGTTTGGCCCTCGTTCCTGTAACTCAAATCCTAGCTCGGAATATCCCATTTTAATTTTACACCAATGTGAACCTTACGCCTTGTTTACTCTCTGATCGTGGTTCTCGGCAATTAAAAATCTTCGTAAACTAAATTACACGTGTGTATGTTGACATTTTAAAGATATACAGTCAAGAAAATCAAGGGCAATGGTGATATATATGCGGATTAGACAAGAAAAAAAACACTCAACAAATGGCTACAATTTAAGGAATGTGTTTAGTGAAAGCATCAGATTCCTAATTTATGGAGAAAGGTCTGGTGGCAAGAAAATCTGCTTCTAGGAGGTTGTCAAGTGTTTTCGCTCGACGATTCCATTCTTAGGTGGTTGGTTTGGCCCTCGTTC
The DNA here is from genome assembly GCA_030545235.1 of Helianthus tuberosus. Lineage (NCBI taxonomy): Eukaryota > Viridiplantae > Streptophyta > Magnoliopsida > Asterales > Asteraceae > Helianthus > Helianthus tuberosus. The sequence continues at coordinate 56,257,429 of CM060448.1, forward strand.
CTGTAACTCAAATCCTAGCTCGGTATATCCCATTTTAATTTTACACCATTGTGAACCTTACGCCTTTTTTACTCTCTGATCGAGGTTCTCGGCATTGAAAAATCTTCGTAAACTAAATCACACGTGTATATGTTGACATTTAAGAGATATACAGTCAAGAAAATCAAGGGCAATGGTGATATATATGCGGATTAGACACCAAAAAAACCACTCAACAAATGGCTAAAATTTTAGGAATGTGTTTAGTGACGGCATCAGATTCCTAATTGATGGAGAAAGGTCTGGTGGCAAGAAAAGCTGCTTCTAGGAGGTTGTCAAGTGTTTTTGCTCGACGATTCCATTCTTGGGTGGTTGGTTTGGCCCTTGTTCCTGTTACTCGAATCCTTGCCCGGTATATCCCATTTTAAATTTACACCATTGTGAACCTTACGCCTTTTTTACTCTCTGATCGAGGTTCTGGTCAATTAAAAATCTTCGAAAACTAAATCACACGTGTATATGTTGACATTTAAGAGGTATACCATCAAGAAAATCAAGGTCAATTGTAACACCCCGAAAACGGGTTTGGTAATCAAACCCGTTAATGCTAAGAGACGGGTTATAACTCCCGGAATCCAATAAGTTAACTAGGAATAATAATAACCTAGTTAGAAGAGAAGTCTTGTAGTGACATACTAGTGGGTTAAAACCTTATAACTAGGAAAATATAAAACTTTATATTAAAATTATAAAGTTTTAAATAAACAAGGACAAACTAACTAGGACAAAATAATCCAGTTAGTCATGAGACTTGTAAATTACTTACTAGAAGGTTAAAACACCTTAAATAAATAACTTAATGATAATGGAGGGACTAAAGGTGTTAAAACTAATAATAATAAAAACAAGGTTTAAACACCAAACACACTAAAAGAAGTGTGTCTGGTCGATCAAAACATCAGGGGCGAACAGGAGCTTCCCCACCAAACCCTAACTTGTGCAAATTGATCAAATTGGGGCTTCAAATCAGTTCCAAATCGATTTCCAAGCATGAAATTGTGATCTCCTCTAAAAAGGGATCATAAGGTATGTAATTTCAATGCAAAATCTTCACCCAAATCTCTGAGTGAATTCATGGAATTCAAGAATTGATGTTGCATGTTAGTTGTTTTGAAAGACATAGTGACTAGGGACAAACCCTAGTTAATTACTTGTTGAAATTTTGCTTAATTCTAGTGAATTCCATAATCACCATTGAAGGTGATAAGTGGGTTTTGTAGGAGCATGTAAAACACTAGAATTTGATTGTTTTTCTAGTATAATTTGAATTCTAGGAAGTAAATTCAGATATTGATAATGTGAAAATTGATATGAGCATGCTTAATAGATGCTAATATTGGCTAAATAACAAGCCATGAACATGATTATAAGCTTTGAGAAATTATGCCCTTAAGGTGTTTGTGAAAATGCCTCAAAGAAGGCTTAGAAACTGAAATTTAAAGTTAAAACGCAAGATTGTAACGATTTAGCGAATTATGCGATACATGATTGAAAAAGGGTTCTAAAAGGATTTTGAATTGAACTCTTTAGGCGAGGAATCCGGATCGTCAAATGGACAAGCCGGTGGAAATACGCGTTTGGAAAGGATGCTTAAAAGGTACGTAACTACGGTTTCGTTACGATACGCTCGATTACGTATTTTCGCTAGTAGTCTTTAAATTATCATAATAGATGAAATTGGTATTTAGTTAAAGTGACGAAGATCACTAAGTAGATAAACGGGTCAAAAGGTGAAATTATCACCCTTTGACAATATCGACTAATGGTTCGTTGAGTTATATGATTATAGGAATGAATATCATATGGATGTTTACAGCGCTATCACTTAACAGCCACTAAGGCAAGGTATTGAAACGGGTCAATATATTGATCCGAGCGAGGTATGTATAATAACACAATTCATCACGTAGAATTTGGAGTTCTATAAGAGTTAGACAATGTTAAAGTATAGATATTCGGTTATCTTCAGGTAAACCGAATAAGTTGAATTATGTTTATGGTGTTTTAGAAGCACATGAGTTTACAAACAAGAATTATAGTTAAAAGGTTGGATTTTTAGTCAAACAAGTATTTAAAGGTCCTTGTAGTAAAGGAAGGATGAAAATTGACCAAATTGCCCTTGTAAGCTAATTTGAACGAACGACCCATAAAGGTGGTTCGGAAATAAGTTTTATGATTAAATATATGCTTAGAATGAGTATAGGTAGTGAAGGATGTAAATCCTTGGGTCGAAAGACTTTATATGAGTCTTTGCCGTAAAATGATAATCCGAGGGGTAGAAACTCGGAACATATAGATATCCATATTAAATCCAACACACATATAGATGTGGTGGAAGATAACTTGATAAGAAATGTAGGAATAAGATGCTAGAAATGAATGAAAGCGAGTTCAAGTTTTAAAGTGCTAAAATACCCTTAACGGGTCAAAATAAGCATACGAGCGAAAACGGGTTTAAATTGTGTAATAAACCTATGATTAGAACCTAATATAGTAGGTAACATTAATTTGAAGAAGTGTATGAGATATAGGAATCAAATAAATACGCTTGTTTGATAAAATGTATAAACGGGTTAAAATTCGGTAAAAAGGTAACGAGTCGAAGGCTTAGAAGTCTCAAAATTTCTTATGTTGGATGTAGGATTTTAACTCCATAAGATAGAGGATTAAATTACGGACGCGTAGGAAAAAGAATCGGGTAAAACTGATCAATAACGAAGAAGTTATGGCCGTTTCCGTGAAATCAGGTCGTGCTGGGTATGTACAGCATCAGCTGAAGGCACCTGCTGTGAAAAATAGGGCTAGGCGTGACGCCTAGGCCCTTGGCGTCACGCCAAGCCCCCTAACTCCGAAAATTTTTAATTTTTGTCATTTTTAACCCGTGTACTTGTTTGAACTTAATATTTGACTATCAAAACTAACTTTTAAGTTGGTTTTGATCATAGGTGAATGCCAAGAGTGCACGGATGAAGTTCAAGCGACGAGCAAGAACCGAACACGATCATGAAATAAGCTTCCGCACTATGTATCGTTATTATGTTAGACGACGAACGTATACATGATATGTGGTATACTTTTAAATTGTAAAAAGTTTTAATAAACCCGTAATTTCCAATGCATATGTAATCTTAATTACATGATTGTTTTTCGTAAATGATACGTTAAACCATAATTTATAAGAACGGGTGTTACAGCAATGATGATATATACGCGGATTAGACACAAAAAAAACACTCAACAAATGACTACAATTTAAGGAATGTGTTTAGTGACGGCATCAGATTCCTAATTGATGGTGAAAGGTCTGGTGGCAAGAAAATCTGCTTCTAGGAGGTTGTCAAGTGTTTTCGCTCAACGATTCCATTCTTGAGTTGTTGGTTTGGCCTTTGTTCCTGTAACTCGAATCCTATCCCGGTATATCCCATTTTAATTATACACCATTGTGAACCTTACGCCTTTTTTACTCTCTGATCGAGGTTCTTGGCATTGAAAAAACTTCGTAAACTAAATCACACGTGTATATGTTGACATTTAAGAGATATACAGTCAAGAAAATCAAGGGCAATGGTGATATATATGCGGATTAGACACCAAAAAAAAACACTCAACAAATGGCTACAATTTAAAGAATGTGTTTAGTGATGACATCAGATTCCTAATTGATGGAGAAATGTCTGGTGGCAAGAAAAGCTGCTTCTAGAACGTTGTCAAGTGTTTTCGCTCGACGATTCCATTCTTGGGTGGTTGGTTTGGCCCTTGTTCCTGTAACACGAATCCTAGCCCGGTATATCCCATTTCAATTTTACACCATTGTGAACCTTACGCCTTTTTTACTCTCTGATCGAGGTTCTCGGCAATGAAAAATCTTCGTAAACTAAATCGCACGTGTATATGTTGACATTTAAGAGATATACAGTTAAGAAAATCAAGGGCAATGGTGACATATATGCGGATTAGACACACAAAAAAACACTCAACAAATGGCTACAATTTAAGGAATGTGTTGAGTGACGGAATCAGATTCCTAATTGAGGGAGAAAGGTCTGGTGGCAAGAGAAGCTGCTTCTAGGAGGTTGTCAAGTGTTTTCGCTCGACGATTCCATTCTTGCGTGGTTGGTTTGGCCCTCGTTCCTGTAACTCAAATCCTAGCCCGGTATATCCCATTTTAATTTTACACCATTGTGAACCTTACGCCTTTTTTACTCTCTGATCGAGGTTCTCGGCATTGAAAAATCTTCGTAAACTAAATCACACGTGTATATGTTGACATTTAAGAGATATACAGTCAAGAAAATCAAGGGCAATGGTGATATATATGCGGATTAGACACCAAAAAAACACTCAACAAATGGCTACAATTTAAGGAATGTGTTTAGTGACGGCATTAGATTCCTAATTGATGGAGAAATGTCTAATGGCAAGAAAAGCTGCTTCTAGGAGGTTGTCAAGTGTTTTCGCTCTTGGGTGGTTCGTTTGGCCCTCGTTCCTGTAACTCGAATCCTAGCCTGGTATATCCCATTTTAATTTTACACCATTGTGAACCTTACCCCTTTTTTACTTTCTTATCGAGGTTCTCGGCATTAAAAAATCTTGTAAACTAAATCACACGTGTATATGTTGACATTTAAGAGATATACAGTCAAGAAAATCAAGGGCAATGGTGATATATATGCGGATTAGACACCAAAAAAAACACTAAACAAATGGCTACAATTTAAGGAATGTGTTTAGTGACGGCATTAGATTCCTAATTGATGGAGAAAGGTCTGGTGGCAAGAAAAGCTGCTTCTAGGAGGTTGTCAAGTGTTTTCGCTCGACGATTCCATTCTTGGGTGGTTGGTTTGGCCCTTGTTCCTGTAACTCGAATCCTAGCCCGGTATATCCCATTTTAATTTTACACCATTGTGAACCTTACGCCTTTTTTACTCTCTGTTCGAGGTTCTCGGCATTGAAAAAATCTTCGTAAACTAAATCACACGTGTATATGTTGACATTTAAGAGATATATTGTCAAGAAAATCAAGGGCAATGGCGATATATATATGCGGATTAGACACCAAGAAAAAAAACTCTCAACAAATGGCTACAATTCAAGGAACGTGTTTAGTGACGGCATCAGATTCCTAATTGATGGAGAAAGGTCTAGTGGCAAGAAAAGCTGCTTCAAGGAGGTTGTCAAGTGTTTTCGCTCAAGGATTCCATTCTTGGGTGGTTGGTTTGGCCCTTGTTCCTGTAACTCGAATCCTAGCCCGGTATATCCCATTTTAATTTTACACCATTGCGAACCTTATGCCTTTTTTACTCTCTAATCGAGGTCCTCGGCATTGAAAAATCTTCGTAAACTAAATTGCACGTGTATATGTTGACATTTAAGAGATATACAGTTAAGAAAATCAAGGGCAATGGTTATATACATGCGGATTAGACACCAAAAAAAACTCAACAAATGGCTACAATTTAAGGAATGTGTTTAGTGACGACATCGGATTCCTAACTGATGGAGAAAGGTCTGGTGGCAAGAAAAGCTGCTTCTAGGAGGTTGTCAAGTGTTTTTGTTCGACGATTCCATTCTTGAGTGGTTGTTTGGCCTTTGTTCCTGTGACTCGAATCCTATCCCGGTATATCCCATTTTAATTTTACACCATTGTAAACCTTACGCCTTTTTTACTCTCTGATCGAGGTTCTCGGCATTGAAAAATCTTCGTAAACTAAATCACACGTGTATATGTTGACATTTAAGAGATATGCAGTCAATAAAATCAAGGGCAATGGTGATATATATGCGGATTAGACATAAAAAAAACACTCAACAAATGGCTACAATTAAGGAATGTGGTTAGTGACGTCATCAGATTCCTAATTGATGGAGAAAGGTCTGGTGGCAAGAAAAGCTGCTTCTAGGAGGTTGTTAAGTGTTTTCGCTCGACGATTCCATTCTTGGGTGGTTGGTTTGGCCCTTGATCCTGTAACTTGAATCCTAGCCCGGTATATCCCATTTTAATTTTACACCATTGTGAACCTTACGCCTTTTTTACTCTCTGATCGAGGTTCTCGGCTTTGAAAAATCTTCGTAAACTAAATCACACGTGTATATGTTGACATTTAAGAGATATACAGTCAAGAAAATCAAGAGCAATGGTGATATATATGCGGATTAGACACCAAAAAAACACTCAACAAATGGCTACAATTTAAGGAATGTGTTTAGTGACGGCATTAGATTCCTAATTGATGGAGAAAGGTCTGGTGGCAAGAAAAGCTGCTTCTAGGAGGTTGTCAAGAGTTTTCTCTCTTGGGTGGTTCGTTTGGCCCTCGTTCCTGTAACTCGAATCCTAGCCCGGTATATCCCAATTTAATTTTACACCATTGTGAACCTTACGCCTTTTTTACTCTCTGATCGAGGTTCTCGGCATTAAAAAATCTTGTAAACTATATCACACGTGTATATGTTGACATTTAAGAGATATACAGTCAAGAAAATCAAGGGCAATGGTGATATATATGCGGATTAGACACCAAAAAAAACACTCAACAAATGGCTACAATTTAAGGAATGTGTTTAGTGACGGCATTAGATTCCTAATTGATGGAGAAAGGTCTGGTGGCAAGAAAAGCTGCTTCTAGGAGGTTGTCAAGTGTTTTCGCTCGATGATTCCATTCTTGGGTGGTTGGTTTGGCCCTTGTTCCTGTAACTCGGATCCTAGCCCGGTATATCCCATTTTAATTTTACACCATTGTGAACCTTACGCCTTTTTTACTTTCTGTTCGAGGTTCTCGGCATTGAAAAAATCTTCTTAACTAAATCACACGTGTATATGTTGACATTTAAGAGATATATAGTTAAGAAAATCAAGGGCAATGGCGATATATATATGCGGATTAGACACCAAGAAAAAAAATACTCAACAAATGGCTACAATTCAAGGAATGTGTTTAGTGACGGCATCAGATTCCTAATTGATGGAGAAAGGTCTAGTGGCACGAAAAGCTGCTTCAAGGAGGTTGTCAAGTGTTTTCGCTCAACGATTCCATTCTTGAGTGGTTGGTTTGGCCCTTGTTCCTGTAAATCGAATCCTACCCCGGTATATCCCATTTTCATTTTACACCATTGGGAACCTTACGCTTTTTTTATTCTCTAATCGAGGTCCTCGGCATTGAAAAATCTTCGTAAACTAAATCACACGTGTATATGTTGACATTTAAGAGATATACAGTTAAGAAAATCAAGGGCAATGGTTATATATATGCGGATTAGACACCAAAAAAAACTCAACAAATGGCTACAATTTAAGGAATGTGTTTAGTGACGACATCAGATTCCTAACTGATGGAGAAAGGTCTAGTGGCAAGAAAAGCTGCTTCTAGGAGGTTGTCAAGTGTTTTTGCTCGAAGATACCATTCTTGAGTGGTTGGTTTGGCCTTTGTTCCTGTATCTCGAATACTATCCCGATATATCCCATTTTAATTTTACACCATTGTGAACCTTACGCCTTTTTTACTCTCTGATCGAGGTTCTCGGCATTGAAAAATCTTCGTAAACTAAATCACACGTATATATGTTGACATTTAAGAGATATACAGTCAAGAAAATCAAGGGCAATGGTGATATATATGGGAATTAGACACAAAAAAAACACTCAACAAATGGTTAAAATTTAAGGAATGTGGTTAGTAACGTCATCAGATTCCTAATTAATGGAGAAAGGTCTGGTGGCAAGAAAAGCTGCTTCTAGGAGGTTGTCAAGTGTTTTCGCTCGACAATTTCATTCTTGGGTGGTTGGTTTGGCCCTTGTTCCTGAAACTCGAATCCTAGCCCGGTATATCCCATTTTAATTTTACACCATTGTGAACCTTACGCCTTTTTTACTCTCTGATCGAGGTTCTCGGCATTAAAAAATCTTCGGAAACTAAATCACACGTGTATATGTTGACATTTCAGAGATATGCAGTCAATAAAATCAAGGGCAATGGTGTTATATATGCGGATTAGACACCAAAAAAAAACTCAGCAAATGGCTACAATTTAAGGAATGTGTTTAGTGACGACATCAGATTCCTAACTGATGGAGAAAGGTCTGGTGGCAAGAAAAGCTGCTTCTAGGAGGTTGTCAAGTGTTTTTGCTCGACGATTCCATTCTTAAGTGGTTGGTTTGGCCTTTGTTCCTGTAACTCAAATCCTATCCCGGTATATCCCATTTTAATTTAACACCATTGTGAACCATACGCCTTTTTTACTCTCTGATCGAGGTTCTCGGCATTGAAAATTCTTCGTAAACTAAATCACACGTGTATATGTTGACATTTAAGAGATATACAGTAAAGAAAATCAAGGGCAATGGTGATATATATGCGAATTAGACACAAAAAAACACTCAACAAATGGTTACAATTTAAGGAATGTGGTTAGTGACGTCATCAGATTCCTAATTGATGGAGAAAGGTCTGGTGGCAAGAAAAGCTGCTTCTAGGAAGCTGTCAAGTGTTTTCGCTTGACAATTTCAATCTTGGGTGGTTGGTTTGGCCCTTGTTCCTGAAACTCGAATCCTAGCCCGGTATATCCCATTTTAATTTTACACCATTGTGAACCTTACGCCTTTTTTACTCTCTGATCGAGGTTCTCGGCATTGAAAAATCTTCGTAAACTAAATCACACGTGTATATGTTGACATTTAAGAGATATGCAGTCAATAAAATCAAGAGCAATGGTGATATATATGTGGATTAGACACATAAAAAAACACTCAACAAATGGCTACAATTTAAGGAATGTGTTTTGTGACGGCATCAGATTCCCAATTGATGGAGAAAGGTCTGGCGGCAAGAAAAGCTGCTTCTAGGAGGTTGTCAAGTGTTTTCGCTCGACGATTCCATTCTTGGGTGGTTGGTTTGGCCCTTGTTCCGGTAACTCAAATCCTAGCCCGGTATATCCCATTTTAAATTTACACAATTGTGAACCTTACGCCTTTTTTACTCTCTGATCGAGGTTCTCGTCATTGAAAAATCTTCGAAAACTAAATCACAAGTGTATATTTTGACATTTAAGAGATATACAGTCAAGAAAATCAAGGGCAATGGTGATATATATGCGGATTAGACACAAAAAAAAACACTCAACAAATGGCTACAAATTAAGAAATTTGTTTAGTGACGGCACCAGATTCCTATTTAATGGAGAAAGGTCTGGGGGCAAGAAAAGCTGCTTCTAGGAGGTTGTCAAGTATTTTCGCTCGACGATTCCATTCTTGGGTGGTAGGTTTGTCCCTTGTTCCTGTAACTCGAATCCTAGCCCGGTATATCCCATTTTAATTTTAAACCATTGTGAACCTTATGCCTTTTTTACTCTCTGATCGAGATTTTTGGCATTAAAAAATCTTCGTAAACTAAATCACACGTGTATATGTTGACATTTAAGACATATACAGTCAAGAAAATCAAGGGCAATTGTGATATATATGCGGATTAGACACAAAAAAAACACTCAACAAATGGGTACAATTTAAGTAATGTGTTTAGTGATGGCATTGGATTCCTAATTGATGGAGAAAGGTCTGGTGGCAAGAAAAGCTACTTCTAGGAGGTTGTCAAGTATTTTCGCTCGAAAATTCCATTCTTGGGTGGTTCGTTTGGCCCTCGTTCCTGTAACTCGAATCCTAGCCCAGTGTATCCCATTTTAATTCTACACCATTGTGAACCTTACGCCTTTTTTACTCTCTGATCGAGGTTCTCGGCATTAAAAAATCTTGTAAACTAAATCACACGTGTATATGTTGACATTTAAGAGATATACAGTCAAGAAAATCAAGGGCAATGGTGATATATATGCGGATTAGACACAAAAAAAACACTCAACAAATGGCTACTATTTAAGGAATGTGTTTAATGACGGCATCAGATTCCTAATTGATGGAGAAAGGTCTGGTGGCAAGAAAAGCTGCTTCTAGGAGGTTGTCAAGTGTTTTCGCTCGACGATTCCATTATTGGGTGGTTGGTATGGCCCTTGTTCCTGTAACTCGAGTCCTAGCCCGGTATATCCCATTTGAATTTTACACCATTGGGAACCTTACGCCTTTTTTACTCTCTGATCGAGGTTATCAGCATTGAAAAATCTTCGTAAACTAAATCACACGTGTATATGTTGACATTTAAGAGATATACAGTCAAGAAAATCAAGGGTAATGGTGATATATATGCGGATTAGACTAAAAAAAAACACTCAACAAATGGCTACAATTTAAGGAATGTGTTTAGTGATGGCATCAGATTCCTAATTGATGGAGAAAGGTCTTGTGGCAAGAAAAGCTGCTTCTAGGAGGTTGTCAAGTATTTTCGCTCGACGTTTCCATTCTGGGGTGGTTGGTTTGGCCCTTGTTCCTGTAACTCGAATCCTAGCCCGGTAAATCCCATTTTAATTTACAATTTTGAACCTTACGCCTTTTTTACTCTCTGATCGAGGTTCTCGGCATTGAAAAATCTTCGTAAACTAAATCACACTTGTATATGTTGACATTTAAGAGATATACAGTCAAGAAAATCAAGGGCAATGGTGATATATATGTGGATTAGACACCAAAAAAAAACACTCCACAAATGGCTACAATTTGAGAAATGTGTTTAGTGACGGCATCAGATTCCTAATTGATGGAGAAAAGACTGGTGGCAAGAAAAGCTGCTCCTAGGAGCTTGTCAAGTGTTTTCGCTCGACGATTCCATTCTTGGGTGGTTGGTTTGGCCCTTGTTCCTGTAACTCGAATCCTAGCCCGGTATATCCCATTTTAATTTTACACCATTGTGAACCTTACGCCTTTTTTACTCTCTGATCGAGGTTCTCGGCATTGAAAAATCTTCTTAAACTAAATCACACGTGTATATGTTGACGTTTAAGAGATATACAGTCAAGAAAATCAAGGGCAATGGTGATATATATGCGGATTAGACAAAAAAAACACTCAACAAATGGCTATAATTTAAGGAATGTGTTTGGTGATGGAATCAGATTCCTAATTGATGGAGAAAGGTCTGGAGGCAAGAAAAGCTGCTTCTAGGAGGTTGTCAAGTGTTTTCGCTCGACGATTCCATTCTTGGGTGGTTGGTTTGGCCCTCTTTCCTGTAACTCGAATCCTAGCCCGGTATTTCCAATTTTAATTTTACACCACTGTGAACCCTACGCCTTTTTAACTCTCTGATCGAGGTTATCGACATTGAAAAATCTTATTAAACTAAATCACACGTGTATATGTTGACATTTAAGAAATATACAATTAAGACAATCAAGCGCAATGGTGATATATATGTAGATTAAACACCAAAAAAAACACTGAAAAAGTGGCTACAATTTAAGGAATGTGTTTAGTGACGACATCAGATTCCTTATTTATGGAGAAAGGTCTGGTCACAAGAAAATCTGCTTCTAGGAGCTTGTCACGTGTTTTCGCTCGACGATTCCATTCTTAGGTGGTTGGTTTGGCCCTCGTTCCTGTAACTCAAATCCTAGCTCGGTATATCCCATTTTAATTTTACACCAGTATGAACCTTACGCCTTTTTTACTCTCTGATCGAGGTTCTCGGCATTGAAAAACATTCGTAAACTAAATCACACGTGTATATGTTGACATTTAAGAGATATACAGTAAAGAAAATCAAGGGCAATGGTGATATATACGCGGATGAGACACCAAAAAACCCACTCAACAAATGGCTACAATTTAAGGAATGTGTTTTGTGACGGCATCAGATTCCCAATTGATGGAGAAAGGTCTGGCGGCAAGAAAAGCTGCTTCTAGGAGGTTGTCAAGTGTTTTCGCTCGACGATTCCATTCTTGGGTGGTTGGTTTGGCCCTTGTTCCTGTAACTCGAATCCTAGCCCGGTATATCCCATTTTAAATTTACACCATTGTGAACCTTACGCCTTTTTTACTCTCTGATCGAGGTTCTCGTCATTGAAAAATCTTCGAAAACTAAATCACAAGTGTATATTTTGACATTTAAGAGATATACAGTCAAGAAAATCAAGGGCAATGGTGATATATATGCGGATTAGACACCAAAAAAAAAACACTCAACAAATGGCTACAAATTAAGAAATTTGTTTAGTGACGGCACCAGATTCCTATTTGATGGAGAAAGGTCTGGGGGCAAGAAAAGCTGCTTCTAGGAGGTTGTCAAGTATTTTCGCTCGACGATTCCATTCTTGGGTGGTAGGTTTGGCCCTTGTTCCTGTAACTCGAATCCTAGCCCGGTATATCCCATTTTAATTTTAAACCATTGTGAACCTTATGCCTTTTTTACTCTCTGATCGAGATTTTTGGCATTAAAAAATCTTCGTAAACTAAATCACACGTGTATATGTTGACATTTAAGACATATACAATCAAGAAAATCAAGGGCAATTGTGATATATATGCGGATTAGACACCAAAAAAAAACACTCAACAAATGGGTACAATTTAAGTAATGTGTTTAGTGATGGCATTGGATTCCTAATTGATGGAGAAAGGTCTGGTGGCAAGAAAAGCTACTTCTAGGAGGTTGTGAAGTGTTTTCGCTCGAAAATTCCATTCTTGGGTGGTTCGTTTGGCCCTCGTTCCTGTAACTCGAATCCTAGCCCAGTGTATCCCATTTTAATTCTACACCATTGTGAACCTTACGCCTTTTTTACTCTCAGATCGAGGTTCTCGGCATTAAAAAATCTTGTAAACTAAATCACACGTGTATATGTTGACATTTAAGAGATATACAGTCAAGAAAATCAAGGGCAATGGTGATATATATGCGGATTAGACACACAAAAAAAACACTCAACAAATGGCTACTATTATAGGAATGTGTTTAATGACGGCATCAGATTCCTAATTGATGGAGAAAGGTCTGGTGGCAAGAAAAGCTGCTTCTAGGAGGTTGTCAAGTGTTTTCGCTCGACGATTCCATTATTGGGTGGTTGGTATGGCCCTTGTTCCTGTAACTCGAATCCTAGCCCGGTATATCCCATTTGAATTTTACACCATTGGGAACCTTACGCCTTTTTTACTCTCTGATCGAGGTTATCGGCATTGAAAAATCTTCGTAAACTAAATCACACGTGTATATGTTGACATTTAAGAGATATACAGTCAAGAAAATCAAGGGTAATGGTGATATATATGCGGATTAGACTAAAAAAAACACTCAACAAATGGCTACAATTTAAGGAATGTGTTTAATGATGGCATCAGATTCCTAATTGATGGAGAAAGGTCTTGTGGCAAGAAAAGCTGCTTCTAGGAGGTTGTAAAGTATTTTCGCTCGACGTTTCCATTCTGGGGTGGTTGGTTTGGCCCTTGTTCCTGTAACTCGAATCCTAGCCCGGTATATCCCATTTTAATTTACAATTGTGAACCTTACGCCTTTTTTACTCTCTGATCGAGGTTCTCGGCATTGAAAAATCTTCGTAAACTAAATCACCCTTGTATATGTTGACATTTAAGAGATATACAGTCAAGAAAATCAAGGGCAATGGTGATATATATGCGGATTAGACACCAAAAAAAAACACTCCACAAATGGCTACAATTTGAGAAATGTGTTTAGTGACGGCATCAGATTCCTAATTGATGGAGAAAAGACTGGTGGCAAGAAAAGCTGCTCCTAGGAGCTTGTCAAGTGTTTTCGCTCGACGATTCCATTCTTGGGTGGTTGGTTTGGCCCTTGTTCCTGTAACTCGAATCCTAGCCCGGTATATCCCATTTTAATTTTACACCATTGTGATCCTTAAGCCTTTTTTACTCTCTGATCGAGGTTCTCGGCATTGAAAAATCTTCATAAACTAAATCACACGTGTATATGTTGACGTTTAAGAGATATACTGTAAAGAAAATCAAGGGCAATGGTGATATATATGCGGATTAGACACTAAAAAAAACACTCAACAAATGGTTACAATTTAAGGAATGTGTTTAGTGACGGGCGGCATCAGATTCCTAATTGATGGAGAAAGGTCCGGTGGCAGGAAAAGCTGCTTCTAGTAGATTGTCAAGTGTTTTCGCTCGACGATTCAATTCTTGGATGGTTGGTTTGGCCCTTGTTCCTGTAACTCGAATCCTATCCCGGTATATCCCATTTTAATTTTACACCATTGTGAACCTTACGCCTTTTTTACTCTCTGATCGAGGTTTTTGGCATTGAAAAATCTTCGTAAACTAAAACACACGTGTATATGTTGACATTTAAGAGATATACAGTTAAGAAAATGAAGGGGAATGGTGAATTATATGCGGATTAGACAATAAAAAAAATCAACAAATGGCTACAATTTAAGGAATGTGTTTAGTGACGGCATCAGATTCCTAATTGATGGAGAAAGGTCTGGTGGCAAGAAAAGCTGCTTCTCGGAGGTTGTCAAGTGCTTTCGCACAACGATTCCATTCTTTGGTGGTTCGTTTGGTCCTTGTTCCTGTAACTCTAATCCTAGCCCGGTATATCCCATTTTAATTTTACACCGTTGTGTTCCTTAATCCCTTTTTTACTCTCTGATCGAGGATCTCGGCATTGAAAAATCTTCGTAAACTAAATCACACGTGTATATGTTTACATTTAAGAGATATACAGTCAAGAAAATCAAGGGCAATGGTGATATATGCGGATTAGACAATAAAAAAAATCAACAAATGGCTACAATTTAAGGAATGTGTTTAGTGACAGCATCAGATTCTTAATTAATGGAGAATTGTCTGGTGGCAAGAAAAGTTGCTTCTAGGAGGTTGTCAAGTGTTTTCGCTCGACGATTCCATTCTTGGGTGGTTGGTTTGGCCCTTGTTCCTGTAACTCGAATCCTAGCTCGGTATATCCCATTTTAATTTTACACCATTGTGAACCTTACGCCTTTTTTACTCTCTGATCGAGGTTCTCGGCATTGAAAAATCTTGGTAAACTAAATCACACGTGTATATGTTGACATTTAAGAGATATACAGTCAAAAAATCAAGGGCAATGGTGATATATATGCGGATTAGTCACCAAAAAAAACACTCAACAAATGGCTACTATTTAAGGAATGTGTTTAGCGACGGCATCAGATTCCTAATTGATGGAGAAAGGTCTGGTGGCAAGAAAAGCTGCTTCTAGAAGGTTGTCAAGTGTTTTCGCTCGACGATTCCATTCTTGGGTGGTTGGTTTGGACCTTGTTCCTGTAACTCGAATCCTAGCCCGGTATATCCCATTTTAATTTTACACCATTGTGAACCTTACGCCATTTTTACTCTCTGATCGAGGTTCTCGGCATTGAAAAATCTTCGTAAACTAAATCACACGTGTATATGTTGACATTTAAGAGATATACAGTCAAGAAAATCAAGGGCAATGCTGATATATATGCGGATTAGACACCAAAAAAAACACTCAACAAATGGCTACAATTTAAGGAATGTGTTTAGTGATGGCATCAGATTCCTAATTGATGGAGAAAGGTCCGGTGGCAAGAAAAGCTGCTTCTAGGAGGTTGTCAAGTGTTTTCGCTCGATGATTCAATTATTGGGTGGTTGGTTTAGCCCTTGTTCCTGTAACTCGAATCCTAGCCCGGTATATCCCATTTTAATTTTACACCATTGTGAAACTTACGCCTTTTTTACTCTCTGATCGGGGTTTTCGGCAATGAAAAATCTTCATAAACTAAAAAACACGTGCATATGTTGACATTTAAGAGATATACAGTCAACAAAATGAAGGGGAATGGTGATATATATGCGGATTAGACAATAAAAAAACACTCAACAAATGGCTACAATTTAAGAAATGTGTTTAGTGACGGCATCAGATTCCTAATTGATGGAGAAAGGTCTGGTGGCAAGAAAAGCTGCTTCTAGGAGGTTGTCAAGTGTTTTCGCTCGATGATTCCGTTCTTGGGTGGTTGGTTTGGCCCTTGTTCCTGTAACTCGAATCCTAGCCCGGTATATCCCATTTTAATTTTACACCATTGTGAACCTTACGCCTTTTTTACTCTCTGATCGAGTTTCTCGGCATTGAAAAATCTTCGTAAACTAAATCACACGTGTATATGTTGACATTTAAGAGATATACAGTCAAGAAAATCAAGGGCAATTGTGATATATATGCGGATTAGACACCAAAAAAAACACTTAACAAATGTCTACAATTTAAGGAATGTGTTTAGTGACGGCATCAGATTCCTAATTGATGGAGAAAGGTCTGGTGGCATGAAAAGTTGCTTCTAGGAGGTTGTCAAGTGTTTTCGCTCGACGATTCCATTCTTGGGTGGTTGGTTTGGCCCTTGTTCCTATAATTCGAATTCTAGCCCGGTATATCTCATTTTAATTTTACACCATTGTGAACCTTACGCCTTTTTTACTCTCTGATCGAGGTTATCGGCATTGAAAAATCTTCGTAAACTAAATCACACGTGTATATGTTGACATTTAAGAGATATACAGTCAAGAAAATCAAGGGAAATTGTGATATATATGCGGATTAGACACAAAAAAAAACACTCAACAAATGGCTACAATTTAATGACTGTGTTTAGTGATGGCATCAGATTCCTAATTGATGGAGAAAGGTCTGGTGGCAAGAAAAGCTGCTTCTAGGAGGTTGTCAAGTGTTTTCGCTCAACGATTCCATTCTTGCGTGGTTGGTTTGGCACTTGTCCCCGTAACTGGGCTCCTAGCCCGGTATATCCCATTTTAATTTTACACCATTGTGAACCTTACGCCTTTTTTACTCTCTGATCGAGGTTCTCGGCATTGAAAAATCTTCGTAAACTAAATCACACGTGTATATGTTGACATTTAAGAGATATACAGTCAAGAAAATCAAGGGAAATATTGATATATATGCGGATTAGACACCAAAAAAAACACTCAACAAATGGCTACAATTTAAGGAATGTGTTTGGTGACGGCATCAGATTCCTAATTGATGGAGAAAGGTCTGGTGGTAAGAAAAGCTGCTTCTAGGAGGTTGTCAAGTGTCTTCGCTCGACGATTCCATTCTTGGGTGGTTGGTTAGGCCCTTGTTCCTGTAACTCGAATCCTATCTGTAGGTCCCTCGGAGGTTGAGGTCAAACCTTATCCTTGTTATGTTTAACACACTAGCAAGTGCGGAATCCAAGCTAGCATGCAAACCGATAGTTTATACGAGAGCACAAGCTACAAAGAGAAAGGTAGACACACGAGATATCAAAGTTTTCTCTTGTATTTCAGTGGACACGGTTACAGCCCTTGACCCGACTGAAAATACACTCTCTACAAGACTCACTTCTCACTTAGCTCTCTCTCAGATGAAGTGAACACATTACATGGATATTTATATCCATCACAGCTCGTCTGTTCGAAGGATCCGATAGACTGATCGAAGGATCATCTATCGATCAGAAGCCTATCGAAGGATCCACATATACCTCGAAGGATGATATCCTTCGAGGTCCATCTATATCCATCGATGGTTTATCCTTCGAGCTCATCGAAGGATATAAACAATCCTTCGATGACTCATCCTTCGACCCTATCATCTTACAAACAATGTGCTAACTGTTTGGCCAAGTCAAACCGGAGGATGGTTGACTTGGTCAAACTTACATCGAACACACATTGTAACAAACCTAAGACGTAACTCAGACTAATACAAGACAACGTTTTGTATCATGACGAAATACAGACAAAGTACAGACACAAGTGCACCAACAAACTCCCCCTTGGCTGTAGCTTTGTCTCGGTCTTCGTGTCTTCAAGTCTTTGACGTCCTTTCAAGTCTTCAATGTCGGAGGATCCTTAAAGTCTTCACGTCTCGAAAGCAGAAAGTGTATCAACAAACTCCCCGTTTCATGTAGGAAGTGTGTTGACAAACTTCCCCTTAACATAAGCTCCCCCTTGAGTTATGCTCGTGAAATACTTGTTCTTTATGAATTGAGATCCTTGTGGTGTTGATGATGGTCAGCGGCAACTCGATCATCTTCATCATTTGAGTGCCTTCACGTCGTGTCTTCATTCCAAAGCTTGTCATCGACCATGTTCTCCTTGCCTTTAGAATCTGCACATGCAAGAAATCTAAACGCGTAATGAGAACAACTGCCTGGAATATCATAAGCACGCGACACACATGTGACCATTGTTCAATCAATCACCGTCCGACAGTTTGAAAGTTTAACGAATTTATCAATTTCAGGTTTTTAACTTCCAAAACTTGCAAATTTTAACCGTTTATGAAGATTTAGTCACTTTGGATTTTGGGAATTTGCAATTCAAACCCTTCAAATTCTTAAAAGGTTTTCAGAAACGACCGTTTTGAAAAATTGCCCGTTATGAAGTTCTGCAAAGGTCAGTTTTATGAAGTATCTCGGCTTGCCAGGTATCTGATCGAGTACCAACATCGTACGATCTAAAATAGAATAGAAATAAAATCTTTTTGGCTTTTAGAAAGTTTATATTAAAACACACCTAAAATCTTTTTGGTATTTTTGAGTATTTCAAATGTAAAGACTGAAAGCAGTAAATATATATATACAGAGATGCAGAAACTGAAAGCATTAAATAAATATTTACAGACATTCTTTTTGCGAGTTTCGAGGGTAAGAGAATCATATCAGTGTACGGTCATGTCAAAACACTCTTGTTGTTCTTTTAGTTAACATTAAGATAAGCATCCTATAACGATTATCGGTATTGTTGTCCACATAAGCTCAACTTATCAGATGTAATCATGTTTAGGGGATACGTTAAGGTATGATTTATACTTACCGACCGGTGTTCATCCACATCACGACACATTCCCGTATCAAGGTATGCACGAGAGTTCATCTTACTGGTGAGTATACCGATTATCATTTGTTTGACCGTATATGATGTGAGATTCTCACTTATTTTGATTGAAAACAAGCCCTATGTGATATAATCACTTATTGATGAGGAACTTGATTTTCGATGCATGAGGGCACAGGAGCAAGTCCGTGAACAGGTCAGTACTTTCGTACAGCAGAGAGACGAACTTGACTCCCGGATGAATGTGATATATTATCACTTATTTTGGGACATGTGATTGTTTATCACTTATTGAGGTCGTATGTATAGTATCATGGAAGATCTAGACTTGCGTCCCCGTTATTTTTTTTTTTTTTGGTAAAAGATACAACCATGATACCCAGATGATAAGCAGCATAAAGACCGAATATCTCAAAACCTCGGCAATCTATCAAACGAAATTTCGGTACTAAGACCATATGCCAATGAATGGTTCCCACCTGGTCTTCAGTCAATTTAAGTTTATATCACCCTGCACACTTTAAAATGATTGTGAGCCTACCGATACATCTTATATAGAGCTGCTTATCGTTTTTCAGTTTAGGTTTAAAGAGGTTTGGACAGACCACTGATGTACTATCATTTTCTCTTTTGCTCGCCAGGAAACTCATTTTTGTTTTTCTATTGTTTTTGTGTTTTTTTGAAATTTTTCGATGTTTTTGGTTTTTCAAATTTTACTCCCCCTAAAATTAATAAACTAAGATAAATTTAAAACACAAAGGTATTTACAAAAATGATTTTCCGATGTTGGTTTTACTCTTGCTTGACCTTAATGCCATTTACCAATAATAAATAGTCAAATCTTGATTTGTCAAATGCTTTGGTAAAAAGGTCGGCTCGTTGGTCATCAGTGTGGACGTAAGCAACATCGATTAGCCTTTTCTCAAAGCAATCACGTATGAAGTGATACTTAATTTCGATGTGCTTAGTCTTTGAATGCTGCACAGGATTTCTAGTGATCTGTAAGGCAGCAGAATTATCAACATAAATAGGAGTAGTTAGGAATTCAAAACCGTAGTCCCGCATATGTTGTTGGATCCATAGAACCTGGGAGCAGCAACTAGACGCAGCAATGTATTCCGCTTCACATGTAGACGTAGCCACACATGTCTGCTTCTTGCACTGCCAAGTGACTAGGCGATTGCCTAAGAACTGACATCCTGCTGTAGTTGATTTTCCATCTTTCTTGCAGCCGCCGAAATCAGAATCACTGTAAGCCTTGAGATCAAAGTTATCATCCTTAGGGTACCATAACCCGGTGTCAGTGCAACCCTTCAGATAACGAAAAATCCTTTTGACAGCAGCATAGTGAGAGACCTTCGGATTCGCTTGATATCTGGCGAGAAGGCACGTTGGATACATAATGTCGGGTCTTGATGCGGTGAGATACATTAAAGATCCAATCATAGCACAATAAAGTGAAGAATCCACAGCTTCCCCTTTTTCATCCGGAGTAATCCCGTGATTCTGCGGAAGAGGAGTAGAAATTGGCTTTGAATCGGACATCTGGAACCGGCTCAAGATGTCTCCGACGTACTTGTTTTGATGGATAAAAATTCCAGATTCGGACTGATTAACTTGCAAACCCAAGAAGAACGTCATTTCACCCATCGCACTCATCTCGAATCGATCTTGCATCACCTTCTCAAATTCCTTGCATAACTTATCATCGGTAGAACCAAAGATAATGTCATCGACGTATACCTGTACCAACAGAAGATCTTCACCTTTTTCTTTGATGAAGAGGGTACAATCGATCAAACCCCGTCTAAAACCGTTGTTCAGCAGGTAGGTAGACAGTGTCTCATACCAGGCTCGAGGTGCTTGATGAAGACCATATAACGCTTTGTTAAGTAGTAAAACTCTGTCAGGATGTAATGGATCTTCAAACCCCGGTGGTTGCTCGACATATACTTCCTCTTCGACTACTCCGTGAAGAAATGCACTTTTAACATCCATCTGGTACACCTTGAATTTCTTGAAGGAAGCGTAGGCTAGAAAGATTCTAATAGCCTCCAGACGTGCAACAGGTGCGTACACTTCATTGTAGTCAATACCTTCTATCTGACTGAAACCTTGAACAACTAACCTTGCTTTGTTTCGGACAACAATCCCACGGTCGTCCTTCTTGCACTTAAACACCCAACGAGTTCCGATCTTCTTGTAGTGGTCGGGTCTATCAACCAATTTCCATACGCCCAACTTCTCAAACTGCTGAAGTTCTTCTTGCATGGCTTCCACCCAGGAATCATCTTTCAATGCCTCCTTCCAAGATCTAGGCTCTTCTTGGCTAACATAGCAGGCGAAAGACCAATCATTTTGTTGTCCCGATTCTCGTATCTCAGCATACAAGCCAGCATTTTCATTATTTCTGATTTGATTCCTTGTCCTTACACCACTGAGAACATCACCTATAATATTCTGCTGAGGATGAATGTTATGAATTCGGGTTTCAGGAACTAGAGGAATGTCAACATTGGTCCTTAAGTTATTGATATTTAAATTCCCGATATCATTCTGAAGCTGTTGAGTTGTAGAAGATGATGCATTTTCTTCTTGGACAATTGGCGCAGACACTGGATCCGTTGCTTCTGAAGTACCTTGAACCGGACCTCGTGCTTCACCATCATTTGCATCAACATACTCCTCATCTTCTGATGACAAATTGTAGTCGACAGCATCATTAAACACCTCATTTGAAACGAGATTGTTGACAGAAGAAGATGCTTGTGAGTCAACAATGATTGGGCGAACTAACTGAGAGCCAGTCTCATTCTCGCTTTCAGACAACATTTGAGCAATTGCATTGTCATCATCAAATGTCGGCAGATTGAATGAGTCGAAAAGACCATCATAATCGAACATCCATGGATCTCCAGAAGGCTTCGGTGGATTAGAATATCTTTGAACTTTTACTTCACCCCACTCTTCAATCTTCTTGGTAGTCAGGTTCCATACTCGCAGATTAGGAGTAGCATACCCAAGGAAGTAACCTTCGATAGCTTTGGCACCAAACTTCCCGTCAGGCTCAATCATGGTACATGGTGCACCAAAAGGTTCTAGATATTCCAAGTCAGGAGTCTTCCTGTGTAGGAGTTCGAAGCACGTTTTGCCATGTCTTTTCACTGTGAGAACCCTGTTTAACGTGTAGCAAGCCGAGGCAACAGCTTCAGTCCAGAATCGAACTGGAAGCTGAGACTCAACCAACATGGTTCTTGCAGTCTCAATTAAGGTTCTGTTCTTTCTTTCAGCGACTCCGTTTTGTTGTGGCGTGTACCGAGAGCTGTATTCATGAAGGATTCCTTTTGCAGTGCAAAATTCATCCATAACCCTGTTTTTGAACTCGGTTCCGTTGTCGCTTCGAATTCGCCTCACCTTTTTTAGATTATAAAGATTTTCCAACAAGGTGATCAAATTCTTTAGAATTTCTGGAGTCTCGCTCTTGTGGACCATGAAAGCAACCCATGAAAATCTTGAATAGTCATCAGTGACTACCAAGCAGAAAACTTCCCCGTGCACACTCTTGTCTTTGACTGGGCCGAAAAGGTCCATATGCAGACGTTCGAGTGGCATGTTTACAGTGTTAACCTTCTTCAATGGATGTGATTTCTTGATCTGCTTCCCTTTCTGACACGGTACACAGACATCTTGAAGTTGAAAATTCTTCACATTGACACCTCTCACCAGATTGTTTTTGACAAGGTGATTCATTTTTCTGAGGTGAATATGACCCATCCGTCTGTGCCAAGAGATCGTCTCCTTTTCAGTGGCTTTTGAAATAAAGCAAGTAACTTGTTTGGACTTGGTTATTGCTTGGCTCATATCAAGGACATACAAATCATTAACTCTTGGTGCTGATAAGAGAATCCATTCTTCGGGAATCTTGAATCCTGGCTTCAGCACATAACAACCGGCATCATCAAAATGCACGGTGAACTTCTTGTCGCAGATCTGAGAAACTCTCAGGAGATTGTGATCCAACTGTTGTACATAATTGATTTTGTCAAAACTCACAACTCCATTTGAGATCATTCCCTCGCCGGTGATATATCCTCCTTTGTCTCCAGCAAACGCAACATATCCTCCTCTTATACTTCGCACATCGAAAAGAAGACGATAGTCGCCCGTCATGTGCCTGGAAGCCCCACTATCAACAATCCAATGACTATTAATAGTTCCTCCTGGAGCCGCCTGCACATGCAATTAACTTATCAGTTTGAGAGGGGGACCCAAGCCTTTGTGGACTTGGGTCGTCCTTGATCATCAAGGAAAGTGATTTCAATCACTTGTTGATTAGGAAAAAGAACCTGTGGTGCTCCCCCTGATTGAATTACCTGCTTTTGCTTCCAAGCTGTTTGTCCTTTACCAGTATTTGAGTTTATTGTTTTAGCATTTACTGGTTTTACAGTTTCAGATTTTGCTTGTACAGGTTTTTCTTCTTTGACCTCTGATTTTAAGGCCTTTTCAATTACCTTTTGATTCTTTTGCTTTAATATCTTTTCCCTTTCTTTCAAGACACGTGGGTCTTGTTTCGGGGAAACTGATCGTTTTCGGTAATCGATTTCTTGGGGAGCACTCGTTTTTTACTTCAGCTTTTGCACGTGTGGGCAATATCTTACAATATGCCCAACTGTCCCACATTCAAAACATGTTCTCCGCTCTACAAACTTCGGAGAAACATGTTGATGACCAGACGGAGAACCAGACAATGAATTTTGTGATCTAGACGTGCTTGGACCTAAATCACATCCGTTGGTGTGTTGGGTGTAATTATTCTGATCATTTCGTTTTAAAATTCTAACTTGTTTTATAAACTCAATGTTAGATTGATCCTGAAATGTTTCAAGTTTGTCTGAACCCGTGGATCCAACAAAGTTCATTTTCGGTTCTCGTTTCTTAACAGGAGCTCTTTTGTTTTGCACCTTTTGTTGTTGAACCTTAGGTTGCTCAACCTTTAATTGTTGAATTTTAGGTTGTGCAGCCTTAGGTTGAGTAGCCTTAGACTGTTCAACTTTAGGTTTTTGAACCTTTGGTTGTTCAGTCTTAGGCTGCTGAACTTTAGGTGCTTGAACATTCTTGTTCTGAGCCTTCTTTCCCTGTACCTTACCCTTTCCGGAGTTGACTTGTTGTTTTTGGTTTCCGTATTGTTTTCTAATTTGTTCACACGGAATTGGATCACATTGAGTGACGGTAACTTTGCCACTTTTGTTCCCCAAAAACTTATCAGTGCATCCTTCAAAAATTTGCTCAATTAAATCTTGATTTACATTTTTAATTGGAAAATCTTTGTTAGAGTAGATTTTGCTATCTCCTTTGAGCGTGTACAACAAGTTATTCTCTTCACGGCTAGATACAAGGGACTCCATTGCTCTTGACATTTCAGTCTTACTCGGTTTCACTGGTGGATCACACAGGATGTGATTCTCGATTGGAATATCTGTTGTAACCGAGTTAGACTGTTGTTTCACAATTTCTTCAGATTCATCATCCGAAGAATCAACATCCTCAACAATGGGAGGACTCTGTTCTTTAACACACGATGAATCTGTCACATTCTCAGATTCTGATTGACCCGAGGATGATGCACCAGTTGTGAACCCGAGGCCTGCTGCAAAGTCATCTAGACCGAGTGGCACAGTAGGTTCAAAACGGGGCATATCCTCGTCATCATGCAATTTGGAGTAATTGTGATTCATTGGGGGAGGACATTATTTGAATCCAATACATTTTGTATCCGCCTTTTTCTTTCTCTTTTGAACGTCAATGATGTGATCCAATACAAAGCGGGAATTGGAATAGCTTTCCAGTTTCTGCTTAATTGTCTCACATTCACATCGAGTTGTTGCCAACTCTACCATTTGCTTTTCAATTGTGTCAATAAGATTATTGTTAGCATGTTGTTTTCGCAAAACAGCCTTTTGTAATTCTGAAACATCATGTTTTAATGACGCAATTGTTGCTTTAAATTCCTTTTCATTTCTGGTTAAAAACAAGTTAGCTTCAGTTGCTTTAGAAAGATCTACAATCAATTCTTGATTGTGTTTGTATGTGATTTCAAACTGACTTTCCTTTTCAGCATATTCTAAACACTTTGCACATTCAATAGGAACAGAAACAGAGTCAGAATTAGTATCACATACCTGAGAAGTCTGACCTTCTACGTGAGCCATAAAGGCTGTATGAAAAGAAAAAGATCCATCTTCAGAGAAGAACTGAGCAAGCTTCTCGGAAGTTCCAGCAGATTTCTGGCAAAGAATAGATCTCCTCTTGCATAATGCTTCAGCTTCAGCCAAAAGCTCATCAACTTCCAAATCTAAAGCATCACTTGATAAATCACCAGCATCAAGTGATTCCCCATCCATGCTCCCACTATAACCCGAACTATCTTCATCTTATGAAGATTCACCAGCAGACACGGGTTCTACTACCTTCTCAATCACTTTAGCATAACATGCTGTTCCACCATTTCCTCCTTCTCCAAGCTGAAGGTTCCAATTGCAGATTTCATCAGCTTGAACAACCAATCCTCTGTGGGGATTAGTGTTTGTGGATCCAGATGCATTTCCTCCAACGGGAACTATTGATCTGTCAGAATTGTTGTTCTGTTGCTGTTGTGGCTGTCCTTGATTCCTGAAGGGATTCTGATTTCCTTGCTTAGGTGGCTTCTGACACTCCCGTTTGAAGTGACCCTTTTCACCACAGTTGAAGCAAGTGACAGCATTCTTATCAAAACCATACTTGGTGTTGTTGTTGCTATTCAAGTTGGTTCTTCCCGTCCTTTCCATAAACTCCTTTGCTCTTCGAATTGCACTACCAAGAGCCCATTTGATATCCATCATCTCAAACTCTTCTCTATCCACTTGCTGATAATCTTCATTGGTTAGATTGATATTCCCAATCTGACCTGCGACCAATCCACAATAAGCACTAACCAAGGTGTTCAACATCTCCATATGCTCCTTGGCTATTTCGACACTGACTTTGGAAAAGTTGGAAGTGTCTAATCTGACTGTGTTCGGATTGGAAGTGGCTTGAAAGTTTGAGGAGCTTCCATAAAACCCTTGCTGTTGCGGTTGTTGCTGCTGAGCTGTCGGTTGCACATCCTGTTGTAGAGAAGAAGAAACTGGTCTTGAATACATCGTGTATGCTGAAGGATCAAACTGATCTGTTGTGGAAGGTCCGGTGTTTGAGATGAAGGCTGTTTGAAGCTTCGCATGTTGAGAGGCTGGTTTTTCTCCACTGATACCTCCTGCAATCCCATAGTACATCTCTGGATTTTGAGGAGTTAGTGTTCTTTTTGCCTTAAGCTTTTCTTCTACATCCTTGTTCTCCAATTTTTGAATTAACTCATAAACGGTGATTGTGTCTAGAACACCATTTTCTTTGAGAATTTCAAGATAACCGCTCCACTTTGCTGGTAAGCTATCAGCGAATCTCTTCACCATTTCTTGTGGAGTGGCAGTGACTCTAAAAGCAAACATCTCGCTCAACAAGTGATGGAACCTTGTAGATAACTCTGCCAAAGTCTCATTCTCCATACACGTGAATCCTTCAAACTCTTTCTTCAGTAATTCTTGCTTGATCTTTCTAGATTGAGCATTTCCTTCACATCGTAACGTGAGCATATCCCACAAGCTTTTAGTAGTCGTGTAGTAAACAAACTGGTGGTAAATGTCTCTGTGAAGAGCTTGTGTGAGAATCATGAATGCTTTCTTTTCTAACTCAAATTTCTTCTTATCATCATCAGACATAGTGCTGTAAGTTTCTGGATTAGATCCTGCAACTTCCAAATCATTGTCAAATGCGGTGAAGAAGCACATCCATAGATCTTGACCTTGCCCCTGAACATAAGTTCTCAGCCTTTCTTTCCACCATCCCCAATCATTGATGTGATTTAGCTTTGGCGGTTTTGTGCTTGTACCAGTTTCACTGTCGTTCTGCATCATAGCTTGAATGTTGCTGCTTTGATTTGTGACCAATGCCCATTGATTTGCAGTTATCATTGCAGCTTGAGGTGGGGCAATAGCCTGCATCCATGCAGTTTTGTTGAAATCTGACGCAGATTGCATAGCTGATGATTGCGTAGCTGATGATTTTGGAGTCAAAGTTGTTTGAGTCCACGCGGTTGGATCCCACTGACCGTTTGTTCCCATTTTATAAAAATTAATATATTAAGTGAAAATTGATTTAAAATTTGAAAACAAGTTTTCCCCTTTTAAATATTTAATTTTCACAAACTATGTTAATATCTCGAATGATAACAACCAGTCGAAGGATCCTTGATCGAAAGACCTGAAAAACACAAACTTGTTAAACTTAAACAGACTAGAATCGAAGGAACAGAACTTGTTCGAAGGATCAACAGTGTTCGAAAGATCACTGTTGAGTTTCGAACAATTGATTTCGAAAGACTCTCCAATCGTAGGATCCTTGTCTTTCGAATAAGAGTTGTAGATCGAAAGATATAACCTTCGAAAAGATTCCTTGGATCGAAGGATAAGTCACAGACTTCGAAGGATGTTCGAAGGATGATTATCTATCGAACCTCCTTTAATCGAAAGATGATCTTTCGACTTCGAAGGATATCCTTCGATCTGAACTGACACAGTTGACAAAAGTTGACAGGTTGGTGAAAAAGGTGATTGGTTGGTAGAAAGCTTTCGGCAGAAGGTATGCTCAGACCATACTTTCTGCCAAAACAAGATTTGAACAAATAAAATATTATCCAAAAGGACTGTTCTAACCCAGAAACCGGTCACCGGAGTAAGCCGGAGTTTGGCCAGAAATTACCAAACATCTCAAAAACAAGTTTTTAAGTTACCCAACCCGTCCTTTAACACACCCGGTTAGTTTAGAACACGTTTTAACGTCAAGAAAAACGAGAAAAACACAGAAAACGGGTGCTAAACCATGTGAGTTTTTGTCCAAAACACTCCAAAGTCTTGTATAAACTCGGTTTTTAACAAGGAAAAGAGCCACGGCTCTGATACCACTTGTAGGTCCCTCGGAGGTTGAGGTCAAACCTTATCCTTGTTATGTTTAACACACTAGCAAGTGCGGAATCCAAGCTAGCATGCAAACCGATAGTTTATACGAGAGCACAAGCTACAAAGAGAAAGGTAGACACACGAGATATCAAAGTTTTCTCTTGTATTTCAGTGGACACGGTTACAGCCCTTGACCCGACTGAAAATACACTCTCTACAAGACTCACTTCTCACTTAGCTCTCTCTCAGATGAAGTGAACACATTACATGGATATTTATATCCATCACAGCTCGTCTGGTCGAAGGATCCGATAGACTGATCGAAGGATCATCTATCGATCAGAAGCCTATCGAAGGATCCACATATACCTCGAAGGATGGTATCCTTCGAGGTCCATCTATATCCATCGATGGTTTATCCTTCGAGCTCATCGAAGGATATAAACAATCCTTCGATGACTCATCCTTCGACCCTATCATCTTACAAACAATGTGCTAACTGTTTGGCCAAGTCAAACCGGAGGATGGTTGACTTGGTCAAACTTACATCGAACACACATTGTAACAAACCTAAGACGTAACTCAGACTAATACAAGACATCGTTTTGCATCATGACGAAATACAGACAAAGTACAGACACAAGTGCACCAACACTATCCCCGGTATATCCCATTTTAATTTTACACCATTGTGAACCTTATGCCTTTTTTACTCTCAGATCGAGGTTATCGGCATTGAAAAAATCTTCATAAACTAAATCACACGTGTATATGTTGACATTAAAGAGATATACGGTCAAGAAAATCTAGGGCAGTGGTGATATTTAAGCGGATTAGACACCAAAAAAACACTCAACAAATGGCTACAATTTAAGGAATGTGTTTAGTGACGGCATCCGATTTCCTAATTGATGGAGAAATGTCTGATGGCAAGAAAAGCTGCTTCTAGGAGGTTGTCAAGTGTTGTCGCTCGACGATTCCATTCTTGGGTGGTTGGTTTGGCCCTAGTTCCTGTAAATCGAATCCTAGCCCGGTATATCCCATTTTAATTTTACACCATTGTGAACTTTACGCCTTTTTTACTCTCTGATTGACGTTCTCGGCATTGAAAAATCTTCGTAAACTAAATCACACGTGTATATGTTGACATTTAAGAGATATACAGTCAAGAAAATCAAGGGCAATGGTGATATATATGCGGATTAGACACAAAAAAACACTCAACAAATGGCTACCATTTAAGGAATGTGTTTAGTGACCGCATCATATTCCTAATTGATGTAGAAATATCTGGTGGCAAGAAAAGCTGCTTCTAAGAGGCTGTCAAGTTTTTTTGCTCGACGATTCCATTCTTGGGCGGTTGGTTTGGCCCTTGTTCCTGTAACTCGAATCCTAGTTCGGTATATCCATTTTAATTTTACACCATTGTGAACCTTACGCCTTTTTTACTCTTTGATCGAGGTTTTCGGCATTGAAAAATCTTCGTAAACTAAATCACACGTGTATATGTTCACATTTAAGAGATATGCAGTCAAGAAAATCAAGGGCAATGGTGATTTATATGCCGATTTGACACAAAAAAAACACTTAACAAATGGCTACAATTTAAGGAATGTATTTATTGACGGCATCCAATTCCTAATTGATGGAGAAAGGTGTGGTGGCAAGAAAAGCTGCTTCTAGGAGGTTGTCAAGTGATTTCACTCAACGATTCCATTCTTGGGTGGTTGGTTTGGCCCTTGTTCCTGTAACTCGAATCCTAGCCCGGTATATCTCATTTTAATTTTACACCATTGTGAACCTTACGCCTTGTTTACTTTCTGATCGAGGTTCTCGGCATTGAAAAATCTTCGTAAACTAAATCACGCGTGTATATGTTGATAGTTAAGAGATATACAGTCAAGAACATCAAGGGAAATTGTGATATATATGCGGATTAGACACCAAAAAAAACACTCAACAAATGGCTACAATTTAAGGAATGTGTTTAGTGACGGCATCAGTTTCCTAATAGATGGAGAAAGGTCTGGTGGCAAGAAAAGCTGCTTCTAGGAGGTTGTCAAGTGTCTTCGCTCGACGATTCCATTCTTGGGTGGTTGGTTTGGCCCTTGTTCCTGTAACTCGAATCCTAGCACGGTATATCCCATTTTAATTTTACACCAATGTGAACCTTACGCCTTTTTTACTCTCTGATAGAGGTTATCGGCATTGAAAAATCTTCGTAAACTAAATCAAACGTGTATATGTTGACATTAAAGAGATATATTGTCAAGAAAATCAAGAGCAATGGTGATGTTTATGCGGATTAGACACCAAAAAAAAAACACTCAACAAATGGCTACAATTTAAGGAATGTGTTTAGTGACGGCATCAGATTCCTAATTGATGGAGAAAGGTCCGATGGCAAGAAAATCTGCTTCTAGGAGGTTGTCTAGTGTTGTCGCTCGACGATTCCATTCTTGGGTGGTTGGTTTGGCCCTTGTTCCTGTAACTCAAATCCTAGCCCGGTATATCCCATTTTAATTTTACACCATTGTGAACCTTACGCCTTTTTTACTCTCTGATCGAGGTTCTCGGCATTGAAAAATCTTCGTAAACTAAATCACACGTGTATATCTTGACAATTAAGAGATATACAGTCAAGAAAATCAAGGGCAATGGTGATATATATGCGGATTAGACACCAAAAAAAACACACTCAACAAATGGCTACCATTTAAGGAATGTGTTTAGTGACGGCATCATATTCCTAATTGATAGAGAAAGGTCTGGTGGCAAGAAAAGCCGCTTCTAGGAAGTTGTCAGGTGTTTTCGCTCGATGATTCCATTCTTGGGTGGTTGGTTAGGCCCTTGTTCATGTAACTCGAATCCTAGCCCGGTATAACCATTTTAATTTTACACCATTGTGAACCTTACAGCTTTTTTACTCTTTGAGCGAGATTTTCGGCATTGAAAAATTTTCATAAACTAAATCACACATGTATATGTTGACATTTAAGAGATATACAGTCAAGAAAATCAAGGGCAATGGTGATATATATGCGGATTAGACACAAAAAAAACACTTAACAAATGGCTACAATTTAAGGAATGTGTTGATTGACGGCATCAAATTCCTAATTGATGGAGAAACGTATGGTGGCAAGAAAAGCTGCTTCTAGGAGGTTGTCAAGTGTTTTCGCTCGACGATTCCATTCTTGGGTGGTTGGTTTGGCCCTTGTTCCTATAACTCGAATCCAAGCCCGGTATATCCCATTTTAATTTTACACCATTGTGAACCTTACGCCTTTTTTGCTCTCTGATCGAGGTTCTCGGCATTGAAAAATCTTCGTAAACTAAATCACACGTGTATATGTTTACATTTAAGAGATATACAGTCAAGAAAATCAAGGGAAATTGTGATATATATGCGGATCAGAAAAAAAAACACTCAACAAATGCCTACAATTTAAGGAATGTGTTTAGAGACGGCACCAGATTCCTAATGGATGGAGAAAGGTCTGGTGGTAAGAAAAGCTGCTTCTAGGAGGTTGTCAAGTGGCTTCGCTCGACGATTCCATTCTCGGGTGGTTGGATTGGCTCTTGTTCCTATAACTCGAATCCTAGCCCGGTATATCTCATTTTAATTTTACACCATTGTGAACCTTACGCCTTTTTTACTCTATGACCGAGGTTCTCGGCACTGAAAAATCTTCGTAAACTAAATCACACGTGTATATGTTGATATTTAAGAGATATACAGTCAGGAAAATCAAGGGGAATGGTGATATATATATGCGGATTGGACACCAAAAAAAACACTCAACAAATGGCTACAATTTAAGGAATGTGTTTAGTGACGGCATCAGATTCCTAATTGATGTAGAAAGGTCTGGTGGCAAGAAAAGCTGCTTCTAGGAGGTTGTCCAGTGTTTTCGCTCGACGATTCCATTCTTGGGTGGTTGGTTTGGCCCATGTTCCTGTAACTCGAATCCTAGCCCGGTATATCCCATTTTAATTTTACGCCATTGTGAACCTTACGCCTTTTTTACTCTCTGATCGAGGTTCTCGGCATTGAAAAATCTTTGTAAACTAAATCACACATGTATATGTTGACTTTTAAGAGATATACAGTCAAGAAAATAAAGGGCAATGGTGATATATACGCGGATTAGACACAAAAAAAACACTCAACAAATGACTACAATTTAAGGAATGTGTTTAGTGACGGCATCAGATTCCTAATTGATGGTGAAAGGTCTGGTGGCAAGAAAATCTGCTTCTAGGAGGTTGTCAAGTGTTTTCGCTCGACGATTCCATTCTTGAGTTGTTGGTTTGGCCTTTGTTCCTGTAACTCGAATCCTATCCCGGTATATCCCATTTTAATTATACACCATTGTGAACCTTACGCCTTTTTTACTCTCTGATCGAGGTTCTTGGCATTGAAAAAACTTCGTAAACTAAATCACACGTGTATATGTTGACATTTAAGAGATATACAGTCAAGAAAATCAAGGGCAATGGTGATATATATGCGGATTAGACACCAAAAAAAACACTCAACAAATGGCTACAATTTAAAGAATGTGTTTAGTGATGACATCAGATTCCTAATTGATGGAGAAATGTCTGGTGGCAAGAAAAGCTGCTTCTAGAACGTTGTCAAGTGTTTTCGCTCGACGATTCCATTCTTGGGTGGTTGGTTTGGCCCTTGTTCCTGTAACACGAATCCTAGCCCGGTATATCCCATTTCAATTTTACACCATTGTGAAGCTTACGCCTTTTTTACTCTCTGATCGAGGTTCTCGGCAATGAAAAATCTTCGTAAACTAAATCGCACGTGTATATGTTGACATTTAAGAGATATACAGTTAAGAAAATCAAAGGCAATGGTGACATATATGCGGATTAGACACACAAAAAAACACTCAACAAATGGCTACAATTTAAGGAATGTGTTGAGTGACGGTATCAGATTCCTAATTGATGGAGAAAGGTCTGGTGGCAAGAGAAGCTGCTTCTAGGAGGTTGTCAAGTGTTTTCGCTCGACGATTCCATTCTTGCGTGGTTGGTTTGGCCCTCGTTCCTGTAACTCAAATCCTAGCCCGGTATATCCCATTTTAATTTTACACCATTGTGAACCTTACGCCTTTTCTACTCTCTGATCGAGGTTCTCGGCATTGAAAAATCTTCGTAAACTAAATCACACGTGAATATGTTGACATTTAAGAGATATACAGTCAAGAAAATCGAGGGCAATGGTGATATATATGCGGATTAGACACCAAAAAAACACTCAACAAATTGCTACAATTTAAGGAATGTGTTTAGTGACGGCATTAGATTCCTAATTGATGGAGAAAGGTCTAATGGCAAGAAAAGCTGCTTCTAGGAGGTTATCAAGTGTTTTCGCTCTTGGGTGGTTCGTTTGGCCCTCGTTCCTGTAACTCGAATCCTAGCCCGGTATATCCCATTTTAATTTTACACCAATGTGAACCTTACGCCTTTTTTACTCTCTTATCGAGGTTCTCGGCATTAAAAAATCTTGTAAACTAAATCACACGTGTATATGTTGACATTTAAGAGATATACAGTCAAGAAAATCAAGGGCAATGGTGATATATATGCGGATTAGACACCAAAAAAAACACTAAACAAATGGCTACAATTTAAGGAATGTGTTTAGTGACGGCATTAGATTCCTAATTGATGGAGAAAGGTCTGGTGGCAAGAAAAGCTGCTTCTAGGAGGTTGTCAAGTGTTTTCGCTCGACGATTCCATTCTTGGGTGGTTGGTTTGGCCCTTGTTCCTGTAACTCGAATCCTAGCCCGGTATATCCCATTTTAATTTTACACCATTGTGAACCTTACGCCTTTTTTACTCTCTGTTCGAGGTTCTCGGCATTGAAAAAATCTTCGTAAACTAAATCACACGTGTATATGTTGACATTTAAGAGATATACAGTCAAGAAAATCAAGGGCAATGGTGATATATATATGCGGATTAGACACCAAGAAAAAAAACACTCAACAAATGGCTACAATTCAAGGAATGTGTTTAGTGACGGCATCAGATTCCTAATTGATGGAGAAAGGTCTAGTGGCAAGAAAAGCTGCTTCAAGGAGGTTGTCAAGTGTTTTCGCTCAAGGATTCCATTCTTGGGTGGTTGGTTTGGCCCTTGTTCCTGTAACTCGAATCCTAGCCCGGTATATCCCATTTTAATTTTACACCATTGCGAACCTTACGCCTTTTTTAATCTCTAATCGAGGTCCTCGGCATTGAAAAATCTTCGTAAATTAAATTACACGTGTATATGTTGACATTTAAGAGATATACAGTTAAGAAAATCAAGGGCAATGGTTATATACATGCGGATTAGACACCAAAAAAAACTCAACAAATGGCTACAATTTAAGGAATGTGTTTAGTGACGACATCAGATTCCTAACTGATGGAGAAAGGTCTGGTGGCAAGAAAAGCTGCTTCTAGGAGGTTGTCAAGTGTTTTTGTTCGACGATTCCATTCTTGAGTGGTTGTTTGGCCTTTGTTCCTGTGACTCGAATCCTATCCCGGTATATCCCATTTTAATTTTACACCATTGTAAACCTTACGCCTTTTTTACTCTCTGATCGAGGTTCTCGGAATAGAAAAATCTTCGTAAACTAAATCACACGTGTATATGTTGACATTTAAGAGATATGCAGTCAATAAAATCAAGGGCAATGGTGATATATATGCGGATTAGACACAAAAAAAACACTCAACAAATGGCTACAATTTAAGGAATGTGGTTAGTGACGTCATCAGATTCCTAATTGATGGAGAAAGGTCTGGTGGCAAGAAAAGCTGCTTCTAGGAGGTTGTTAAGTGTTTTCGCTCGACGATTCCATTCTTGGGTGGTTGGTTTGGCCCTTGTTCCTGTAACTTGAATCCTAGCCCGGTATATCCCATTTTAATTTTACACCATTGTGAACCTTACGCCTTTTTTACTCTCTGATCGAGGTTCTCGGCTTTGAAAAATCTTCGTAAACTAAATCACACGTGTATATGTTGACATTTAAGAGATATACAGTCAAGAAAATCAAGAGCAATGGTGATATATATGCGGATTAGACACCAAAAAAACACTCAACAAATGGCTACAATTTAAGGAATGTGTTTAGTGACAGCATTAGATTCCTAATTGATGGAGAAAGGTCTGGTGGCAAGAAAAGCTGCTTCTAGGAGGTTGTCAAGAGTTTTCGCTCTTGGGTGGTTCGTTTGGCCCTCGTTCCTATAACTCGAATCCTAGCCCGGTATATCCCATTTTAATTTTACACCATTGTGAACCTTACGCCTTTTTTACTCTCTTATCGAGGTTCTCGGCATTAAAAAATCTTGTAAACTAAATCACACGTGTATATGTTGACATTAAAGAGATATACAGTCAAGAAAATCAAGGGCAATGTTGATATATATGCGGATTAGACACCAAAAAAACACTCAACAAATGGCTACAATTTAAGAAATGTGTTTAATGACGGCGTTAGATTCCTAATTAATGGAGAAAGGTCTGGTGGCAAGAAAAGCTGCTTCTAGGAGGTTGTCAAGTGTTTTCGCTCGACGATTCCATTCTTGGGTGGTTGGTTTGGCCCTTGTTCCTGTAACTCGAATCCTAGCCCGGTATATCCCATTTTAATTTTACACCATTGTGAACCTTACGCCTTTTTTACTTTCTGTTCGAGGTTCTCGGCATTGAAAAAATCTTCGTAAACTAAATCACACGTGTATATGTTGACATTTAAGAGATATATAGTCAAGAAAATCAAGGGCAATGGCGATATATATATGCGGATTAGACACCAAGATAAAAAATACTCAACAAATGGCTACAATTCAAGGAATGTGTTTAGTGAGGGCATCAGATTCCTAATTGATGGAGAATGGTCTAGTGGCACGAAAAGCTGCTTCAAGGAGGTTGTCAAGTGTTTTCGCTCATCGATTCCATTCTTGGGTGGTTGGTTTAGCCCTTGTTCCTGTAAATCGAATCCTACCCCGGTATATCCCATTTTAATTTTACACCATTGGGAACCTTACGCTTTTTTTATTCTCTAATCGACGTCCTCGGCATTGAAAAATCTTCGTAAACTAAATCACACGTGTATATGTTGACATTTAAGAGATATACAGTTAAGAAAATCAAGGGCAATGGTTATATATATGCGGATTAGACACCAAAAAAAAACTCAACAAATGGCTACAATTTAAGGAATGTGTTTAGTGACGACATCAGATTCCTAACTGATGGAGAAAGGTCTGGTGGCAAGAAAAGCTGCTTCTAGGAGGTTGTCAAGTGTTTTTGCTCGACGATACCATTCTTGAGAGGTTGGTTTGGCCTTTATTCCTGTAACTCGAATACTATCCCGGTATATCCCATTTTAATTTTACACCATTGTGAACCTTACGCCTTTTTTACTCTCTGATCGAGGTTCTCGGCATTGAAAAATCTTCGTAAACTAAATCACACGTGTATATGTTGACATTTAAGAGATATACAGTCAAGAAAATCAAGGGCAATGGTGATATATATGCGAATTAGACACAAAAAAAACACTCAACAAATGGTTACAATTTAAGGAATGTGGTTAGTAACGTCATCAGATTCCTAATTGATGGAGAAAGGTCTGGTGGCAAGAAAAGCTGCTTCTAGGAGGTTGTCAAGTGTTTTCGCTCGACAATTTCATTCTTGGGTGGTTGGTTTGGCCCTTGTTCCTGAAACTCGAATCCTAGCCCGGTATATCCCATTTTAATTTTACACCATTGTGAACCTTACGCCTTTTTTACTCTCTGATCGAGGTTCTCGGCATTAAAAAATCTTCGGAAACTAAATCACACGTGTATATGTTGACATTTCAGAGATATGCAGTCAATAAAATCAAGGGCAATGGTGTTATATATGCGGATTAGACACCAAAAAAAAACTCAGCAAATGGCTACAATTTAAGGAATGTGTTTAGTGACGACATCAGATTCCTAATTGATGGAGAAAGGTCTGGTGGCAAGAAAAGCTGCTTCTAGGAAGTTGTCAAGTGTTTTCGCTTGATAATTTCATTCTTGGGTGGTTGGTTTGGCCCTTGTTCCTGAAACACGAATCCTAGCCCGGTATATCCCATTTTAATTTTACACCATTGTGAACCTTACGCCTTTTTTACTCTCTGATCGAGGTTCTCGGCATTGAAAAATCTTCGTAAACTAAATCACACGTGTATATGTTGACATTTTAGAGATATGCAGTCAATAAAATCAAGAGCAATGGTGATATATATGTGGATTAGACACAAAAAAAAACACTCAACAAATGGCTACAATTTAAGGAATGTGGTTAGTGACGTCATCAGATTCCTAATTGATGGAGAAAGGTCTGGTGGCAAGAAAAGCTGTTTCTAGGAGGTTGTCAAGTGTTTTCGCTCGACGATTCCATTTTTGGGTGGTTGGTTTGTCCCTTGTTCCTGTAACTCGAATCCTAGCCCAGTATATCCCAATTTAATTTTACACCATTGTGAATCTTACGCCTTTTTTTCTCTCTGATCGAGGTTCTCGGCATTTAAAATCTTCTTAAACTAAAACACACGTGTATATGTTGACATTTAAGAGATATACAGTCAAGAAAATCAAGGGCAATGGTGATATATATGCGGATTAGACACCAAAAAAAACACTCAACAAATGGCTACAATTTAAGGAATGTGTTTAGTGACGGTATCAGATTCATAATTGATGGAGAAAGGACTGGTGGCAAGAAAAGTTTCTTCTAGGAGGTTGTCAAGTGTTTTTGCTCGACGATTCCATTCTTGGGTGGTTAGTTTGGCCCTTGTTCAGGTTACTCGAATCCTAGCCCGGTATATCCCATTTTAAATTTACACCATTCTGAACCTTACGCCTTTTTTACTCTCTGACCGAGGTTCTCGTCAATTAAAAATCTTTGAAAACTAAATCACACGTGTATATGTTGACATTTAAGAGATATACAGTCAAGAAAATCAAGGGCAATGATGATATATATGCGGATTAGACACAAAAAAAACACTCAACAAATGGCTACAATTTAAGGAATGTGTTTAGTGACGGCATCAGATTCCTAATTGATGGTGAAAGGTGTGGTGGCAAGAAAAAACTGCTTCTAGGAGGTTTTCAAGTGTTTTCGCTCGAAGATTCCATTCTTGAGTGGTTGGTTTGGCCTTTGTTCCTGTAACTCGAATCCTATCCCGGTATATCCCATTTTAATTTTACACCATTGTGAACCTTACGCCTTTTTTACTCTCTGATCGAGGTTCTTGTCATTGAAAAAACTTCGTAAACTAAATCACACGTGTATATGTTGACATTTAAGAGATATACAGTCAAGAAAATCAAGGGCAATGGTGATATATATACGGATTAGACACCAAAAAAAACACTCAACAAATGGCTTCAATTTAAGGAATGTGTTTAGTGGGGACATTAGATTCCTAATTGATGGAGAAAGGTCTGGTGGCAAGAAAAGCTGCTTCTAGGAGGTTGTCAGGTGTTTTCCATCGACAATTCCATTCTTGGGTGGTTGGTTTGGCCCGTGTTCCTGTAACTCGAATCCTAGCCCGGTATATCCCATTTTAATTTTACACCCTTGTGAACCTTACGCCTTTTTTACTTTCTGATCAAGGTTCTCGGCATTGAAAAATCTTCTTAAACTAAATCACACATGTGTATGTTGACATTTAAGAGATATACAGTCAAGAAAATCAAGGGCAATGGTGATATATATGCGGATTAGACAAAAAAAACACTCAACAAATGGCTATAATATAAGGAATGTGTTTGGTGATGGAATCAGATTCCTAATTGATGGAGAAAGGTCTGGGGGCAAGAAAAGCTGCTTCTAGGAGGTTGTCAAGTGCTTTCGCTCGACGATTCCATTCTTGGGTGGTTGGTTTGGCCCTCTTTCCTGTAACTCGAATCCTAGCCCGGTATATCCAATTTTAATTTTACACCACTGTGAACCCTACGCCTTTTTAACTCTCTGATCGAGGTTCTCGACATTGAAAAATCTTATTAAACTAAATCACACGTGTATATGTTGACATTTAAGAGATATACAGTTAAGACAATCAAGCGCAATGGTGATATATATGTAGATTAAACACCAAAAAAAAACACTGAAAAAGTGGCTACAATTTAAGGAATGTGTTTAGTGACGACATCAGATTCCTTATTTATGGAGAAAGGTCTGGTCACAAGAAAATCTGCTTCTAGGAGCTTGTCAAGTGTTTTCGCTCGACGATTCCATTCTTAGGTGGTTGGTTTGGCCCTCGTTCCTGTAACTCAAATCCTAGCTCGGTATATCCCATTTTAATTTTACACCATTATGAACCTTACGCCTTTTTTACTCTCTGATCGAGGTTCTCGGCATTGAAAAACCTTCGTAAACTAAATCACACGTGTATATGTTGACATTTAAGAGATATACAGTCAAGAAAATCAAAGGCAATGGTGATATATACGCGGATGAGACACCAAAAAACCCACTCAACAAATGGCTACAATTTAAGGAATGTGTTTTGTGACGGCATCAGATTCCCAATTGATGGAGAAAGGTCTGGCGGCAAGAAAAGCTGCTTCTAGGAGGTTGTCAAGTGTTTTCGCTCGACGACTCCATTCTTGGGTGGTTGGTTTGGCCCTTGTTCCTGTAACTCGAATCCTAGCCCGGTATATCCCATTTTAAATTTACACCATTGTGAACCTTACCCTTTTTTACTCTCTGATCGAGGTTCTCGTCATTGAAAAATCTTCGAAAACTAAATCACAAGTGTATATTTTGACATTTAAGAGATATACAGTCAAGAAAATCAAGGGCAATGGTGATATATATGCGGATTAGACACCAAAAAAAAACACTCAACAAATGGCTACAAATTAAGAAATGTGTTTAGTGACGGAACCAGATTCCTATTTGATGGAGAAAGGTCTGGGGGCAAGAAAAGCTGCTTCTAGGAGGTTGTCAAGTATTTTCGCTCGACGATTCCATTATTGGGTGGTAGGTTTGGCCCTTGTTCCTGTAACTCGAATCCTAGCCCGGTATATCCCATTTTAATTTTAAACCATTGTGAACCTTATGCCTTTTTTACTCTCTGATCGAGATTTTTGGCATTAAAAAATCTTCGTAAACTAAATCACACGTGTATATGTTGACATTTAAGACATATACAGTCAAGAAAATCAAGGGCAATTATGATATATATGCGGATTAGACACCAAAAAAAAACACTCAACAAATGGGTACAATTTAAGTAATGTGTTTAGTGATGGCATTGGATTCCTAATTGATGGAGAAAGGTCTGGTGGCAAGAAAAGCTACTTCTAGGAGGTTGTCAAGTGTTTTCGCTCGAAAATTCCATTCTTGGGTGGTTCGTTTGGCCCTTGTTCCTGTAACTCGAATCGTAGCCCAGTGTATCCCATTTTAATTCTACACCATTGTGAACCTTACGCCTTTTTTACTCTCTGATCGAGGTTCTCGGCATTAAAAAATCTTGTAAACTAAATCACACGTGTATATGTTGACATTTAAGAGATATACAGTCAAGAAAATCAAGGGCAATGGTGATATATATGCGGATTAGACACAAAAAAAAACACTCAACAAATGGCTACTATTTAAGGAATGTGTTTAATGACGGCATCAGATTTCTAATTGATGGAGAAAGGTCTGGTGGCAAGAAAAGCTGCTTCTTGGAGGTTGTCAAGTGTTTTCGCTCGACGATTCCATTATTGGGTGGTTGGTATGGCCCTTGTTCCTGTAACTCGAATCCTAGCCCGGTATATCCCATTTGAATTTTACACCATTGGGAACCTTACGCCATTTTTACTCTCTGATCGAGGTTATCGGCATTGAAAAATCTTCGTAAACTAAATCACACGTGTATATGTTGACATTTAAGAGATATACAGTCAAGAAAATCAAGGGTAATGGTGATATATATGCGGATTAGACTCAAAAAAAACACTCAACAAATGGCTACAATTTAAGGAATGTGTTTAGTGATGGCATTAGATTCCTAATTGATGGAGAAAGGTCTTGTGGCAAGAAAAGCTGCTTCTAGGAGGTTGTCAAGTATTTTCGCTCGACGTTTCCATTCTGGGGTGGTTGGTTTGGCCCTTGTTCCTGTAACTCGAATCCTAGCCCGGTATATCCCATTTTAATTTACAATTGTGAACCTTACGCCTTTTTTACTCTCTGATCGAGGTTCTCGGCATTGAAAAATCTTCGTAAACTAAATCACACTTGTATATGTTGACATTTAAGAGATATACAGTCAAGAAAATCAAGGGCAATGGTGATATTTATGCGGATTAGACACCAAAAAAAAACACTCCACAAATGGCTACAATTTGATAAATGTGTTTAGTGAGGGCATCAGATTCCTAATTGATGGAGAAAAGACTGGTGGCAAGAAAAGCTGCTTCTAGGAGCTTGTCAAGTGTTTTTGCTCGACGATTCCATTCTTGGGTGGTTGGTTTGGCCCTTGTTCCTGTAACTCGAATCCTAGCCCGGTATATCCCATTTTAATTTTACACCATTGTGAACCTTACGCCTTTTTTACTCTCTGATCGAGGTTCTCGGCATTGAAAAATCTTCGTAAACTAAA
This sequence comes from Helianthus tuberosus, assembly GCA_030545235.1. NCBI lineage: Eukaryota > Viridiplantae > Streptophyta > Magnoliopsida > Asterales > Asteraceae > Helianthus > Helianthus tuberosus. The sequence goes on from CM060448.1 coordinate 56,298,870, forward strand.
TCACACGTGTATATGTTGAAGTTTAAGAGATATACTGTAAAGAAAATCAAGGGAAATGGTGATATATATGCGGATTAGACACTAAAAAAACACTCAACAAATGGCTACAATTTAAGGAATGTGTTTAGTGACGGGCGGCATCAGATTCCTAATTGATGGAGTAAGGTCCGGTGGCAGGAAAAGCTGCTTCTAGTAGATTGTCAAGTGTTTTCGCTCGACGATTCAATTCTTGGATGGTTGGTTTGGCCCTTGTTCCTGTAACTCGAATCCTTGCCCGGTATATCCCATTTTAATTTTACACCATTGTGAACCTTACGCCTTTTTTACTCTCTGATCGAGGTTTTCGGCATTGAAAAATCTTCGTAAACTAAAACACACGTGTATATGTTGACATTTAAGAGATATACAGTCAAGAAAATGAATGGGAATGGTGAATTATATGCGGATTAGACAATAAAAAAAATCAACAAATGGCTACAATTTAAGGAATGTGTTTAGTGACGGCATCAGATTCCTAATTGATGGAGAAAGGTCTGGTGGCAAGAAAAGCTGCTTCTTGGAGGTTGTCAAGTGCTTTCGCACAACGATTCCATTCTTTGGTGGTTCGTTTGGTCCTTGTTCCTGTAACTCGAATCCTAGCCCGGTATATCCCATTTTAATTTTACACCGTTGTGTTCCTTAATCCCTTTTTTACTCTCTGATCGAGGATCTCGGCATTGAAAAATCTTCGTAAACTAAATCACACGTGTATATGTTTACATTTAAGAGATATACAGTCAAGAAAATCAAGGGCAATGGTGATATATGCGGATTAGACCCAAAAAAAAAAAACTCAACAAATGGCTACAATTTAAGAAATGTGTTTAGTGACAGCATCAGATTCTTAATTAATGGAGAATTGTCTGGTGGCAAGAAAAGTTGCTTCTAGGAGGTTGTCAAGTGTTTTCGCTCGACGATTCCATTCTTGGGTGGTTGGTTTGGCCCTTGTTCCTGTAACTCGAATCCTATCTCGGTATATCTCATTTTAATTTTACACCATTGTGAACCTTACGCCTTTTTTACTCTCTGATCGAGGTTCTCGGCATTGAAAAATCTTGGTAAACTAAATCACACGTGTATATGTTGACATTTAAGAGATATACAGTCAAAAAATCAAGGGCAATGGTGATATATATAGGATTAGACACCAAAAAAACACTCAACAAATGGCTACTATTTAAGAAATGTGTTTAGCGACGGCATCAGATTCCTAATTGATGGAGAAAGGTCTGGTGGCAGGAAAAGCTGCTTCTAGAAGGTTGTCAAGTGTTTTCGCTCGACGATTCCATTCTTGGGTGGTTGCTTTGGACCTTGTTCCTGTAACTCGAATCCTAGCCCGGTATATCCCATTTTAATTTTACACCATTGTGAACCTTACGCCATTTTTACTCTCTGATCGAGGTTCTCGGCATTGAAAAATCTTCGTAAACTAAATCACACGTGTATATGTTGACATTTAAGAGATATACAGTCAAGAAATCAAGGGCAATGCTGATATGTATGCGGATTAGACACCAAAAAAAAACACTCAACAAATGGCTACAATTTAAGGAATGTGTTTAGTGATGGCATCAGATTCCTAATTGATGGAGAAAGGTCCGGTGGCAAGAAAAGCTGCTTCTAGGAGGTTGTCAAGTGTTTTCGCTCGATGATTCAATTATTGGGTGGTTGGTTTAGCCCGAGTTCCTGTAACTCGAATCCTAGCCCGGTATATCCCATTTTAATTTTTCACCATTGTGAAACTTACGCCTTTTTTACTCTCTGATCGAGGTTTTCGGCAATGAAAAATCTTCGTAAACTAAAAACCACGTGCATATGTTGACATTTAAGAGATATACAGTCAACAAAATGAAGGGGAATGGTGATATATATGCGGATTAGACAATAAAAAAAACACTCAACAAATAGCTACAATTTAAGGAATGTGTTTAGTGACGGCATCAGATTCCTAATTGATGGAGAAAGGTCTGGTGGCAAGAAAAGCTGCTTCTAGGAGGTTGTCAAGTGTTTTCGCTCGATGATTCCGTTCTTGGGTGGTTGGTTTGGCCCTTTTTCCTGTAACTCGAATCCTAGCAAGTTATATCCCACTTTAATTTTACACCATTGTGAACCTTACGCCTTTTTTACTCTCTGATCGAGGTTCTTGGCATTGAAAAATCTTCGTAAACTAAATCATACGTGTATATGTTTACATTTAAGAGATATACAGTCAAGAAAATCAAGGGCAATGGTGATATATATGCGGATTAGACACACAAAAAAACACTCAACAAATGGCTACAATTTAAGGAATGTGTTTAGTGACGGCATCAGATTCCTAATTCATGGAGAAAGGTCTGGTGGCAAGAAAAGCTGCTTCTAGGAGATTGTGAAGTGTTTTCGCTCGACGATTCCATTCATGGGCGGTTGGTTTGGCCCTTGTTTCTGTAACTCGAATCCTAGCCCGGTATATCCCATTTTAATTTTACACCATTGTGAACCCTACGCCTTTTTTACTCTCTGATCGAGTTTCTCGGCATTGAAAAATCTTCGTAAACTAAATCACACGTGTATATGTTGACATTTAAGAGATATACAGTCAAGAAAATCAAGGGCAATTGTGATATATATGCGGATTAGACACCAAAAAAAACACTCAAGAAATGTCTACAATTTAACGAATGTGTTTAGTGACGGCATCAGATTCCTAATTGATGGAGAAAGGTCTGGTGGCATGAAAAGTTGCTTCTAGGAGGTTGTCAAGTGTTTTCGCTCGACGATTCCATTCTTGGGTGGTTGGTTTGGCCCTTGTTCCTTTAATTCGAATTCTAGCCCGGTATATCTCATTTTAATTTTACACCATTGTGAACCTTACGCCTTTTTTACTCTCTGATCGAGGTTATCGGCATTGAAAAATCTTCGTAAACTAAATCACACGTGTATATGTTGACATTTAAGAGATATACAGTCAAGAAAATCAAGGGAAATTGTGATATATATGCGGATTAGACACAAAAAAAAACACTCAACAAATGGCTACAATTTAATGACTGTGTTTAGTGACGGCATCAGATTCCTAATTGATGGAGAAAGGTCTGGTGGCAAGAAAAGCTGCTTCTAGGAGGTTGTCAAGTGTTTTCGCTCGACGATTCCATTCTTGCGTGGTTGGTTTGGCACTTGTCCCCGTAACTGGGCTCCTAGCCCGGTATATCCCATTTTAATTTTACACCATTGTGAACCTTACGCCTTTTTTACTCTCTGATCGAGGTTCTCGGCATTGAAAAATCTTCGTAAACTAAATCACACGTGTATATGTTGACATTTAAGAGATATACAGTCAAGAAAATCAAGGGAAATATTGATATATATGCGGATTAGACACCAAAAAAAACACTCAACAAATGGCTACAATTTAAGGAATGTGTTTGGTGACGGCATCAGATTCCTAATTGATGGAGAAAGGTCTGGTGGTAAGAAAAGCTGCTTCTAGGAGGTTGTCAAGTGTCTTCGCTCGACGATTCCATTCTTGGGTGGTTGGTTAGGCCATTGTTCCTGTAACTCGAATCCTAACCCCGGTATATCTCATTTTAATTTTACACCATTGTGAACCTTATGCCTTTTTTACTCTCAGATCGAGGTTATCGGCATTGAAAAAATCTTCATAAACTAAATCACACGTGTATATGTTGACATTAAAGAGATATACGGTCAAGAAAATCAAGGGCAGTGGTGATATTTAAGCGGATTAGACACCAAAAAAAACACTCAACAAATGGCTACAATTTAAGGAATGTGTTTAGTGACGGCATCCGATTTCCTAATTGATGGAGAAATGTCTGATGGCAAGAAAAGTTGCTTCTAGGAGGTTGTCAAGTGTTGTCGCTCGACGATTCCATTCTTGGGTGGTTGGATTGGCCCTAGTTCCTGTAAATCGAATCCTAGCCCGGTATATCCCATTTTAATTTTACACCATTGTGAACTTTACGCCTTTTTTACTCTCTGATCGAGGTTCTCGGCATTGAAAAATCTTCGTAAACTAAATCACACGTGTATATGTTGACATTTAAGAGATATACAGTCAAGAAAATCAAGGGCAATGGTGATATATATGCGGATTAGACACAAAAAAAACACTCAACAAATGGCTACCATTTAAGGAATGTGTTTAGTGACCGCATCATATTCCTAATTGATGTAGAAATATCTGGTGGCAAGAAAAGCTGCTTCTAGGAGGCTGTCAAGCTTTTTTGCTCGACGATTCCATTCTTGGGTGGTTGGTTTGGCCCTTGTTCCTGTAACTCGAATCCTAGTTCGGTATATCCATTTTAATTTTACACCATTGTGAACCTTACGCCTTTTTTACTCTTTCATCGAGGTTTTCGGCATTGAAAAATCTTCGTAAACTAAATCACACGTGTATATGTTCACATTTAAGAGATATGCAGTCAAGAAAATCAAGGGCAATGGTGATTTATATGCGGATTTGACACAAAAAAAACACTCAACAAATGGCTACAATTTAAGGAATGTGTTTATTGACGGCATCCAATTCCTAATTGATGGAGAAAGGTGTGGTGGCAAGAAAAGCTGCTTCTAGGAGGTTGTCAAGTGATTTCACTCAACGATTCCATTCTTGGGTGGTTGGTTTGGCCCTTGTTCCTGTAACTCGAATCCTAGCCCGGTATATCCCATTTTAATTTTACACCAATGGGAACCTTACGCCTTTTTTACTCTCTGATAGAGGTTATCGGCATTGAAAAATCTTCGTAAACTAAATCACACGTGTATATGTTGACATTAAAGAGATATACAGTCAGGAAAATCAAGGGCAATGGTGATATATATATATGCGGATTGGACACCAAAAAAAACACTCAACAAATGGCTACAATTTAAGGAATGTGTTTAGTGACGGCATCAGATTCCTAATTGATGGAGAAAGGTCTGGTGGCAAGAAAAGCTGCTTCTAGGAGGTTGTCCAGTGTTTTCGCTCGACGATTCCATTCTTGGATGGTTGGTTTGGCCCTTGTTCCTGTAACTCGAATCCTAGCCCGGTATATCCCATTTTAATTTTACGCCATTGTGAACCTTACGCCTTTTTTACTCTCTGATCGAGGTTCTCGGCATTGAAAAATCTTCGTAAACTAAATCACACGTGTATATCTTGACATTTAAGAGATATACAGTCAAGAAAATCAAGGGCAATGGTGATATATATGCGGATTAGACACCAAAAAAAAACACACTCAACAAATGGCTACCATTTAAGGAATGTGTTTAGTGACGGCATCATATTCCTAATTGATAGAGAAAGGTCTGGTGGCAAGAAAAGCTGCTTCTAGGAAGTTGTCAGGTGTTTTCGCTCGATGATTCCATTCTTGGGTGGTTGGTTAGGCCCTTGTTCATGTAACTCGAATCCTAGCCCGGTATAACCATTTTAATTTTACACCATTGTGAACCTTACAGCTTTTTTACTCTTTGAGCGAGATTTTCGGCATTGAAAATTTTTCGTAAACTAAATCACACATGTATATGTTGACATTTAAGAGATATACAGTCAAGAAAATCAAGGGCAATGGTGATATATATGTGGATTAGACACAAAAAAAAACACTTAACAAATGGCTACAATTTAAGGAATGTGTTGATTGACGGCATCAGATTCCTAATTGATGGAGAAACGTATGGTGGCAAGAAAAGCTGCTTCTAGGAGGTTGTGAAGTGTTTTCGCTCGACGATTCCATTCTTGGGTGGTTGGTTTGGCCCTTGTTCCTATAACTCGAATCCAAGCCCGGTATATCCCATTTTAATTTTACACCATTGTGAACCTTACGCCTTTTTTGCTCTCTGATCGAGGTTCTCGGCATTGAAAAATCTTCGTAAACTAAATCACACGTGTATATGTTTACATTTAAGAGATATACAGTCAAAAAATCAAGGGAAATTGTGATATATATGCGGATTAGACAAAAAAAACACTCAACAAATGCCTACAATTTAAGGAATGTGTTTAGTGACGGCACCAGATTCCTAATTGATGGAGAAAGGTCTGGTGGTAAGAAAAGCTGCTTCTAGGAGGTTGTCAAGTGGCTTCGCTCGACGATTCCATTCTTGGGTGGTTGGATTGGCTCTTGTTCCTATAACTCGAATCCTAGCCCGGTATATCTCATTTTAATTTTACACCATTGTGAACCTTACGCCTTTTTTACTCTATGATCGAGGTTCTCGGCACTGAAAAATCACACGTGTATATGTTGATATTTAAGAGATATACAGTCAGGAAAATCAAGGGCAATGGTGATATATATCTATGCGGATTGGACACCAAAAAAAAACACTCAACAAATGGCTACAATTTAAGGAATGTGTTTAGTGACGGCATCAGATTCCTAATTGATGGAGAAAGGTCTGGTGGCAAGAAAAGCTGCTTCTAGGAGGTTGTCCAGTGTTTTCGCTCGACGATTCCATTCTTGGATGGTTGGTTTGGCCCTTGTTCCTGTAACTCGAATCCTAGCCCGGTATATCCCATTTTAATTTTACGCCATTGTGAACCTTACGCCTTTTTTACTCTCTGATCGAGGTTCTCGGCATTGAAAAATCTTCGTAAACTAAATCACACGTGTATATCTTGACATTTAAGAGATATACAGTCAAGAAAATCAAGGGCAATGGTGATATATATGCGGATTAGACACCAAAAAAAAACACACTCAACAAAAGGCTACCATTTAAGGAATGTGTTTAGAGACGGCATCATATTCCTAATTGATAGAGAAAGGTCTGGTGGCAAGAAAAGCTGCTTCTAGGAAGTTGTCAGGTGTTTTCGCTCGATGATTCCATTCTTGGGTGGTTGGTTAGGCCCTTGTTCATGTAACTCGAATCCTAGCCCGGTATAACCATTTTAATTTTACACCATTGTGAACCTTACAGCTTTTTTACTCTTTGAGCGAGATTTTCGGCATTGAAAATTTTTCGTAAACTAAATCACACATGTATATGTTGACATTTAAGAGATATACAGTCAAGAAAATCAAGGGCAATGGTGATATATATGCGGATTAGACACAAAAAAAACACTTAACAAATGGCTACAATTTAAGGAATGTGTTGATTGACGGCATCAGATTCCTAATTGATGGAGAAACGTATGATGGCAAGAAAAGCTGCTTCTAGGAGGTTGTGAAGTGTTTTCGCTCGACGATTCCATTCTTGGGTGGTTGGTTTGGCCCTTGTTCCTATAACTCGAATCCAAGCCCGGTATATCCCATTTTAATTTTACACCATTGTGAACCTTACGCCTTTTTTGCTCTCTGATCGAGGTTCTCGGCATTGAAAAATCTTCGTAAACTAAATCACACGTGTATATGTTTACATTTAAGAGATATACAGTCAAGAAAATCAAGGGAAATTGTGATATATATGCGGATTAGACAAAAAAAACACTCAACAAATGCCTACAATTTAAGGAATGTGTTTAGTGACGGCACCAGATTCCTAATTGATGGAGAAAGGTCTGGTGGTAAGAAAAGCTGCTTCTAGGAGGTTGTCAAGTGGCTTCGCTCGACGATTCCATTCTTGGGTGGTTGGATTGGCTCTTGTTCCTATAACTCGAATCCTAGCCCGGTATATCTCATTTTAATTTTACACCATTGTGAACCTTACGCCTTTTTTACTCTATGATCGAGGTTCTCGGCACTGAAAAATCACACGTGTATATGTTGATATTTAAGAGATATACAGTCAGGAAAATCAAGGGCAATGGTGATATATATCTATGCGGATTGGACACCAAAAAAAAACACTCAACAAATGGCTACAATTTAAGGAATGTGTTTAGTGACGGCATCAGATTCCTAATTGATGGAGAAAGGTCTGGTGGCAAGAAAAGCTGCTTCTAGGAGGTTGTCCAGTGTTGTCGCTCGACGATTCCATTCTTGGATGGTTGGTTTGGCCCTTGTTCCTGTAACTCGAATCCTAGCCCGGTATATCCCATTTTAATTTTACGCCATTGTGAACCTTACGCCTTTTTTACTCTCTGATCGAGGTTCTCGGCATTGAAAAATCTTTGTAAACTAAATCACACATGTATATGTTGACTTTTAAGAGATATACAGTCAAGAAAATAAAGGGCAATGGTGATATATATGCGGATTAGACACAAAAAAAACACTGAACAAATGGCTACAATTTAATGAATGTGTTTAGTGACGGCATCAGATTCCTAATTGATGGAGAAAGGTCTGGTGGCAAGAAAAGTTGCTTCTAGGAGGTTGTCAAGTGTTTTCGCTCGACGATTCCATTCTTGCGAGGTTGATTTGGCACTTGTTCCTGTAACTCGACTCCTAGCCTGGTATATCCCATTTTAATTTTACTGCATTGTGAACCTTACGCCTTTTTTACTCTCTGGTCGAGGTTATCGGCATTGAAAAATCTTCGTAAAATAAATCACACGTGTATATGTTGACATTTAAGAGATATACAGTCAAGAAAATCAAGGGAAATTGTGATATATATGCGGATTAGACACCAAAAAAAACACTCAACAAATGGCTACAATTTAAGGAATATGTTTAGTGACGGCATCCGATTCCTAATTGATGGAGAAAGGTCTAGTGGTAAGAAAAGCTGCCTCTAGGAGGTTGTCAAGTGTCTTCGCTCGACGATTCCATTCTTGGGTGGTTGGTTTGGCCCTTGTTACTATAACTCAAATCCTAGCCCGGTATATCCCATTTTAATTTTACACTATTGTTAACCTTACGCCTTTTTTACTCTATGATCGAGGTTCTCGGCACTAAAAAATCTTCGTAAACTAAATCACACGTGTATATGTTGACATTTAAGAGATATACAGTCAAGAAAATCAAGGGCAATGGTGATATGTATGCGGATTAGATACCAAAAAAAAACACTCAACAAATTGCTACAATTTAAGGAATGTGTTTAGTGACGGCATCAGATTCCTAATTGATGGAGAAAGGTCTGGTGGCAAGAAAAGCTGCTTCTAGGAGGTTGTCAAGTGTTTTCAGTCAACGATTCCATTCTTGGGTGGTTGGTTTGGCCCTTGTTCCTGTAACTCGAATCCTAGCCGGTATATCCCATTTTAATTTTACACCATTGTGAACCTTACGCCTTTTTTACTCTCTGATCGAGATTCTCGGCATTGAAAAATTTTCGTAAACTAAATCACACGTGTATATGTTGACATTTAAGAGATATACAGTCAAGAAAATCAAGGGAAATGGTGATATATATGCGGATTAGACACTAAAAAACACTCAACAAATGTCTACAATTTAAGGAATGTGTTGATTGACGGCATCAGATTCCTTTTTGATGGATAAAGGTATGGTGGCAAGAAAAGCTGCTTTTAGGAGGTTGTCAAGTGTTTTCGCTCGACGATTCCATTCTTGGGTGGTTGGTTTGGCCCTTGTTCCTGTAACTCGAATCCTACCCCGGTATATCCCATTTTAATTTTACACCATTGTGAACCTTACGCCTTTTTTGCTCTCTGATCGAGGTTCTCGGCATTGAAAAATCTTCGTAAACTAAATCACACGTGTATATGCTTACATTTAAGAGATATACAGTCAATAAAATCAAGGGAAATTGTGATATATATGCGGATTAGACAAAAAAAAAACACTCAACAAATGCCTACAATTTAAGGAATGTGTTTAGTGACGGCACCAGATTCCTAATTGATGGAGAAAGGTCTGGTGGTAAGAAAAGCTGCTTCTAGGAGGTTGTCAAGTGGCTTCGCTCGACGATTCCATTCTTGGGTGGTTGGATTGGCTCTTGTTCCTATAACTCGAATCCTAGCCCGGTATATCTCATTTTAATTTTACACCATTGTGAACCTTACGCCTTTTTTACTCTATGATCGAGGTTCTCGGCACTGAAAAATCACACGTGTATATGTTGATATTTAAGAGATATACAGTCAGGAAAATCAAGGGCAATGGTGATATATATATATGCGGATTGGACACCAAAAAAAAACAGTCAACAAATGGCTACAATTTAAGGAATGTGTTTAGTGACGGCATCAGATTCCTAATTGATGGAGAAAGGTCTGGTGGCAAGAAAAGTTGCTTCTAGGAGGTTGTCCAGTGTTTTCGCTCGACGATTCCATTCTTGGATGGTTGGTTTGGCCCTTGTTCCTGTAACTCGAATCCTAGCCCGGTATATCCCATTTTAATTTTACGCCATTGTGAACCTTACGCCTTTTTTACTCTCTGATCGAGGTTCTCGGCATTGAAAAATCTTTGTAAACTAAATCACACATGTATATGTTGACTTTTAAGAGATATACCGTCAAGAAAATAAAGGACAATGGTGATATATATGCGGATTAGACACAAAAAAAACACTGAACAAATGGCTACAATTTAATGAATGTGTTTAGTGACGGCATCAGATTCCTAATTGATGGAGAAAGGTCTGGTGGCAAGAAAAGTTGCTTCTAGGAGGTTGTCAAGTGTTTTCGCTCGACGATTCCATTCTTGCGAGGTTGTTTTGGCACTTGTTCCTGTAACTCGACTCCTAGCCTGGTATATCCCATTTTAATTTTACTGCATTGTGAACCTTACGCCTTTTTTACTCTCTGGTCGAGGTTATCGGCATTGAAAAATATTCGTAAAATAAATCACACGTGTATATGTTGACATTTAAGAGATATACAGTCAAGAAAATCAAGGGAAACTGTGATATATATGCGGATTAGACACCAAAAAAAACACTCAACAAATGGCTACAATTTAAGGAATATGTTTAGTGACGGCATCCGATTCCTAATTGATGGAGAAAGGTCTAGTGGTAAGAAAAGCTGCTTCTAGGAGGTTGTCAAGTGTCTTCGCTCGACGATTCCATTCTTGGGTGGTTGGTTTGGCCCTTGTTACTATAACTCAAATCCTAGCCCGGTATATCCCATTTTAATTTTACACTATTGTTAACCTTACGCCTTTTTTACTCTATGATCGAGGTTCTCGGCACTGAAAAATCTTCGTAAACTAAATCACACGTGTATATGTTGACATTTAAGAGATATACAGTCAAGAAAATCAAGGGCAATGGTGATATATATGCGGATTAGATACCAAAAAAAAAACACTCAACAAATGGCTACAATTTAAGGAATGTGTTTAGTGACGGCATCAGATTCCTAATTGATGGAGAAAGGTCTGGTGGCAAGAAAAGCTGCTTCTAGGAGGTTGTCAAGTGTTTTCAGTCGACGATTCCATTCTTGGGTGGTTGGTTTGGCCCTTGTTCCTGTAACTCGAATCCTAGCCGGTATATCCCATTTTAATTTTACACCATTGTGAACCTTACGCCTTTTTTACTCTCTGATCGAGGTTCTCGGCATTGAAAAATTTTCGTAAACTAAATCACACGTGTATATGTTGACATTTAAAAGATATACAGTCAAGAAAATCAAGGGAAATGGTGATATATATGCGGATTAGACACTAAAAAACACTCAACAAATGTCTACAATTTAAGGAATGTGTTGATTGACGGCATCAGATTCCTTTTTGATGGATAAAGGTATGGTGGCAAGAAAAGCTGCTTTTAGGAGGTTGTCAAGTGTTTTCGCTCGACGATTCCATTCTTGGGTGGTTGGTTTGGCCCTTGTTCCTGTAACTCGAATCCTACCCGGGTATATCCCATTTTAATTTTACACCATTGTGAACCTTACGCCTTTTTTGCTCTCTGATTGAGGTTCTCGGCAATGAAAAATCTTCGTCAACTAAATCACACGTGTATATGTTTACATTTAAGAGATATACAGCAAGAAAATCAAGGGAAATTGTGATATATATGCGGATTAGACAAAAAAAACACTCAACAAATGCCTACAATTTAAGGAATGTGTTTAGTGACGGCACCAGATTCCGAATTGATGGAGAAAGGTCTGGTGGTAAGAAAAGCTGCTTCTAGGAGGTTGTCAAGTGTCTTCGCTCGACGATTCCATTCTTGGGTGGTTGGATTGGCTCTTGTTCCTATAACTCGAATCCTAGCCCGGTATATCTCATTTTAATTTTACACCATTGTGAACCTTACGCCTTTTTTACTCTATGATCGAGGTTCTCGGCACTGAAAAATCTTCGTAAACTAAATCACACGTGTATATGTTGATATTTAAGAGATATACAGTCCGGAAAATCAAGGGCAATGGTGATATATATATGCGGATTGGACACCAAAAAAAACACTCAACAAATGGCTACAATTTAAGGAATGTGTTTAGTGACGGCATCAGATTCCTAAGTGATGGAGAAAGGTCTGGTGGCAAGAAAAGCTGCTTCTAGGAGGTTGTCCAGTGTTTTCGCTCGACGATTCCATTCTTGGGTGGTTGGTTTGGCCCTTGTTCCTGTAACTCGAATCCTAGCCCGGTATATCCCATTTTAATTTTACGCCATTGTGAACCTTAAGCCATTTTTACTCTCTGATCGAGGTTCTCGGCATTGAAAAATCTTTGTAAACAAAATCACACGTGTATATGTTGACTTTTAAGAGATATACAGTCAAGAAAATCAAGGGCAATGGTGATATATATGCGGATTAGACACAAAAAAAACACTCAACAAATGGCTACAATTTAATGAATATGTTTAGTGACGGCATCAGATTCCTAATTGATGGAGAAAGGTCTGGTGGCAAGAAAAGATGCTTCTAGGAGGTTGTCAAGTGTTTTCGCTCGACGATTCCATTCTTGCGAGGTTGGTTTGGCACTTGTTCCTGTAACTCGACTCCTAGCCTGGTATATCCCATTTTAATTTTACAGCATTGTGAACCTTTCGCCTTTTTTACTCTCTGGTCGAGGTTATCGGCATTGAAAAATCTTTGTAAAATAAATCACACGTGTATATGTTGACATTTAAGAGATATACAGTCAAGAAAATCAAGGGAAATTGTGATATATATGCGGATTAGACACCAAAAAAACACTCAACAAATGGCTACAATTTAAGGAATGTGTTTAGTGACGGCATCAGATTCCTAATTGACGGAGAAAGGTCTAGTGGTAAGAAAAGCTGCTTCTAGGAGGTTGTCAAGTGTCTTCGCTCGACGATTCCATTCTTGGGTGGTTGGTTTGGCCCTTGTTCCTATAACTCAAATCCTAGCCCGGTATATCCCATTTTAATTTTACACTATTGTGAACCTTACGCCTTTTTTACTCTATGATCGAGGTTCTCGGCACTGAAAAATCTTCGTAAACTAAATCACACGTGTATATGTTGACATTTAAGAGATATACAGTCAAGAAAATCAAGGGCAATGGTGATATGTATGCGGATTAGATACCAAAAAAAACACTCAACAAATGGCAACAATTTAAGGAATGTGTTTAGTGACGGCATCAGATTCCTAATTGATGGAGAAAGGTCTGGTGGCAAGAAAAGCTGCTTCTAGGAGGTTGTCAAGTGTTTTCACTCGACGATTCCATTCTTGGGTGGTTGGTTTGGCCCTTGTTCCTGTAACTCGAATCCTAGCCCGGTATATCCCATTTTAATTTTACACCATTGTGAACCTTACGCCTTTTTTACTCTCTGATCGAGGTTCTCGGCATTGAAAACATTTCGTAAACTAAATCACACGTGTATATGTTGACATTTAAGAGATATACAGTCAAGAAAATCAAGGGCAATGGTGATATATATGCGGATTAGACACTAAAAAACACTCAACAAATGGCTACAATTTAAGGAATGTGTTTAGTGACGGCATCAGATTCCTAATTGATGGAGAAAGGTCTGGTGGCAAGAAAAGATGCTTCTAGGAGGTTGTCAAGTGTTTTCGCTTGATGATTCCATTCTTGGGTGGTTGGTTTGGCCCTTGTTCCTGTAACTCGAATCCTAGCCAGTTATATCCCACTTTAATTTTACACCATTGTGAACCTTACGCCTTTTTTACTCTCTGATCGAGGTTCTTGGCATTGAAAAATCTTCGTAAACTAAATCATACGTGTATATGTTGACTTTTAAGAGATATACAGTCAAGAAAATCAAGGGCAATGGTGATATATATGCGGATTAGACACACAAAAAAACACTCAACAAATGGCTACAATTTAAGGAATGTGTTTAGTGACGGCATCAGATTCCTAATTCATGGAGAAAGGTCTGGTGGCAAGAAAAGCTGCTTCTAGGAGGTTGTGAAGTGTTTTCGCTCGACGATTCCATTCCTGGGTGGTTGGTTTGGCCCTTGTTCCTGTAACTCGAATCCTAGCCCGGTATATCCCATTTTAATTTTACACCATTGTGAACCTTACGCCTTTTTTACTCTCTGATCGAGTTTCTCGGCATTGAAAAATCTTCGTAAACTAAATCACACGTGTATATGTTGACATTTAAGAGATATACAGTCAAGAAAATCAAGGGCAATTGTGATATATATGCGGATTAGACACCAAAAAAAACACTCAACAAATGTCTACAATTTAAGGAATGTGTTTAGTGACGGCATCAAATTCCTAATTGATGGAGAAAGGTCTGGTGGCATGAAAAGTTGCTTCTAGGAGGTTGTCAAGTGTTTTCGCTCGACGATTCCATTCTTGGGTGGTTGGTTTGGCCCTTGTTCCTATAATTCGAATTCTAGCCCGGTATATCTCATTTTAATTTTACACCATTGTGAACCTTACGCCTTTTTTACTCTCTGATCGAGGTTATCGGCATTGAAAAATCTTCGTAAACTAAATCACACGTGTATATGTTGACATTTAAGAGATATACAGTCAAGAAAATCAAGGGAAATTGTGATATATATGCGGATTAGACACAAAAAAAAACACTCAACAAATGGCTACAATTTAATGACTGTGTTTAGTGACGGCATCAGATTCCTAATTGATGGAGAAAGGTCTGGTGGCAAGAAAAGCTGCTTCTAGGAGGTTGTCAAGTGTTTTCGCTCGACGATTCCATTCTTGCGTGGTTGGTTTGGCACTTGTCCCCGTAACTGGGCTCCTAGCCCGGTATATCCCATTTTAATTTTACACCATTGTGAACCTTACGCCTTTTTTACTCTCTGATCGAGGTTCTCGGCATTGAAAAATCTTCGTAAACTAAATCACACGTGTATATGTTGACATTTAAGAGATATACAGTCAAGAAAATCAAGGGAAATATTGAGATATAAGCGGATTAGACACCAAAAAAAACACTCAACAAATGGCTACAATTTAAGGAATGTGTTTGGTGACGGCATCAGATTCCTAATTGATGGAGAAAGGTCTGGTGGTAAGAAAAGCTGCTTCTAGGAGGTTGTCAAGTGTCTTCACTCGACGATTCCATTCTTGGGTGGTTGGTTAGGCCCTTGTTCCTGTAACTGGAATCCTATCCCCGGTATATCCCATTTTAATTTTACACCATTGTGAACCTTACGCCTTTTTTACTCTCAGATCGAGGTTATCGGCATTGAAAAAATCTTCATAAACTAAATCACACGTGTATATGTTGACATTAAAGAGATATACGGTCAAGAAAATCAAGGGCAGTGGTGATATTTAAGCGGATTAGACACCAAAAAAAACACTCAACAAATGGCTACAATTTAAGGAATGTGTTTAGTGACGGCATCCGATTTCCTAATTGATGGAGAAATGTCTGATGGCAAGAAAAGCTGCTTCTAGGAGGTTGTCAAGTGTTGTCGCTCGACGATTCCATTCTTGGGTGGTTGGTTTGGCCCTAGTTCCTGTAAATCGAATCCTAGCCCGGTATATCCCATTTTAATTTTACACCATTGTGAACTTTACGCCTTTTTTACTCTCTGATCGAGGTTCTCGGCATTGAAAAATCTTCGTAAACTAAATCACACGTGTATATGTTGACATTTAAGAGATATACAGTCAAGAAAATCAAGGGAAATGGTGATATATATGCGGATTAGACACAAAAAAAACACTCAACAAATGGCTACCATTTAAGGAATGTGTTTAGTGACCGCATCATATTCCTAATTAATGTAGAAATATCTGGTGGCAAGAAAAGCTTCTTCTAGGAGGATGTCAAGCTTTTTTGCTCGACGATTCCATTCTTGGGTGGTTGGTTTGGCCCTTGTTCCTGTAACTTGAATCCTATTTCGGTATATCCATTTTAATTTTACACCATTGTGAACCTTACGCCTTTTTTACTCTTTGATCGAGGTTTTCGGCATTGAAAAATCTTCGTAAACTAAATCACACGTGTATATGTTCACATTTAAGAGATATGCAGTCAAGAAAATCAAGGGCAATGGTGATTTATATGCGGATTTGACACAAAAAAAACACTCAACAAATGGCTACAATTTAAGGAATGTGTTTATTGACGACATCCAATTCCTAATTGATGGAGAAAGGTGTGGTGGCAAGAAAAGCTGCTTCTAGGAGGTTGTCAAGTGATTTCACTCAACGATTCCATTCTTGGGTGGTTGGTTTGGCCCTTGTTCCTGTAACTCGAATCCTAGCCCGGTATATCTCATTTTAATTTTACACCATTGTGAACCTTACGCCTTGTTTACTTTCTGATCGAGGTTCTCGGCATTGAAACATCTTCGTAAACTAAATCACGCGTGTATATGTTGATAGTTAAGAGATATACAGTCAAGAAAATCAAGGGAAATTGTGATATATATGCGGATTAGACACCAAAAAAACACTCAACAAATGTCTACAATTTAAGGAATGTGTTTAGTGACGGCATCAGTTTCCTAATAGATGGAGAAAGGTCTGGTGGCAAGAAAATCTGCTTCTAGGAGGTTGTCAAGTGTCTTCGCTCGACGATTCCATTCTTGGGTGGTTGGTTTGGCCCTTGTTCCTGTAACTCGAATCCTAGCCCGGTATATCCCTTTTTAATTTTACACCAATGTGAACCTTACGCCTTTTTTACTCTCTGATAGAGGTTATCGGCATTGAAAAATCTTCGTAAACTAAATCACACGTGTATATGTTGACATTAAAGAGATATATTGTCAAGAAAATCAAGAGCAATGGTGATGTTTATGCGGATTAGACACCAAAAAAAAACACTCAACAAATGGCTACAATTTAAGGAATGTGTTTAGTGACGGCATCAGATTCCTAATTGATGGAGAAAGGTCCGATGGCAAGAAAATCTGCTTCTAGGAGGTTGTCAAGTGTTGTCGCTCGACGATTCCATTCTTGGGTGGTTGGTTTGGCCCTTGTTCCTGTAACTTAAATCCTAGCCCGGTATATCCCATTTTAATTTTACACCATTGTGAACCTTACGCCTTTTTTACTCTCTGATCGAGGTTCTCGGCATTGAAAAATATTCGTAAACTAAATCACACGTGTATATCTTGACATTTAAGAGATATACAGTCAAGAAAATCAAGGGCAATGGTGATATATATGCGGATTAGACACCAAAAAAAACGCACTCAACAAATGGCTACCATTTAAGGAATGTGTTTAGTGACGGCATCATATTCCTAATTGATAGAGAAAGGTCTGGTGGCAACAAAAGCTGCTTCTAGGAAGTTGTCAGGTGTTTTCGCTCGATGATTCCATTCTTGGGTGGTTGGTTAGGCCCTTGTTCATGTAACTCGAATCCTAGCCCGGTATAACCATTTTAATTTTACTCCATTGTGAACCTTACAGCTTTTTTACTCTTTGAGCGAGATTTTCGGCATTGAAAAATTTTCGTAAACTAAATCACACATGTATATGTTGACATTTAAGAGATATACAGTCAAGAAAATCAAGGGCAATAGTGATATATATGCGGATTAGACACAAAAAAAAAACACTTCACAAATGGCTACAATTTAAGGAATGTGTTGATTGACGGCATCAGATTCCTAATCGATGGAGAAACGTATGGTGGCAAGAAAAGCTGCTTCTAGGAGGTTGTCAAGTGTTTTCACTAGACGATTCCATTCTTGGGTGGTTGGTTTGGCCCTTGTTCCTATAACTCGAATCCAAGCCCGGTATATCCCATTTTAATTTTACACCATTGTGAACCTTACGCCTTTTTTGCTCTCTGATCGAGGTTCTCGGCATTGAAAAATCTTCGTAAACTAAATCACACGTGTATATGTTTACATTTAAGAGATATACAATCAAGAAAATCAAGGGAAATTGTGATATATATGCGGATTAGACAAAAAAAACACTCAACAAATGCCTACAATTTAAGGAATGTGTTTAGTGACAGCACCAGATTCCTAATTGATGGAGAAAGGTCTGGTGGTAAGAAAAGCTGCTTCTAGGAGGTTGTCAAGTGGCTTCGCTCGACGATTCCATTCTTGGGTGGTTGGATTGGCTCTTGTTCCTATAACTCGAATCCTAGCCCGGTATATCTCATTTTAATTTTACACCATTGTGAACCTTACGCCTTTTTTACTCTATGATCGAGGTTCTCGGCACTGAAAAATCTTCGTAAACTAAATCACACGTGTATATGTTGATATTTAAGAGATATACAGTCAGGAAAATCAAGGGCAATGGTGATATATATATGCGGATTGGACACCAAAAAAAAACACTCAACAAATGGCTACAATTTAAGGAATGTGTTTAGCGACGGCACAGATTCCTAATTGATGGAGAAAGGTCTGGTGGCAAGAAAAGCTGCTTCTAGGAGGTTGTCCAGTGTTTTCGCTCGACGATTCCGTTCTTGGATGGTTGGTTTGGCCCTTGTTCCTGTAACTCGAATCCTAGCCCGGTATATCCCATTTTAATTTTACGCCATTGTGAACCTTACGCCTTTTTTACTCTCTGATCGAGGTTCTCGGCACTGAAAAATCTTCGTAAACTAAATCACACGTGTATATGTTGATATTTAAGAGATATACAGTCAGGAAAATCAAGGGCAATGGTGATATATATATGCGGATTGGACACCAAAAAAAAACACTCAACAAATGGCTACAATTTAAGGAATGTGTTTAGCGACGGCATCAGATTCCTAATTGATGGAGAAAGGTCTGGTGGCAAGAAAAGCTGCTTCTAGGAGGTTGTCCAGTGTTTTCGCTCGACGATTCCGTTCTTGGATGGTTGGTTTGGCCCTTGTTCCTGTAACTCGAATCCTAGCCCGGTATATCCCATTTTAATTTTACGCCATTGTGAACCTTACGCCTTTTTTACTCACTGATCGAGGTTCTCGGCATTGAAAAATCTTTGTAAACTAAATCACACATGTATATGTTGACTTTTAAGAGATATACAGTCAAGAAAATAAAGGGCAATGGTGATATATATGCGGATTAGACACAAAAAAAACACTGAACAAATGGCTACAATTTAATGAATGTGTTTAGTGACGGCATCAGATTCCTAATAGATGGAGAAAGGTCTGGTGGCAAGAAAAGCAGCTTCTAGGAGGTTGTCAAGTGTTTTCGCTCGACGATTCCATACTTGCGAGGTTGGTTTGGCACTTGTTCCTGTAACTCGACTCCTAGCCTGGTATATCCCTTTTAATTTTACTGCATTGTGAACCTTACGCCTTTTTTACTCTCTGGTCGAGGTTATCGGCATTGAAAAATCTTCGTAAAATAAATCACACGTGTATATGTTGACATTTAAGAGATATACAGTCAAGAAAACCAAGGGAAATTGTGATATATATGCGAATTAGACACCAAAAAAAACACTCAACAAATGGCTACAATTTAAGGAATATGTTTAGTGACGGCATCCGATTCCTAATTGATGGAGAAAGGTCTAGTGGTAAGAAAAGCGGCTTCTAGGAGGTTGTCAAGTGTCTTCGCTCGACGATTCCATTCTTGGGTGGTTGGTTTGGCCCTTGTTACTATAACTCAAATCCTAGCCCGGTATATCCCATTTTAATTTTACACTATTGTTAACCTTACGCCTTTTTTACTCTATGATCGAGGTTCTCGGCACTGAAAAATCTTCGTAAACTAAATCACACGTGTATATGTTGACATTTAAGAGATATACAGTCAAGAAAATCAAGGGCAATGGTGATATGTATGCGGATTAGATACCAAAAAAAACACTCAACAAATGGCTACAATTTAAGGAATGTGTTTAGTGACGGCATCAGATTCCTAATTGATGGAGAAAGGTCGGGTGGCAAGAAAAGCTGCTTCTAGGAGGTTGTCAAGTGTTTTCAATCGACGATTCCATTCTTGGGTGGTTGGTTTGGCCCTTGTTCCTGTAACTCGAATCCTAGCCCGGTATATCCCATTTTAATTTTACACCATTGTGAACCTTACGCCTTTTTTACTCTCTGATCGAGGTTCTCGGCATTGAAAAATTTTCGTAAACTAAATCACACGTGTATATGTTGACATTTAAGAGATATACAGTCAAGAAAATCAAGGGAAATGGTGATATATATGCGGATTAGACACTAAAAAACACTCAACAAATGGCTACAATTTAAGGAATGTGTTGATTGACGGCATCAGATTCCTAATTGATGGATAAAGGTATGGTGTCAAGAAAAGCTGCTTCTAGGAGGTTGTCAAGTGTTTTCGCTCGACGATTCCATTCTTGGGTGGTTGGTTTGGCCCTTGTTCCTGTAACTCGAATCCTACCCCGGTATATCCCATTTTAATTTTACACCATTGTGAACCTTACGCCTTTTTTGCTCTCTGATCGAGGTTCTCGGCATTGAAAAATCTTCGTAAACTAAATCACACGTGTATATGTTTACATTTAAGAGATATACAGCAAGAAAATCAAGGGAAATTGTGATATATATGCGGATTAGACAAAAAAAACACTCAACAAATGCCTACAATTTAAGGAATGTGTTTAGTGACGGCACCAGATTCCGAATTGATGGAGAAAGGTCTGGTGGTAAGAAAAGCTGCTTCTAGGAGGTTGTCAAGTGTCTTCGCTCGACGATTCCATTCTTGGGTGGTTGGATTGGCTCTTGTTCCTATAACTCGAATTCTAGCCCGGTATATCTCATTTTAATTTTACACCATAGTGAACCTTACGCCTTTTTTACTCTATGATCGAGGTTCTCGGCACTGAAAAATCTTCGTAAACTAAATCACACGTGTATATGTTGATATTTAAGAGATATACAGTCAGGAAAATCAAGGGCAATGGTGATATATATATGCGGATTGAACACCAAAAAAAACACTCAACAAATGGCTACAATTTAAGGAATGTGTTTAGTGACGGCATCAGATTCCTAATTGATGGAGAAAGGTCTGGTGAAAGAAAAGCTGCTTCTAGGAGGTTGTCCAGTGTTTTCGCTCGACGATTCCATTCTTGGGTGGTTGGTTTGGCCCTTGTTCCTGTAACTCGAATCCTAGCCCGGTATATCCCATTTTAATTTTACGCCATTGTGAACCTTAAGCCTTTTTTACTCTCTGATCGAGGTTCTCGGCATTGAAAAATCTTTGTAAACAAAATCACACGTGTATATGTTGACTTTTAAGAGATATACAGTCAAGAAAATCAAGGGCAATGGTGATATATATGCGGATTAGACACAAAAAAAATACTCAACAAATGGCTACAATTTAATGAATGTGTTTAGTTACGGCAACAGATTCCTAATTGATGGAGAAAGGTCTGGTGGCAAGAAAAGCTGCTTCTAGGAGGTTGTCAAGTGTTTTCGCTCGACGATTCCATTCTTGCGAGGTTGGTTTGGCACTTGTTCCTGTAACTCGACTCCTAGCCTGGTATATCCCATTTTAATTTTACAGCATTGTGAACCTTACGCCTTTTTTACTCTCTGGTCGAGGTTATCGGCATTGAAAAATCTTCGTAAAATAAATCACACGTGTATATGTTGACATTTAAGAGATATACAGTCAAGAAAATCAAGGGAAATTGTGATATATATGCGGATTAGACACCAAAAAAAACACTCAACAAATGGCTACAATTTAAGGAATGTGTTTAGTGACGGCATCAGATTCCTAATTGATGGAGAAAGGTCTAGTGGTAAGAAAAGCTGCTTCTAGGAGGTTGTCAAGTGTCTTCGCTCGACGATTCCATTCTTGGGTGGTTGGTTTGGCCCTTGTTCCTATAACTCAAATCCTAGCCCGGTATATCCCATTTTAATTTTACACTATTGTGAACCTTACGCCTTTTTTACTCTATGATCGAGGTTCTCGGCACTGAAAAATCTTCGTAAACTAAATCACACGTGTATATGTTGACATTTAAGAGATATACAGTCAAGAAAATCAAGGGCAATGGTGATATGTATGCGGATTAGATACCAAAAAAAACACTCAACAAATGGCTACAATTTAAGGAATGTGTTAATGACGGCATCAGATTCCTAATTGATGGAGAAAGGTCTGGTGGCAAGAAAAGCTGCTTCAAGGAGGTTGTCAAGTGTTTTCACTCGACGATTCCATTCTTGGGTGGTTGGTTTGGCCCTTGTTCCTGTAACTCGAATCCTAGCCCGGTATAGCCCATTTTAATTTTACACCATTGTGAACCTTACGCCTTTTTTACTCTCTGATCGAGGTTCTCGGCATTGAAAACATTTCGTAAACTAAATCACACGTGTATATGTTGACATTTAAGAGATATACAGTCAAGAAAATCAAGGGCAATGGTGATATATATGCGGATTAGACACTAAAAAACACTCAACAAATGGCTACAATTTAAGGAATGTGTTTAGTGACGGCATCAGATTCCTAATTGATGGAGAAAGGTCTGGTGGCAAGAAAAGATGCTTCTAGGAGGTTGTCAAGTGTTTTCGCTCGATGATTCCATTCTTGGGTGGTTGGTTTTGTGACAACTCGTATTCTAGACGTTCTTTGTATCTTCAATATGACTTGTATGTACATTATGTGGTCATGTGTCGTGACTAGTTTCAATAGAATATTAAGAGTTTGTGTGTTTATTACATAATTATGTATGTTTATTATGTATGTTATTAGGGACTTGTCCTTGGCCCAAACCCTTGTAGCCCAATATAAACTAACTAGATTGAAATCGGCCCATTGTATTGACCATCTCACCTCATGTGTGACAGCCCAATTAGAATGGGCTTCAGCCCATTTCGGCCAAAAGGTTAATCGCCCCACATCCTTATTATTTAGAACATGCATCTTGTGGTTGTTTAACAAAAACTTAAAAACAAAAACCCTACCTCTTCTTTGATCTGCGACGGCAGGAGACCCCCCTCCCCCTCTTAGAAGCATCATTCTGTTGGGTCAAGCTTATTGGGTTTGTGAATCCTTATGTATGTTAATTCTTATTGATAATATAGTTTATGTGTGATTCTTGTTATGAGTAACTGTGGATTCATGGTTTCTGTGATCAAAACTGAATCAATTGTATTCAAGTGTGTGTACGTTCTACTAATATGAATAAGAATTGGTTTTGTGATAGATTAATGATGATAGAAAACTGTTGATTCATTATGTATTGTGCGATTTCGAGATGTATGATTAATTACCTTCATGTGTATGATATTAATGGATCTTGTAAATGGATTAGGGTTCACATCGTAGGTTAGTAAGGCTGTTTGACCTTGTGATATTCTATCTGTTCGAGTATTTTGATTATCATGATAAAATATTGGTTGTTAATAAGGATGCTAATTATTATGAATGATTAAGTAACTGTTAGGGTTTCATGGATCAAGAGTAGGATCTTGATATGTTTAAACTGTAGTTGATCTGAGTCGCTGCAATCATCTGTTAAGGCCACGACGAAATGCCCTCCCCACAAAACCCCGATGTCGACGAAACATCTAGAGTTTCGTCACCTGCACATCGACGAAACATCATGATGTTTCGTCACCCATGCATCCACGAAACATGATCCTCGACGAAACCCCGGCTCTCGACGAAACTATAGAGTTTCGTCACATGATTATGGTTCGTCGCGTGGTCTGTAGCCATGAATTAAATAGTAGGACATTTAGAACAGTGGACTAAGTTGTTGTGTTGGTGAATATGCATGATAATGAAATCATATTGCTGACTGTTAATGATGACCGATGAAACATGAATTGATTTATGTGTTAACTGGTTGAGTCAATCATGAATGGGCTACATTAAACTGGTTGGACAATTGGGCTTATGTATTGGGTCTAACATCTAAAGTGATCATATGCTTGTTTGGGCTTGAGCTAAAGGGGCTGTACCCTTTAGGAGTTACAGGTTTGACTGAATTATTATTTATGTAACGTACACAAGACCTGCTTAATTGTGTATTGGTGATTTGAATGGGTATGGCTATGTGTCCTATTAATACGTTACTTGTATGATGTGAACGAAGGATAT
Source organism: Helianthus tuberosus (assembly GCA_030545235.1). NCBI lineage: Eukaryota > Viridiplantae > Streptophyta > Magnoliopsida > Asterales > Asteraceae > Helianthus > Helianthus tuberosus. The sequence continues at coordinate 56,323,071 of CM060448.1, forward strand.
GTGACTGAGGTGTTATATGTGACTCCAAACAGTTATTGTAAATATGATGTGCGATGAACGATATGACATACTAAGTTGATAAATTGGAACCTGAATCTGTGTTATGAATCGCTACGTGCACTAAATGACTAGGGTGTGTTATAAGATTTGATGGATAATATGCAAGATGTTGATTATGTGACTTAAGTGCACGTGAACTAATTGTTATCGGTAATCATGCTAGGATGTGTTTGATCAACTGTTAAACAAGTAACTAATCTTACCAAGCAAACCATGGTGAGTTCACACTTTCTACAAGGCATGGGATTCCCGGTGGTTGGGAATGGGTAAAGGATTTAATCGGAAACTGTGTGACCTCCTGGTTTGGAACACGTACTACATCCTCTTTATTGAAGGGTGATAACATGTACTAAGGATTTAATCGGAACCTGCGTGATCTCCTGGTTTGGGGACACGTACCACATCCTCTTTATTGAAGGGTGATAACATTGATACTGGACCAAAATCTCTATCATGAAGTCCCTCATTTTATATCAACTTAATCGTCGAGCCAATGGCGAGCGGGTCATTAGTTAGATAGCGCTATTTAGGTTTGACAAGCCTCACACCGTGCCGCAGAGGACGGGCGTGAACTAATGGATCTGGGCACGTCAATGATGATAGACATTGACGCTAGGGCACCAACGTACTTCAGTCAGTAGTCGATATGGTAACGGGTCTAGTGGATAACATGGGGTAGCCCCCACTGGTTATGGTTTGGGAAACAATGAATTGGATAACTCATGGTTTTTGAATGAACTCGTGGTTTTTGGAACAACTTTAAAATGGACAACCAACTGTGAACTGGCTCAACTTTGTTGTTGACACGTTGTTACATGCCTTGCAGGCCTTTAGGTGCATATTGTTGGAACTTGCTGTCTGGGAGGCTGGAGTGGTCATGGGTCGAAATACATGGAATCTCAATAAAAACTTACTGGTTTATGTACACATGGATTACGAAACACTTAACAAATGAGTTATGCTTCCGTTGTATTCAAGTAATGATATGTAATGTTTGTAACACTTTATGTTAATGAATGAAAGTTTTCTATAATTATATTTATGACTTCAACGTGATTGGTGGCTTGGATCCTGGTACGTCACACGCCTCGCGGGGGTTACCGCATGTGGTATTTTGGGGGTGTGACAGATTGGTATCAGAGCCATTGGTTATAGTGAACTTGGTTTTAAAAAGGGGGAAAACGTTTTTATAAAACCAGACTATAACCGAACAGTTCTGAAAACGTGAATACGACCATGACACTCAGCTCCAGATTGCAAGGTTCGTCCTTCTTACTTGTTGCATACATTACGTGACTAATACACATTTGTTTATGACGAAATATACGAACACACACTCGTCACTATACCATGATGGCATGGATTGCTTGCGTACCTTATGATGCGTTGATAGTATGCCATAATCCTTGGATTTTTGTGATCTTATTACTTGGACGACCTCCGTTTGACATCTGAGTTTGAGGAACCATTTGACATGAGTTAGGAGGAACTGAGATGAGCATGCAAATCGCAATATTATTGTGGGTGCACACATAATAATAATGTGGGGTGCATGCGAGTCCAAGTGAGCCTTAACAAGTGGAAAAGGGGTTCCGTTCCGTTATTTAATCAATGTGAAACATAACAAACCTATAGGGGTCATAGCAGTGATTGTCCCATACTCGGACGTGAACTTTTCATTCCTCTCTGGATCCTTTCGAATCTCGATGCTATCGAGTATTACCTGAACACCCATCTGAACACCTAGCGAACCTTGTAGAATGTTAGGTGCTTGTACGAACGTCCCTGAATTGGATGTTGCAACATCAATGATTGGTCTATACCTCTCACACTCCTCTTTGTTGCTAGAACTCAACGTATTGACGTCTTAGATCCCGAAGTGCGATCACTCCTACAACACTCTAGCCGCATACCGTGTATTACTCAATCGGCATGCAAGATCGAAGGACAAGAAGATGAGCATGTTACTTTACCGACCTCAGTATTTGGACGACCCTGATTGCCGGCAACCAACACCACACTGATGGGTTGTACTTGTTGAGTTGCCCTCCCTGGCTTATTCCTTGGGTAACCAGGGGCTGTGATGTGGTGATGTTGAGTGTGGAGCTGGGACCCCCGTTTGGAGAGAAACGAGGCCTTGATGTGTTACCCCTGTCATAAATAGGTTCCACCGTAGGCGGAGTCTGCCCATAAGTTGGTTGTGATGTTGGAAAAGACCACCAGGGCGGCATGTAGGCCGCGTATGGCAGTTGCTGAGTGTAACTTTGTGCTGTCATCTGAGGCGAGTATGCCTGGTTGTTGTATGGGGGTAGGTACCCATAAGGAGGTGCATAGTAATAGCCCGGGAAATAAGCTTGATTCCCAGGTGTGACTGGAGCGTTCATGATTCCGGCAGGCATGATTACCGGCTGATGGGGTGGCGTGGACAACACTGTTGTAAGCGCCGCTGAATACAGTTGTGGCATAGCGTGCGTAAGAGACGACTGATAATACTGGGCCATGCTCATTTGTTGTGTAATGTTGCCTGGACCTGCGGATGTGATAACGGGCATGGTGTTGTGACGTATAGTCTGTGCAGTTGTCGTTGATGCTGGGGTAGAAACGATGGTGGTTGTTGTGGTTGGAGCCACCGGTCGTAGTTGCCACGAGGTGTAAGAGAGTGGGTCTGCAGTTGCCGCCCAGGAAGGGACGACTAATGCCCTCGAAAAACCAGGTGGTGCTTCTGCATAGTGGTAACCACAGAACTCGTCATCAGTAGTGGATTACTGGTTATTACTGCTTGGTTTGGTGTTGTTTCCATGTTCTGATCGCTTGCCATTGGGTCGAAGTTCACAGATATTACCGAATGGTCCCACGAATGGCGCTAATGAAGAAACACTGACCTGAACGGTAGGCTCCGACTAGGACTTCAACTTTTGGCGATCCAAACCACTAACTGCAAAACAGAACACCGTTAGGACTTGTTACAGGAATGGGGTTTTTCCTGTAACCAGCATCCGGCGTGAGAATAAGTCTCGGTTTGGGAGTAAGAAAATATGTGTAGAGAGGGAGTTAACGAGAGAAGAAGATGCATACCTTTGATGTTTACCTTTATTTATAGTTTACCATTAGGGTTTCCCCTAACTTAGGATGGGCTCCGATAAGTTAGGGATTTGCATGATCTTCCCAAAAGATTGGGGATTCGGTTATATGGTTTATCCATGCAGAATAGAAGATTCTAGAATAAACATGTATAATTATATATTTATAATAAAATAATAGGTAATGATCGGGTCGGGTTAGCCACTCCGGGTCATACCTCGTCAGTTGGTATGTTGTGTGTTGGTATACTCTCTGACTTCTTATTTCTATTTTTTTTACTTGGTGCGTTGGTATGTTGATGGTTTTGGAGCCAGTGGTCTCTCTGTAAGCAGACTCTCTATCCTTAGGGATGGCGGCAAGGTCTGTCTACATCCCACCCTCCCCAGACCTTATAAGTAGCTTTGCTATTTGTGAGATATACTGGGTATGGTGGTTATTATTGTTGTTTTGGGTGAGACGGATAGAAAGCAGTATTAGAGTGACACATGGCAAAGGTAAAAAAAACATAGGGAGGGGTATTTTAGTCAAACACAAATTAATTATATAACCCTAGATCTAAAAAAACTGAGATCAGTTTATCCAACCTCCACACCAGGACAACCACTCTACCACCCACCCCTCTGCCACCGTCACGCCACAACCACCACTTGTCGTCGTACCTCCGTTCCACCACCACCCCAACCGATGGCGGAAACATCGGAGTGAGAAGAAAACAAGATTGGTCGATACTTCATAACACTAAATGTGAGAAGTTTTTAATAAACAAATTTCATTTCATTGCTAACATCATGTACATGGTTCAAAACAGAATTACAACAAGTTTGAAACAAAATAAAGTACAACAAGTATTTAATGTTTAAGGTGCGTTTCTAGGCATCCTACTAGATTCCGTGCATAATCATCATCATCAAAATCCTGCAATACGTATTAAAGTATAGTTCAATACAAAAGTATTGGCGAGTATACAAGTTTGAATACTATCATATGTATATAAAAGTTTAAACAATCCACATGACAAAATTGTTATCAAGAATTAACATATAACTGGCATGCGATTAAACAAGTCAATCCTCTGATTACCGCAAGTTTAAAAGACTTAACATGACCACAAGACTACGGCGGTGCGTTGTTCCTATAGCACTATACATGTTAAGGGGAGGCTCGTACGAAGTTAATGACAAGTTTATCACATAAGAATGTTCCAATGTATACGAACTCAAACATAACGTATTAAGCATGTATATTGGATTGTTTGTTTGTGATTTAAGCATAAAGTATAAGTGATTGCGTGTGTTTTAATAGTATAAACGTATTGCACCCAAAAGTGTAAAAGTAAAAAGGGGTCATGTATACTCACGGTTTGCGAAGAAATTTCCACTTACTGAGTTTGACGAGTCTTGAGTTGTTGGAACACCGAAGTTACCAATTTTGGTTCTTGAACTTTTTGCCCAAAGTTGAAAATCTTGGAGATTAGAAAGAGTTTGGAAGTAATTTAAAGGTGGTGCAAGTGTTTGGAATGTGTTAGGGTTGGTATTTATAAGAAGGTTAAGTGGTTGAGGTTTAAATGAAGGTGGTTGGGAGTTAAAGAGGTATTAAATGAGTTGGTTGGAGGTTAGAAGGTGGGTTTGAGGTATTAAATGAGTTGGCTAGAGGTTAGGACATTAAAGAAAATGGTTGGAGATATGGAAATTTACAATCTTAGTCCTTACACTTGTATTGTTGGTTATTTTATGCTATAAAGGTGTATGCAGGTATATTATAAGTATGACACATGTATGAATGTGATTCCGAGAAAATATAATCTCCATGTATGTCTCGGTTTTAAATTAAAACGTGCATTTCGCAACTGATTACATATTATGCATGTATGATTAAACAAGGTTGATATAAAAATACGATTTCCATTATGATCAAAGTCTCGAGATTACAAGGATTGAAATGAAGTAAGAAAACAAGTTTTTTAAAATAAAAATATGAATACAACTTTCTAAATATGGAAAGTACAGAAATGCGAAGCGTTACAAATAATGCTTATGTTTTGTAATATGCAATGGTGAAATATCATCACCTTTTTAAATGGTGTTATATAACACATTTAAAAAACACTTTTTTATCTTTTTATTCCATTGCGTTTTAAAACAAAACACATTTTTTGTGTTTTTAGTCCATTGCGTTTTAGAAAAAAAAAAAAAAACATATTTCTTTTGTGTTTTTAATCTATTGCATTTTAGAAGAAAAACACATTTCTTTGAGTTTTTAGTCCATAGCGATGCATGTGTTTTTAATCTATTGCATTTTAGAAAAAACACATTTCTTTGAGTTTTTAGTCCATAACAATGCAAAAGTGTTTTGTAAAGTTACCATAACTTAAGGGGGCACATTGTAATATTTAGAACTTTAAATTGAATTTTAATCAATAAGCGACACGTGCATCCCGGCCATTAAGATACAGTTGTTGTATTACATGTATGAAAGGATCATGACTCATGACAGAACGAATTGAATATAGGGAAAATAGCGAAAATGGCCACGACTTGGTCAACTTTTCCGTATTAGCCAACTCAAACGTCTTGGGGAGACGTTTCAAACATCTGCAAACGTCTTGGCGTCTCACCAACCAAAAGCTGCCACGTGTCCGACAGGAGAGTCAGACGTCTGGACGTCTTGGCTGGACGGCTTGAGACGTTTCGTTATGGCTGGCCATTTATCCAGACGGCTTGAGACGTTTCCGGATGGCTTGAGCCATTTAACTGTATTTAGCCGGCTACATCAGCTCTTGCCGGATAACACGTTTTGTTGTACTTATTGAAGACGCTTTGTACGATTTTAAGACGTTTTGTACGAATTTAAGACGTTTTATTAGCAATTTAAGACGTTTTTATATTTTTTTTTTATTTTAACACGTTTGTTGCAATTATTTATATGGAACCCTTATTTAAGATTCAAAAAGTTTGTTTGTTTTTAGTAAATATCTCACAACATGAGGGTGAGGTTTGTTGTTTATACTGGGGGGAAGTGGGATGTCATTAACGGAAACATTGAGTATGTTACTGATGGCGATTCAAGGAGACGTGGTTTAGAAGTTGAAACATATCATTCATATAATAGTTTTGTAAACTATGTTTCTAACATGTGTGATATTCCAAGCATTACACGGTTGTCATACCGGATGTCTACGTTTACTGATCCGATCGATATAATTAATGATCGAGATGTTAGATTTTTATTTGATTTGGCGATGCAGAATCCTTTTGAATTATATAAATTATATGTTATTCAACAGTCTGATGTTGGTTCCTCTGGTTTTTCTTCTTTAAACAACTTCAAAGCTCCAGATCTAAATATTTCAGTAAAAGAAAGTGTTGATGTTTTAAACGAAGAGTGTCCTATTTTAGAAAATAATTTTGAAAAATCATCCACGTCTAACAACGAATCAGGTTCTTTATCTATAGTGTTTGAGGCCGGTCATATATTCAATAACAAAGAAGAGATGAAGCTTGAGCTGGGAAAGAAATGTTTATTAGAGCATTTCGAGTTTAAAGTTGATAGATCATCTAAGACACGGTATGAAGTTTCATGCATGGGTGATGGTTGTGTATGGCGATTTAAGGCAAATGCTATTCCTTGTGGTAGTTTATGGTTTGTTAAACATATGAACGATAGACACACCTGTTCGAAGACGCAAACACACCCACATTTCCGTCAGGCTAACCCAAAGGTTTTGGGTCACTTTTTAAAGGAACAACTAAAAGACAGTGGTAGGATATATCGAGCGAAAGAGATTGTCAAAGATTTTAGAGAAAGGTTCGAGGTTGAGATGACAAACCTTCAAGCTTGGCGTGGTAAAAGCTATGCACTTAAACTTCTACAAGGAACAACCCGAGACTCTTTTGCCGAACTACCAATATACTGTTACAATTTGAAGCTTGCAAATCCTGGAAGCGTTACTCACATCTTGGTTGATGAGCAGAGTCGTTTTGAAATGGTTTTTGTTGCTTTAGGTGCTGCGGTAATTTACACATTTTCTTTTGTACTTGCTCTTATTTTTTTAAAGTAACATGGGTTTTGCTCTTATTTCGTTTTCATAAACTTTCAGATTCGTAGCTTTATGATTAATCTAAGACCTGTCGTTATCATTGACGCGGCACACCTAAAGGGTGAATTTAAAGGGACGTTGTTTTTAGCAGTGGGCATGGATGGAAATAATCATATTTTACCACTTGCTTATGGCATTGGAAAATCAGAGGATGGTGAATCTTGGACATGGTTTCTCTCAAAGCTTAGAGACTGTGTTGGTGAAATAGCAGATATGGCGATCATTTCGGATAGGGCGAATTCTATACATGTAGGTGTTAGAAACGTGTTTCCACGTGTGTACCACGGGTTGTGTTGTCGTCATTTAATGATGAATTTACGTTTGCCGTCGTCTAAAAAAAAGAGTACGAGGCACTATGGTGGAAGACATGTAAATCTTATCAGATGTCTGACTTTAACGAGTCATTCAATGCTTTGTGTCTTGATGTTCCTAGAATACGTCAGGTTTTAACAAATATTGGGTTTGGTAGATGGGCAAGAGCTCATTGTCCTGGCAATCGATACCACTATATGACATCTAATAGTGCGGAGTCTATTAACTCTTTGTCTAGATTCTCGCGTAAGATGCCGATAACGCAACTTATCGAATTCTTCCGCGAGTCTGTACAAAAATGGTTTTATGACCGTCGACTGCAGGGCATGCAGGAGAGCCATTCACTGACTCAGTGGGCACAGAAGAAAATTTTAAAGAAAATTCAAGGGTCTAGAACCTGGACTGTTGCAGGCATCCAGGTAAACAGTTTTCTTGTTGAAGACGGTGGGAAAAGGGGTGTAGTTGATTTTTTGAATCGTTCGTGCAGCTGCCGTGTCTGGCAAGTTTCGGGTCTACCTTGTGGGCATGTGATTGCTATTTCAAGATTTTTGGGTGAAGCTAACTGCAGTCATTATGCATTCTCGTGTTATTCAAACGAAGTCTACAAAAAAACGTATGAAGAATCGATTAATCCTCTGCCTCATAGGTCTGAATGGGTGATACCAGAAGGCCTTGGCAGTGTATTACCCCCGCATATTACAAAACGTCAATCTGGCCGTCCAAAAGAAAACACCCGAATCTTGTCTCGTGGGGAAGAACCTGTTCCGGTATATTGTTCGCGGTGTCGAACATACGGACATGTTCGTGACGTTTGTTTAGATCCAATGAAATCACAGATTCGTTCACATAAATCATCAGGCAAAGGAAAAGGGAAAGAGACAGAAACCCAGAGTCCAACGGATGACATTTTTCCATCTTATAATTTAGCAGATTTTTAATAATAGCTTAGTTTTTTTATGTTTTATTTAGGAAAATCATGTAACAAATTCTGTAACCGCAATAGTAATTAGTACTTTTAATATATATATGAATTAAATTTTACAATGCATACGTCCAGCCATCAAAAATTAATTGGTGTGTAGCGGCCGGCGTAGAGTTCATCAGCCATGTAGCGTCTATATCTGACACAAGCATCCTGCATGTTTACTTCGTTCCATGTTAATGAACGGTTCTTAACTAGATTTTCCAATAGCATACATATGATAGCACCTGAGTTTCGACCAATATGAGCTCCGTGGTCAGGCCACACAACATCCCCGCAATACTCTAAGGCTTCTACACGATGTTTCCCTGATTGTTGCCAGTATGATATACGTCCCAGAAACCATACGAATGGAGATTCAAATTCTAAAAGAATTTGATGTATTTTCCTGTGTATGCAAAATCCTTCTCCACAATTACTTAGGTTACAGTTATCGGGAAAATAAGCATATATTTTAAGCGAACGCATATTTATTTTTAGAAGTAACCAGTGGTTTTCGTTGTGCGCTACGGGCATGTAAATCTGCAAAAATTTGAAACGTAAATAAGCCCAAGAGAAGGTATTATTTTAAGGGAATTTTTTTTAAAGTTACAAAAAAAATCTTTTGTACCGTATCAACGTCCCAAAAGGGAGGAAAAAATTCTTTTGAACCGTCTCCATATCCGTAGGCCTCTCTATTCTGTTCTATTATCATGTTAAAAAAAGTAGGCGGGACAACTGTCCACCGATAATCATTTGACGGCATCGCCCTTAAGCGTCTGTGAAGCTCCCGTTGATACATAAGCTTGTTGCACCATGCATTGATATGCTAAGAAAAATATGGTAAACGTTTGAGAAAAAAAAAACACAGTATCATTAACATGAAAGGTATTTCGAAGGTACCGTTTCCTGAATAAAACCGTTTCCACAAAATCCAAGTAATCGACCCCACCATTCTTTTCCGAGAGGTGTTTTACCCATGTAGGTTGAGTAGCAAGTTGGAGAATCGCCGTCATAGTAAAACTCTAGAATATTTGGCGACCAATGTTCAAACCGATCATTTTGGTTTATCCAAATGGTGCGTTGCACGGAATGAGGAATGTTTGAGTAAGACATTTGGTGTGGCATTATTGACATAGTGAGGGCACACATATATATACACACATGTTCACAATGAAAATAATTAATATAAAAGATAATATTCAAAATACAAATAATTCTGTTTTATAAAATATAAATTAATACAAATCATTTAATAAATTCAATATCGTCCTCTTGTATCTCGTTGACTAATTCTTTAGGAATAAGCGAGTTGTAGAAAAGTGTCAACATATGGCGCCTCATCCTTGTAGCCGTTACGCTTGTGTCTTCACCATCATTTAGTGGTTTTTTGTTAATCAACCGGTCTAGAAATATACAAACCCAAACCCCACAGTCCCCTAATGGTCCTGACTGTTGTGGCACATCATCTGCATATACTGTTTCAAACGGATACTTTAACATTAAAGGTTTGTTGTCATAGTAACCATGCAAACGAAGCCAATGGTCAAAAACAAAATTTATCTGGCAAACCACTTCCGTTCTTCCTTTTTCGATTTCTCGCATACCCATCAAGCTACCAAAAAAAACAAGCATTGATTAAAAGTCATAGCTTTTGAGAGTAAAACTATTAAATAATCAGCGTTTATAAATTTTTACCTGTCGTAAATAGTGAGGGTCTGGTTAACCAGGTTGAAAACTCCTAAAAAACAATGAAATGATGGTATATATAACGGTACATACACCTCGTCAACGCTAAATATCCGAGGAAAAGGCTCTACCTCCCCGTTGAAGTAACATTCGAACTTCTGATCTAAATTTTGACAATGCATCTGGAAATACGGGGGTAAAATGGACCAATTGTCGGATGGATTTCTTGAATTATACATGTGTATCATCCATCCAAAAAGGTGTTGTCATAAGTTTGGAAAATTTTAGCGAAAGTTTATAGGAAACTATAGTATATTTAGTATTAACAAATTTACCTCATCGCTTAACCAGCCTGTCCCGTCAGTGCCTAGCAAGGCCGCCCAGAAACTAGGACCAACATAGCCGCCTGCAGTGAGTGTTAGTTGTCTAACGCCGCTAGTTGGTGCCCAATTTTTTATCTTTTCAAATAATTTATCTTCATCATTTGCTATATTTTTTGGCTTCCGCTTGAGGTTTCTGAAAACTACAAATGGTGATAGCACAGCCTTGGCAGGCTTCACAAGCCTTTCGGACCGCCTCACTTTAATCATCTCCGGATCCTCATCCTACAATTACATTATTTAACAAAACGTACAGGGATAACAAAAATAAACTTATACGCAGGCCAAACTTACGGCTTCTTCGGTAAGATTTTCGGGAATTGCAGACACATGATACACTTCCTTATCGAAGTTAAAATAGGAATAAGCTGCCGCCTACAAATTTAAAAAAAAATGTTAGAAACATTTTCAAATAAATTTATTTTTTAGATTTTTATAACCAAATAAATGGGTTACATTATCATCTTCTTTTTGCGATTGGTCCATCGGTGTTCGTATGTGGCTTGGAGTATTAACCGGAGCCATACGAAAAGTTTGCAACAACTCCGACTTGAGCATGTCAGTCAACGCCCGGTTGTTTGAGTAGATCCTTTGCATCAACTCTGAGTTGTTTGATAACATCATTGACTGAAATTTAGAGACAAGCTGCTCTTCGGAATAAAATCCTGATGAAAACTGACCGGGACCAGCATCCCGTTGCACGTCAGCCGTGTTTAACGGAATATTATCCGTCTGAACCGGTTCCGTCTGAACCGGTATTTCAGGTGCAAATCCCTGCATTTGAGGCAGCAGAACTTCATCATCGCCGAACAACTCGGCAATGTAGTCCTTCTGTGGCTGGCCGTAGTTTTGACTCGGGCCGATTGGTTTATGAATTGGAGGGGGTAATTCAGTCGCCATAGCAGGGTTAAAAATTTGACGTTCAAGGTCCAAATAATCCGAGCTTGAAAGATACCATTGTGTCTCGGCCTCAAACATAGTTGGTGGTATGAAGTTTAGCGGTTTATATTCGCGTATCTAACACATTGAAAACGAAACATTTTACAAAAGGTTCAAACTGTTAACGGTTGGAAATTTTATTTTTTTTATTTTATATTTTTTTTAAAAACTAACAAAGGTTCAAACAGTTAAAGGTTGTAACTGTTAAAATGTTTAATTTGTTTTTATAATTTTATAATATAATTTTTTATAAAATTATAATTTGAAACTAATAAATTTATTTTTTAGAAACATTTTGAAACTGTTAACGGTATGAAATTTTTTTAGAAATCTTAACGGTATGAACTTTTTTTTTTTAATTTTTAAATTTTATAGGTTGAAACTGTTATCGGCTTTTAAAATATAGTTATTTAAAATTATAAAACTTTATAAAATAGCAATTTACCTTTATTGCATTCGCTAAGATGCCATCAACACTACCCTTCAACAGCTTTTGTCCTTTTTTCCATCCTAAAAATCTCGGAAGGGTCTGAGCATTGAAATACCCCATCCTCTGTTTGAATTCCGGAAATACCTCTAGAATCCACATCTGTAAATGCATTACATATTTACCAGCTATTAGTATACAAGTTAAAACGAAATTACACTTAAAATATAAAATATATTTAATATATATACGATTTCAAACGGTACCTTAAAGGGCCAAACAAATCCATCTAACGAAAAACCCTTCGCGTTTGCCTTTTGACGAACGTGCATATCATACATGTTCGTATACGTGCTCTCCCAAAAATAATTACCCCATGGATATTGGTTAAACTCATTCAGATTATCCACCAGGTGTAGCAGTTTAATATCGATTGTATTTAAATCCTGCAACCCTAAAAACCCTTGACCCAAAAGCATCAGTAGACATATCCTTGTGCAATCTTCGTCACTATATGGCATCGGACCTTCAAACATATCTCTAATTCGTTTGAAAGCAATACGTTCACGGCCCGGGAAATGACGGTTTTTAAATGAGTCAGGGTGGTCAATCGGGGTCCAGTTAGTGGACCCAAACCTTAACCCTGTTATTAAACAAAATTATGATGGGGTAAACATTAAAATTTCTTGGCCTAGGCGATATGTAATCCCTAATCTGGGTGTAGGTGTATGCACTTGTAATTGTGCAACGCCGAGTAAGAGTAGACTGTCACACATAACACACTGAATACCCAAATAAGGCCCAAAACATGTCTGCCTAAACTTGGATTCAATAGATTCCGTCATTCTTTCTTTCATAGTCTTTATTATATTCCATTTTTGACGAACTTTGATCTTTTGGACCTTGTAAAGTAACAAATGAAACAAAAAAAGACAACAATAAATATACTAAAATACTAAAACACTATAATAAAGAAAAAAAAAGACAAATTCATAAAGTATCACCGCTACACTTGGGAGAAGATTTGATCCCACGTCTTGCATGACATGATCAGGAGGTTGCATGTGCTCTTGACCACCCAATGGTGGGAATCCGTAGTAATTTGGATCCATTTTCAGTCAACGGGTCGGGTCTTTGGTCGTCGGGTATTTCTTCGGATCTTCAATGTGGTCTGGTCTTCAACGCGGTTCGGGTCTTTGGTCGTCGGGTATTTCTTCGGATCTTCAATGGTCTTCGGATCTTCAATGTTCTTCGGATCTTTTCTTGAAGGTGGTCCTAAAGGATAGAACGTGGTCCCCGAAGACGTTTGACGGTGGAAATGAAACACATGAACCCACACTCAAAGTCAAAACATGTTCCACGACACGTGTCACGCGATGGCTACACGGGGACCCAAAGTGGAACACGTGTCTTTCAGCAGACGTCTCAAGATGTGGGAAACGTCTCAAGATGATGTGGGAAACGTCTCATGATGTGGGAAACGTCTTAAATGTACTAAACGTCTTAAAATCTGCTGAAAAGTTAAAACGTCTCTGCATGAATGCCACGTGTCAAACCCTGAGACGTCTTAAATCTTGAAACGTCTTAAAATGTGCTGAAACGTCTCTGCATGAATGGCACGTGTCCGAAACGTCTCTGCATGCTGAAACGTCTCTGTATTGACGAAAATTGGCATTTATTGATAATTTAATTTAATTTTTTTTTAATAAATAGCAATGGGAATCCAATAACAATTTTTCACTTCAAGTATAGTATTTGAGTACGTTTCTGGAGCACGCAAAAATGTCTGAAACAAATAAAAATGATGTATACTGCTCTCAACCAGTAAACAAATCATCATCTTGGATTCTCAAAAAATGGAGAACTAACAAGGGTGAAAGTTCTTCTGAAGTTCCACAACGATATGATTCAGAACAAAGGCACTTTATACACAATCGACAAAGTTTTCACCTCCACCGGGCTGGTACATGGGCAATTCCAGACGACGAAAGTGAGAACTGGTCAAAAGACGTGGAAACATTCTACAGAAATGGGGATGCGCCGTTCTGTTATTCAGCAGTTTTCACAAGATCAATAGAGTTGGACAAAAAATTTTGGGGGACTCTATTAGGTTTTCGCTGTGGCGGCTACCTAACCTCAACAGTTAATTATTCTTCCTAATATTTTTATTATTTCTTCAATTTTTCCCCGTTATTAATTAATTTTAATTTTAAATTACAACTTATACAGCATATTGAAGGATGGGTGGGAAGGCTAATGGCTTGGAGGAATAGAAAGATTCAAAGGGATCCGTTGTTAAACTTGCGGTGGACAATTCTTCCACCACAATTAATGTTGTTAGATTCTACTCCTAAAACCGTTGTTAAATATGCCAATGGCAAATTACACCCATTTCCTTCTTTCTTCGAAGTGGATTACGTCTTATTTCCGTTACCGTTAGAAAATAACGAATGGCTCCTAGCTCGACTAGAGTTATCGTCACAGGAGTTGGTGTATTACCCGTGCGAAGATGTTTGTGTCGGCAATAAATACAGAAACGTTATTCTCCCCCGTTTGACGAATGTTAAAGTTTACTTAGGAGCATTACTAGTGCATTTGCAATATTGGAAAAAAACGGGAAAACCAGAAAAATGTATCTGTGCCGAGCTCAATGACAACTACGTGGTATCTAACACAACAATCGCAGGGAATGAAGCAATCTACCTGTGTATGCTTATGGAGCATCTGGTTACGGATAAACCAATAAATATAACTGGAGACATTTGTAAATCAATTTTGTCGTACAGACAATTTATTGCAGAAAAACTGTATTTTTGGCGGTGTTTACCCCGTCCAAATGTTGTCTAGTTTATGCAATAAAATACTTGTTTTTAATTTATTTTATTAATTTGATTAATAGTGATCAATGAACCCACTATAAAATGGCATATAGGCATTCTTGCCATTTAACCACATCCAATCACAATTTTATCTCAAACTTGAAATTTTTTAACAAAATCATGGATTCTTCTTGGACCGACGAAGAAGACATTGCTATTGCCGTCTCCTACGCTGCCGCTCATAATGAAGACACTTACTCAGTTTCCGATCCCGCGTTCTGGGGTCAAGTTATGAACTATTTCTGCATTCACGTGCAACAAACGACCCGTAGCGCGAATGACCTCAACACTCGGTGTGCTTTCCTACGCTTCAAATGTAGCCGTTTTTTAGGAAGGTATAAGAACGTTAAAAAAAAGGATCGGCACAATAACCTGCCTGAAGAAGAGGTGATTGAAGAAGCCCTGCTAGACTACGCAATAATTTATGACGAGGATTTTGAACACATTTCAGTGTTTGAAACCTTGAAAAATTGTATTTAGCTAGCGTTTTAGGATTTTATTTTTATTTTTATCTTGTATCGTTTTTTATCTTTTATTAAAGTTATGTTGTATCGTTTTAAAAAGAAGACCACCCTTTTTAGACATTGGCAATTTTGGTCCAGTTGCAAATTCTTTCATAACAAGTGCTTCCAAACACTAAATATGATAGCAATTCAATACATACTAATTCCACAAATACAACAATATTGCAACTGCAATTAAAAAGCTTAGCACATATAGTTTCTTCGACTTCGTCTTTGTGTCAAATCTCATTGCTTTCAAGTTATTGTTCTCTTCTATTAATAACATATTGTGTAATTCAAGGTTCTTTATCTTCAGGTCTTTAAACGTCACTAGAGTTGAGGTGCCGAATGAACGTTCAACGAACATATTATCAACATCTTCTTTCCACAAGAAGAATTTGCAATCACCTCTCTACAAAAACACAACTATAAAGAAATTGCAATTGACTATCTACAAAACACCAAATTGAACTTACAGGCCAGTGAGAACACCCGTAAAATTCTTCACCATGTCTTTCACTTTTAAGTCCAGCTACTCGAAGAACCGCAAGAATGTCGTGATGACAGTACACATTTCCATCCAAATCGACCTTGAAAAGTTTAGGTCTTCGAATTAGACCAGAGGTAGAAGACGAGAACATGTTGAATCAATGTTACAAAATGATTGTCACAACGGGCTTTTATAACCCCCCAGCCTTTTCAGATTTTTAAGTTTTTTATATTTTTTTAAATAATATAGTTTATATAATGTAAGGAGTATATAAATATAATTTAAGTTCAAATTATAACAGCTCTGGACAGAGGATAAACTGGTTAGGACGTTTGGGTTACACACGTGTTGCGCGGGTTCGAATCTCACAAACGGTCGGTTCTTTAAAGAAGACCCCGTTTTTTTAAAATTTTTAAGTTTTTGAAATATCAGTTTTAAATACTTAAGTTTATTAGTTAAGGTTCAACTTTTAAATACTTAACTTTATTTATACCGTTTTAAATCCCAACCCCGTTAAAGAAAATATAAAACATTATAGTAAACATTAAATTTAAAAAACAAATATATACAAAAGAAAAAAAAATAATACATTAAAAAAAAAACCAACATCTAAATCCAAACCCTAATCGTTTCCCACTGCGAGACATGTTCGAAATCATGTCCTTCGGCGTGGCGGAAGTTGATGAGGGCAACCGCCTTGATGTCGTCCTCGCTAAGGCCCTCGGATGAATTCTCCGCAGACTTGTAGTAACTCTCGAACTTCTTACATTCCAACCGTATAACACGAAACCTTGAAGATAAGGCATCAACGCTACGGCCGTGGTCCGGACCACGGAGTTGTGCAAAATATTGTTGCACCCGAACCCATAGACCTCCCTGCCCTCGACGAGGAGGATTGATATACACCTCCTCCCAAGCCTCCACCAATGCTATGTCCTCAACTTCCGTCCACGAGTTAGCAGCCATGCGTGGTTGTGTGTTTCTGGGTGTAGAAGAAAGATGAACAAAGAAACTGGAATAACAAGAACGGCGTGTGTTTATGTGTGTTTGGTATTAGGGGTATATATAGTTGGTAAATTGCCTGTTGAAACACCTTAACAGGTTGAAACGTCTTAACATATAGGCTGTTATAACGTCTTTAAACATTCAATTATACTGGATTGAGCAAGAATTAAAAAGTAAACAAATTTATAACTTTATTATCATTTATAGTTGGTAAATTGTCTGTTGAAACACCTTAACAGGTTGAAACGTCTTAACATATAGGCTGTTATAACGTCTTTAAACATTCAATTATACTGGATTGAGCAAGAATTAAAAAGTAAACAAATTTATAACTTTATTATCATTGAATACAAAAGTACATAAAAAACATTACACTGTTATAAATATAATCATTTGAACTAGAATACACTAAACCGCTACTTCCATAAATTTAAAATGGGGTAGGAGATCCGGACTTTGATTCCGGAATTTGCATCGAAACACCTAGGAATAAATATGGGTCGTGAACTGGTAAGTTCCATCAGCCCACATTTATTTTGGCCTAGGTGATATGTAACGGGTTGTTCATATTTGGTTCTGCGGTTCTACGTCATCGGTGATGGTAGAGGATCTGGCAAACACACTGGTGAGAGCCCATTGTGTTAGACCAGCTCTCGTCCACCACCCAGAACGGGCAGAACTGTCATGACCCGAACAACCCGTTTAACCCTTCACGTGTCCGTTGTAGATGAGTTCTTGAACTCGATCGACCCCGCATAGCACGTGGAAGGGGAAATCCGATCTAATCCCATTACAAGGGAGAAGATCTGTGTCCGTTGTAGATGACTTCTTAGACCCGTTGTAGATGACTTCTTAGAACCATTTGTTGAATCCGGGGGTCTCTCCATTTTTTGAAGTTGTGAACACCAATGTGCTAGAAAATATGATGAACAAAAAACGTTGTGTATAACAGGGTGGAAGTGGAAAATTGTGAACGACTTAAAAACAGGTTCCAAACGTCTTGAAAATCACTTTGAAAACCGGGAAACGTCTCAAACGTCTCATGGTTTGAATTAAACGTCTCAAACGTCTTAAAAAGACCTTTGGAAAACGGGAAACGTCTCAAACGTCTTAAAAAGAGCTTTGGAAGACGAGAAACGTCTCAAACGTCTTAACTTTTATTGAAACGTCTTAAAACTTTTTTAAAAAAGTAAAAACATATTAAAAAAAGAAATACAAAATAGAAATTAAAAAAAGAAATAAAAAATAGAAATAAAAAAAAGAAATAAAAATTAGAAAATAAAATACCTACTAAACAATAAATTAAAAAAAATTATATTAACAAAAGGGTGTTCTTTAAAGAACCGGCCATTAGTAAGATTCGAACCCTCGCCACTCGTGTACAACCCAAACATCTTAACCAGTTTATCCTCCGTCCGGAGCTGATAAAATTTCAACTTATATTGTATTTATATACTCCTTCAGTTAAAGTATATTATTTTAAAGAGGTCTTCTTTATTTAAAACGTCTCAATATCTTAAAGAAACGTCTCAAACGTCAAACGTCTCAAACGTCAAACGTCTCAATATTTTAATGAAACGTCTCAAACGTCTCAATATTTTAAAATATAATTGCTGACGTCTGAAGCCATGTTTAGGCGTCTCAAGCCGGCTTCAAACGTCTCAAGCCATGCAAGTATCAGCTTCTTGGTTCAACTATTAAAACGTCTCAACAAGCCGTCTAAAACGTCTCAGCCAAGACGTTAAGACGTCTGACCTGTATGGGACACGTGGCAGCTTTTGGTTGGTGAGACGCCAAGACGTTTGCAGATGTTTGAAACGTCTCCCCAAGACGTTTGAGTTGGCTAATACGGAAAAGTTGACCAAGTCGTGGCCATTTTCGCTATTTTCCCTTGAATATAATATATTTAATATTTAATTTAATGAAATATATATAAGTATTCAAATACAGTTACGTGGTATATTCTGGATGATAAATTAATACTTAACAGAAAATATTGAAAAATAAAAGTGTAACAAACGGGATCTCCAATGATTATGTTGACTGATTAATTATATGATTTAGGAAATTAAATTCGTTTCAAATTTCATCCTATTTTTTAGGTATTTAAAACCTTTTTTTAATTAATTAATTAATTTAATTTTTAATATTTTATACATTACTCGATGACTTTTCAAACAATCACTCCTACTTTTCTTGTTAGAAGTAATCGTCATTTTCTACATATCAATTTGCAAAATTTTATTCTCTCTAGAATTCACTGTTCAATTTTTTATCTTTCTATTGGTCCACTTTGCTTTTGGTTTTTCTTTTGTTCAATTTTTCTAATTATTAATAAAATAAATAGAGGTATGTTTTATTGGTAGTCCTTTTATATGTATTTCTAAACAATTCATGGTATCTTAAAAAGACAAGAAGCAACAATTTATATATAGAATCGATGTAATAATACGCACATATCATACGGCTCTTTTAATTACGTAGGTTTCTTACGTTTTTATGTGCAGAAATGAGCGGTCAAAACGAGTCAAATGCGTGTTGATGTAGTTTTGGTCTTATTAAAACCATATTCTTTAGGTTTTCACTTTCGGTTAATATATCGTATGTCGGTAACGTATTGGTACTTGACGAACCAAACTGTGCCGAAACATAGCGAGAACCATCGAAAACAACCGTGTTTCCGCTACGTTTCCGCCGCAATACACGAGTGGAATTTTCTACGATAATGTTTTACGTCTTGGTCAAAATTTGGTGAGTTAACACCTTGCCACACACGTGCGTGGTTCAGCATTTTTACGTCTATTTTTTGTTTGGTTTAACCGTTCCGCCATATCACGCGGGTCCTAAAACTCGTTTTTATAAATCACAAAACAAAACACACATGTGTATGAATAAATTAGGACAAATCAATAATAGAAGAACTATGGTTGGTGGACAGATCAATTGTATCATATCTGTGCAAATCAAATAAGTTTAATCTTAATATCTCAAATTAACAACGAACCTACGCACTTCTTAGCATACATCATGACACGTTAATTTAAAAACAATTAGTTTGTGCTTAAATTTAAGGATAAATGATTTGTGTTTTTTAATTTAAAAATCAATAGTACGTCCTGGTTAGGGCTGTTCACGAGCCGAGCCGAACCGAGCGGACCTTTGCTCGTGCTTGGCTCGTTTACAAACCGAACCGAGCAGAGCGGCTCATTTAAAATCGAGCCTCAAATCAAGCGAGCATATTCCGAGCAGTAAATATTTCGAGCGAAGTTCGAGCGATTTTGACAACCTTGTCGCCCGATTTAAATTTCTTGAGAGAGATGGTGACAATGTTGGGTCTTAAGTTTTTATGTCTTTAAAAACATGCACATTTTATGGCATACTATTTTTCTTATGAATAACAATGTTGTGGCCAACAAGGCGATGATTATATAGCACAAACAATTATGTTGAGAGCAGGAGACAATCGACTAAGGTAACGACATGAAACATTGAGTCGATGAGCAGACTGTCGTTTATCAATTTAGGGTTTAACTTTTATATTTGATAATAATTTTTGTATTGGCGTAATTAGGCTAGTACATATAGATATAGTTGCAAACTTGTATATAGTAGACCAAAATCTAATAGAGTGGTATATATAAAACTTTAAATTTAATTTATATTTAAGTATATATGTATGTGTATATATACATATATGTATAATTTATATTTGTATATATATATATATATAGGGTAAGATCAAATAAAAAGTTAATTTTGCCTAAGTAGGATAAGAAGTAATCTTAACCATTCATTTTTCAAATCAATGGTTAAGATGAAATGATATGAGAAAGGAGGAGTACAATGGTATCTTGGGAAAATCCTATTTATGGACTTTCTCTCTCCACATGCAAGGCACATGCATATTCCACCCCCATGTTTTGAACGTTCTTAACTTTTTTATACGACATTATTTTTTCATAAAAATTTCACCGTAAAATCGGACGTTTTTTTATCTTTAATTTGAGTACCATATTGCTATATAAAATATGAAGACTATAAAAACCCACTTAAATGTGTTGTATTTCTATGTTGTATAACATTTTTTTGTGCTGAATTTTTGTACTATATTTTTGTGCTAAATTTTTTGTCTTAAATTTTTTCCTCAATTTTTTGTGCTGGATTTTTTATACTACATTTTTTTGCTGAATTTTTTCGTGCTATATTTTTTTGTACTAGATTTTTTTGTGCTATATTTTTTTTGTACTGCATTTTTTGTGCTATATTTCTTGTACTAGATTTTTTGTGATAGATTTTTTTGTACTAGTTTTTTTTTTGTGCTAGATTTTTTTTGTTGTTTTTTTTAAAACAAAAGTGGTGCCACGTGTCATTTTCACTCCTATTTATAAGAACCAAAATGCCCTTCATTCCTACTTATTATGAGTGTCAAATGTCATCATCACAATCCTTCTTAGGCTACTTAGGCAAAATCCACTTTTTAGTGGATCCTTCCCCTATATATATATGTGTGTATATACATGTTTATATATGTATATGTATATATATACTAATTACAAATAATAATTCGAGCCGAACCGAGCCGAGCGGACCTTTGCTCATGCTTGGCTCGTTTACAAACCGAACCGAGCAGAGCGGCTCATTTACAACCGAGCGTCAAATCGAACTAACATTTTCCGAGCAATTTCCGAACGAGCGTCGAGCAAACGACGAGCGGCGAGCGGTTTGAACGGCCCTAGTCCTGGTTGCGGTGTGCACATATAATATATAAATGTGTGGGCCCTCAAGGGGTAAAAGTGAAATTACACTAATTTTAACGTTATTTTACTAATTTCATGAAAATAACGTTAAAATCGGCGGACGACTAATCATGCATCTCGTGGTGGCGTTTATAGCCGGAAGAAAAATGGGTACATGCACAAATCGTCATTTGTCCCGATTGCTTAATGTTAAGTGTCTCGTGTTCAAGGCTTGATACATAACTATCATCGAACCGAAGGTCTCACTGGAAGCGTTTCTTTATCCCTACAAGGTAGAAGTAAGGCTGTCTAGTCTACATCTTATCTTTCTTAGACCCTATCTTAGCTTCGCTAGATGGGATTTACTAAGTATGATGATGATGATGATGAATTTAAAAATAATTGGATGATTTGGAGTTTGTTTCACTTACACCATCTTTCCCCAAATTGTTGATATGTTCATTTATCTTTAAATTCATCTAAAATCAAAGCTACGTGTTTAAGTTGATTACGCTGGAGATTTCATCCAAAAGTTTTAAATTCGTCCAATAAAGTTAGCATCAAGCAAAAATATTATAAATTACATTTATTGTAAAAATTAGCACCAAACACTTAACATTCGTCTTTTAAACATATCTTTTTTTGAGATCACTGATGATATACGATGTACCAAATGGTATTTCAACCAATATTAAAACAAACGTTTTTAACCCGACATAATGGTACAACAACCAACAACCATACCCAGTAAATCCCACAAATAGCAAAGCTACTTATAGGGTCTGGGGAGGGTGGGATGTAGACAGACATTGCCTCTATCCCTAGGGATAGAGAGGCTGCTTCCAGAAGAGACCCTCGGCTCCAAGACGAACAACATACCAGCACATCAAGTCAAAGAATATAGACAAATAGAATATAGAAAAAAAGCAGTCACCTATACCAAGAAAGTGATCAGAGTGACACAGTATAATGTAAATCATGTATAATAGCATACAACCTCATTTCGGCATAAACATAAGAAGTCAATCGCTGGTAAAGTCACTTAAAGAATAAGAAAAACCTACGTCTCAAAAATACCCCTAAGACCTTACTGCAATATCCTCTAGAAGTCCTTAAATCTAATCCTACGCCTCCACGAAGTCCTATCTTGGACCATGTCCTCGGAAAGATGCAACTCTAGTAAATCATGGCTAATCTGCTCTTCCCATATCAGTTTGGGTCTGCCTCTTCCTCTCCTCCCCTCCACAGTAAGAGTTTCCACCACTCTAACTGGTGCCGTCATTTGCCTCCACTTCACATGCTCAAACCATCGCAATCTCCCCTCCTTAATCTTATCCGGTATACTAGCCACTCCTAACCCGACATAATGGTATTCTTGTCAATTGTAAAGTATACCTAAAAGCTTATTTATTTCTAAATATAGTGACACATTGTACAAACAAATACTTTACTGAAATTAACTGCGTACCAATATTGTTGATGAACTTTCCATAAAAGACCATTAACGATAAAAAAATAAATATTTCTATATGTGCTCTATATATATATATATATATATATATATATATATATATATATATATATATATATATATATATATTTAAAAAAAATTCTATAATACATGTTATATTGAGGGAGCTTGTGACAATAGTACATTGCTTCAACGGCTTATAAATCAATAGTTTAAGTAACAAGTTTTGCGTTGTTCGCATGCTGGGTGGGCCAAGATAATATTTCAATTTCTATTTGATTTGTTCTTGTTTAGAAAAAAAAAATTATAATCTTAACTTTTCTAGTAATCTATTTAGATGTTATGTTTCTGATTTTAGCAAACCTAACTACCTAAGTTATTAAACATTGATTCGTGTAATATATGTTTGATTTTGTGTTAAGGCAATGATTAATGATTTGATTTTGTGTTGAAGGTGCTTTTGTTGAGCCACACTCAATTTGAAACTTGAGTGAAACATTATAGAAACAGTTAAAATGTAGTTCTAAGGCTATAGGGTGTGGTTATGACACTCATGACCATCATGACCCTCCACGTCAGTGCCATGTAACTCACCTATAATCCATCATCCAAAACTACTACCCTAAAGGTGTGGTCATGACCCAAACCACTAGCCCTTATTTATTTTAATTTATCTTTGTCTAAAGAAAAAAGGAAATGATTTGTTGAAAAATGGAAAGGATGACCATGGTTGCCATGTTTTAATCCATGCAAACCATGGTGGATCAAGCAAGGGGGTGGTGTAGCCTTCCATTCATGTTCCTAAATGGCAAATCATGCTCCAATCATGACCCTCACTCCCTTTAGCCTAAGTAGGTTTTAGTTAACATTTTTTTTAATGTGAAATAACCTAAATAGTAGTACTCACTAGTCGTTCCAATAGTGGTGGTCCTGGTCATGGTAGTACATGGATAGTAGAAGTGATAATAGTATGGGAATAATAACAATGAATTGGTATGATAATAATATTAAAAAATATATATATATATATATATATATATATATATATATATATTACTGTGAGGATGTTCAAACCCACTCACTCAGTGTGTATACATGTCTTAAAGTAAAACTCAAAAGACAATGTTTGTCAAATTTTGACTTTTTTCTTATAAATCCATTGAGTTAAATGCTATTTTAGTCCCTGTGGTTTGGGCCATTTTGCTAGTTTAGTCCAAAGGTTTCATTTTTAACCTGTGGGTCCAAAAAGGTTTCACAGTTGCCATTTTAGTCCACTGTGTTAACTTCATCCATTTTTTCTGTTAACGAGAAGGCCAATTCGGTCATTTTATATGGCTGAATTGTCCTTTTAGTTAACAGAATTACATACAAAATGACCAAATTGGCCTTCTCGTTAACAGAAAAAATGGATGAAGTTAACCCAGTGGACTAAAATGGCAACTGTGAAACCTTTTTGGACCCACAGGTTAAAAATGAAACCTTTGGACTAAAATTGCAAAAGTACCCAAACCACAGGGACCAAAATGGCAGTTTACTCTAAATCCATTTCAGGTTTGTTAACTATTGAGATAGTTGTTCATTTGTTACCTTCTTTCATGTTTTATTTCAAATATCATAACAAGTATTCACATTTTATTTATCTTAACTCATTGCAAAGTTTCCATTCAAAAGAACATAAGACGGAAAATTGTTGTTGTTGTTGTAAGTTAGCAAAAATATTTTTATCTAGTTTTTGAACAAAATTCACTTGCAAATAAGTGTTGCATTTCATACAACTCATTAGCTTGGAGTTACGCTCAAATGTTCTTTTCATTTACATATAGTCTAACCACTATAGAGACAAGGAAGCATCATCATCATCATATTCAGTAAATCCTATCAATAGCAAAATTTAAGGTAGGGTCTGAGAAGAGTAAGATGTAGACAACCTTACCTCTACCCCGTAGGAATAGAGATAATGCTTCTAGTGAGACCCCCGACTCAATAGTAGTTTTGCATCAAGCTATAGTGTTTTTCATAGTATAAGATCTCAAATATAAATACACCCTTAGTGTTATTTATACCTTTCATGAAATATAGAATATCCTATAGCTTACTCACAGTTAGGGGTGCAAACGAGTCGAACGGCTTGCGAGCTACTCGAGATTGAATCGATTAAAAGCTTAAATGAGCCGAGCCTTGTCGAGACTCGAGGCCGAGCTTGAAATAAGGATCGATTAGATATCGAGCCCGAGCTTAAGCCTTGTATGTGTAGATCGTTTAGGCTCAACGAGCCTTATCGAGCTTAGTATACTTTAGGGTTCAAACTATATTTTACATTTTGAATGGTCTAAATGTTATTTTTTTATTTGAGTTTCAAACTGTCAAGCCGAGCCTTGGCTCATTAATAGCCAAAAACGAGCTAGAGCCGAGCGCTAGCTTGTTTAAACTCGCGCCACAGATACTTAGATTGAGCTTTTGAGCTGAGCTCAAGTTTTAAAATTTTCAAGCGAGCCGAGCTCGAGCCTAAAATCCAAGGCTCGAATCGAGCCGAGCTTGAGCTTCAGAAAGTCTTAACGAGCCGAGCTCGACTAAGGTAAAGCTCGAGCTCAGCTCGTTTGCACCCCTACTCACAATTTACATCTATATCATAAACCATATAATAACAATAATAATAATAATAATAATAATAATAATAATAATAATAATAATAATAATAATAACACTTTTTTTACAATATTGATTTCTGTGAAGCATTTTAATAAAAACAAGTGTTAAGTTGATCACTAACTTTTGATCATATTACTATACTTTTGAGGGTGTCCTAAGATCCATAGAACCTTCCTAAGATCCCTGACGTGTGCGTATATATACATAATTTTGCAATGAAATTACACACGAATCGGTTTTAAATTTATAAAAGTGATTATTACTTTAACATCAAAACACACACGAAAGAGGCAAATGTACCCCGTCATATATGTAGTAGAGTATCGGTAAGAACCAAGTATCGATCCAAGGAAATGGGCGGAGAATTAATACTAGACCTTTGTCACTAAACTACCGGTAAAAACATAAGTTTTGTGATTTTAATTAAACTAAAGTAAGCGTAAACAAATACATAATAAAAACATAATAGATAATAGATAAAAAGCCTTGCTTAATACACAACCAAAGCATGTCAACTAAGTCGGTTTTGGCACTAGAAGCATTCGGTCAATTTTCCATTTTAAGACAATTAGTATCCCTTTCAGGAATCCTAACATGACAATCATTAGGAAAGTTAAAACGATAAACACACTTTAACCACCAAAAATTGTTCTTTAACGTGCAATTGATAAATGTCTATGAAAATCTCTTAAAAATGAGTTAGTCATCCGTTAGGAGTTTTCTAACCGCACTTAATCAAGGAAAGCAACACCGATAAACACAATGCAACCACCGAGACAAGCATAAACTAGATTAAATCACAACCGAGTTCATTTTACAAATCTTGCACAATAATTCACCAAGATAGCAATTTTGGCCTAAACTACTAACTAAGCTAACAAATCATGGCAAGAATTTATAACGACACCATCTAATCCGTTAAGGTCCTTACGTGACGGCAAGCTCTCTTGATTAACAATAATTACATTTTATTAAATCACTAACCATTTCTAGTATCATGATGCACACATTTAAACCAAGCTAAACTAGTTAACCAAGTTCAAAGTTTACTAATACAAGATTAATTAAGCTTCATTTTTCAACTATCTTAACTAACCAAGCACCAATCATTCAACACAATTACTTATAATCAAGAAATCAATATCAATAACAAGGTTGCAAACTAATCATCAAAGATTAACATAGAAAATACATCAAAATGTCATTACAAACAAAGATTAACACACTAATGGTTATAATCAAGCAAGGGATTGTTGCGTTTTTGCCCAAAGGCTACAATAATACATAAACATTAATCTAAATGCTTGAAAGATTAACAAAATCATGGAAAGATTAGAAAACCAAACCATAAACAAGCATAAGATTAAGAATCCGGATAGTAATAGAGCTAAACGGCACAATGTGGCTTGAATCCGGGTCAAAAGCAAAGCCTCCGGAGCCTGTAAAATCGCCTGTGAAGCTCCCAAAATTCCAGAATGTTTCTGCTGGTTTTTATATTTTTTCGATGTCGCACGGTCGTTCTTCCTATTGCACGACCGTGCACTTTAAGCATTATTGGAGTATGGTGCACCATACTGTATGACGTCATCAGATCTTTGACCAGATTCGATATCGCACGACCGTTCTTCAGATGGCACGGTCGTTCTATGCCGGGATCTTATTGCACGAGCTGCTGCACTGGTCGTTCATCACCGAGCTTTTGGCTGATCATCGGATCCGCACGGGGTGCAGAATATGGAACGCCCGTGCACCACCGGCGTGGCCTTGAATGCCTTGCACGCTGAGTCGCACTGGTCGTTCAGTTCCGGATTGATTTGCATTTATCGGAGATGCACGGTCGTGCATCAGGTCGCACGACCGTTCCACACGCCCAGGTCAGTTTTCTTAACAGAATGTTCGCAGCTTCGTCGTTTTGTCCGGAAAGTCCTCGTTTTCGCTATCATCTTGTCTGGTATGCTGTTTTAGGCCTGTAAACAAAAGTGTAGATGATTAAGCATCCGAATGACGGTTTTACGGCCGAAAACGCATAAAATAGGGGTAAAACGGGGGACTAAAATATGTGTAAATTAGCGAATATCAAATCTCCCCACACTTGAACCTTGCTTGTCCTGAACCAAGCTAAACTAAAAAGCAATAAAAGATAGAAACAAACAAGAACGATAATTTACACACTATTTTATTCAAAACTACTATAAACGGTTAGCCGGTTTTTCGAAAGACAACATCAAAAGACTCAAACCCAACAAGCATATGCAAATATATAGCGACAACCAAAAAGCCGTGACTTCACATTTAGTTGACTCAACATGTTAATCTTCACACAACTCACAATGTTCACACACACTCGGTTTTATTTATGAAACATACATAAAATGTGTACGTGCAAACACTCAATGCCTCGTCAATGAAATGTGTAATATCATAAGCTTGTCATAAGATCTCATCTCCACCAACTAACATGCAAAAAAGTGTAAATCAAGAGGTCTTTACGGGTTATAACGTTAGGCTTGGGCGAAGGGTATGGAAATGGACATTTAAAGTGGCGAAAATGGTTAAAACTCGGTAGTAGCGTTTAACTAGCAACAAACAATACAACTATACATACAAATGCCTTAAAAAGGCGATTATTTCGCAATCGAGCTAATCAACGATATTTTAACGTTTAAGCATTCAAAATTGCTCGATTTTCATAGACTTCACCCTATTTTAGGGTGTTTTATTATTATTTTTTTTTTTTTTTTTTTTGCAAACTAATGGATTTATACAATGAAACATAAACAATAACAAGCGCTAGTTAAACGATTATTTTTACCGAGTTTCAATACTAAAAAGGTTTAAAACATAAAAATGCTAAATTTGGCTAAGTGGGCGATAATGTGGGTAAACAAAGGTAAACGGGAAGGCTCAACATGGTTAATCCTAAAGGGTAATATAAGGTGGGAAACACAACACATAGAACAAGGTTTACAACAAAGGGTAATCTAAGTGCCTCTATCACTTTTACACAAATCCGCACGTTCATGGTCTTAACAAGCATACTAGTGACAAGTTCTAAATTACACATAACATCCGGCTCACTCCTATATCCGAAATGAACAAATATATAACAATATCAAGGCTCAAAATGCTCACATAACGGAAGGAATGGGTAAAAGTGTGAAAACTATCATGTAAGTCTTTCTTTGTTTGTCACGCTTTCCGGTTTCCTTTTTCAAAAAATATTTTGCTTGTCGAGTTTTTATCAAGTCCGAAGCTTTCTAAAACAAAACCAACCGGTTTATTTA
The DNA here is from genome assembly GCA_030545235.1 of Helianthus tuberosus. Taxonomy (NCBI): domain Eukaryota; kingdom Viridiplantae; phylum Streptophyta; class Magnoliopsida; order Asterales; family Asteraceae; genus Helianthus; species Helianthus tuberosus. Next base: position 56,352,033 of record CM060448.1, read on the forward strand.
CTAAAGTATAAACATAATACAGGTATTTTTTGAATGATTTTTTTGATTTTCTGATTTTTTTTTTATAGAGGACAAACAAAGTTAACAAAGTTAACCCCCTCCCCACACTTGAACTTCGCATTGTCCCCAATGCGAGACCCGAAATATAGAGAAAATGGTAAAAGTACTCCCCTCAAGATGATGTTGATGCAACGAGACTTCCGAAGCTGTATCTGTCACGTGCTCCGGTCCAAGATATGTCGGCCAAAAACATGCAAGTATGTCACATGTGCACCAAAACAGAACAGAAACATAAAAAATCACAAATAAACCATAATTTACATAAATAGAAATACTAGCAATCCCAACAAAAACATAACATAAAAACTAAAGTAAAGAGTGTGAAAAATAAAGCATACATAATCGGGGTGTTTGAAATAACAGTCAAAATAAACACCCAAAATAAAGTACTGAAATAAAAACAACCAGCAACAATCAATACCACCGACTCCTAAGCGTCATCACCATCGTCGTCTCTAGTAAAGGATGGACCCGCATCTCTGTAACCAGGGGGTTCCACGGTGGGAACTGTGGAGGCTGCTGAAAGTAGTCGGGGTATGCATGATGCATCTCCCCAAACAGATATGAAAACCCAGCACTTACTCCCTGATATAAACTATCCTGGTTTGCCCGAAGCTGATCCTGAGCGGCCCTAATCTCGTCCTGTCTAGACCGGATCTGGTCAATATAAACCCCGTTCTGTTCTTGGTTAACCCTGATCTGATCCTGGTTAACTTGCATCTGCTGGAACTGCTGATAGAACTCGGGCCAGTCCTGATGCTGGTGGAATGCATGGTGCTGCGGTGAATGTGGTGGTGTCGGTGGATGTGGTACATGCTGCTCATCATGCTGCTCCCCCAATTCTTCATCCTCATCTTCCCCCACAGCTGGAGGCAACGGGTCCCAGACCTCGTTGTTCAATCCTCTCAATCTATCCCCCCTATCAAGCTCAACTATCAACCCCATGGCCTTCAGAGACCGAATATCCACATAAACCCCATCCGTCAGATGAGTGAGAGTCTCGAGCACCTCATCAGTCATTAAGCCTAAGTTGTAGGCTAATTCGGTCACATACGGACCGCCGTGTATCTGACTGTTCGGAGTACGCCCCGAGCACTTCACAAAGTAGTCGGCCATTCTTGCGGCAAGGTTGATATTTGCTCCCGTAACCAACGCATAGAGAAAAATCAAATCTAGTGTGGGACAGTTCCCAAGACTGTCCATGCGCCCGCAAATTGTATGGCTAAACACATCATGCATCAGTCACACCAAAGGGTCTCTCAGTCTCGAAGCCTTTGACATTCTAGGGTTGTAAGGGTCCCCAATAGCGTTTTCAGCCCAAAACGCATCCTGAGCTGTATCAGATGGGAAAGTGAACTGATCTGTGAAGACATCGGAATCATCCATGTCTTCCCTTGTATAGATCCTGAGCCTTCTACCCAAACGCCCCACCGACCACGTACTCCATTTTCTACACAATCTGAAAACTATCCGCTCCTTGTGGCGGAACTTGGGTCTCCTATGTGCGACCGGCTTTTCATAGGTGTAAGTAGAAAAGAACTCTATTGTCAGTTCACGGTAGACGGGTCGGTTGATACCGACCAGATTTGCAAGCGGGATACTGATCATGTTATCCAGTCTATCATACTGATTCAGCTCCCTCAAGACTTCCCAATCCAGCCATCGGGGGACTCCGAATTGCCCCCTCCTTGCCCATAAGGCGTCGCGTCTCGGAATGCAAAGTGCTTCTCGCTCATTATTGGGGTCAAATTGAAGGAAAGGATGGTCCATCTGTATGAGGAACAACGTTAGAAAGATGGAAACAGGAAAAATTTGAATCAAAAACAGCCGAGCAGACAGTTATGAAGCTACTGTGATTCTGATCTGGGCATATGGCACGGTCGTACGACGAGATGCACGGTCGTGCGTCGCCGATGACACGTACCAGTGGCCCAAAGATGTCGGAAATGCACGGCGTGCGACCAACGGCACCACCGTGCAACACCGACCAACAAGCAGATATCGTGAATCAGCCGAAATGGCACGACCGTTCCATCCAAGGAACGTCCGTGTGACACAGTGTCTGCAGATTTCGACCCCTGTACCTTGAACAGCCTGATTTTTGCAAAATTTCAACAAGTTTTGGGCCAACAGGGGTCGGAAACTCAACCGGGTGTTCACGATAAGCAAGATTCAAACAAGGGTTAGGGTTTCGATTTGTTTATGAAGAGAACCCTAAAAAGCCTTGAAGAATCGGATTAATCTACCCTAGAAAGCGGAAAAACAGATAATCTACATGAATGAACGTACCGTGTGAAGTAAGGTGTGAAATCGTGCGAAAAACCGTGCGATTTGAAGAGATATCGCTCTGGAACGGCTGCAGATGGCTAGGGTTCGCGAATGAAGGGTTTGGAAGCAGATGGGGGTATTTATAATGTGCCAAATGACAAAACTGCCTTCAGCCTGACGCACGATCGTTCGACCTATGGCACGGTCGTGCGTCACCGACATCGCTCAAACCCAGAAAACAGTTCTCGGAGATGCACCGGGGGTGCGACTACTCGTTCCGGCCCTCGGAGACGCACGGTCGTGCGACACGTGGAATGACCGTGCAACAGCTGCAGATCAGAATTTTCCGCAGAAGCCATTTCCAGCAACTGTTTTGGCCGTTTTTCACCATTTTTTCAACACGCCAACTGTTCTAACAATATTGCAACACAGAACCTTCGCTCGGCACGTATGAAACTTATACAAACTAACGGAAACTACCTAACTAACATAAATTACGCTAAAACTACAAAAACATAAAAGTGGACTATTTTACCCTTATAGCGCCAAAGACGCTCCTGCTACATTTTTGATCCGCGAGTCAGTAGCGTAGACTCTCTCCTCCCCACACTTATGATGTGTGCGGGGTTTGGAGCTCAATTACCTCCACCACCGACTCTATCGGCCCGGCAACGTACAACTTCAACCGGTGACCATTTACCTTGAATGTAACGCCATCCGCGTTCTCTACTGCAACAGTACCATACGGAAATACCTCCTTAACCGTGTATGGTCCTGTCCAGCGTGAATGAAGCTTCCCAGGAAACAAGCGCAGCCGTGAATTGTACAGAAGAACAAGATCACCCGCTTGGAATTCTTTGTGGTCCTTCAAGCGTTTGTCGTGAATTTTCTTCATGCGCTCTTTGTAGAGTACGGAGCTTTCATAGGCTTGTTGTCGCAATTCTTCCAATTCATGAATTTGGAGAAACCGGGCTTCACCTCCGGTTTTAAGGTCCAAATTCGCGGTTTTCAAAGCCCACAAAGCCTTGTGCTCCAACTCCACCGGTAAATGGCATGCCTTTCCGTAAACCAACCTAAAGGGGGTGGTCCCTATAGGGGTCTTATAAGCTGTACAGAATGCCCACAATGCATCCTCAAGTTTGTCCGACCACTCCTTACGGTTTGCACCAACAGACCGCTCAAGGATGCGCTTAAGCCCACGGTTCGTGACTTCCACCTGCCCGCTCGTCTGCGGATGATAGGGCGTGGACAAACGGTGATGCACACCGTATCGGGACAAAGCCTTTTCAAGCTGTGTATTACAAAAATGAGTCCCTCGGTCACTAATGAGTGCTTTCGGAGCGCCAAATCGGGCGAACAAACTTTTAAGAAACCTCACAACTACTCTGGCGTCGTTTGTGGGTAAGGCTTGCGCCTCCGCCCACTTTGATACATAGTCAACAGCCACGAGTATGTACTTGTTTCCACGTGAGGGGGGGAATGGTCCCATGAAGTCTATCCCCCAAACATCAAAGACTTCACAAATTTGTATCCAGTTCTGGGGCATTTCGTCGCGTGTCGATATGTTCGTCGCCCTCTGACAAGCATCGCACGCTTTCACCCAACTCTGCGCGTCACGGAAAATGGTCGGCCAGTAAAACCCGGAAACCAACACCTTCTTCGCGGTGAAGTTGGCTCCGTGGTGGCCTCCGGTGGGTCCCTCATGACACTGGCGCAGAATATCGGTCGCCTCAGATCCTGATACACATCTTCTGATTACCTGATCAGCACCCACCTTGAATAGAAAAGAGTCGTCCCAAATGTAATGCCTGATATCTGAAAAGAATTTCCTCTTTTGCTGGTGAGTCAACCCTTTAATCAGAATTCTACAAGCAAGGTAGTTCGCAAAGTCGGCGAACCAAGGCGACTCATCACATATCTCTACACCCATCAAAGACTCGAGCGGGAAATTGTCATTGATTGAATCCCAACGCGAGTCCTCGATGTCTCCGTGCTCTAACCGAGATAGATGGTCAGCCGCTACATTCAAAGCACCCTTTTTATCTTGGATTTCTATATCAAACTCTTGCAGCAACAAGATCCATCTGATTAGACGCGGTTTAGCATCCTGTTTGCTGAAGAGGTATCTAATGGCTGCGTGATCAGTATATACAACGGTTTTCGAAAGCACTAAATACGATCTAAATTTATCAAATGCGAAAACGACCGCCAAGAGCTCTTTTTCAGTCGTGGTGTAATGCTCTTGAGCGTCGTGAAGAGTTTTGCTCGCATAATAGATCGGATGGAAGTGCTTCTCCTTCTTTTGACCCAGAACGGCCCCTACAGCGTAATTACTCGCGTCGCACATGATTTCAAATGGCAAACTCCAGTCCGGTGCGACTAAAATAGGGGCCTCAATCAACTTTTGCTTGAGAATGTCAAAAACCCTCAAGCAATCATCTCCAAACACGAACGGAGCATCTTTCTCCAACAAACGGGTCATGGGTCTGGCGATTTTTGAAAAATCTTTGATGAATCGCCGATAGAACCCGGCATGACTGAGAAAGCTCCGTAGAGCTCTAACAGAGGTGGGGGCGGAAGTCGTGAAATAACGTCGACTTTAGCTAGATCGACTTCCATGCCCGCATGAGAAATCTTGTGTACCAGAACTATGCCCTCCTTCACCATGAAGTGGCATTTCTCCCAGTTCAGGACCAGATTCATCTCCTCACACCTCTTCAACATCTTTCTCAAATTTTCCAAGCAATGATCGAAGGAATCCCCAAATACCGAAAAATCATCCATGAAAACCTCCATGGAATCCTCGATCATGTCATGGAAAATTGCAACCATGCATCTCTGGAAGGTCGCTGGTGCATTACACAACCCAAAAGGCATCCGTCGGTAGGCGAATGTGCCGAAGGGGCAGGTAAAGGTAGTCTTCTCCTGATCCTCAGGAGCGATAGGAATCTGAAAGTACCCAGAGAACCCGTCCAAGAAGCAGTAATATAACTTCCCCGACAGACATTCCAACATCTGGTCGATGAATGGAAGCGGGAAGTAATCCTTACGAGTAGCATCGTTGAGTTTTCAATAATCAATGCAAACTCGTCACCCAGTGTCGGTACGGGTAGGAATTAGTTCATTCCTATCATTTGAAACTACAGTCATACCACCTTTCTTAGGTACAACCTGCACTGGACTAACCCACACAGAGTCAGTTATAGGATAAATCATCCCGGCATCCAACAACTTAATCACCTCCTTCTTCACCACGTCTTGCATATTTGGATTTAAACGCCTCTGATGCTGTGCACATGGTTTGTACTCGTCTTCCATCAGAATCTTGTGAGTACAGAAAGAAGGATTGATGCCCTTGATATCCATGATTTTCCATGCAATGGCTCTCTTATGAAGTCTTAGAACCTCAAGAAGCTGATTTTCTCAACCTTTTCCAATGATGCCGAAATTATGACCGGTAAGCGATGCTCCTCGTCAAGAAATGCATACTCGAGATGTGGCGGGAGTTCTTTCAACTCCAAAGACGGTGGATCGTCAACCGACGGTTTTGCTTTCTCTTCTTCTACATGGACAATTTCAAGAAATCTCTCCAGACTCTGGGAACCATCGTCACCAATCTGATAGACTGGCTGCTCGAAATCGTGGCCCTCCTGCGTAATGCCAATCAGGTCCCCACACGACAGACGTGTGTCCGAATCAATCTCGTCAATAGTACCTTGAAAATGAGAGCACACACATGCATCGACAATGTCGACGTAATAAAGCTTGTCATCGTGACATTGCGGATGCTGCATCGATCTTTTGATATCGAATGTCACGTGCTCATCATTCACTCGGAGCGTGATTTGGCCAGCTGCCACATCAACAATCGTCCTTGCTGTATTGAGGAAAGGGTGTCCAAGTATCAAAGGTACTTTTGAATCCTCGTCCATGTCAAGAATAACAAAGTCCACGGGGAAAACAAATTTATCAATTTTTACAAGCATGTTTTCCACAAATCCACGCGGATACTTGATTGAACGGTCTGCCAACCGAATGCTCATCCTAGTAGGTGACGGCTCACCCAGATCCAGTTTAGTAAAAACCTTATATGGCATAAGGTTGATACTCGCTCCCAAGTCAGCCAATGCATGGCTAACAGACATGTTTCCAATCAAACACGGGAGCGTAAAACTACCCGGATCTCCCATTTTAATGGGCAGACGGTTTTGTAGAACGGCAGAACAAGTTTCATTCATCACCACACATGATATATCCTCGAGCTTCTGTTTATTCGAGAGGATATCCTTAAGGAATTTCGCATACTTTGGCATCTGGGCCAAGGCTTCAACAAACGGTATATTAATGTGTAGTTGCTTAAACAACTCAAGGAACTTACCGTATTGTTCATCATTCTTTTGCTTCTTCAGCCTGCCTGGGTAAGGTACTGGAGGAGTGTAATCTTTGACCGGCTCCTGGACTTGTGCTGTACTTGCTGGGCGTAGCCTGGCTTGCACCTCGTCCGGTGTGTCAGTCGGGACCGCTTCAGTGATCAGTGCTGAGTCCGATATGACGGGTCCGGTAGGTTTTCCACTCCTGGTCATCACAGCATTCACATCTCTGTGCCCGCCCGGGTTTGGTTCTGTATTACCCGGAAGACCACCCTGGGGTCTTTTAGACATCATCTGTACCAGCTGACCAACCTGATTCTCGATATTCTGAATCGAGGCCTTGTGACTCCTCATTTCTCCCTCATGAGAAAGAAAACGATCCTCGCTCTGTTGGTAGCGTTTTTCAGCCAACTGATTCGCACTCGAGGAGCTAGTAAGAAGCTGAGCCATCATATCCTCCAGCTTAGAACTAGACTGAGGGGCCTACTGCTGGGAACTACTCCTAGTGCCCTGATTCTGATATGAAAATGGACGCTGCTGGTAAGGTTGGTTGTATTGCTGGAACTGCTGACCCTGACCTTGCTGTGGCGCTGGAGCGCGCTGAGTAAATCCCAAAGGGTTTTGATTTCCTGTATTCGCTCGCCACCTAAAATTTGGGTGATTTCTCCAATTGGGATTATAGGTGTTACTGTACGGGTTGTTCTGCGGCCTCACCTGATTACTCACGAAATCTACTTCTTCGTGGCCCTCATATACGACTCCCTGAAAACATGCCCCAGGCTCGTGTGACACTCCGCACTGGTCACATCCCGAGCCAGCATGCGCAATCATCTGGGACCTGTCGAATCTCGATGCAAGAGCCGAGATTTGTACAGTAATGGCCGTATAGTCGTCTACAGCATGAAATCCTGCGCGAGATGATGATGATGCCCGGCCTTTATCTCCTTCCCGACGAGAACTGGATTTCAACGCAGCTTTCTGTATAATATCACACGCTTCACTCGGCGTCTTAGTTCCTAGATCGCCTCCTGCGTTCACGTCTAATCGCTCCTGTGTGTTGTAACTGGGCCCCTGATAGAACGTCAAAACCAGCTGTCTCTTGGAGAAGCCATGATGTGGCACATCAATCAACAAATCCTTGAATCTCTCCCAAGCCGCATGCAACGACTCGCCCTCGTCCTGGCGAAAAGATACAATTCGGTTCCGTAACTTGTTCGTTTTCTCAGGTGGAAAATATTTCTGCATAAACTGCTCCGCCAACTGATTCCAGGTCCTGATGGACCCGGCTGGAAGTGACATAAGCCAAGCTCTAGCTTTGTCACGTAACGAAAACGGAAACAATCTCAACCGAATTGCATCCTCCGAAACACCTGTAATCTTAAACGTGGAACAAACATTGAGAAAAGCCGCTATATGTCATCCGGGATCCTCATGCTCACGTCCGTCAAACTGTACTAAATTCTGCACCATATTAATAATACTAGATCTAATTTCAAAAGTAGGTACATCAATAGTAGGTTGAAGGATACTCGGCTCCAGGCCTGCCCTTCCGGGCTGATTTGTCTCATTCAAAGGTCGCTCATCATCCGCCATGGTTCTGTCTCCAGCTGCCCCTAAGCCCTCGGCTTCAGCGGGTACCACCTGCTCTGGCTCACCACTTGCGAGCAGTAGCCCAACCACCCGACCTCTTGCGCGTAGACATCTCCTAAGATCACGTTCAGGCTCGTCTGACGGTTCAACAACTTCTGGAGCGGGGGTCGAGAACATTAACCTGCAAACGAAAATTTAACACAATGAATATTTTATTAATAAAATAATGCTGTTTTTTTTTCAGCTGAATAGAAACAGAATATTATTAAAAATGGGCTGAAAATTTTATAAAAATCCGAAAATGGGCCCAAAAATTTTTAAAAATCAAGACAATAAAAATAATCAAATCGGCTAATACAAAAATGATTTTTAGGTGCCGAAAACCCAAAGAATAAATGAATGAATGAATCCGGAACAAAAAAATACACGTGTACAAAAAAATGACTTGGAAAACAAATAAATGAAATAAAAGCAAGAAATATTAACAAATAAATAATCAAGAAAGTATACACAAATATTAACAAGTATATACGCCGATAAAACAATGACTCGGGTCGTTCCTAAAGCTCGCCATTTCCCCGGCAACGACGCCAAAAACTTGACGTGTGCGTATATATACATAATTTTGCAATGAAATTACACACGAATCGGTTTTAAATTTATAAAAGTGATTATTACTTTAACATCAAAACACACACGAAAGAGGCAAGTGTACCCCGTCATATATGTAGTAGAGTATCGGTAAGAACCAAGTATCGATCCAAGGAAATGGACGGAGAATTAATACTAGACCTTTGTCACTAAACTACCGGTAAAAACATAAGTTTTGTGATTTTAATTAAACTAAAGTAAGCGTAAACAAATACATAATAAAACATAATAGATAGTAGATAAAAAGCCTTGCTTAATACACAACCAAAGCATGTTAACTAAGTCGGTTTTGGCACTAGAAGCATTCGGTCAATTTTCCATTTTAAGACAATTAGTATCCCTTTCGGGAATCCTAACATGACAATCATTCGGAAAGTTAAAACGATAAACACACTTTAACCACCTAAAATTGTTCTTTAACGTGCAATTGATAAATGTATATGAAAATCTCTTAAAAATGAGTTAGTCATCCGTTAGGAGTTTTCTAACCGCACATAATCAAGGAAAGCAACACCGATAAACACAATGCAACCACCGAGACAAGCATAAACTAGATTAAATCACAACCGAGTTCATTTTACAAATCTTGCACAATAATTCACCAAGATAGCAATTTTGGCCTAAACTACTAACTAAGCTAACAAATCATGGCAAGAATTTATAACGACACCATCTAACCCGTTAAGGTCCTTACGTGACGGCAAGCTCTCTTGATTAACAATAATTACATTTTATTAAATCACTAACCATTCATAGTATCATGATGCACACATTTAAACCAAGCTAAACTAGTTAACCAAGTTCAAAGTTTACTAATACAAGATTAATTAAGCTTCATTTTTCAACTATCTTAACTAACCAAGCACCAATCATCCAACACAATTACTTATAATCAAGAAATCAATATCAATAACAAGGTTGCAAACTAATCATCAAAGATTAACATAGAAAATACTTCAAAATGTCATTACAAACAAAGATTAACACACTAATGGTTATAATCAAGCAAGGGATTGTTGCGTTTTTGCCCAAAGGCTACAATAATACATAAACATTAATCTAAATGCTTGAAAGATTAACAAAATCATGGAAAGATTAGACAACCAAACCATAAACAAGCATAAGATTAAGAATCCGGATAGTAATGGAGCTAAACGGCACAATGTGGCTTGAATCCGGGTCAAAAGCAAAGCCTCCGGAGCCTGTAAAATCGCCTGTGAAGCTCCCAAAATTCCAGAATGTCGAGCATAATGTTTCTGCTGGTTTTTATATTTTTTCGATGTCGCACGGTCGTTCTTCCTATTGCACGACCGTGCACTTTAAGCATTATTGGAGTATGGTGCACCATACTGTATGACGTCATCAGATCTTTGACCAGATTCGATATCGCACGACCGTTCTTCAGATGGCACGGTCGTTCTATGCCGGGATCTTGTTGCACGAGTTGCTGCACTGGTCGTTCATCACCGAGCTTTTGGCTGATCATCGGATCCGCACGGGGTGCAGAATATGGAACTCCCGTGCACCACCGGCTTGGCCTTGAATGCCTTGCACGCTGAGTCGCACTGGTCGTTCAGTTCCGGATTGATTTGCATTTATCGGAGATGCACGGTCGTGCATCAGGTCGCACGACCGTTCCACACGCCCATGTCAGTTTTCTTAACAGAATGTTCGCAGCTTCTTCGTTTTGTCAGGAAAGTCCTCGTTTTCGCTATCATCTTGTCTGGTATGTTGTTTTAGGCCTGTAAACAAAAGTGTAGATGATTAAGCATCCGAATACGGTTTTACGGCCGAAAACGCATAAAATAGGGGTAAAACGGGGGACTAAAATATGTGTAAATTAGAGAATATCAATCCCTATGACATTCCCAAAAGTATAGTAACATGATTAAAAGTAAGATCAGTTAACGACGTGGTGACAGAACACACTAAGTGTTAAGTTGGGGGTGACGGGCATCAAAGTGATAGTTGGACATCGGCTAATAGCCAATAGTTGGGGGTGATAAAATCCAATAACCCTAAAAACAATCAAATATTTTTAATTTTATACATACCTTGCATGACATATGCTCAAGCACGACGAGTAAACAAAATTAAATGGTTATAACATTAAAATCTTTCGCTTCTAGAATAGAGAGAAAACACCTTACCACACATATGTTTTATTGAGACAAATGTTTTTAAAGCCAAATTTTTATTGACAACAACCCCTAGCAAGCTGCTCAACACCGGAAAGAAAAACATATACAAGGCTACATGAAATTAAAATCACATCAGTCACTTCAAAGCAAAAGGGAAGCTTGGCTCTATATTTATCCAAAGGAACCCAAGTGACGTATTATCCTGAAAATCTTCTCTACCAAGATTGCCGTACTTTAGAAAAATTGCCGCATTCCTAGCTTTTCAAATACCCCAACAAGAGATGTTGATGGCTTGAATGATCTTCTTTTAAACATTACTTCTAGAGATAAATTTGTGAATCTCCAAAAGTTCACAAACCAAAAAAGTAAAGACGTTAGGGATTCCGCACCATCTACAAACCCGACTCCAAATGACATAACAAAATGTTTAAAGGTGACCAGCCGTTTCTGAGGAGTCTCCACATTATAAGATGCAAGTTGAGAAGCGAACGAGACATTCCTTTTAGATAAAGCTACCAATGTAAGAATTTGATCTATCTCCGCTCTCCAACAAAAGATATTGCACTTAAGAGGACCCATTTGTTCCACTCCGTAACAAAGATAAAGCAACAAAAGATATTGCACTTAAGAGGACCCATTTGTTCCACTCCGTAACAAAGATAAAGCTATTGTCGGCTGCCAAACAAATTAACCTCTTGATTGAGCCAACCCAGAATCATGTCGAGTTATTACCAATCCACATCCACCTAAAAACTAAAGCTGACCAAGATGCTAGAAAACTACTGAAACTCGTGATTATTGATTTCCATCTGAGGCGTTCAATTCCAGTCTCAAGAACAAACATTTTAACTAGTAATGCCGGGCATGTTAAAGGGCAGAATTTTGTGTTTAGCAGGGTAGAGTTTGCTATTCAGAAGGAGGTAGCGGCGCAGCTTGTTGTCTGTCTACCTGCCATTAGTTTGTAATCGTCTCTGTTTTAATAAAATATTAATGTTGTATAAAAAAATTAGATACACACAAATAATTGCATTAGTATTATCGGCCTAAAAAACGATATCATGTTGAAACAAGTTGTACGATGATTCCACTTGTCCCTATAGATAGTGCCTCATTATAGAGTAAATTGTAGACTAGTGGTGGTACATAATTTTCATCAACATTTTTAATATTCTTATAATTAAACAATAATGGAGGTGACGTGTATATCATCAAAGATTAGTTTATTTTTTTCTTAAAGGAAATCGTTTATTTAAAAGTTAATTACATAGTTACTCCCTTTGGTTTGCACAAAATAACATACTTAGGTATAAATAGTTTAAAATCACCTTTTAGGGTATTAACTTTTCATTTTGTAACGTTTGGAGGTATTAACTTATAGGGTATTAACATAGTTAGTCCCTGTGGTTTGCACAAAATAACATGCTTAGGTACTAATAGAATGTGATTTTAAACCTAAAAATAACGTTAATACCTTCAAACGTTACAAAATGAAAAGTTAATACCCTAGAATGTGATTTTAAACTGTTAGTACCTAAGTATGTTACTTTGTGCAAACCACAGGGACTAACTATGTTATTAACTCTTTATTTAATCTTTTATGTGTTAGAGGTCAGAGGCTTTCTCAGTTCTGAGCCAACAAGTAAAAGTTGAGATTATTTAATAACTATTTAAAAATGCAACAACATTATAGTATATGTATATGTAATGAAGTCAAGGACCCCTCTACGTCATCCCTACCGGAGTTGTCCTCACCATTTTCTCTCTTAAAAGTCATGGACTTCTATACATTCTCTCTATCTCTTTCTCTCTCTCCTTCCTTTAAGGATGGTCCTCCAAGGAGTTTTTCTTGGAAACCTACGAAGTCCGTGATCACCACCCTAACATCCTTATGTAAAAGAAAACATTGCCGATGGTCTTATGTTCTAGTTATTATTAGAATTAAAAATATTTCAATTATTTGTTAAAATGTAGTTATACTTGACATTAGAAGTTAGTTTTTGAGGCGATCTTAAAATATGGTTTCAGATAACAATATCCAGTTAATATTCTTTTAATCATCTAAGGCCATAAACAACTATACTTGGACCATAAGCAACTATACATGCAAACCCAATAGATGAATGAGGATATAGAGAAAACCTCTTTGAGTTTAAGAAACTCAAAAAACTTAACCTCCACCATTCATAAAAAAATCTATGGATGGGATTGAATGTTACAAAAAAAAAACATTTCTCACCATGTAACACAGTTATAAAAATAAATGCAATAGTTTTTTGCTTTTTTTTTTCTTTTTTATCTGACACAAAAAGTATAACAGATTTTGTCTGTCACACTAAAATTTTTTTATAAAACATATTTTTTATATGCAATACACATTGAAAACTTGTAAAAACTAAGTTCGAAAATGTTACAGTTCGTAAAACATACCGTTGAAAAAAAAAGTGTAACGTGTGATGTTATGTATATGTAACGGATGAAAAAGGTGTAACATATACAATCTCTCTCTCTCTCCTGACAAAAATTGTTACGTGTCAAGACTCTGAAAAAGGTATAACACGTGACAACATGTGGTCCATCCATTGAGTTTCTTGAGTTTTTTTCTTAACTCACATGAAAGGGGGTGACGGCGTAACTTGTTGCCCGACTACCTGCCATTGCTTTGTAATTGCTCTTTTCGTGTGGAATGAAATAGAGAGTTTTTAAAAAAAAAAAAAAATTACAAGTATGGACCATACGTAAAACTTGATTTAATAATAAGGTATGAGACTGAGATTATCAATAATCATACAAATTTTATACTTGACCCATCAAGGTTTTGATAAACACTACACAATCAAATTAGATAAGAGGTAACCCTCAAAAATAAAACATCAATGTTAGACTTGCTTTCATTCTAGGGTACACTCTTATGACTTATCACATCACATCGCAAAAATAAAACAAAATATTAAAATAATAATAATAAAATTCAGCAACAAAATGATGGGACCGTAGGATCAAAAGTTCCATGAATTCACCACCCATAGATTGTGATTGTGCCACTAAAATCTTTTAAAGGATCTTTTACAACTGAAAATAACCGAGCAGCTGAAACATGCTCTGCACATCTTCTTCTTCTTCTTCTTCTTCTTCTTCTTCTTCTTCTTCTTCTTCTTCTTCTTCTTCTTCTTCTTCTTCTTCTTCTTCTTCTTCACCTCAGCAACAAAACCCCAATTCTTTGATCTAACACAAACCCCATATCATAATCTTTGTGGGTGTTTCTGAAAACCATCTAGATCTGCAAAAACACCAAAAATTTAGGATCTTGAGGCTGCCAATGAGGTAAAGTTTCTTGCTTTATGTTTCTTTATTGAGTTTAAAAGATTAAATCAATTGTGGGTATTGTGTGAATTAGATGAAAGAGATTTTGGGGGAAAGAAAGCAATGACTAGTGGGTCATTGGGTCTAAGATCATCAAGCTATGGGTCTTTGTTACAACATCAACAACAGTTTCAGAATGGTGGAGTGTTTATACAACAAAAAGCAAATCAATCTACTCCACCAATTGCTTCAAGGAAACCTTCAAAGATGTTTGTTAAGGAGAATATGTTGTTGTGGATCTTTAAGCTTGCTCATAGGAAGAAGGTTGGAATGATGTTCTTGTGTCTTGTTTCATTAGCAGCTATGTTGTGGGTACTTTATGTTGGCAAAGGTTTGATTTTTATCCTCTTTAAAGTCCACTTTTTTACTTGAATTTGCTTGATTTTAGCTCAGTTTTGTACAATTTTGTGTATGAATGTTGATTGATTTTACACTCAGTTCAGATTATGGTGTGTGGCTTCACAACATTTTGTACAATTTTAATTCATTTAACTTTCTTATGTTGTAGTTGTAATTCAGTTTTGTGAATATTAACTTCATTTTGACTGATTCTGAGCTGAATTAAGTTTCTGGGTCCTTATTAAATTGTCCAATTTGTATAATTTTAGCTCAATTTAATTTTGTTGTTTGTACCAATATTTAAGTTATATTAACTTACTGCATTTTGATTAATTTTGGGCTCAATTTCATTTATGGGTCTTTAACTTGACTGCATATTGTACACATATTGATTGATTTTTAACTCAATTTGGATTCTGGGTCATTGTACATTGTACTGCATTTTGTACATGTTTAGCTTAATTTGTAACATTTATTGTTGATCGCGATCAAACCGTCGTTTTAACTGGTATTTACTGCATCTTGATTGATCTTGGCCTCAATCTAATTTTAGGTTTTGTTTATTCTAACAGTTTTTCACTTCATATTTTTCGATTGTTGTTGAATATGATTAGTTAAGAGTTCATGTTTGGGGTTCTTTGCAGGCGAAGTTACACAAGAAGTTCACAATATCCAAAGTTTAGACTTCAAGAACAATTCCATCACAGATTTTTCGCCGATGAGTGATGATGAACTAAAAGTAGATGTGGTTAATTCTTCATTAGCACATCATGAAATGATGATCACTTTAAATAGTGACGAAACAATTATAACCGTCTCACCACCACCATCACCGCCACCGCCACAGCCATCACCGCCACCACCACGTGTTTATTTCACCGGATACACCCTTCCTCATGACCATCCTTGCGAAAACTTCCCAATGCCGCCACCACCCGCAGACAAGAAAAGAACGGGCCCACGTCGTATGATTTCATATACTCACACTTCATTATACACTTCTATAATTTTTTTTAATTTATTTTTTTTCCATTTTTGTCACATGTCAGCATGTCCGGTGTGTTACCTTCCTGTCGAAGAAGCTATTGCGATGATGCCAAACGCCCCATCGTTTTCTCCCATTCTCCAAAACCTAACATACATTCATGAAGAAAATCTAACCAAAAGTGAATTTGGTGGCTCCGAATTCGGTGGATATCCTTCTTTGAAACAAAGACTTGAATCTTACGACATAAAACAGTCAATGACTGTCCATTGCGGGTATGATTTCTTATCCAAAGCAGGTCAAGTGGGGATGAGTAACTGGTCAAAATGGGTAATTTGTTGGTATGGGTCGAAACGGGTTGACGGGTCAAAATGAGTAACACTTGACCCCGAAACACTTCTTGTCCATATTTTATAAGAATTTTCGAAAGCTAGTCTTTAAAATATATATGATTTAGGAGGTAATAAATAATTTTTATTGATTCTTTACTTTTACATGTTTGATCCGTTAGGTAAATACATAACCAAAATCAACCCGTTCATAATTAAATTGTTCAAAATATATTTAATTAATTTCATCAATTCTTCTTTGATTAATGCATAACCATACAAGCAGATTTGTTAGAGGAGATAGGCCGGGCAACAAAACCGGATTCGATATTGACGATTCGGATCTTTTTGAGATGGATCAGTGTCGGGGAGTGTTGGTTGCATCAGCGATATTTGGTATCATGTTATAACACTCTACGCAAACTTTCCCACTTTTAACCTGTCGGTTTTTACTAAAGTTGGTGTTTGGCAGGTGCTTATGATTTGATTAAACAACCGAAGAACATGAGTGAAACCGCAAAGAAAGATGCATGCTTTTTCATGTTCATTGATGAAGAAACCGCTAGTTTTTTGAGAAACTCAGGTGATCTGGATAATAGCAAACGAATTGGATTATGGAGAATTGTTGTTGTCCATAACTTACCGTATACTGATCCAAGACGCAATGGAAAGGTATATTATTTTTATGGTTTAACTTTTTTTTTTCTACAAAAAGCGGTCATTTTCCCTTTTAAACACCCAAAAAGTTGACAACATTTGTAAGAAATTCTTATGACCCATTACTTAAGAATGGGCCCGTTTGGGCTGTGTTTTGATCTCAAATGGGTCAAATCTATACAATAAATATCGGTGATATATAGGTTATCGGTCCTCATGTAAAATATCGGTGTAAAATATCAGTACCAATATTATTAGCGATATTGACCGATGTATCACCGATTTTCCCAATATCACTACCTTTCTTCTTAGTTCTACCATTCGTCTTTCTTCTTATTGCTGCTATTAATGTTTTAAGTCTTAATTGTTAATTGTTAGTGTTTTATGTCTTAATCAATTCCTACTTGCTATAATTGTTAGTGTTTTGCAAGTTGCAAAAGGTTAATTTGTTAATGGTAGGAGACTATGCTGAATTGTTAGTGTTTAATTGCTATATATATAAATTCTGCATGATATTAAAATTACCAATATCCCACTGCGATAACCTATATCTCAAATATCGGTTCTTGAACGATATCCGATTTTTTACCGCATTAACTGCATAGGGTTAAATAAAAACAAATTAGCTAAATGACCAACGCGTCAAACGGGTAGAATGGGATAAAAGCCATGTCGAAAGCTTATTTATATAACTTACAACGTCCTAGCTAAATCACTTAATTCAAAGACTTAGATTGCTATTGTACAAATTTGGCTATCGTTATCAAAATTAGTGTACTAGCTATCTATAAAATGTTCTGTGGGGTGGATAAAAAGTGTGTATGGGTCATCGAAACCTAACACAACTTGTTTAACCCGAATTAGTTTTGACCCGTTACCAACAAGCCCTATCTGCTTATCTTGCCACCTCTAGTTTTTCACAAAATATAGAATATTCCTAATGAAGTTACATATTTGCAGGTTCCAAAACTTCTGTTACATAGGCTTTTCCCAAATGTTCGTTATTCGTTATGGGTGGATGGCAAACTCGAGCTCGTTGTGGATCCTTATCAAATTCTTGAAAGGTGTTATTTTTTTTCGTAACGTTTATATATGCTCTTCTTATATAAGATTAAATGCCAAGAGAAACAAAAAGTCTAATCG
This sequence comes from Helianthus tuberosus, assembly GCA_030545235.1. Taxonomy (NCBI): domain Eukaryota; kingdom Viridiplantae; phylum Streptophyta; class Magnoliopsida; order Asterales; family Asteraceae; genus Helianthus; species Helianthus tuberosus. Next base: position 56,369,926 of record CM060448.1, read on the forward strand.
TTATATTCAGGTTCTTATGGAGGAAGAATGCTAGTTTTGCCATATCTAGACATTACAAGCGGTTTGACGTGTTTGTAGAAGCTGAAGCTAACAAAGCAGCTTCAAAGTATGACAATGCTTCCATTGACTTCCAGATTGACTTTTATAAAACAGAGGGTTTGACCCCATATACAGAGGCTAAACTTCCTATTAGAAGCGGTATAATACACACAATTATAATTAGTTTGTATAATTTATATATCAGCTTGTGTTTAATTTGTTTTAAATATGCAGATGTACCGGAAGGCTGTGTGGTAATACGGGAGCATATTCCTATCTCGAACCTTTTTACGTGTCTTTGGTTCAATGAAGTTGACCGGTTTACGTCAAGAGATCAGATTAGTTTCTCAACAGTGAGGGATAAGATCACGTCCAAAACGAATTGGACCGTTCATATGTTTTGGGATTGTCAAAGGCGAAATTTTGTAGTTCAGGGATACCATCGTGATATTCTCGAGCATTGGCCTCCGCCACCACCACCACCACAGCCGCTGCCGCTTCCACAGGCACCTGCTGTTACTATGCCGCCACCCTCCATTCTAATCGATGAAACACCAAAAGTTTCGGCTTTAGACAAAACCATGGAACATATTGTAAGTAATCCCACAAAGATCCCATCAGCAAGACGCCGAAGAAGAGTCAGTTCAAGGCGGTCCCGCAAAGTTGTTGTTGGGACAACTCCAAACTAAAAAGATTTGTATATCAAAAAGCTTTTTCCTTCCCTGTTTAGAGAAATCATTTTCGGGCTAGGAAAGATTATGCAAGATGAGTATTGTCCACATAACGGTCTCGATCTTCATCTTTATATACGTGTTAGTTTTATCGGTTTATCATTTTTTGTTGTATATATACTTTTAAAAAAAATCATGATCACGAATTTCACCGCTCTATTTTTCCTCTAATTTGTAATTCGAATATGTACTATTATTATTACAAATTTTTTTAATTCATTATTTATATGGTAAAAAGTTGAGGGAAAAGGAAAAATAGAAGTTTCAAGGTGTATTAAACTCCTATGCAGCTGAAGTGCAGCCAATTGTTGCTTCATGGGCTGCAAGTGTGCAGCGTATAATTTAGCTTGTGTACATTATTATTTTAGAGTAAACTGCAATTTTACTTCCCTGGGGTTAGAGCCAATTGGCACTCTGACCCCCTACCAGGGAAATATCGCTGTCTGCCCCCCCCCCCCCCCCCCCCCCAACTTATGAAAAACTCTGCAATATGACTCCCAGCTGTCAAATAACTTAATAGATCTGTTAAATGGTATGTAAAATGACTATGTTACCCTTTCATATTACCCCCTATGGTTTGTTGTAAGCAAACGTATTACCCCCCCAGTGTTAAATGACTATATTGTCCTTTCTTATTACCCCCTATGCTTTGTTGTAAGAAAAAGTATTACCCCCCGTGTTAAGTATTTCATTGCTTCCTTACCCCCTGCAGAAAACAAAACCATTCCCGCCAAAAATGTTTGACCAGCCAAAGTCAAAGGCTGCATAAACTAAGTGTAAAATACTGCAATTGATGTGATCCACTATTTTATTGGTACTAGAACACTGATTTGATCATAAAATAAGTATTCATAACATTCACTTATTAATACCAGGACACTGAGAAATGATCGTAGATACAGTTTCAACTTTGTGGATTGTTTCAGTCTGATGGTCACCTGTTTCTAATCCACAAACCTGATGCCAATGACCAAAAGGACCATGTTGCTGCAAATGATGCCAAGACAAACATGCTGCAAAATAGTCATTTTTGACCTTTTCACATAAATGACCAAAACAGGCCTGCTGCAAAATGACCAAAACAGGGCCGCTGCAAATTGGATGTATCATGTTGCAAATGGTATAAACTAAGACTGAACATATTAACTGTGATTCACAAAGAAAAAATGGTCATTTTGACCTGGTAAACATATTAACTGCAAATGGTCATTTTGATCATATTAGCTGCAAATGGATCATATTAACTGCAAATGGTCATTTTGATCATATTAGCTGCAAATAGATCATATTAGATGCAAATGTGATTCACAAACCTATAAACAACTCCTAATTGCTGCAAATGACCAAAATGGTCATTTTGACCTTATAATTAACTCCTAACTTCTGCAAATGACCAAAGTGGTCATTTTGACCTTATAATTATGCCTAACTGCTGCAAATGGATCATATGGTCATTTTGACCTTATAAACAAGTCAAACCTGCTGCAAATGGATTATATGGTCATTTTGACCTTACACATGCTGCAAATGACCTTATAAACAACTAGACTATAGTGCATATAAATTTTGACCATCAACATACAAAATTAACATCTACATTAAGTTATCCTACTTCAAATGTACTAGTAACATCATACTTAAGTTAACCTACAAAATACATGTTACTAATCCTACATAATTACTAACTTAACCTCAGCTCAACTCTCCGGTGGATAATGGAAGTTGATGACAGGGCGACCAAACATGAAGACCACCAAGTGGACCACCAGTGATGAGCTTGATAGGCTCATCTTTAGGTCAACTGTAAAAAAACACCAAACAACACAAAATTAACAAAGAAATCTGACTAATTTTTAATACTCTGTTTATAACATCACATAAATCTGACCCTAATAGAACCCTCCATTTACATCATACAAATCCGACCCTAATGGGGTTCATACATGACGTCTGGAACCTTGATTAACTACGAATGACATACATATCAAACTATAATATACCCAATGTGTGATCTCTCATGTGGAAACCTGATTAACTAATAATGGAACTATGATTATACCTTGGGTGTGGCAGATAAGGTATCAGATCACCCAAAACAGTAGCGGCATTTGCTCAGAGATGTGAAGGATCACAGTTGATCGGAGATGAGAAGGATCGCCGGAGAAGAAACAGAAGGAGTGCTTGTAAGAATGGGGGGGGGGGGTAAGAGTGCAGCGAGTGTGACATATGTAGGGTGGTGTCTTGAGTAAGATATAAAACTAGAGTGGAAAAGACCATTATACCCTTTGACCGTTAATAACTTATGTTGACTTTAAACAGAAGTTGACAGCAGGGGGTCATATTGTAGAGTTTTTCATAAGTTGGGGGGTCAGACAACGATATTTCCCTGGTAGGGGGTCAGAGTGCCAATTGGCTCTAACCCTAGGGGTAAAATTGCAGTTTACTCATTATTTTATAATCATGAACAGAAATTTATCACGACTAAAAATACTAACAGAAGTATTATACATTATATCACGAGGGGTTGATAAGCTAACAGAAACGAGTGCCGGGTTATAAATTGTTGTCGCCGCAACATCGCCCGAGTTTTCTACTAATAGTATATATTCATTCACATTTTGTTTACCATTCGTGGACATATAGTGGTGGACGATGGTTTAATTATCGAGTTGTTAGGTCTTATTAATTATTGGTATTTTAATTAAGCTACGCTGGAGTCAACATAAGCAACTCTCCAACTCAAAATCCAAGTTTTTGTTTTAACGTTTCTTTCTTTCTGATCTCGAGCTTCTTGTATTTGTTTCTAACGAGTTGGTGTAAACCCGCACGTTGAGATGGGTTGTTTACTATAATTTCTCATTTTCTAACCACAAACCAATAAGTCTCTAGAAGTGGCAAAAACTCATTTTATCCATGTAAAAATCAAATAAAAACGACAATAGATTCTTTTTAATTATCTTTTATTTATGTATTGTATTGAGGAAAACATATATGTATTACCTGATTTTCAACACATAATGATATGATTATGTTTATGATTAACATGAAGAAACTGAACCTTGAACTTTGCAAAAATTGAATTGGTTTCTTCCTTGTTAGTCATCAGTGTTGTTAGTGAATGTATTAATCATGATTATAAACTTATCATCATTTGAAATATTTCATAATATATTATCCCGATGTTGTAAGTTTAGAGTCATATGAAAACAGCATAGGTCAATAAATCCTTATTCCTTACACAAAATATCAATGGTTGATGCAATATAGGAGTAATGGATCCATCGTCGAGTGCACTAAACCAATATCAAAAATCATGTTGAGCCAAGAAGTATGGTAGACACCATTGTGTAGTGTGCATCTAGCGTGTGTAGTGTGCATCTAGCGTTAAGGATGCACGATCAAATAACATAAAAAAAGTTCACAAAATCCCAACAATCGAGGGGAGAACCGACCATAATTTCTTTATTTCAGTTCCAATAACATGTGCACAAAGGATATTAGGCATGTCCACATTGGTCGTACCTAGTAAACATTGGTGTTCAAATTTACATTCGATTCAACTCTTTTTGCACACAATAAGGCAGAATCACAGGTAGAAATGGTCATCAACTTAGAGTGACACATTTTTTATTCTTAAAAAAACTGAAGACTTGTCAAAGGAGACATGTGAATGGGGATGAACTAATGGAATAATAGATGGAATAAATTTACCCTCCAAACCCATGAAAGAACATTATCAGATCTGCATAACATCGATGTCTACCAACTAATTTTAGACAGATCGAACCAGTGTCTCTTGTTTACTGAAGAGACACGACCACTAACACAACAAATTGGATCTTGCGATAACTGTTAATCTAACGCCATTAAAGTAAGTTTGAATAGATGTTAAGTTGTTAAAGGGTACGTTCATTTATGCAAGCCAAGGTGGTATTAGAACACATTCGGTCAAAACCGAATCTCCCACCAAAGAAGTTTCAAATTCAAATTAATCCTATTGTTGTAACTTACCAATTAATTGGTCAATATTCTAGCTTGATTAGTTCCCTGATTTTAGCTCATTAGTTCCTAGTTTATAGCTACAATCTTGTATATATGTAATCCTTTTAGTCATTGATAAATCACAAGTTTGATAAATTCATATGGTATCAGCCAGGTTTTGCAAAACCTAAACACAACCATCCTCTCCTCCATGGCCGACAATGTCGTTACCACCACCACTTTGACCACCGACACAGCAGCCACCCAATCGATCACCATGGTCAATTTCCCTTAATCTCTAAAACTCACTTCTACCAATTACCTTAGTTAGAAAACCCAACTAGAAGCCATCCTCCAAGGTTTGGACCTATACAAATTCATTGATGGTTCTCTCCTTTCTCCTTCTCCAACAAAAAACGCCGACGGCTCCACTATCCCACATGTCGACTATCCCGCTTGGTACCGCCAAGACCGACTCCTATTTGGTGCCATTGTAGGCAGCCTTTCCGCCGAGATTGTCTCCCTCATCACCAATGGCAAAACTTCCCGTGATGCTTGTAAAATCTTGGCATCCACCTATGCCTCCTCATCCCGAGGACACATCAAACAACTCCAACATCGGCTCAAAAAATCCATTAAAACTCCTGACCAAACAATCACCAATTTTATGCAATCTATAAAAATACTTTTTAATGAATTAGCCATCCTTGGGAAACCCATGGATCCCGAGGATGTTACGGACATTATCCTTCAAGGCCTAGACCCCAAAACATACAAACCCGTGATTGAATCAGTCCACGCTCGTGATAATCCCATCTCCTTTCACGAACTACATGAAAAACTCATTAACCATGAGCTTTCCATCTCCCAAAACCCACCCGATTCCGCCTCCATTCACCAACCCGCCACTGCCTTTGCAGCCCACACCCGTCACTCACCTAGACCATGGTCTTCACGACCACCCACCAACACCCCTCGCCTGCTTCCCACACCCACTTCCGCCCTAGCCAACGACCATTCCTTGGAAAATGCCAATGGTGCTTTACCAAAGGACATTCATTAACCTCATGTCCATCATTTAAGAAAGCCCATCCCTCAATCACACCTCAAACCTACAGCCGATCCAATAACCCAACCAAACCCCAAGCACACATGATGGCAATACACCCCACCGTGGACTCTGATTTATCTTGGCTAAAGGATAGTGGTGCTTCTCATCACATTACCAATGATCTTAGTGCACTCTTTATGCATAGCCCATACGATGGTACCGAGGAACTTATCATCGGTGATGGTTCGTCCCTTTTAATTACTCACATTGGCACCATAACTCTTTATTTTTCTAATGTTCCTATTATTCTTAAAAACGTTCTTTGTGTTCTTTCTATCTCTCGTAACATCATATCCATCTCTCGCTTATGTCTTGATAACAACATACTAATCTTATTTTTTTCTTCTTATTTTGTCATCAAGGACTTTACCACTCGCTGAACCATTCTTCGGGGAATCACTAGTCATGGTCTCTATGAGCTCTCTTCAACCAAGTCTCCTCAAGCTTTTCACTTGCAAACCACGAAGAAGTCTTCATGGCATCACCGCCTAGGACATCCACATTCACGTGTTTTACAACATTTAGCGTCCTTTGTCCCATTTATTTCTAGCAAGCATGAATCATGTAATTCTTGTTGCATTAATAAAAGTCACAAACTCCCCTTTCATTCATCTTCTTTAACTTCCAATACACCTCTAGAATTAATATTTTCCGATGTTTGGTCCTCTCCAATTACATCCTTCGATGGTTACAAATATTACATAATTTTTGTTGACCATTTCACAAAATACATTTGGATTGATCCACTAAAACACAAATCGGACTCTCTTAATACTTTCATTCGATTTCAAAACTTGTTGAGAATTTTTTCAAAACCAAAATTAAGCAATTATTCTCAGACAATGGTGGAGAATTCATCAAACTATCCTCTCACCTAGCCTCTTGTGGCATTTCTCATCTCACATCTCCTCCTCACACACCCGAACACAATGGCTATGCCGAACGTCGTCATCGCCTCATTGTCGAAACTGGCCTATCTCTACTTTCTCATGCTAAAATGCCTCTCAAATTTGGCCCTTTGCTTTCACCACCGCCACTTATCTCATAAATAGATTACCCACCCCACCTTGCAAAATGATTCTCCTTATTTTCACCTTTTCCACATCTATCCAAACTATAAAAAACTTCAAAGTTTCGGTTGCTTATCATACCCTTGGTTGCGACCCTACTCAAAACATAAACTTGAGTCTCGGTCCAAACCGTGCATCTTCATCGGCTACTCATCCTCTCAAAGTGCTTTCCATCTCCTTGATCCCCTTACTCATCGGATCTACACTTCCCGTCATGTCCATTTTCTTGACCATATCTTTCCCTATAAATCCCTTCCTCAAACTTCTACCCCCATATCACTCGACACTTGGTTACCCCTCACCACACAATCAATTTCCCTTTCTACACCTCCTCAAAATTCAACCCCCCAATCCCACTACAACTGCTTCTACACCATCCATTTCAAACCCACCCATCATCACCTATCAAAGGCGTCCACCTCCCAACCAAACCCACCCCACCATACCTCCACAACCACAAACCGGATCACCTCAAACACCCACTGACCCTACCACCAATACCAACTCGACGTCTCCAACCCCTTCACACATCCCCTCAGACTCGTCCTTCCCTACACCCGAACCCACCACTTCTTATCGCACCCGACCCACCCGTAAACCGAACCTAAAGTACCACAACTTAGACTTCATCTTATACCACTCCACCACTCATACCCTTCCCGAACCCACTTCCATTACTCAATCCCTCAAACAACCATTATGGCGAGAGGCCATGCAATCCGAGTTTTACGCTCTCACACGTAATCAAACTTGGACACTCGTTCCTTCCAATAATGCTCCTAACCTTGTTGGATGCAAATGGGTGTACCGCACCAAATTCAAACCCGATGGTTCGGTGGACTGCCTAAAGGCACGACTTGTCGCTAAAGGCTTTCATCAACGTCCTGGTTTAGACTATGTTGAAACCTTTAGTCCTGTGGTTAAACCCGCTACCTTACGCCACATCCTTTCCATAGCCACTTCTTTCAATTGGCCTCTACGCCAACTTGACATTAACAACGCCTTCCTGCAAGGCACTCTAACCGAATCGGTTTACATGTCTCAACCATCCGGGTTCGTGGATCCTTCCTACCCTACACATGTTTGCAAACTTAACAAGGCTATCTATGGTCTTCGTCAAGCCTCTCGTGCTTGGTATGACGAACTCAAACATTATCTTATATCGGTTCATTTTAAACCCTCTATCTCCGATCCCTCTCTCTTCATCAACAAAGTCACATATTCTCCTATCTTTATTCTAGTTTACATTGATGATATAATCATCAACGACGCAAATCCATCTCTAATTAATTCTTTCATCCAAACACTTGCCACTATATTTTCTCTAAAAGACCTTGGCGACCTCTCCTACCTCCTTGTTATCGAGGTCATTCCTCACAACCATGGTCTATTCCTATCTCAATCCAAATACATCCTTAACATTCTCACAAAAGCCCACATGAGTAATTGCAAACCGTCGCCCACACCGATGTCTAGTTCCTCTACTATCACTGTATTGGATGGTGACCCCTTACCATCCCCGACCGAATACCGTGCCTTTTGTCACACCCCAACCAATGGCGGAATCATCGGAGTGGGACGAGTTCGAGATTGCAAGAGACTTCATAACACTATTTGTGACAATATTTAAATCAACAATTTTCATTTCATAACTTCAAATTGTAGCATTACATGATAATTCAAATAATAAATTGTTCATAGCATAACAAAACAATTTGATACAACATTTTAAACCTATTACGTTTAAGTGTGTATCTAAGCATCATCGCTACTTCGTTTCATAGCATCATCATCCTCAACCTGTAACATGTTTAAAATAAAGTTTAATGTAAAAGCAAAGGTGAGTACACAAGGTTTAAATAAGTATAGCATAAGTATAAAAGCATTTTCTCCAATCCACATGGCAATTTGTAAACAAGGTAACTAGCATGCATCACAATATGTCAAACGCAAGTGTCCACTAGTATTTAGCATCCCTCGCCATAAAAGTAACGAGACCGTTTTAGAATAAAGACTTAACAAGACCCCGATGGGTGGTGTGCTACTCCTATAGCGCTATATATGTTAAGTTGAGGGCTTAGCAAAGTTAATGACATAAAGCATGTAAAATCTAGCATGAACCTAAGTAACAAGTAACATATATAACGGATTGAGATCATAAAGTATGTTTTAAGTGTGTGAGTGTGAAGTTTGTATAATAACATGTTACAACCCAAGTGTTTTTTTAAAGGTAAATGGGTCAAGTGTACTCACGGTTTTACAAGCTCCCACTTGATAAATCCGTGAGAGAGTTGTTGTTGTGGGAGGTTGGAACACCAAGTCCTTCTACATGAAGAAACAAGGTGTATGAGTATTGGAGTATAACGGTGGAGTAAAGATTTGGAATTTAAAAACATATGAACATAAACGTAAGTAAGTAAATCATCTTTAACACATAATACTTGTTTGATACCATGAAACCTCAAGGGTTAGAATGTTTTCATGGGTAGAATACCCATTAGAATCATAACAAGTTATTAGGTCTTGGATGATGTAATCTAGTACTTTGACGAATGAACACAAATTCATCATCAAAGGTTCGAATATTTGGATAGTATATATAAGTATTATATGGGTTATGTATATTGTAACACTCTTCTTATAATTCCATTGTTTAATGATAAAATACGGACTTTTTAAAACGAAATACATAGTTAACAAAAACTTAGTTAATAAACTAAGATGTACTTCATTATAGCATTTGAACATAGTCAACTAACTAGATTAAAATATTCAATGTTTAGAAGTGTTTACAAAACAACATGGTTTGAACTAGATTAGGTTATCTCGGAAGCATTCAAAACTTGTGTTCGGTTCTTGATTTCCTTGCTTGATCGACATCCACAACGAAACGAGCATTACCTAAGGTCAAAACCACATCAATTATTAGTTTTGATATCATAATATCAAATAAATTCAAGTTCTATTACTAAACAACGAAAAACAAACAAAATCAAAATTTTATTTCAAACCGACCGTAGGTTACGGTTTGCCAAGTTCAAAACAGAACAGGAAGACTGTGAGCCACGGTTCAGAACCGTGGCCTATGGTTCGCCCAGCTCAAAGCAGAACTGCCAGACTGTGAGCCACGGTTCAGAACCGTGGCCTACGGTTCGCCCAGCTCAGCCTTCTTTATTTTTTTTCCGCTTAATTCCTCATAACTTTTTATTTACATATCCGTTTTAGCCGATTCTTTTTCCTATATGTCTGTATTAAGATTACGGATCTAAACATATAAATTTCACTTATCGAAACCCGGATTATGAACGAATGGCCCACAAAATCCTTGTTTCGATTATTCGACCCGTTAACTATGTGTGCAAATTGTTCGCCAATTTATTCTTTGGCATTCTAATCTTATTTACTCATTCCCCGGGCTTGAAATTCTTGGAGTATCCGTACCATTACATGGCTTAATGCTCGTATTCGAATTTCATGCTTGTTTTCTATAAATTCAAGCATTGCCACTTTATGCAATTCTTGCAACTAGTTTCTACCATTCGACCCGATAACACGGATTCATAACTTTAACTTAGTATAACCATTCATTACTAAAATTGCTATCTAGCACCAACGCAATATGAGGCTTTCAAATCTTTACGCGCAAGAATCGATATAAGGACATAGTTTTTGACCCGTTTGGTTGACGAGTGAAAATCCTCACTTTAATGTCAAGCCAAACTATTTCTAACCAATATTTGACCCGTTCTCTATGATACACCGAACGATTCTAACCGTTCATTTCAACCCGAATGGTTTATTCCCACCATACTTTAACCATTTACTTTGACCCATTTGGTTTGCCGAGTGAACTTGTCACTTCCACGGCTTACCAAACATACTCTAATCATTAAATTTGACCCGTTTGATCTATCGAGTGAACTTCGTCACTTCAATGACACACCAAACGCGCATATCACACCACAATACTATTAACAAGCTATAACTAAACATTCTTGCATAACGTAACGAAACTAATAGTTATGTACCTTCAAAGCACTCCCTTCAAGCGCGTATCACCACCGGCTTGTCCGGTTGACGTCCCGGTTTCCTTGTGTATAGAGTTCAATCACAATTTATTTAGAACTCCTTTCTTAACATATATCGCATAGTTTTCCAAAACTTTACAAATATGCGTTTTAGCTCTAATTTCAGCTTTAAGCCTTCTTTGATGCATTTTTACAAACACCTTAAAGGCACAATTTCTCACAATTCATTATCAAGTTCATAACTCGTTATATAGCCAAGATTAACATCAATCGGACAATTTCATATCAATTTTAACATCAACCAACTAGAAATTACTTCATAAAAAATCAGATTACACTAGAACAACAACCAAAATCCTAGTGTTTGTCAAGTTCCCACAAAACCCACTAATCACCTTCATTGGTGTTTATGGAATTCACAAGAATTAAGCATGATTTCAACATATAATTGTCTAGGGTTCACTCCTAGACACAATCTTATTCCTATATCATTCATATATCATTCATGCAACAACAAATTTCGAATTCTCTAAGTTCATCCAGAAATTCAAGTAGAGATTTCTTATAAAATTCACATACCTTATGATCCCCTTACAGTGGAGATCACCAATCTAAGCTTGAATTTTGTTTTGGAACTGATTTGTGCCTCCAATTTGTGAGTTTTGTGTGATTTAGGGTTTGATGGAGGTTCTTGGTCACCCCCTGTATTCTATTTGATCCAGACACACACTCAATGTGTGTGTTTGGTGTTTTTATTTTGTTTTTAATAAGTTAAGTTTCAAACTTAACACCTTTAGTCCCCCATCTATTATCAGGTTTTTTTCTTAGGTGTTTTAACTCACTAGCATGTCACTACAAAGCTTTTCCTCTAACTAGCTTATTCTGTTCCTGGTTAATTCATTTGGTTTATTTACCAATATTGTATTTATAATAACAAATTTATATTTTCGGGGTGTTACAAGTCCACCCCCCTTAAAAGGGTTTCATCCCCGAAACCTTCTTTAAGTAGTTCTTTGGTTTGGACCTAACCATCTTAATTTTGTTTTTCAGACCTTATTTCTTTTAGTCGAAGGTTATCATTTGCCTCGACGCATGCGTCTTCCACATGTAAGTCCTCATGGGCTTTAACTTGTGTCTTGTATTTCTATCTTATCGCCTATTTGCCCCAATTGTCATTTGACCACTCAATAGTATGAGTTTGCCAACATGTTTACTTTATACTAACTCTATATTGACAAGTGTTTTATGCAAGTCACAACACTATTTCGACCTTGGGTGATCTTATCGGCTAGACTGATTAGCCACCATCACCTCATGCCCCGTATCACGCGCTACAACATAATTATATTCTATATCACTTTTCATGACCATGATTACATCGCATCACGTCGTGTTTATGTTCTTATGAACTTTTTATTATCAAAACCTTCTTTCTAACGTATCGTTTTGCACCTATCGGTGTTAAGACCTACATCCTCTATTATTAACCATTTTCTATTTTGTCTCGTAATGTGCATATTTGTTAAACATTGTTTCTCACTAAAACTGAATTCTTTAGTTTAACGTTTATTTCTTTTTAACACCTTTAATTCGTTTATTTTACTGATCCTTAATACAATCACACCCATCAATGTTCTTCCTCATAAGGATTTTATTAATTACATGTTACTTGGATAGTTACCCATATCCAAGTTTCTAAATCCATATTTATTGATTCTTTATTAAGTTTCCGGGTTCGAGTGTACGCACACCCCTTCCCATGGCAATATTTATCATAACTATTTTTGCCTCGGTTCCACATACTCACTTTTGTTTATTTTCTTATACACACACACACACACACATATATATATATATATTGCTTTTATATAATTCTCTCATTTCACTACCCATATATGCCCATATGCAACTATCAATCGCACTCATATCGATTAAAATTCGTATTAAAATTGAATTTACAAGAAACATACCCAAAACGACATCAGGTTCTATCTTTACTTCGGCTGCGGTTAATTGGAAAGATCTGGCCCTTGCCTTTTGTGCTTCCATCTGCACATCCTTCTCATTCTATTTCTCGTCCAACTTCGGGCACTCAAATTTCTTGTGACCCAGTTGGTAGCAATTGTAACAAACCGAAACCTTCCCCGGGCATAGCGTGGCCGTATGCCTTGTCTTTCCGCATATAGGACATGGTTTATCCTAAAAGCGACACTCGCCCTTATGCCCCTTTCCACATACCTTACAGCTCGGCGATCCGTCCTTCACATCCGACTTCTTTGCCGATTCAGTTGTTCATGCCTGCTTCGTAGGACTTGGGTTCACATCCTGCACCCTTCGTTCGCCCCTCTCTACTTGTTTCTTCAATTCAATCTCTTGCTCCCGGGCAGTGTTAATGATTCCAGTGAGGGTCTCGTACTTCGAGGGAGTCATGAACTCCCGATATTCAGCACTCAGCATATTGTAGTAGTAGCATATCTTCTGTTCCTCAGTCGTCACTAACTCATCACAGAATCTGAGTTTGTCAAGGAAGATACCCGTGATCTTATCGATTGATTCACCCTTTTGCCTTAACTGGATGAATTCTTCCTTGATTCTGTTGATGACCGCCTTGGGACTGTGGTGTTTAAGGAATGGTACCTTAAACTCGTCCCACGTCATAGCCTTTGCAGCTTCAGCTCCAATCTCCTTCTTCTTATTATCCCACCAATCCTTGGCTTGGCCTCTCAACTGACCCGTACCGTAAGCTACAAAATCGCTTACGTCACAGTGGGTCCTTTCAAACACTCCCTCAATATCACTTATCCATCTTTGGCATATTATCGGGTCAACTTCCCCGTTGTAAATTGGCGATTTACACGCCATAAACTCCTTGTATGAACAACCCTTACGTTCTCCGGATTTTTTTTCACAAGGTTGACATTGTCTTCCAACCTTTTAACCTGTTCCTCAACTAACAAAAGCACTGTATTCTGGATTTTGTCTATAAAACCGGATAGACTATTCTCGATTGCCTTTCCTACCTCTTCAGCAATCATCTATTTCATTTGCTCGGTGACTATCGGCACTGCATCATTATTACCCTTTTCCGTCATCTTGAAACTGAAATGTTTATACCAATTGTTAATCATTTTATCTATAACATATAATTTATTTGCTTTGGTTTTGCTAAGTTCGTAACTTGCTTTAACCATTCTTATTTAGTGCACTTACCGGGTTTGAGCGTGTTAACACACTCTTCCCGTGCACATCAATCCATATTTCTCCTTTTACATTTAATAAGTCTACTAAAATAATTAACTCTTACTGGATGTTTGATCAAGCTTGAACCGAACACACCTTGTTAATAACCTTGAGCTCTGATTACCAACTTGTAACACTCTTCTTATAATTCCATTGTTTAATGATAAAATACGGACTTTTTAAAACGAAATACATAGTTAACAAAAACTTAGTTAATAAACTAAGATGTACTTCATTATAGCATTTTAACATAGTCAACTAACTAGATTAAAATATTCAACGTTTAGAAGTGTTTACAAAACAACATGGTTTGAACTAGATTAGATTATCGCGGAAGCATTCAAAACTTGTGTTCGTATCTTGATTTCCTTGCTTGATCGACATCCACAATGAAACGAGCATTACCTAAGGTCAAAACCACATCAATTATTAGTTTTGACATCATAATATCAAATAAATTCAAGTTCTATTACTAAACAACGAAAAACAAACAAAATCAAAATTTTATTTCAAACCGACCGTAGGTTACGGTTTGCCAAGCTCAAAACAGAACTGCCAGACTGTGAGCCACGGTTCAGAACCGTGGTCTACGGTTCGCCCAACTCAAAGCAGAACTGCCAGACTGTGAGCCACGGTTCAAAACCGTGGCCTACGGTTCGCCCAGCTCAGCCTTCTTTATTTTTTTTCTGCTTAATTCCTCATAATTTTTATTTACATATCCGTTTTAGCCCATTCTTTTTCCTATAAGTCCGTATTAAGATTACGGATCTAAACATATAAATTTCACTTAACGAAACCCGGATTATGAACGAATGGCCCACAAAATCCTTGTTTTGATTATTCGACCCGTTAAATATGTGTGCAAATTGTTCGCCAATTTATTCTTTGGCATTCTAATCTTATTTACCCATTCCCCGGGCTTGAAATTCTTGGCGTATCCGTACCATTACATGGCTTAATGCTCGTATTCGAATTTCATGCTTGTTTTCTATAAATTCAAGCATTGCCACTTTATGCAATTCTTGCAACTAGTTTCTACCATTCGACCCGATAACACGGATTCATAACCTTAACTTAGTATAACCATTCATTACTAAAATTGCTATCTAGCACCAGCGCAATATGAGGCTTTCAAATCTTTACGCACAAGAATCGATATAAGGACATAGTTTTTGACCCGTTTGGTTGACGAGTGAAAATCCTCACTTTAATGTCAAGACAAACTATTTCTAACCAATATTTGACCCGTTCTCTATGATACACCGAACGATTCTAACCGTTCATTTCAACCCGTATGGTTTATTCCCACCATACTTTAATCATTTACTTTGACCCATTTGGTTTGCCGAGTGAACTTGTCACTTCCACGGCTTACCAAACATACTCTAATCATTAAATTTGACCCGTTTGATCTATCGAGTGAACTTCGTCACTTCAATGACACGCCAAACGCTCATATCACACCACGATACTATTAACAAGCTATAACTAAACATTCTTGCATAACGTAACGAAACTAATAGTTACGTACCTTCAAAGCACTCCCTTCAAGCGCGTATCACCACCGGCTTGTCCGCTTGACGTCCCGGTTTCCTTGCGTATGGAGTTCAATCACAATTTATTTAGAACTCCTTTCTTAACATATATCGCATAGTTTGCCGAAACTTTACAAATATGCGTTTTAGCTCTAATTTCAGTTTTAAGCCTTCTTTGAGGCATTTTTAGAAACACCTTAAAGGCACAATTTCTCACAATTCATTATCAAGTTCATAACTCGTTATATAGCCAAGATTAACATCAATCGGACAATTTCATATCAATTTTAACATCAACCAACTAGAAATTACTTCATAAAAATCAGATTACACTAGAACAACAACCAAAATCCTAGTGTTTGTCAAGTTCCCACAAAACCCACTAATCACCTTCATTGGCGCATATGGAATTCACAAGAATTAAGCATGATTTCAACATATAATTGTCTAGGGTTCACTCCTAGACACAATATTATTCCTATATTATTCATATATCATTCATGCAACAACAAATTTCGAATTCTCTAACTTCATCCAGAAATTCAAGTAGAGATTTCTTATAAAATTCACATACCTTATGATCCCCTTACAGTGGAGATAACCAATCTAAGCTTGAATTTTGTTTTGGAACTGATTTGTGCCTCCAATTTGTGAGTTTTGTGTGATTTAGGGTTTGATGGAGGTTCTTGGTCGCCCACTGTATTCTATTCGATCCAGACACACACTCAATGTGTGTGTTTGGTGTTTTTATTTTGTTTTTAATAAGTTAAGTTTCAAACTTAACACCTTTAGTCCCCTATCTATTATCAGGTTTTTATCTTAGGTGTTTTAAGTCACTAGCATGTCACTACAAGGCTTTTCCTCTAACTAGGTTATTATGTTCCTGGTTAATTCATTTTGTTTATTTACCAATATTGTATTTATAATAACAAATTTATATTTTCGGGGTGTTACAAGTCCACCCCCCTTAAAAGGGTTTCGTCCCCGAAACCTTCTTTAAGTAGTTCTTTGGTTTGGAGCTAACCATCTTAATTTCGTTTTTCAGACCTTATTTCTTTTAGTCGAAGGTTATCATTTGCCTCGACGCATGCGTCTTCCACATGTAAGTCCTCATGGGCTTTAACTTGTGTCTTGTATTTCTATCTTATCGCCTATTTGTCCCAATTGTCATTTGACCACTCAATAGTATGAGTTTGCCAACATATTTACTTTATACTAGCTCTATATTGACAAGTGTTATATGCAAGTCACAACACTATTTCGACCTTGGGTGATCTTATTGGCTAGACTGATTAGTCATTGCTACCTCATGCCCCGTATCACGCGCTACAACATAATTATATTCTATATCACTTTTCATGACCATGATTGCATCGCATCACATCGTGTTTAAGTTCTTATGAACTTTTTTATTATCAATACCTTCTTTCTAACGTATCATTTTGCACCTATCGTTGTTAAGACCTACATCCTTTATTATTAACCATTTTCTATTTTGTCTCGTAATGTGCATATTTGTTAAACATTGTTTCTCACTAAAACTGAATTCTTTTGTTTAACATTTATTTCTTTTCAACACCTTTAATTCGTTTATTTTACTGATCCTTAATACAATCACATCCATCAATGTTCTTCCTCATAAGGATTTTATTAATTACATGTTACTTGGATAGTTACCCATATCCAAGTTTCTAAATCCATATTTATTGATTCTTTATTAAGTTTCCGGGTTCGAGTGTACGCACACCCCTTCCCATGGCAATATTTATCATAACTATTTTTGCCTCGGTTCCACATACTCACTATTGTTGATTTTCTTATACACATATATATATACTGCTTTTATATAATTCTCTCATTTCACTACCCATATATGCCCATATGCAACTATCATTCGCACTCATATCGATTAAAATTCATGTTAAAATTGAATTTACAAGAAACATACCCGAAACGACATCAGGTTCTATCTTTACTTCGGCTGCGGTTAATTGGAAAGATCTGGCCCTTGCCTTTTGTGCTTCCATCTGCACATCCTTCTCATTCTTTTTCTCGTCCAACTCCGGGCACTCAAATTTCTTGTGACCCAGTTGGTAGCAATTGTAACAAACCAAAACCTTCCCCGGGCATAGCGTAGCCGTATGCCCTGTCTTTCCGCATATAGGACACGGTTTATCCTTAAAGCGACACTCGCCCTTATGCCCCTTTCCACATACCTTACAGCTCGGCGATCCGTCCTTCACATCCGACTTCTTTGCCGATTCAGTTGTTCGTGCCTGCTTCGTAGGACTTGGGTTCACATCCTGCACCCTTCGTTCGCCCCTCTCTACTTGTTTCTTCAATTCAATCTCTTGCTCCCGGGTGGTGTTAATGATTTCAGTGAGGGTCTCGTACTTCGAGGGAGTCATGAACTCCCGATATTCAGCACTCAGCATATTGTAGTAGTAGCACATCTTCTGTTCCTCAGTCGTCACTAACTCATCACAGAATCTGAGTTTGTCAAGGAAGATACCCGTGATCTTATCGATTGATTCACCCTTTTGCCTTAACTGAATGAATTCTTCCTTGATTCTGTTGATGACCGCCTTGGGACTGTGGTGTTTAAGGAATTGTACCTTAAACTCGTCCCACGTCATAGCCTTTGCAGCTTCAGCTCCAATCTCCTTCTTCTTCTTATTATCCCACCAATCCTTGGCTTGACCTCTCAACTGACCCGTACCGTAAGCTACAAAATCTCTTACGTCACAGTGGGTCCTTTCAAACACTCCCTCAATATCACTTAGCCATCTTTGGCATATTATCGGGTTAACTTCGCTGTTGTAAATTGGCGGTTTACACGCCATAAACTCCTTGTATGAACAACCCTTACGTTCTCCGGATTTTTCTTTCACAAGGTTGACATTGTCTTCCAACCTTTTAACCCGTTCCTCAACTAACGAAAGCACTGTATTCTGGATTTTGTCTATAAAACCGGATAGACTATTCTCAATTGCCTTTCCTACCTCTTCGGCAATCATCTCTTTCATTTGCTCGGTGACTATCGACACCGCATCATTATTACCCTTTTCCGTCATCTTGAAACTGAAATGTTTATACCAATTGTTAATCATTTTATCTATAGCATATAATTTATTTGCTTTGGTTTAGCCAAGTTCGTAACTTGCTTTAACCATTCTTATTTGGTGCACTTACCGGGTTTGAGTGTGTTAACACACTCTTCCCGTGCACATCAATCCATATTTCTCCTTTTACATTTAATAAGTCTACTAAAATAATTAACTGGCGTATCTGTACCATTACATGGCTTAATGCTCGTATTCGAATTTCATGCTTGTTTTCTATAAATTCAAGCATTGCCATTTTATGCAATTCTTGCAACTAGTTTCTACCATTCGACGCGATAACACGGATTCATAACCTTAACTTAGTATAACCATTCATTACTAAAATTGCTATCTAGCACCAGCGCAATATGAGGCTTTCAAATCTTTACTCGCAAGAATCGATATAAGGACATGGTTTTTGACCTGTTTGGTTGACGAGTGAAAATCCTCACTTTAATGTCAAGCCAAACTATTTCTAACCAATATTTGACCCGTTCTCTATGATACACCGAACGATTCTAACCGTTCATTTCAACCCGTATGGTTTATTCCCACCATACTTTAACCATTTACTTTGACCCATTTGGTTTGCCGAGTGAACTTGTCACTTCCACGGCTTACCAAACATACTCTAATCATTAAATTTGACCCGTTTGATCTATCGAGTGAACTTCGACACTTCAATGACACACCAAACGCGCATATCACACCACGATACTATTAACAAGCTATAACTAAACATTCTTGCATAACGTAACGAAACTAATAGTTACGTACCTTCAAAGCACTCCCCTCAAGCGCGTATCACCACCTGCTTGTCCGCTTGACGTCCCGGTTTCCTTGCGTATAGAGTTCAATCACAATTTATTTAGAACTCCTTTCTTAACATATATCGCATAGTTTTCCGAAACTTTACAAATATGCGTTTTAGCTCTAATTTCAGTTTTAAGCCTTCTTTGAGGCATTTTTACAAACACCTTAAAGGCACAATTTCTCACAATTCATTATCAAGTTCATAACTCGTTATATAGCCAAGATTAACATCAATCGGACAATTTCATATCAATTTTAACATCAACCAACTAGAAATTACTTCATAAAAATCAGATTACACTAGAACAACAACCAAAATCCTAGTGTTTGTCAAGTTCCCACAAAACCCACTAATCACCTTCATTGGCGCATATGGAATTCACAAGAATTAAGCATGATTTCAACATATAATTGTCTAGGGTTCACTCCTAGACACAATATTATTCCTATATCATTCATATATCATTCATGCAACAACAAATTTCGAATTCTCTAACTTCATCCAGAAATTCAAGTAGAGATTTCTTATAAAATTCACATACCTTATGATCCCCTTACAGTGGAGATCACCAATCTAAGCTTGAATTTTGTTTTGGAACTGGTTTGTGCCTCCAATTTGTGAGTTTTGTGTGATTTAGGGTTTGATGGAGGTTCTTGGTCGCCCCCCTGTATTCTATTCGATCCAGACACACACTCAATGTGTGTGTTTAGTGTTTTTATTTTGTTTTTAATAAGTTAAGTTTCAAAGTTAACACCTTTAGCCCCCATCTATTATCAGCTTTTTATCTTAGGCGTTTTAACTCACTAGCATGTCACTACAAGGCTTTTCCTCTAACTAGCTTATTCTGTTCCTGGTTAATTCATTTTGTTTATTTACCAATATTGTATTTATAATAACAAATTTATATTTTCGGGGTGTTACATATATCCATAAGTCCAATAGTTCAAGCATGAGGTAGGAGGATTAATCCTCCATTTAGGGACCTCTTTTATGTCATAGAAGTCATGTAGGAGGTAGGAAGAACATGTCTTCCATTTAGGTACCTCTTTTATGTCATAGAAGTCATGTAGGAGGTAGGAAGAACAAGACTTCCATTTAGGTACCTCTAGGTGTTCACCACTACACTTGATGTAATGAACATTCAAGGTGGGTCATGAACATACAAAAAGAAAGGAAATAAGACATCGAATCTATGGAAAAACATCAAGAAATGTGTGGATTCTCAAGTAGGATAACCCAAGATAATCCTAAATCACACAATCATCAAGCTTTATTCTTGAACATCACTTGTGGGTTAAATCCTTAAACAAAACAGAAAGTTTGTGAGGTTTACTGTGACACCCGGCTTTTCAGGCCGTACCGTACAAATGTAACACGTGTCATGAATAAATAAAAGGCTGTATTAGACTGATATTGATGCTTATATGTGAAATTGAATGTGTTGGTGAATCCAAACATTGATAAAAATTATGTTGGCAACGATAAGATAAACGCTTATCACGTAACGGATACAATGCGTAACGAACGTCAATGACCACCCGATCAGTGTTAAAATCCTAAAAATAGTCTGTTATGATTAGAATGGTAATTTTAATCATGTCCGTAAGGAAAAATAAATTAAAACGCTAAGAAACTCTATTTTTTGAGTTTGAGCGCATACGCGCGATACTGCGCGTATCTGACAAAATACTGTCAACGTAGCCAGTCAAGGCAACTGATAATTGTTTTAGTAATATTTTAGTTTGATTATTTTTATAGAATAATAAAAATAATTTAAAACGCACTAAAACGGGATTAAACGCTAGATAAAATACCCGGTATTCAGTAAAATACAAGTTTTTACACTATATTATATATATATGTGTGTGTATGTAAATGTGAGAATATGTGAGGGGATGGACTAGGTGGCGGCATATGAAGGCTCTCTCTCTCTCTCTCCTCTCTCCAACACTTGTTGGCCTTGGAAGAAACAAGTGATGATTAATACTTTCAAATCTTCCAATATCTTGTTTAAACCAAGACACATAATCAAATAACTCCATTCTCACACTCTCTCTATTAATCTCGGCCGAACACCCTACATACCATATTCATGTTCATTTTCCAACTTTGTTCTTAAGGATTCAAATCCATTTCAAGAAGATTTCAAGTCCATTTGAAGGTTTAAACGTGTTTTCAAGAAGATTCAAGCTAGAACAAGCTCCATATCATCATTTTGTCAAAAACCCACTAGAACCTTGAAGGTATAAAAATCATTTCTCTAAATTTTGTTCTTGGTTCATAGTGATGTTGATGGTCATGGAAGGTTTCTCTTGATTCTTAAGATATTTCACAAAACTTGAAACCAAAACCAATGGGTTTTAAAAGGAAACAAAAATGGATGAATATATATATATATAGGGTCAGGATTTAGAGAAAACACTGTGTGTGTTCTGTAAGAATGAAAAATACAAAACGCCAAACTACTCTTCACTGGCTCTCGAAGACCTTGTCGATCTTCTTTTAATTACGGCCTGTTTGCATGTCGATGCGTAGTGTCCATAGCCTTTGCAGTTCCGACACTGTATTCCCTTGGCCCCGGGTTTCAACTTTGATTTCTTTTTGTGGATTGCTATCTCCTGTTTAGATTTCAGGCGCTTCCGAGAACCAGAACCTTTGGATTTATACCTAACAGGGACTCTTATAGGATTCTTGTCGTTTTTATATTGACCAGTTATCTCGGCAAATCTATCCCTAGAACTAGCGGGAGGAGCAACAATTTGCATATCTTGAACCTTCTTCATATACGATTGAACATGATCCTTGTATAAGGATAACTCCTATTTATTACCAGATAAACGGTTCAAAGTATATTCGGTTGAAAAATAATATCTCGCATCATACTTTGCACATCAGGATCAAGCTCGGTCATATATTCACGACTAATTGAGTATTCAAGAGAGCAGTTTGGGGAAGCCTCTTTGCGCCTAATGTCCATAATTCTCAAAACATAGAATATATGTCTACATAGCAAACCAAACTGTTCAAAACGCCTGCATGAGCAACTGCATGTGCAATTAGACTTACGGAACATTACCTGAAAAACACCAAAAAAAATATCTCTAAAACGCCATGCATAGAATGTTTGTCTAAAAAGTAAAAAAAAAACACATTGCATATGATAAAACGCCATTAACAGAAAACGCCATAAAAACCAAAACGCCATTATTTACCTCAAATAAGGATGTATAAGGCTGTTGGAAGTCATTTACGTAAAACTTAACAAACCCATCAAGCTGGTCTTCGTAACGTTGATTTATGCAATCCGCAACTCCAATAAGCTCAGCTTGAATGTCACAAATTTTTTTTTTGTGTATATGTCAACAGCTTGCCTTTCCAACAATTTGTAACTACTCTTCAACTAGGTCTTTTGTATCGAGATTCATGATCATTTTTACGATGTGTGTGACGTTGTGCTTCTATTGCAGGTTCGTAATGCGTCATGAACAAGAGTAGCTTTCGAATTGCACACTTGACCAAAAAAATGATTCTCACTCTCCGACCTGGATGTCGTTCGCATAAGACCAGACATCTCCTCCATTCTATAGTATGCAGGGATCCAAGATTCTCTAAGTGCAAAAATATCAGATAGCCAGTAATTATCTTCTAAATTGAACTCTGCATTAACCGCTTCCCATTCTGATTCAAACTCTCCAGGTGTGAGAATATCCGTCCACACAACTCCACAAATACGTTCTTTAAAATTGGTGGAATTGCATAGCCTAACACCAACCTATGTATAACACGAAAACACCATGCATAAAAAAAACACAAAAGACAAAACTTAACTAAAAAAACACTAACAAGGTGAAAAACGCCATGAATTTTAAAACGCAGTGTATCCTAAAACGCCAAAGGTAAAAAAAACATAACAACCTTCAGAGAAAGTTTATGCATCACATGCCACATGTATAACTGATGCCTCGTGTCAACAAATACAACAGAAATAGCCTTCTTCATTGTTGGATCTTGGTCAGTGACAACAACTTTTGGTTGAGAACCAACAACTTTTAGGAAAACTCTCAACAACCAAATATACGTATCAGCAGTTTCCGACGCCAATAATGCTGCACCAAAGGTAACATTGCAGTGAACGTTACAAACACCATAGAGTATCTGCATATGAAAACGCCATGAGAACAGAAACAATGATAAAACGCCATTGCATGTAAACTAATAAAACGCCATTGCATGTAAAAAAATTAAACGCCATTGCATGTAAACTAATAAAACGCCATTGCATGTAAAATAATAAAACGCCATTGCATGTAAACTAATAAAACGCCAAAAACAGAAGAAGTTGAATTATAAAACATTGCTTGTTGGAACGATACGTGGCTTCAAACGAAATCACATCACCAAACACGTGGTAATTACGTTTGGCTTGATCGTCACACCAAAAAAGCCCCTTCAAACGATTCTCTTCGTCTGTGATGTAATCATACGAGAAATTAGGCTGGGAATGTTTTTTTCATTCAAATGTCTCACAACCATATCGGCGTCATATTCCCCTATAAACAAGTTAATTTGCCTCTTATAGTTCTTAAATTCAACTTTACTTGCACCCACATCTTTAAAACCGCCAAAACAAGTCTTCATAACATTAAACGCCTTGACGGGACCCAAATTCAGCTTAGACATGCTGTGTATAACATGCTTCTGGAGCTGAGTGAGGTGTCGTTCAGTTGGAAGAAAATGCTTATCAGGATGTTCAACAAGTTCAGGATTGTGCTCTTCTACAAACTTATACACCTTCCATGATCTAGTCATAAAGTACACATAACAGTGCACCACAATCAGTCCTCTTTGAAAAGTTGGATCGCACTACTCGCTCCTTTTGATTGGGGTCCAATGTATCAACCTTCTTGTCATTGTATAACCCAGATCTCGTACACAAGTAATACTTAATATGTAAGACACCTTTACAGTTTGTCTTTGTAGTCCCTTTCCTGACTGAAAACCCACACTCCTTGGCATACTTAACATACATTGAATAACAATCATCGAGGCTTGAGAATACCATGTCCTTTGTGGGCTTTAATTCTTCACTAACGTCAGGAATAATAAATGGTAATCCAGTTTTGGGGCAAAGCCTTTGACTCGAGGAAGAAACTTCAACTGAGAAAACACAGTGAGGAACAGAAAAATCAGAAAAACACAGTGATGTCTCGTAATAACATTATATATTAAACGCCATTAATTGAATAATAAACAAGACATAATAAACACATAATTTAAAAACGACATGATAAAAAAGCCATGAGATGAATAATTAAAAACACTTAACAACATAAATAACTAACAAAATATAACATCATAATGAAAACACCAAAATTAACAAAACTAATGTTTACACAAATTAACAAAATAGGAATAACTTATCTTCACAAAAACTACTAAATAAAATTCAAAACTAATCAAATAGATGTAAAACGCCAATGATCATAAAAACATAAGAAATATACTAGAACGTAAACGACAATTAAAATTAATATAGAAAACTCCAATTGCAGTTCTTAATAATGGTTTAAATACAAATTAAAACGTGATTAAATTGCATAATTGAATAATGCTAATGAAAATCATACAACACATTATAAAAATAATAATACAAAAAATGCCATAGAACAATGATAAAAGAACAAAACGCCATATCTGTTGCATGATTTGCTTGAACGAAAAATAGAAAACGCCAACGAATTTTACTTTGTCGAACAGAATCGACGTTAAACGCCATAGATCTGAGAAAGCTTGCAAAGGAGGTAACAGCTAACAATAAATCTTTGGAGTTTTAATTTGAAAGAGATTTATAACGCGAATAAGGAGGGAACGTATAAAAGGACAATCGTACCCCCGCATAACAATTAGGGCCCCCTGCCACGTGTTGGGCCAGGATCCGTTCTCACCGTCCTCACACTTTTCACCGTTCTCTCCTGAACCCATTTCTATATATATATATATATATATATATATGTATGGCCGTAGGTATATGTGTGTGTGTATATGATTGTGTTTTGATTTTTGATTGAAGGATTCTTGAATAACGTAATACTTGAATGGTAGATTGCATGCAAGAATCAAAAGTTGTCATAAAGAATGTTCTAAAAGTGTTTTATGATTTGAAAAGGACTTGACAAAAAGTGAACTTTTGGAAGTTCATGTGGGTGTGTATACGTCGTATATATGTATGTATATGTGTATGCATGCATGTAATTTTTGTTACATACTCATAAATGTAAGAATACTTGCATTTATGTATGAATGATTAGATGATCATGTATGAAATATGTTGTGATTTGTAAGAACATGGAATTAATGTGTTCTTGGGTGTATTAAATCATGGGTAATGATGATGATGTTATATGAGTGCATTAGATGTACATACATGAACATGCATGATGATATGAAAGCATGAAATGATCATTTGAGGATGATTTGATAAAAATATTTTTTTATCAGATTGTAAACACTAAAATATGATTATTTTGAAGTGTTAAATAATATAAAACTTTCATGTTGTACTTGGTGCTTTAGAAATTGTAAAATACGTGAAATCGTATGATTTATGTGACTTACACAAAAACTGCACTAATCTGATTATAATCAGTAAATAACATGTATTGTGTTAAAGTATCAAGTCATTCCGAGTTGGGATGGTTATAGTAACGTTTAACGCAAAACTATGCGGTAAAACGGTCAAAAATCGGATTTTCGAATGATTTTTATGAAACTGATTTAGATCAGTAAGTATACTGATATTTTTAGTTTAAAAATAAGTATTTTTAACTAATTTTAAGTTTACTTGGTGTTTGGTTGGTCATACGTGACTTCCGACGCCCGAAAACGTTACCGAATCACTAATATACGCGTTTTACGATGAACACTAGTATGGGTTATTTATGGGTGAACCTTATGTGTTAAAATGTGTTATGTGATTTAAATATGTGAATATAATAATATGTTAAGTGTTAACATGATAGTGAGAAATTTAGGCTATGCATGTACACTTGTACGTTAAAACGGTAGAAATCGCGTTAAATGTGTAACTTATTTGTCAAGCATGAAAATTGATACATATGAGTTATTTTATGTATGCATGCCTTAAAAATGATAAAATAAATAAGTTAACGAGATTACGCGTGTTACGATGTTTGACTTATGTGTACGTTATGTATATATATTACGACGCGCAAATCGTAGATATATTACGTACAAACGGGTGTGTTAACGGATTTACATGATAACGGTCACCAATAAAATCGTTCAAGTCACAAAATTTTAAATATATATATATATATATATATATATATATATATATATATATATAGTAGGAGTTGGGTGGAAAGTCTATTTTTCCTAGAAAGTCTAGGAAGCAATGAGAATTGGACATGTGGCATTGAGTTATTTTAACTAAAAGGGCAACTATGTAATTTCACATTTTAATTTTATTTTTGGAATTTATTTTTCATTAACTAACATTCCATGATTTTCAGAATTTTTGTTTTTTTCGAATTCAAATTCAAATCTGGAGGTCAATGTGTTTATCTGGAAAACTATCAGCAGGTCTTGGTAATGTGTTTTACCAGTCAAAGAGGTTGAAGTCAGTGTGTTTTAACACTCTGAAGTCAATATATAATCAGGTTGTGTTTTAACAGTTCTTTTTGCATTTTAACACTCTGAATGTGTTTTATGTTGTTGTCTATGTCACATTACATCACATTGTGTTTTTTGATGATTACATTACATCATAATGTGTTTTACAACAGGTTGTTTTTAAACCGGAGTTTAACAAATCTGATTGTGTTTTAAGTCAACAGATTTGCTGGAGGATTCTTGATATTGTGTTTTAACAGCAAGCAGATTTCTTGACATTGTGTTTTAACAGCAAGCAGATTTCTTGACGCTGTGTTTTAACAGCAAGCAAATTGCTGGCCATTGTGTTTTAACAGCAAGCATATTTCTTGACGCTGTGTTTTAACAGCAAGCAGATTTCTTGACGCTGTGTTTTAACAGCAAGCAGATTGCTTGAGGATTCTTGACATTGTGTTTTAACAGCAAGCAGATTCCTTAACATTGTGTTTTAACAGCAAGCATATTTCCTTGACGCTGTGTTTTAACAACAAACAGATTTATTGACGCTGTGTTTTAACAGCAAGCAGATTGCTGGAGTATTCTTGACATTGTGTTTTAACAGCAAGTAGTTTTCTTGACGCTGTGTTTTACCATCCATGCTGGTAATCCTTCCATTTATCAAGAACGACTCATAAACCACGATACAAGCCTCTCTACAATCATCAATTAAAACAGCAAAAACGCAGCCAAGTTACAAGCATATTATGACCGAAAACGTATATGCACTTCAAGAACTTTAATCACAACACAAGATATGAATACCTAGTGAAGAAAAGGGGTATGAACAAGCATTGGAACCGAAATCTGAATGCTCTTGGGGTCCTGTTTTGCGTCGCCAGCAGCAAGGGGAAAGAGATCGCAGGTTTTATTAGGTTTAGGGTTGGATTGAAGAGAGAGAGAGAAAATCAAATCAATAATGGAGAGAGAGAGGGAAAATCCCGTGAAAGTAGGGATTGCGGTTATCTAATTGATTTAAAACACGGTACATTGACAAAATTGCCCCTAGTCTTATAAAACATTGAATTAAATAAACTATAAAATTACAAGATTTCCATTGACTTCATCTCAACCATTAAACACACCCATTGGATGGCCCAGATCGCTTCCTAGACTTTCTAGGAAAAACACACTTTCCGCAGGATCCCTACTCTCTCTCTCTCTCTCTCTATATATATATATATATATTAATGTGCCAACATAATCTAAAAACAATAACTTTTGAGAAAATCTCAAAGTTATGTGAAAATTCTAAGAAATGGAGAAACTTAGAAATTTTTATGATATATTGATTGATAAAATCGTTCCTACGCATAATAGGACGTGTAGAAATCAATCTATGGGATTGCGCTATTTAAAAATACTCACCCAAAGGTGAGTGTCACTAAACCCCCTCTTTTTATTGTTTTGTATATGTTTTGGGGTAAGAACACGCCAAAAAAGGGTTACTAATGTTTTTGGAATAAAACATACCTTTTTGATATAAATTATATAGTTTCGTTGAAAATATATGGATTTATTAAATATATATGTTTCGGGGAGAAATGGTTTTGGTATAAATATGTTTTGGGATGAAACGGTTTTGATGAATATATGTTTTGGGATGAAACGGGAATTTGTACGGTGTTTCAGAGAAAACGATCGTGTGGTTGGGACAAATTTATTTGGTCCAAGGGATTTCAGTAAATTCGTACAACTGTTTATATTAAATTTGTCATATTAGTAGGATATATATTGTACATGAGGCAGGCATCATAGATGGCCTTGATATGGGCCATGCGCAAGTGATGTCGTTTTATCATTTAAATATTCCACGCGATGAATTATTGGTAGATCTATCGGGTTGACAACCCCTTCGTGACCGGCCGCTCCGTGTCAAGTCAAACAACGAATTGATATTTTGTTCATTGTCTAGCATTGATTATCCCTCCATTGTAAATATATAGTTTGTAATGTCTAGCTAACTTACGAGTCCGAACATTTGATGCTATAAATTTAATATGTAGACTTGGGAATATGCTTTATTCGAAGGTTTTTGGGAAACGCTTGTGACGGCTCACCCTTGGATTTTTATCAAGGAAATAAATTGACTTTCGTAAATTATATGGATGTTTTATAATAAACACATAATTAGAAAGCTTTTCCCTTGGGATCAAATTATTTAAATTTGAATATGTGAACTCACCTTCCTTTGTGTTGACACTTGATTTTAACGTGTTCTTCAGGTACTTGAGTTCGGCATCGGGAATTATGGCATATCTTGTGGTTGTTGATTCATGTGTGATTTGAAAATGTGTTGGACTAACTTTTAAAACTTTCTGGGACAAATGTAATAAGATCCATAAGGATCAAAACAACTAAACTGTGTTATGGTGATGTCGTGGTTTGAAACATTATGTTAAAAACTTATGTTTTAATTAAGTTAAAATGTCCAACAATTAAATGCATCGTTCAACAAGATATTAATGGGCACCAACTTCCGTCACCACTATGTTTTATATTCCGCTGCAACCTTTTTTGTCACACCCCGACCGCGTAAAACAACAAATCGCGGCGGAAACATCGGGGCGTGTCGTAACAGAATAAATTGTTTCATAACCATGGCATACAAAGTTGTATTTTATTTATCCAACAAGGGTGTTACATTGTCTTGAACAGTAAACAAAAGAGTTTATAACATAATTAAACATAGTCTAGCTTCATTTTAAGTCTCTAAGGCACAGGTCCGCCTTAGTGTCATGATCAACATCCTACGGAAAAGCTCCTGAAAACACATGTGAAAATAGGTACGTCAGCATAAAAATGCCTGTGAGACACATAGGTTTGTGAAAATAGGATTCATGACTTGTATTTGAGAAAATGTTTAGTCATGAACCTTGTAATTTGCTTTGTCTTGTAAATCATTTGAAAAACGATAAGATCAGTTGATATGTATAAGTAAATGTAAGGTTAAATGAATAACCATGTAAAATGAGTTTGTATAAGATAAGTTGGTTGTAAAACAATGTCTTATGAAAAGTATGTTATTTGTATAAAATGTTATATGTATCAAACTGAAATGATTCAAATAACGCTACGATATGTAATACCATACAAACACTTATATATAGGAAGTACCAGCGGCGTATCCACCATGTTTGTATCATATTACACACGTATCGTTACTCAAATCACTTACCCAAACAACCACCAATGTAACTTATTCATGTACAAACCAATTGTCAAGTGTTATTGTGTAAACCATATCAAAATGTCTATGTCCAATGTAAACCACCAAATGTGTATATCAATGTCAAAATGTTTATGTTCAATGTAGATCATGTAATGTGTAACCAAAATGTCATGTATGGTAGTGAAATATATATATCAACTAAACCATATGTAAAGTGCACAAAAACAAGGTATTGAAGTAAAACATAGTTTAAATCAAAGTTATGTTTTGTGTAACAAATGCATGCTATACTGATACAAACATTTATGCGGTATTGTTAAAATGCATACATCCAAGCCTTGAGACTGTGGTGATAAACCCTTAAACAAATTAAAGGTTCATCTGAGTTATGTATATCGAATTCGGTCATTCCTTTCATCCCCATACCCAGGATGTCCGGAACGGGAGTTGTCAATTCCTATGGTACCACTACCTACTAACGAATGGCATGATCAATGTTAATGAATGTATTGTTCCATGTTTAAACAAACCAAATGTCATAACAAAATGTAAGCATGTGAAAACGATGCACTAAGTATGTAATCAAATGAACATACGTAGCATGAAATGTAATGTAAAACGATGTACTAAGTAATGCACACAATGGGCACACCTAGTATGAAATGTAATGTAAAACAATGTACCAAGTAATGCACACAATGGGCACACCTAGCATGAAATGTAGTGTAAAACAATGTACTAAGTAATGCACACAATGGGCACACTTAGCATGAAATGTAATGTAAAACAATGTACTAAGTAATGCACACAATGGGCACACTTAGCATAAGATGTAATGAAATCATGTACTATAATGTACTAACGAACATAGCATGTATATGATGTGAAAATAGGAAAGCATGAAAGTAACAAGTAGGCACATGTGTTCCACCCCAAAACAGTTTGGAAAACAGTAAAAGAGGGGTCTATGTACTCACTTGAGATTGCTCAGTTGTCTAAAGATAACCACCAAGTAATGCTATAGATCTCGGAATCAAACGGCACCTAATATAGGTAACTATGTTAATAAACCGGACCTAAATCGGAAGATTGGGTAGCATGAGGGTTTGTAAACCAAACGAGTATGGAGACTCGTGTAATATGGTTCAACAAAGCCTACATACTAATTGAAACCTAACATAATTGTTTACGACCCATTACGACCCGTTTAGGTAGCTTATGCTACTTTAACGCGTCGTTCGCGTGAAACGCGTTCGGACCGCCTAACTAGCCCTATGACAAGTGTTATATGCCTAAACATGTTACATAATCAGTTAAGTGACAAAGGTTTAGGTTACATATGCTTAATTACCAATTATACATGAAAAGGGTATTCTGGTAATTTACCTAAGGCATATAAACTACCTATCATACAACTACTCAAACGATGTGACCATAGGGTATAACCTCGGAAGGTTATTCCCTACCTACTATGGTCACCTAATGTATTTGGTCGGATCCTAATGATCGACCAAACTGGGTCGGGTTCGAGGTATAAGCGATTTATCAGATCGCTTACCCTACGACCCTAGACAACATGGTAATCAGTAGGCATAGTCCCAAGGGACTATGACCATCGTGATTACAATCACGTTGCGAAGTTCTAACGAACTTCGCATTGACCATTACTGGTCAACGCTGAAAGTCAAACAAAGTTTGACTTTCTGACTCGAAAAGCAGTAAAATAAGGAAAAGAACGAAAGAATACTTACGAAGGGTCCCCGAATGCTAAACTCGATTCAAAAATCTCAGGTATGAAACAAATGTTTCAACTTAGAGTTTCTCAAATCAAATTTCTTGTAAGTTTAGCAATGGGGGTGTTGGGGTATTTATAGTTTTTAGTCCACCGTTGAGATCGTTTCATGGAAAACGTGCCTTAATCATAACCGTACAAGTGTTGGAACCTTATGGTGACTAGAAAATGGTTCTTATCAGCTGACTAGACAATTTAGAATGTGTGGGTGAGGTTAAAACAGCTGCATTCTGCTGTTAAAACACTGCATCTGGTCTGATAGGCAGTCGCGTAGCGCGACGGGTAAGCCTATAGGGCTCGCGCTACGCTAACACCCCCCTGAATCAGAAAAGTTTCAGAATTGACAGAAATGGTCCCTGCACGTGTTTAAGGCCTTTTTCGATGCGTTTGAACCCCGTTAACCTCATTTCAAGGCTCTAAAATGAAGTTAAAGTATAGGGAACTCAAAACATGCTCAAAAATATGCCGGATGATGGTTCGTTTGGTCGTACGAACGCGATGTTCGCTTAATTACGACGGAATGCGCACAAGCGCGAAAAACGATCCAAATGACGCGACGAATGGGTTTTTCTTATGGCGAACACTAAAATATAATATAGTCATGTTCACATAAATTTTTAGATGTCCGGATGTATTCAGAACGTAAGTTATGCGCGAAAATGCAAACTTGTGCACTTTTTGACACTTTTAGTCCCTGAATGACCCAAAAGTTTATTTTAGCACACCGAACCCCTCAAAGCCTATTTCTAAGCTATGTAAAGGATATTTAAGGTGTGTTTAACTTATGGTCATGTTCCGGAATGTTCGTTACAGTTCAGATTGACATACTTTCACAGTTTGTCAAGTTTAGTCCCTGTAAACGAATTTACTTGTTTTTGCCATACCAAAGCCTTCAAAACTTATTTCTAAGTTATGTAAAGGTTATTTAAGGTATGTTGAGTATATGTTGATGTTCCGGAGTATTTCTCGCATTAAACTGAGTACGTTTACGCACTAGTTTGCGTATAACTCTCCAGAAAGTGATGTAGAGTTTGGAATTGAACAAAAGTCAAAACATGAAAAATGTAAAACACAACCAAACAAACATTGGGATCAAATAACTTTGTTTTATTGATAATAGAACTGTTCATAGTGATTACAAGCACAGTTGTTACAGTCTCCCCTACTTGTGGAAATTTCGTCCCGAAATTTATTTAGAGGAAACTCGTGGAAAAAGATGTGGATATTTCGCCTTCATTTGATCTTCGCGTTCCCAAGTAAACTCAGGTCCACGTTTAGCTTCCCAGGGAACTTTGACCAAAGGAATGCGCTTGCGTTTAAGCCACTTGACTTCACGTTCCATGATTTCCACTGGTTTCTCAACAAATTTCAGTGTTTTGCCAACACGAATTTCGTCAAGCGGTATGGAGAAGTTCTTATCAGCGGAACACCTCTTGAGATTGGACACGTGAAAAGTTGGATGAACATTTCCAAGTTCAGGAGGTAACTCAAGTCTGTAGGCTACCTTTCCGATTCTTTCGACGATCTTGAATGGTCCAACGTATCTAGGTGCAATTTTTCCTTTCTTTCCAAATCTGATCACACCTTTCCAAGGTGAGACCTTAAGTAATACTCGATCACCGACTTGAAATTCCAAGGCTTTGCGTTTTGGGTCCGCGTAAATCTTCTGACGGCTTCTAGCTGCCTGAAGGTTATCACGAACTTTCTTGACCTTGTCAGTTGTCTCTAAAATGAGGGCAGGTCCAGTAAGTTGAGCCTCGCCTATCTCATTCCAGCAGACTGGTGAACGACATTTTCGACCATAGAGAGCCTCGAAAGGAGCCATTTTGATGCTAGTGTGATAACTGTTGTTGTAGGAGAATTCAATCAATTTAAGATGTGAATCCCAGCTACCACCAAAATCGATCACACAAGCTCTTAGCATATCCTCCAGAGTCTGGATTGTTCTCTCAGATTGACCATCCGTTTGCGGATGATAAGCTGTGCTCAGATTAAGTTGGGTCCCCATAGCAGATTGCATGGTTCTCCAAAAATGAGAAGTGAAACAAGCATCTCTGTCAGAAATGATGTTCATCGGAACACCATGTCGAGCTACAATTTCATCCACATAGATTTGTGCAAGTCTGTCAGCAGGAAAATCCTCACGGATTGGCAAGAAATGGGCTGACTTTGTAAGACGATCAACGACTACCCAGATGGCATCATGACCTTTCTTTGTGCGCGGGAGTTTGGTAACAAGATCCATAGTAATGTTTTCCCATTTGCAAACTGGGATCTCTGGTTGCTCCAATAAACCAGAAGGACGCTGATGTTCAGCCTTAACCTTAAGACAAGTAAGGCATTTGGATACGTATAAGGCAATGTCTTTCTTCATACCAGGCCACCAATAGTGAATACGAAGATCCTTATACATTTTATCTGAGCCCGGATGAATAGAATAGCGAGACTTATGGGATTCATCCATAAGCAAGGCACGAAGATCATCCTGGCTTGGGACCCATAAACGGTCCATGAAGTAATATGATCCATTGTCCTTTAGTTCCAGAGCAGGTGTTATGTGATAGGGAAATTCCTTATCCATTAGACCTTGTAAAACACAAGATTGTTGAGCTTGAGAAATGCGTGCTTGGATGTCAGATCAAGCTTGAATAATAGATTGAACACGTACACAATGAAGCTTAGTACGTTCCTTACGACTTAATGCATCAGCTACGACATTCGCCTTACCAGGATGGTAGCGAATTTCGCAATCATAGTCGTTTAAAAGCTCAACCCAACGTCGTTGCCTCATCTTGAGTTCTTTCTGGTTGAAGATATGCTGAAGACTTTTGTGGTCAGTGAAAACCACACATTTTGTACTGTACAAATAGTGTCTCCAGATCTTGAGAGCAAAGACAACTGCACCTAACTCAAGATCATGAGTGGTGTAGTTCTTCTCATGTATCTTCAACTGCCTTGATGCATAAGCTATGACTTTGTTCCTTTGCATAAGAACACAGCCAAGACCCAATTTCGATGCATCACAATACACAACAAAATCATCATCACCATCAGGCAATGATAGAACAGGCGCATCGCAAAGCTTCTGCTTCAGGTGCTGAAAAGCTTCCTCTTGTTTGTATCCCCAATAAAAGGGCATTTTCTTCTGAGTTAGAGCAGTTAGAGGAACTGCAATCTTCGAGAAGTTTTCTATGAAGCGGCGATAATAACCCGCTAGACCAAGAAAAGAACGAACTTCAGTAGGAGTAGAAGGTGTATCCCAATCCTTAATCGCACTGATTTTGGAGGGATCTACATGAATACCCCGTTCGTTGATAACATGCCCCAAAAATTGAACTTCTTTAAGCCAAAATTCGCACTTGGAGAATTTGGCGAAAAGTTGCTCTTTCTTTAGGAGTTCTAGGGTAAGACGAAGATGTTGCTCGTGGTCAGCTTGCGTCTTAGAGTATATCAAGATGTCATCAATAAAAACAATGACGAACTGATCCAAATAAGGTTTGCAGACCCTATTCATTAAGTCCATGAAAACAGCAGGAGCATTAGTCACACCGAATGGCATGACTGTGAACTCATAATGCCCATATCGAGTACGGAACGCTGTCTTGGGAATATCTTCTTCATGCACCCGTAGTTGATGATATCCAGATCGCAGATCAATCTTCGAGAAATAAGAAGCACCTTGTAACTGATCAAAGAGGTCGTCTATGCGAGGTAGAGGATATCGATTCTTGATGGTAAGCTTGTTAAGCTCACGATAATCGATACACATTCTAAAGGATCCATCCTTCTTCTTGACAAAGAGAACGGGAGCACCCCAGGGTGAAAAACTAGGACGTATAAAACCTTTGTCAGAGAGCTCCTGAAGCTGTTTAGACAACTCTTGCATCTCAGATGGTGCAAGACGATATGGAGCTCTGGCAATGGGATTTGCACCAGGTACGAGATCAATGCGGAACTCGACTTGGCGTGCTGGAGGTAGACCAGGTAAATCTTCAGGGAACACTTCAGAATAATCCCGAACGACAGGAATATCTGAAATAGACTTACCCTTGCCTTTATCTTCTGTAACATGTGCTAAGAAAGCCACATAGTTTTTCTGCAGATACTTCCAAGCTTTAAAACAAGACATGAGTTTGAGACCACCGGTAGGCTTCTCACCTTGAACCTGCAGGATCTCGCTTGTCGAAAGTGGCACACGAACAATCTTCTTAGAACAAACTATCTCTGCGTGATGCTTGGATAACCAATCCATTCCCACAATAACGTCGAAGCTTCCAAGTTGCATAGGCGCGAGGTCAATAGGAAAAAGATGGTCGTTAAGATTCAACTGGAAGTTGTGAAGAACAGAATCAAGAATAATGGGTTCACCACTAGCAACCTCTACTGTCAAAGATTTGCCTAGTTTCGTTCTAGACACGCGAAGCATTTGCTCAACAGACAAAGACACGAAACTCTTATTGGCACCAGAATCGAAAAGAACAGATGCAGGCTGATTATTAATAAAGAACGTACCGTTCACCACATTATCGTCAGCCTGTGCCTCTTGGGCATTCATGTTAAAGACTCGGCCTCGAGCCGGAGCCGGAGCCTGATTCTGGTTCTGGTTCTGGTTCTGGTTGGCTAGCCTTGGGCACCGGTTTCTGTAGTGGGTCAGATCCCCACAATTGTAACAAGCACCCGGTGGGTATTGTAGTCGTGCAGCTTGACCCTGTTGCTGAGCAGGAGGCTGTGCAACTTGTTGAGCCGGGTTTTGAACTGCGCGATTCTGAGCAAACCGACAAACATCGGCAAGATGACCTGACTTCCCACAGCTAGTACAGAAACGGCACTGATGTTGCGGCTGATGGTGACTGTTGCATCTATTGCACAAAGGTGCATTCCCTGTATAGGGTTTCTTTGCTGGAAGCTGTGCGGGTTGGTTGGGAGCTGCCTGATTAGCTTGGGCAGTGATAGCAAAATTTTGGGAAGCCTTACGCTTCCTTGACCTTTTCGAAGAACCAGAGTTCTTCCATTCAAGTTTTGACCTTTCTTGCTATCACCCTTGTCAGCCGACTGTTTCTTGCCCTTGTCACCCTTCCTGTGTAGCTTTCCCTTTCGAATTTGCGACTCAGTCAATGTCGCAGATAACTCGATCGCCTGACGGAGTGTGGCAGGTTCACTACCAGTAAGAATGTCTTGTACCGAGTCAGGTAGGCCGTCGATGTATCTTTCGATAGCCTTGTCAAGTGGGGTAACCATTGTCGGGCAAAGCAAGCTCAATTCTTCAAACCGATCAGTATAAGCCCTGTGCTCACCACTATCTTGCTTCAAAACATCAAACTCTTTCTCCAACGCTCGCTGTTCATGACGAGGACAGAATTCCCTCATCATAAGGGCTCTAAGTTCAGCCCATGTCTGTGCGAGAGCAACTTCCGCCCCTCGGTCTCTCATTACTCCATTCCACCATGTAAGAGCCCTCTTCTGAAACACGCTCGAGGAGAACTCGACCTTGCGATTATCCGGGCACTGCACGTGGCGAAAAGTATTCTCAATGCTTTCGAACCACTGAAGAAGCCCAGTTGCTCCTTCAGAACCACTAAACTTGAGTGGTTTAGCCTGGTTAAAATCCTTGTATTTGCATGGAACATTGTTGTTATTGTTGGCTTGGTTCCATTGAGCAAAGAGATTTGGAAATTGAGCAGCCATTTGCTCCGCAATAATTTCTGCCAGTTCGGCAGTCGCAATCAGATTGTCGCGTCGAGGAGGCATTCTAAAAGAGGAAAACATGAAAGGAAATGAGTGAGATGATTGGATGAAGAGAATGAGATGAAACAAAAACAAAAACAAAGATGGTGGTCATTCGTCCGTATCACAAAGCAAACAAACGACACACAGTGACTAATCAAAGTAAATGGGTCAAAAATAATGTATAATGAAGACATGCTCGCCTATAAGTGAACACTCATCCCAGGAATTCCCAGGTAAGCACAACTGGTCTCGCGTCTGATGAGATGTATACGAAGTGCTTGCCTAGACAGAAAACCCAGAATACAGGCATTCACCCTTCCAGTTTGCACATGTTCACATTATTTAAAACCCAAAACGTTTGACGGGATTTTGAAAATTTGAAGGCACAAGGCCAAAAACCAAACTGAAAAGGGTTCAAAACCATATAACAGAGGGTTCAAAACCTTACAATTGAGGGTTCAAAACCTTGTAATGAATCATTCAAAAACAGATGATTGTTTTTCAAAAATCGTTTCGGAAAATTGGGTTCTTGTTTTGATAATCACCTAAGGATAGGTGATGTACATGTTTTAAGATCTAAACACAAGATAACTCGTGTTAGGGTCCTAGAAAAGTTATAGTCTAGGTCAAAGCATTACTAATAACCTAATTCCCTATAACCATTGGCTCTGATACCAACTCTTCTGTCACACCCCGACCGCGTAAAACAACAAATCGCGGCGGAAACATCGGGGCGTGTCGTAACAGAATAAATTGTTTCATAACCATGGCATACAAAGTTGTATTTTATTTATCCAACAAGGGTGTTACATTGTCTTGAACAGTAAACAAAAGAGTTTATAACATAATTAAACATAGTCTAGCTTCATTTTAAGTCTCTAAGGCACAGGTCCGCCTTAGTGTCATGATCAACATCCTACGGAAAAGCTCCTGAAAACACATGTGAAAATAGGTACGTCAGCATAAAAATGCCTGTGAGACACATAGGTTTGTGAAAATAGGATTCATGACTTGTATTTGAGAAAATGTTTAGTCATGAACCTTGTAATTTGCTTTGTCTTGTAAATCATTTGAAAAACGATAAGATCAGTTGATATGTATAAGTAAATGTAAGGTTAAATGAATAACCATGTAAAATGAGTTTGTATAAGATAAGTTGGTTGTAAAACAATGTCTTATGAAAAGTATGTTATTTGTATAAAATGTTATATGTATCAAACTGAAATGATTCAAATAACGCTACGATATGTAATACCATACAAACACTTATATATAGGAAGTACCAGCGGCGTATCCACCATGTTTGTATCATATTACACACGTATCGTTACTCAAATCACTTACCCAAACAACCACCAATGTAACTTATTCATGTACAAACCAATTGTCAAGTGTTATTGTGTAAACCATATCAAAATGTCTATGTCCAATGTAAACCACCAAATGTGTATATCAATGTCAAAATGTTTATGTTCAATGTAGATCATGTAATGTGTAACCAAAATGTCATGTATGGTAGTGAAATATATATATCAACTAAACCATATGTAAAGTGCACAAAAACAAGGTATTGAAGTAAAACATAGTTTAAATCAAAGTTATGTTTTGTGTAACAAATGCATGCTATACTGATACAAACATTTATGCGGTATTGTTAAAATGCATACATCCAAGCCTTGAGACTGTGGTGATAAACCCTTAAACAAATTAAAGGTTCATCTGAGTTATGTATATCGAATTCGGTCATTCCTTTCATCCCCATACCCAGGATGTCCGGAACGGGAGTTGTCAATTCCTATGGTACCACTACCTACTAACGAATGGCATGATCAATGTTAATGAATGTATTGTTCCATGTTTAAACAAACCAAATGTCATAACAAAATGTAAGCATGTGAAAACGATGCACTAAGTATGTAATCAAATGAACATACGTAGCATGAAATGTAATGTAAAACGATGTACTAAGTAATGCACACAATGGGCACACCTAGTATGAAATGTAATGTAAAACAATGTACCAAGTAATGCACACAATGGGCACACCTAGCATGAAATGTAGTGTAAAACAATGTACTAAGTAATGCACACAATGGGCACACTTAGCATGAAATGTAATGTAAAACAATGTACTAAGTAATGCACACAATGGGCACACTTAGCATAAGATGTAATGAAATCATGTACTATAATGTACTAACGAACATAGCATGTATATGATGTGAAAACAGGAAAGCATGAAAGTAACAAGTAGGCACATGTGTTCCACCCCAAAACAGTTTGGAAAACAGTAAAAGAGGGGTCTATGTACTCACTTGAGATTGCTCAGCTGTCTAAAGATAACCACCAAGTAATGCTATAGATCTCGGAATCAAACGGCACCTAATATAGGTAACTATGTTAATAAACCGGACCTAAATCGGAAGATTGGGTAGCATGAGGGTTTGTAAACCAAACGAGTATGGAGACTCGTGTAATATGGTTCAACAAAGCCTACATACTAATTGAAACCTAACATAATTGTTTACGACCCATTACGACCCGTTTAGGTAGCTTATGCTACTTTAACGCGTCGTTCGCGTGAAACGCGTTCGGACCGCCTAACTAGCCCTATGACAAGTGTTATATGCCTAAACATGTTACATAATCAGTTAAGTGACAAAGGTTTAGGTTACATATGCTTAATTACCAATTATACATGAAAAGGGTATTCTGGTAATTTACCTAAGGCATATAAACTACCTATCATACAACTACTCAAACGATGTGACCATAGGG
Organism: Helianthus tuberosus; assembly: GCA_030545235.1. Taxonomy (NCBI): domain Eukaryota; kingdom Viridiplantae; phylum Streptophyta; class Magnoliopsida; order Asterales; family Asteraceae; genus Helianthus; species Helianthus tuberosus. Next base: position 56,410,716 of record CM060448.1, read on the forward strand.
TATAACCTCGGAAGGTTATTCCCTACCTACTATGGTCACCTAATGTATTTGGTCGGATCCTAATGATCGACCAAACTGGGTCGGGTTCGAGGTATAAGCGATTTATCAGATCGCTTACCCTACGACCCTAGACAACGTGGTAATCAGTAGGCATAGTCCCAAGGGACTATGACCATCGTGATTACAATCACGTTGCGAAGTTCTAACGAACTTCGCATTGACCATTACTGGTCAACGCTGAAAGTCAAACAAAGTTTGACTTTCTGACTCGAAAAGCAGTAAAATAAGGAAAAGAACGAAAGAATACTTACGAAGGGTCCCCGAATGCTAAACTCGATTCAAAAATCTCAGGTATGAAACAAATGTTTCAACTTAGAGTTTCTCAAATCAAATTTCTTGTAAGTTTAGCAATGGGGGTGTTGGGGTATTTATAGTTTTTAGTCCACCGTTGAGATCGTTTCATGGAAAACGTGCCTTAATCATAACCGTACAAGTGTTGGAACCTTATGGTGACTAGAAAATGGTTCTTATCAGCTGACTAGACAATTTAGAATGTGTGGGTGAGGTTAAAACAGCTGCATTCTGCTGTTAAAACACTGCATCTGGTCTGATAGGCAGTCGCGTAGCGCGACGGGTAAGCCTATAGGGCTCGCGCTACGCTAGCACCCCCTGAATCAGAAAAGTTTCAGAATTGACAGAAATGGTCCCTGCACGTGTTTAAGGCCTTTTTCGATGCGTTTGAACCCCGTTAACCTCATTTCAAGGCTCTAAAATGAAGTTAAAGTATAGGGAACTCAAAACATGCTCAAAAATATGCCGGATGATGGTTCGTTTGGTCGTACGAATGCGATGTTCGCTTAATTACGACGGAATGCGCACAAGCGCGAAAAACGATCCAAATGACGCGACGAATGGGTTTTTCTTATGGCGAACACTAAAATATAATATAGTCATGTTCACATAAATTTTTGGATGTCCGGATGTATTCAGAACGTAAGTTATGCGCGAAAATGCAAACTTGTGCACTTTTTGACACTTTTAGTCCCTGAATGACCCAAAAGTTTATTTTAGCACACCGAACCCCTCAAAGCCTATTTCTAAGCTATGTAAAGGATATTTAAGGTGTGTTTAACTTATGGTCATGTTCCGGAATGTTCGTTACAGTTCAGATTGACATACTTTCACAGTTTGTCAAGTTTAGTCCCTGTAAACGAATTTACTTGTTTTTGCCATACCAAAGCCTTCAAAACTTATTTCTAAGTTATGTAAAGGTTATTTAAGGTATGTTGAGTATATGTTGATGTTCCGGAGTATTTCTCGCATTAAACTGAGTACGTTTACGCACTAGTTTGCGTATAACTCTCCAGAAAGTGATGTAGAGTTTGGAATTGAACAAAAGTCAAAACATGAAAAATGTAAAACACAACCAAACAAACATTGGGATCAAATAACTTTGTTTTATTGATAATAGAACTGTTCATAGTGATTACAAGCACAGTTGTTACATTTTTGGGGTGTGACATTCACACCTCTGATTTTACATGTTTCAACCTTGTTTTTAAGCCTAACTAACCATAGATGTGGCTATAAGCATAAGGACATAGGTTTGAGATGAGATAACTCAAGTATAAGCAAGATTTAACAAAGTTTGATTCAAAGCAGAAAGTTGTAGTCAACTTTGGAGCCTTTTTGGTGACATTCCAGACCTTGGTTTTCCATGGAAAACATGTGGAAATGTTCCTAAGGTCAATCCAAGTAGGTAGGAAAAAGAGTCAAGTGAAAAGGTTAAGAAATGAGTGAGTTATGCTCAGTTTTGTAAGATGTGTTGAATCTGCTCGAACTGTTGCTTTCAGCTTCGATTTGGAGAAAGTTTTGAGAGTGTTTTAGTGTTGCAAAAGTGGTAGGGAGGCTGAGAATAAGTTGTATTTATAGGGAGAAGGATTAGGGCTAAGTTGGATTGGCATTTAATACAAGTAGTTGGGGTTTACAATAATAACAAAAAAATTTCTCAATTGTTGTTGCTGGTTGAAGATGGTTGTTAACAGCCATTAATTTCCTTCTTTTCCTTTTGTGTGACATACAATGAATGTATATTAGTGTAGCACATTAAGTAGTTATGATATTACAAATGTATGGAGGTTGGAAAATAAAAAAAGAACAAACAAAAACAGCATATAGCTGTGCGACCGGGATGGTTTAACAACCATGTTTATTCCCTTTTCTTTTGTTATTTTAACATGTATGTTTATGCATTTTGCCTATTATCTTATGTTAATATATAACTAACAATCATAGCATGAGGTGATAGGTGGTAACTAATAGAAAAGGAGATGTTATTATTGGTTAAAGAAAGTTCGGCCGCAAGGCTGTTGATTATTATATATTTTTTCTTTTTTTGACAAATAAATGTGTATACTAATAAAGTATATTATGTAATTAAGATGTTACACATGGTCTAGTGTGTGGTTTAACACGTAACAAGGCCTAGAGTGTATATTAGCATGTTTAATTACACCAAATATGTGACAATTAAACATGATTGCAAGTAAGCTTAAATGATTTGTTCAAGAATCATGTTAGGGACTAAAATAAGTATATGACAATGGGTTATGTATTGCGAGAGGTATTGGCACAAAAACTATGATTAAAATTACTAATACACGATTGTCGTTTGCGAATTAAACTATGTTCTTGGGAATCATGTATCATGTATCAAACGTAAGTATGTATCAATGTGTAAACATGTATAAGCAACACATATTTCATATAAAACATTCCTTTTATTACGATCAAAGTCTCGGATTTACAATGGTTTGAAGCGAATACGAAAATACAAAAGGAATAAGCTTCCAAAAAAAAAGAAATACAAGACATGTTTTCAAATTAAGGAAAGTTACGAAAAGCAGGGCGTTACAGTCTTCCCTCTTTTAGGAAATTTCGTCCCGAAATTTAGGAAGGTGTAATGAATGGTTGCGGATACTTAGTCTTCATATCACTTTCGAGTTCCTAAGTAAACTTAGCGTCATGTTTTCCTTCCCATCGAACTTTGACGATAAGAATTCGACTGCGCCTCAATTGCTTGACTCCTCGATCCATGATTTCGACAGGTTTCTCCATTAAATGCAGAGTCTCGTTAATTTGAAGATCTTCGAGTGGAACTTGAAGTCCTTCATCAGCTAAACACTTCTTCAAGTTTGAAACATGAAAGACAGGATGACATTGTTGAGTTCTTCAGGTAGGTCCAGTCTATACGCAACCTTGCCAATCCTTTCGAGAATCCTGAAAGGACCAACTTAGCGAGGTGTGAGTTTACCTTTCTTACCAAAACGAACCACACCCTTCCAAGGGGATACCTTGGGAAGTACATAGTCACCTATCTCGAATTCCAAAGGTTTGCGACGCCTGTCGGCATAACTCTTTTGTCGGCTCCTGGCTTTTAGTAAATTGTCTCGAACCTGTAAAATCTTGTCCGTCTTCTCTTGTATAAGCTCAGGACCAGTGATTTGAACCTCACCAATCTTGTGCCAACAAATAGGCGAACGGCACTTGTGACCATACAATGCTTCGAAGGGTGCCATTTGAATACTCGTGTGATAACTATTGTTGTACGAGAATTCTATCAAAGGCAAGTGTGAATCCTAGTTGCTACCAAAATCTATTACGCATGAACGAAACATATCCTCTAATTTTTGGATAGTACTCTCGGTTTAACCGTATGACTGAGGATGGAAGGCGGTGCTAAGGTTAAGAATAGTACCTATAGCAGATTGAAAAGTTTGCCAAAGACAGGACGTAAAGTGACCATCACAATCGGAAATGATGTCAATGGGGATACCATGACGCCAAATGATCTCATCAGTGTAGATTCTAGCCAATTTCTCGACCTTGAAATCTTCATTCATGGGAAGAAAATGAGCTGATTTGGTTAATCGATCAACAATCACCCAAATACTATCATGACCAGAAGAAGTACGAGGGAGCTTAGTGATAAAATCCATAGCGATGCTCTCCCATTTCCATGCAGGAATATCTGGTTGTTCGAGCAAGCCAGAGGGACGTTGATGTTCAGCTTTAACCTTCGAACAAGTAAGACATTTCACAACGAAGATGGCGATATCCTTCTTCATTCCAAGCCACCAATAGGACATACGCATATCTTGGAACAACTTATCAGCACCAGGATGAATGGAATATCTCGATTTATGTGCCTCCTTCATCAGAAACTCTCGAAGGTTATCACAACTTGGAATCCAGATACGATTGAGATAGTATAGAATACCATCAGATTTAGACACAATATCTTTCTCAACACCACCTCGTATCTCAACAGAGAGACTACCTTCGTTAATAGAGGCGTATTGAGCTTCACGAATACAGTTTTGAAGATCATTAACAAGTTAGAGACAACAAACACCCTTTACATGAGTTTTACGACTAAGCGCGTCGGCTACTACATTCGCTACACACTTGGTACCATAAAGGTAGTGTCGCCAAATATTCAAGGAAAAAACAACTACCCCAAGTTCAAGGTCATGAGTAGTATAGTTCTTCTCATGTATTTTGAGTTGCCTTGACGCGTAAGCGATAACCTTGTCGCGTTGCATAAGGACACAACCAAGACCAAGGTTTGAAGCATTGTAGTACCCGACGAAGTCATCGTTACCATCAGGAAGCACGAGAATAGGAGCATTGTAAAGCATGTCCTTGAGCGTTTGAAAAGATTCCTCTTGTTCGGGACCCCAAACGAAAGGTCTCTCTTTTTGAGTCAAAGAGGTCAAAGGAACGACGATTTTCGAAAAATTAGAGATAAAACGATGATAATAACTAGCAAGACCAAGGAAAGAATGAATTTCGGATGGGGACTTTGGTGCAATCCAATTCTTCACAGCTTTGATTTTCGCGGGGACGTGAATACCAAGCTCGTTGACAGTGTGACCAAGAAATTGAACCTCTTTTAGCCAAAATTCACACTTGGAGAATTTGGCGTATAGGCGTTCAGTACGAAGGAGCTGAAGGATAAGACGCAAGTATCACTCATGCTCTCCTTGTGTCTTGGAATAGATGAGAATCTCATCGATGAAGACGATCATGAAACGATCCAAGTACGCTTTGGACACGCGGTTCATTAAATCCATGAAAACAACAGGTGCGTTGATCAAACCAAAGGGCATGACCATGAACTCGTAGTGACCATATCACGTATGAAAGGCGGTTTTAGATACATCTTCTTCTAGGACTCGAAGTTGATAATACCCAGAACGAAGGTCGATCTTTGAAAAGCAGGTCGCGCCTTGCAATTGATCGAAGAGATCATCGATGCGAGGAAGTAGGTATCGGTTCTTGACAGTAAGCTTGTTGAGCTCACGATAGTCAATACACATGCAGAATGACCCATCTTTCTTTTTGATGAACAAAACGGGAGCACCCCAAGGAGAACTACTAGGGCGTATAAAGCCTTTATCAAGAAGCTCTTGAATTAGGCTCGAAAGCTCTTGCATCTCAAAGGGTGCTAGATGGTAGGGAGACTTAGTGACGAGCATAGAGCCAGGCACTAAATCGATGCGAAAGTCGACAGAACGAGCAAGAAGCGGACCAGGAAGATCATCGAGAAACACATCAGGAAAATCACGTACGGTGGGAACGTCGCTTAGGCTTGGGCCTTTATCCTTCTTTTCCACAATGTGGGTGAGAAAGGCGAAGGTACCCTTGCGCAAGAACTTGTTCGCTTGAATACATGACATAAGCTTGAGACCTTGAGTAGGTTTCTCACCATAGACGTGCAGGAAATCACCGTTTGGAAGAGGAAGGCGTATAAACTTTTCAGAACAAACGACTTTGGCACGAACTCGCCTAAGCCAGTCCATGCCTACTATGATGTCAAAGCTAACCATTTGCATAGGTATCAGATTGATTGGGAATGTATAATCATTGAGAATCAAGGAACACTTGGAAAGGACGGAATCGACAGCGACGGATTTACTATCAGCGACTTCGACAGTGAAAGATATTGGCAACTTAGAGCGTTTACACTTAAGCAAAGGTTCGAATTCTAACGACACAAAACTTTTATCGGTGCCAGTATCAAATAAACACGAAGCATAAACATGGTGCACAAGGAACGTACCAGTAATGAAGTCATTGGCGTTTTGAGCCTGAGCGGTAGTGAGAAGGAACGCTCTGCCTCGAGCTGGCTGTTGAGTCTGCTGTTGTTGTGGTTGGTTCCTTTGGGTGAAAACATTGGCGAGATGGTTGAGGCCGCCACATTTGAAGCATGCTTGCACAAGAGCGGCTTGAGGTTGAACCTGGTTAGGTGCAAGGTTTGCAACAATAGCCTGATCTTCGACAGGCTTTGGGTTATAGCGACGGCGATCGGCGAAATGCCCAAGCCAGTTACAGGTTGGGCAATGGCGACATGGGGTGCCAGTAGGGTGATGGTAAGAGCATTGGTTACACTTGGGCCATGTCCCAGTGTAATTTCTCCTTTGAGGTTCGAGGGTTGTCGGGATAACGACAGCTACTGATTGTAAAGGTTGAGGGTTTGGTGGAGTGACGACCGCACAATTTTGGCTTGAAGCCTTCCACTTCTTGCCTCGATTTTTCTTGGTTGGTTGGGAAGATGAGGGTTCAATAGCGGTGGTATCAGTTGTGGCTTGGTTTGCACTCTTTGTCGAAACCTTGTCATAGGTCCCATGAAGAACGCAGTTGTTGTTAAGCTTAGTGGCGATACGAAAGGCATCTTCAGTGGTTTTGGGGCAAGCAGAGGCAACATGGTTAATCAAGGATGTTGAAAGACAACGGATGAATTTGGCGACAGACTTTGGGACGGTGTCGACCTGTCTAGGACAGAGAACACTAAGTTTCTTAAATAGGGTAATCAAACCATCGGTGTCGCTCCCCTGCTGCGTTAGGTTCCAAAACTCGTTCTCCATCTTTTGCAGTTCATGAGGAGGACAAAATTGGTCTTTCATGAGCTACTTAAGCTCGTCCCAAGGTAAGGCGTGTGCAACATCGTTTCCCCTTTTGTTGCATTCGGTGGTCCACCATTCGAGTGCTCTCGAACGAAAAACTCCAGTTACATTCAAGGTTCGTAGGTCATCAGGACACCCACTTTGCAGGATGGTAAGTTCGATCACATCGAACCAATTCAACATGGAGGTGGCTCCATCTTTGTTAGTAAACTCCAGGGGTTTACAAGCCATGAATTTCTTGAATTGGAATGTTGGTTTGGGTGTTTCCACTATCGAATCAACAGAACCATGTGGAGAGTCGGGGTTAGGCTGAAGCTTGCTCACGATGTCTGGTATGACTTTATCCATTTGCTTGGCCATGAATTTCATACAATCCTTTTTCGACATCGTGTCAGAGTTGGTTGTGGATGTCGAATCTTTCTTCGCTTTGGATTCGGAGGTGGATTCCTTCTTTGACTTGTTCTTCTTTGTCAATTTCTTTGACACAGCGTTGGACGACATCTAAGAATCGAAAGAGAAGGAAAGGATGAGACTTGATCATAAATTTAAAATAAGTTTTGCATGTATAAGCATGTAAGCATGATGTATCACGTATGGTTCACATAATTAGCATAAATTCAATAAGCATTTACAAAACATAGTCACGTATGAATACGTAAAGGAGTATAAATTTAGTTTGTTCACGAGAATTATTATTGTTTTTGATCGTGCGAGACGTGCGAATTGTGTAACGGTTTTGAAATGAACGAGGTAACAAGTATAAAATCACATATAAATTGAATCACATAAAAGAGAGGCTCATAAAACATAGGATTGTTTCGGGTAGAGAAACATCGTCTATTCCAAAGTGAATTGAAAGTCCTTTCAAATTAGAGAAACGTGCTTTGGGCTATAGGTAAGATACTCTCGTCAAGAAGCGATTAACGGTATCTTACCCTTCTAGTTACTACATGTCTCTAATCGATTGAAACAATCGAGACTTTGGCGAGATTGAAAATCGAGGAATGGGACTTAATCGACAAGATACGGGTTTCACCCCTAACTTGATGATTTCGTACCCTAATGTGGTTGGTACTCATCGGGTCAAAACTTAATTTCGACACTTTGACAAGGGTCCACTAGAGTTTGAATTGGAAATTTACCATTAAGATGTGGATTTCACTCCTAACTTAATGGCGTAATTTCGTGCAAAATAAAGAATAAGCGGGTTGAGAGTCGTTTACCAAATTGTGAGTTTCACGCCTATTTTGGTAAACTCGTCTCTTTTGTATAAAGAGTGTCTTCAAGTCTTCAAGTGTATTGTGTAAAATGTCTTATTAAAGACATTATGTAAGCATTAAGACCAAAAAGAAGAGAAAGAAGCAAAGTAGGAAGAATAAACATTTTAAGCATGAATCACGAATGGTCAAAAAAATAGGTACCTACTATAGACTAGGTCGAACATAGCAATTCTACCTAATTCTCTATAGTTATGGCTATGATACCAATCTCTCACACCCCAACCAATGGCGGAATCATCAGAGTGGGATGAGTTCGAGATTGCATGAGATTTCATAAAACTATTTGTGACAATATTTAAATCAACCATTTTCATTTGATAACATCAAATTGTAGCATTACATGATAATTCAAATAACAACTTGTTCATAACATAACAACAAAATTTGATACAACATTTTAAACCTAATACGTCTAAGTATGTATCTAAGCATCATCGCTACTTCGTTTCATAGCATCATCATCCTCAACCTGTAACATGTTTAAAATAAAGTTCAATGCAAAAGCAAATGCGAGTACACAAGGTTTAAATAAGTATAGCATAAGTATAAAAGCATTTTCTCGAATCCACATGGCAATTTGTAAACAAGGTAACTAGTATGCATCACAATATGTCAAACCCAAGTGTCCACTAGTATTTAGCATCCCTCGCCACAAAAGTAACGAGACCGTTTTAGAATAAAGACTTAACAAGACCCCGACGGGTGGTGTGCTACTCCTATAGCGCTATATATGTTAAGTTGAGGGCTTAGCAAAGTTAATGACATAAAGCATGTAAAATCTAGCATGAACCTAAGTAACAAGTAGCATGTATAACGAATTGAGATCATAAAGTATGTTTTAAGTGTGTGAGTGTGAAGTTTGTATAAAAATATGTTACAACCCAAAGTGTTTTTCTAAAGGTAAATGGGTCAAGTGTACTCACAGTTTTGCAACCTTCCACTTGATAAATCCGCGAGAGAGTTGTTGTTGTGGGAGGTTGGAACACCAAGTCCTTCTACACGAAGAAACAAGGTGTATGAGTATTGGAGTATAACGGTGGAGTAAAGATTCGGAATTTAAAAACGTATGAACATAAACATAAGAAAGTAAATCATCTTTAACACATAATACTTGTTTGACACCATGAAACCTCAAGAGTTAGAATGTTTTCAAGGGTAGAATACCCATTAGAATCATAACAAGTTATTAGGTCTTATATGATGTAATCTAGTACTTTGACGAATGAACAAAAATTCATCATCAAAGGTTCGAATATTTGGATAGTATATATAAGTATTATATGGATTATGTATATCAATAAGTCCAATAGTTCAAGGATGAGGTAGGAGGGTGAATCCTCCATTTAGAGACCTCTTTTGTGTCATAGAAGTCATGTAGGAGGTAGGAAGAACAAGTCTTCCATTTAGGCACCTCTAGGTGTTCACAACTACACTTGATGTTATGAACATTCAAGGAGGGTCATGAACATACAATAAGAAAGGAAATAAGACAACTAATCTATGAAAAAAACATCAAGCAATGTGTGGATTCTCAAGTAAGATAACCCAAGCTAATCCTAAATCACACAATCATCAAGCTTTATGCTTGAACATCACTTATGGGTTAAACCCTTAAACAAAACAAAAAGATTGTGAGGTTTACACCTCTGATTTTACATGTCTCAACCTTGTTTTTAAGCCTAACTAACCATAGATGTGGTTATAAGCATAAGGACATAGGTTTGAGATAAGATAACTCAAGTTTAAGCAAGAGTTAACAAAGTTTGATTCAAAATAGAAAGTTGCAGTCAACTTTGGAGCCATTTTGGTGACACTCCAGACCTTGGTTTTCCATGGAAAACTGTGGAAATGTTCCTAAGGTCAATCCAAGTAGGTATGAAAAAGAATCAAGTGAAAAGGTTAAGAAATGAGTGAGTTGTGCTCACTTTTGTAAGATGTGCTGAATCTGCTCGAACTCTTGCTTTCAGTTGCGATTTGGAGAGAGTTTTGAGAGTGTTTTAGTGTTGCAAAAGTGGTATGGAGGCTGAGATTAAGTTGCATTTATATGGGGAAGGATTAGGGTTAAGTTGGGTTGGCATTTAATACAAGTAGTTGAGGTTTACAATAATAAAAAAAAAAGAAAAATTCTCAATTGTTGTTGCTGGCCGAAGATGGCTGTTAACAGCCATTAATTTCCTTATTTTCCTTTTGTGTGACACACAATGAATGTATTTTAGTGTAGCACATTAAGTAGTTATGATATTACAAATATATGGAGGTTGGAAAATAAAAAAAAAGAACAAAAAAAAAACAGCATATAGCTGTGCGACAGGGATGGCTTTAACAACCATGTTTATTCCCTTTTCTTTTGTTATTTTAACATGTATGTTTATGTTTTTTTTTTTGCCTATTATCTTATGTTAATATATAACTAACAATCATAACATGAGGTGTTAGGTGGTAATTAATAGAAAAGGAGATGTTATTGTTGGTTGAAGAAAGTTCGGCCGCAAGGCTGTTGATTACTATATATATATATATATTTGACAAATAAATGTGTATATTAATAAAGTATATTATGTAATTAAAATGTTACACAAGGTCTAGTGTGTGGTTTAACACGTAACAAGGCCTAGAGTGTATCTTAAACATGTTTAATTACACCAAATATGTGACAATTAAACATGATTGCAAGTAAGCTTAAACGATTTGTTCAAGAATCATGTTAGGGACTAAAATAAGTAAATGACGATGGGTTATGTATTGCGAGAGGTATTGGCACAAAAACTATGATTAAAATTACTAATACACGATTGTCGTTTGCAAATTAAATTATGTTCATGGGAATCATGTATCATGTATCAAACGTAAGTATGTATCGATGTGCAAACATGTATAAACGACACATCTATATCTCTAATAAAGCAAACCATTGGGGGACACATGTCACCCAATGGTGCAAGCCAACTAAGCATCCACCTAAGCAGTGATGTGGCAAAACTCAAATATTTTGACAAGTGGCATTGGTCTCTGATGCGGATTACATTGGCTTTAATCATACGCCTCTTCTATACTCTCTCTCTCATTATCTCAAACCGTTTCAAAGAAACCCTAATAGGAGATTTTGGTTCATGCGTTCTTAATTGATCCTTTGCAATGAGGTTTATTCAGTCTTCAAATATTCAACAGTGATCATCATCGACAGTAATGATTCCGATATCTTCTTCATCATCTTATTGATCGATTCTATTTGAATGGTTTGTTGTACTTTGATTTGTGATGTATTGTCTGTTATGTGATGATGTATGAATTTATTGTACATGATTTTAAGATCGATTAGCTTATTCCTTTTTTCTTAGGGTTTTAAAACCCGATATCATGTTGTTTGTTTATGTGATTTGAATATCGATTTCTTATACGGATTTGCTGGTCTGTTAGGGTTTATAATCGCCGATTTTTAAGTTGGTGTATATATGTTTTGTGTATTAGGGTTTTTCATTTGAATATGTTGATTTTTCAATTCTGTTCCTCAGATTACCAAGATTTTATATTCTGTTAATTAGTAACCGTTTTCTATGTTTGAAGTTTTATTCGATGAAGTTTGATGTATTTTTTTTAGTTTTTATGTTCTTGAAAAATTGTGATCTACTGTTATTTAAGTGATTAAGTTATTGTACGTTTTAAGTTTTTTGTGTATTAGGGTTCTAATTACTGTTTTCATCTACTGTTATTTGTTGTTTGCCATCTGCTAAATTCATCTATTTGATGTTGAATTTCTCAACACCTTGCTGATAAATATAGTCATACGATCCATAGTTAGAAAATTGCTTAGTAATTGAAAATATGTAAGATGATCCCATCACTTCATACCTGATCAATGTATATTGATGAATATATGTACGTTATGGTTTTTCATATCGGATTGTTAAATCTGTGATTTGATTATTATAGTGCACATTCTATTTCAAGCCTCTTATTTGAACTCTAGCAATCTTTTATATGTTTTATATGACGGCTTTTATTGATTCTATGTTAAACTCAATTTTATGTTGTCATTTACTTTTCATACGTTGGAAGGCGATATGGTTTTAGTTCCGTTTTTTTAATATTTATATTTGTTTATTTCTTTAACTAAATATTTAATAACTGAATACTTTTTTGATATCGTTTGATATTTTCTTTGATGTAAAAATTGACTGTCGTTTGTTACCTATATTTGTTACATGTACCTGTTATGATGTACAATTTTGGGTTGTGAAAGACAACAACTTTGGAAGCGAGATGGTGTACGGATTCGCTGCGCGTGTGTGGAAGTGCGACAGAAAATCGTTGGTGAGTGTTGAGATTATAATCATTTAAAGAAAAAAGAATTAAGATGGTTTAACTTTTAATATAACACTTTGTGATTACTGTTATTATAATTGCATTTAACGATACTTATATTTTCCGTTGCAGAAACTTCCTGCTGACTATGGTGACTGGATTACGAAGTTTGGTTATCCAGAGAAAAAAGCAATCATCAGGACCCTTGATGGGAGGACCTTTGAAGTCAAAGTGTTCAAACTTGCAGGCGACTTTTTTTTTACAATGGCTGGTTTGATGTTGTCACATGTTTGAAATTACCGGACGATTCGTGGGTTGTTTGTCAGTATGAAGAAGCTTTATCTTTGTTCCGCCTATTCCACTTTTATCAAGACATTTCTCTAGCACCATCTAACTACTTCTACTACAAACCTAAAAATGATTTTAAAGACCGAGACGACTGCATGGTAATTGAACTTATACGTTTATAAATTATTTTATCTTTGCGTTCATTCATTTTTTTCTATTTCGGCTATACCATTGATCCTGATACTGTTTTATTCTTTGTGTAGTATGTGAACAGGTTGTTTGTTCATCACTCTATGCTGAATATCTGTCCTTCAAATCCGGTTTTGATTCGTTATGCTGGAAATCGTAAATGGGTTGTTCGGATGGAAATTTTAGACCATAACATTTACATTACCATGGGTTGGAGTCGGATCAAGGAGGATATGTCGATAACTGATGATCATTTGTTGGTATTTGAAATGATTGATCGTAAGACGTTTGATTTGAGTGTTTTTTGTTGTAAGCCTGCCCTTCTAACTTACCCGCTTGAACTTTCTGTTATCAAAAAACAACCAAGTGATGGCGTAATTGAAGTGTCTGATGATGAGGTGCCTGATGCGGTTGCTGCACCTGTATTTGAAGAGAGTGTTGATGACGAAGTACCGGTTACTTTTGTTGTTGACAATCATTACGTAAGTTTGTATTATTTACTTCTCCATCCCATTAATGTATGTTAAGTGAATCCAGTTTAAATCATTAGTTGTAGGAAAAGCAGTTTTAATGGTATGTATTATTAACATTTATATTATCATCTGTAGCGTTTGAAGAAGAAGTGGGCTCAAACTCATGGTTTAGACCGAAAGATGGATTTGATCATCAAGGACAGCGCTGGTCGAACTTGGGATGTAGCTATTGGGAAGGAGTTCTCACAAGGCTGTCCGCAATTCAATGTGACCGGTATGAGGGAGTTTGTTAGAGACAAACGGTTGGTATACGGTTCTTCGTTTCATATGGTATTTGTTAAAAGTAAAGGTATGTTGCTTTATAACTGACTTGGTGAAGGTACATGGTATGTTTTGGTACTATTTTCAAGGTGTGGTCATTAGTATACATTTAATGGTAGGTTTTTGTTGTGGTTGTTACGTTAAACATATGTGATGGTAGATGTTGCTGACACTTTTTTGGGCCGTTTATATGTGTAGCCGAATAACTTAGTTTTTGAACATATTTGATTATAGATTGGTAGACGTTAATGTTATTGGTATTTCTACATGTTTGTGGTTAATATTCTATCTTTTTGTGAAATAATTAGTGCTTCAAAATTGGATGTATCTTAATTTAGGAATCAAGTAAAGTATTCATCATATTAAACATCATTTAAGTACATTGTTTGATTAGTGTCAACTCTATTATTTTATTAAATATTATTATAATAAACCGTCAGTTTTTTAAAGATTTACGTAAAACAAAAATTTAATATGATTTTGTTTCCTTTTTTAAATTGTATAACTGACTATAATTAATTTTTTAATAAAACCGTTCCATTTTAATCAATTTAGAGTTTTCCTAACCTTCATTGAATATCTACACTTGGAAATTTTATTTTAAATATGCTACTATTTTATACATAAAAAAGGTTTGGTTAGTGAAATAAAAATTTATAAAGGAAATAAAATAAAGTTTGTACACTGAAATAATTGAAATATTTTTTGACATACAGTTTAATTAATTATTTATATCAAATTGGTTTTTTTATTTTAATGAACATTATTAAGGTTGTTTTATTTAAATTTGGAAATTACAAACAAATTTTCAAACGTATATATATAAATTTTTTAAAATCGTTGCTGACATATAATATTTTGTATTTAAACAATTAAGTTTAGTAAAAAAAATCCTAAATTAACTACATATATATTACCAAAAAAAACTAAACAGCCGTATGCTAAATTATATGGCATTTTTTAATTTTCTTTGGTTGGTCAAAAACCTGAATTTTCAACCGTTTTACAGTTTGAGTTTACCTTTTTAATATTAAATTTGATGTATAAGATGTGGTAATTTTTTAGGGTGGTATTTCATTTTGTGTTGTTTTTCATGCATTCCTTTTAGGTATACGAAAAAGTTGGTGCCTAATCTTTTTTATATTTGTATTTTTTTTAGAAATGTCAATCCATTTCTAAAAATACTAATTTGTTAACTTAGGTAACATATTTTTATATTACTCAACTGATATTTCAACTTGAAAAAAATAAATAAATGAAATTTGTATATATATTCACTTAATTCATTCAATTTATTCACTTATAAATCATTTTTTAACTTCAATCATCTATAGTTGGTTTTGAATCTTTTGAATGACTGATATCTTGAATTAGGCCTGAATGTTGCTATTTAGTGCCTTTTTGCCTTGATATGTTTTATATAATTTTATTACATTTTTGTAGTAATTTGCTTAATTTTAGAAATTACAGATCTAATTCGTGTATTTTGATTACATGTAGTGTTTTCAGAATCTATACTATCTATTAAGGGAGATTACAGGATGACCTCTATTTGGCTACGTGTCATGTTTTTAGCTATTAATGAAGAGAGGAAGACACAAAGGATGTGTCAAAGACAGTTTAGATGATACATCTTCAAGGTAATAAGGAGAAACTCTCTGTTGAAGAAGCAACCAGTGAGAGTGTTTTGCTTGAAACATGGAGGGGTCGGTGATGTTGTCGAGGAGTGTCAGGAAATGCTAAGTCATAGCATTTCCTTACACTCCTCGACAATGTCACCGACCCCTTTTAAAAATTCCATCAAAACTCTATCACTGGTTGCTTCTACAACAGAGGGTTTCTTTTTGTTACCTGAACCTGTATCATCTCAACTGTGTTGACTGACCCTGTATGTGTTGTTACATCAATATTCAATTAGTATTTACTCATCTGAGGCTAAGTTTTGAAAATTGATCTATTCATTTTTTATCAGGACAGATGTTTTTGTAATCGATGTTTGGTTGATGATAATTAGATCGATGTCACCTAAGGGATATTTAGTCAATGATGTTGATGAGATGCTTCTCACCTGAGACTAAAACTATGATGAAGCAGACGTCTGGCCGAATAAGTGAGGTTTGACATTTTGAAATCATTTGAAATACTTGAGCAAATCATTTAGTGTTGACTGTGAAGGTGAATAAAAATGAATTCAAAGTGCATTGAACTTGTCCTTTGAACATAAGGCTATGATGATTTTGTAGATATGAGTAAAAATTGAATGAAGATAGCATTATGGTATGGCAAGGTTGTAGGAAGGCAGTTGTTCATGCAACCTCTCTTGCAGCCATGGTGTTGTCATCTTTTTTCAGCCATGGTGTTGTCATCTTTTTTCATAATCTGAGCCTGACAGTCTGACAATATAAATGTTTTGCAACTTCACCATGAATATAGAAGAAAGAGAGAGTTGGATCTTTGTGATATTGAATAGACAAGAAAGAAAGAGTTGGATGGAGATATGAATACTTCTGGATGGAGATATGATTTTTGTTTCAAACAACAAAAAAGTTTTTGATTTTTATTGATTTATGTAGATCCGACCATATTTATCGCAGTTACTAATTTTTGTTGATTTTTTTTTCATGTGAATCCCTAACTCCGTCATAACGAGTGGAATCCCACCATTCGTCAAGCAACAAAGGTTAGTTAAATCTTATACTTTTATTTATTTTTTTAAAGTTTATCATATATAATTTTATTTGTGCTTTCTGTTCAGTTTTTTTAATTAATAATATATTCTGAATGTTTTTTGTGTTATGTTTATTTTTAATTAATAATATATTTAATTGATTTTAATTGATATTGTTTGTTTTTTTATATATGTAGTCTGCCTTATGCCTTATTCTTATTAAATTAATAGTGTTTTCAAAAATAGTATAATTTGATTTTTCAGTTATCATTTTTTCAATTTTGCTTTAAAGATATCTTTAATTTTTTTTTAAAAACGTCTTTTTTCTATAAACATATTAATGTGTTTAAGCTTAATTTATGAATTTTAAATTCTAAGTACATTTCTGTAATTAGGCATTGTTTCTATAATTATGTTGCCCTTATATTTTAAAAAAAAATTGCTTATTTCCTTTGCAGTTATGGTTAAGTTATTGTTCTTTGTTGATCAGAGGTTTTTATTGATTTTTGTTTCAAACAAAATCAAGTTGTTGATTTTTATTGATTTTTGTAGTTCCGACCGTATTTATTGCAGTTTACTTACTTTATGAAATTTAATTTCTTTTTATAAACGTTTTTTTTTTCTATAAACAGAGTTATGTTTTTATGCTTAATTTATCAATTTGATATTATAAGTATGTTTCTGTAATTAGACATTTTTTCTATAATTAGGTTGCCGTTATATTTTTTTTTTTAATTTAGTTACTTCCTTTGTAGTTATGGTTCCAAACAACTTTTCAACTTCACTCCAATCTTCTTCCAAGAATACCTTCGGTTTCCATATAACAATAAAGTTCTTCAGTGGATCTACATATATAGATGCTTTTACATTCTTCACCGTCTTCATCTACATCTACTTTTTCTTGAATCGATTTCTGAATTTCACATATCCCTCTACAAATCTGTAAGTTGTTTTTCTTAAATTCCTTCTTTAATCATTATTCATGTGTTTCTCCTTTTATTTAATGTGTTTAAAGTTTTTTTTTATTTAACCCTAAATCCAATTGGTATTTAAAAATATGTTCATTTTTGCGTTTTAAGATTATGGTTTTCTTAACGAATACGTTGTTTCTGCAAAACCCAAAACCGATTTTCATTCAGAATACTTTTTATTTTTAATGTATATTTATTCTATAAAGTTTATCCAAAACCCATGATCCGATTGTTATTAATATCTTTCTTAAGTTCTATTTGAATTTATGTAAAATAACTGTTATTGGATTGGGATTGTTAATAAGTTTGTGAATGTCATTCAAAAGCATAAATCCCATTGGCATTTTAAAATATGTTGATTAAGGGGTTTTAAGATTATGGTTTTCTTATACAATATGATGTTTACGCGAAACCCTAAAACCGATTTTGATGCAGATTATGATGTATATAGGAAACCCTGATTCCGATTGTTATTGAATATATTTTTTTATGAATTTTTTATTTTGATATGATTCCGTTTATAAGATTTTTTTAGTCTGATTTATTGATTAAGTTTATGTTATACAAAGCCTGATTCTGATTGTCATGGAAATTCTTATGATTTTGTTTTTATATCACATGTTTATGTAATCTATCAACTTTTGAGGTGACTTTATCTATATTTGATTATAGGATAATAGTATTATATATTTTAAGGGGTTTTAAATTTTCTTAATTGTCAGTGTAAATTAGTTGGCTACACGATTTTTTATTATGATGTATCATAATGGTTATATCATCGGTTGCCTCCATTTATTATAGATTTTGGAATAAAAGATACTTTTGATGAGGTTTGTTATATATGGATTGTTATTATAACATGTCGTTCACATTGTGTTTTATGTTGTTATTTATAATTTTTTTAATAATTCATCTGATGTGGTTTGTTTATGTAACCTGTTTTTGTTGGTATTTCATATGGCAGAAAGTTCATCAAGGTATTTTTTGTTCATTTTGTTAGTTTATTTTACATTTCATATGTAGTATCTGTGTTTTTTTTTCATGTTTTTGTTTTTTTTTTCTCACACTAACATTAACATGTTACACTTTATTAACATCGAAAATTTTAAATCAGTTTCAGAGGACCCTGGTTCTGTAGGCTAATGAATGTAGCAGATGAAATTATTCTGGTAAATGATAAATTATTACATAAGTTATTTTTGTTCTTTTATTTTCTTATTATTAAATACAGTTTATTATTATTGCATAGTTTATATATTTTCACTGTAATTATAATTAATTTTGCAATTGTTTGTTTTATTAGTCCATTCCAGATGACGCTGCGGTCAAACTATGGGGTGTAGATAAAGGCCCTACAAATGTTATTATACACATTGAAGATGGCCGACTATTTAATGTTTCTTTAAGCGCTAATAAAGGAAAGTTATTCTTTTTTCATGGTTGGTTCAATGTTGTAGAACATTTGCGACTAACCAAAGGCTGTTTGGTAGTATTTAATCCTGTAAGATTCTACTACGTTTAAATTAACATATTTCGTTGATGGGGTTAGTCGTGGCTCTTTCTGGACGTATCTGCTCCCTCCATCATCTCATTTTTATGTAAGATAAATTCTATTTTTTATTTTTCTTAATGTGTTGATGTATTACTTTACTTATATTAAAACTAATTTGTTTTTTTCTTTTTTTTATCATTCCCACAGGTCATTCCTGAATGTATCCTGCCAAAAAATTATGATTATTCATCAAATGATGTAATCTCTACTGTAATTATAGATAACAAAACGTTTAACGTTGCCATTGAAACGTCTGACGGTAAAGTCGGTTTTACCGTTGGTATTGACATAATTGTCAGTCAGTTGCAGTTGAAGGCTGGTTGTTTTTTGTTATTTACAAAAGGTTTTGGTAATTTTTTCCATTAAATTTTTTTTGGAAAAAACGGTGTTGAAATGAGTTTTCCTGATGTAGATGTCGATGAGGTAAGTTACATTTTGGTACTTAAATATATATTTTATATATGTTAATGTAATACATGTTATATATTTAATTTGCAGGCTGGCGTTGCACCTATCGATGCTGAAAATGAAGTTGATGAACAAATACCTGGTGGTGTTCGTCGTTTTGTTCGTATGGCTTGTGAACGTTATTTTGTAAGTTTTAATATCATTTTACAAACCGCTAAAAACAAGTGTTACAATTTTTTGTTACTTAATAAACATTCTTCTTTTAGTTTCATATTTATTATTAATTTTATTTTTACAACAATACAGAGGATTCCTGATCCTGTATCACGGATGGCTAGACTTGATGAAGGTTTAAAAGATATCACCGTTAGGCTTATGCATCTAGATCCCCCACAACAATTTACTAACGGTACCAGACGTGAAAGAAAAAGCGACGGAGGTTTTTGATACGCGTTAACCAGGTGGAAGAAGTTTATGAAAGCAGCTCGAATTAACGTCCGTGACAGGGTTCATTATTCTTTTGATGAAAATGACCAGGTGTTGAGTGTTGAACTGGTTGTACCTTACGTTAGGCGTAGTCATTAGTTATATGACATTTAGGTCATGTTTTTTGCCTTTCATATGGTAGATATTAACTTTTTATATGGTTTTGTTGGTTTTTGACATTCGTTATGGTTTTCAATTTCAAGTTATTACATTTTTTGCATTAGAGGATGTTATTTCCGGCATTTGAAAAGTTTTCTGTTTTTTTCTTCCAATGTATGTATTTGTACACAACATTTGTATTCAAAGTAAATAATATGGTTTTGGTGGAAGCCCGCGTATTACGCGGGCATTAACCTAGTATTTCATATAAAACATTCCTTTTATTACGACCAAATTCACGGATTAGCAATGGTTTGAAGCGAATACGAAAATACAAAAGGAACAAGCTTCCAAAAATAGAAATACAAGACATGTTTTCTAATTAAGGAAAGTTACGAAAAACAGGGCGTTACAGTCTCCCCTCCTATAGGAAATTTCGTCCCGAAGCACCACTGGCTATATTGTTTACCTCGGTCAAAACCTAATCTCATGGAGTTCTAAACGCCAACCGACACTGGCCCGTTCTTCAACCGAAGCTGAATTTTGAGCTGTAGCTTCCACGACAACCGAAGTACAATGGCTCATCTCTTTGATGGTTGAACTCGGCTTCAAATCCACGGTTACTCCTACCATTTATTGTGACAATGTAAGTGCAACACACTATTCAGCAAATCAATCCGGATTTCCACTCACATATGAAGCACCTTGCCTTAGATTTTCATTTCGTTCGTGAAAAAGGTTCAAGAAGGTACTATCCGCTTTACTCTCATCTCCGGAGACGATCAACTTGCGGATGTTTTAACCAAACCTCTACTACGCCAACGGTTTCAACCTCTCACCTCCAAGATTGGTCACCTCTCACGATCGTCCATCTTGCGGGGGCATATTAAAACACATTCGGTGAAAACCGAATATCCCACCAAAGAAGTTTCAAATTCAAATTAATCCTATTGTTGTAACTTACCAATTAATTGGTCAATATTCTAGCTTGTTTAGTTCCCTGATTTTCGCTCATTAGTTCCTAGTCTATAGCTACAATCTTGTATATATGTAATCCTTTTAGTCATTGATAAATCACAAATTTGATAAATTCATAGGTGGTACCCCAAGATACTAATTGTATAAGAGTATAATCATCAATGGGGTTGAATACATGATTCTAACTACATTTAAGTTTCAATTCTACCCCAAACAATATATAAATTAAAACCTTATGAGTCATACGACCCATTAGAGTTTCAAAACAGGCCAAAATTAATATTTTGCTTTTCATGTCATTATTTGTTCTAATCCTTTATATGCTTACCTTGTCTTCCCCTCAATTTCAAACGATGCAAGATATTAACTACACTTACAAATTTATAACTATAAAATCACGTCGGTTTATATTAGTGAAATTACACATATTATACATTCTTTTAAGGAATAATGGAGTTTAATAATCCCAACTATTAGTCGTTGGCCGCAACGGTCCCAACTTCATAAATAACCAATGGTGGTCCCATCTTTACATATTGTAAACCAATGGATCTTTACTAATATATTTTCTTTTAGTCTCCTTTTTCTTTTTCCCTAAACGTTTTGTACGACAAGGTTATTTGTACGTGAACTTAACTCTTATGAGCATATCTTTAAAGTCTTCTACTATGTATGATGTGTAGACCCAATAATTCATGCACCATGTTAACGGAAACGTAACACTTTTGTACGCAACGGTCCTCAAATTTTCAAATACTTTTTCCTGGTCTTTATTCTAAGTATTCTTCACCTTTTTTTTCTTAGAATTTTTGTAGGAAGCAAAGTGTGTTGGACGAATTCATAATAACCGAGGTATGTCACACTTTAAAAAACATTACCTATAGTTTCTTGGGTCTATATGTCTCAATAACCATAACTTGCATATTCTAAGAGTAGATTAGAATATCGTCCACAACGACAACCCAAGACAATTGACTTTACTACCTAACAGTAGTATCTCATTTACTGTGACTGATTAATATATATAAGTTTCATGCTGAGATCTAAAAGGATAATTATTGTTGCACACTTAAAATTAGCGCTGACACGGTTTAGATGAAATGTATCAAATCATGATTTGCTTTTAAAGATAGCCATCTCAGTTAACACGCTGAAAGTGGCTCCTCTCCCACACAACTTATATAGTGTCGATGATTAAACTATATTGGGTAATCGATGTTGCCCAGAATGATCTTTGATCTTTACATCGCAAATGATAAACTAAACTTTATTGAATACTGAATTTGAATATGGTAGAAGGGAAAATGGTAGAGGCAGCAAGAGCTTGAAAACCGGAACTAAGAACATAGAGTCCATCTTTAAGCATTCCTTTTGCGAGAGTTCTCTTGGTGGCCTTGTCCTGAATTTCAAATTGAGATTTGGAAAACACAAAGTCAACTGGATAATCATTGGTTAATTTGCTAACCGATAGCAACTTTTTTGTGAGTTGCGGGATGATTAAAACATCTTTTAATTTTAAATGCGGACTAAGTGTGAGATTTCCAATACGAGAAATAGAGAGAGCATTACCATTTCCGATATAGACCTTTTCATTACCGCGATATGGAACAGAGGAGTCCACATCATCAGAAGAGGGGCCATGTGTAGTGTTGCGCCTGAATCGGTATTCCAATCGGGAGTGTATTCATTCAGGTTGCAATTGGCATGAAACGCTTGGGCTAGGTTGGCAGCCGAGTAAGAAGACTTGTTAGCATAAGAGGCCCATTCTGGACAAGCATTTGCATAATGACCATCATGTCGGCATAATTGGCAATGAGGGTTGCGCCGTGCACGGTCATGAGAAGATGAGCCACCACGAGAGGAAGAGTTTCTGCCCCACCGACCTCTTCCCCGAGAGGAAGAACGGGGTTGTTGATGATGAGCCGTAAAGGCGACTAGGGAGGTGGTGGTACTTAAGCCATGGAGTGACGAAACAAAGAGTTCGTGGCGTTCAGCTTGTGCCAACAAGTCACGAAAAGAAGGGTGTGGCTGGACGGCTCGGTGAGCTGTAGCAAAAGTTTCAAAAGCCGGTCCCAAACCACAGAGAAACCAGTGAGATTTGTCGTTGTCGGGGACGGGGGTGCCAATAGCCGATAATTGATCGCATAAACTCTTGAATTTTTTACCAAATTCATAGACAGGGAGAGCACCCCTTTTCAATTGTCGCAGGGTTTCCTTGAGATTCTGAGATCTTTCCATGGAGTCATGGCAGTAGGCAGATTCTAGAGCCAACCACAAGTCTCTAGACAAAGAGAGACCTAGGACTTCTGCCATTGACTCCTCGGTGAGAGAGGACTGTATCAACACCAAGAGTTTTTGATCAGTCTCCAACCAAGAAGTGTAATCGGGATTTGGTGTCTCCTTATTGTCAGTAGTAATGGTTTTGAAAGGGGTTGGATAGGAACCATCAATAAATCGGTACCAGTTTTGAAGATGGAGAATGGGTTCAATAGAGAAGATAATTAGAGGAAGAAAGTTTGAGGGTGAGCATGTGGAGAAGGGTGTTCATGGGAAGGGTGGAATCAGAGGTAGAGGAATTAGCCATGGGAGCAAAGGAAGCTTGGAGAGGAGATGAAGACAGATGACAAGAATTAGGGTTTGAGAAGGGAGGACCGTAATTAGGCTGATACCATATAAACTAATGGTATTTCTCTGTATTTTCTCTATATTATTTACAGGAAAAACAAGCTCCATATATAGGAGAACAAACAACAATTACAGGAATAAATTAAGGAAAATATAACAACATTTGACCCAATTATTAAGAGCCTAATTAAGGCAGAATCCTTTTCCGATTAAATCAAGTTATGTAAATGATTTACCATGGGGGTTAAGGGTGATAATTCAGCTCATCACGAAAGAAACATTTTACAAAATTACCCTACAAGAATCAAAATTACCTTACAAGATCATTTGTTGAGTAATTTGATAATTACCCTACGAGCAAATAATTATGAAAATGTTACCGTTTTTTTTTTCATATCTTCGTACATTTTGTACGATAAGATTGTTTGTACGTGAACTAAACTCTTATGAGCATATCTTTAAAGTCTTCTACTATGTATGCTGTGTAGACACAATAAGTCGTGCGACACGTTTAGGGAAACATGACACATATGCCCTACGCATCCAAGGTGTTTTCCTCAATTTTTTAAATACTTTTTCCTGGTCTTTATTCTAAGTATAGTTTACCTTTTTTTTCTTAGAAGTTGTGTAGGAAGCAAAGTGTGTTGGACGAATTGATAATAACCGAGGTAGGTCACACTTTAAAAAACATTACCTATAGTTTCTTGGGTCTATATGTCTCAATAACCATAACTTGCATATTCTTAGAGCAGTGGCAGACCCAGAAACTTTTTTCATGGGATGCGAAAATTTTTAAAGGGTCTTCTGTCTATTGGTATATAATATTTTTTTCCGGTTTGGGTCGGATCGGAGACGGGTTCTCATTCAAGTCAATAACTCAATAACATATCTCAACATCACATTATCACATATTCACTTTAAATTTAAGTATTTAACATATCATGTTTTTTTAAACAACTTCATTTTAGTACTTGTAAAAACGTTCCTTTATGTATTTTTACCTCACTTCCAATCCTCTCGAATACTAAACAAATAATAATTTATTGGTTTGATCATATGAAACAACAATCTCATTCTTATACTAAACTTTCTTGAAGTGCCCTTGATATCTAATGATTGTATGAAACATCTGATTAAAATGTTTTTACATATATAATTTTTAAAACATTTTTCCAATCCTCTCAAATACTAAACAAATAATAATTTATTGGTTTGATCATAGGAAACAACAATCTCATTCTTATACTCAACTTTCTTAAAGTGTCGTTGATGTCTACTGATTGTAAGAAACATCTGATTAAAACGTTTTTACATATATAACTTTTGAAACATGTTTATTTATGACAAGGACAATAAAAGTTGTGATGAACAATTATATAAATAATTAAACTTAATCAAGTAAATTAATAATAAATAAATAAATAAAGTCAGATATAATAAAGATATTTGAAAAGCTTAAAAAAAAAAAGCAAAACTCATACACAATACACAGTTATTAAATTAGATTTATATATGGTAAATAAAATAAAGATATTTAAAGTGTAAAATATAGGTCTAGTTCTACTAAGAATTTTGGTGTAATAGGAGCCACTCACAATGTTATCTTTTACTTTTTTGACATACATGTTTTAACATAAATAAAATAATTTTTGAGTGAGTCTATATTAAAAAGAACAATACCCATTCTTTCTCTTTCTTCTTCGTTTGCACACACCAGTAGAGTTCTTATTTCCACCATTTTTCTGGCGAAGAGATTTTTTATTTCTTATTCGTTTTTTTTTCATATATTCTCTATCATGAGGTCCAAGCTCAAGGGGGCGATTACAAAATTTTAAGGGGGGCGATCGGAATTTTCGGCGTAAAATAACACTAAAACTTTTTTTTTCAAGGGGTGCGCCCGCCCACCCACGGCTTAAGATGGGTCCGCCCCTGTCTTAGAGTAGATTTTTTTTGGAACAGCAGCATTCATTAAGAAAGAGGGGAAAACAACCAGCGATAACTGGCAACAAAGAGACAGAAAACAGAAAGACCAAAACTGGCCAAAAGCAAAACAAAAAAAGAAGAGAAACAGAAACACCCAAGCAACAAAACTACATTACATTACAATAAAGTGGAAAAAGGATTAGAAATCCATTCCTCCCATCCACCAGCCAGGTTCCTGGACCTAAGTTTAATCCAATTGAAAAGAGTCGTCACAACCTCTTCCATGATGGCTTCCCCCGTCCGATTTATCCCCCTAAAAAGATTTTCGTTTCTCGCTTTCCACAGGCCCCATAAAACCGAGTAGGCGATACTCAGCAGAAGCTTATGCTGCAAAGCCGAGTCCGCTTCTTCCAAAAGAGCCCTGAGCTGCTCCAGATTATCCAAACCCGTGAAATCCCATTTCGACCAAACCGAGATTCTTCTCCAGACCTGCTTCGCCTTGTCACATCCAAGAAACAAGTGGTCAACCGTCTCCACCACATTGTGACAGTGAGCGCAATCTCCGGAGACGAGAGGGACCCCTCTCACCATAAGATTGTTCGCCACAGGAATCCTGTTTTGAAACGCCCTCCAAACGAAGCAATTAACTTTCACTGGAACCCATTTAAGCCAGTGACATACCTGAGTAGATGACCCACAAAGCTTATTTTCAATGATGTTCCTTAATGACTTGACAGAAAATGAGTTATCCCCGTTACCGACCCACCTCCAAGAGTCCTCACCGGTACTGAAAACGAAAGAATTTACCATCAAAAGAAGGTCGGCCACCTCATCCTTCTCTTTGTCTGAAAGCTTTTTTCTCTTCCAATTCCACATGACCTGAATAGAACCTGAAGTATCGTAGATCACCCTTTCGTTAATAAGACAAGACTTATTCATTTCCAAGGCGTAAAGATCCGGAAATAAGGAGCACAAAGGAGTCTTGCCGAACCACGCGTCTCTCCAGAACCTAGTCTTATCACCTACCCCTACAGATCTCACCAAAAACTCCCTAATATAAACCCCAACACCCGATAAATCCCTTTCAGCCTTTAAGAAATGCGCCCACGGCCCAATACCTACCCGATTAGCTTTAACCTCGTCCGCGGAGTTATCCAAGCGATGAATAGCCTTAATGCATTTAACCCACAGGGCCTTCGGCTCCATCCTCCATCTCCACAACCACTTCCCAATGAGCGCCAAATTCTGAATTCTAAGACAGCCCACCCCCAACCCGCCATACTCTTTGGGCATAAAAACTTTCCTCCACGCGACCCAATTGATTTTGTGAGTGTCTTCGAGACCACCCCAAAGGAAATTCCTTCTAATTTTCTCTAAATTAAGAATCACTTTCTTCGGGGCACGAAACATGGAGAGAAAATATAACGGCAAGGCGCCGAGAACCGCCTTAACAAGAGTGAGCCTACCACCAAAAGAAAGACAAGAAGCTTTCCAAGCATTAAGCCTACTTTTGAGTCTCTCCACAACTGGACTCCAACTCACCGATTTTCCCATGTTGGCAACGATCGGCAACCCAAGAAAGCTGAAAGGCAGAGACGCCGTGTCACATTTTAGGATGTTTGCCATGAATTTGACTTCCAAAGGCCCCACCCCCACCCCAGAAACCTTGCTTTTGTGGAAGTTAACTTTTAAGCCAGACGCGAGGTGAAAACACCTTAAAATTCTAGCTAGATTTAGCACATTTCCCGCTTCCCAATCGCCAATAAACAAAGCGTCATCGGCGTATAACACATGCGAAACGATCGGACCTTGGTTAGGAAGGGCCACCCCTTTGAACACATTGTTGCTAATCGCCTTTTTAATCATTCCATTGAGGCCTTCAATAGCAATAAGAAAAAGATATGGCGATAGAGGATCTCCTTGCTTCACTCCGCGCTCAAACTTGAACTCCTTGGTGGGAGACCCATTCACAAGCACCGATGCTTTCCCAGATGATAACATGCTCGACACCCACATCCTCCACTTGCTACCGAAACCCATAAGACCCATGACCGAATCAAGATACTTCCAATTAACCGAGTCGAAAGCCTTATCAAAATCAACTTTGAAGAGCATGCATTTCAATTTTTTAGATTTGGCCCAAGCTATGGTCTCATTAATTACCAAATGCCCATCTAAGATATTCCTCCCTTCGATGTAAGCCGATTGTTCCGGACCAATGATTTTACCCACCACCTTTTTGATCCTCAAAGCAAGAATCTTCGAAACCACTTTGGAAAGACAACCGATGAGATTAATCGGGCGGTAATCTTTTAAGGAAGTAGGGTCCTTCCCTTTCGGGATTAACGAGATAAACGAAGAGTTGCATCCGTTAGAAAGGAACCCTTTTTCCTCAAATTCTTTCATAAAAGCCAAAAAATCATACTTTAGAATCTCCCAAAAAGCTTTAAGAAACTTGAAAGTGAAGCCGTCGGGTCCTGGCGACTTGTCGTTACCACAGGCCCAGACGACACTTTTAACCTCCTCAGGAGAGAAGTCACACTCCAAAGCCAAACTATCTTCAGTAGACAAAGTATTCAGCTCCAGGTCCACAACTGTCGGTCTCTCGACATCAGATTCTTTGAATTTGACAGCGAAAAAATTGAAAATATCCAATTTAATTCTATCTGGATCCGTTTCCCACATACCATTGATTGGGAGACCATTAATTCTTGACCTTGCCTCGTTGCTTTTCATCACACCGTGAAAAAATTTGCTATTTTCATCTCCTTCAACGACCCATTTCGCCCTCGACTTTTGCACAAGGTCAAGTCGATTAACCGAATAAATCTCCAAGAGTCTCTTTTTACCACTGATGCGCTCTAATCTTTCCGAATCAGTTAGCTGCCCACTTTCGGCCTTGAGCTCGAGCCCGATAATAGATTTTTCAATCCTGGACTTTTCGGCCACTTCTAAAGACACACACGAACGCCTCCACCTCTTTATATCCTCTTTCAGCCTTTTTAATTTTCGCATAATAACTAACTCGAGCGGCCCGTGTCGAACTGGACTCGACCAAGATGAGATAACCACCTGACTGAGATTGTCACATAAGAGCCAAGAGTTGAAGAATTTAAACAGTAAAGGACCAAACCTATGCTCTTTTCCTTCGAACACTAACGGGCAGTGATCTGAAAGATTCCTCGGTAGCGCTGTAACTTTAGCAAACGGCCAGGCATTCAAAAAATCTTTGCAAACTAAAATCCGGTCTATCTTGCTAAGCCTTCTTCCATCATCGCTCATCCACGTGAATTTTCTACCTCCTAGATTGTATTCCAGCAGCCCCGCTGCTGAAATAAAACCATTAAAATCTGCCATGTAAGAGTCGAACCCTGACACCAGAAAACGATCTTCTTTGCGCCTAATCTCATTGAAGTCCCCAAGAACGACGCAAAGACCTCTCAGACCAGCTAGCACACCTAGCAATTCTGCCCATAACGCTCTCCTTTCCACTGCGTAAGTGCTAGCATAAACATTAACAAAGTTCAAAACCTCGTCGCAACCCTTCCACTTTCCCGTGAGAACTATAAAGTTGGAGTGCAACACAATGCCAGATTTAACAAAGATCGCGGGATCCCAAATGCAAAAAATTCCCCCAGACCTCCCAATTGCGCCTACTGCCACCGAATCAAAAGACTCATTACCCCATAATCGCCTAAAAGGAATATCCTCCGTGTTCGAAAGCTGAGACTCTTGCCCACAAAATAAGCTGAGGTTATAAGTTCTCCTGAGATTACGAATCCAATCAATCTTATCCACCCCCCTCGCAGCAATTCCCCGACAATTAAGCGTCATAAAGTTCATCTGACTAACCTCTTAACTCCATCTCCCAAAATGATCGACCTCAAATCCTCCAAAGTGCCTTCCATCTCAAGACCCACCAAAGCCCCTACCTTCGCTGTTTTGACAGTCTCCACCCTCACCGAATCAAAAGACTGGCAATCACCGACAATCACAGGATCCCCTTTTCCCCTCGAAGAGCCTTGCTGCCTAGGAGGGCGATCATCTCTGGTTAGGGATCTCGCCTTCCTTTGGAGTGCTCCTCTCATAATATCTCTTCCCCTCATGGAAGTGAACCTGGAGAAACCTTCACTTACAGTTCTTTTTGCTTTGGAGCTCCCATTATCTTCCAGAGAAAAGGAAGATGAAGGCAACGTGTTCAGGTCAATAACATTGCTTTTTTCTTTTGGGCCTAAAGACCCACCCAAAAGGCCATCATCCAAAAAATTGGGCTCTTTGCAGTTAACTATTTGAGGCACCTCACTAATAGACTGAAGCCCACCAGAACTGGGCCCACTCCCACTCTCCTTATCTACCAAAGAAAATAAACCCTCCTCGTGCCCCACCTTTTCATTGGAACAGAAAACACCTTTTTCCTTACCCCTAGGCGACAACATAATGGCTGGAGATGAAGTGGAAGAGTTTACGTCTTCCTGCATCTCGACATCTGGTCCAATCAACCTCGAACCCCGTGCACTACCCGACTGCTGATCTTCTCCTTCACCTTCCGACTGATTCGCCGGTAAATCATCGCCGTCTTCACCCAAAAAAGAATCCGGCACCCTACCAACATCATCCCCAAACGAGTCATCATCTGAACCTCCCAACAACTCCTCGCTCAACTGGTCACCGTCCGATTCTGAAACTAACTCCTCGTCATTGAACACCGGTCTCCACTCCTCCTGCTCTTCCACAATCCAAACCTTGAAGTTATATGTACCACAAGTGATGTCGAACTTCAGATCTATGGATTCAAATTGGCTAACTAGGACACACGCCCGTGCATGCGAGATGTTTACGTCTTCCTCAGAGCAGTCATAAGGCCATAAAGCTCGCCCTAACTTCTCACAAATGACCGAATAAACAGCAGGACATCGGCACTGAACCGGAACCCCAAATATTTTAACCCAGGCAATCCGATGAGATTGAACGAACGTGTCGTCCCACCATCTGACCCAGGCTAGCCATTTCGACCAGCTATCTACATAACCAAGAAGAAAGTTCTCCCCTTCCTCCATACTCTTGAATTGAAGCAGAACATTTAAACCCCCAAGATATCTAGTTTTACACTCAAAGATCCCGTCCAATTTCATAAGAGTTAAGAGGTCAGAGAGAACCTCCACATCCTTCACCTCTGCCACTAAGGAATGTTTCAGCCAACTCGGGCATTCCGGTACCACCTGCTCCGGAATAGTGATGTGAGGAACTGAAGAAGAAGTCATCATGTTCTCCTTGTCTAAAGCTGAGACCATCTTCTCCGGACCTTTTGTAATGCTAGCATACGAAACGGTTCCAAAAGTAGTCTTCTGTTCGCAGATCCGCTTCCCTTCCTTCTTCTCACGCAACATTGAAACCGACTCCTGACGCCTAGGCTTCTCCTCATACCTGGATATATTTGCTTCGAGCTGCAAACCCTTAAGCATGATGACCTTAAGCTTCTTTTCCAGTTCTACCGGTTCTTTAACGTTCCAGAACCTAGCAAAACCAAAGCATTTTCCTTGACTATTCCTCTTCCTTGGAATGAAAACATCCGCAATATCTCCCACGTCCTTGAAAACCATCCATAGATTCTTGGCCACCCAACCTTCAGGGAAGTTGGTAAAGTAATAAGTTGTTGACAACCTTCTGATGTTCGCCCAATCTTCCAGACTCCCTCTCCCTTGCATTCCTCCATGGCGACGTTGCTCTCCTCTCTCCTCAAACATGCTTCTCCTATATGAAAATGTTGTGTTAAAAAGA
This sequence comes from Helianthus tuberosus, assembly GCA_030545235.1. Classification (NCBI taxonomy): domain Eukaryota; kingdom Viridiplantae; phylum Streptophyta; class Magnoliopsida; order Asterales; family Asteraceae; genus Helianthus; species Helianthus tuberosus. The sequence goes on from CM060448.1 coordinate 56,442,025, forward strand.
AGAGAACATAATCAACCTTGTCTTAGAGTAGATAAGAATATCGTCCACAACGTATTTGTCCATGAATCAACGTCCCAAGACAATTGACTTTACTACCTAACAGTATTATCTCATTATTTACTGTGATTGATTAATATATATAAGTTTCATGCTGAGATCTAGAAGGATAACTATTGTTGCACACTTACAATTAGCGCTGACACGGTTTAGATGAAATATATCAAATCATGATTTGCTTTTAAAGACAGCCATCGCAGTTAACACGCTGGCAGTGGCTCCTCTCTCTCACAACTTATATGGTATCGATGATTTAAGTGTGATTAAACTATATTGGGTAATCGAGATTTACTTGAAGACCAAATGGACAATTATAATAAACATTGGTGAAACTAAAGAGGTGTGGAGTACACACTTGTCCAAGATACGTTGAAAACAAGACACGCTGGCGTGGATCGGGTACAAAAGGCTCGTTGGCATACACTAATGTCAGAGTTCGAGTCATTGCAAATGAAAGAAGATGACACTGTAGATTCTTTCTCAGCAAAGATAAATAGTGTTGCTACACGGGCAAGTGAATTAGGGACAATACTGAGTCAACCGACTTTGGTACGCAAACTCTTAAACGCCATGCCAATAGATTTATTTAAATAGTTGCATCCATCGAGCAATACTCCGATCTAGACGAAGATATTGGTAGATTAAAAACTTATGAAGAAAGGTTAAAGTTGAAGAAAAAAGAAAGCCTCGTGAACAATCTAGAAGAACTATTCTATGCGGATCATGGACAAAATGTTGGAAATCGTGAACGAGGGAGATTCCGTCCATCACGAGGCCGAAGGAGGCACTTATCAACATAGGGGTGAAGGACACACCTCTTACGAGTCGGAAGGAACTGAAAAACCACAAAGGGATGATAGCAAGCAAGAAACACCGGCTATGAGAGATAAGTAAAAAATCACTTGCTATAGATGTGAGAAACTTGGGCACTATGCCTACGAATGCCCAACCAAGAAAACCAAGGAAAATGAGACACTCTTGGTCGAAACAGAAGATGATGATGAACCAGCACTTCTGATGTGCCTAGATGATGAAGAAAAGTAAAATGGGAAATTTGGTCGTGTGAAACGATCAAAGCGGAAAAAAAACGTGTGATGGGGGGAGGAAGATGTCATAGCTCCCGACCCTTTTTACCAGGTTCAGAGGCCGTGGGAAAGAAACCCTGGTATTGGTATTTAATTTGGCAGCGGAAATTTTAACAAGATCGTTTAAACTGAAAACACCCAATTATTTTATTATAAGTTCTGGGACAAACCCCGTAATTTACAGTAAAGGAATTTTATTGATGTGACAACTGCGTTCTGTAATTATCGTATAATGTAAAACAATGTTGATTATCAATAAAACAATGTGCTTTGGTGTTATTATATGTGTAATTGTGTTTAATAATTTTACAATTTGATTCGATTCCGATTTCAAGCTTTAAATCACTTTCTGGAAGGTTATACGCAAACTGGTGCGTAAACGTAATCAGTTTAACGCGACATACACTCCGGAACTGTGACATAAGCCAAACATACCTTAGATACCCTTTATATAACTTAGAAATAAGTTTCGAAGGATTCGGTATGGCAAAAACATGTTTATTTGAACTAAAGAACTAATTGCGACAAAACTGCGAAACGAACGTTGGTGACCGCCCGGATAATATTTAAATCCCAAAAATATTCTGTTATGATTAAAATTTTATTTTTAATCAGGTTCGTGTTGAAAAATAAATTAAAACGCCTAAAAACGTTATTTTTCAAGTTTAAAGCGCGTACCGTGTGTTACTGCGTAACATAGTACTTATACTGCGAAACGCGGACAACACAGCCAGTCTTGGCAACTGAAATTTATTTCAGTAATATTTTGGCGAGTTTATTTTTATAGAATAATAAAAATAATTTAGAACGCCATAAACCGGGATTTAAACGCTAGATAAAATATACGGTACCTAGTTAAACACCTGTTTTTATCTAATTTACCAAACAAACGTACACTTAACCCCCCCCCCCCCCTTCCATTTTCACGGTTACAATATATGGGGACCCCACCAAATTTTTGCTAGATCTTGCAAATATTTCCTTTGATCTTTGCTAGATTGTTTAGGACAAGTGTAATTGCATGCTTCACTTCATATCTTCTATATCTTTCTATATCACAACAAATCTTCACAAGATCACTCAAATCCCTCACTCTCTCTCTCCTCCCAACCGTACACCCCACCTCTCTCTCCATCTTCAAACCTTCAATCTTGTTCTTGAGAATTCAACACCATTTCAAGCTAAATTCAAGTTAGTGTGAAGATCCAAAGGTGTTTCCAAGGTGCATTCAAGTGGTTTCAAGCTTCCTATCATCAAAATCTCATCCAACAACCTACTTGAATCTTGAAGGTATAACATTTATGTTTAAATCATACTCTTGATTCTTGGTTGTTCTTGATGATTTGAAGTTTCTCTTGAATCTTGGGATTTTCACAAACTTGAATTCTAAAATGAAATGGGTCATGATACAAATAAAAAAAATGGTGATGTTTATGTATGTATATAACCGTACATATATATATATATATGTGTGTATGAGTTTTGAAGTTCGATTTTGATAAGTACATGTTTAGGTTGTTGCTTGTTCTTGAATAATATTTAAAATGCAAGTGGTTGATGATCTATGTATGATATGATAATTGTTCAAATACATCATCAAATAAACATAAATAAGTTGCATTTTGGATGTATTTAGTTCATGTAAAATGTTGGTGATATGATAGTATGCTTTAGACACTTGTATATGAGGATACATGTTGATTTAAAGCTCAAGAAATGATAAAAAGTGATTGTATGACAAAAATGTTTTAGATCAGATTATAAACACTAAAAATAACATTATTTGGTATATTATGATGGCATCGAACTTTGACATAGGTTTGATAGCTGTGCATGTTGTACATATAGCTTAAAAAGTATTAAATTATGTGAAATTTGCATGATTTATGTGCTTTATGTAAGACCTGCACTATCATGAATATAACCACTATTTTATTCAGTAAATAACATGGGTTATGTTAAAATTTCAAGTCGTTTCGATTTGGGATTGTTCGGGTAACGTTCGATGCAAAACTATGCGGTAAAACGGTTAAAAATCGGCTTTTCGGAGGATTTTTATAAAACTGTTTTAGATCAGTAACCAAACTGATATTTTTGCTATAAAAATAAGTATTTTAACTTATATTAAGTTTACTTGGTGTTTGGTTAGTCATACGTGACTTCCGGCGCCCAAAAATGTTACCGAATCACTAAAATACGTGTTTTTCAATGTACACTAGAATGGGTTGTTCATGGGTAAATTATATGTGTTACAATGTGCTATGTGTTTTGCAATATGTGTATGATGATGTGTTAGTGTTGACAAGATTATGTGAATTACGAAATAATAAAAAATAATAACTTTTCGAGAAATCTCAAAGTTATGTGAAAATTCTAAGTATCGGAGAAACTTATGTATTTTTGTGAGTTTTGATTATTAAATCATTCTTATCTAATTTAGGACGAGTAAACAATTTGAGGGATCGTGTTAACATATAAAAAACGCACCCAAAGGTGAGTACATAGATCCTCTCTTTAACATGCTTTCAATTGTTTTGGGGTGATTCATATGTATCAAAACGATTTCAATGTTTTAACGATGGTTTCAAAACGATTAAGATGGTTTATACTAAACTAATAACGATTTCTATAATATGAACGAACTTGTTGGTTGTAGTTACATAACGAATGACATTCATTAATTTTGGCCGAACCGACCAGTATTAGGTTATGGTACCATAGGATCCGACAAATCCCGTTATCAGACTGCACCCATGGTTATGTGTGGGTTAGGTGGGTAACGACTGAACCTGATGATTGTTAACTTACCCTTTGGTGGTTTGTTAATACGAGTTGAACAAGTTGAACGATGAACTAGTCACGAAGGTTTGAATGTTATTAGCGAGACGACCAAAAGTAGTTTTCACAATTAAAACGAGAACAATTTGAACGAGTGAACGATTTGAACGATTTGGAACGATTTGAACGATTTAAACAAACGAACGATGATCTATAACGAGAACGAGTTAACGATGTCGCACAACGATGTTTACGAAACTATATAAACCATACGAGTTTTATTACGAGAACGATTTACGATTTGGTTTACATAAACAAATGTTTTGGGTCAAGATTCATGGCATCGAGGTTTATAAATTATAACCAATCTGTTTTGACTTGGTTATTCATTTTACAATACAAACATTTTACAAAACAAGGTTTCTAATATCGATTAACGAAGTTGTACGAGATATTTCAACATGTAAACGAGCCATGAATCTGACACTCACACAAAAACTATGTGCTCGCCAGCATTTCTTTGTTGACTTTGTTTTTACATATGTTTCAGGTGAAGTTGCTTAATGTTGATTGCTAGGATGTTTGAGTCACATAGCATCTGGACGAGACCTTAGTGACATAATAATAATGACAGTCGATATATATAACTTGCTTGTTCAGTTTCAAAGACAATGTTAATGTTTAATATTTAATAAAAACGAAACTCTTTGGTATCCATGGTTGAGAAACAATAATTCTGTTACAACACTCCCCGACGTTTCCGCCACGATTTGTTGTTTTTACGTGGTCGGGGTGTGACAATTGAAAATCCCCTGGTTTACATAAAACATGTTTATTTATTTACTGAGCCACTTCATTCAAGCCGGAGTGCTCCGCGGCACTTTTCCTTGTTCACAGTAAATCACCTGAAACATGTTTTAAAAAGATTTGATCAGCGAAAAATACTGGCGAGTGCATTTAGTTTACAAAATGACACAATGTTATAATTTACAGTATTAAGAACGATTACAATGTTTATATATCAACCAATTACCCCAAATCGGTATTTGTCACTCGACCGAATCTGTGACTATGGTCATATCACCCATTGGCTAACCCGTTGTCCAATGGTGAAGATTGTCAAGTAGTGTATTGATGTGGGGTAAAATACACATATTTGTCGTGTGTAAATTGTATACTTTTTGTATAGTTTTTATTTATTCTTTTTAGTTTTTAGTATTATATTATATTATTTTGTGTTGGTCCAGGTCCTGGTGCAAATGGAGCAAAAACGAGTAATATGGAAATAACCAGCCAGTTGAGTAGAGTAGACCATCAGTGATCGAAGTAAAATTGCCGCTATTTTCTGTGAATGGGCTGAGCCCGCTATCTCTGTGTTATCTAACAAAGGCTGATTTGAAGGGTGCGACAAAAAGAAAAAAAAGGAGTTTACTAAGCCACATGGGCCGCCAAACATGTTCAGATCATTATTGGGCCACACATATAGACATCAATTGGGAAGCCGTCATATTGGACGCAAATTAGATTAGAAAAGGCGGCCCTATTAATATTTTGAGGGGAGTTCGAGAATAATAATAAGGGAAAATGCTACAGAAATGTAACCAAGTTTACGAAGTGTTTCAATTATATCATCCAAACTTTTTTTGTTTCTCTAAAATAACTAAACTTTAATTTAACGTTTTAGAAGTGTGCAATTACCAGGTCATCAGGTTATCATATCTTTTTTCATTAAGCTTTTGTTTTCTTTATGAACTATATATGGATACCAGGAATGAATATAATGATAATTAATGGGATAAAATATCATGTTCATACATGTGTGCTGGGCGTTTCTTCTGAAACAAACGAGAGACCTTTGACCTTGAAGACACCCCCACACCACCACTGCAACTTACCACCTTTCAACCGACCACCATCGCTGCAAGCCATCTGCAAACGCTGCCCGACAACCCACCACCAACGCCGATAATCTTGTCATCAACCTTTCTATCAAAAGATCCCTAATTTGCCATCGGAGTCTGGGTGAACTATCACTGCTGGCGGCAGAATATAGTGGTTGACGATGGCACCGGTTTGTCGGACATCGACTTCTTTCATTTTTATAAAATGTAACGTCCGGTAATTATAGGAGAATAACAAGTAATGAATAAAAGTGGGAAATTAAATTTGAAATAAAAAGTATATAAAAAAAGAGAGATTCGTAAAAAAAAGAGAGATAAATAAAAAAAAAAGAGAGACAACTTATAGTTTAGCTATAAGTTCTTCCGGTAATTAGTAATCACGATGAAGAAGAAGAAGCATTAAGAAAAAGAGAAATGGTCTTGTTATAAGATAAGTTAATAAGTTTCATAAATAGAGAAACAATCCACTTGATATTGGTGTTTGAGAATGTAGTACAAATTTTTTCCCTAAATCATATTAAGAATAAAAAATAATAATAATGAACCTGACACATCATCATTGTTACCTGGTAACCTGACAATTACATGGTATTAAAACATTAAACTAAACTTTAGTGATTTTAGAGGGACGAAAAAAGTTTGAGTTACTTAATTGAAACACTTGATAAACTTGGTTACATTTCTATAAAGTTACCCCTAATAATAACTATTAAAGTTGGAGGAAGTGGCTGCCTTATATATTACAAAAAGAAGGAACCGACTTTGGGGGGGACACATTAATTCAAACATCAGCCGCATATATAGAACATTGGAGAGAACATCATAAAAGGAGGAGGGATTCGATTCGTACATGATCATCAGAGGAGACGCACGAACACAGCAATATCAGCGAATTTGGGACTTCTTGGACGACCATTAGAGGTTGTTTGAAGTGTTCGGAAGCTTTCGGTTGCAAGGGAATCATCGGGTAACACTTTGGAGCGCTCGGGAGTGAAGTTTACGGGTTTAATCTTCCCGTTTCTTTGTTTTCGTTCGTTTTTAGTTGTTATAAAATGAATTCAGATCTGTTTGAGATTGTTATTATGCTACTGATCATGTTTAGCGGCTAAATCTTTCGTTACTACCTAGGCTTTTGACAATGGTTTAATAAAGTTTGGATTCGATTCCCATGAGTCGCTGACTGGGGTTAAGGATTCGATTGGAGTCAAATCGCTGTTGTTCGCAGCCGGTAACTAGGGTCGTTCAAATCCTGAAGTCGGTAAGGTACTACGTTTACCCTCTTGTCCATCGTTCTTGCAAGTTAACTAAGTAATACACGGTATGTCGCGAGAGTGTTGCAGAAGTGATCGCACTTCGGGATCTAAGGCGTCAACACGCTAAGTTCCAGCAAAAAAAGATAAGTGAGGAAAGTATAGTCCAATCATTTGACGCTGAGCCATCCAACTCAGGGACGTTCGTACTAGCGCCTAACATTCTACATGGTTTGCTAGGTGTGCAGATGGGTGTTCGGGTAATACTCGATAACATCGAAATTCAAAAGGATCCAGAGAGGAATGAAAAGTTCACGTTCGAGTATGGGACAATCACTACTATGACCCCTATAGGTTTGCTATGTTTCACATCGACCAAATAACGGAACGAAACCCATTTTCCACTTGTTAAGGCTCATTGGGACTCGCACGCACCCCACATTATTATTATGTGTGCACCCACAATAATATTGTGATTTGCATGCTCATCTTCGCTCCCTTTAACTCATGTCAAATGATCCCTCAAACTCAAGTAGCAAACAAAGAGCATCACGAAGTGTAAGTCATGAAGGTTTAGGGAAATACTACCCTATCAATCACATAACACATGCAAGTAATACACTAACTCATACTGTTGTGCTGAACGTGCAATCACAGGCAATAACATACGTAAGTGTTCACTAGTTATGCAGTACAATGAGTATACGAGAGACGAACCTTGCAATCTAGAGCAGAGTGTCATGGTCGTATTCACGTTTTTCAGAACTGTTCGGTTATAGTCTGGTTTTACAAAAAACATTTTTCCCCTTTTTAAAACCAAGTTCACTATAACCAATGGCTCTGATACCAATTTGTCACACCCCCAAAATACCACGTGCGGAAACCCCCGCGAGGCGTGTGACATACCAGGATCCAAGCCACCAATCACATTGAACTCATAATTATAATTAAATAAAACTTTCATTTATTAACACAAATCGTTACAATCGTTACATATCATTCATTGTGTACAGCGGAAGCATTAATCATTTGTTAAGTGTTTAGTAAACCAAGAGTACATAAACCATTGAGCTTGTATTGAGGTTCCATGTATCTCGACCCATGACCACTCCAGCCTCCCAGACAGCAAGTTCCAAATAATATAAGCATATAACCCTACAAGGCATGTAACAACGAGTCAACAACAAAGTTGAACGAGTTCACAGTTGGTCGTTCGTTTTAAGTTGTTTCAAAAACATAGTTTTTCTTTAGCTGGCTTACTTGTCGTGGGGGTTACCCCATAGTTGAAAATATGATTAACCGATTCCTTCTTTCCCAAACCATAACCAGTGGGGGCTTCCCCATGTGAACCACTAGACCGTTACCATATCGACAACTGACGAACAATAGTTGTGCCCTACGTCAATGTCTATCATCATTGACAGTTTGCCATAATCCATTAGTACACGCCCGTCCGACCGGCACGGTATGAGGTTTGTCAAACTAATAGCGCTATTAACTAATGACTCGCTCGCCATCGGCCTCAGCGATTAAGTCGATATAAAATGAGGGACTTAGGTGATAGAGTTTTAGATAGTAGTTTAAGGTTGTTGTCCTACCCAAGGAGGATGAACGTACGTATTCTACCCAAGGAGAATACGCATGATTAATATTGGCATCCTACCCAAGGAGGATGGCCGTACATATCCTACCAAAGGAGGATATGTAGGTTCCCTTTTAATTCTTTAACCCATTCCCAACCACCGGGAATCCCATGCCTTAGAAAGAGTGTGAACTCACCTCGGTTTGCTCGGCAGATACACAAAAAGGTCAATCGAGCTGCTAGTGGTCAACCACATCCTAACATGGTTACCATACAAGTCAGGTCTAGGTTCAAGTAGTGCACGTATGTTTACACACAAACTGGCAAGTTACAACACTTCATGATAATGGCATACACACAGAACATATTAAACATTATCAGCTTCTCACACATAAGGCCTAACTTGTGCGACTAGAATGATTTGGGCTGATGAAGTTGTGCGAGCCCATACCTCTTGTGCGATAAAGTAAATGAAACCCCAAAATAAATACCCAGCCCAACCATCCTGAAGCCCAACAGCTTATGCGGCCCATTTACGTTAAACAGTTGGTATACTTGTGCGGTCCATAAAGGCTTGTGCGATTCGGAGCGACTTGTGCGATTGGGTTTGGGCTGCACGGCCCACTAACGTGACAAAGTTTAATATACTGTGCAGCCCAATATATTGTGCGATCAGCACCATCTTGTGCGATCAGCACCATCTTGTGCGATCCACAATATATTGTGTGGTCATGCAAGACTAGATTGTACTCTGTGCTTTATTTAGTTGTGCCTAGCTTGTGCGATGAATCTTCTGCGATCAGGCACGTGTGCGACTGATCTTGTGCGATCATGCACTTGTGCGATCTGGTACATGTTTCCTAAATTTATGCAAATAAGTTATTCACTCCATAATTACCCGATTTACCATCAATCAATTCTAATAGTTTCTGATTACAGATAGTCGATTAAATCAAGGTTTTGTCTATTAATTCGTATGAACATGTGCTAACATACAGTCATGAACAATCATCATTAAATCTAATAATCAACTAATGTGTTCCTGTGCTAACACATAACTTAACATGCCAAACAATTTAAACATACGAATGAAATCACATAGCAGCCGGTTCAGTTCTTGGTCTATATCAATATCATGTTATCATCAAACCCTATATTGACCTAATCTTACTACACAAGTGAGTCGATTTTTGTGAACATCAAATCTCATCGATTTACATCAAAATCAAACACATGTTAACATCATAATCAGGCACATGATCTGAATTCTCAAACACCAATTCTTATTTAATATACTTATTATCATGAACCCTAGCTAATCTCATAACACAATACACCAAGAGTATAGCAAACCCATAAGAATGTATAACTAACCGAAGAGTAGGATGGAATCACAAAATCTTTGAGGACTTGGAATGGTCGCCGGCTCGAAAGTGGAGGAGAGTTGTTGCCGTCGGGTTCGAGAGAGAGAGGAAAGCTTTAGGGTTTGGTGCGTGTTATGTATTTTGTAGATTATGAGAGTTTTGTCAAATCCTTATGTTGTTATGCGAATGGGGAAATGGGCTGAACCCATACGTGGGCTGCCATTGTGATTGGAATTCAAAGAGTGTGGGCCGAGTAGAGTACTGCAATTGGATTTATTGTGTACAGCCCAAGGATGTTGTGCGATCGGGTAGTGTTGTGCGATTCAACTTTGGTAATATACATACACACTTACAATACAATTACATACACATAACATACATCTCATCAACATATTAATTAATCATATAAACTTCAAAACATGATACACCAAAGTACATCGTAGGGTTTGAAATATGAGTTGTCACATTTTCAGCTGCCTCGACGCATATGCAATTACTTTCTTACATTGTATTAGCACACACCCTACTCCTAGCTTAGAAGCATCACAATAGACCTCAAAATCTTTGATTCCTTCGGGTAAAGCAAGAATTGGGGCATTTGTTAATCTTTGCTTTAGAACTCTAAAGGCTTCTTCTTGCTTGGGTCCCCATTCAAACTTAACAGTTTTACAGGTTAGCTTAGTTAATGGAATAACTATCTTAGAGAAGTCTCTAATGAAACGCCTATAGTATCCAACTAATCCTAGAAAACTTTGGACCTCAGTAGCTGATTGCGGGACTTTCCAACTTGTGATTGCTTCTATCTTGGAGGGATCTACATGAATACCTTCGTGATTCACCATGTGTCCTGAAAATTGCACATCTTGTAGCCAAAATTCACACTTCGAAAATTTGGCATATAGCGTTTCCTTTCTTAACAGGGTTAAGAGTGCATGCAGATGCTCACAATGCTCGTCCTAGCTTTTGGAATAAATAAGTATATTGTCAATGAAGACAATTACAAATTTATCCAGATACGGCTTACAGATCCTATTCATCATATCCATGAATGCTGCAGGAGCATTCGTTAATCCAAAGGGCATTAGTGTAAACTCGTAGTGACCATAAAGCAGTTTTAGGTATGTCTTCTTCCTGTACCTTCAACTGATGGTATCCGGAGCGTAAATCTATCTTAGAGAAGTATCTAGCTCCCTGAAGTTGATCAAAAAGATCATCAATCCTAGGTAACGGGTATCGATTCTTAATGGTAACCTTATTCAATTCCCTATAATCGATACACATTTGCATCGACCCATCCTTCTTTTTCACGAACAACACCGGTGCTCCCCAAGGGGATGGACTGGATTGTATGAATCCTTTGCATAACAATTCATCTAACTGCTTTTCCAGTTCTAGCATTTCTGTGGGTGCTAATCGATAAGGTGCCTTAGCTATTGGAGTAGTTCAAGGAATTAGATGAATTCTAAACTCTACTTCCCTATCTGGCGGTAATCCAGGTAACTCTTCTGGGAATACATCCGGGTATTCCGAGACTACTGGAATTTCTTTAAGTTCTTTGCTTTTAGTGTTAATGATTACTGAAATCATATACACTATTCCTTTTTTTCGTTCATAACTGGCAACTTTCATTACTGAAATGAACTTCATTGGTTTACGTGGCTTATCTCATGTAACCACAATTACCTCTCCTGCTGGCGTATATATTTCTATGGAATTTTGATCACATAGGATTCAAGCATGGTTGGAGACTAACCAATCCATTCCTAACACGACATCGAATCCTGCTAAAATCACAGGTAGAAGGTTTGCAGAAAATTTATGGTCTGAGAGTTCTATTTTTCCTTCTTGAAGTACCTTATCCATATTAACAGAGTTTCCTTCTGCCGTTTCTACCGTATAAATTTGCCTAAGTTTGGTTAAATGTTGCTTAAGAGCTTGGCAGAAAAAAGTATTTATAAAACCTTGGTTTGCACCAGAGTTAAATAATACTTTTGCGTAAACGTCATGTACAAGGAACGTACCGGCTATTACGTCCAGAAGCAGTTCTGCCTCTTGCGTTGTCAGCTGGAAGGCTCTTGCATTCCTCATATTAGTAGCCCCATCAGTCGCTTTTGCCTTGTTGTCAGCTGGTTTGACCAATTTAGGGCATTCGGGTTTAAAATGCCCAGCTTCTCCGCAATTGTAGCAGATCTTTGATTTCTTCCTGCGCTCCTCCTCTCGGTGCCCCGGTGTTTTGCAGAAACTGCAATTTTCCTTACATTTTCCAAAAATGTTTCCTTTTACAGTTTCTGCAGAATGGTGGCGTGGAAGATTACGCAGTTCCCTTCTTCTTGAAGTTACTATTATTATTACCCCCACGGAAACCTTGGGTAATCTTTTGAGCCAATTCCCTTTTCCTGTTTTCTTCTCTCGTACGCACCAATCCGTCGGTCAAGGTATTGGCTAATTCGACCGCATCGTTAATCGTTCGAGGTCTCGCAGCCTTGACTATGTCACGAATCTCGCTAATTAGTCCCCAAATGTAGCGAGAGATAAGCACCGGTTCTGGTGAGGCCAGAGTCGGTACAATTCTAGCATACTCAAAAAATTTCGAAGTATACTCACGACAATTTACATTCACCATCCGGTGGTTCAGGAACTTATTTGCCATTTGTTCCTTTTCGTAGGAAGGACAAAACTTTCATTCTACCAATTCTTTAAATTCCTCCCAACTCATGGCATAAGCCATGTCACTTCCCTTAGCCTGCAGCACCATGTTCCATCATTCTAATGCTTCTTCTTTGAAAAGGTAGGACGCGTACATTACCCTGTCTTCTTCCGCGCATTTACTTATTTTAATCACAGCTTCGGTCTTTTCTAACCAACGAAGTGCGGCCGTTGCCCCTTCATTGCCTGCAAATTCGACTGGCTTATAGGCGAGAAATTCTTTATAAGTGCACCCATTTGTCATTACTTTCATTTTCTTATATACTGGGGCTTGAACCACATTATTATTATTATTATTATTATTATTATTATTATTATTATCGCCCCCATTCACACTATTGCTGAAATTATCATCGCGGGTGCGTTTGCTATGGTTGGCTTGGGAAGGTCCAACGGGATTTCTAGCGGCTGCAATGATTGCTGGGATAGCATTAGCTATACCTTGAGCAACTATATTTTCTATATCTTGTCTATTGTGGAAATGGTCTTCATTATTGGGTTCTGATTGGTTTACTTCATTTTCCGATTGGTTTACTGCGTCTGCCATCTGTATTTTTAATAACTAGTCGTTTACCCGCGCGATGCGGCGGGAAACATATCACTTAGGTTGGTGAGTTTAGAGCTATGTACGGGGATGTAGTTTCCGATGTGGCATGCGACGACGATTGTGGCAGTGTAGCAGAACGTGAGGGTCAGTTGCGGCCTTCTTCAGTGGCGAAGAATCAGCGGTGTGCGGCAATTGGTGGTTCCGTGATGGCCTTTGGTGGTTATTGTGTGACGGCCGGTTATCGGCTTCAGTAGAAAACAAAGAAAATTGTGTGACGACATATTGTGATACTCGTAAAGTTTTCTTATTCGTAACATCTGTATGGTTTATCTATGCCATAAGCATAAGTTGAATATCTATGTTTCATGTAAGGCTAAGCAATTCCAAAATCTACCATCTAAAAAATTAGATTACATATTACTTGATTTAAAGTGATTTATTTTGTGCTTGTTTTAAATTAACGAGGAGACTTGTTGAACTTCATTTTCTCTTACAACTCTTCTTTTGTGCATACTTTTAATAATATCAACTTTCTCTTTTCATAGAATCATATTTTAGTAATTTGACAAGAACTTTTTGTACATTTAGAAAAAAAAACACATTAAATTTTAAAGTACTCCAATTAAATTAGTTATATTTTAATGTATTAAATGAGTCCTATTTACCACATATCTCACTTAAACTTATTCATTTAAGTTTATATAATTAACACGAATATAGAAAAAGAAGAAAGTCTTGATAACAAAGACAACAAAGACATGTACAACAGATTCATAGAATTCAATTTTTCTTGTAAATTTATTATATGCTAGTTAAATATCCAAAATCAAGCACAATGGTTGGAGCTTTGGTACATGCCTTGTATAATATACTCAAATTCTCATTTCCAAAAAAGTTCGTCTTAGAAAAGCTAATCAAATAGATAACTTAGAAGTATAAGTTTGCTACAGGATCTTGACACACTAATTATAGATAAGATAAAAAATTGGACAAAAAGGGTTTCAAACAGATTTAATTTCCCATAAGACCATGAGTAATGGACATTATAGGGGCATGAAGTGGATTGATAATGCCCCCAACACCATCCTCGTGGGCTTTATAAGGGCATGAAGAAGGAGGGGCATTTCTGGTATAACGCCCAATGGAGAAAACAAAATTGGAAAGTAATGATGAATGAGGGCATTAAGACCATAGGTAATGGTTAATGCCCACTAAGGGGCATTTTTCACCACATCATCATCATAATGCCCTTTTAAAAAAGGTGTAATGGTTAATGCCCATTTCATTTATTACTTTCCATTATTTTTCTTCTCTTTGGGCATTATTATAGAAATGCCCCACCCTCTTCATGCCCTTATAATGCCCAAGGGGGTGGTGTTGAGGACATTATCAAACCTTTTCATGCCCTTATAATGCCCATTACACATGGTCTAAGAGGCGTTAACCATTACACATTTTTAAAAGGGCATTATAATGTTGATGTGGCGGAAAATGCCCTTTAGTGGGCATTAACTATTACGGATGGCCTAAAGGGTTTCAAACCAATCTTACAAGTTAATTAATGTTGTCAAACTTGTAAGCCATGTAGCCTAAGACTACAAAAAATGTTGAAACAAAACACAAAGCTAAAGATGTGCAACATGTGAGTCTGAGAGCGAGTTAAATGCAGCAAGCAAGCATACATTTTTTGGCTCCACATGGATCCTCCGCATTTGAGGTCCATTTGGTTAATTGCCAAAACAGAAAACACATATAGTGAGAGATTTATAAATTAATGATTGATGTGGAGTTTTAAACTTAAAACATATACCAGGAGAACCAGTAACATCATATTATCTAATACACACTACACAATTATTTTTCAGACCTACCCGGAACTCATAAACTACACATTAATTATGTGATGCCAGACTGTTTTTAAGAGGTATGACCAGACAAATCAGGTACTAAAGTATTTCCCTTTTGACGACAGAGAGCGAGACGATCCATACGAAGAACAATCACGTAGCAAGTGGAGATGGCGGACGTCTGGTGGAGACGTATGAACAACAACTGTAGAGCCACACAACTGGAACTATCCACAAACATACTTTTGAATATAGAGTAAAGAGGCCTAAGCTCCTCGGGAAGATGAGCGAAAAAACAAACACGTCTAGCACAGCTTGTGCCATCTTTACATAACCGTGTACGGTACCGAGCCGGGTGTAGCCAACACTCGAACACACCATGAGCATAAACCCCTCTTCTACAAAGTTGATCGAGAAATACCGCAATATCTAACTACTTACAATGGGAGAAGGCAGCAGCTGCAGCAAGCAAGGCAGCATCAAATAGGGTACTGTCAGCATCCAAACAGTATATATCCTGAAAAGGCAGTATCATATTATGTCAAAAAAATAATATCTCCACTGTAGATATGACCCGTGTGGCATGATATACATGAACAATCAAAACAGAAACAGAAACAAAATATTCAATGATGATTACAGTCATTCTTATTTAAGAAATGGGTGATTGCAGGGTAGGAGAAAGTAAGATGTGGAACAAGAGGAAGAAAACACAAAGAGAGACGTGTGCAATTTTATTTTTATACAAATAAGTGTTATGACTTATTGGAAATGGTACCAGGTATGCAATCCAAGCAGCTTTGTCACTGACCAATGACAACTCTTTTAAATCAATCATCTCAGAACCGAAAGAAACAATTCTCCGGTAAGAGGCGTGTATCTACTTTAACGCTATACAATAAAAAAAATACCAAGTGTTGTTCACAAATAATAAAAACTAACATAATATACTTGAATTACTTCCTTCAGATTCAACATGAATTTAACCTGCTTCTACCTGTACCTTGCATGTGGAGAATAAGATCAAAATAGTTACCTTAAGATAGTGTCGGATAACTGCTTGGACACTACAGGTGCAACCTCGGCAGGCCTGCCAGGCCTAACAATAGGAGAGCAAATAGCAGGCATGTGGCAGTCAATGGCTGGTAAACGAACAAAAAATAAAAATCAGATACAAGAGTGATAATACACTTGGAACAAAATGATAGTCATGATGATAAACATAAAGTGCATTGTAGTCAAACCTATGCAGCCTTCATCTGGCGTTTCATTTGCAGGCGTCATGACTTCCATCTTAACGGCGGCTAAAATAGTCTGCACGAACAACGCAACAGAGGTCAGAGGGTAGTTTAGTAAATCTCCATTAACATTTATGTTTTGGGTTGTGTCAAAACCTATATAACATTTATGACTTCCATCTTAATTTGGTTAATCCATCAACATTTTTTTTGCTTTCAACCCATTCGACGGACCCATCCCATTTTTTTTGTTGAAATGCTGTTATTTGACCCGTTGTGGGTCAAAACAGGTCTTATCAGATTGGATCTAGTAAACACACAAATATATTATTTTGCGCTCGATCCTTTTAACCCTTTTTCTCTTTTGTTGAAATTTTCTTAGTAACCCACATTCATGTCAAAACCGGTCTAAAATATAAACAACTACAACAAGAAGTCAACCAACCTTGGTTATTTAAATATATAATCGAGGTCTGACTTCATCGACTTTAAATATGTTACAAAATGCAAACCGCAGGGACCATTTGTGTACTTTTGAAAAGCTAGGGACCAAATCCAAAATTTTAGTTAACCACATGGAGCATCCATGAACTTTACTCTTAACTGAAATAACTGACCTGTTTAATTAACCAATGGTTCGGTTTTGATTCTTTTTTTTAACCAAAATGTTCGGTTTCATGGGGAAAACATGAACGATTGAACTAAACCGTCCTATTTTGAGTTTATGTAAAAAAGTATTAGGCTAATATGTTATATTAGACCATTATTTTACTTGTAAAATATTGTTGTATTTTTATTGCGGTATTTTTTTATTAATTTCACCACACCATTTGCCCCAAGCAAACATCTAAAAAAATGGTTTTAGAATCAAAACCGTTTTTTTAAACCAATTTCAACTCGATTCGACACAGCGGTTTGTAACTGGTTCGTATTCTCGATCTTTGAAACCGGCTTTAAAACCGAACCGGTTGTAAAAAAACGGTTTAAATCAGTTGTTTGTCCAAAACCAGTTTATAAACCGAAATCGATTTGAACCCTGGAAACTGATTTTCCCACAACAACAAAGAAACCAGTTCGGTTAAAAAAACCGGTTCGTTTTGAAAAAAAAAATTCGGTTTGTACACCTTTTGTCCCAAGCCCAATAAAATTTGTTCAAAACTGATTAACTAAAAAACTGTTCCATAACTGCATTAACCGCGCAAACCTTAAACCAAAACCAATAGGTGTTCGATTGGGGGCATGTCGTCGTCTTTTTGAGCTGCGTGGACTCTTCGTAAAGTAGCTTCTGCTGCAAAATGAGCTGCCATTGATGCTTTCTTCTCATCGTTGATTTTCTTGATTTCCAGATTCTAGATAACCGAAAAGTTATTTAATCATATTTGAGGCTATAATGAAAGAGTAAAAGTTAGAGGATAGATGTGGTTCACTCAATACCTTGCGAAGAGATTCGGTCAACTTCAGCTTTTCATCCACTTTTGACAGTTCTTCAGTTAGCTAAGGTATATAGGAGAGAGCAAGAACAAATGTATATCAGTGTTAACTCAAAATAAAACATCAATAAACAACCACATTCGAACATGAAAACAACCTAAATACCAAACAGAGAGTACCTAACATAATGACAATGCACACAATTTTTTTCTCAATGAACACAATATCAATGTCAAAACTCAAAACACCATATACCTCACTAAAAAGTAGCATTTGCTACATTCTACAGGTCGATTTGAAAATTCCAATTCATAGCAAACTCAAAACACCAAATCCAACGGTTAAATTATGAATCAATCGCACAATTTGAAACCCTAGAAATCAGAAAACATAAACTAGCACCTAAATTCTCTATAAGAGTACTCTTTTTTCCTGTAAATCAAACAAAATACACACATACATAAGTGAAAACAGAAACATGATTCGAATTGTAAATCATGTCAAACTTAAAACTGAAAGGATGAGGAGAGTAACCTCGAAGATCTAATTCAAGGTTGACGGAACCCTCAACGCCACCGCCGACGTCTCTCCGCCCGCTCTTCTTTCTCTCTCGCTACCATATGCTGCTTCTCTCTGTTGTTCTTTGTATGTCTTGAATAATCGGATGAAACTTACCTTTTTCGCAACAAAAAAAAAAACCCTAGAACCCAGATTTGATTTGATGGAGAAATCAGTGGCACCCTTAAATCTCCTTCCCCCACTACCGCCGCTCGCCGACCAGAATTCTCGCTGTCCTGTTCTCCTTCTCGTCTCTCTCTCTTTTTACAATGAAATGAAAAGAAGGCAGATTATTAGTGGTTTTGAGTTTCAAAATGAAGGCAGATTTTTAGAGGTTTTGAATTTAAAATTTTGGCAGTCATCTGACAGCTCAAAATTTGGATCCCTTAAGGGTATTATTGGAAAGTTACTTTTCATGTGCTTTAAACACTTATACATTGTGCTTTAAGTGTGTTTTCAACACATTCATTTCTTGCCTTTCCAATATGTTTTTATACATAGTATAGATATAAATATAGATATTCACGAATTATTATCACAGAATAGATAGCAACTGATCACAATAGGGCAATCACAATCACAATTAAGTCAACACATATAACCAAAATCGTCGACTTTGCGACATTTATATTTTTATATATTACTTATGCATCCATACAAACCAGATATTTACAGATACTTATTTGGTGATATTATACAATATTATACACTATTTTATATATATAGTTTATTTTATTATTATTGTATATTTTTATTATTTTATTTTTTTCTCACATAATATTATTATACAAAACATCTAACTACTGTTATCCGCCGCCTTCAGTAGTGGAATTCCCTTTCATCGTACTTCCAGGTAATATTTTCTCCCACAGTCCGGATCCGGGTCCCCATATCCACCAGTTCTTCACCATAACGGCGTAATTCCGCGACGTTCTCCGGGTTCATAGGTGGGAAAGTAACAGGGGGTGGTTCATACTGCGGATAGTATGGATTCGGATTGTGCATTATGTTTTGGAAGTGCCGGTCACTGGTCCACCATTCTTCCATTTGGTCCGAAAAAGGTTGAGGGTTAACATTTGGGTTCGGAATGGAAGGTTCTAAATTGATAGGAAGTTCTGATTGAGCGGGAAAATTCAAAAGGATTTCATCAGCGGGTCTAAGGAGGTTACAGTTTGCCAGTTTTCTGTCAAGTTCTTCCCAAGGTGGCAATTCCTGAGCTTGACAAGAGCTCTCTCCTACCTCTTTTCCTATTCCTTTTGGATCCACCATCTTCTTCACCATTTGGGCAGCGGGTTTCTTCTTTCTTCCTCGTTTCCAGTCTAGAAGCCTTCTCCTCTTTTTGGGCTTGGGTTTCTCTTGGGCCTGAAACACCATTGGCTCCTCGGTGTCAGCCTGATAACCGGACTGGGTTCCCGTAGTCTCCATGTCAGTAGTATGGATTGTGAAATTTCGGAGGGCTTCCGATAATTTATTCATACTGTTAGGCACACATAAGGAAACACAAGAGTCCAAATTAAATTTTAATTATTGTAAATTTAATTTTCACAAAATCACAAAATTTAAAGTTTAAGTATTTTTCAAATACTTAATTGGCATAAACCAGTGGCTCTGATACCACCTTTTCTGTCACGGCCCCGACCCTTTTTACCAGGTTCAGAAGCCGTGGGACAGAAACCCATGGTATTGGTATTTAATTTGGCAGTGGAAATTTTAACATGATCGTTTAAACTGAAAACACCCAATTATTTTATTATAAGTTCCGGGACAAACCCCGTAATTTACAATAAAGGAATTTTATTGAAAATCCCCTGGTTTACATAAAACATGTTTATTTATTTACTGAGCCACTTCATTCAAGTCGGAGTGCTCCACGACACTTTTCCTTGTTCACAGTAAATCACCTGAAACATGTTTTAAAAAGATTTGATCAGCGAAAAATACTGGCGAGTGCATTCAGTTTACAAAATGACACAATGTTATAATTTACAGTATTAAGAGCGATTACAATGTTTATATATCAACCAATTACCCGAAATCGGTATTTGTCACTCGACCGAATCTGTGACTATGGTCATATCACCCATTGACTAACCCGTTGTCAAATGGTGAAGATTATCAAGTAGTGTATACAAAACCCCACATACCGGCAGTAATTGAAGATAACAAAGACTTAATCCCTGTAATTATAACTTTGAAAACAAGTAGATTTGAAACAATTTGGTAAAAGAGAATGACTCACATTGCAGATTTAAACGATCACATGTAGCCTACTGTTTAAGCCGGTAAACCTAGTTAAATAAAAATGCAAACGAAACTAGGTAAGTAACTTAATACAACTTTCACGATAACTCACGAGATCAAAACCGTCACGACGAATGACAAAGTATAGCCCAATATTTGGGAAGCACTTAAACATCCATCGGATCGGTTTTAATCGATCGGACATTGTATCGTAGCAGTGATCGAGTTATTACCCCGTTATCGTAGCAGCATCTCGATACTAAAACGTATTATTTTCAGCAGAAAGAAAGCAGTTTTGAAGTAAATTTTTGACAGTTTTGAACTGCCCAAGCACGTCCCTTTTATAGCTGAATTTTGACTTTCTCGCGGCCCGCGACAGCCTGAAGGGAGATCCTTCGCGGCCGGCGAGGGCCACCCTAGCTACGGCTAGCCCTGTCGTGTCACACCCTAGACCTGCCACATGTGCAACACGTGGTCCTGAAGCTTATCCGGAGACTGACAGGTCTGTCGCGCCCCGCGAAGACCTTGGCTTAATCTTTCACACCCCGCGAGCGAGTACCAAATTTTGATTTTCTTGAATTTTCATAAAATTTAGGGTTTTAGGGGTCCGGGTTTTCACTTACGGAGCGTTTCAGGACATTTTCATGCAAGTCGTGACAGAAGATAACTTGAGAAAGGTACAATAAATAATCCAGTGAGTGGACTAGATTAGGTAAAAGTGAAGACTCCGTGAGGGAAGTAAGTGAGTGGACTAGATTAGGTAAAAGTGAAGACTCCGTGAGGGAAGTAATCAAAATGATAAAAGAACTCGTTGTGTGAGACAACTGTGATGAAGAGATTAAATTTGTGATAGACCAAGGAGAAGACACGCGTGTGAAGGAAACAAGTAATCATGTGACTGGTTAAAAGAAGGCATTCATGTGTGATACAACCGCAAGAGAAATCCGAGTGAGTCAGTTTATCTAAAATCTATGCGAGATGGATTCAATTTAGGTGTTATGATGATGGGCAAGTTAATCAACACTGGGTGAAGTTCGTGTTGAGACAACTACACAAGAAATAGTTCGTGTGATACAAATCAAGTACGGCCAAGACAAGTATCAAGCAAAATGTTCGTGTGAAGCAAGGTTCATGAGGAACATGGTTCGTGAGGAGTAAGGTACGTGAATAAGAAGATACATGTGAAGTGTTGGATACCGGGGAGATCCGAGAAGATAAAACTGCTTGGAGTTCAAGATCTACAACAACTTAAGGATGTTCGTGATTAGGGGGTGAATAAAATACTAATCTCTACACATCCTAAAGTACAAGGGTTGATTAGTATATAGTATAAAGTAGTTTAGAAGGTAGTTATTTTCGCAGCCCCCGACCCTACCCTAGGAGCGGGCGACCGTGAGAGCTATCATAGAGACGGTGGTATCAGTGTTTATTAATTTGGTAGCGGAAATGAGACATCGGAACCATAGTTAGGAAATGTTACCAGAGTTTCAAAACACCAAACTTTTATAATAAACAAATGGGATAAAACACAAGTTTCCCTGATAATACATTTATAGGGATAAAACCCTATTTTATTGAAAACATAAATTCCTTTTATTTAGGTAACTTTTATAGCCACTTCTCTAAGCTTTCAGTGCTCTCCAGCTGGCTTCTATTAGCTTTCACATTAAGTTACCTGAAACACGTTTTAAAAATATTTTATCAGCAAGAAATACTGGCGAGTGTATCCCAGTTTAATCAAGACAGTTTTATAATTTCATAGTATTGAGAGCGATTATAATGTTTATATCTACCAATATACTCATTCAGTATGGTCAATGCCTCACTTGTGGTCATGTTACTCATTGGCTAACTCTTTGTCCAATAGTAACGGATTTCAAGTAATGTACAAAACCCCAGCATACCAGCAGTAATTGTAGAATACATAGACTCAATTACTGTTAAGTATGATTAAAATATTTGAGGTTGTAGTAAAACAGTTTGGTAGAAAAAGAGAATGACTCACTTTGTAGACTTAGGAAATACTATAGCTTCCTGGTGATTCTCCTGGTTATTATCTATTAAAATTAAACAATGCACACGTGTTAGTAAGATAACCCAAATTACATTAGCCATACAACCGAGACAGAACTCCAACGAACTGAGTCAGGTAGAGCCTTGACATGCGTTACAGAGCCCTAGATCAATCGGGTAGGGTAACTAATACGTAACCGGGGGTTATAATACTTATAACGAGGCAGAGCTTCGCTTTTTAGGGGTATAATACCCGAGCAATATAATTGCCTAGAGATTTGAGATAGAGAATTCAGAAAATGAACGAATGAAAACTGAGCTTGATCGCCCCTTTTATAGGGCTGGCGGATGGTGGCTCACGCCCCGCGAGAGATACGGGGTCGGCCTTCGCGGCCCGCGAGGTAGACTAGCTAGGCACTAGCCTTGGTGAGTCAACTGGGTAGCTTAGTCGTGTAACCGGACACGTGGCGGACCAGGGTTCGGCCTGGTGTCACGTTGTCGCGCCCCGCGACGTCCTGGCTTGACCGGGTCACGGCCCACGAGGGCTTCATATACTTGTTTTTTATAAATAATAAGGTTATTTGGTTCCGTTTCTCGTATACTAAGGGGTATAATAAGGACGTTTAGGGTTATGTTAAGGGGTTTTAGGAGGGTTATTATAGTTATGAAGTTCGGGGACCAAAGATGACAAATCAAAAGTTTATAACCGACTCACTAAATGAAGAGATGTGTCTCTTTGGACACACCTTTTGGATTGATGGCTGCAAAGGAAAAGAAAGGGACGCGAGTTTTTGATTCTATTGACACACCTCTTCACATTCATTCTCATCCACAAGATCAAGAGACGCACCCGTTCGCGAGGAGACATGTCTATTCACTCGCATCTATTAGAAACTATAAATAGGGATAGATTTCATTTGTAAAAACACTACTCATGTATTCGAATTAAAGTTATATGAAAGATTAGTTTATCATTTTACGTTCTAAAGATCAAAGATCGATTGTGTCACACCCCGATATTTCCACGTATTACCGGTGGGCCCGGTGGGGAGTATCGTGACGCAGTTGATATCATCATAGTCAAACAACACAATTTAAATGCACAGCGGAAGCAAAAGATGAATCACATTACAAACCGAATAAAAAGTAATATCAAAGTATTACAAACGGACTGTAAAGGATCCACAGGCGGATCAAAAGATAAAAAAATCATTGTTCAACAGACTTTAACATCTAGAGCTTGCAAGACTTGATTAATGATGCCAGGAGTAGCCAGCCTATTTCGTCTAGTACCTGCACTTAGCCTTTTTGGAAAATACGTCAGTTTACACTGGTAAATACAATTAACTGACTCATTTTGAAAAAGAGTTTAAGAAAATTAGTTTTGAATGCACACGGCACAAAATATCTTTTATAACTTGGGACAATTATTTAAAAATAATCTTGTATACAGTTTTACTTATTTGTCGTCCGTTAGGGCTGGTTAGAAGAGCCGGACAAGATTAACTGACACGCCACATGTATAATACCCACAAGGTTGATTCCTTAAAGTGGATTACCAGTTTTTACATATGCAACTGTCAGGTGTATGCCTACACCCCGTGCTTAGGTCGTGGCCATTTCAATGAATGATGCCAAGGATATCCGGGACATTGTCATTTAACCCCCAAAGGCCATACACCAAATAATACAGATTAAAACGAGTTATGTAAATGAATTAATCACAATCCGATTTAAATTACTACATACCCGACCAAGCGGTATTATTATAATACCGTATCCCAAGCCCGTATAGGGAAAAATAAGTTAAGAGTATTTACCTGGAAAATATTCAAATTTATCTCAACCGTATTCAATCAGCAAGTGCAAGTAGCTTTTACCGGGCTCCTAATCTGGAATGAAGGTTTTTAATAACCAATTAGGTTCCTAACGGGTCTTAATTAAGCCTAAACTTAGACCGGTTAGTTTTAAAAGAAGATACGGTTCAAACGCACGATTAAGCGAATACCGGAATAGAATGCGATTTAGACCCGACAAGTTTGTATACTTGTATAATATGGGTAAACTAAACACATTCTGGATTTTGAGATAAAAATGATAAGGTTTGACCCGTTTCGGCTAATTTATGCAAACTAGTTACATAAACCGCACCGAACGCGAATAATGCGTTACGGGTAACCAAGTGAGTCATATACAGGTTTCCTAAGTTAATATGCCTTAAATATGTTGTGGTATCAGTAGGATACCTTTCGTTATGCCCAAAATGAATTTAAACTCAAACTATGCCCCGTAGGGGTATTTTAGTCATTTTAAAGCTTTAAAAGAGTTTAAATATAAATCTGAGTTTCAGGTCTGATATATTTAGTAAAAATACTTATTTTTATAAGTCATAACAGTAGGGTATGGTATATAGGTGAAATTTACCTTTTATAACTAAACTATGCACCGTAGGGGTATTTCGGTAATTTTACATAAGCTTAAAAGGTCAAAATTTGAAACCTGAGTTTAAAACTTTTGCTTACTGTTAAAATATAAAAATTTTCTTAAAACATCAGTAGGTATTAAGTCTTATATGAGAAAAATGGTTTTAATACATATTATGCGTTTTAAACGCGTAAAAAGACGGTTTTAAGCGATTTCCGGGTTTTATAAGAAAAGATGATATTTTTATCATTCCAGAAGGCTTAAAATATTTTATTTATCATATAAAATCAGTAGCAAAATGTTTGGTATCAAAATAATTTGTAAAACTCATTTTATAGGCCAAAAGGGCAAAACCGACAATTACCGAATCAAAGCTATAACCCTATGTTATGCTCAGCCTAAAAATAAATAAAAATCTTTAAAAATCCCAAAATATTATTTTACATCAGTAGGTAAAAAGTTTGGTATCAAAAATTGGGTTTAGATGGGCTTTATGCTAATTACGCCGTTTAATTAATAAAAAGGTTTCTAATTAGGCTATTGAGCATAACTCTTAATCTAGACCTCTAACTGATGTGAAAATTTAGGGACATGTTTATAAATCAGTAATAAAGATTATTGTCCTCTCACATTTTCAAAATTCTTGTTTTAAGGTCAAATGGGCATTATGGTCAACATTTAGGCATATAACGGAAACATGCATATGATTCAAATAACTAATGAACCAAGTTGTATAATCACAGAGGGTTATACTAACATGTAACCTGGTCCTATTAAAGCTCTAAGGCATTTCTAAAATATGCTCTAATGGGTCAGAACTGGAAGTCAAAACAAAAGTCAACATATGCGACTTTCGGTTCCGAACCGAGCTTAAACTGAAAATTGTCGGGTTGAACATGTTTAGACATGTTCTTACATTAATTACCAAGTTATATTAGTGATAAAACAGGTTGCATCGCTTCTACATTGTTAATTATGCATTTATTTGAAAAATTGCTTTTTGTTGACTTTTTCTAATCAAGTTTGACCTGATAATTGACCTAGTTAGAGTGGGAATAAGAGAGTGCCCTTTTAAGGGTTTATTACCCACATAATTACCAACTCATAGGTACTTTCAATTTGAAATTTGACTGGACAAATTGTGATTAATCACGAAGTCAAACCTTAGTTACGACGGTTTGACTTTAGGCTAATAAACTAAGTAAAACTGAATTAAGGAATGTTAAGGACACTTACTGAAGTCCTATGCACGACTAATGATCACTAGGAATTGGTCTGGAGCTCCAGGAATCTCCAGAACTTGAGTTATGAAAGTTTTGAAATGCAAGTGTCCAATGTTGCAACAATAGAACTTCTTATATAGTGATTTTGATCACCTAGGATCATGCCAAGCAAGTCTACAGGTGTTATATGATGCTTACAGGTGCCCCCTATGCATGAAAACATGTTGGTGCAGCCCCTGGTATGTAAAACAAGCTTCATAAGTCGGTTAACAGGCTGAACTGGCAGCTGCCAAACAAATTCTGTCACTGGCGGTTTTAGGCGGGCCGCGTAAGAGTCCATAGGGACTTACGCGGCCGGTATGGCTCCCGGCTACAGGTTAAAAATGTTTCAGAAATTGCACTTTAGGTCCCTGGTCCTTTTAAAGTGGTTTTAACTTCGTTTATTGCACTTTTGACCCTCCAAATTGACTTTTAAGGGCTCCAAGACATAACCAAACTTTGTTAAGTCCTTGGTTAGTTTTATGATCACCCGAAAAGCCTTAAATTTCAACGTTGACGCTTTTAACCCCTCATATACGAATGTTATCATAACTTTCTCATACGATAACGAAACCTTGTGAAATTTTTATCACTTATTCTAGGGAGCATAATTAATCGTTACAAAGCTTCGGGTTCGCTAAAAGGTCACTCAGAGGTATAAATTAAACATGTTGACACATTTAACCCCTGTAATTTGTAATCTCTCACTTTCTTTCACAATTGGCTTCGTATGATCCATAATTCATCCGTTTAAGGGTATAAACATCGTGTCGAGTTGTTGAAAGGTATAATTATCCATTGTTGACACTTTGAATCCTTTTACACACGTAAATTATTCGTTTGTCAACTTTAGTTCTTTTTAACTTAATCCTTTACACGTTTATAGTCCATGACACGTGTCAATATAATATTGGACATGAATTTACGAGGTGTTACAGATTGGGACCAACAATTGGTATCTGAGCATCAGGCTCTAGGCGTGGGAATCGCAAGGCATCGAATCGTAGGGTTATTTGCGATCAGGTTTTATCTCTAATTTTCAATTCGCAGGTTTCAATCTTTTCGGTTCAGGAGTCGAACCGGGTTATGTTAGAAATATAGGGTTTTTGATTTTGGGGTTGTAGTGAGAATTAGATAGTCATAAATTTGTTATTACGCGTTGTGGTTATACGCGGGTTAAAGATTTAAAAGTTTATTGAATTCAAGAGAATTGTATTTTACCGGTACAGTTGGTTCGTATTGGTGGTCAAGAAATTTTAAGAACACAAAAAGTAAGGTTGTTTGATTACAAGTTTGTTTGTGAAAGTAAAAATCGTTCGGTTAGAAAACATGTCAGGAACAACCGGACCAAATCAACAAATTGTAATTCAAAAGGAAGGTAGTTCTCTTTCCCAATTTCAATGACCAATTTTGAAATCTACAAATTACACGGTTTGGGCAATTCGCATCAAAACGATTTTAGAAGTGAATGGACTTTGGGAAACGATTGAACCGACAGAAAATACACAATCGGATGTTAAGAAAGATAAGTCGAGAATTGCATATTTGTTCCAAGCAATACCGGAAGATGTTGTATTGCAAGTTGCAAGTTGTAAAACCGCAAAGGAAATTTGGAACACGTTGAAAACAAGACACGTTGGCGTGGATCGGGTACAAAAGGCTCGTTGGCACACACTAATGTCAGAGTTCGAGTTATTGCAAATGAAATAAGATGACACTGTAGACTCTTTCTCAGCAAAGATAAATAGTGTTGTTACACGAGCAAGTGAATTAGGGACAATACTGAGTCAACCGAATTTGGTACGCAAACTCTTAAACGCCATGCCAGATAGATTTATTCAAATAGTTGCATTGATCGAGCAATACTCCGATCTAGACACGATGACTCTAGACGAAGCTATAGGTAGATTAAAAACTTATGAAGAAAGGTTAAATTTGAAGAAAAAAGAAAGCCCCGTGAACAATCTAGAATAACTCTTCTATGCGGGTCATGGACAAAATGTTGGAAATCGTGAACGAGGGAGATTCCGTCCATCACGAGGCCGA
The DNA here is from genome assembly GCA_030545235.1 of Helianthus tuberosus. Classification (NCBI taxonomy): domain Eukaryota; kingdom Viridiplantae; phylum Streptophyta; class Magnoliopsida; order Asterales; family Asteraceae; genus Helianthus; species Helianthus tuberosus. Next base: position 56,470,355 of record CM060448.1, read on the forward strand.
AGGAGGCACTTATCAACATAGGGGTGAAGGACACACCTCTTACGTGTCGGAAGGAACCGACAAACCAAAAAGGGATGATAGCAAGCAAGAAACACCGGCTATGAGAGATAACTCAAAAATCACTTGCTACAGATGTGAGAAACTTGGGCACTATGCCTACCAATGCCCAACCAAGAAAACCAAGGAAAATGAGACACTCTGGGTCGAAACAGAAGATGATGATGAACCGGCACTTCTGATGTGCCTAGACGATGAAGAAAAGTAAAATGGGAAATTTGGTCTTGTGAAACGATCAAAGCGGAAAAACCGCGTGATACCGGTACCAAACCGTACCGTACCGGGTATATTCGGTACCGATACCCACTTTTGAGGATTTTCGGTACCGGTCGGTACCGAGCTCATCCCTACTGGTTGTGTGAGACAACCGTGATGAGGAGATTAAATATGTGATAGACCAAGGAGAAGGCACGCATGTGAAGGAAACAAGTAATGATGTGACTGGTTAAAAGAAGGCATTGATGTGTGATACAACCGCAAGAGAAATCTGAGTGAGTCGGTTTATCTAAAATCTATGCGAGATGGATTCAATTTATGTGATATGATGATGGGCAAGTTAATCAACACCGGGTGAAGTTCGTGTTGAGACAACTACACAAGAAAAAGTTCGTGTGATACAAATCAAGTACGACCAAGACATGTATCAAGCAAAATGTTCGTGTGAAGCAAGGTTCGTGAGGAACATGGTTCGTGAGAAGTAAGGTTCATGAATAAGAAGATACGTGTGAAGTGTTGGATACCGGGGAGATTTGAGAAGATAAAACTGCTCGGAGTTCAAGATCTACAACAACTTAAGGATGCTCGTGATTAGGGGGTGAATGAAATACTAATCTCTACACATCCTAAAGTACAAGGGTTGATTAGTATATAGTATAAAGTAATTTAGAAGGTAGTTATGAAGTTCGGGGACCAAAGATGACAAATCAGAAGTTTATAACCGACTCACTAAATGAAGAGATGTGTCTCTTTGGACACACCCTTTATATCGATGGTTGCAAAGGAAAAGAAAGGGACGCGAGTTTTTGACTCTATTGACACACCTCTTCACATTCATTCTCATCCACAAGATCAAGAGACGCACCCGTTCGCGAGGAGACACGTCTATTCACTCGCATCTATTAGAAACTATAAATAGGGATAGATTTCATTTGTAAAAACACTACTCATGCTGTATTCGAATTCAAGTTATATGAAAAATTAGTTTATCATTTTACGTTCTAAAGATCAAAGATCGATTGGGGCCAACAAAAACCACCAACTGAAAAGTTTGCGGTGGTTCAACCCTATATAAATGTTTTAGGTGTGAGTGTATATGTATATGAAGAAACAATTTTATATACGTATATGCAGAAACAATCTTGTACAAGAGTTAGATATTAGTAACCACTCACTCTACTATGATCTACGTGAGCTCATTTCCTACTCGTAAATCAGAAATGTTTTAGGTGCGCGTCTATTCTATTCAAAGAAAGACATCGGGCCGAAACTTTCAGGGAGCACTGGATTTGATGAAAACAAATGCTAGTATTTTATCATATCGTTATGCTGCACTGGATTTGATGATAAAACAAATACTAGCATTTTATCATATCGTTATGCTGTTTGGTACACCTCTTCCAGTAACCCCAGGTTCTGAAGTTGGTATGAGCAGCTCGTAAGGTGGAACACCAGCACCACATCTGTTCCTAAGCCTTGGATCAACATTCCTTCTATGTATCTCATTTTCAATTTTTTTAACATTCAATGAAAATCTGTAGAATGCATCAATAATATCTGGTTCACCTGGCCACCTAGTGTATGCATCCTTAATCTCCCCAAGATACTCCTCCTCGTGCGAGTGTGCTGAGATAATATCAATTACAGCCATGTATTTTGTTGAATCAAATAAACTAGGCAAGGATGTAAGAAAATAGCCCTGTGGATCAGCCATGAAACTTGCATACTCATCATCATGTGGTTGGGGTATAAGTTTTTGCATAAGTGGTGGCCTATTCGGAACATATGCACCATAGTGGTACTGCCCAAAGTTAAGTGCCGCATGTTGTGCTGAAGCAGTCCATATTAGAATGGTCAATATCTCGGTAAGATTGTGAGGATTGCTTAGTTTAGGCCACCAATTAGCTTCACGAAGATCAGCATGACCCACATTAATGGCTTCACTATACCATGATTGTAGTTCTTTGTCAGATATAACATCATTTTCATCTGGGTAGTAGTGGGTAACATATGTGTGCACCAGCTCTTGAATTGCAGACCAAATAAGAAGCCCATCATTGGCATATGGGTAGTCTTCAATGAGGAGTCTCAGACCATGGGGCTTTGTCTCATCAGGTACTGCCATTCCTCTACAACCAATGTCAAGTAAAATACTTAGAACATGTTATAGACAGTTTTTAAGCTATCATCGTTATTTAATTTTATTGGACTCGTAATCTTGGCATTAAGAAACAAACTTTTAGTATTTATTTTATGTGTGTTATTGTGTTAAACTCATATACAACCTATTGTTAGTATTCTGGTCATAAAAAATGGGTTAAGACATTTATTATTCTACTTTATTTGCATATTTCTGTTTTGGTTTAGCAGCTTTGTATTCGTACCTCCGTATCAAATCTGCAGGAAGGCCTTCTAAGTCGAAGCGTCACCAGTCACGATAGGCAGCACTTATAATCTCCGTGCTATATTTTCCAGGAGAAAAGCCACATTCTATAATCCCGTTTGCGGATATAAGACTCTCACGGGCCATCGCATTTATTGCAAGTGCATGTTCCATGTGGTGACTAAGAAGCTTGAAAATCGGATGCATTATGCTCAAGTTTCGGTGAGTGGCTATTATGAATGGTTCCATACACGCATGAACTCGTAACCTATATATCAGTTACACCACATCATAGTCATTTATTTGTAGCCAACATATTTTATTACTTTCATACATATAATGAGCATTTAGGAATATAGATTAGGGATAAATCAACACTTTGGATACTATCTAAATAAGTGTGCAAACTCAACAAATACATGTGACTTACCAATGATGGACAAGTTGGTGAACACCGTTGTCATTAGAGCATACATGAGCTTTGCCTAGTCTCCACAACCAATTGGTGGTTGCATCAACCGGAGGAGTGAGAACATGTTTTGAAGGGATATTGGTGTCATTAGGAGGAAGGCTAAGCTCGATTGCAATGGGCTTTAGAGTTCCCATTGTTGTCAACAAGAAGATTGTACGGGTTGCATATGCTTTTCTGTCTTCTTGAGTATTTATCTTCTCCAAAAATGGTAGGTAAATGTCATGGTAATCTAATATGAAAAGCTTGTTTTCATCCAAGGCCTGAAAGTACAAAAACAAATTGTTTGAAATCTTGATGCGGGCCCAAGTGTGGAGGATCGGGCCATCTTGTATTTGGAGACCCAAGATCGCGTGACAAAAAAAGCTTCACTAAAATGACTCTAACTTGGGCTACAGGTGTCCGTTTTGGGCGTGCGACCAGGCGAAACGATCGTGAGAATGAAGGCCATCTTTCTACAAACAACCATAGGTGGTTTGGGTCATCGTCCGGGCCCAAAAACGCTTATTTCTATGAGTTATTTATATTTTTATGTTTTTTAGTGCTTTTAGTGGACTTTTATTTCGTTCTAGCTTTTGGCCCAAGTGTGTTTTGAGGCCCGTTTTCAATTTACATTATTATTTATATGGATGTAAAGGGAGTAAGATAATCAGTTTTGAGTTATATGAAAAGTCATTTTTCTCTCCCAATTCACTAGTGAGTGTTTTGTGTGTGAAACCCCAATTTTCGGTATTCTTCGTGAATCAACGAATTTTGGAAGAGTCGTTCCTGGTATTCTGTGCGAATCAACAGGTCCGATTTCGTATCCCGTTTTCTAGTCTACATCAAATCTAAACAAAACACTTGGTGTATTAATTTTTTTGTGCTCATATATTATTAACTATTGGCAGCTATACCTGTTGTACAGACATTCCATTGAGGTGGCCTATGATATGTTCCTCTTTAAGATCTGATTCTGGTGGGCCATATATTGATGGATCAAGTTTGCTCACAGGAGGATATACCTGTAGAAGCAAATTTAAATGGTGTAAAGTTATAATAACTAAAGTACTTGATATATGTTTACCTTCAACTTTTCTATGCTAACAGGGTTCATCCCGGCAAGTGTTTGGCGGCCAAGTTCATGATCATCTTGTTCATAGCTTGTTACACCTATAATGTCAATGATGTTTTATTATAATGCTTTATATATGGAGAAAAAATATATACTATTTGTTAGAAAGATGTTTTTTGATTAGGGTGACACTTACATGACAAGTTTTTTGGAGTCTCAAACTTGAATATTTCTTCAATAGATCCACTTATATCCAAAAGCTTTAATAGTCCATGCGTATTTAAATTCATCTCTGCTTCTGGTCTACTCCTATAAAGACGAGTAAGATCTGCGAAGTCCCTACAATCATCATTCTCATTGCAGAAGGTGGCCACCATGGGTGGAATGTTGTGCAGCACTCCCTTCCAAATTCCCATGTGGATATCATTGCGCCTCGTCCCCTCCATAGCTTCATCTCGTGGCACATATGTTGAAGAAATCAAGGTATTCACCGGTGTTTCACTAGTTACATCTGCATAATAATATTGCTGAATTATATTAATTTTTGTGTGTTTTCATGGGTAGCATGTTACATTACTTCAAATGAACTAATAATAGGATTAGAAAAGAAAAGAATCCCACCAGCAATCGTGGAGGGACGTCCTGTGCGACAACGTCTGGGATGTGGGTTTGTTTCACCTCCTAGTGTTGGCCTTGCATATTCAGGTCCTTTATCAGGATTTCCAAGATCATTATAGGTGTCATAATCATATATCCTGTCGGAAGGCAATCTTTGTCCATTTCCATCACCTCTCTTATTTTTGAGCTCCTTAGTTCTCAAGAATTTCAACCCCATAGGTGTTTGACTTGGTAAGTATGCCTATATATAAAACCCAAGAATACATAAGTCATTGGACAGCCTTTGTAGATGACATAAGAAATTAGACTTTGGCATGCCAGGTGTGCATAATTTAGAATATACATGGATTACGTGAAGGATGATGATATATGCACCTTGTTGGAAAAGAATATCCTTGTTTCTTTGCTAATGTGAGCTGGTTGAACCCAAGATTTGCATGAAAAATGGACAAAACCATCCAGAGAGATGGTCTCCACATACAATTCCTTTTCATAATTGTTTCCCACTAGGATGGCCCCTGGTTCTCCAAAGTCTGCATCAATTACCAGCTCAACTTCAAAACTGAAACACCCCGTACCGATAGCTTTGCGAGTAGGACATTTGCTCCAGTCTTTTACACATTCCTTGCTCACCTTTGGCTTCATGGTACCTTTCATGCACAAATGTACAATATAGAGCGGTATGAGCACACAACACAATACATAATCTAAAACAAACATAAACAAAATATTAGAAATGAACCCATGTAATTACGTACTTGGATCTAATTCAGTGCTAACAAGTTGAAAACGGACACCCTTTTCCACAGGCTCCGTATCGTTTTGTGAGTATGGCCATGGGATCTTTACCAATGAGACGTCGTTGCTTATCTTCACGGTAACTGTTGCTGTTACCTTCAAAATCGAGGACACGTCAACCTTAACTTCCTCCTCCAGGAAATCCATAGCCAATGTAGCTCTTAGAGTACTTTTCAAATTCTTCTTGCAAGAAGAAGAAAAGGACGTTGGCACACTTAATGTTGTTCTTTTCCCACAAACACTAATACATTGGGTAATAGGGTAGATGGGATCAGTGTTTAGTATACTCTTCCCCCCTTGAGAAAAAGAGATGAAAGACTTTGTTCCGGCCATTTGGTATTCACAAATAAATGCCTACTTAGGTTTTGTGGTTCTGAGTTATTTTGAACTGTATATATAGACAATGGCATCTCAATAAAACCAAAACATACATTTCAATAACCAAAACTAACACATAACAAGCATCCCACGTTGAGCACGTGTGTTTTTATTAGCTGGTTGTAATCTTTAAAAATATACACGAGGGGCAAGGTTTGAGTCTATTATACACATTTGACCATTTCGTTTTATTTGATCGATTGGCATCGATTTTAAGATATAACTCAGTAGTTACACGTTAAATTTTTTCTATCTATTACTCTGATTAGTTTAGATGGGCAGTGGAACCAATCAGTGGCTGATGTCACATTGCATATATATATATATATATATATATATATATATATATATACATACATACATACAAATCTAAACGGATTCAAAACAGTATGAATCAAAACGGATATAAAACATACAAGGCTACACGCAATTGTTTCACGTCCTTTCATTCCATATCACTCTCAACAACTTTGCTTAGAAACCTTTTTGCAGTTTCTTTATGCCAGGCTATATAAGTGATGCTTCCCGGACCGTCTCACCAGCCTCACGTGGCAGAAGAGGATTACTCGCATGACTATCCTGTAGCGCATCGAAACACCCGTCTTGTAGGTCACCACATCATTAAGGTGTTGTTTGTTTTTTTAAGAGGTAAAATGTTTGCAGTCTACGGACCATATCTGTAAAAGAAGAGGTGGACCAAACCTCTACAGTTCGCAAGAAGAAAGTTGTTTGTTTTTTAATGTATGCAGACTTCTAAAATAAACTGGTAGTGGTGTACGGACGGTGGTGGTGGGTGGTGGTGTTGCTGGCCGGTGATGGTGGTAGACGGTGGTGGTGGGTGGTGGACGGTGTTGATGGTGATGGACGGTGGTGGTGGACGTTGGACGGTGGTGGTAGTGATGGACGGTAGTGGGTGGTGGACGGTGGTGAACTGTGGTGGTGGTGGTGGTGATGGGCGGTGGTGGTGTTTAACCCTCTGTAGACCTTAGAAGATCTTAGATGTGGTTGGGCCAAGTCTGCAACAAGAAGAGCTCACGTAGACGTTTTTTAATGAAACGTCATCAGAAAAACAAACAATCTGCACATGGCAATGTCTGAGCGTGGTATACGCGGTGCAGACAGAAGAGCTTGCGCGGAGCTTTTCAGAAAAAACAAACGGCACCTAAGGAAATGTCACCTCACTCACCCTACTTTTCTTTACTTTCTTTCACTAACAACAGTTTCACCTCTTTCACTCCACATCACCACTTCGAATTATTTTTTAATCATTACCCATTTATTTAAATCTTATTTTTATATAAACTAATTTACAATAATAATTCTATAATATAACATTTGATGAAGGTTCTTATGAATAGTAAATTGATTGGACAATAAGTTGATATTAATTACATTTATACCATTTAAACCTTATTCTTTTTTGTGATCAGTTTTGATTTATTAAATTTGTATTCTTTATATTTATTATATTTGTGTAATTATAATCTCATAAGTTACTTTAGTTTCTATATTTATATCTAGATATTATTAGGAAACTTTTTATATTTAATTATATGAATGTATTTTTTATTTATTCGTTTACTTTTTTTGTTCTTTTAATCCAAAAATATTCTAGGCTTGGGTTTTTTGTGATAACCCGAACTTTCCAGGTTTTTCCTCGGCGCGTTGCTTGTTGCACAACTGTGTTTTCATAATTCATTGCATTGTAACGGGTGAACGTTTGTATATGATTAATTTAATGAATGTGATTATTGTTTGTTCATGTGATTATTGAGTATTATTAACGTACTGAAAATTTATTAACTGCTTGAGATTAGATAGACTCAACCCTTACACTCTCACATTTGACGAAACATTGGATCCTCGTTGCAAACCTGTACTCGACGAAACATAGGTTTTTCGTCATCACCTTTACTCAACGAAACTTAGGGATTTCGTCATTAGATCTGTGGCCCAATAAGATCTGTGCTCGGCCCAATGACCTTGAGGCCAAACCAAGCCCGATTTCCTCCTTATCAAATCGTGTGGGGAGTAGTTTCTGTTATCACAACCACATTTGTTGCAAACCCTAATCCTCTTAATTCTCCTTCTTCACGGCGACGGCAACCCTCTTCATCGAGACTCTCTCTCGGTTCTAACGCACCGGTTCCCTCTCAAAGTATCTCCTTCCTCGTTCTAAGCACCCTCTTGCATCTCTTATCCGGGTACGTGTTTTGCCACTGTTGGATTATATTCGGAGTTGAATTCTTACCTTCTTATATTCATACTCGTCTGATGGTTTGCATGAATGATATAGTTATAGAAATTATATAGGGAGTATGTTAAAACATTAATCTAGTCATGCGTGGAATAACCTGATCTGGAATCCTGAAACTTGATAGTATTAGTGACGTTTTGTTAAGTGTTGATAATCAAGGAGTTGCACATTGTTAGGGGGCGATCACTGTTTGATGGTAATTGTGTGTTCATAATTAAATGATGATTGGAATTATGTGGAATGTAATTGGTGATTAAGTAATGATTGCAAATGATCGTATTGTTGTGAACGGAACAGTTGCAGTTAGGGTTTGTGCATGATTAGCAGCTGATAGGGCATCGACGAAAGATCCTTCGAAGAATAATCATATTTCGTCGGCTTATTCCTTCGACGAACAATGGTGATTCGTCGGCTCATTCCTTCGACGAACAATGCTGATTCGTCGGCTTACTCCTTCGACGAACAATGATGATTCGTCGGCCTGTTCCTTCGATGAACAATGATGATTCGTCGGCTTGTTCCTTCGACGAACAATGATGATTCGTCGCCCTTCATATCGACGAAACTTGATGATGGTTCGTCGTTGGGACAGAATCTCACAAACAGACTGTAGTTTAGAACACGTATGATAATGAATGACTATATGTTGAATTTTGTCTGTTAATGATGTTAGTGATGACTGGGGAACTATAAACTGGCCTTTATGGATGGCACAATTAACTGTTAAGCGTAGTTATGAATCATATATGTGAAGAATGGTATTGCATGGGCTTGAATAGCTGCTAGGTGTTATTTAGTGATCGTTGTTTTAAAATGCACACTGCGAGTATAAACTGATTTCGTATACATGGATACCATAGGCTTAATTGATTAACTGTGAACAAGTAACCAATCATACCGAGCAAACCAAGGTGAGTTCACTTCACTCAAAACAAGCATGCGTCCGGTGGGGACAATCAAACTGACAGAACTTGTAAACGGATTTTCGTAAACCCATATCCTTGTAAGGGATATGAGGCGGTTTTCAAATACCCACATCCTTGTAGGGGATGTGAGGCGGATTTCACATACGCATATCCTTGCAGGGGATATGCAACGGTTTTCAGTAAACGTTAATGTTGGATAATACACTCACTCTCTATCACTTAAGTCCCATCACACTACCAGGTTATTTGCTTGTAGGGCAACTGGGTTATTAGTTGATAGCGCTATTAGGTTTGGCACCCTCACGACGTACCTGGATAGGACGGGCATGAACTAATAACTTAAAATCATGACCAATGTTTGATAGAGCATTGGAGAAGGGCAAAAAGGGTCGTCTGCAGTATCGAGTTATTATCAACATAACATAACACGACATAAGTCACTACTTGGTATTAAACGGTTAAAACAAAATGTGAATTCACCAGTGTTGTCTGATACACTTTTCTGCATGCTTGCAGGTCCTTAGGTACATTGTTATGGAACTTGCTATCTGGGAAGCTGGAGTGGTCATGGGTCGTGGCTTTTGGAACGCTTCTCGTTGTTGCATCGTTGAACACTTTTATTTAAACAAACTATTATGCTTCCGCTGAACATGTTGATTTGCTAAATGGTGTTTGAATTATACAATTTCGTTTAATGGAAAGTTTTACCTTATTTTATATGTCTATGGTTCAATGTGATTAGTGGCTAGATCCTGGTACGTCATACGCCTCACGGGGGTTTCCGCTTGTGGTATTTTTGGGGGTGTGACAGTTTGGTATCAGAGCCATTAGTTATAGTGAACTAGGTTTTAAAACGTTTTCATAAAACCAGACTATAACCCAACAGTATCGAAGCGACCATGACACTCAGCTCCAGATTGCAAGGTTCGTCCTCTGTTTACCTTTATGCATTACTTGGTTAGTAGTTACACACACACGACTTGCATGAAACTACATATTAGATACCCTGGTGTGATTACCTGTGTTGCGTGTTTTAGTGAAGCTAGATAGTGTGGCACTACCCATCGACTCTTATGATTCTTGATCTTGTAATACCTTTCGTTTTGCTATTTGAATGTGGGGGAACCTTTTAGCACAAGTTAAGAGGCACTGAGATAAGCATGCAAATTGCCTTATTATTATGGGTGCACACATAATAATAACGTGGGGTGCATGTGAGTCTCAGTGAGGCTTAACGAGTGTGAAAGGGGTTCCGCTCTGTTGTTTAGTGTAAACTTTGTAGTTTGTGGATGACAATGTGAGGTTTGACTCCTACCTTATTTCGATTCTTAAACTTTTTCCCTCTTCTTATATAGAATCATGAGCGGACGAGGTTGTCACACCCCCAAAATCCACCTGCGGAATACCACCGCTTGAAGGCGTGACTGACCAGGATCCAGCCACCAATCATATTGAACAAGCATATAAGTAGTTATAAAAATCCACCCAATACAATTGGTGTTCAAACAAAACATAGTTAAGTTGCAAGCGGAAGCATAAGTCTTAAATCAAAACATAAGTTTAATTGTTTCATAGTTTAACATGGCACACAGTCGTCCATGTCCCACAACGATCCTCCTCCATGCAAGCTCCAGCTAAGAACCTAAGGACCTGCAAAGCATGTAGTAACGAGTCAACAACAAGTTGAGTGAGTTCACGGTTGGGTGTTCGTTTTAAGTTGTTTCGAAAACAGTTTCCTTTAGCTGGCATCCTGCCGTGGGGGTTACCCCATAGTTAAAAACGTGACTTGTTTATTCCCGGTTACTCTGGCAATCCAGCCGTGGGGGCTACCCCGTGTAGTTATCTGGCATTTCGGCCGTGGGGGCTACCCCATGTATCTACTAGACTCGTTACCATATCGACTGCTGACTGTAGTCATGTTTATGTGCCCTGAACTGTCAATGTCTATCATCATTGACGTGCCAGTAGTCCATTAGTTCACGCCCGTCCTCTGCGGCACGGTGTGAGGTTTGTCAAACCTAAATAGCGCTATCTAACTAATGACCCGCTCGCCATTGGCCTCGGCGATTAAGTCGATACAAAGATGAGGGACTTCGTGATAGAGTTTTGGTCTAGTACGAGTTATCTGTCCGTGAGGACGAGGAATTACATTCCTGAACCTTTGCTGTCCTACCCAAGGAGGACGAGGAACCCAGTTCCTTAACCCCAATTCCCGACCCCTGGGAATCCCATGCTTTGTAGAGGGTGTGAACTCACCTTGGTTTGCTCGGTAGAAACACAGAAAAGTCAAACAAGCAATGTTGTGGCTACTCACGTCCTATCATAGTTGTATCATACAATCAGGTTCGTATTCAAGTAGTGCACGTATGGCATACACGTATAATAGCAGGTAGTATGCAGGTATAATTTATGGCATACACTCATAACCATACGGTTCACAAAGACACTTATGAGTTCAGTATACAAGCGAACAAGGCCCAATAGTCCGGCCCAAGCACTTCGGCCCGTAACAGTGAGAGCCCAAATAGTGTGTACATGCACATGGGCTCGAGTCGCAACCGGACTCGCAACCACGGTTTCGGTTCGTGCTGTTTTGGTTACGAGTCGCAACTGGACTCGCAACTGTGGTTCCGAGTCACCAATTTGGTGTGCTGATCATGTGTGGTTTCGAGTCGCAACCAGGTGTTTGCGACTCGCAATCTGTGTCGCAACCGGGAGATTTCGACTCATCGTGCATGGTTTCGAGTCGCAACTGATGGTTTCGGTTGGACAGGAGCTGATTCGGTACAGTGTACTACCCACTAACATTCTGATTTCATGTAACAGTTTGTACTATCCAACCAAAATCCTTAAACATGTTTCTTGTCTAGCAAATTACTAAAAATGGATCAAACATATCAGATTTCAAATATTCAACATGTTCATATGATATTCAACAAGTTCTTCATGTGTTCATCATGTTCATCTTTAGGGTTTTCATCTTTTGAACAAACAAGCTCATTAAACCGATTTATGTCAACATAATCTACTTAGTTTAATGCACCAATGATCCTTATCATTCACATATTCAATCCGAGAACATAATAGCACCATATTCAAACATTTTTCTACTTATTCATATGTTAAGTTATCATGAAACATTAGCAACCACTCTAATCATGACTTTGTCTAGAAATCAAGCATATACATCATAGATGAACAACAACAATCTTAACATCGGTTATTCAAGGAGGATATATATCTATCATGTATGAACCTTAACAAGCAACATGTTATCAAATCATCATCATCAACCGAAAATCATACATCATTATCAACTCAAAACACAATACACATCCGGTTCACAAACATCATCAAGCATACACTACACTAGTTAAGTTCTATCATTCATACCATTATTAAACAACAGCAAACATCATAAATTCACTAACCAGTTCAAGTGTGGGTTCAAAGGTGTGAGTGAAGCTTCCAACCGGTGTGTGTGAGAGACGATCCGAGAGCTTCTTACGGTTGTCGATTGGATCCGAGAATGAAGGAGAGACAATGTTGTGACTTAGGGTTTTAGTGAGAGGATGAGGAGTGTGTGTGTAGAGGAGAGTATGAGTGTTGTCCAAAATGACAAGTGTGGGTATCATGAGGATTATATACTTGTTTCACTTGTGCACCCTAATGGGCTTCGAAATAGGCTAAGGGGTGTGTGTGGCCCAACCGGCCCACATGTTACGGTTCACTCGGTTCATATACATACCCGCATACATACACAAAGCATACACATAACATAACACATAGTCATATAAGTTCACATGTATTCATTAAATCATCAAATCAGTTAGTCGCTAAACGTTCAAGCACACAACAAAAGGTTCTAAATTTCGAGTTGTCACATCATCCCCAAGTTGAAAGAAATTTCGTCCCGAAATTTGGTAGGCACTCACTGAGGAAGCTAGTTAAGTTGTATGGTTTTCCCGGTTTTCCTGGGGTGTCACATCCACCCCCCGTTGATCTGGAATTTCGTCCCGAAATTCCGTAGCTTCGGCCTCAGTAGTGGGTGTACTGTTTGCGAACAGTTGGGGATACTTTTGTTTCATCTGATCTTCGCGCTCCCAGGTGAACTCTGGGCCGCGACGTGAGTTCCAACGAACTCGAACGAGAGGTATTCTAGTGCTCTTGAGGACCTTAACATCCCGGTCCGTGATCTCGACTGGTTCCTCGACGAATCGTAACTGCTCGTCGATAGTGAGTTCCTTCAAAGGAACTACGTGGGTCTCATCTGACGGACACTTCTTCAGATTCGACACGTGAAAAACGTTGTGAACTGCACCGAGTTCCGCTGGTAAGTTTAATCTGTAGGCCACCCTGCCTATTTTCTCAATGACTTCGAAAGGTCCAACGTATCGTGGGTTAAGTTTACCGCGTTTACCAAAACGAACCACACCCTTCCAGGGTGAAACTTTGAGTAGTACCCGCCCCCCAACCTGGAGCTCAAGTGGCTTCCTGCCCATGTCGGCGTAAACTTTCTGACGTTCACGGGCTGCCGTCATGCGTTTTCGGATCTGAGCGATCTGCTCGGTTGTATCTACCACATATTCTGGACCAGTGATCTGACTATCTCCCACCTCTGCCCAGCAAAGAGGAGACCGGCATTTACGTCCGTACAATGCCTCAAACGGAGCAGCTCCAATGCTGGTGTGGTAGCTGTTATTGTACGAGAATTCCACAAGTGGCAGATGCTTTTCCCAGCGGTTGCCAAAGTCGATTACACATGCACGAAGCATGTCTTCTAAGGTTTGAATAGTACGCTCGGACTGCCCGTCCGTCTGAGGGTGATACGCTGTGCTCATATCTAGTCGCGAGCCAAAGGATTTGTGCATTGCTTGCCACAGCTCTGAAGTAAAACGTGCATCTCGATCCGAGATAATAGAGGTGGGCACCCCGTGCCTCGAAACAACTTCCTTGAGGTAAATTTCTGCAAGAGTGGAGAACTTATCCGTCTCCTTGATAGCCAAGAAGTGTGCAGATTTTGTGAGTCGATCCACGATCACCCAAATAGTATCGTTCCCGCGCTGGGATCTAGGTAGGCCAGTAACAAAATCCATGGAAATTTGCTCCCATTTCCATTGAGGTATCTCTGGTTGTTGGAGTAGGCCTGATGGTTTCTGGTATTCCGACTTGACTCTCGCACAAGTCAAACACTTGCTGACGTAGGTTGCTACGTGGGCCTTCATGCTAGGCCACCAGTACGTAGTTTTGATATCATGATACATCTTATCTGATCCAGGGTGTACTGAGTAGCGAGACTTGTGTGCTTCATCCATCACAAGCTCTCGTAGGTTGCCATAGAGTGGGACCCAAACGCGTCCCGTTACGTAGTAAGCACCATCTTCCTTCTGTTCTAAGCGTTGCCTCGATCCGCGTAGGGCTTCAGCCCTGACGTTTTCTGGTTTCAATGCTTCTATCTGAGCAGCTCGTATCTGGGAGGGAAGGTTAGAATGGATCGTGAGTTGTAAAGCTCGCACGCGCTTAGGCGCAGTGTCCTTTCGACTAAGGGCGTCAGCCACCACATTGGCTTTGCCCGGGTGATACCTGATCGAGCACTCGTAGTCATTCAGTAGTTCAACCCATCGTCGTTGTCGCATATTTAGTTCTTTCTGCTTGAAGATATGCTCGAGGCTCCTGTGGTCAGTGTAGATGGCGCACTTGGTACCATACAGGTAGTGCCGCCATAACTTAAGTGCAAAAACAACAGCTCCCAGCTCTAAATCGTGCGTAGTGTAGTTCTTTTCATGAACCTTGAGTTGGCGTGAGGCGTAGGCTATAACTTTGTCTCGTTGCATCAACACGCAACCAAGACCCTGAATTGATGTGTCGCAGTAAACCACAAAGTCGTCTGTGCCTTCCGGCAAGGAAAGGATAGGCGCGCTACAAAGTCTATCCTTTAGGTGCTGAAATGCTGATTCCTGTGCGTTTCCCCAGCGATAAACAACGCCCTTCTGCGTTAGTGAGGTGAGAGGCTGTGCAATCTTAGAAAAATCCTTTATGAATCTCCGGTAGTATCCCGCCAAACCCAAGAATTGGCGAATTTCCTTTGGTGTACGAGGTGCAGGCCAGTTCTTTATCGAGTCTACCTTGGATGGATCAACGTGAATCCCATCCTTGTTTACCACGTGGCCTAGGAAATGGACTTCTCGAAGCCAGAAGTCGCATTTCGAGAACTTTGCATAAAGCTGTTCTGTTCGAAGGAGTTCCAGAATAAGTCGCAGATGTTGCTCGTGTTCCTCCCGACTCTTAGAATAGATCAGGATGTCGTCGATGAAGACTATAACGAACTTGTCCAGGTAAGGCTTGCACACTCGGTTCATCAAGTCCATGAAAACCGCAGGTGCATTTGTCATCCCAAAAGGCATGACCAAAAACTCATAGTGCCCGTATCGGGTCCTGAATGCTGTTTTGGAGACGTCCTCCTCCCGGACTCTCAGCTGGTGATAACCCGATCTCAAATCAATCTTCGAATAGTAGCTCGACCCTTGCAGCTGGTTGAACAAGTCGTCGATCCGCGGTAGAGGATAACGATTCTTCACCGTCACCTTGTTGAGTTCCCGGTAGTCGATGCACATTCTGAAAGTACCGTCCTTCTTCTTTACAAATAACACTGGAGCTCCCCAGGGCGATGAGCTAGGACGAATAAAACCCTTATCCAAGAGCTCTTGTAGTTGCGTAGAGAGTTCCTTCAACTCTGATGGGGCTAAACGATAAGGTGCACGGGCTATGGGCGCAGCTCCAGGAGCTAGTTCGATCTGAAACTCGACTTGGCGACGAGGCGGAAGACCAGGTAATTCCTCAGGAAATACCTCTGGATAATCGCGTACAACTGGAAAGTCTTCTAGCTTCTTTTCTTTTTCTGAGGTGTCAGTAACGAGAGCCAAAATGGCAGTGTGGCCCTTTCGCAAGCACTTTTGGGCCTTAAGGAGAGAAATGACGTTCTCAACAGCACTCCTCTTGTCGCCATTAATCATGAGAGGTTCACCACCGGGACCTGGAATACGGACAACCTTCTCGTTGCAAAGAATCTCCGCTCGGTGTTGGGACAACCAATCCATCCCAATGACAACGTCGAAACTACCCAAGACAATAGGAATGAGGTCGATAGAGAAGGTCTGGTCAGCGAGAATAACCTTACAACCCTTGACTACGTGTGTGGCTTCTAAACTCTTACCATTTGCTAGCTCTACGGTGTGCTTGTTGTTCAAAGGGGTTGGAATACGCTTAAGCATTCGGCTAACTTCTAGTGACATGTAGCTAGTATCGGCGCCCGAATCAAATAAAACTGAAACATAAAAGTCGTCGAGAAGGAACTTACCCGCCACAACATTGGGGTCATTCCTTGCTTCACCTTGGCCGATCACAAACACCCGCCCCCTGGCGCCATTGTTGTTGTTGTTCCCATTGTTACCATTCCCCTGATTGTTGTTATTGTTGTTGTTGTTGTTCTGGTTCCTGTTCAGTTGAGGACAGTCTCTCTTGAAGTGGCCTTCAGCTCCACACTGAAAGCACCCTTTGTTATCACCTTGCTGCTGCTGCTGGCGTTGATTCTGTTGAGCTTGATGACAATTCTGATTGGCGGGGTATAAGCTCCTGCAATCCTTTGCAGCGTGACCAGGCTTGTTGCACCGATGACAGTTGCCCCTGGTGCATGGCCCGCTGTGGTGCAGGCTGCAGCGATTGCATTTGGGATGATTTCCTTTGTATCCACCACCAGACGATTGCTGATTAGGGCTCTTGTAGTCCTCAGTCTTTCTCTGCTGAGACTGGGACTGAACAGAAGTCGAACCCTTACTTGAAGTTCCATCCCATTTCCGTTTGTTGTCACTAGAGGTACCAGAAGTAGTTGCAGCACCTATGCGTTTTGGTAACTTGTTCTGCTCCACCGCCTGATCCGTGAGACGGTGAGCCAACTGGACAGTTTGCTGGTAGGTGGCGAGGTTCGCTGAAGTCACATGACTTTGGATTTCTGGCACTAAGCCCTGAAGAAATAGTTCGATGCGTTTGATGGGAGGATCCACCATAGTAGGGCACAGAATTGCCAGTTCGTTCGACCTTTTCACGTAAGCTTCAATCTCCGACCCCGTCATCTTGAGGTTGAAGAACTCCACTTCCAGCTTGTGAATCTCATCACGACTGCAGTATTCTTCTTTGATCATTTCCTTAAAATTCTCCCATGGGGTGGCGTTGGCAGCAACCAACCCCAGCATCTGAACCTGAGCGTTCCACCATGTGAGGGCTAAACCCTCGAGAGTACCAGTAGCATACTTCACTCTGCGCGCCTCAGGGCATTCACACATTTCGAACACAGATTCTAGCTTCTCAAACCAGTGTAGGAGACCTACTGCTCCTTCAGTGCCGCTAAAAGTAGTTGGTCGGCAGTCCATGAAAGTCTTAAAAGTGCACACGGGTGGCTGAACGTGCTGACCTATCGTAGGTGAAAGAAAAGACAGAGTTTATCACAAAGGTTGGTTCACGAGAGTAGGATCCTAAAGATCCTAGAATGAGTTCGGACTGCAGGATATACCTCCTGCGTGTGCAGCTGCAAGTGCTGCGGCAATTCGTTCGTTGATCAGAGCCGTCAACTGGGCTTGTGTCAGGTTAACGCGTCCAGACATGATCTTCATATCAAGAAGAACGTGAGTGAGAGGGGTTTCGCGAAAGTACAATGATAGGATAGAGTAAGCACGCACGTGTTCAAGCAACAGTAGTTACACTAACCAAGTATACCATAAGCAATGTACTATGTAACTAGCAAGTAGGCAATATATACACAGATCATATCACCTAGAATGTCGAGCCTTGCATGTAGAGTGAAGCATCGTTGTGGACCGTTGAGCATTGTACAGGTTATAGTCTGGTTTTAACAAAAACGTTTTCCCCTTTATTAAAACCAAGTTCTCTATAACCAATGGCTCTGATACCAATTTGTCACACCCCCAAAATCCACCTGCGGAATACCACCGCTTGAAGGCGTGACTGACCAGGATCCAGCCACCAATCATATTGAACAAGCATATAAGTAGTTATAAAAATCCACCCAATACAATTGGTGTTCAAACAAAACATAGTTAAGTTGCAAGCGGAAGCATAAGTCTTAAATCAAAACATAAGTTTAATTGTTTCATAGTTTAACATGGCACACAGTCGTCCATGTCCCACAACGATCCTCCTCCATGCAAGCTCCAGCTAAGAACCTAAGGACCTGCAAAGCATGTAGTAACGAGTCAACAACAAGTTGAGTGAGTTCACGGTTGGGTGTTCGTTTTAAGTTGTTTCGAAAACAGTTTCCTTTAGCTGGCATCCTGCCGTGGGGGTTACCCCATAGTTAAAAACGTGACTTGTTTATTCCCGGTTACTCTGGCAATCCAGCCGTGGGGGCTACCCCGTGTAGTTATCTGGCATTTCGGCCGTGGGGGCTACCCCATGTATCTACTAGACTCGTTACCATATCGACTGCTGACTGTAGTCATGTTTATGTGCCCTGAACTGTCAATGTCTATCATCATTGACGTGCCAGTAGTCCATTAGTTCACGCCCGTCCTCTGCGGCACGGTGTGAGGTTTGTCAAACCTAAATAGCGCTATCTAACTAATGACCCGCTCGCCATTGGCCTCGGCGATTAAGTCGATACAAAGATGAGGGACTTCGTGATAGAGTTTTGGTCTAGTACGAGTTATCTGTCCGTGAGGACGAGGAATTACATTCCTGAACCTTTGCTGTCCTACCCAAGGAGGACGAGGAACCCAGTTCCTTAACCCCAATTCCCGACCCCTGGGAATCCCATGCTTTGTAGAGGGTGTGAACTCACCTTGGTTTGCTCGGTAGAAACACAGAAAAGTCAAACAAGCAATGTTGTGGCTACTCACGTCCTATCATAGTTGTATCATACAATCAGGTTCGTATTCAAGTAGTGCACGTATGGCATACACGTATAATAGCAGGTAGTATGCAGGTATAATTTATGGCATACACTCATAACCATACGGTTCACAAAGACACTTATGAGTTCAGTATACAAGCGAACAAGGCCCAATAGTCCGGCCCAAGCACTTCGGCCCGTAACAGTGAGAGCCCAAATAGTGTGTACATGCACATGGGCTCGAGTCGCAACCGGACTCGCAACCACGGTTTCGGTTCGTGCTGTTTTGGTTACGAGTCGCAACTGGACTCGCAACTGTGGTTCCGAGTCACCAATTTGGTGTGCTGATCATGTGTGGTTTCGAGTCGCAACCAGGTGTTTGCGACTCGCAATCTGTGTCGCAACCGGGAGATTTCGACTCATCGTGCATGGTTTCGAGTCGCAACTGATGGTTTCGGTTGGACAGGAGCTGATTCGGTACAGTGTACTACCCACTAACATTCTGATTTCATGTAACAGTTTGTACTATCCAACCAAAATCCTTAAACATGTTTCTTGTCTAGCAAATTACTAAAAATGGATCAAACATATCAGATTTCAAATATTCAACATGTTCATATGATATTCAACAAGTTCTTCATGTGTTCATCATGTTCATCTTTAGGGTTTTCATCTTTTGAACAAACAAGCTCATTAAACCGATTTATGTCAACATAATCTACTTAGTTTAATGCACCAATGATCCTTATCATTCACATATTCAATCCGAGAACATAATAGCACCATATTCAAACATTTTTCTACTTATTCATATGTTAAGTTATCATGAAACATTAGCAACCACTCTAATCATGACTTTGTCTAGAAATCAAGCATATACATCATAGATGAACAACAACAATCTTAACATCGGTTATTCAAGGAGGATATATATCTATCATGTATGAACCTTAACAAGCAACATGTTATCAAATCATCATCATCAACCGAAAATCATACATCATTATCAACTCAAAACACAATACACATCCGGTTCACAAACATCATCAAGCATACACTACACTAGTTAAGTTCTATCATTCATACCATTATTAAACAACAACAAACATCATAAATTCACTAACCGGTTCAAGTGTGGGTTCAAAGGTGTGAGTGAAGCTTCCAACCGGTGTGTGTGAGAGACGATCCGAGAGCTTCTTACGGTTGTCGATTGGATCCGAGAATGAAGGAGAGACAATGTTGTGACTTAGGGTTTTAGTGAGAGGATGAGGAGTGTGTGTGTAGAGGAGAGTATGAGTGTTGTCCAAAATGACAAGTGTGGGTATCATGAGGATTATATACTTGTTTCACTTGTGCACCCTAATGGGCTTCGAAATAGGCTAAGGGGTGTGTGTGGCCCAACCGGCCCACATGTTACGGTTCACTCGGTTCATATACATACCCGCATACATACACAAAGCATACACATAACATAACACATAGTCATATAAGTTCACATGTATTCATTAAATCATCAAATCGGTTAGTCGCTAAACGTTCAAGCACACAACAAAAGGTTCTAAATTTCGAGTTGTCACATCATCCCCAAGTTGAAAGAAATTTCGTCCCGAAATTTGGTAGGCACTCACTGAGGAAGCTAGTTAAGTTGTATGGTTTTCCCGGTTTTCCTGGGGTGTCACAGAGGTCATGGACGTGGTCACATTGCGATGACTCAGGCTGAGTTGACAAACTTGATTAACACACGTGTGGCTGAGGCCTTAGTAGCCTACCAAGCTGGTACGATATGTGCCAAATAATCTTTATTCTTGTATCGCGTACCCATTTCTTACCATGTGTGCTGTATTTTCTTTCGTCCTTAGGTCTTTAAGCGAATCAAAACCAGAACAATCCACCTGTGTGTACGTTCAAAACGTTCATGGATTGCAAGCCTCAAACTTTCAGTGGAGCTGAAGGTCCCGTGGGACTGCTCCGTTGGTTTGAGAAAGCTGAATCCGTTTTTGCTATGTGTAACTGTCCAGAGGGGGACAGGGTGAAGTTTGCTTCTGGCACCTTGGACGATGGTGCTCTGACTTGGTGGAATGCACAGGTGCAGATGTTGGGGGTCGAGATGGCAAATGCGACCACTTGGGATGACTTCAAAGAGTTGATTCGGGAGGAGTACTGCCCTCGGGATGAAATTCAAAAGTTGGAAAACGAGTACTATAACCTGAAGATGGAAGGATCTGAGATCGAGGCCTATACGAAACGGTCTCACGAGCTGGCAAACATGTGTCCTAATTTATCTCGACCACCATGTCGCAGGATCGAGCTCTACATTAAGGGATTGGCACCATCAGTTAAGGGGTTAGTCACTGCAGTGAATCTCGACAACCTACCACAGATTATCAGGCTGGCTCACAAGATCACTGATCAGGAGGTGGAGCGTGGCTCGCTGCCACCCCGTATTGCTGCTACTACCGCTTTCACTACTACTGCCGCCCCTACCACTGACAACAAGTGTAAGTGGAACGATGCAGATAAGGCAACAAACTCGAATCAATTGCAAAAGAAGCCTGATAACAGCAATAGCCGCAGCTTTAGTCAATCATCTTCGGTTAATCAGAATCAGAACCATAGTCAGACTTCCGGTTACGCAGGGAAACAGCCGAAGAGCAATAAGTGTGGTTTCCACCACTATGGCCAGTGTAGCCGAGCATGTCAAAGGTGCAACAAGTTGGGTCATATGACGAAAGATTGTAGAGCTCCACACCCCAAGCAACAGCAACAACAACCTCAGCATCAGCAACAGAGGCAACAACCCCAACAGAATCGGGGTAATCAGAGGGGATGCTATCAGTGCAGCAGTGAAGGGCATTTCAAGAAGGATTGCCCGCAATTGAATCAGAATGCCAACAATAACAATGGAGGTAACCGCCAGAACAACAACAACAACGCGGGAAACAATAAAAATGGGAATAACGGAGAGAACGGCGCTCGCGGTAGGGCGTTCACTATCGGGGCAGGCGATGCAAGGAACGATGGCAACGTCATGACCGGTACGTTCTCTGTTAATGGTATTATTGCTTCTGTATTATTCGACTCTGGTGCCGACTGGAGTTATGTGTCTTTGGGGTTCAGTCGTCAGCTAGGGTTAAGTCCTGCGCCTCTTGTAAACAAGAATGTAGTGGAATTACCTGATGGCAAGTCGATAGAAGCCACACAAGTATTCTTAGGGTGTAAAATCGATCTTCTAGGTCAAGTGTTCGACGTTGACCTTCTTCCCATCACTCTTGGTAGTTTTAATATAGTCATTGGAATGGATTGGTTGTCCAAGCACGGAGCAGACATACTTTGCAAGGAAAATATTGTGCGTGTACCTCTCCCTAGCGGGGAATCATTATCTGTCCAGGGTTATCGAAGCGGTGCAACCGTCAACATCATTTCATCCATGAAAGCCCATAAATGGTTACGGAAGGGCTACCCTACTATTCTTGCGCTTGTTACTGATACTCGGCCTGGAGAGAAGAAAATCGATGATTTGCCAGTCGTACGGGAGTTTCCTGACGTTTTTCCCAAGGTACTTCCAGGTTTACCTCCACATCGTCAGGTGGAATTCCAAATTGATCTTACACCAGGAGCAGCTTCGATTGCTCGTGCACCATATCATCTTGCACCTGGAGAGTTGCAAGAATTGTCGAATTAACTTCAAGAACTATTAGATAAGGGTTTTATTTGACCCAGTTCTTCGCCTAGGGGAGCCCCAGTTTTGTTTGTGAAGAAGAAAGACGGGTCTTTTCGCATGTGTATTGACTATCGGGAACTCAACAAGGTGACGATCAAGAATCGTTACCCTTTACCTCGCATAGATGACCTGTTCAACCAGTTGCAAGGGTTGAGCTTCTACTCGAAGATTGACCTAAGATCGGGCTATCATCAGATGAGAGTTCGAGAAAAGGATGTTCCAAAAACGGCTTTTCGCACGCGTTATGGTCATTACGAGTTTCTGGTCATGCCATTCAGGTTAACCAACGCCCCAGCGGTATTGATGGATCTCATGAATCGCGTATGCAAACCATACCTTGACGATTTTGTCATCGTGTTCGTCGATGACATTCTGATCTATTCTAAGAGCAAGGAGGACAGCGACACCTATGTCTTATCTTGGAGCTCCTGAGGAAGGAGCAGCTGTTCGCGAAACTCTCTAAGTGTGACTTCTGGATTCGAGAAGTACACTTCCTCGGCCACATCGTTAACGAAATGGGAATACACGTGGATCCTGCTAAGATTGATTCAATCAGGAATTGGGCAGCACCAAAGAATCCTTTAGAGGTGCGACAATTCCTTGGTCTCGCTGGGTACTATCGAAGGTTTATTGAGGGCTTTTCAAAGATCGCTCAACCCCTCACCGCTCTAACTCAAAAGGGTGTAGTTTATACCTGGGGGACGAAACAGGAAGACGCTTTTTAGCTTCTAAAGCAAAAAGCTTTGCAGTGCACCGATTTTGTCTTTACCTGAGGGTACCGAAGACTTTGTAGTGTATTGTGACGCCTCTATCCAAAGTCTCGGTTGCGTGTTGATGCAACGCGAGAAAGTTATAGCATACGCCTCTCGACAGTTGAAGGTCCATGAGAAGAATTACATGACTCACGACTTAGAGTTGGGGGCCGTGGTGTTTGCGCTCAAGATGTAGAGGCATTACTTGTACGGTACTAAATGCACTATTTATACCGATCACAGGAGCCTCCAGTATATTTTCGACCAGAAGGAATTGAATATGCGACAACGTCACTGGGTTGAACTCTTAAACGACTACGATTGCGCAATCAAGTACCATCCAGGTTAGGCTAACGTGGTAGCCGATGCCCTTAGTCAAAAGGAAACGAAACCCAAACGTGTTCGCACCTTGCAGCTCACCATTCACTCAAGCCTCCCAAATCAGATACGTTCTGCACAAACTGAAGTGTTGAAAGAGGAAAACATTGAAGCGGAGTACTTAAGGGGCATGGAGAAGCGACTCGTAGAGAGATCGGATGGCATCTACTATTTCATGGATCGAATATGGATTCCCCTGTTTGGTAACCTTAGAAATCTTATGATGGATGAAGCGCACAAGTCTCGATACTCAGTTCATCCGGGTTCGGATAAGATGTATCAGGATCTCAAGGTTTTGTACTAGTGGCCGAAGATGAAGGCCCACATCGCGACTTATGTAAGTAAATATTTAACTTGTTCAAAGGTCAAGGTGGAGTATCAGAAACCCTCAGGCCTACTTCAGCAACCAGAAATACCTATGTGGAAATGGGAATAAATCGCCATGGATTTTGTCACTGGGCTACCTAGAACACAAAATGGGAACGATACCATCTGGGTGATCGTGGACCGTCTCACGAAATCTGCACACTTCCTCGCAATCAAAGAAACTGACAAGTTCTCGCAGCTGGCTACTATCTATCTAAAGGAAGTGGTTTCCAGGCACGGAGTGCCAACCTCCATTATTTCCGATCGAGATCCGCGTTTCATATCCGATTTATGGCAAGCGATGCACAAATCATTTGGCTAACGTCTCGACATGAGCAGTGCCTATCACCCCCAAACGGATGGTCAGAGTGACCGAACCATCCAGACATTGGAAGACATGCTGCGAGCATGTGTTATCGACTTTGGTAAAGGTTGGGAAATACACTTGCCCTTGGTGGAGTTTTCTTACAATAACAGTTACCATACCAGTATCCAGGCAGCTCCGTTCGAGGCTTTATACGGGCGGAAATGTCGATCTCCTCTCTGCTGGGTTGAAGTGGGCGACAACCAAATCACAGGCCCGGAGCTTGTGCTCGAAACTTCTGAGAAGATTGTACAAATCAGAAATCGTATGGCGGCGGTGCGCGACCGTTAGAAAATCTACGCCGACAAGCGTTGGAAACCTTTGGAGTTTGCTGTGGGCGATCGCGTTATGTTAAAAGTCACACCCTGGAAGGGTGTGGTAAGTTTTGGGAAATGCGACAAGCTTAATCCGCGTTATGTAGGGCCATTAAAAATTTTGGAACGAATCGGTAAGGTGGCATACAAGCTCGAGTTACCTGCTAAGCTGGGTAACGTTCATGATGTTTTCCATGTTTCTCAGTTGAAGAAGTGTTTATCTGATGAAACACATATAGCAGCATTTCAAGAGCTGAAAATTGACGACAAGTTGCAGTTTGTCGAAGAACCAATCGAAATTATGGACCGAGAAGTCAAAGTTCGTAAACATAGCCGAATTCCAATCGTGAGAGTTCGTTGGAACTCAAGACGTGGACCAGAATTCACATGGGAACGTGAGGATCAGATGAAGCTCAAGTATCCTCACCTTTTTCCAAAGAAACAATCTAAAGCTGATGCAACTAATGAATTTCGGGAGGAAATTCCCCTTCAAGTTGGGGATGATGTGACACCCGGGGAAAATCCACAGTCATCCTGATCTGACACTTCGCTGCTTTTGGTTTACTTGTCAAATTTCGGGACAAAATTTCTTTCAAGTTGGGGATGATGTGATAACCCGAACTTTCCAGGACTTTCCTCGACGCGTTGCATGTTGCATAACTGTGTTTTCATAATTCGTTGCATTGTAACGGGTGAACGTTTGTATATGATTAATTTAACGAATGTGATTATTGTTTGTTCATGTGATTATTGAGTATGATTAACGTACTGAAAATTTATTAACTGCTTGAGATTAGATAGACTCAACCCTTACACTCTCACATTTGACGAAACATTGGATCTTCGTTGCAAACCCGTACTCGACGAAACATAGTTTTTTCGTCATCACCTTTACTCGACGAAACTTAGGGATTTCTTCATTAGATCTGTGGCCCAATAAGATCTGCGCTCGGCCCAATGACCTTGAGGCCAAACCAAGCCCGATTTCCTCCTTATCAAATCGTGTGGGGAGTGGTTTCTGTTATCACAGCCACATTTGTTGCAAACCCTAATCCTCTTAATTCTCCTTCTTCACGGCGACGACAACCCTCTTCATCGAGACTCTCTCTCGGTTCTAACACACCGGTTCCCTCTCGAAGTATCTCCTTCCTTGTTCTAAGCACCCTCTCGCATCTCTTATCTGGGTATGTGTTTTGCCACTGTTGGATTATATTCGGAGTCGAATTCTTACCTGCTTATATTCATACTCGTCTGATGGTTTGCATGAATGATATAGTTATAGAAATTATCTAGGGAGTATGTTAAAACATTGATCTAGTCATGCGTGGAATAACCTGATCTGGAATCCTGAAACTTGATAGTATTAGTGACGTTCTGTTAATTGTTGATAATCAAGGAGTTGCACATTGTTAGGGGGCGATCACTGTTTGATGGTAATTGTGTGTTCATAATTAAATGATGATTGGAATTATGTGGACTGTAATTGGTGATTAAGTAATGATTGCAAATGATCGTATTGTTGTGAACGGAACAGTTGCAGTTAGGGTTTGTGCATGATTAGCAGCTGATAGGGCATCGACGAAAGATCCTTCGAAGAATAATCATATTTCGTCGGCTTATTCCTTCGACGAACAATGGTGATTCGTCGGCTCATTCCTTCGACGAACAATGCTGATTCGTCGGCTTATTCCTTCGACGAACAATGATGATTCATCGGCCTGTTCCTTCGACGAACAATGATGATTCGTCGGCATGTTCCTTCGACGAACAATGATGATTCATCGGCGTTCATATCGACGAAACTTGATGATGGTTCATCGTTGGGACAGAATCTCACAAACAGACTGTAGTTTAGAACACGTATGATAATGAATGACTATATGTTGAATTTTGTCTGTTAATGATGTTAGTGATGACTGAGGAACTATAAACTGGCCTTTATGGATGGCACAATTAACTGTTAAGCGTAGTTATGAATCATATATGTGAAGAATGGTAGTGCATGGGCTTGAATAGTTGCTAGGTGTTATTTAGTGATCGTTGTTTTAAAATGCACACTGCGAGTATAAACTTATACGTGTACACTGCGAACATAAACTGATTTCATATACATAGATACCATAGGCTTGATTGATTAACTGTGAACAAGTAACCAATCATACCGAGCAAACCAAGGTGAGTTCACTTCTCTCAAAACAAGCATGAGTCCGGTGGGGACAATCAAACTGACAGAACTTGTAAACGGATTTTCGTAAACCCATATCCTTGTAAGGGATATGAGGCGGTTTTCAAATACTCACATCCTTGTAGGGGATGTGAGGCGGATTTCATATACGCATATCCTTGCAGGGGATATGCAACGGTTTTCAGTAAATGTTAATGTTGGATAATACACTCACTCTCTATCACTTAAGTCCCAACATACTACCGGGTTAGTTGCTTGTAGGGCAACGGGGTTATTATTTGATAGCGCTATTAGGTTTGGCACTCTCACGACGTACCTGGATAGGACGGGCGTGAACTAATAACTTAAAATCATGACCAATGTTTGATTGAGCATTGGAGAAGGGCAAAAAGGGTCATCTGCGGTATCGAGTTATTATCAACATAACATAACACGGCATAAGTCACTACTTGGTATTAAACAGTTAAAACAAAATGTGAACTCACCAGCATTGTCTAATACACTTTTCTGCGTGCTTGCAGGTCCTTAGGTACATTGTTATGGAACTTGATGTCTAGGAAGCTGGAGTGGTCATGGGTCGTGGCTTTTGGAACGCTTCTCGTTGTTGCATCGTTGAACACTTTTATTTAAACAAACTATTACGCTTCCGCTGAACATGTTGATTTGCTAAATGGTGTTTGAATTATACAATTTCGTTTAATGGAAAGTTTTACCTTATTTTATGTCTATGGTTCAATGTGATTAGTGGCTAGATCATGGTACGTTACACGCCTCGCAGGGGTTTCCGCTTGTGGTATTTTTGGGGGTGTGACATTTTTTCTTTCGATTGCTGTAGCGAGTGACGGTACCTTAAAGAAGCGAAAAGAGAACAATCGAATTCCCGTCGCGAAGCGCGGAGTATCTCCACTAGTTAAATAAGTATAACAATATATTATAAAAAAAATTGAAAACAATTAAAATTATATTAACTAACATAAAATTTCATTAAAATACAAATAAGTTAATACATTAAAATTCGAACAAGTTAAAAAGGGAAATTAAAATTAAATCATGAAAACGAAAATATAAAAAATAATCTTCATTATCGGCATCCATAGCATCTTCAACCCGACCTGACCAAAGATGGTCTACCAAGTCCGTGTTGAGCGCTGCATTTATTGCTTCTAAGCAAGTTTCTCACCGAATGTTATTCAGGCTTTTCAGCGCCTTCTGTAATTTTGACAAATCATTTTCCCCTTGTCCTCCAATATCATATAATAGAGTATGATATAAGTGTACATAATGTCTCTTAATAAAGGTCTTTCCAATGATTGTGCCCGTCGTGCAATGATACCCCATCTTATTTTTAAAACTCCAAATGGCACGCTCAATATCATTCGTAGCCAATTCTTGTTTTTTTGTGAAATCTTTTCTTTTTTTAGTTATTAGAATATAAAAATGCCTTCACTAAAGTTGCCCAATGTGGGTAAAACATATCGGTAAGATAGTACCCGTGCTCATATTGAGTTCCATTAGTTTAGAAAGAAGAGCCAAGTGCAACCCTATTAATCACGTCGTCAAATACAAGTGACTGCTCAATGACATTAATATCGTTGTTTGCGCAGACCATTCCAAAGTATGCATGTCATATCCAAAGATCATATGACGCCACGACTTCAAGTACTCCGGTCGGGCCATCATGATTACTTCTACGATGTTGACCTTGCCGATCACTTGAATAGTTATCCCACTTCCCATCCGTGCAATCAATACTTCCACGTATACCTAGAAAGTCGTGTATCACTAAAGGTAGACTTTCTCAAATATCATTTGCCATATACAACAAGCACACCTTTCATTTGTTAATAATAATATAAAACATTATTAGTTAGTTAATTAATAAAAATAATAATAACAATAATAGTAATAGCAACACCTTGGCAAAAATGGTGGAGGCTATCTCGAGAACATGTTTCTGAAATTTGTAGATATTCGTCTCAAATATCAGACGCAACGTCGTACGCCAATTGACGAATTGCCAATGTACATTTTTTAAAGCGGTGAATTAAAGTATACGTCTTGCGTTTCCCTTTGTAGGAAAAAAGTAAACCGCCTCTCTAAGTCGTTAACAATTCGTACAAATAGTCCGTGGCTCATACGAAAATGCCACCGTAATATATTTGGGGAATGTACCGGATTATTAGAAAAATAATCGTTTACCAAACGATTGTGAGTACCTTCATGGTCACTTTTAAGTTTCTTTGCTCTGGTACGTGGTTGTGAACTTTCTACTTGATGACTTAAAACTTGCATCCCAACTTTACAGTTTCAGTAATGATCTCGTCTTTGAGATCGAAATCGGATGACTTAAAACTTGCATCCCAACTTTACAGTTTCAGTAATGAGATGGTTTTAGAGAGATAGAAGAAAGGTGTTGTGACAACTGGCACTTTTCCATGTATTCCGTATGATAATAAACAGTAACTTGTACTTTAATGACTGTGCTTGACTGAGCAATGATAACGAATGATTTTCTGATTACTATCATATACATACAAATGCATTTCATGTTGCAAGGTTGTTTATCATTATTACATGCAACACAGTGTGGTTCAATTAGTGCACAGAACAAAGTTAGCACAGTGATCAGATAAACTAGAAGTACTGACGGGAGTTCAGTACTCATATAGACATGATGTTAAGACACACAATGATCCCCAGAACCAAGAGTTACACTAGAATAGTATGTAGGAAAGTAGGGATCATAAAACTGCCTTCCGAATGATGATTTAAGTGCCGGAAAGTGCCCGAAACACACTAAAACTGCAGAATTCTGCAGAAAACAACAAAATTCAGCAATTTAACACTAAAATATAATGCAGAATTATGGTTTAATGGTCCAGAATACTTTGATAAGTGTCGGGAATCAAAACTGTCATAAAAGACAACAAAAGCACACTAAACTGCGTAATTTAGCACCTTAACGAACCGATAACCAAACGAACAACCGGACACAGCCCGAAACACCAAAATTTCACTAGAAGCATTGTTTTAATGTTATGAAGCTAGTTATGATCACCAAACATCATAACACATCTTAAAAACCCTAAACACATTAAACACTAACTAATACCTTTGAAATCTAACTAACTTACCTAACTAAGAATTAAAACACGACCATATCCCCCCCTCTAATTGACGGTCACAAGTGGGTCCCCCACTTGTGATTTCTTTTGTTTATTTTATTTTATTTGATATGCTAACTTGATCTTGAACATATTATCCCCAAGTTACAAACATGTTGGATGAACTTTTATATAGACCACAAGACTAAAGCTCATTATCATTTCAACACTTCAAACAACACTCCAACCTTCTCTTCTTCTCCTCTACCTACGGCTCACACACCACCACCTTAGCCTCCATCTTCTAGCTTCATTCAATACATTCTAAGGTGATCTAAGGGTGTAACAAGCATACCTAAGAAGCTTGGAAGCAAGGGAGCTTGAAGGACCATCTCTAGGAGCTTTTAACCACTCTATTTCTTCATCATCTTCATTCTTGTTCTTCCCTAGCCATAGTGCTAGTAGTAAGCCCCTTTCATCTTCTTTTTACTTCTAATTTTAGTGGTTAAAGTACAATGTAACTTGTTAATCTAAAGAATCTCAAGAAAACATAAGCATGAACATTAACATAAAGCTTAAAAACATGAAGATCAAGTTGTTTTAGTGTATGTGTTAAACTTGTTTGTTGATTTCTTGTGTTTATGATGTAGATCATCATATGAAGCTTGTTAGATGATGATTAAACACATGATCTAGCAAGTGTAAGGATGGATCTTGAGAAAATAATGTTGATCATCCTTTATGTGAATCATGAACTTGAAGATGAACTTGTTTTAGTGTAGGATAATTATTCCTACAAGTTATAAGTCTTGAAAATAAAAGATTTCAAAAAATAATATTTTCAAGAAACTAAAGTTTATTTCAATATTTAACATAGAGTTGGTTTTTAAAGAAAATAAACATGTTTTAAGGGTTAAAACAAAGCTAGTAAAGTGTATGTAACAAGAAAAATACAAGAAGATTATTTTTTGTAAAATCACTTTAAAAGTTGTAAAGAGTGAAATTCCATAAAAATGAGTTTTATGAAACAAAAACCATGGATTTAGTGTTAAATAAGCTTACTAAACAACATTCTAAAATGCTACAAAGATTTACAAACTTTCAAGTTCATGTCATAGTCTAAAATGCATATTTTTGGCTCATGGTAAGTTATATGTGAATTGTTTATGATTGATGACGAATTTCTAAAAGAAAATGATATGCTATTAAGCATGGAAACCACCATTTTTAAGGGAAAACTACGGCAAAAGTTTTGTAGAAATTAAACACTTAGAAAAATATTTTTAAACAAGTGTTTACAAGTAAATTTTGATCATGGTTTTCATATAAAAATTTGCCATAATTTTTGTTACAAAAATTACAAATATTGGAGGTTGATTTTTGATAATAAAAATGACTAAGTATATATTTAGGAAAATATATATTAGATGTCACAAATTATGTGTTACTTGTATATTGTTTGTATTAGTTATATTATTTTAGGGACTTGAAAATAATATAACACACCAACATTCTAAAAATTGTAACATGAAAATATTACTAAAATCGCAAGAAAACAAATATATAATTTATACCCGAAATATTGGACAAACCGGACAAGGACTTTGGACTATATTTATATACATATATTCCGGATATAAATTCGTGACCCGACAAAGGTGTTAAATGGTATTTTGAAACCAAGGAAATGGCGAAATATGAATTTTTACAAGTATTACAAAATATATCATATTTTGTTGAAATAGAAAATATAATATTTTTTTGAAATATATATTTTCTTAAACAATTCGAAAATATATTATTTTGGTGAAAACTAGAAATATATGTATTTTCTAAGTTTAATCTCAAAAATATATTATTTTTAAGGTGCGTTTGGAAATATAATTATTTTTGCCAAGTAAAATTTATAGATATTTTTCTATGAAAATTATCTTAAAATATGTATATTTTGAGAATACAAATTTGGTGATTTTTAGTTGTCTAAAAATAATATTCCGGAAAATTAAATACAAATTAAATATAAAATACTTAATAAATACAAGAGAATACGTATTCCTATGCGTATAAATACACACCGGAATACACTACCAATACTTGGCAAAATAACCATATTCAAATACACAAGTACAAGTATACCCATACTTGGGAAAATATTTATATAAGAAATACATGACAAAGTAAGTCAAAAATAAATATTCTTATTTTAACCAATAATTATATAATTTGGAATTATATAATACATATCAACTGTATAACTCAAATAATACTAAATTCCAAAAATAAGTCTTAATAAATAACTAAGACTAAGAGTCGTTACACGACCTAAACGTCTAATAAAACATAGTACGTGTGTAGGTAGTTGTGCGACACAAGCAAAAGATCTTTGAGTATACGTGACAGCAGGACGCAAACTTGTGAGTTTATGTCCCCCTTTTCTTTGAACTGTTTTCGGTTTTATAACTTTCGGGGGTGAAATACATGTTACAAACGTTTTCAAATGGTATGGTTAGCTAAGGAATGGACTGTTAGATCATGTGAATGGGTAGGTGCACACTTAAGACCATTAATCCTTGTATAATTACCGAGGGGCATGAGTGGTAGATCTATCTGGGTGTTGCGAGCCCCACCCATGGGCCGAGAGTGGCCGAATGTGGTGGCTATGTGGTTCCAGGCGGGTGGACCGGTACAAAATCCGCTACGTTTGAGCCTTCCTACACCATTGCACAGATATTAATGACCTTGCAAATCATTAATTGATCTGTTCATAGACGCTTTCATACTGGATTACAAAGGAATACTTACAAATTTTTACAAGATTATTCGTGCACACTGTTTTGGTCAAAAATTACCGAAGTAATTAAGTGATCAAATTAGTTAAGTGAGGTAGTGTGCTAGAAATGAGTGTCGAAAATATGTTAATCAAGTTAATTTGTAAAAACAGTTTCAGGATACGGCTCAGGATATAGAGCTGTATCTATGATCAAACAATGAGCAAAAGTAAAGTAAACGACACGAGATGTACGAGGAAGCCCTTGATCAATCTAGATCGCCGGCATAAAACCTCGGGAGCTGACAATCGCAGCTGCCTAGTTCTTCTATTGCTTCAAAAATCAGGATACAGTGCAGGATGTGGTACGGATCGACTAAGTGTTACAACGAAACTTGAATACAAGTGTGGTGTTTGCAATGAGCTAGAGAGTGTTAGTGAAAAATTGTGTGTTCTAAGCTGATCCGCCCCCATCTATTTATAGTAAAGATAAAATAACAAACTACCCTAAACTCGCGGGATCCACCGAATATTCCTTCTTCGAACGTTGTAGACCTGGTCTTTCGGGCTCAACGTCTCTTCCTCAACAAATTCATCCGAGTCTCGAGGAGAAGAAGTCCTCTTGACCGTTAGCAAGTCTCAGCCCTTAACCTGCACGTGGTTAATTCAATAAGCCTCAGGATATCGCCCAAGATGTTAGCAATATCCTCTTCCAGCATCCTGGTCACAAATGAACAAAAATAGGCAGGATATTGGTCAGGATATATACGTTAAGAAAATGACCCCTAACAATTGTCCCCAAATATATCGGTTGGGATACCAATCAAACGGATATATTTCAAAAGTTTCACCTCATGACTTAAGGTAATTAATACGACCAGACCCTTGAAATGACAGCGGTGCAACTTCCAAGGCATTATTTACTCTTTACCCCCTATATTCATCCGATATTAACTGAGGGGCTCCTTGTCTCGGTTATCCTTATCTGCAAGCAAACATCAGGTATCTTCTTTTCTATTCTCCTTTCTTGAATTTCTCATAATTTGCTCAATACTCTTCATGGCACCACGAACGAAATCCCGATCAGACCGACCAGCCTCAACCCTCATAAGTCAAAACTTCATCACCGATCCAGCAAAGGAGATTTGCTGCTTCAATAATGCTGACATTGCTGCTCTCAAAGATTCCGGTGCCTTTCCCACCGGAACGGTCTTTCGCCCCTTCGACCAGGAAGCCCGATCGGATGCATCATCCGACGAGTGGGTTTGTTTTTTCGCTTATCCTTTCTCTCTTGGACTCCGGTACCCATTTCCACCCTTTATCTCTAGCTTTTTCGACCTCACCGGCCTTAGCTATGCCCAAGTTATGCCAATGGTCTGGCGAGTCTTGATAGTGTTGGATCAAATCAAATCTCGTCATTTTCCTAACCTACTTGTTGAGGACCTTCCCGTAGCATACCGGTTGAGATCCCATGGCAATCACCGTTATCTTCTGTTTTCCATCAAGAACCCTTTGGTTCTTAAAGCCACCAAGAATGAGGATCGATGGCGACGAAAATTCTTTTTCGTAAAAAGAGACTCTATTGATAAGGGTTTCGATCTACCGGTTAAATGGTTAACCAAGGGTAGGATTTAGGGTTTTAGGAATATCCCCAATTATATCTTCAAACTGTATCCCGGACTTATATTCTGATGTTTTTATGCAGCGAATTTCAGAGATTTAGTGCCTCCCAGTGCAGAATCCGAATCCAAGATCAAGGAAATCTACCGTCTTCCTGCCAGTGAAAGAACTTTTTCCCTGTCTCTTACAGATTCTCATCAAAAATCAAGCTCAGAAATGTCTGGTAAGCACATTCTCATATATTAATTATTTTTCAAAAATATGATGAGTTTTAAGAATATCTTCCCTTATGTAGTACCAGTCGTCAACCTTGAAGGTTTCGAACTTGACGAATTGGATTGCTATTCCAGCCTTGAACCCGCCAAACAAGAATCCAAACCAAAGTCGTCTGCTACACCAAAGCCTACCTCCTCGAAAACTGTTTCTGCTCCCAAAGGCCCTCCGGCATCCAGGACCCGGGCATCCAGCTCTCGGAAGAGAAAGGAGACTGACTCCCCAGCTGTTTCTGAAACGTTCTCTCTTGAGAATCATGGGTTCAATGAAGCCACCTCATTCCTCAAACAGGTAGAATTTTCTTTTCGATATCCTGTACAAGTATGTTAGTCTTTATCCTGCTTATTTTTCACATTAATACCTGTGTCTTTATCGATAGGGTCTGGATCGTCTTATGCACTTATACGAAGACGCTTGCGGGCTTAACAAGATGTTGCAGATTCAGCTGGAGAAAGCTCAAGCCACCATAGCTGATCAAGGAACCATTGCAGCTGCCAAATCCCAGCACTATGAAGACAAATACAAGGCAATGACCCAGGAACATCAAGCTGCCCTCCACAAAGCTAATGAGGACGCTCAAGCCAAGCTAGATGCCGCCCTTCTTCAATATCAGCAGAATATGAGCTCATACCGGGATAGCCTTAAAGCATCTGTGGTCGTCTCCCTTCTCCAAGCCAGGATAAAGATGGCTTATGAGGCCATGGATTTGGGTTTTGAATGCCCCTCCTGGAACGTAAAGACTTGGGAGGCGAAACTAAAGGATCTTGGAGGTCATCCCGTTGCTCATTCTGCAAAACATGCTGGTGAAGAGCCTTCGAAGGCGGCAGAGGAGGTGGCCAATGCTGATGGTGATACCGAGAAGAATCCTGAGGCTGATGCTGGGGCGAATGCTGGCAAGGAGGTTGCTGTTCAAGAGGATGCTGCCCCTTAGGCAGCGGAGTGGGCGATGATGGATGTACGTGCCAAGGCCGGAGCCCACTTTTTAATTTCATGGTTGTGGTTGCATAAACAATTTACTTTTCCTGTCTTTGAACAATTTACTTTTCCTGCACTAGAACAATGTGATGACCAAAGGTGGATGGGTCCTAGGTTTTAGGATGAAGCCCTTGGTCATCAATTAGTATAACTTGTTTTGAGTGTGATAACGGTTGTAGGTGGACAGGTTCTATTTTGAGATATATCCGACAACCGTTACACTAATATGATAAAAACTGATCATGCTTTTGGCGGATGGGCCTTGGTTTTAGGTGAAACCAAAAGCACAACTTTTAACTTGTTAATAATATAACTATCTTTTGACTTATTTTCTGTTACCTTGCATTACTTGGTGTGACTCTTAGCTTTGTAAAGATTTTGTATTGTTATCTTATAAAATATCCTGATCAGTATGCTCAGCAACATACTGCAAAAGCCTTTTATTAGATAGATCTTCCAAACGTTCCTTCAACTTTGTAAAAATTTCTTTAGAAAGTAAAAAATAGTCTATCTTTTCAAAACCAAGTTTTGATAGTATTTAAATAATCAGAGTTCCAAACTAATACTGGTTTCAAACACCCTAATCAAATATCCTTAAAAGGACTTTGAGGATATATATCAGGATACTTAACATAATGTCACTAAAAACTTAAATGGGGCTTATAAAGGAAAGATCATACCAGAAATAGGATATAAACCTATTACCAAACTTCGATCCCTTTACAACTCTTCCAATGAAGATGTCCCCTGTGCAAGGTACTTAGTGCATTAGTTGCAAACTTCATCCTTTTAGCTTTACACCACCACCTTGGAGGGAATGTCCCCTGTATACAATGTCTTCAAGTATCTCATAAATCTACTTAATGTCAGTTTCCATTGCATAAGAAATTTTTTACGTCCCAAGGGTAAAACCCAAGGATGTACTGGAGATAAATCCCTTGTATCCTGGGGAAAATCCCAACTTTTCATGCGCTACAGGAGGGAGTGTATAAACTCCAAGACTTAGAAAGGTGAAAACCTTTAAACCTTAGAGAGTATGAAAATACCCTTTCGTGAGAGAGGGTGATCAATCCTCATATACCTTTAGGATTCAGGATATAGCCAACAGTAACGAAATTGTCAGCCACTTTTACATGGACTGGTCCCGCCACCTTGAACTATCCCTGAATAACTTGCGCTCCAGGCGGGGTGTTTAAACCCAATTCCGAAGAAAGGTGAATACCTTTAAACCTGTGAAGGGATCAGTATCCCTTAAACGTAAGAGAGGGGGCCAATCCTCTAATCTTCTGAGTTATCCTGAGTGCATATCCTGGAGCTATATCCTGGAACATATCTTGCAAAACAACTGTAAACTAAGGTGGATGTTAGCTTGGCTAACACCCCTCCGATGCTTAAGTCAGTATTGAGTTTCAAAGAATAAATTAAACCAAAACATATTTAAACAAGATAGAATTCATACCATTCTGAGTTAGAAATTGAATTCTAAACTCACTTGAAATAGAGCTTAAGGTGTATAGCATTCCAAGATCTCGGTAGCATATCCCCCTCCATATTCTTGAGTCTGTATGCTCCTTTCCCTGCTTCTGATTCAACTTCATATGGTCCTTCCCATTTTGGAGCTAACTTGCCATCGGCAGGATTAGTAGTATTTTGAAAAGCCTTTCTTAACACCCAATCTCCAACCTTAAATCTTCTGGTTCTAATATTCTTGTTATATGCCCTGGATATTCTCTGTTGATATGCTGCCATCCTTAGCCTTGCCGCATCTCTCTTTTCATCTATAGTGTCTAAATCCTGACTCAAGGCTTCAGGATTCTTCTCAGGATCAATTAAGACAGATCTTGCAGTAGGTATTGTCATTTCCGTTGGAATCATTGCTTCTGCTCCAAACACCAAGGAAAATGGGGTTTGGCCTGTTGCATTCTTTACCGTTGTCCTATCAGCCCATAAAACAAAGGGTAATTCTTCTGCCCATCTTCCTTTTTTTGCTCCAAGCCTTTTCTTTAAGTTATTGACAATTATCTTGTTTGAGGATTCTGCTTGTCCATTTGCTTGAGGATGTACCGGAGTAGATGTGATCATTTTGATTCCCCAACTCTTGCAAAAGTCCGTAGTCCTCCTGCTTATGAACTGAGAACCATTATCACAGATTATCTCAGCTGGTACTCCGAATCTGGTCAGGATATTCCTCTTTATGAAGGATACTACTTCTTGGTCTCTAACTTGAACAAATGCTTCAGCTTCAACCCACTTAGAGAAATAATCCGTCATTGCTAGCATAAAGACTTTTCCTCCCGAAGCTTTCAGTAGCTTTCCCACTATATCCATACCCCACTTCATAAATGGCCAAGGGGAAATAATAGGATACAATGGTTCAGCAGGTTGATGCAGTATGTTACTATGTCTTTGACATGCGTCACATCTTCGAGCATATTCTGCGGCATCTTTTCTCATTGTTGGCCAATAATATCCTGTCCTTAATACTTTTGAGAATAACGACCTGCCCCCAGCATGGTTACCACAATCCCCTTCATGTATATCCTGAAGTACTTCCTTGGCTTCAGGATCCTCCAAGCACCTCAAATACGGTCCTGCAAGAGATTTCTTGTATAAAATATTATCTATAATAGTGAATCGTGATACCTTCATCCTAAATGCCTTAGGATTTTCATTTCCAGGGATGTGTCCTTCTTTGAGATATTTCATGATTGGAGCCGTCCAGGATTTAGGATCCTCTTCAGGATGTTCTACTCCAGGATCCTGAATACCAGCTACTTCTTTATCCTGAGGATTCGTTGCAGGATATAGGACATGTAATATTGGTATTTGCGTCCCTTCAGGTATCTTGATCGATGATCCCAAATTTGCTAAGGCATCCGCTTCAGCATTATCCTCCCTTGGTACCTGTTCAAGTATAAAAACATCGAAATATCCTGCTAATTTTTTGAGAATATCGAGATATTCGATTAATTTCTCACCCTTAACTGCATAGGATCCATTAAAATGGTTAGTAATTAACAAAGAGTCAACATATACTTGCAAATTTTTGATACTCATGCTCTTAGCCAACTCTAATCCTGCAATTAAAGCCTCATACTCTGCTTCATTATTAGTAGCAGGAAATTCACACCTAATAGCTTAGGGTAATATGTCCCCCTGTGGCGATTTTAGTAGTATTCCTAATCCTACTCCTCTTACATTAGATGCACCGTCAGTATATAATATCCAGGATCCTGAGGATTCTCCTAGTTGTTGAACTTCTAGGTCTACCTCGTCCTGAATGTCACTACTAAAGTCAGCCACAAAGTCAGCTAAAGCCTGAGATTTTATGGCATTTCTAGGTTCGTATACTAAATCATAAGCACTCAACTTTACTGACCACTTGGCCATCCTGCCTGACATCTCTGGTTTCCTAAGCACATTTTTGATAGGATAATTTGTTTTAACATGTATCCTATGTGTCTCGAAATAATGCCTAAGTTTCGTTGATGCCATGACTAATGCTAGTATCAATTTTTCTAAATGAGAATACCTAGTTTCAGCATCTAACAAACTTTTACTAACATAATAAACAGGATATTGCTGACCTTCATGGTCTTTTATAAGAACGGCACTTACAGCATTCCCTGATACAGCAAGGTACAGGGATAGTGGTTCACCATTTTCCGGCTTCATCAATAGAGGTGCGGTTGAGAGATACCGTTTCAAATCCTGCAGGGCTGCTTCATGCTTTTCCCCCCATTCGAATCTTTTGTTCTTCTTTAGGTTATCATAGAAGTCTTTGCATTTCTCTGAGGATCTTGAGATAAACCTGTTTAGAGCTGCTACTCGGCCTGTTAATCTTTGTACGCCCTTCATGTTTGAGGGTGACTTTATATCCAGGATAGCTTTGATCTGCTCTGGGCTTGCTTCTATCCCCCTCTTTGTCACCATATATCCAAGAAACTTTCCTGCCCCCACTCCGAAATGGCATTTAGCAGGATTCAGCTTCATGTTGTATTGATCCAGGATATCAAATGCTCCCTTGATATCCTGGAGGTGATCCTCTGCCTTTTTAGATTTCACCACCATATCATCGATATATACCTCCATGGTGTCCCCCAGTTTGTCTTTGAACATCATGTTTACCAATCTTTGGTATGTTGCACCTGCATTTTTCAAACCAAAAGGCATAGCTGTATAACAATAAATACCTGTTGGTGTCATGAAGGCAGTATCCTCCTGGTCAGAAGGTTCCATTTGGATCTGTTGAAATCCTGAAGATGCGTCCATGAAGGTCAGCATTTCATGCCCGGCAGTGGCATCTACCATTGCATCAATGTGTGGAAGAGGAAATGGGTCTTTAGGACAAGCTTTGTTCAAGTCTGTGTAGTCCACACAAACTCTCCAT
This sequence comes from Helianthus tuberosus, assembly GCA_030545235.1. NCBI lineage: Eukaryota > Viridiplantae > Streptophyta > Magnoliopsida > Asterales > Asteraceae > Helianthus > Helianthus tuberosus. Next base: position 56,510,621 of record CM060448.1, read on the forward strand.
TTCCCATTTTTCTTCTGTACTACAACCACGTTTGCTAGCCACCTTGGGAACTCAACCTCCCTGATCATTCTGGATTTTAATAATCTCTCCACTTCCTCCTGGATAATTGTGTTCCGCTCAGGAGCAAATTTCCTTCTTTTTTGCTGCACAGGCTTGAATGATTTATCAATTCCAAGCTTGTGAGTGATAATATCTTTGGATATGCCTGTCATATCCTCATGCTTCCATGCAAACGTAGACATCCTGCATTTCAAAAAGTTAATTAATTGTTCTTCAATATCCTGAGGGATATTGGTCCCTACGAGCACCGAAATATCGGGATTATCCTGGTCCAGGATAATTTTCTTCACATCCTGCTCCGGATCCTCCACGATATCCTGGACCCGTGTCTTTAATTGCTATGCTGCACTAGGTTTGGTTGAGGATTTCATTGAGGATGAGTAGCATTCTTTCGCCTCCTGCTGATGGCACGGCCTTCATATCGTGCATTGGTGATATGTTGATGCATTGGTGATATGTTGATGGCACGGCCTTCATATCGTGAATCCACGGTCTTCCCAGTATGATGTTATAGCAGGATAGAGAATCCATCACACAGAAACGTTGTATCGAGTTGACTCCTTCAACGTATACTGGCAACTTTATCTCTCCCACTGTGTTTCTAGCCTCTCCACTGAATCCAACAAGCACAGTAGACTTTGAAGTGATATCCATTGGAGATACATTCATTCTCTTCAGAGTTTCTAGTTGGATTATGTTGACGGAGCTGCCATTATCAACCAGTATCTTGCGTACAAAATGGTTAGCCACATATAACGTTATTACCAGAGCATCATGGTGAGGATCTTGGACAGTATCCCTGTCATCAGCATCAAAAGTGATCACTTTATCAGTTGTGAGGGTAGTCATCCTGACAGGTTTGTCTCCCCTTTCGGCCTTGGCTTCCTTTGCGTGTCTCTTTGCTGCCGAATACGAAGTTCCACAAATGTCGGATCCTCCCGAAATGAAGTTGATTATCTTGGCATCCGCGGGAGGTGATGCTGCTCGTTCAGGATCCTTCTCAGTATCCTGACCCTTATTCTTCTTTCTTCCTAAAAGATCTTTCAGATATCCCTTGCTTAGAAGATAGCTTATTTCTTTCCTTAGAGCAATGCAATCCTCAGTCACATGTCCGAAATCTTCGTGGAAAACACACCATTTTGACTTATCTTTCCAGTCAGCCTTTTGTTGATTCTTTCGAGGTCACCTAGCCTTGTCTCCTAGACCGTTTAATAGCCATTTTAAGGCCGATCCTGTTAGAGTAGAACCAAATCCCTTGCACAAGCACGCTTCCTTGAGCTCCGGAGGGATAGGGTTAATCTCCATTCTTTCCCTATACTGAGCAATATGCTCCTCAGGATCTGTACTCCCATCATAAAGCTTCATGTTGGGAGTTTGGAATCTCTTTGGGATCTCAGCATCACAGATAGGATATGCAAAACGAGATATCTTGTGGCTGTCTTGAGATACTTCCGGGATCGGCTGGACCACCCCAGGTACACTAGATATCATGTCCTTCAACTTCTGAAGTTCCCTGGTAAGTGCTGATGTTACACCTGTATCCTGCAAAGATCCACCACTGTTAGTAGCATGAGTATTATTATTATTCGACACGTTACCCATTGGAGGATTTTGCCCATATCCTGAAGCATATCCTGAGCTCCTCATGGTTGATATCCTGACCGATGAGGGTATTTCAGGAGTATGATTCTGAGGAAGACTGGGCACGATATTCCCCCTGTTATCCTCGGTATATACAGCTGAACTAAAGTTCAACGCTCTGGGGTGTAATGGAGTGACATTGTCCTCAGCAGATCTGCTCGAGCCAGCCTTCAGGAGTTGTATTTCCCTCAAAAGCATTTGGTTTGTTTCCTGTTGCTGCCTCATTTGTTCCTGCACACTTCCAAATAAGGTTAAAATTTCATCATTAGAAGCTAAAACGGGAGCAGATCCCTGGACACTCCGAGTAGGGATAACATCTTGAGATTGTGTAGAGGCTGGCATCCTTGGAGGAGGTGGTGGAAGCACCGAACCGGTAGTAGCAGAAGTCATAGCAGACACAGTAGAGGAACTCATGTTTGATCTTGAGGCCATTATGGACAATGTGGCAAAAAGTTTTGAAAATAGAAAACCGATTAGCGATTTGACAAAAAATTTTAGTAAAGAGAGCACCACTTGCCCCACGGTGGGTGCCAAATTGTTTTGGTCAAAAATTACCGAAGTAATTAAGTGATCAAATTAGTTAAGTGAGGTAGTGTGCTAGAAATGAGTGTCGAAAATATGTTAATCAAGTTAATTTGTAAAAAACAGTTTCAGGATATGGCTCAGGATATAGAGCTGTATCTATGATCAAACAATGAGCAAAAGTAAAGTAAACGACACGAGATGTACGAGGAAAGCCCTTGATCAATCTAGATCGCCGGCATAAAACCTCGGGAGCTGACAATCGCAGCTGCCTAGTTCTTCTATTGCTTCAAAAATCAGGATACAGTGCAGGATGTGGTACGGATCGACTAAGTGTTACAACGAAACTTGAATACAAGTGTGGTGTTTGCAATGAGCTAGAGAGTGTTAGTGAAAAATTGTGTGTTCTAAGCTGATCCGCCCCCATCTATTTATAGTAAAGGTAAAATAACAAACTACCCTAAACTCGTGGGATCCACCGAATATTCCTTCTTCGAACGTTGTAGACCTGGTCTTTCGGGCTCAACGTCTCTTCCTCAACAAATTCATCCGAGTCTCGAGGAGAAGAAGTCCTCTTGACCGTTAGCAAGTCTCAGCCCTTAACCTGCACGTGGTTAATTCAATAAGCCTCAGGATATCGCCCAAGATGTTAGCAATATCCTCTTCCAGCATCCTGGTCACAAATGAACAAACATAGGCAGGATATTGGTCAGGATATATACGTTAAGAAAATGACCCCTAACACACACATACAAAAATACATGAACTCGCTCAACTTTTGTTGATGTTTTCAAATTACATGTATTTCAGGAAACTAATGGATCTGGCGGCGTATGAAAGTTTTCAAGAAGTGTATTCAAGTTTAATGTCATCCACCTTTTGAAGGGTTTGATTTGGATGTCTTATCTTAGATAAGACATACGAATCAAAGCCTTGATTTATTTATCTTTTGTTTAAAAGTCCTTATGGAACTTAGTACTTGAATGGTTTGTAAGTTAAACATGAAGTTTGTTGGTTGGTACCAAACAACTTGTGTTTGTTTTATTTTAAAATTTATGAATGGATGAACATCATGTTTTAATCATATCGTTGTTTATTATAATTGAATGCAATGATATTGATCAAGTCACACATCACACGCTTCCACAAAAGTCAGGGTGTGACAGGTTGGTATCAGAGCTTCGATTGTAGTGAACTAGGATTCCTTCTCGAGTCTAAACTACAATCACTAGGACTCTCTCATGAAAATATTTTTACAAAATATTTTTCATTGCATTTACAAAACGCCAAGATCCGTGGAACAAACATTTTATAAAGGAAAGAAAGAAACACGAGCAAGGACATAGTCGGTGGTTTAGTCTGTATGGGTAGACTTGTTAAGTTAGAAAAGGCTCACGTAGAAATGACGTGAATACATGATGCCTATATTTGCTTGCATATACCAAGTGATAGTAATTAATATATGTGCATATGCCATGATTATTATGGTACATGTACACATGTCGTCATCGGACGACGAGATAGCACCGGACGACGAGTAGCTTATCAGAGGATCACGACCCTATGGCGGTAGTATCGGACGACGAGATAGCACCGGACCCTGAGGTCTTCACATCGGACACAGAGAGCGACCCTGAGATGTTATCTGACGATGAGGACGACTTCCAGCCTTTTTCCTTGCCTGATTTTGGAGACGATGTCTCGTTTGATTTGGACGTTGATGACTTTGACATTTTTGCGGGCGATCACCCTGTAGGTGATCAAGGTGACGGTGTAGTAGACGATGTCGTTGTGTTGGATATACCTTCTCTGGTTGTGTCGGTTATTGACATCTCCTCTGATTCGGATGTACACTCTGTTGCAGACTCCTTCGAGTCTGTAACTTCTTCGGCCTGCAGGCTACAAGACTCAGACTATATGCTACTGGTCTGGACGGCGAGGACGCTATGTCCGCCGCTCCATCATCTCCTGTCCGAGCCCCCACACCTCCACCTGTTCCCGATCATGTCCCCGATCACGTTCCTCAACCTATTTCTACACCTCTCGATCTCTCACCCATTGCTCCAGTCGTGTCACAGCCCCCACCAACTGTTTTTGTTCCCCCTATGCCAGGGAGTCCTCTCCCTCCTTTTGTTTCGGACGAGCACCGCACCGACCTTCCCATCGTTTTTCGACACGAGATTCCTGCTCCCCGTCCAGGGGAGGGTACTTCTGGTCAGCCACCGAGTTTTGACCCATTTGCATCGGCTAACTTTCCACCCATTCCACAGTTCACTCCTTTTGCATCACATCCACTTGACCAGCCATTTAGATGGTTCCCTCCTTACACTATGCCCATTTCAAATTCGTATCACACTTCACACCACATCGGCTATACCCATGATGATTTACTCTTATCTCTACAGCTGTTGTTCGAGATACTCAGCCGTAGAGTCCTTGAGCTCGAGTTTGGGGAGGGCGCTAGACGGTCTCCATTTCCATCATATCCATCATCTGTTCCCCCACCATCATCATCGATTCCTTTTGTTCCTCCATCTGCTGCACCTACATCCATTGAGGGCTTCGATGCCCATTTTCTCACTGCAGAGCAGCAGATTAGTTACCTTGTCCGTCGTGTCCACAAGCTTGATGAGGAGCTCACTAACCTTCGTAGCCTGATCTTTTTCCCTCCTCCCCCACCACCATCAGCATCCTAGATTTTTGGTTTTATGCAGGTACCACTTTTGATGAGAAGGCCACAATTGAGCACAAGATTTATGAAGACATGAAGACAAGAAACATGATTGTTACTTTTGTATATTACAGACTTGTTTGACGGGGGTAGTGTGACCTCGTGGCCCTTTTGATATGCTACTATTTAAAAAACAATGTATCATGTGGTTGAATATTAATGAAAACTCAATGGTCGTCTTCTCATTAAATATATTGTTGATTAATATGTTCATGTGATGTTTATGTGGTACGTGGTTGCTTGTTGTGATGATTATTTATATTATGTATATAGGCAAAAGATCAAATACAAATAATCTTAACATACTAAACATACAAATTGAAGGAAAACTAAAAAAGACAAGGTGGCATTTTTGTAATTACCACCAACTATCAAAGTTACTATACAAATGTGAACTCAACCAAAAATACCTAAAAACACAAAAAAAATTTAATATTTTTATAAAAAAATCGCTACATTTTGTTATAAAATTTTTTTTTTACTGCTACTAAAAGTACGATTTTTTAACAAAAATGTTAAAAAATAAAATAAAATATTTTGTGTGTTTTTTTAATTTTTTTAGATTTCTTTAGGTTTTTTGGGGGTTTAGTTTTTAGCATTTTAGCTTGGGTAGGGGGTGTTAGGTTTTTGGGGGGTGGGGGTGTTAGGTTTTTTTTTTTGGGGGGGGGGGGTTAGTTTTTTTTGTGGGGGGGGGGGGGGTTAGGTTTTTTTTAGGTTTTTGGGGGTGGGGGGTTAGGTTTTTTTTTTAGGTTTTTGGGGTGTGGGGGGGGGGTTAGGTTTTTTTAGGTATATTTGTAGAGTAACTTTGATAGTTATTGATAATTACAAAAATGCCACCTTGTCTTTTTGAGTTTTCCTTCAATTTGTATGTTTATTATGTTAAGATTATTTGTACAAGAACTTTCCCCTATGTATATATATGTACACCTCCTAGACGATTATTTAATGAATAAGGTCTAACCTACCTGATACTTCTTACTAGAAGAAAAATGCCGCCTCGACAAAATACCAATAACAACACACTGCCAAGGACTGAAGCTGAACTGCAAGAACGCATATCACAAGCTATTGCTCAGCACGAGGCCATCCGCTCAGAGCATAGCGGTGGTACCTCTGGAAATAACCCACCAACTGGTAATGTTAAGTCACCCAAGACACATTACAAATCTTTTGGATATTTCCAGTTGTGCTTTGTCAATGCTTACGTGTGAATTGGGTTGCTTGTGTTACAGGCTGTACTTACAAGAAATTTCTGGATTGCAAACCCCTCAACTTTGACGGCACTGGAGATGTTGTCGCTTTTGTTCGTTGGGTCAAGAAAACCGATTCCATGCTGAGGATGAGCAAGTGTGCTCCTGAACAGAGGGTTACTTATATTTCTGGGTTATTTATGGACGGGGCACTTTCATGGTGGAACCTCCAAGTCCAAACTCTTGGCGAGACTGCGGTATATGCGCTCACCTTGGATGAGCTTAAGGAGCTAATGCGCAAGAAGTACGGCTCATGAGCTGAAATCCAGAAACTGGAGACAGAGTTCTGGAACCTGAAGATGGATGGTCCGAAAATAGCCGAGTATATTCAGCGTTCCCATGATTTATCAAGGGTTGTTCCATATCTTGTTGAGCCAGAATTCAAAAGGATTGAGCAGTTTATCTGGGGATTGGCACCTCAGATCTTAAGTATGGTCACATCTTCCAAGCCTCCGACTATCTCAGAGGCCATTGATCTAAGTGTGGCACTTACAAAAGTAGCTATCCATTTGGGAAAGTTTTCGATATCCGAGATGAAAAAGGAGACTCGTGTGGAATCCTCAGGTGACAACAAAAGGAAGTTCACGAATTTTAAGAAGAGAACCCGAGCGAACAAAAATCCCAACAAGCGTAGGGATACCAATCCGCTGGCATAAGCCCGGACTTGCGCAACACACACTGAACCAAGGGAAAAGGGTATATGGGTACCCTACCAAAGTGTGACGTCTGTCAATTTCATCATACTGGTCAGTGCAGATATGGAAAACGTGATAATTGTGGAAAATTGGGCATTCGAAGCAGACGTGTTGGTATGGTGCAGGACGTGGGAATGGAAATCAAGGTGGTAATGGTAATCATGGCGGAAATGGAAATCAGTATGGTAATCAGAACCGGGGTGGAAATAGGAACCAAGCTGGGAATGGGAACTGTGGAGGAAACAACAATAACAACCAGGGCGGAAATGGGAACGGACGCGGCCAAGGCTGTTTTGGCTGCGGTGACTTAGGGCATTACAAGAAGGATTGCCCTAAGAATAATCAAGCCCGTGGAAGAGTGTTTACCATTGGAGCCAGGGAAGCACGCCAGGATTGTGCTTGACTGAGCAATGATAACGAATGATTTTCTGATTACTGTCATATACATACAAATGCATTTCATGTTGCAAGGTTGTTTATCATTATTACATGCAACACAGTGTATTTCAATTAGTGCACAGAACAAAGTTAGCACAGTGATCAGATGAACTAGAAGTACTGACGAGAGTTCAGTACTCATATAGACAGATTGTTAAGACACAGAATGAGCCCCAGAACCAAGAGTTACACTAGAATAGTATGTAGGAAAGTAGGGATCATAAAACTGCCTTCCGAGTGATGATTTAAGTGCCTGAAACACACTAAAACTGCAGAATTCCACAGAAAACAACAAAATTCAGCAATTTTCAACAATTTAACACTAAAATATAATGCAGAATTATGGTTTAATGGTCCATAATACTTTGATAAGTGTCACGAATCAAAACTGTCATAAAAGACAACATAAAGCACACTAAACTGCGCAATTTAGCACCTTAACGAACCGGTAACCAAATGAACAACCGGACACTACCCGAAACACCAAAATTTCACTAGAAGCATTGTTTTAATGTTATGAAGCTAGTTATGATCACCAAACATCATAACACATCTTAAAAACCCTAAACACATTAAACACTAACTAATACCTTTGAAATCTAACTAACTTACATAACTAAGAATTAAAACACAACCATACCCCCCTCTAATTGACGATCACAAGTGGGTCCCCCACTTGTGATTTCTTTTGTTTATTTTATTTGATATGCTAACTTGATCTTGAACATATTATCCCCAAGTTAAACACATGTTGGATGAACTTTTATATAGAGCACAAGACCAAAGCTCATTATCATTTCAACACTTCAAACAACACTCCAACCTTATCTTCTTCTCCTCTACCTACGGCTCACACACCACCACCATAGCCTCCATCTTCTAGCTTCATTCAATACATTCTAAGGTAATATAAGGGTGTAACAAGCATACCTAAGAAGCTTGGAAGCAAGGGAGCTTGAAGGACCATCTCTAGGAGCTTTTAACCACTCTATTTCTTCATCATCTCATTCTTGTTCTTCCCTAGCCATAGTGCTAGTAGTTAGCCCCTTCCATCTTGTTTTTACATCTAATTTTAGTGGTTAGAGTATAATGTAACTTGTTAATCTAAATAATCTCAAGAAAACATAAGCATGAACATGAACATAAAGCTTAAAAACATGAAGATCAAGTTGTTTCAGTGTATGTGTTAAACTTGTTTGTTGATTTCTTGTGTTTATGATGTAGATCATCATATGAAGCTTGATAGATGATGATTAAACACAAGATCTAGCAAGTGTAAGGATGGATCTTGAGAAAATCATGTTGATCATCCTTTATGTGAATCATGAACTTGAAGTTGAACTTGTTTTAGTGTAGGATAATTAATCCTACAAGTTAAAAGTCTTGAAAATAAAAGATTTCAAAAATAATATTTTCCAGAAACTAAAATTTATTTCAAGATTTAACATAGAGTTGGTTTTTAAAGAAAATAAACATGTTCTAAGGATTAAAACAAAGCTAGTAAAGTGTACGTAACAAGAAAAATACAAAAAGATTAATTTTTGTAAAATCACTTTACAAGTTGTAAAGAGTGAAATTCCATAAAAATGAGTTTTATGAAACAAAAACCATGGATTTAGTGTTAAATAAGCTTACTAAACAACATGTTAAAATACTACAAAGATTTACAAACTTTCAAGTTCATGTCATAGTGTAAAATGCATATTTTTGGCTCATGGTAAGTTATATGTGAATTGTTGATGATTGATCATGAATTTCTAAAAGAAAATGATATGCTATTAAGCATGGAAACCTCCATTTTTAAGGGGAAACTATGGCAAAATTTTTGTAGAAATTAAACACTTAGAAAAACATTTTTAAACAAGTGTTTACAAGTAAATTTTGATCATGGTTTTCATATAAAAATTTGCCATAATTTTTATTTCAAAAATTACAAATATTGGAGGTTGATTTTTGATAATAAAAATGACTAAGTATATATTTTGGAAAATATATATTTAGATGTCACAAATTATGTGTTACTTGTATATTGTTTGTATTAGTTATATTATTTTAGGGACTTGAAAATAATATGGCACACCAACATACTAAAAATTCTATCATGAAAATAGTACAAAAATCACAAGAAAACAAATATATAATTTATACCCGAATATTAGACAAACCGGACAAGGACTTTGGACTATATTTATATATATATATATATATATATATATATATGTGGTCGGGATTTGGAGAAAACGGTGAAAAGTGTGAGAACGGTGAGAACGATTATGGATCGTCCGATTAAAACAATCCATGGACTAGATTACGCGGTGGCGTTTTCGTAAATAACATCAATATTATTAGGTGGGACGCGCTTCATTAAGGGTAAAAGGGTCTTTTTACCCCTCATATTCAAAACGCCATCACATGATAAAACGCCATTAAAAACAAAACGCCAAAAATTAAAAATAAAACGCGTTAAATATTACAGGAAGATGAAACAACACAAATAACTGAATTACAGTTATTAACATTTATTAGAAGAAATTCCCTCCTAAATTATGCGCTAAAAACATCATTATTTAAACAAACGTAAAAACAAAGCTTCAATAATCACTTCAATCTATCCATTTTCTGCAAAAATACATCTTTAACCAAACAAACGCCAAATTAAACAAAACGCCAAAAATGGAAACAATCGTTTCGTGGAGATACACTCTGGGAATCAGGCGATACGTCATCCATTTTGACAACAGAAGGAGGGTGTATGTTAAGACGATCAGGGGTATTCTGAAGATGGAAGAAGAGATACAGAGGCAAATCCTATCCATTGGCATCGCTCTAGACAACGAATGCCATGAAACGCATATGCTTATGAAAGCATTAACCAGCAAATTTGGACCAATGAAAGGAAATGTGAAGCCAGACCCTGTCATGACATCATGGCGTTTTGATGATGAAATAGACATGGTGACGATTACATACGACAGCGGAGAGCAGCAAGTCTACTGGCTAGAGAACATCATGACAAAGCAGCGACTGGGTTTCATGGAAGAATTGCATAACGCCACCTGTACCAACCCAGAAATAGACTCAAAATTGGAGTTAATGCAAGACATGTTCAGGTGGAGGCTTCAAAATCTTCAGGAACAAGAAGCTGATGAAGGTGAATGTGATGACATGGATGAAGATCAAGATGAAGACTCCGAGGAGGAAGAAGATGACACAAGTGATGGATACTATTCAGATAAAGTACCTTCTGACGAAGGATTTTAATTTTTTTTCCTCTTTTTTTTTCTTCTATGTAATCTTCTTTTTTTTTTAAGATAATTAAATGATATATTACTATCTTTATTAGCAAAACGCCAAAATAATACTAAAAATTGTTAACCCTAACAAAACGCCATAAATAACAAAAAAATATTTTCCTCCTTACTATTTTATTTACTCCGTTATTGTATTTTGTCATTATGGTCTGCATAAAGGCCATTTAAAAAAAACGCCAAACTTAGAAGATGGGACGTCTATAAGATATAAAACTGATAAAAGCTGATCAACACAGTAAATACAAAATACAGTAACTGAAAAGACAGTTACTTTATAACTATCATTTATTACAATAAAAAGTCTCACCTAAAGTACACACCCAGAAAAAAACAAAAACGCCATATCCTCTAGAAACCACTCCCTTTAAAACGCCACAGATGTCAAAGCTTTCACTGAAATGGATCCTTTTTCTCAGAGGGTTAACTCAATAATATTTTGCTGGATGAGATGGACAAATATTCAAGAAAAAGAGGCTGATGACAGTGATATGCCATCATGTGAGCTTTCTTCTTGATGATTATAGGCATGGAAGAAAGGGTTCAACTAAAGTGTAAAATGCTATTTTGGACTCCATTATTACAAATAGCATCAAGCAAGAGTTGATCTTCAATGACATGCCGCCAAACAAGAATATCACACCAAAAACCAGGATGCCACTAAGCAACTTCTTCTGAAAAAGACGGGGTTTATGTAGGAAAGTTGGCAACTAGCAAAACTATTTAAAAAAGGTTCAAAACGCCAAAACAAATTCAAGAAGATAGAGGCTGATGACAGCGAAGATTCGAAAGAGAAATTAGATTACAATTTTTTATTATTTTAGTTTTCATTTTATATTGTTTTGTTTTGATATCAAGTTATATGTTGATTTGTTAACTAGTTCTCTATAAAAAATAACATTATTATATAAAACGCCAACAACTACAAACACCAAAAAGCTAGAAGTATAAAAACTGGGAGAACAACTGCTGACAAAACACCTTGTAAAGGGTATTAAACGCCAAAAAATTCACTAAACGCCAAAAAAAATTGGTCTTATTGTAATCTTATGAAAATATTAGAGACTCATAGTGAATTATTATACAAAACGCCATAACGCCAAAAAAATTAACCAGAAAACTCTATAAAGCCAAAAAATTATATATGTGATACAAAAACAATTAATTCAACGCCAAAAAGTTTAAAAAATACGAATAACGCCAAAAAAAACTTAGACGCCATAAAAAATTATACCGCGTTGGGAAATAAAAGAATAATAAAAAGACAAAAAAGCCCATCCGCCCTTCTCTATGACGCGGGACACGTGTTAGGCCAGGAAGCGTTCTCACCGTTCTCACACTTTTGAGCGTTTTCTCCTGAACCCGTTTATATATATATATATATTCCGAATATAAATTCGTGACCCGACAAAGGTGTTAAACAGTATTTTGAAACCAAGGAAATGGCGAAATATGAATTTTTACAAGTATTACAAAATATATCATATTTTGTTGAAATAGAAAATATAATATTTTTTAGAAATGTATATTTTCTTAAACAATTCAAAAATATATTATTTTGGTGAAAAATAGAAATATATGTATTTTCTAAGTTTAATCTCAAAAATATATTATTTTTAAGGTGCATTTGGAAATATAATTATTTTTTCCAGGTAAAATTTATAGATATTTTTCTATGAAAATTCTCTTAAAATATGTATATTTTAAGAATATAAATTTGGTGATTTTTAGTTGTCTAAAAATAATATTCCAAAAAATTAAATACAAATTAAGTATAAAATACTTAATAAATACAAGAGAATACGTATTCCTATGCGTATAAATACACACCGGAATACACTACCAATACTTGGCAAAATAACCATATACAAATACACAAGTACAAGTATACCCATACTTCAGAAAATATTTATATAAGTAATACATGACAAAGTAAGTCAAAAATAAATATTCTTATTTTAACCAATAATTATATAATTTGGAATTATATAATACATATCAACTGTATAACTCAAAGAATACTAAATTCCAAAAATAAGTCTTAATAAATAACTATGACTAAGAGTCGTTACACGACCTAAACGTCTAATAAAACATGGTACGTGTGTAGGTAGTTGTGCGACACAAGGAAAAGATGTTTGAGTATACGTGACAGCAGGACGCAAACTTGTGAGGTAATGTCCCCCTTTTCTTTTAACGGTTTTCGGTTTTATAACTTTCGGGGGTGAAATACATGTTACAAACGCTTTCAAATGGTATGGTTAGCTAAGGAATGAACTGTTAAATCATGTAAATGGGTAGGCGCACACTTAAGACCATTAATCCTTGTATAAGGACCGAGGGGAATGGGTGGTACATCTATCTGGGTGTTGCGAGCCCCACCCATGGGCCGGGAGTGGCCAAATGTGGTGACTATGTCGTTCCAGCCGGGTGGACCAGTACAAAATCCGCTAGGTTTGAGCCTTCCTACACCATTGCACACATATTAATGACCTTGCAAATCATTAATTGATCTGTTCATAGATGCTTTCATACCGGATTACAAAGGAATATTTACAAATGTTTACAAAATTATTCGTGCACAGATACAAAAACACATGAACTCGCTCAACTTCTGTTGATGTTTTCAAATTACATGTATTTCGGGACACTAATGGATCTGGCGGCGTATGAAAGTTTTCAAGAAGTGTATTCAAGTTTGATTTCATCCACCTTTTGAAGGGTTTGATTTGGATGTTTTATCTTAGATAAGACAAACGAATCAAAGCCTTGATTTTTTTATCTTTTGTTTAAAAGTCCTTATGGAACTTAGTACTTGAATGGTTTGTAAGTTAAACATGAAGTTTGTTGGTTGGTACCAAACAACTTGTGTTTGTTTTATTTTAAAATTAATGAATGGATGAACATCATGTTTTAATCATATAGTTGTTTATTATAATTGAATGCAATGATATTTGTCACACCCCCAAAATCCACCTGCAGAGTATCACCGCTTGGAGGCGTGACTGACCAGGATTCAGCCACCAATCATATTGAACAAGCAAGTAAGTAATTATAAAAGTTCAACCAATACAATTGGTGTCCAAAAAAAACATAGTTTACGTTGCAAGCCGAAGCATAACGATTAAATCCAAAACCAAAATATAAGTTTAAATGTTTCAAAGTTTAACATGGCACACAGTTGTCCATGTCCCACAACGACTCTTCCCCATGCAAGCTCCAGCTAAGTACCTATTGACCTGCAAAGCATGTAGTAACGAGTCAACAATAATGTTGAGCGAGTTCACAGTTGGGTGTTCGTTTTAAGTTGTTTCGAAAACAGTTTCCTTTAACTGGCATCCTGCCGTGGGGGTTACCCCATATTTAGTTATCTGGCTTTTCGGCCGTGGGGGCTACCCCATGTATACTACTAGACTCGATATCATATCGACTGCTGACTGTAGTCATGTTTATGTGCCCTGAACTGTCAATGTCTATCATCATTGACGTGCCCATATCCATTAGTTCACGCCTGCCCTCTACGGCACGGTGTGAGGCTTGTCAGACCTAAATAGCGCTATCTAACTAATGACCCGCTCGCCATTGGCCCGGCGATTAAGTCGATATAAAAAGGAGGGACTTCGTGATAGAGTTTTGGTCTAGTGAAAACTGTCCAAGAGGACGAGGAATTATATTCCTGAACCCGTACTGTCCTACCCAAGAAATGACGAGGAATCCATATTCCTTAACCCATTCCCAACCCCTGGGAATCCCATGCTTTGTAGAAAGTGTGAACTCACCTTAGGTTAGCTCGGCAGATAAGTGAAAGGTCAATCAAGCTAGTTGAGGTTAACCACGTCCTAACATGGTTACCATACAAGTCAGGTCTAGGTTCAAATAAAGCACGCATGTTTACACAGAGGTAACTGGTTACGAACACATACTGATCATGGCATTCACGTAAAACAATATCAGATAAGTAAATGACAAAGCCCAATAATACCCAGCCCAACATGTTGTGCGTTCAGCACAGCCTTGTGCGACCCACAACATGTTGTGCGATCCAATACGTACCCGGCCCAATAATTAGAAGCCCAAACAGTAATCTTGTGCGGTCCGGTTAAACTTATGCGACTGGACAATCTTGTGCGACTCGGGACTTGGGCTTTGAGGCCCAACAGTAGTGAATTTCGTGTGAGGCCCAAGCCTTGTGCGATTAGCACTATCTTGTGTGATCCACAAGAGCTTGTGCAATCATGCAATAACTGTGTTGTACGCTGTGTTTAATCAGTTGCACTCTACGGCTTGTGCGACTGTGTTGTGCGACCAGTCTTGTGCGATCAGATCAGATTCTATGTGATCTGATCTTGTGCGACTGAGAGGGACCTTGTGCGATTAGTTTAATTATTCGAATATTATGCATATCATTTATAGGAAATCAACAGTTACCAATCATACATTAAATCGGTCAAAGAAATCAACAGTTTCCTATTTTCGTGGTTAACAATCAACAACTAACCAGTTTCAAACTTAACCAATAATCGATCAAAACAACCATATTCCAACCGATTCCTCAAGAACCCTAATGATCAGCAACAGTTATTCAATCCTACCAAATCATGAAATCATTCAATCCAATCCTCGATGTATTTACAAAACCGTAACACATAATCATACAACACTCGATTAACATGCTCATAAATCATCAACTAATATAATCAGTGGTCTAAACTCCTTAGATCTATTCATAAATCATCATTAAAATAATCAACCATGGCCGACAAGTGCATATTGATTTCATGTTGCTATTTGACCAACCCACAACCTATTATAATTCTATTGGACCGCAATATAAGACCACATGAAAATCTGACTGAATTCATATGAAATCTTGATTTAATTGGACCGCAAATTGATAAATCACCTGCACATATGGAATATTAAAATGGCCGACAATTTACACTAACATGCTATTGAATTTGAAGTTCTTAATCTTTCGCATGTATTGTCAGTATATTCACACATAGACAAGATCATGTAATTATCAAGTTTTAACATCAATAGCCACTATTACATTTAACAGATCATCAAAATCCTATCCTAGCAAACGATTTACGCAAAACGTAATAGCATGAAGATTAATAAGTGATATATACTAACCGGAGATCTTACTAGCCAAGATGTAACTCGAACAGGGATGGGTTTGGCATTGCCGCACACCAGTTATGAGAAAAGATAGGGTTTATTCGCTTAGGGTTAAATGATATCCGCCCCCCCTAATGCGTGCAGTTATAACAACATGATTCGGTTGGGCCATTCAAGTGTTGAAGTGGGCTTAAATCTAATAGATTGGTCTTATTAATAAATGGTTAATTGTTCATGCTAATCAGATCGACACTAGGCTAAAGGCCCAGTTGATTTCGCCAAAGTGTGGGTGACGAAAACACCCTAGTGTTTTCGTCCAGTAGTGTTTTGGTGGGGAAAGGTGTTTTCGGCCAAGGTATCCATCTTTTTATTAAGTGAATATTATAATCATACTTAACATATATCAATTAACAAACTTTCATTGCATATCATATATAGATATAAGAGCACACTTATGTTGCACATCAATAATAGAGATACAAACATTTTGCAAAAAAGTATTGAGTTAAGTCGGGTAGAGACCTTGAAAACTTGGGTTGTCACATTATCCCCAAGTTGAAAGAAATTTCGTCCCGAAATTTAGCGCGTACTCACTGAGGAAGCTAGTTAAGTTGCATGGTTTTCCTGGGGTGTCACATCCTCCCCCCGTTGATCTGGAATTTCGTCCCGAAATTCCGTAGCTTCAGCCTCAGCAGTGGTTGTACTGTTTGCGAATAGTTGGGGATACTTTTGTTTCATCTGATCTTCGCGTTCCCAGGTGAACTCTGGGCCGCGACGGGAGTTCCAACGAACTCGAACGAGAGGTATTCTAGTGCGCTTGAGGACCTTAACATCCCGGTCTGTGATTTCAATTGGTTCCTCGACGAATCCTAACTGTTCATCGATAGTGAGCTCCTTCAAGGGAACTACGAGGGTCTCATCTGACAGACACTTCTTCAGATTTGACACGTGGAAAACGTTGTGAACTGCACTGAGTTCTGCTGGTAGGTTCAGTTTGTAGGCCACCTTGCCTATTTTCTCTATGATTTCGAACGGTCCAACGTATCGTGGGTTAAGTTTACCTCGCTTACCAAAATGAGCCACACCCTTCCAGGGTGAAACTTTGAGTAGCACTCGCTCCCCAACCTGGAGCTCGAGTGGTTTCCTGCCCTTATCGGCGTAGCTTTTCTAACGGTCACGAGCTGCCGCCATGCGTTTTCGTATCTGAGCGATCCTTTCTGTTGTGTCTACCACAAGTTCTGGGCCAGTGATCTGACTATCCCCCACCTCTGCCCAACAAAGAGGTGACCGGCATTTACGCCCGTACAATGCCTCAAACGGAGCAGCTTTAATGCTGGTGTGGTAGCTGTTATTGTACGAAAATTCCACAAGTGGCAGATGCTTTTCCCAGCCGTTGCCAAAGTCAATTACACATGCCCTAAGCATATCTTCAAGGGTTTGAATAGTGTGCTCAGACTGCCCATCCGTCTGAGGGTGATACGCTGTGCTCATGTCTAATCGTGAGCCAAAGGATTTGTGCATCGCTTGCCAAAGCTCTGAAGTGAAATGTGCATCACGATCGGAAATAATAGAGGTGGGCACCCCGTGCCTCGAAACCACTTCCTTAAAGTAAACGACTGTTAAAGTAGAGAAGTTGTCTGTTTCTTTGATGGCCAAAAAGTGAGCAGACTTTGTGAGTCGATCCACGATCACCCAAATGGTATCATTTCCGCGTTGAGATCTAGGCAGGCCAGTAACAAAATCCATGGAAATTTGCTCCCATTTCCATTGTGGTATCTCTGGTTGTTGGAGTAGGCCTGATGGTTTCTGATATTCCGTCTTGACTCTCGCACAAGTCAAGCACTTGTTAACGTAAGTTGCTATGTGAGCTTTCATGCTAGGTGTAACACCTCGGAAATTTAGGACCAGTAAAATAAAGACACGTGTCATGTAATGCAAACGTGTTATGGAAACGGATCCAGATAAAGGTGTGCGGTAGGATTTAAAGGTGTCGACATGTTAATTTATACCTCTGAGCGACCTACTAATAAATCCCTAACCATGAGATAATTTATCAACATCTCAAATTATGAAAATAAATCTGGTTATCCTAAATAATAAATTTATCATAACTCTGGTCATGGATTCAATGCAAATTCTTGGT
This sequence comes from Helianthus tuberosus, assembly GCA_030545235.1. Taxonomy (NCBI): domain Eukaryota; kingdom Viridiplantae; phylum Streptophyta; class Magnoliopsida; order Asterales; family Asteraceae; genus Helianthus; species Helianthus tuberosus. Next base: position 56,528,533 of record CM060448.1, read on the forward strand.
ATTTCCGTCACTTTAAACCTCGCACAAGATACCAAAATGATAAGTGCATGCCTAGACATGCAATGGCTGAATACATGGTCCCCATTCTGATTAAAATGCATAAGATTCGGAGATGTAAGTGTTGCATGGTCACAGCCTCAATTAAAACAAAATTTTGTTCTCTGGCGACTGCTTGCGCACCGCAACACCCAGAGCCTTACGGTGCGCAAGAAGTCTTACGCACCGCAACATCCAGAACCTTACGGTGCGCAAGGGATGCATCTGGGCGTTTTTCAGGACAGCTGCCTGTATAAACGGTTACACCGCCTTATTTTAGTGGTATTCGAAAATCAGGGACTCTCTAGGTGGTTTTTAGCATCTTAGGTACACCTGGGATGATCTTACAACACCTATAGACTATTTTGGCAAGATCTAAAGCTCATTGGGTTCACTATATAAGAAAGCTAGTTCTTGTGTTTTGACACACATTTGCAACATTCACTTGTGGGACTTGCTCTGTAGCTTCCATCAGTTAGAAGAGGATTATCAAGTGTAGAAAAGTTTGCTAGGACCTTAAGTAAGCCTCTAATTACTTGTTTAGTCATTTAATTTAGCTTAATTACTCTAAAGTCAAACTTATCGTAAAATTAGTTTGACTTTCGTTTTAATTACATGTGGCTTAACCACTGATCAAATTGAAAGTGGTTATAAGACCACATTAGTGTAGGTGATTAACCCTTAAAAGGGCACCTCCTAATTATCTCGTTTGACTGGTCAATTGTCGGGTCAAAGTAGTTTGACAAAAAGTCAAACTGGGCAGAAATTACAAAAATGATTCTAATTAATAAACCAGAGGTTCTAAATTATATTTTAACATTCTAATGACTTGGTAAACAATATTAAAACATGTTTTATCAGTCCTAACCCGGCAATTAATGGTCTAAGGTCAGTTTATAACCGAAAGTCGCAAAAGCTTGACTTTTGCTTTGACTTCCAGTTCTGACCCGTTCAAGCTTAATTCACCCATGTTTTAAGCTTCCATTAGGACCACATTACTTAGTAGTATAACCCCCTGGAGTTATATTGCATGGTACCTAGTGGTTTGAATTATATGCGCGTAATCGTAATTATGCTTAATAATGCCATAAACGCCCTTTTTACACACATCTGAGATTTTTAATGATGTGATTGGATTAACACCTTTGCTACTGATATTTAGACATGTACTAAAAATTTGACACCAATTGGAGGTCTAGAATGGGAGTTATGCTCAATAACGTAATTAAGGGACTTTTTATTATTTAAATGGCGTAATTAGTATAAAGCCTATCTAAACCCGATTTTTGACACCAAACTTCATACCTACTGATGTAAAATAATATTTTGGGAATTTTAAAGATTTTTAATTATTTTTAGATTGAGCATAACATAGGATTATAGCTTGATTTCGGGAAATGTCGGTTTTACCCTTTTCATGCATAAAATGAGTTTTACGTAACTTTTTAGTGTCAAACCTTTTGCTACTGATTTCATTTGATAAATAAAGTATTTTGAACTTTATAAACTAATCAAAAACTCGGATTTACTATTTTAACCCGAATAACCCTTTAAACCGACTTTTAAGCGTTTTTAGTACATAGTATGGGTCAAAACTATATTTGGCATATAAAACTTGTTACCCACTGATGTTTTAAGTTAATTTATATAATTAAACAGTAAGTCAAAGTTTTAAACTCAGAAGTCTATTTTTGGACCTTTAAAGCCTATGTAAGATTACCAAAATGCCCCTACGTGACATAGTTTGGCTATATAAGATAATTGTCACATATATGAAGTATCCTACTATTAGAACTTATAAAAATACATACTTTTACTGATATAATCAGACCTGAAACTCAGTTGCACAATTAAACTCTTTTATGGGCATTAAAATTACCAAAACGCCCTTATGGGACTTATTTTGGTTTAAATTACTTGTTGGGCATATATGTTAACATCATACTGATGTATTAACATATTCTAAGAATAATAATGATTAAGACCTGTATATAATTTATTTGGTTACCCGTTACGCATTTACGCATTCGGATCGGCTTATGTGACTAGTTTACATAAAATAGTCGAAACGGGTCAAACCTTTTCATTAAATCCTCAATCTCCAGAATGTGATTAGTATACCCATATTATACAAGTATCCAAGCTTTTCGGGTCTAAGCCACATTCTATTTTCCGTTCTCCGCTTAATCTAGCGTTTAGAACAATAAGGTTTCCTTCTAGCTAGCCGGTCTAAGTCCTTGACTAAATTACAGACCCGTTAGCATCCTAATAGGTTAATAAACCTTCTATACAGATTAAATAGCTTCCGGTAGAAGGTGCCTTCGAAAAGCTTTAAGATTTTTACTGCTAGCATCAGGTAAATACTTTTAACTTATTTTCCCTATACGGGCTTGGGATATGGTATTATAATAATACCACTTGGTCGGGTATGAAATCATTTAATCGGATTGTGATTAATAAATTACATAACCCGTTTTAATCTGTCTTGTTTGATAACATAAGCATTGGGGGTTAACGACCGTGTCTTGGATATCCTCGGCTCATTTATTTGAAAATGGCCACGACCTATGAACGGGGTGTAGGCATACACCTGACAGATGCAAATGCTAAATAATAACCCACATGTTGGGGATAACTCCTTTGTGGGTTCTACAAGTGGTGAGTCGGTTAATCATGACCGGCTTCCAACCGGCCCCAATTGTATGACAAACATATAAACCTGTATACAAGATTATATTTAAATAATTGTCCCAAGTTATAAAAGATTTTGTGCCACGTGCATTCAAATCAATTTTAAACCTTTTCAAAAGAGTCAGTTAATTGTATTTACCAGTGTAAACTGACGTATTTTCTTAAAGACTGATTGACAGGTACCTCTCGAAATAGGTTGGAGCTATAGGGTATCTTTAGAGGATCTTGCAAGTCCATAAGATGCCTGCAGTCTGTTATTTTGTTTCTTTATTTTTGTTTATGATCCGCCTGTGGATCTTATTACATTCCAGTCTGTATATTCATAAACTCGAACAATCAGACAATGTGGTTTGTAATAGTTTATTCACCAAGCCTTCCGCTGTGCTATTATATTGTGTGTATTGACTATGATGATATCAACTACGTCACGATACTCCCCGCCGGGCCCACCGGTAATATGTGGAAATATCGGGGTGTGACACTAGGCCACCAGTATGTAGTTTTGAGATCGTGGTACATCTTATCTGAGCCAGGATGTACTGAGTAACGAGACTTGTGCGCTTCATCCATCATAAGCTCTCGTAGGTTGCCATAGAGTGGGACCCAAATGCGTCATGTTACATAGTATGCACCGTCTTCCTTTTGTTCTAACCGTTGCCTTGAGCCACGTAGGGCTTCAGCCCTGACGTTTTCTGGTTTTAATGCTTCTACCTGAGCATCTCGTATCTGTGTAGGAAGATTAGATTGGATAGTGAGTTGTAAAGCTCGCACGCGCTTAGGCGTAGTATCCTTTCGACTGAGGGCGTCAGCCACAACATTGGCTTTGCCTGGGTGGTACCTGATCGAGCATTCGTAGTCATTCAGTAGCTCGACCCATCGACGTTGTCGCATGTTCAACTCCTTCTGTTTGAAGATATGCTCGAGACTCCTGTGATCGGTGTAAATGGCGCACTTGGTACCGTACAGGTAATGTCTCCGTATCTTAAGCGCAAAAACAACAGCTCCCAGCTCTAAATCGTGTGTAGTGTAGTTCTTTTCATGAACTTTGAGTTGGATTGAGGCGTAGGCTATAACTTTATCCCGTTGCATCAATACACAACCAAGACCCTGAATTGATGCGTCGCAGTAAACCACAAAGTCGTCTGTGCCTTCAGGCAATGAGAGGTTAGGTGCGCTACAAAGTCTGTCCTTTAGGTGCTGAAATGCCGATTCCTGTGCGTTTCCCCATCGATAAACAACGCCTTCCTGAGTTAGTGAGGTGAGTGGTTGTGCAATCTTTGAAAAAATCCTTAATGAACCTCTTGTAGTAACCTGCCAAGCCCAAAAATTGGCGAATTTCCGTTGGTGTACGAGGTGCAGGCCAGTTCTTAATCGAGTCTACCTTGGATGGATCAACGTGAATCCCATCCTTGTTTACCACATGGCCTAAGAAATGGACTTCACGAAGCCAGAAGTCACATTTTGAAAACTTGGCGTACAGCTGTTCTGTTCGAAGGAGTTCCAAAATGAGTCGTAGATGCTGCTCGTGTTCCTCCTGACTCTTCAAATAGATCAGGATGTCATCGATGAAAACTATAACGAACTTGTCCAGGTAAGGCTTGCACACTCGATTCATCAAGTCCATGAAGACCGCAGGTGCGTTTGTCAGCCCAAAAGGCATGACAAAAAACTCATAGTGTCCATATCGAGTTCTAAAGGCTGTTTTGGAGACGTCATCTTCTCGGACTCTCAGCTGGTGATATCCTGATCTCAAATCAATCTTCGAGTAAAAGCTCGACCCTTGCGACTGGTCGAATAGGTCATCAATGCGTGGAAGAGGGTAGCGATTCTTCACTGTCACCTTGTTGAGCTCGCGATAGTCGATACACATACGGAAGGTACCTGTAACGCCCCAAAATCTGAATGTTAATATTTTTCGTGTGTTCCTATATGACACGTCATGAAATTAATAACTAGGCTATTTAACCTAGTTAAGGGTATGGTCAAATGTATCAAATGATGAAGGTAGTGTCGGTTATGTTTTAAAGGAAAACCCGAGGGGTTAAAGTGGAACAAGATGGAAGTTGAGTTATTAAAATGAAAGTTCAACACACACAAACACACACTTCGTGTGTGTTCACGAATGTTCAGGAGCTCCAAGAGCTCCAAACCCTAACTCAACTAAATCACCAAATTGAAGGGTGAATCGAGGCTCAAATTCAAGAAGGAACACGGATTAATGATCACCTTCACGATGGGATCATAAGGTATGTCTTAAATCTAAGATTGGTGATCATGTGTGAAGTGGGTTATGTTCAAATCCGTGAGTTAGTATGAAATTGATCATGCATAAGGGTTAGAATCATCGTATAGAACACGGGTTACGTATGGTTTGTGTTAATTTGATGATTAGAGGTGAAACCCGTTAGTTAGGGTGAAGATGATGACTAGAATCACCTCCCATGTCCGAGCCTTGTTGAAAGATTGATGTATTATGTGGGTATGATGATTTCTTGTTAGATGAATTAGGAGAAATATGATGATGATATGTTTGATGTTTATTTGGGAATGATCCATGATGGTTAGTAGTAGGTTTTGATGGGTTATGTATGAGTTTAGAAGATTTATGCATTAATTAGTTTTATGTTATGCTTAAAAGGTAGTACGTACATCAAGTGTATGATAAAATGTATATAGTGTCGCCCGTATAGTCGATTATGATGTTACGGGTATATGTTGATAAGTCGATAGTTACATATGGTTAATAGTTGACTTTTGAAAGTCAACAAGTATAAGAAACATGATTTAACTCGTTGTGGTAAAAGCAGGATTATAGGAAGTCGTTTGGGCATGTTATGTTAATATGCGTTAATTGTGATTACATGATGATGTACATGTGTTGGAAGGGATATGAAGTTGAGTATATGTTTTATTCTTGTTAGAAATGACTAAGAAAAGTTAAGTGTGAAATATGCGATTGATATGATTGTTAACATGTACAAATGAGTATGCTAATATAAGCGTGATTTCGATGAAATGAAAGTATAGGAATCCCGACGAGACGGGCTCAAGCATGAGGTGTTAACGGGTCAAGAAGAGGCGAGGAATCGGATACGAGCACGGACGCATAAGGCAAGTGATTTCTGTAATCACTTCTCGGTTCGATTAATTAATATGGTGTTTTAATTAACTAAAGATAATGGTTGAGGTCAAATATGTGTCGTAGTCTTTCGTCGTAAATGATGGGATTATAGTTGACCAAAATGCCCTTGATGGGTATTTTGGGCAAACGATCTTAAAAGTAGTTTAGAAACAAGTTATTCGATTAGTGTAATGTTTCGGTCAAGTATGAAAGTGAGGAGTATGGTTTTGTAAGTCAGAAACGTTTAAATGCGCAATTACCCTTAACGGGTCAAAATAAGCTTTTATGCGCAAACGGGTGGAATAAGATGTAAGGTATCCGGGAATGAATCTTTTATGACAAATGACCTTGAAGTTATCAATTCATATGAAGTTAAGGTCAAACAAACAAGTTATGTGATAAAATTATGAACGGGTCAATTCTTGGTAAAAAGAGTAGTAAGCTGAAGACTTAAAAGTCTGGAATTTTGTTAATCCGGATGTCGGATCTTAACTCCATAAGATGGAGAATTAAATTACGGACGCGTAGGAAAAAGAATCGGGTAAAACGGACCAATAACGAAGAAGTTATGACCGTTTCCGTGAAATTCGGTCGTGCTGGGAATCTGCAGCACAACAACAACAACATTCTGTTTGTTTCAGGGCATCGCGCGACGTGACGGGCCGTCGCGCGACGCGACGTGGTGTCTGTTTGGCGAAATTCGTTCGTTTGCTCTGTTTTGTCTTGGGAACTCGTTTAAACGCGTTTCAAGTTACGTATGACTAATTTAACTTACGTTTTTATAAGCATAAGTGTATGCACATATGTAGATAGGTATGTATGTATGTATGTTTATAAGTATGCGAACAAGTATGTGGATATATGATGGCATGTATGAGTTTGGTATGATTCAAGTAGGGATGTATATATGTATATATGTATAATGTCATGAGTGTACGTAATGATGTAGGTATGTGTACATGTAGATACGTATAAAATGATGTAGATGTGTTTATATGTAGGTATGCATGTAGGTTGGCATGTATGTGTGTGAGTATGTATGCAAGTAGGTATGTATGCATGTGTGTAAGTATGTATATATGGAGATAATATGTATGAAGTTTAGGTATGTATGTAAGTCACTCAGTATGATTAAGTTATTACGTTGTTATGCGTGTACATGGAGATTTAGGTGTAATGCAGGTACGGTATCGAAGTCTCACCAGAGATGAGGTACTCAGAGGGAACGTTTAATGTAAAGGAATAAAGAAACGAAAATAAACCAAGGCTAAGCATCATTTATATTTATAAAAGGTATTAATGTCTTGTATGTGTTTGGTGAGTGCAGGTTGTCCGAGGCAGACTATCATTCTAAAGAGGAGTGATCAAAGACCGAGTCACAAGATAGATTGTACGGGAGTGTTGAGTACGTAATTGAGTGAAGCTAAGTTATGTTTTCTTATTGTAAATAAGTTCAATAAATGTATTTATTGTGAAAGAGTTAACTTTAAAAATGAATTTAAGTACGTCAAGATGTTTATAACGTAAGAAAATTTTATGGTACGAATTTCCGCTGCGACTTTTGTCAAATTTGTATTAGGGTCTAACAAGTTGGTATCAGAGCCCTGGTTTGAGGGAATCAAGTACGAGAAGGTAAGTACTTGAACTCAAACTTGTGTGCTCTTGAGATAAGAAACCCGTACAATCTAAGACTCGATCAAGATCCAAAGGTAAAAGCTAATGTAAGTATGTACTTATGTATACGTATAAAGAAACTGGCGGTTTTGTATGTGCGAGGTAAGCATAAGTGTTTGAAGAGGATGATCTATGAATGCAGTCTAGGATGAATACTAAGGCAGGCAAAGAGGTAATAAGCCAAATTTGAATCCAGGTACGTAAATTCGATATGTGGGTATGTGTAACAGTAAAATTCATTAAGAGAAGGAAAATGTTAAATGAAGGATAATGATAGTATAGTAATGAAGTACTGAAAGTGATACACGCGCCGAAACCTAAGTCTACGGACATAAGGTGACACTTACATGAAGGCACGAAACTACTATGTGGATTGTGTACCTGGCCAGTACACGAGAAACGTATGACATTCATGAGATCATGATAATTGTTACAGGTATGTCCGGTAGAGTTGGGTAGCGGGCGGGCGTGTGGGTGAAATGGGAAGTAAGACTCTCGGGAAATTGAGAGTACTATGTAAGAATGAAAAACATGCCTAATAAGAATGAAGAATGTTGAATCCGTGATTAAGTGCGGATCAACAAGATATGAATAATATGTTTGAATCCGTGAGACGGATTCAGGGAATGAAAGGTATGAATGCAATGTTTGAATCCGTGAGACGGATTCAAGGATGAAAGGCATGGATGATATGTTTGAATCCGTGAGACGGATTCAAGGATGAAAGGCATGGATGATATGTTTGAATCCGTGAGATGGATTCAAGGATGAAAGGCATGGATGATATGTTTGAATCCGTGAGACGGATTCAAGGATGAAAGGCATGGATAATATGTTTGAATCCGCGAGAAGGATTCAAAACGCAGAAGTAATGAAAGGCATGAATGTAATGTTTGAATCCGTAAGGCGGATTCAATGAATGAAAAAGCATGAATGATGCGTCTGAATCCGTGAGACGGGTTTAAAAATATAAAAAGATGAAATTAATCCGCATAAGAAGGTGTCGACAGTTTGACCATGATTGAGTCGAACGGGTCATAGAAATAAGTATAAAGTAAAAGGTGATAGTATAATAGACGAAGTTTTGTATAAGTTACGTGTTAGATGTGTTAGTAATTGACTCTTAGAAGTCAGAATGATGACGGGCTGTGACCCGGACAATAACTTGAGTATGGGCAGGAATGGTAAGCTTGGTAAGAAATATTAAAACGATGTAATAAGGTCTTTGCAGGTAAGCATGAATGGAAGGAAGTACGAGCGTGTACTGCCGTTGGCGAAATGATTAATAGAATGAAAGGATTGCATGTAAGAGTTAGAATGTGTGGTACGTTATAGTAGGTACGTAGGAAATTGTAGAAGAGTTATAGGTGGGTAATCACCTAGTGTAATGAATGTTTAAATGACATATGCTAACCGCCGATGTTGTTGATGATAATGTTAGAACTATTGATGTGATGAAACCAATTGTATTGGTGAAAGGTTGTGCACGAGCGGAAGCTCATCACACGGATGAATGAAACCTGGCCTGTACAGCTAGTACTCGAGGAGAAGATGGTCGATCTGGGTTGCGGGTCGTTGGTTTGAGAAATGAAAAAGAGGTTAGTAAAATGTCTAACTCATGTTGGATAGATATGAACTAGTACGACACATGAATATTATAAATTAAGTAATGCATGAAGTGGAAGCAATAGTAATGTGAAATGAACGACATGATTTAAAGGTATCGTAAAGGTATGCAAGGTACAAGTAACTGTAGAAAACGTAGAATAAGATTAACGTTAGAGTTAAGCACGTAGGTGTGAATAAGAAATGGTAGTTTTGTTATGATATCAAAACAAGAGTTAAATATTATACAGTGCTTGTAGAGAATGTAATCTTAAGAGATGAGATGAAGGTATTAGATTCGTTATGAACGGATCATAAGGATGTATGTATGATTATAGATTAAAGAAGTGGGTATATTGACCCGTTATTAACCAGTCAAGGAAATAAGAATGATGTGTGAAGTTATAGTATGGAAGGCATGAACTTATTAGAAAGAAGCCAACTATATGAATAGTTTATGAATCGAGAATGTATAGTTACCCATTACTATGATGTACTAGTTAAAGTTAAACATATCTGAGTATATACAAATTTCGATGCAAGATCGTATAGTCGATGAAAACATTATTAATGTTGAAATAAACAAATGGGAATGTTAGTAATGGGATGTTGGAATGGTTTCAAGTAAATAAAAAGATATATAATGCATATGATATACGAGTATTAGAATGATGAATGAATCATTAGCTATAAAGGCTGTTAGGAATTAGCGTTATTAGTGAAAGCGACACTAATAAGAACTCCGGAGCGGGTTCTTTAAGAATGAAGATAGTCGTGGTGATGGGCTAGCGGTAGTGTTGATGGGACGTAGAGAAGAATTAATTAGTGTTAAATAGAGGTGAGAAAGGTTTCGGGGACGAAACCTTAATTAAGGGTGGTAGACTTGTAACGCCCCAAAATCTGAATGTTAATATTTGTCGTGTGTTCCTATATGACACGTCATAAAATTAATAACTAGGCTATTTAACCTAGTTAAGGGTATGGTCAAAAGTATTAAATGATGAAGGTAGTGTCGGTTATGTTTTAAAGGCAAACCCGAGGGGCTAAAGTGGAACAAGATGGAAGTTGAGTTATTAAAATGAAAGTTCAACACACACAAACACACACTTCGTGTGTGTTCACGAATGTTCAGGAGCTCCAAGAGCTCCAAACCCTAACTCAACTAAATCACCAAATTGAAGGGTGAATCGAGGCTCAAATTCAAGAAGGAACACGGATTAATGATCACCTTCACGAGGGGATCATAAGGTATGTCTTAAATCCAAGATTGGTGATCATGTGTAAAGTGGGTTATGTTCAAATCCGCGAGTTAGTATGAAATTGATCATGTATAAGGGTTAGAATCATCGTATAGAACACGGGTTACGTATGGTTTGTGTTAATTTGATGAATAGAGGTGAAACCCGTTAGTTAGGGTGAAGATGATGACTAGTATCACCTCCCATGTCCGAGCCTTGTTGAAAGATTGATGTATTATGTGGGTATGATGATTTCTTGTTAGATGAATTAGGAGAAATATGATGATGATATGTTTGATGTTTATTTGGGAATGATCCATGATGGTTAGTAGTAGGTTTTGATGGGTTATGTATGAGTTTAGAAGATTTATGCATGAATTAGTTGTACGTTATGCTTAAAAGGTAGTACGTACATCAAGTGTATGATAAAATGTATATAGTGTCGTCCGTATAGTCGATTATGATGTTACGGGTATATGTTGATAAGTCGATAGTTACATATGGTTAATAGTTGACTTTTGAAAGTCAACAAGTATAAGAAACATGATTTAACTCGTTGTGGTAAAAGCAGGATTATAGGAAGTCGTTTGGGCATGTTATGTTAATATGCGTTAATTGTGATTACATGATGATGTACATGTGTTGGAAAGGATATGAAGTTGATTATATGTTTTATTCTTGTTAGAAATGACTAAGGAAAGTTAAGTGTGAAATATGCGATTGATATGATTGTTAACATGTACAAATGAGTAGGCTAATAAGAGCATGATTTTGATGAAATGAAAGTATAGGAATCACGACGAGACGGGCTCAAGCATGAGGTGTTAACGAGTCAAGAAGAGGCGAGGAATCGGATACGAGCACGGACGCATAAGGTTAGTGTTTTCTGTAATCACTTCTTGGTTCGATTAAGTAATATGGTGTTTTAATTAACTAAACATGATGGTTGAGGTCAAATATGTGTCGTAGTCTTTCGTCGTAAATGATGGGATTATAGTTGACCAAAATGCCCTTGATGGGTATTTTGGGCAAACGATCTTAAAAGTAGTTTAGAAACAAGTTATTCGATTAGTGTAATGTTTCGGTCAAGTATGAAAGTGAGGAGTATGGTTTTGTAAGTCAGAAACGTTTAAATGCGCAATTACCCTTAACGGGTCAAAATAAGTTTTTGAGCGCAAACGGGTGGAATAAGATGTAAGGTATCCGGGAATGAATCTTTTATGACAAATGACCTTGAAGTTATCAATTCATATGAAGTTAAGGTCAAACAAACAAGTTATGTGATAAAATTATGAACGGGTCAATTCTTGGTAAAAAGGGTAGTAAGCCGAAGACTTAAAAGTTTGGAATTTTGTTAATCCGGATGTCGGATCTTAACTCCATAAGATGGATAATTAAATTACGGACGCGTAGGAAAAAGAATCGGGTAAAACGGACCAATAACGAAGAAGGTATGACCGTTTCCGTGAAATTCGGTCGTGCTGGGAATCTGCAGCACAGCAACAACAACATTCTGTTTGTTTCAGGGCGTCGCGCCACGCGACGGGCCGTCGCGCGACGCGACGAGGTGTTTGTTTGGCGAAATTCGTTCGTTTGCTTTGTTTTGTCTTAGGAACTCGTTTAAACGCGTTTCAAGTTACGTATGACTAATTTAACTTACGTTTTTATAAGCATAAGTGTATGCACATATGTAGATAGGTATGTGTGTATGTTTATAAGTATGCGAACAAGTATGTGGATATATGATGGCATGTATGAGAGTAGGCATGTATGAGTTTGGTATGATTCAAGTAGGGATGTATATATGTATATATGTATAATGTCATGAGTGTACGTAATGATGTAGGTATGTGTACATGTAGATACGTATAAAATGATGTAGATGTGTTTATATGTAGGTATGCATGTAGGTTGGCATGTATTTGTGTGAGTATGTATGCAAGTAGGTATGTATGCATGTGTGTAAGTATGTATATATGGAGATAATATGTATGAAGTTTAGGTATGTATGTAAGTCACTCAGTATGATTAAGTTATTACGTTGTTATGCGTGTACATGGAGATTTAGGTGTAATGCAGGTACAGTATCGAAGTCTCACTAGAGATGAGGTACTCAGAGGGAACGTTTAATGTAAAGTAATAAAGAAACGGAAATAAACCAAGGCTAAGCATCGTTTATATTTATAAAAGGTATTAATGTCTTGTATGTGTTTGGTGAGTGCAGGTTGTCCGAGTCAGACTAGCATTCTAAAGAGGAGCGATCAAAGACCGAGTCACAAGATAGATTGTACGGGAGTGTTGAGTACGTAATTGAGTGAAGCTAAGTTATGTTTTCTTATTGTAAATAAGTTCAATAAATGTATTTACTGTGAAAGAGTTAACTTTAAAAATGAATTTAAGTACGTCAAGATGTTTATAACGTAAGAAAATTTTATGCTACGAATTTCCGCTGCGACTTTTGTCAAATTTGTATTAGGGTCTAACAGTACCGTCCTTCTTCTTCACAAACAAGACTGGAGCTCCCCAGGGCGAAGAGCTAGGACGAATAAAACCCTTATCCAAGAGTTCTTGTAGTTGCGTAGACAACTCTTCTAGTTCTGATGGAGCTAGACGATAGGGTGCTCGAGCTATGGGCGCTGCTCCAGGAGCCAGCTCGATTTGAAACTCGACCTGACGATGAGGCGGAAGACCAGGTAGTCCCTCAGGATAGTCGCGTACAATCGGAAAATCTTCTATCTTCTTCTCTTTCTTAGAGGTGTCAGTAACGAGAGCCAAAATAGCAGTGTGGCCCTTACGCAAACACTTCTGGGCCTTAAGGAAAGAGATGATGCTCTCAACAGCACCCCTCTTGTCGCCACGAATCATGAGTGGTTCATCATCTGAACGAGGAATGCGGACAATCTTCTCGTTGCAAAGAATCTCTGCTCGGTGTTGGGATAACCAATCCACACCAATAACGATGTCAAAACCATCATACGTTGGGGTCATTCCTAGCACCACCCTGACCAATCACGAACACTCGACCCCTGGCACCATTGCCATCGTTATTACCCCCGTTGTTGCCTCCATTATTGTTCTCATTTCCTTGGTTGTGATTCTGATTCTGGTTCTGTTTCAACTGTGGACAGTGTCTCTTGAAGTGACCTTCAGCACCACACTGATAGCATCCCTTGTTACCCTGTTGTTGCTGCTGATTCTGTGGAGCTTGTGGCTGCTGTTGTCGGTTCTTGTTTGCAGGACTTGAGCTTCTACAATCTTTGGCTTCATGACCAAGCTTGTTGCATTTCTGACAACGATCTTTGTTGCACGGCCCGCTGTGGTGCAAATTACATCGATTCTACCCTGCCCTTGACTACCAGAAGATTGCTGACCAGGAATCTGATAGTCATCGATCTTTTGCTGTTGTGCCTGCAACTGAACCGTAGTCGAACCCTTACTAGAGGTTCCATCCCACTTCTGTTTGTTGTCACTGGAAGTAGCAGAAGTAGTAGTAGTAGCACCAATACGCTTAGGCAGCTTGTTCTGTTCCACTGCCTAGTCTGTGAGACGATGAGCAAAACGAGTAACATCCTGAATGGTTGCAAGGTTAGCAGCAGTCACATGGCTTTGAATCTCTGGTACTAAGCCTTTGAGGTACAGCTCATCGCGCTTGATGGGAGGATCCACTAGTTGGATACCACACTGCCAGTTCGTTGGATCATTTCGTGTACGCTTCTATCTCTGACCCCGTCACTTTCAGGTTAAAGGACTCCACTTCCAGCTTGTGGATGTCATCACGACTACAGTATTCACGTTTGATCAGTTCCTTAAAAATCATTCCATGGGGTGGCATTAGCAGCCGCCAACCCCGGCATCTGAACTTGCGCGCTCCACCAAGTTAGCGCAGTGCCTTCGAGAGTACCAGTGGCATATTTCACCCCATGAGCCTCGGGGCATTCACACATTTCGAATACTGACTCGTGCTTCTCAAACCAATGGAGGAGTCCAACGGCCCCTTCAGTGCCTCTGAAAGTACTAGGACGACAGTCCATGAACATCTTGAATGTGCATATAGGTGGCTGAACGTTCTGACCTTGTTGCGCGAGGAAGAAGAGACAGGGTTAAGCGCGAGAGTTGGGTCATGAGAGTAGGATCTAACATCCTAGGTTAGGTTCGGAATAGCAGGTTATACCTCCTGCCTGAGCGGCTGCGAGTGTTGCCGTAACTTGTTCGTTGATAAGAGCCGTCAGCTGGCTTGAGTTAGGTTCACACGTTCCCTCATGATCTTCACATCGAAGGAAACACAAGTAGGAAAGGTGTCGCGAATGTGTGTAAGTGTGGAGTGACAGAAGGGAGCAATCACACATGTGTTTTCAATCAATAGTTGTTACATTCATCAAAGCATACTAAGAGCAAAGTTCTATGTAACTAGCAAGTAGGCAATATAACATAAACCATATCACCTATAGTATTGAGCCTTGCACTTGGAGTGAAGCGTCATTATGGATCGTTGAGCACTGTACAGGTTATAGTCTGGTTTTAACAAAAACTTTTTCCCTTATTAAAACCAAGTTCACTATAACCTGGCTCTGATACCAATCTGTCACACCCCCAAAATCCACCTGCGGAGTATCACCGCTTGGAGGCGTGACTGACCAGGATCCAGCCACCAATCATATTGAACAAGCAAGTAAGTAATTATAAAAGTTCAACCAATACAATTGGTGTCCAAAAAAACATAGTTTACGTTGCAAGCGGAAGCATAACGATTAAATCCAAAACCAAAATATAAGTTTAAATGTTTCAAAGTTTAACATGGCACACAGTTGTCCATGTCCCACAACGACTCTTCCCCATGCAAGCTCCAGCTAAGTACCTATTGACCTGCAAAGCATGTAGTAACGAGTCAACAAAAATGTTGAGCGAGTTCACAGTTGGGTGTTCGTTTTAAGTTGTTTCGAAAACAGTTTCCTTTAACTGGCATCCTGCCGTGGGGGTTACCCCATATTTAGTTATCTGGCTTTTCGGCCGTGGGGGCTACCCCATGTATACTACTAGACTCGTTACCATATCAAATGCTTACTGTAGTCATGTTTATGTGCCCTGAACTGTCAATGTCTATCATCATTGACGTGCCCAGATCCATTAGTTCACGCCCGTCCTCATGACCCGCTCGCCATTGGCCCGGCAATTAAGTCGATATAAAAAGGAGGGACTTCGTGATAGAGTTTTGGTCTAGTGAAAACTGTCCAAGAGGACGAGGAATTATATTCCTAAACCCGTATTGTCCTACCCAAGAAAGGACGAGGAATCCATATTCCTTAACCCATTCCCAACCCCTGGGAATCCCATGCTTTGTAGAAAGTGTGAACTCACCTTAGGTTAGCTCGGCAGATAAGTGAAAGGTCAATCGAGCTAGTTGAGGTTAACCACGTCCTAACATGGTTACCATACAAGTCAGGTCTAGGTTTAAATAAAGAACGCATGTTTACACAGAGGTAACTGGTTACGAACACATACTGATCATGGCATTCACGTAAAACAATATCAGATAAGTAAATGACAAAGCCCAATAATACCCAGCCCAACATGTTGTGCGTTCAGCACAGCCTTGTGCGACCCACAACATGTTGTGCGATCCAATATGTACCCGGCCCAATAATTAGAAGCCCAAATAGTAATCTTGTGCGGTCCGGTTAAACTTATGCGACTGGACAATCTTGTGCGACTCGAGACTTGGGCTTTGAGGCCCAACAGTAGTGAATTTCGTGTGAGGCCCAAGCCTTGTGCGATCAGCAATATCTTGTGCGATCCGCAAGAGCTTGTGCGATCATGCAATAACTATGTTGTACGCTGTGTTTAATCAGTTGCACTCTATGGCTTGTGCGACTGTGTTGTGCGACCAGTCTTGTGCGATCAGATCAGATTCTATGTGATCTGATCTTGTGCGACTGAGAGGGACCTTGTGCGATTAGTTTAATTATTCGAATATTATGCATATCATTTATAGGAAATCAACAGTTACCAATCATACATTAAATCGGTCAAAGAAATCAATAGTTTCCTATTTTCGTGGTTAACAATCAACAACTAACCAGTTTCAAACTTAACCAATAATCGATCAAAACAACCATATTCCAACCGATTCCTCAAGAACCCTAATGATCAGTAACAGTTATTCAATCCTACCAAATCATGAAATCATTCAATCCAATCCTCGATGTATTAACAAAACAGTAACACATAATCATACAACACTCGATTAACATGCTCATAAATCATCAACTAATATGATCAGTGGTCTAAACTCCTTAGATCTATTCATAAATCATCATTAAAATAATCAACCATGGCCGACAAGTGCATATTGATTTCATGTTGCTATTTGACCAACCCACAACCTATTATAATTCTATTGGACCGCAATATAAGACCACATGCAAATCTGACTGAATTCATATGAAATCTTGATTTAATTGGACCGCAAATTGATAAATCACCTGCACATATGGAATATTAAAATGGCCGACAATTTACACTAACATGCTATTGACTTAGAAGTTCTTAATCTTTCGCATGTATTGTCAGTATATTCACACATAGACAAGATCATGTAATTATCAAGTTTTAACATCAATAGCCACTATTACATTTAACAGATCATCAAAATCCTATCCTAGCAAACGATTTACGCAAAACGTAATAGCATGAAGATTAATAAGTGATATATACTAACCGGAGATCTTACTAGCCAAGATGTAACTCGAACAGGGATGGGTTTGGTATTGCCGCACACCAGTTATGAGAAAAGATAGGGTTTATTCGCTTAGGGTTAAATGATATCCGCCCCCCTAATGCATGTAGTTATAACAACATGATTCGGTTGGGCCATTCAAGTGTCGAAGTGGGCTTAAATCTAATAGATTGGTCTTATTAATAAATGGTTAATTGTTCATGCTAATCAGATCGACACTGGGCTAAAGGCCCAGTTGATTTCGCCAAAGTGTGGGTGACGAAAACACCCTAGTGTTTTCGTCCAGTAGTGTTTTGGTGGGGAAAGGTGTTTTCGGCCAAGGTATCCATCTTTTTATTAAGTGAACATTATAATCATACTTAACATATATCAATTAACACACTTTCATTGCACATCATATATAGATATAAGAGCACACTTATGTTGCACATCAATAATAGAGATACAAACATTTTGCAAAAAAGTATTGAGTTAAGTCGGGTAGAGACCTTGAAAACTCGAGTTGTCACAATATTGATCAAGGCACACATCACACGCTTCCGCAAAAGTCAGGGTGTGACAGGTGTAGACATGTGAAAAATGAGATAGGTATTTGGGTGAATTACATTTTTCGTTCTTTATGTTTGTATCAAATTGCACTTGTTAGTCTTTAACTTCAATAATTACAGTCACAATCCTTTATTTGGAAAACCCATTACACCTTTCATCCTTTAGCACTAACCGGGTTAAAAATTTTAGTTAACTATGGCATGTGCCTTGCACAAGAGGGCAAAATAGACATTTAATATACAAACATAACACCTGTTCTTCACTCTTCAGATCCATCAAAACACTCTTCTTCACTCTCTTAAAACCATTTCCAGGACCCTAAAAAAACAATCCCCAAATCATTATGCCATCAATCCTCATCTTCACTTCCTTAATCCTCATAATCTCACCACTCTCACTCACCACTGCTAACGATGACGCCAACCTCACCGCCTATGACGTCGTCGAATCGTACGGCTTCCCAAAAGGCATTCTTCCAATAGGCGTCACCGGATACGAACTGGACAAATCAACTGGTAAATTCAAAGTGTTCTTCAACGACACCTGCAGCTTCCGGTTAGAAGGTACGTCTGATCTGATATATAAATCGACTATCGAGGGAACCATTTCGAAAGGTAGGTTGACGAATCTTACTGGAGTTAGTGTGAAGGTGTTGTTCCTTTAGCTGAATATTGTCGAGGTTTAAGTTAGTGATGATGAGGTTATGGTTTTCGGTTGGAACTGCTTCTGATAGTTTTCCGAATGGCAATTTTGAAATGTGACCACAGTGTGGGTGTGGGATGGATTGTGATGGTGTTGTTGGTAGTGATCGGGGTGAGGGAGTAGATAGATTGATGTTGATGATAGTTGACGGGCTATGGTGTAGATGGTTGATGATGATAATGGTTGTAGAAGATGGATGTAGAGAGAGAGAGAGTACGGGGGGATGTTGAGTGAGAGAGAGAGAGAGAAAAGGGGGTTTTATGGATTTTTATTTAAGTTTATTTTTTAATTTTGAAATTCTTATTATGTTTGTATATTAAATGACTGTTTTGCCCTCATGTGCAAGGCACATGCCATATTTAACTAAAAACCTTAACCTAGTTAGTGCTAAAGGACGAAAGGTGTAATGAGTTTTCCAAATAAAGGATTGTGACTGTAATTATTGAAGTTAAAAACTATCCACTGCAACTAGATGCAAACATAAGGACGAAAAGCATAATTTACCCTAGGTATTTAAGTTTATGTAGTGATTGAATTCAATTTATTTGAATTTCTTTTCTTTTAAGTAAACGGTCATAGGACCATTGGGCATGGGACCCACTTCACATCTCCCCCTCCACACCATTACAACAACCACGAGGCACCCCACCCTATCCACGCCTCATTAGCCGGTGTGACCCGCCCCTTAACGCCGCCCTCCAAGCGAGGTGGCGGGGACGTTACTCGATAGCAAGCAATCTGAGAATCGAAACGGATTAGGTGTGGTTTCGAAACTTGGAAGGGAAGATTTTTGTATTCAGTAAGACCGGACTCTTAATTAATTGGTTTCTCAATTGTTATCATTTATATTAAAATTAGGAGTTAGTTCTAGTAATCATTGTTGAAAACTAAAAATTAGGCTTTAGTTTAAATTATTTAAGTTAACTGTTTTTCATGTTTGTTTTTTAACAAACCAAATGGATACTGTTTATTTTTTTGAGTTTCTCTTTCACTTGATATAAGATGTATCGGTATCGTTACCGTGACACAGGGCCGTCTCCGAAAATCTTCGAAAATTTGTGGCTCCTGTGTGAAGATAAAATACGAGCCCCTAAAATATAAACCTTTTAAAAAGAATATACAAAAAAGTTTTAAATATATGAAAATGAATTAAAAATTTGTGGAATCACCCGCATATTGCGGCGGGCCGCTTTTTTACGTGTAAATGTAGATAAAAAACACATCACATGTGCATTTGGACAATGAAACGTAGAAAGAAAACACATTGTAAGGGTTAATTCATAAAATACGGAATAGTTACATCGTAACTTTAAAAATTGTTATTTACGATCATGTAAAAGCATCGTAACCTATCCAAATAAATTTAGAAAATACACATAGTTGAAAGAAAAAAAAAACAAAATAAGACTTTCTTCATAAAAAAATGGAACACACAAAACTAATAAAAAATAAGTAAAAAAATGATATTTACGATCATGTAAAACCATCGTAATCTATCCAAATTTATTTAAAAAATATAAAGAGTTGAGAGAAAGAAAAAAACAAAATAAGACTTTCTTCATAAAAAAAATGGAACACACAAAACTAATAAAAAATCAAGTAAAATTAAACTATCATGATTGGAACCCAATGTTTGATTGCTAATAAAGTGACTTGGAAACCACCAGACCATGCGTATCATCATGTCAATTTCCAATTCAGTACTTATATATTCTAAGTTCTACAGCGTAACTTTATCAAAAATAAATAAATTTTCGGGCCCCCGAAGGCTTTGGGCCCTGAGCCATCGCCCACCCCGCACCCCCTCTGGGTCGGCCCTGCGGTAACGAAATACCATTACTGATCAAATTTTCGTTACGTCCAGACAACAATGTAAGGGTTGAATCAAGCTAGTTAATAACTATATGCAACTGATGTAAACAATATCGTACAAGCTAGAAAGGTACGCTCATTTTGGCTTTAAACTATATATTATTAATATAATATTATAGTTGTTAGGAGTTGAGTCTGTTTAGATTGTGATGTTTTAACAAAATGATAAATGAAAGAAGTTAAGACATAGAACAATTGCAGCGGAAATGAAAATAAACTTTATAACACAATCAAAGAAGAATAGTTTTCATCACACATGTTTCCATTAGTCTAAAGATTGAATCGAATTACAAAAGTTCAACTATGCATGCATGAATACTAAACTCCCCCTCAGCCTGAGCTCACAGTTGTTCGTACAAGATGAAGTGTGTGTAAATGAGCTAATAGAATAGTACAGGTACTGTTCTATTTATAGTACAAATCTAACCACTGAGCATCTTTGCTGGCATCACCTAGACAGTGACAACTAACAGCTATAACAACCTCTAACCACTGATCTATACAGACACTGTTACATTAAAGTACTGATAAGTAAAACACTGATGATTCCATCCATTGTTGATGCTTAACCACTGATGAATCTGAGCAGGGCTTTCCTCTTAGGTTGATCAGGCCTTAGAATCCAGCAATAATTTATCTTTAACAACATTTTGACAATCAGCAATTGATAGGATTCAACAGTCTTTATAAGCAGCAGTCTTTACAGGGAACAGTTGTTAAGTAGATCAGTCTTTAGGATCATCAGCAGATAGAAACACTGTCATTGGAGGGAATTTGATTCAAGCATTGCATATTGTGGATCAACTATTGAGAACCAGTTTTGGCTTTTGTATCATCTGTTCTTCAAGAAACTGTTACATGGGCCAACAATCTCCCCCTAGAACAAATGATGCCTAAACACTTCCTTATTTTGATCTTTATTCTCTCATCAGCTTTTACCGAATTTGCCCTTTGAATTGGAGTTTAAAATTCAAGGAATCTTCATCATCTTCATCCCTTTGAAATTGTAGGTTCAAAAGATCTTGGAAGTCAGCTACACTCAGACCTAGTGCGTCCTCCCTTGAAAGCTTTACAACTCTACCATCAGACTTGAGCAAGGTCAATTCGTAGGTCTGTTTGTCAGATTTCCACTTTAGAATTTTTGGGTCTCATGGGTTTCTTGGGTGAATCTTTATTTCTGATGAGTTTGGGGATTGAGGTTTGCTTGCCAGCTATTTTGGTCAAAAATCACAAAAGGATAATGTAACCAAATCTGATTTTTGTGAGGTTGGATGCTTAGTTAAATGCACTAATGTATGAACAATAATTGAAAGAAAATGGCAATGAACACGAGGATTTGTACGAGGAAAAAGCCCTTGATCAATGTGTGATATCCGGCATAAAAAACCTCGGATAGTGAAAACTATCACTATCAACTATATTGAACAAAAAAGGTTACAACTGTGGAAGTATTGAGCTTGTTACAATGAATTCTAGTGTGTGTGTATTCGAGAGTGTAGCAGAAGTGTTGTTGGATAACCAGGGTGCAAGTGCTTTCTAAATTAGCTCAATACCCTATTAAACTTAGCCAATAATATCCTTAACCAACTATCCGAAATTTCAGCCATCTTCCCACGATCACCACCAACAGTCTTTAGCTCATGCACGTTCCAAAATAAAGAGCATATTCCCCTTGAATCTCTGTTGGAATAAGTCCTCTTCGAAGTGCACCTGCAAAATAAAGCCAACGGGTAATGGATACAATTGTTAGTTCAAGGACACCAGTAAGGATCCTTGATCCTTAGCCTTCCTGCACCATTTCCTGAGGATCCTTGATCCAGGTCAAACTGAGGATATGTGATCCATAAACACCAAAATTCTATCCCTAACAATTGCCCCCACACATGACTGGTTGGATTCTAATCAGATAAGTCATGTTTCAATGAATTTCGGACTACCCGTTACTTGCAGATATAGCCGTTACAGGCTTGACGTCAGCGTGGATCATACATGCAACAAATAATGATTATAAATAGGATAGAGATGTTTTGGTCAAAAATCACACAAGGATAATGTAACCAAATCTTATTTTTGTGAGGTTGGATGCTTGAATAAATGAACAAATGTATGAACAATAATTTTATGTAAATGGCAATGAACACAAGGATTTATACGAGGAAAAAGCCCTTGATCAATGTATGATATCCGACATAAAAAACCTCGGATAGTGAAAACTATCACTATCAACTATATTGATTGAACAAGATTACAAATTTGGAAGTATTGAGCTTGTTACAATGAATTCTAGTGTGTGAGTATTTGAGAGAGAGTAGCAGAAAATGTGTTTCGAAAACCAGAGTGCAAGTGCCTTCTAAAATTAGATCAATACCCCTATTAATCTTAGCTAAAAATATCCTTAACTAACTATCCAAAAAATCAACCATTCACCCACGATCACCACCAACGGTCATATACTCATGCACGTGCCAAAATAAAGAGCATATTCCCCTAGAATCTCGGTTGGAACAAGTCTTCTTCGAAGTGCACCTGCAAAATAAAGCCAAAAGGTGATAGAAGCAATTATTAGTTTAAGAATACCGGTGAGGATCCTTGATCCTTAGTCTTCCCGCACCATTTCCTGAGGATCCTTGATCCAGGTTGAACTGAGGATCTGTGATCCACAATCACCAAAATTCTATCCCTAACAATTGCCCCCAAACATGACTAGTTGAACTTTAATGGGATAGTCATTTTTCAATGAATTTTAGACTATCCATTACTTAGAGATATATCTGTTGCAGGCTTGCATCAGCGAGGATCATCCCTGCAACAAATCATCATTATAAATAGGATAGAGATAGGGGAGATATTTTCATTTAAATTCAAGATATGTAGGATCGTGTTTCGACCCGAACGAGTCGTTCAGAGGAGTTTTGATCAGATACAGGTGCGGAAAACAAGTATCTGACTTAGAAATAGCTAGTAAATCACTTTTAACACCTTGTTGTATTGATTTCTGACAAATTACATCCAAATCTCACACCGGCAGCACTTCGGCATGGAATCCAAGAACTGTTACAATGATTTCGCTTATGTGACCTATATATAGGGCATGAGGTTTCGCTCCAAGAGACATGTACACATGAGCGAAACCTCCATTTGTCCATATAAGCGAAACCCTAAGGTACATATAAGCAAAACCCCTATCTATGTCCCTATAAGAGAAACCCTTATCTAAGATACATATGTTATCCTATTTTCTCGTGTAACGTGCCCTAATCTAACACTCTAAGACTAAGACTCGATACAAGACGAAGTCGACAGATGTAGTGCACCAACAAGATCTTCTCCCTTTAAATCCTCATTCGAAGACTCATCAGGTATATCTCATCCCTTCTCTCTAAGATTCTCATCTTTGATCCTCTGTTCCTTCAAAAATTCCATGGCCAAGATGGCAACTTGATCCTCCCCTGCTACGAATCCTGAACACAACAGCCCTCCAAAGAGTCAGGGCCTCACCAAAAATCCTTCCTTGGAGCTTTGTCGTTTCACTGATCCATAGATTGATCAGTTGCGTCACTGCTTCCCGAATGGAACAATTTTCCAGCCTTTCGACTCTTCGATGAAGAGTGATTGTCAGTCTAAAACTTGGGTCACCTTCCCTGCTGCTCCATTCTAGATTGGCTTTGAGTATCCTTTCCCGGTGTTTACACATAGCTTCTTCACTTTGACTGGCTTATGCTACATTCAAGCCATGCCAATGCTGTGGAGAGTTCTCTTCACACTTGGGCAAATCATAGAGCATAAGGGCATAGACATAAGTCTTTTTGAACTTAGCCAGCTGTACAATCTCTTGAGCCATGGGTCTCATCGTTTCCTTTTTAAGCACAAGCCACAAAAACCTCATTCACTCCTGAAAGTCACCAAGAATGACACTCACTGGAGAAATCAGTTTTTCTTTGTGAGGAGAGATTCCATTCCAGATGGAAAATTTCTTACCAAAAAATGGAACACCCATGGTAGGATATAGGATCCTTAGACTAGGACCACAAAAAGATCTTTCTTTTTCACAGAGGATATCTGATGCTTATCTTTTTTGTCTTGTGCAGCAATCACCTTGTCAAGCTTACAGGATTCACCTGCCACCCCTGAAAGAATCAGTGCTTTCTGGAATCTCGATCCAGCTATCAGAACATTCCAGCCAAGGATAAAGGATTCACAAGAAGTTTCCTCCACTTCCTATCCATGTCAAGTAAGTATCCATTTATGTAAATATGTAATTGAAAAATGAATAATGAATACTTATCTGTTTTTTGTGTGTGTAAGCGCTGCAAAGTCATCCAAGTCTGCCTCCAAGTTTGGTGTTAGCGACATCCAGGATATTGTCTCCCCCAGATCCATCAAGAAAGAGCTGGCAGCAAGCCAAAGCATCCCGGAGAGCAAAGGCATGAGCACCCGGGCTAAAGGTGGAAGCAAACGGAAGAAGCCTTCTGAGTCCTCTGAAGAACTCCCTCTGATCAAGCAGCAACTCCATAAAGCAGTCTCTGAGGTAAGGATCACATATCCTGAAACTTATATCCTATCCAAGGATAATTGATCCTAAATGATGAAAGAGCTAGCAGCAAGCCAAAGCATCCCGGAGAGCAAAGGCATGAGCACCCGGGCTAAAGGTGGAAGCAAAAGGAAGAAGCCTTCTGAGTCCTCTGAAGAACTCCTTCTGATCGAGCAGCAACTCCATGAAGCAGTCTCTGAGGTAAGGATCACATATCCTGAAACTTGTATCCTATCCAAGGATAATTGATCCTAAATGATGATTCTTTGTATGCAGAAATTTGTCGAGATCCAGATCCTCCAAAGCCAACACTTGACCAATGCTGAAGAGCGTATCCTTAATCTCCAGACTATAGCAGCTGCCAAAGACAAAAGGATCTCTCATCTGGAGAAGGAGAACAAGGCGTTGCAGAAGCAGGTCCTTCTTGCCGAGGTGACTGCTAACAAGGAGGGACTGGAGATTATTGATCAAGCCAAACACTCTGCTGCCATTGTGACACTGAAAATCAGGCTCCAAATGCCCAAGGAAGCTGCTGATCCTTCCTTTGACAGGGCTGAGTGGGACATTGCTTCTTGGAAGAAGAGGCGGCAGGAGCTTGGGGATGATGAGGACGCTGAGGAGGTGCTGACCCTTGAGGCTGGTGGACGTGGTGGCAAGGATCCGGTGGATGCAGCTGAGGCTGGAGGCAGTGGTGAAGCGAAGGTGGATGATGCGGCCAAGGTGTAGGCCGCAACAAATGGGCGATGATGGATATTATAGACGAGGCCGGAGCCCATTTTTTAGGATTTGTGGTTTTTGTTTGATGGTGTTTTGTTACTAAACAATTATGGTCTGTATTTTGAACAATAGTTGCTAGGTGGCAAGGATCCTTCTGTTTGTGGAGGATGAAGCCTTTGATGCCCCTCGCCTTTTATTTCCTCACTTCTATGAACTGTTAATATGGACACCCTTTGCCAACCAAAGTGGACGGGCCACGTTTTGCTGGTAGAAACTTGGGTAGGCAATTTTGACAACCTTTAAAAGGGTTCTTTAGATACATAAAACTTAACCTTTTGACTATCTTTGTTGTTATTCTTGAGTGTTATAATGTTTATACTTATTTGACAAATTTATGGTATTTAACCTTTGAAGTTTACAAGTTATCATAAAGAATAATAAACATGTGTCAAAACCAATTCGTGTTAAAAGATGGATAATTATATGATCAAGGATCACATATCCAGTTGTCAAAGGATAAGGGTAACATAAATCAAAAATAAAACAAAGGAAAATAAAGGATCATACCAGAGAATCCAAGTTAGGATTCTATATCCTTAACACTTACAATTATGCTAACAAGATATAAGAACTAGTAGAAAGTTAGGATCCTAGATCCTTAGCTGTTTGGCTTTAAGAACCTGTAGCAATACACAACTTGGGACTAAGCCATATATCACACAAGATAATCATTAGTAACTGGGGACAAGCCCAAAAACTGGGGACAAGCCCAAATATACTTGTGTAAACTAGAGTATGGCCCAAACTGGCGACTATCCCAACGTGAGTGACATGAAAATGCCAAAACCTTAGCTAACGTGAAAATGTTAGAAACCTTAGGAACGGATGTATGGTACGTCTACCATTATACTTAGGATCCTAAATATAGACAACAGCAACGATATTGTCAGCCCCTAAAGCGGGTACTGGTCCCATTGCCTCGAACTATACTTGGATAATCATGAGCAACTGGCGAGGGTGTTGAAACCCGATTTATAGAAGGCAATAGATACCTTAGACTGGGGACAAGCCCAAAAAATTTAGAGAGGTGGCCAACCCCTTGATCCTTCATCAAGAAAGCATATAATTCTGCAAAACTTAAAACTTGATGAAAATGGATGTTATAAATCTAACACCCTTTCCTTACAACAAATTGTATTAAAGAACTTATGAAATAATAAGTAAATCATTACCAGAGTGAGGATCATATATCCTCTCTGAGGATCCTCAACATGAACTAAATATCAGGATATTTAAGGATCCTAGATCCTACTTACATGAAGTATTTCTTAAGGTAAACAGCATTCCAAGCCCTTGGTAAGAGGTCACCATCCATTGTTAACAAACGATATTCCCCCTTTCCTGCCTCAGCTTCAATTAGATAGGGGCCTTTCTACTTTGGTGCTAGCTTGCCATCAGCAGGATTTGTGGTATTCTGGAATGCCTTCCTCAACACCATGTCACCAACTTGAAACTTTCTGATCCTGTCATTCTTGTTGTAGGCTCCATCCATTCTTTGTTGATAGCTAGCCAACCTTATTCTTGCTAAATCTCCGAGTTCTTCTATAGTATCCAGGTCTTGAGTCAAGTTTTCAGCATTTCCTTCAGGATCACGGATGCTTGTTCTTGCGGTAGGGACTACCACCTCTGTAGGGATCACAAATTCAGCTCCAAAGACTAAGAGAATGGAGTTTGACCAGTAGCATTTTTAGGAGTTGTTCTATCAGCACATGACACATATGGTAGCTCTTCTGCCCATTTCACTTTCTTGGATCCAAGCATCTTCTTCAAGTTGTTGATGATGATCTTGTTGGATGACTCTGCCTGACCATTAGCTTGAGGGTGGACTGGTGTTGATGTTTCATCCTAATCCCCCAGTTTTCACAAAAGGTAGTAGTTCGAGTCCCAACGAATTGGGATCCATTGTCACAAACAATTTCAGAAGGTATGCCAAATCTAGTAATGATATTTCTTTTGATAAAGGATATAACTTCTTTCTCTCTAACTTGTGCAAAGGCTTCAGCTTCAATCCACTTGGAGAAATAATCAGTCATGGCCAACATAAATACTTTTCCTCCTGGTGCCTTAGGAAGTTTGCCAACTATGTCCATTCCCCATCCCATGAATGGTCAAGAAGAAGATATAGGATGCAGAAGCTCGGCTGGTTGGTGAAGGATATTACATTGTCTTTGACAAGCATCACGCTTCTTTGCATATTCCACAGCATCCTTCTTCATTGTCGGCCGATAATATCCTGTTCTAAGGATCCTTGAGAATAGTGCTCTGCTGTGACACCCCAGGAAAACCACGAAACCACGCAACTTAACTAGCTTCCTCAGTAACCACGTGCTAAATTTCGGGACGAAATTCTCTTAACAGGGGAAGAATGTGACAACCCTCAAAATTACATGTATCCGTATGATTAATTAATGTTAATTAAAGTGCTTGATGTCTGTGCTGAATTACTTAACTGCTTCCTGATTACTGCGTCATACTTACATGTGTTTTTAACATACTAGTCTTGTGCAGAAAATTGACTAAGTGGTCCTGTATGTTTTCCTAAGTGTTGGGAATTAAAAATGTTACAAAAAGATATATATAGGACACTATATGGAATAACTTAGCACTTTAACGGAACGGTGCCTAACCGAACAACCGGACATTACCCGGAACACTAAAATATTGCAAGAAACATTGTTTTTATTTTTCTGAGCTAGTTATGGTTCCCGAGCACACTAACACGCTACATAATACATGGTACACACTAAACACTAGACTTTTACCACTTAACCCCTAACTAATTACTTCTACCACAACAAAATACATCTTACACACCCCCCCCCCCCCCCTTGTGTGACCGTCCCCATGGGACCCCCCACTCCAAGATTTTTACAAATCTTCTTAAAATCCAATTAGATCTCTCATTGGCATTTGGTTGATTATGTTTGTACTTTAGTGGACACTTAAACCAATGGATAAAGGGCTTAGTGGGATTATAAGAAACCCATCAACTTCATCAATTCACCAACAATTCCTTTATTCCTTCCTCACATAAAAGCTCAGCCGAACAACCTCCCACACACCACCACATTTTCAATTTCCATTCATTCCATCCAAGAATACTACAAGGTGTATCAAGGTGTTTTAGGAGGTGTGGAACTCTTGGATCTCGAAGGACCTCTACCACAAGCTTTTATCCACTCATTTTTCACCTTGATCTTCCCTAGCTTAAAAGCTAGTAGTAAGCCGCTTTGATACTTGTTTACTCCATGTTTTTAGTGGTTAATAGTTATATCTTGATGAAAGCATATGAACACTAAAAGATCATAACCATAAGTCTTGAACATAAAGCTAACATGATGATAAAATAAGATGAAATCTTGATGAAATAATGCTAGTATAATGTTGTTTGGTATATGTTGATGCTTGCTTGTTGATTATTACAAATATGTTGTTGATTATTATAAAGAACTTGTTAAAGCTTGATTAAAAACATGGTTTAACAAGTTAAAGGTGATTATGTGCTTGTATGAAATAATCATCTTCTAGTCTACACATGAACTTGAAGGAAAAATGATTTTTTTTGAAAAATATTAAATCAAGTGAACTAGTGATCTTGTAGATCTAAAACTTGTGAACAATTTTCAAAGGGAAACAAGTTTAAAAGGATGATTTTTAGAAGAACATGGTTTTTTTTAAACCAACACTATTTTAAATAACAACATAAGTGTAGAGATACTTTTAACACAAGAAGATGTTATAAGTAAACATTTTTGTAAATTATATTTACAAGTTGTGAACATCTAAAAATCCCGAGAATGAGATTTTTACAAAAGTAAACACACTTTGGAGGGTAACTAAACCCACTAAACACCCCACTAAGTTACTACGCGTTTTTATGAAAAACCAAGTTCATGTTATTATGTAAAGTGCATTGTTTTTGCAGTTGACTAGTGTAATGTTGTTTGGTAACTTGTTGTTGATTGATTGAATGATTTCCGAAAAGAAAATGATATGCTAATAAGCATGGATACCTCCATTTACAAAGGAAACTTTGGCGAAATTTTCTAAAATTCCAACACTTAGAAAATATTTTCTAAAACAAGTGTTACAAGTATATTTTTAGCTTTGTTTTCAAAATAAACTTCGCCAAAGGTTTTGTTACAGAATACAAAGTATCGGAGGTTGACTTTTACAAGTAAAAGGGATAAATGTATATTTAGAATATATAATTTATATTAGAACACTTGTGTGGATACTTGTTTATTTTGTGAGATAGTTATATTATTTTAGGGTAAAATAATGTAACTTAACAATATAACTTGACATTTGAATTGTGTGGTATGTGATAGAAGTAATGAGTAAATAAACCGTACGTAGGATACGTGTTATGCATGAGAAACTGATTGTTATCCGTACCTTATTAGGACGTGCTTGATTCTGATTATTAGAGTAACTAATCTAACCGAGCAAACTAAGGTGAGTTCACACCCTCTACAAGGCATGGGATTCCCGGTGGTTTGGGAATGGGTTAAAGAATTAAAATGGAACCTACATATCCTCCTTGGGTAGGATATGTACCGCCATCCTCCATAGGTAGGATGCCAATATTAATCCTGCGTATTCTCCCTGGGTAGAATTCGTCCCCCTTGGGTAGGACAACAACCTTAAAACTTACTAGACAAAACTCTATCATTAAGTCCCTTATTTTATATCGACTTAATCGCCGAGGCCAATGGCGAGCGGGTCATTAGTTAATAGCGCTATTAGGTTTAACAAACCTCACACCGTGCCAGTCGGACGGACGTGTACTAATGGACTATGGCAAACTGTCAATGATGATAGACATTGACGTAGGGCACAACTATTGTTCGTCAGTTGTCGATATGGTAACGGTCTAATGGTTCACATGGGGAAGCCCCCACGGGTCATGGTTTGGGAAAGAAGGAATTGGTTAATCATATTTTCAACTATGGGGTAACCCCCAGGGCAAGTAAGCCAGCTAAAGACAAACCATGTTTTCGAAAACAACTTAAAACAAACACCCAACAGTGAACTCACTCAACTTTGTTGTTGACTCGCTGTTACATGCCTTACAAGTTGTTAGATGCTTATGGAGCTTGCACGAGGAGGAGGTCGTTGTGGGATATGGACTATTATGTCCCGTGCTTAACATTTGAACTTTTTGAAACTTATGGAACTTATGTTTTGGTCTTTAAACTTATAAACTAAGAACTTATGTTTTAGTTTACGTAATATGCTTCCGCTGTTAACTTAAGGTTGGCTACTTCCTCTGGGTCACCAATTATATTGTGAATGGTTTTATCCACTTAATTACGTTATTCAATATGATTGGTGGCTCGATCCTGGTCATGTCACGCCTCCAAGCGGTGATTCTCCGCATGTTGGATTTTGGGGGTGTGACAGATTGGTATCAGAGCCATTGGTTATAGTGAACTTGGTTTTAAAAAGGGAAAAGCTTTTTGACAAAAACCAGACTATAACCTGTACAGTGCTCAACGGTCCACAACGACGCTTCGCTCCACATGCAAGACTCGACACAATAGGTGGTATGAATTATGTTTATATTGTATGTTTGATAGCTCATATAGTGCATTAGTTAACGTGATAACTGCTATTTGAGCCTTGTGTGCTTACTCTCCTCTGTCGTCCCACGCTTACACACTTTTGCGACACTTTTCTCACTTACGTTGCTTCGTTGTGAAGATCATGAACGGACGTGGTGGTATCAACCTAACTCAAGCCTAGTTGACGGCTTTGATCAACGAACGAGTTACTGAGGCACTCGCAGCAGTTCCAGCAGGAGGTATAACCTGCCATTTCAACCTATCCTAGGATGATTAGATCCTTCTCTCACGAACCCACTCTTGTGCTTAACCTTGTCTTTTATTCTCGCGCCACAGGTCAATATGCTCAGCCTCCCGTATGTACGTTCAAAACGTTCATGGATTGCCGACCTAGTACCTTCAGCGGCACAGAAGGAGCTGTAGGTCTTCTTCACTGGTTCAAGAAGATTGAGTCTGTTTTTGAGATGTGTGAATGCCCTGAAGATCGTAGGGTGAAATTTGCTACTAGAACACTCGAAGGTGATGCGTTAACCTGGTGGAAAGCACAGGTTCAACTGCTAGGGCTGGCGGTTGCTAATGCCACCCCGTGGAATGACTTCAAAGAACTGATCAAAGAAGAGTACTGTAGTCGTGACGACATCCACAAGCTAGAGGTGGAATTTTTCAATTTGAAGATGACGGGGTCTGAAATCGAAGCATACACAAAGAGGTCGAACGAATTAGCTATCTTGTGTCCTACTATGGTGGATCCTCCTATCAAGCATATCGAGTTGTACCTTAAGGGTTTGGTGCCAGAAATTCAAAGCCACGTGACCTCAGCTAATCTCGGCACCATTCAGCAAATCATCCGGTTGGCTCATCGTCTCACTGATCAGGCAGTTGAGCAGAACAAGCTGCCCAAGCGTATTAGCGCTACTACTACTAATGCTCCCAGTGATAACAAACGCAAGTGGGATGGAAACTCGGGCAAGGGTTCTACTTCAGTTCAGTCTCAGTCCCAGCAGCGAAAGACTGATGACTACCAGAGTCCTGGTCAGCAATCTTCTGGTAGTCAAGGACAGGGTGGGTACCGAGGGAACCACCCCAAGTGCAACCGGTGCAACAAGCATCATAGCGGGCAGTGCCACAAGGGTCATTGTCTGAGGTGTAACAAGTTTGGGCATGAAGCAAAGGATTGTAGGGGGCACGACCAGCAAATCAAAATCACCAACAATAACAACAAGCTCCACAGAACCACCAGAAGCAGCAACAGCAGGGAAATAAAGGATGCTTTCAGTGTGGCGCTGAAGGCCACTTTAAGAGGAACTGTCCTCAGCTGAACCAGAATCAGAACAACAACAAGCAAGGAAACGGGAACAACAATGGAGGCAACAACGGGGGTAACAATAATGGCAATGGTGCCAGGGGACGTGTTTTCGTGCTGGGTCAGGGTGATGCAACGAACGATCCCAACGTTGTGATGGGTAAGTTCCTTCTGGATGACTTCTTTGTTACTGTTTTATTTGATTCGGGTGCCGATACTAGTTATGTGTCCTTAAAAGCTAGCCAAATGCTTAAGCGCACTCCAACACTTTTGAACACCAAACACACAGTAGAACTAGCAAACGGTAAAAGTCTTGAAGCCACACACATAGTTAAAGGTTGTCACCTTATCTTAGCTGGTCAGACCTTCTCTATGGATCTTATTCCTATCGTACTTGGTAGCTTCGACGTCGTTATTGGGATGGATTTGCTATCTCATCATCAAACAGAGATTATTTGCAAGGAGAAAATCGTCCGCATTCCTCGTTCTGGTGAAGAACCTCTCGTGATTCATGGCGACAAGAGTGGTGCTGTTGTGGGCATCATCTCTTTCCTTAAGGCCCATAAGTGTTTGCGAAAGGGCCACACTGCTATCCTAGCCCTCGTTTCTGATACATCCTCGGAAGAAAAGGAGATAGAAGACATTCCTATTGTGCGCGACTTTCCTGAGGTATTTCCTGAGGAATTACCTAGTCTTCCGCCTCATCGTCAAGTTGAATTTCAAATTGAGCTAGCTCCTGGAACAGCGCCCATAGCTCGAGCACCTTATCGTCTAACTCCATCAGAACTTGAAGAACTGTCCACGCAACTACAAGAACTCTTGGAAAAGGGTTTCATACGTCCTAGCTCTTCGCGTTGGGGAGCTCCAGTGTTATTCGTGAAGAAGAAAGACGGTACCTTCAGAATGTGTATTGACTACCGCAAACTCAACAAGGTGACCGTGAAGAATCGTTATCCTCTCCCACACATTGATGACTTATTCGACCAGTTGCAAGGGTCGAGTTTCTACTTAAAGATTGACCTGAGGTCAGGCTACCATCAACTGAGAGTCCGAGACGAAGATGTCTCTAAAACAGCATTCAGGACTCGGTATGGGCATTACGAGTTTCTGGTTATGCCTTTCGGATTGACGAATGCACCAGCGGTCTTCATGGATCTCATGAACCGAGTGTGCAAACCTTACCTGGATAAGTTTGTCATAGTTTTCATCGATGACATCCTGATCTATTCGAAGAGTCAGGAAGAACATGAGCAACACCTAAGGCTTATTTTGGAACTCCTTCGAACATAGCAGTTGTATGCCAAATTTTCGAAATGTGACTTCTGGCTTCGCGAAGTCCACTTTCTAGGCCATGCGGTAAACAAGGATGGGATTCATGTGAATCCATCCAAGGTAGACTCGATCAAGAACTGGCCTGCACCCCGTACACCAACAGAAATCTGCCAATTCTTGGGTTTGGCGGGCTACTACAAAAGATTCATCAAGGATTTCTCTAAGATTGCGCAACCTCTCACCTCACTGACTCAAAAAGGTGTCACCTATCGTTGGGGTGATGCACAGGAATCTGCATTTCAGCACTTAAAAGATAGACTTTGTAGCGCGCCTATCCTCTCATTGCCCGAAGGCACAGATGATTTTGTGGTTTATTGCGAGACTTCCATCCAAGGACTTGGTTGCGTGTTGATGCAACGTGACAAGGTAATTGCCTACGCATCGCGCCAACTTAAAGTTCACGAAAGGAACTACACTACGCATGACTTAGAATTGGGAGCAGTTGTTTTCGCACTTAAGATATGGAGACATTACCTGTACGGTACCAAGTGCACCATTTACACCGATCACAGGAGTCTCGAGCATATCTTCAAGAAAAAGGAGTTAAACATGGGACAACGCCGATGGGTCGAGCTCTTGAATGATTATGAATGTGCGATCAAGTACCATCCGGGCAAAGCCAATGTTATGGCCGACGCCCTCAGTCGAAAGGATACTATACCTAAGCGCGTACGTGCGTTACAGCTTACCATTCACTCTAGCCTTCCCGCTCAAATTCGTGATGCTCAGGTGGAAGCATTGAAAGCAGAGAACATCAGGGCTGAGTCCTTACGAGGATCAAGGAATGGTTAGAACAAAAGGAAGACGGCGCTTACTACGTAACAGGGCGCATCTGGGTTCCACTTCATGGAAACTTATGCGAGCTTGTGATGGATGAAGCACATAAGTCTCGTTATTCAGTATATCCTGGTTCAGATAAGATGTACCACGACCTAAAAATTACATACTGGTGGCCTAGCATGAAAGCCCACATAGTAACCTACGTCAGTAAATGTTTGACTTGTGCGAGAGTCAAGATTGAATATCAGAAACCATCAGGCCTACTCCAACAACCAGAGATTCCGACATGGAAATGGGAGAAAATTTCCATGGATTTCGTTACTGGCCTGCCTAGATCTCAACGCGGAAATGATACCATTTGGGTGATCGTCGATCGACTGTGTAACACCTCGAAAATTTCGTGTTCAAATAATATAACGACACGTGTCATGTGTGACAAAACGCGTTGTAAACCTGGATTAAATAAAGATGTTTCGGCAGGATTTAAAGTGGCGTCGTGTTAAATTTTTACCTCTGAACGACCTCAATTATAATCCCAAGACCCGATTAAGAGTTATACACATCTTTTAAGCCCTCAATTCAGGGAATTATTGTCAATAAAGGAATTTCAAAAGCATGATATGATCCCACGAAGAAAAAGAACGGAAACCCTTTGTTTTCGGGTCTTGTTTTTGGATTCAAAGTAAACAAACCCAAAGTGGTAGGGTATGTAATAGTACAAGACACAATTTAAGGGCCCCTAACTGATAAACAAGGTACTAAATTCGTGCAAGTGGATTGCCTGTTCGAAACACCAAGGAACAAACAAAAATTGCCCCTGATGGAGCCCTACGCATCGTAGGCCTGATACCCCTACGATGCGCAGGGGGTGCCAGCGACCAGAAAAACAGGCAACAGCCTGTTATGCGCGAATGTGACCCTTTAAGCCGGTTTTTCTCACTCATGGGCAACCCCTAAACTATCCTAGAGTACTAGGACACATGTGGGAATGTTGTGGTGAGTCCTAGACCTTGTTGTCAACATGTTGTGGTGATTGAACTTGCTATATAAGGGCCTTCATGTTGCAAACATTCCTCACAACTTCTCCTGCACTCTTGGATCATTTCTGGAGCTATCAAACAGCCTCAAGTGATCATATCTAGTGCATAGGACTTCAGTAAGTGTTCTTGTCCTTCTCTAATTAAGTTTAGCTAGGTTAATTAGCTAAAAGTCAAACCGTCGTAATTACGGTTTGACTTCGAGATTAGTCAATAATGGCTCAGTCATATCTCGAATTGAAAGTAGTTATAGGTTGGTATTTATGTGGGTAATAAAACCTCAAAAGGGTTTCCCCTGATCACCACCCTAACCAGGTCAAATGTCGGGTCAAACATATAATTAAAAAGTCAACAGGATGCTTAAAAGGTCATTTATGCATAATTAGCTATCTAGAGCATATACAACCTCTTTGATCATTGTTATAACTTAGTAATTAGTGTAAGAACATGTCTAAACATGTTCAACCCGACTATTTCCTGTTTAGACCCGGTTCGGAACCGAAAGTCGCATAGTTTGACTTTCACTTTGACTTTCAGTTCTGACCCGTTTGGGCATGTTTTAGAAATACCTTAGAGCTTCATTTGGACCAGGTTACATGCTAGTATAACCCTCTGTGATTATACACCTCGGTTCATTAGTTATCCGATTAATACGCATGATTCCGTTAATTGCTCATATGTTGACCATTATGCCCTTATTGCCTTAAAACGTGATTTTTGGAAATATAAAAGAGTAGAAACTTAAATTACTGATATATAAACTTGTAACCAAAGTTTGACATCAATTCGAGGTCTAGATTGAGAGTTATGCTCATTAGCGCAAAATAGAAGCTTTACGTTAATAAAATGGCGTAATTAGCGTATAGCCTAGTTAAGCCTACTTTTTGGTATCAAACTTAATACCCACTGATGTAATATATTATTTTGGGAATTTTAAAGATTTTTAATTAATTTTAGGCCAAGCATAACTAGTGGTCTTAGGCTTAACCCGGTAATTGTCGGTTTTGCCCTTACGGGCCATAAAATGAGTTTTACATATCTAAACGACTCCAAACCTTTTGCTACTGATCACATATGATAAATAAATTATTTTAAGCCTTCTGGAAATATAAAAATATCAGATTTAAGTATCGAACCCGGAAATGGCATTTAATCGCCCTAATTAGCGTTTTTAACGCATAGTATGTTTTAAAATCATATTGGACATACCCGGGTTGATACCTACTGATATATGAGGCAAATTATGATATTTTAACAGTAAGAAAAGGTTGATAAACTCAGACTTCAGTTTTGAGCTTTTCGGCTAATGTGAAATTACCAAAATACCCCTTCGGGGCATAGTTTGGTTAAAAATGATAAATTTCACATATATGCCTTAACCTACTGATATGACTTAGTAAACTAAGTATTTTTGCTGATTATATCATACCTGTAACTCAGTTAAACATTTAAACTCTTTTATAAACTTTTAAATGACCAAACTACCCCTACGGGGCCTAGTTTGTGTTTAAATACGTTTCGGGCATAATGAAAGACATCTTACTGATGTCACAACATATTTGAGGCATAATTAACTTAGGAAACCTGTATATGGCTCTTATAATTACCCGTTACGCCTCCTACGCGTACGGTTCGGCCTATGTAACTAGTTTACATAAATTAGCCGAAACGAGTCAAACCTTAACGGTTTTATCTCGAAATCCAGAATGTGTTTGAGTTACCCATATTAAACAAGCATACAAGCTTGTTGGGTCTAAATCACATTCTATTTCCATCTTCGCTTAATCATGCGTACGAACCATATCTTCCTGTAAGACTAACCGGTCTAAGCTTAGGCTTAATTAAAGACCCGTTAGCATTCTAATAAGTTATTTATACGATCATTCCAGACTAGAGCCTTCCGGTAAATGGTACCTACGCTTACTTAAGTGAATACGGCTGAGTTATTAGATTCTTGCTATTTAAGACAGGAGCTAGCTCAGGTAAATACTCTTAACTTATTTTCCCTATACGGGCTTGGGATACGGTATAATGATACCGCTTGGTCGGGTATTGAATGTTTAATCGGATTGTGATTAAATTATTGAGGTAACCCGGTTTAATCTGTATTGTTTGAAATAAAAGCCTTTAGGGGTTAATGACCATGTCCCGGATATCCTTGACATCATTGTATTATAAAATGGCCACGCCTTAAGCACGGGGTGTAGGCATACACTGAAAGTTGCTTAAAGGGAAACGGTATCTCACTCTCTTGTGGGCTTATACTTGTGGCGTGTCTGTTAATCTTGACTCGGTTTCTACATCGGGCCCTGAACGTATAACGAACATGTAAATCTGTATACAAGGTTATAAATATAATTGTTCCAAGTTAAAAAGGTTAATTTTGCCTCTGTGCATTTTAATCAAATTATAAATGATATTTTGTGCCACGTGCATTCAAACCAATTTTCTTAAACTCTTTTCAAATGAGTCGGTTGAGTGTATTTACCAGTGAAAACTGACGTATTTTCCAAAAAGGTTAAGTGACAGGTACTGAACGTAATTGGCTGGAAGCTCAGGGCGCTAATAAGGAATCTTGCAAGTCCTAGGCGTCTAAAGTCTGTTGAACAAGTGATATGTTTTAAGATCCGCCTGTGGATTCTTTACTTTCCGTTGTAATACTGGATATTACTTTATATTCGGAATGTAATAATATGTATCTTTTGCTTCCGCTGTGCATTTATATAATTGTGTTGTTTGACTATTGAGTTGCCAACGACGTCACGATACTCCCCACCGGGCCTACCGGTGACACGTGGAAAGTCGGGGTGTGACAGGTTGGTATCAGAGCCAACACTGAGTGAATTAAACACTAGTCTTTTGTGTTTAATCTCAGTTACACAATTGCACATTCTTGAGTCTAGACAAGAACATAGGACAAATTCCAATTTCATTGTCTTTTAACTACTTCCTTGATTATTTTCTGATTAGCCTTTGCATGGGCAAGTCATTTTATTAAAAAGTCCCATTTAGGGCAACCATATACTTGTTTAAATTTTAAAGGGACGATTATATTTAAATATCATTCCTATATTATAAGATCTACCATTATAATAAGATGGCAGAATCTAAAAAGGACAAGACCTAGCCTCGGGTCATATTAAGACCGGCCAAGATGGCAGTTCCTCAATTTAGATTCAGATCCTTATTAACATTCCTTCTGCAAGACCTACCATTATAATGAAATGGCAAAATCTAAAAGGACAAGACCTAGCTTCGGGTCATATTAAGACCGGCCAAGATGGCAGTTCCATAATTAGATTCAGAACCATATTAAACACCTCAATTTAGGATTTCTCTGCGTTAAATATTAATAAGAATCTTAAGAGTGAAACCTAGCCTTCGGGTCACTTTAAGGCCGGGCCATGATGGTAAGACCTGTTTAAAAGATTCGAATCCCTGTTAACATCTGTAAATAGGTTAACGCTCCTGGCAGACGTGATCCATTAATAATCACACACGTCATTTTTAGAGGATTCTTCAAAAGATTCCTAACCCAGTATAATGATCTCCGAGTCCTGGGTTTTTCATCATCAATTAAGATGATCATATTTTTAACCATACGTGGTAATATAGTGCCTACGGGCCTTGCTCATTTCTACATGAGCCAAAATACAGTGGTAGCAATGACTCCCTGTCAGAAAAAGGTAATGAACTAGGTTCAAACCTCAAGGCTTTGATTCTCTGAAATCATAGCTTATAATTTAAAAGTGTCCATGTGACTAGACCTTTTGTGCCATTACTAAATTGCCTCGATTCTCTGAAATCATGGCTTATAAATTAAACTTGTCTACGTGACTAGGCCATTTGTGCTATTATTAAAACCTTAATGCCTCGATTCTCTGAAATCACGGCCTACAAATTTACAATTGTCCTTGTGACTAGGCCCTTTGCGCCACCTTAATATCCTTAAAGTTTTATAACTAGGATAAAAAAAAAATAATAAAAAAAAATGGTGGAACCGGCCGTCCCCGGAATCGAACCTGGGTCTAGGCCGCACCCTTACGCGCGCCTAGCCAACTGAGCTAGGTGCCTAGTTTGTGAAACTTCCATTATGGATTAAATATAAGCACTTGTACAATAAACTTCCTTATCATTTATCAATGATAATTTCTGCTAAGTGTCCTGTTTTTAATACAGGCAATAATAAATCCTCATGAACCATAAACTTAGCAAAATTTTTATTATCATCCACAAGGTATAACTTACCAAGGAAACCGTAATAATCGATTCTTCTAAGTATCGACAAGAAATCCTTCCGGAAAATCTAAGAGTACTCTTTCTTCGCATAGAGTACGACAACATATGTTATTTTAATTATTTTTCTCATTTTTTTTTCTATCGCCTGCGAATGCCAAACTATGTTTGATAAAAGTGCCATATGAGGATTGGTGTATCCTAGTGTGTTCCATAGATTATTCCCATGCCTGATCAGTATGGAGGTTTAATACATGGAACCCCTGAGATATCCCAATGGTCATATTGTACTAATGTCGACTAGTAATATTCAAAGGAGATATCCGGAATGGAATTATCCAAATAAATATTCCTTGGTAACGGAATATGTGGACTCATAACATGAATGTGTCACTTATTAGACACAAGCGTTGATGAGTGAACTGGAGCCTGAGATATGGAAATCTCTGTAACCTCCTTGTACCTTGATTATCTTCTCCTAAGATTACCCTGTCTACCCCTGGGAGGCAGGTAGAGTTAAGTTTAATATCCCATTCAGGGCTGCATTATTATGAAATCCCCAAGACAACTAGTACCACATTGGCAGAATCGAAAACCCTGGTTAAGTAAAATTTTAAGATAAAGATTCAAATAGCCTGACTCAATATCCGGAGAATTCGGTATAGTTAAATTTAAAAGACGGTTCATTTTGCTTATGCATTGTTACCGCAACCCTACTTAGGCAACGATTAAAAATTTCCATCAACTACCCAGGGTAGTCGATTTGCTCAACTAGCTGTAAAGATTAGCTATTTCTTAATATTAATTTTTAAGCAATGGTTGGAATAACCATCCTCCCGTGAGATAAGCTTTTCTATAAATAGCTGTTATATAAGTATCAAGGCTACCCCGGAGGAGACCTTGTATAAATGGCATGTTAAACGTTTATTGTTAGGACAATAGATTGGTAAGTTCAATTATCAGGATCTGAAAGTTACAGTGGAAACAACAAAGCAGATCACACAAATCCCTAATTATTTGTAAGATGCCAATATTCGGCAGAAAATCAAGGATTAATGAAAATAGCAAACCTCCTAAATTCTTGTTAAGAAATAAGGTTCAACAATAAGTATCACCCTGGAAAGGAGTGATGCGATTTGGTAAGAAAGGCAAGCTAAGCCCGAGATACATAGGACCTTTCGAGGTTATCGAACGTGTCGGTTCAGTTGCCTATAAGCTAAACTTACCTGAAGAGCTCAGTGGAATTCACAATGTGTTCCAGATCTGCAATCTGAAGAAGTGTTTCGCTGATAAATCACTGGTAATACCGCATACAGAGGTGCATATAGATGAGAGCTTAAAATTTGTGGAAAAACCTTTGTCGATTGAAGATCGACAGGTAAGAAAGCTTCGAAGGAAGCATATACCTTTTGTAAAGGTCAAATGGGATGCCCGTAGAGGTCCCGAATTCACGTGGGAGGTTGAATCCACGATGAAAGAAAAGTACCCTTACTTATTTCAGTAAATCTCGGGTCGAGATTTATTTTAAGGGGGTGAGGATGTAACACCTCAAAAATTTCGTGTTCAAATAATATAACGACACGTGTCATGTGTGACAAAACGGGTTGTAAACCTGGATTAAATAAAGATGTTTCGGCAGGATTTAAAGTGGCGTCATGTTAAATTTTTA
The DNA here is from genome assembly GCA_030545235.1 of Helianthus tuberosus. NCBI lineage: Eukaryota > Viridiplantae > Streptophyta > Magnoliopsida > Asterales > Asteraceae > Helianthus > Helianthus tuberosus. Next base: position 56,569,986 of record CM060448.1, read on the forward strand.
CCTCTGAACGACCTCAATTATAATCCCAAGACCCGATTAAGAGTTATACACATCTTTTAAGCCCTCAATTCAGGGAATTATTGTCAATAAAGGAATTTCAAAAGCATGATATGATCCCACGAAGAAAAAGAACGGAAACCCTTTGTTTTCGGGTCTTGTTTTTGGATTCAAAGCAAACAAACCCAAAGTGGTAGGGTATGTAATAGTACAAGACACAATTTAAGGGCCCCTAACTGATAAACAAGGTACTAAATTCGTGCAAGTGGATTGCCTGTTCGAAACACCAAGGAACAAACAAAAATTGCCCCTGATGGAGCCCTACGCATCGTAGGCCTGATACCCCTACAATGCGCAGGGGGTGCCAGCGACCAGAAAAACAGGCAACAGCCTGTTATGCGCGAATGTGACCCTTTAAGCCGGTTTTTCTCACTCATGGGCAACCCCTAAACTATCCTAGAGTACTAGGACACATGTGGGAATGTTGTGGTGAGTCCTAGACCTTGTTGTCAACATGTTGTGGTGATTGAACTTGCTATATAAGGGCCTTCATGTTGCAAACATTCCTCACAACTTCTCCTGCACTCTTGGATCATTTCTGGAGCTATCAAACAGCCTCAAGTGATCATATCTAGTGCATAGGACTTCAGTAAGTGTTCTTGTCCTTCTCTAATTAAGTTTAGCTAGGTTAATTAGCTAAAAGTCAAACCGTCGTAATTACGGTTTGACTTCGAGATTAGTCAATAATGGCTCAGTCATATCTCGAATTGAAAGTAGTTATAGGTTGGTATTTATGTGGGTAATAAAACCTCAAAAGGGTTTCCCCTGATCACCACCCTAACCAGGTCAAATGTCGGGTCAAACATATAATTAAAAAGTCAACAGGATGCTTAAAAGGTCATTTATGCATAATTAGCTATCTAGAGCATATACAACCTGTTTGATCATTTTTATAACTTAGTAATTAGTGTAAGAACATGTCTAAACATGTTCAACCCGACAATTTCCTGTTTAGACCCGGTTCGGAACCGAAAGTCGCATAGTTTGACTTTCACTTTGACTTTCAGTTCTGACCCGTTTGGGCATGTTTTAGAAATACCTTAGAGCTTCATTTGGACCAGGTTACATGCTAGTATAACCCTCTGTGATTATACACCTCGGTTCATTAGTTATCCGATTAATACGCATGATTCCGTTAATTGCTCATATGTTGACCATTATGCCCTTATTGCCTTAAAACGTGATTTTTGGAAATATAAAAGAGTAGAAACTTAAATTACTAATATATAAACTTGTAACCAAAGTTTGACATCAATTCGAGGTCTAGATTGAGAGTTATGCTCATTAGCGCAAAATAGAAGCTTTACGTTAATAAAATGGCGTAATTAGCGTATAGCCTAGTTAAGCCTACTTTTTGGTATCAAACTTAATACCCACTGATGTAATATATTATTTTGGGAATTTTAAAGATTTTTAATTAATTTTAGGCCGAGCATAACTAGTGGTCTTAGGCTTAACCCGGTAATTGTCGGTTTTGCCCTTACGGGCCATAAAATGAGTTTTACATATCTAAACGACTCCAAACCTTTTGCTACTGATCACATATGATAAATAAATTATTTTAAGCCTTCTGGAAATATAAAAATATCAGATTTAAGTATCGAACCCGGAAATGGCATTTAATCGCCCTAATTAGCGTTTTTAACGCATAGTATGTTTTAAAATCATATTGGACATACCCGGGTTGATACCTACTGATATATGAGGCAAATTATGATATTTTAACAGTAAGCAAAGGTTGATAAACTCAGACTTCAGTTTTGAGCTTTTCGGCTAATGTGAAATTACCAAAATACCCCTTCGGGGCATAGTTTGGTTAAAAATGATAAATTTCACATATATGCTTTAACCTACTGATATGACTTAGTAAACTAAGTATTTTTGCTGATTATATCAGACCTGTAACTCAGTTAAACATTTAAACTCTTTTATAAACTTTTAAATGACCAAACTACCCCTACGGGGCCTAGTTTGTGTTTAAATACGTTTCGGGCATAATGAAAGACATCTTACTGATGTCACAACATATTTGAGGCATAATTAACTTAGGAAACCTGTATATGGCTCTTATAATTACCCGTTACGCCTCCTACGCGTACGGTTCGGCCTATGTAACTAGTTTACATAAATTAGCCGAAACGAGTCAAACCTTAACGGTTTTATCTCGAAATCCAGAATGTGTTTGAGTTACCCATATTAAACAAGCATACAAGCTTGTTGGGTCTAAATCACATTCTATTTCCATCTTCGCTTAATCATGCGTACGAACCATATCTTCCTGTAAGACTAACCGGTCTAAGCTTAGGCTTAATTAAAGACCCGTTAGCATTCTAATAAGTTATTTATACGATCATTCCAGACTAGAGCCTTCCGGTAAATGGTACCTACGCTTACTTAAGTGAATACGGCTGAGTTATTAGATTCT